>JARQOC010000006.1:21085257-22572220 GCA_033576535.1 Allobates femoralis
GGAAGGATTTATATTTTCTTGCCATTTCCATTGGAATTGCCAGTACATCATGCAGACATGAGCATCTATGCTCTGCTCTTACCTGTAGTGCATCACCCGCAGCCCCCGCGCAGTGAGATGTGCATGTAAGAGATAGGTTTTCACAGTCATGTCAGGAAGGGTCTCATTCAATACCTAAAGAAAACCAAGAGTTATCATCAGAAGTGACCCCAGTTACCCCTACGGGAGTGAGAAGACTTGTCTGAGCTTTAGCCTTTTCTTTAAATGGGTGTGCACTACTGCGGGCAGAGCCTAGAACTGAGGTGTCTCCGCATGCGCAGATATCATCCCGGCTCTCAGGATGACGTCTGAGTCATTCATATGCCCGGGATGAATCTTGCGCCTGTGCAGAGACCTTAGCGGTTTGCGCGTGCGTAGATCAGTTCTAGGCTCTGCCCGCAGTAGGGCAGGGCACCATGTGACTGCACAAGCCGGAGAAGTAACTGCGCAGGCGCAAGATTGCAAGGCGCGATGTGGATAGAGTTGGAGGTGTTATCCACATCAATCAGAATAATATGTCGGACGGGCAGGGGAACCGGGGTGGGTGGCTCTGCAATCAAGCCCAAAAGACCGGACACAGGTAATACTGGCATGCCTGACCTGATGACATGTCACTCTCCATAAGGAGTAAAGCTTATGTGGCGCCCCTGTGGTTTGGTCGCCACAAGTGCATTATCCTTACATCGATTATAGTACCATGTCTGAGGGGAATTGGAATTCCTATGCTAAGAACCCCATGCATACATACAGAGTAGGCTGTGACTCATCATTTCTAGCGAGGGTAGGAGTAGATCAGACCATAGAGCAGACAGGGAGAGAGAAGAAGGGAATGACTAGGAGCTCTCCCCAGAAGACCACGCTGCAGCAAGGATCCAGCTCCCTGGGCTGCTCAGGCATTTTAGATCCTGAGGATTCCAGGTCCACTGGCCACTTTGTAAATCCCAGAAGCACAGTGATCCAGAGGGCCAAAGAGCTGAGGCTGCTTACAGGGCTCGCATCACCTGCTTGGCTGGGAGAGACTCACACAGAAGTTGGGAGAAGAGCAGAGAGAGTACAGGACGGTTCACAGACACCTGAACTCCATACTTCATAGAAGACAGCAGGAAGGCAAATCCTTTCCCTTATCAGAGCGGATTCCAGCTCCTCTCAGACTGGCTGAACTGCATTCTTTAAGTGTACTGGCTGTACTGAACAACCTACAGTAAAGGTAAAACAACTAAAGAGAGTCTTCTGTGCTTTGCTTTCTTCTGCAACCCTGCACACTCCTCTGTACTACAACCACCAACATCTACTTCACTTCTCAAGGGTTTGTCTTGTGCTGAAGGGGGTTATACCATCTCACTGCAAAATATCTATCCCTTGAGAACTCTCTATGCAGTGCCGCCCACCTAGTGGATGGATATCTTAATTTATCTTTTTCCCTTTTTTCATTGTCCACCAGGGGTACAGCACTGGGTTCACACTGACCGGGCCAGTTGCTGAGTATCCCAGCCCATAGTTTGATACACTTACCCCTTGGATGGCCAGGTGGAAACAGTAAGTGGTGCTGCAGCTGGGTATTGAGCTAATCTGCAGTCCCCAGCAGTGGTCACTACATAGCGTGTAGATCTCTGCTGATCCGCTCCTTCAGTGCTTACACTGATGGGGTGCAGGGCGTCTCAGGATAAGGCCCGGGGTCAAACGTCCGTATAACACGGGACACCGATTGCATTGTAAGTGCAAAGTGGCCTCAGCTCCAAGACCCAAGCATGATCGCTTAATAAGATACACTGTGAGCGGCGTCCATCAGACCCCAGCATCAGGATAGGTCATTGACATCATATGTCCGATATCCCACTTACAATTACCTGTCACTCATGTTGTGTTTGCTGGATCTACTGCACTAATGAGGACGTCTAGTGGTCAGAGAGCAAATACCTCTAACTATGGTAGAAGGAGCGAGGTCAACGGTCATCACTGCAAGGAATAGATGACCTTAACCATAGGAGAGGACATTATATGTAGATACTTGTACATGTCGGGGTCACTTACTTCCTCCATCAATCGAGTGTCACAAATTCCATAATTTCTGAAGGCGTGACTTCCAGGAGGAATGAACTGCATGGGGAAAGTAAATACTCCAACCATCAGGTGCCCGAGTCATGAGGACGCACCTCGGGGGTGTAATAAATCCTGATTCCAGAACTATCCCTCAATCCTGAAAGTCAAAGATACAAAAAAACAAAAAGTCACAGTGACATATTTACACCAACCCTAGGGGTGACGGGCATTAAACACAAATATCCAGATGACCTAGTGAGGACACTATAGGTGGTGCTAAGGGCATAAGATCGCAGATCATCGCAACCACAACCAACCTCGGGGTAGAGGGGGCCCGACCACCCCAGTGCTGCTTCATGGATGTGCATCTGAGGACCCTCAGCTGACGAGTGCAGCAGAACGGAGACCGGTCAGATCCCCGCATTGTGATACACGCTCCAACCAAGGGCTGGCAGCTGATGACGGTGTACCCGGGATTCATGGCAGAGACATCATGCACTATGGTGCACTGATTTCAGCTGTCGATCTTGTGCCAGCTGTAGAAAAGACGAGGTGCTGGTTCTGTGGCCCCCCTGTGTGTGCTCTCTGTGGGCCCCCTGTGGATTCTCGTGCCCCCTTAACTGTCTGTGCCCCACGCATCTTAGTGGCCCCACTGTGTGGTCTCTGTGCCCCTAGTTTGATTCTCTCTGTGGCCCGTTCATTTGCTCTGTAGTCCCCTTGCACTCTCTGTGGACCCCTATGCTTTGCTCTCTGTGCCCCTCATTTTTTCTCCTGTGGCTCTCTGTGGCCTCTTGTTCTTCTCTTGTGCCCACCCGTGGCTCTCTGGGCCCTCCTGTTGTCTCTGTGGCCCCCGGTGCAGCTCTCTGTGCCCCTCATTTGTTCTCTCCCGTGGCTCTCTGTGGCCCCCCTGTTCACTCTGTGGGCCCGTTGCTCTCTGTGGCCCCCTTATGTGGTCTCAGTGCCCCACTTTGTGATTCTTTGCTTGTGGCCCCTTGAACCTCTGTGCCCCTTTGTTCTCTGTGCCCCCAGTTGATCTATTCTTTGCCCTGTGCACTCTGTGCCCTCATTTGTTCTCTGCGGCCCTCTGTGCGCCCCTCTGTGGCTCCCCTGTTCACTTATGGCCCTTGCTCTGTGGCCCCCTTATGTGGCTCCCGTGCCCTCATTTGTTCTCTCTGTGCCCGTCTGTGGCCCCCTGTTCACTCTGTGGTCCCCCGTGTGCTCTCTGTGGCCCCTTATTATGGTCTCAGTGCCCCTCATTTGTTCTCTCTGTGACCCCCTGTACCTCTGTGGCCCCCCATGCGCTCTCTGTGGCCCCTCTGTGTGGTCTTTGTGCCTCCCCTGTAGCTCTCTGTGCTCCCCATTTGTTCTCTCTGTGGCCCTCTGTGTACTCTCTTTGTGGTCCCCCTGAATATTCTCTGCCCCTGGCTCTCTTACCCTGTGCTCTCTGTCCCCGTGTGACTCCTGTGGTCCACCCTGTGGCTCTCTGTGGCCCCCTGTACATTCTCTGTGCCCTCTTGTCGTTTTTGTACCTGTCTGCCTGTGCTTTGTCCCCATGTGGTCTCTTAGCTCCCCATTTTGAGTCACATGACATAGGTCCTCCACTGCCAATAATAGGACTGGTGAGCTCCGCCCTCATCTGTACAGGTCACATGATGGTGTCATCATCACAGGTCCTTCAGCTCTTTACAGAGGCACAGGGCTCCCAGGAGCAGAGGGAAGGGGACGACCCGAACCCGAAGGTGAGTATCTGTATCCATCTGGTATACTGGCACATCACTCGGGTGTGCCAATATGGCGGCCATTTTTGTTTTTCTGTTTCATGTGGACCAATCTGGTGCCGGTCACATGGACCAATCAGATGAAGAAGAAAAGGTGACATCTCGACTTCCGGTCCCAAGGCAATTATATACGTAGGATAGGGCACAATAGTTGCCCTGCCCTGGGTAGTTCCCACTGGTTGGCACTGATATTGTATATGTCTATGGACGTCCTTCTTTTTACCTTCCTTGTTTTCGAAGTTGCTGTAATGGACTTCGATTCTGACGTACAGGGGGTCCGCCTCTGTGCCGATAGATAAGCCGGTGTCGTCTGGATAATCAAATGGCTACAAATAAAGAGAATGAAAAAAAATCACAAAATGTTGCACTTGCATTTAATAGTCTAAATTTTAACATTCTGGACGTTTCTAGGAAACTTTACGCCGACCTCACAATATTGAAAGTGTGATGCCCCTGTGTCAGGCCACCACAAGAGGGCATTGCTATAACATCTATGTAATGCCATGTCTGATGGGAATTGCGATCCCTCTGCTGGATGTCTGAAGCGAACACACACTGTCTGATCCCTTATTAGGAGGCTGTGCACTTGATGCCTGATTTGGGTATGTGGCACACTCCTCAGTAACGGGGAGGGGTTTGATAGAGTAGTGTAGGGCAGAGTAGGTGAAGGAGAGTAGAGTGGGACCCACTGCAGTCAGAACTGGATGCTGGCAAGTTTTATGCTCTCTAGCAACTTAAGTGGGGCTTCAGTAGTACAGAGGATCGAGGAACTGCTATAGGCACGGATACCCGCAGGATCCACACTAACCACAGCAACTAAGAAGGAGAATTGGAAGCTCAAGGCACCAAGAGACCTAAAGCAAAAGGAGTGTTAGCAGGGAGACCATATTACTCACCCAGGAGAGCGGACTACAATTCTTATCAGACTGGCTGGATCACACGCCTGGTGGTTGTTGTACAACCCTGGACCTACTACAGAGACTTGCAGTAAAAAGGTAAAGCAAAGACTGACTCCTGCTGTTTACTTTCCCATCTACACCACCATCATCCCCCTGGGAGCCTGCCCTGGTTGGGAATGGTCAAACACCTATGCTGCTTACTACCACCTATCTCCCAGGGATCCCTGCAGTGCTAGCTTCATAAGGCTGATTATTCCAAACTTATCTTTTTCTTTTATTTATTTCTCCATTTTTAACCTTCCTTTTCAATGTGAGCCTGGCCACCACTGTGATGTTGCAAACATTGCTCAGCAGTGTGGGTATCCCGGCCATTAGCGCTCCACAATAGCTGATAATTGGAGGCTTATTTGGCTGGTCTCTTCCCCACTCATCTATTTGAACACCTCTGAAGGCGGTTCAGCCCTTTTAATAAAACACTAAATGTGTAAATTAATATTTTAATTTATGATAAAGTTTAGCCACTGGGGATAAATCAATGCAAATTGAATTTGTGACAATTTTTTATGAATTTGCTGAATGCGGCAAATTCGAACAAATTGCCAAAAATGCTCACTGGTCTTTAACATGTTGCAAAAAATTGCATTTGCAAGAAAGGGTTATAATGAATTGCATCTATAACATCACATGATATAGCATAGCCAATCATAATGGACTATCTGAGGCACTATAAAAGCTGATGCAGGCAATACAGCATCCATTGTGTGATGAATCTGGATAGCAGGAAAGGTCATAAAACACAGCTCAGCAATAGAAACATGAGAGAAAGAAATAAACACTGAACAAACTGCACAGATAGTATATATCATTGAGGCTACCACCCATTTACCCATAACCAGGTATGTTTAGGTTATTTGGACATTACTTAGGCAAAGGGGTACATTTCTAAGTGTCGGGGTAGCCTCACCTATTTAGAAAAGTACATGTAACTTTGAAATTTTTTACCCTACTTTAAACTGGGCAAAGAGGGGAGGTTCGTGCTGCAGCCAATAGGGGGTGGCTCCTGCTGCAGCCAATAGGGGGTGGCTCCTGCTGCAACCAATTAGGGGAAGCTCCTGCTGCAGTCAATTTGGAGGAGGCTCCTGCTGCAGCCAATTGGGGTGAGGCCCCTGCTGCAGCCAATTGGGGGTGGCTCCTGCTGCAGCCAATTTGGAGAGGCTCCAGCTGCAGCCAATTGGATGAAGGCTTCTGCTTCAGCCATTTGGGGGAGGTTGCTGCTGCCGCCAATTAGGGGAAGTTCCTGCTGCAGCCAATTGGGAGAAGGCTCCTCCTGCAGTCAATTGGGGGAGACACCTGCCATAGCCAAATGGGGGGAGACTCCTGCTGCAGCCAATTGGGAGAAGGCTCCTCCTGCAGTCAATTGGGGGAGACACCTGCCATAGCCAAATGGGGGGAGACTCCTGCTGCAGCCAATTGGGAGAGGCTCCTGCTGAAGCCATTTGGGGAGAGGCTGCTGCTGCAGCCAATTGGAAGAAGGCTCCTATTTCAGCCAATTGTGGGAGGCTCCTGCTGCACCTAATTGAAGTGAGGCTTCTGCTGCAGCCACTTGGAGGAAGGCTCCTGTTTCAGCCAATTGGGGGAGGTTCCTGCTGCCACAAATTAGGGAAGTTTCTGCTGCAGCCAATTGGGAGAAGGCTCCTGCTGCAGTCAATTGGGGGAAGGCTCCTGCTGCACCTAATTGAAGTGAGGCTTCTGCTCCAGCCACTTGGAGGAAGGCTCCTGTTTCAGCCAATTGGGGGAGGTTTCTGCTGCAGCCAACTAGGGTAAGTCTCCTGCTGCAGTCAATTTGGGGAAGGTTTCTACTGCAGTCAATTGGTCGGAGGCTCCTGTTGCAACTAATTGGGAGGAGGCTCTTGCTGCAGACAATTGTTTTACACCCAGACACAGAAAAGTATAATGGAAAAGAGGGAATATGGCTACAGATCTTGAGACAAGTTTTCTTTTTTATATTTCTTAAGCAAAGGCGTGTTTTAGCAATTCTTTATCCTACTGCAGACAGGTCATAGGGGGAGGCTCCTGCTGCAGACACAAGAAGTTAAAAAGGTTCAGAGGGGATATGGTGGTCATCTTGAGAGAAGGTTTCACTTATATATTTCACTAGCAAATAGGATGTGCTTTAACAATTTTTATCCTGCAGCATACAGGTCATTGGGGGGAGGCTCCTGCTGCAGCTAACTCTGTTACACCCAGACACAAGAAAGTGAGAAGGAGGAGGAGGAAAACTGCTGAAGATTTTTTTCTCTATTTTACCTGTACTATAAAACAAAACATGATATTAAACAAAGGGATTGAGTAAAAAATTGCTGGGATTTTTTTTTGTGTTTTTTCTCCTATGATTAATAATTTTTTTAAGACACCGCCCAAATTTTCCTCTTTGTGTGTCCCTAGGAACTTTACATGTTTGGCTGCTTCCGTGGAAATCAGCAAATTGGACTGTTCTGCTCCTGGCATCTAATCTGTTATCCTATTGTTTACTCTACAATACAATAATACTGCATGTTTTCTTCACTAGAATGTTCATAGAGAGTTCTGCACCATTAACAAGCTAATAACCCTTATTTAGTAATTTATAGTGCTTTGGCTCCCTCTAGTGGCTGACGTTTTATTCACAGTTTCTATTTTTCTTTATATGTCTGATTCTCCTCCCCTTTGCAATGTATTATGGTAGTTCAGTCTCTACATTCCCTCCATGCTTCACTCAAGAAGAGATCCTCTATTTCATCCCTCTTGTGATTGCATTGCTGGTGAGAGTTTATGCTTTCTGCAGCTATTTTCTGCTCTAAATGTTACCCCAGCCTAGTCAGTTATATCAGTGCTCATGACAGGGCATGAATGCTCTGACTCCTCTGAGGGGCTCCATGGTGATTGACAGGAGAGGGGGCCCACAGAAGAGGTGAGGGGGTGGGGCCCAATCTCCTCCAGGCCCTGTCCCCTCAACTATTCTATCGGCCCCCTCTCCAGCCAATCACCTCAGGTTTGTACTGTGCATGCGCCTAATAGGCTGACATGCGCAGTACAAACCCAAAGTCACTGCATGGAATGGGCGGGATTTGAAGGATGGAGCTGCAGCTGGTACTGAGTATGATGTCTGTCTGTCTCTACACAGCACTATACTGTATGTACAGGTCCACACTAAATGCTGTATTAGTGTGTCTATGTATTGTATGTATATAGTGTGGACCTGTATATACAGTATAGTGCTATGTATATATGATATTTGGCCGGCATTCTCTAATATGCATACTCATGCAACAGTATCCATTGTGTATTCTCTATACAGCCTGCAGCAGTCTTTATTGTGTATTCTCTATTGTATATAATGCCTGCTGCAGTCTCTTTTGTGTATTCTCTATTGTACATACAGCCTGCAGCAGTCTCCATTGCATATTCTCTATTGTACATACAGCCTGCAGCAGTCTCTATTGCATATTCTCTATTGTACATACAGCCTGCAGCAGTCTCTATTGTGTATTCTCTATTGTATATACAGCCTGCAGCAGTCTCTATTGCATATTCTCTATTGTACATACAGCCTGCAGCAGTCTCTTTTGTGTATTCTCTATTGTATATACAGCCTGCAGCAGTCTCTATTGCGTATTCTCTATTGTACATACAGCCTGCAGCAGTCTCTATTGCATATTCTCTATTGTACATACAGCCTGCAGCAGTCTCTATTGTGTATTCTCTATTGTATATACAGCCTGCAGCAGTCTCTATTGTGGATTCTCTATTGTATTTACAGCCTGCAGCAGTCTCTATTGTGTATTCTCTATTGTACATACAGCCTGCAGCAGTCTCTATTGTGCATTCTCGATTGTGTATACAGCTATTAAGTATTCAGCCAAAAGCAGTCTCAATTGTGTGTATATATTTATATGTGTGTCTATATGTTTGGGTGGAGGCAGAGCTGGGGTGGAGACTGCGTGAGGTCTCAGGGGGGCCCCAAAATTTTGCCAGTGAAATTCCTAGTGGCATCCCTAAACTATATCCTAGGTTAGACTCTAGCTTATTAGATGTTCCACACATATTGTATATCTCATCTGTGATAAGTATTTTCTGCTGTATTATACCTGCACTGATTGTATGTATCCCCCATTGTCCCCAGTTTCACCGAATTATACTACATTGTTCAATATAACACAGACTACATCAGCAGTCTCCTTATTAGACTCAGTTTAGCTGCCTGTTTAGCTTCATAAGCCATCGGTCTGTTTAATTAGAACAGAACATTAATCTGTGATGATAAAAGGCATAAAATTGTGATCAGAGAGCGACGCTAAATCTGTGCCATCCTCCGGCGTCTTCTTACCTCTCCCCCTACAGCCCAGCCCAATGTAGCGGACATACACTGAGAAAAGCGACTGTCTTGGCCGTAGCAATCTCCGACTTCTGACGTGAGGATGGTGTTATTCGCGCAAAAATATATCAGGATGTGGTGGACGATGCCGATACTGTCCGGGTCCTCGATTATTTCATACTGATCAGGAAAATGAGAGACAAATAATAATAAGAAGAGATAAAAACAAACAGAATCTCTAAAGAAAAAGTAACAATTATAAGGGGTCATAAAGGTCTAGAAAAATATGTCTGCTTTATTTAAAGGAGTTTTCCCATCATCAAAGTTGATTTTAATCAATAGATCTTGGAATAATAATAATTTCCACTCTTGGATGTGATTAAAAAAATGTTCCTGTGCTGAGATAATCTTATATATGTGTCCCTGCTATGTACTGTGTAATGGATGTGTCTGACCATACAGGGACATGGTCTGATCATACCACATCTCCTGTGCTGAGATAATCTTATATATGTGTCCCTGCTATGTACTGTGTAATGGATATGTCTGACCGTACATGGACATGGTCTGATCATACCACATCTCCTATGCTGAGATAATTTTATATATGTGTCCCTGCTATGTACTGTGTAATGGATGTGTCTGACTATACAGGGACATGGTCTGATCATACCACATCTCCGGTGCTGAGATAATCTTATATATGTGTCCCTGCTATATACTGTGTAATGGATGTGCCTGACCATACAGGTACATGGTCTGATCATACCACATCTCCTGTGCTGAGATAATCTTATATATGTGTCCCTGCTATGTACTGTGTAATGGATGTGTCTGACCGTACAGGGACATGGTCTGATCATACCACATCTCCTGTGCTGAGATAATCTTAAATATGTGTCCCTGCTGTGTACTGTGTAATGGATGTGCCTGACCGTACAGGGACATGGTCTGAGCATACCACATCTCCTGTGCTGAGATAATCTTATATATGTGTCCCTGCTATGTACTGTGTAATGGATGTGCCTGACCGTACAGGGACATGGTCTGATCATACCACATCTCCTGTGCTGAGATAATCTTATATATGTGTCCCTGCTATGTACTGTGTAATGGATGTGTCTGACCGTACAGGGACATGGTCTGATCATGCCACATCTCCTGTGCTGAGATAATCTTATATATGTGTCACTGCTGTGTACTGTGTAATGGTGTGTTTTGTTATACTCATGTTTATTTCCTTTGAGTGTATTGGAACAGCACAAAAAAAGAGGAAAAGCAAATTGGATATAATTTCACACAAAGCCTCAAAATGTTCTGGGCAGAATTGTTAGTACCTTTCCAAAATTGTGGGTAAAAGACTTTGTTTCCAGCCTGTGATGCTCATTCACACTCACCTGGGGCAAGTTACAGGTGTGGGCAATATAAAAATCACACCTGAAACCAGATAAAAAAGGGGAGAAGATGCCTCAATCTTTGTATTGTGTATCTGTATGTGCCACACTAAGCATGGAGAACAGAAGGAAGAGAACTGTCTAAAATGTGGAAAATATCAACAATCTCAAGGTTACAAGTCCATCTCCAGAGATCTTGATGTTCCTTTGTCCACACTGTGCAACATAATCAAGAAGATTACAACCCATGGCACTGTAGCTAATCTCCCTGGACATTGATGGCAGAGGAAAATTAATAAAAAGTTGTGTCACAGGATAGTCTGGATGGTGGATTAACGGCAATCAAGTTCCAAAGAAATTCAAGCCATCCTGCGGGCTTCAGGATCATCAGCGTCGGCGTGAACTATCTGTTTACATGTGAATGACATGAAACGCTATGGGGGAGACCCAGGAGGACCCACTGCTGATACAGAGACAGAAAAAAGGCAAAATGTTCATGAGGAACCAAAATCCTTCTGGGAAATTGTCTTGTGGACAGATGAGACAAGATACAGATTTTTGGTAAATCGCATCATTCTACTGTTTACGGAAGAAAGAAGAAGACAGGACCTACAGTCACATATGGGGACGGTCAGAGAAAAGAGTACAGGACCTACAGTCACATATGGGGAAGGGCAAAGAAAAGAGCACAGGACCTACAGTCACATATGGGGGAGGTCAGAAAAAAGAGCACAGGACCTACTGTCACATATGAGGGAGGTCAGAGAAAAGAGCACAGGCCCTACAGTCACATATGGGGAGGTCAGAGAGAAGAGCACAGGACCTACAGTCACATATGGGGGAGGTCAGAGAGAAGAGCACAGGACCTACAGTCACATATGGGGGATGTCAAAAAAAGGAGCTCGGGGTCTAAAGTCACATATGGTGGAGGTCAGAGAAAAGAGCACAGGATCTACAGTCACATATGGGGGAGGTCAGAGAAAATAACAGGACCTACAATCACATATTAGGGAGGTCAGAAAAAAGAGCACAGGACCTACAGTCACATATGGGGGAGGTCAAAGAAAACAGCACAGGACCTACAGTCACATATGGGGGAGGTCAGAGAAAAGAGCACAGGACCTACAGTCACATATGAGGGAGGTTAGAGAAAAGAGCACAGGACCTACAGTCACATATGAGGGAGGTTAGAGAAAAGAGCACAGGACCTACAGTCACATATGAGGGAGGTCAGAGATGTTTTGGTTGTTTTGCTGCCTCTGGCACTGGAGATGTAGATCCAGTGTCAGAAAGCTGGGGGCGTCCTAGGTCAGGGGTCTCCAGCAGAACAATGACCCCAAACATCAAGTAGCCCCAGAAATGGAGGAAACAAAGCGCTGGAGAGATCTGAAGTGTCAGCAATGAGTCTGGATCTAAATCCCATTGATCACCTGTGGAGAGATCTGAAGGGGCAGCAATGAGCCCAGATTTAAATCCCATTGATCACCTGTGGAGAGATCTGAAGGGGCAGCAATGAGCCCAGATTTAAATCCCATTGATCACCTGTGGAGAGACCTGAAGGGGCAGCAATGAGTCCAGATCTAAATCCCATTGATCACCTGTGGAGAGATCTGAAGGGGCAGCAATGAGTCCGGATCTAAATCCCATTGATCACCTGTGGAGAGATCTGAAGGGGCAGCAATGAGCCCAGATTTAAATCCCATTGATCACCTGTGGAGAGACCTGAAGGGGCAGCAATGAGTCCAGATCTAAATCCCATTGATCACCTGTGGAGAGATCTGAAGGGGCAGCAATGAGTCCGGATCTAAATCCCATTGATCACCTGTGGAGAGATCTGAAGGGGCAGCAATGAGCCCAGATTTAAATCCCATTGATCACCTGTGGAGAGACCTGAAGGGGCAGCAATGAGTCCGGATCTAAATCCCATTGATCCCATGTGGAGAGATCTGAAGGGGCAGCAATGAGTCCGGATCTAAATCCCATTGATCCCATGTGGAGATCTGATAATTGGGAGAAGTCGAGAGACCGGGAGCAGATTATAAAGAAGAGGAGACACTCCAGGAGAAGAAGGTTGTGGAGGTTATAGGAGGCGACTGAGGGCAGGGATTTATTACCAAGGGGGGAAACCAAATATTAAGATGAGGAAACAATTGTGTCTGGGACATTTTGGGGGGGTTGTGTGTAATTTTGTCCAAGTCCAATTTGCCTATTTTCCTGTTTTTTGTGTTATTCCAATACACACACAGAAGAGATAAACCTCTATAACAGAACATGTGGAACTGTAATAAAGTTCGGAATAATTCCATTAGTGCCAACACTTTCGGCCATGACAGTGAACCCCAAAATGTTCTCAACAACTTTAAATAACTTTATTTAATCCCCCCCAAAAAATATGATAACTGATGGACTCTTTAGACGTTACTGTGAACTCTACACACCCTATAGTGATGTCCGCTCCGCTGATAGGACACATATATGCTCTTTTCTGCCTTGTCTGTATATATCTTGCAGTATATGATATAACATGGACTTACCCGCACTATATGATGTTTTTTGGACACCCGGGGCATCGGAAGGAACGTACAGGCATAAGTCGTATCTACGTCTGGAATAAGAAACTAATAGGAAAAAGAAAGGAAAACGTATCCAGAATTTACAGCTGAGGTAGGGTTCATATGAAGAATCCTGCACTTCACAATGGTCTCCAGAAAACCTATGTACAGTTTTACAATAACCAAGTCATAATTAATTATTCTATTAGTGTAAAAAAGAGAAGTGTTCTGCTCATATACTTCATAGTGGTCATTTCAGGAAATGCACATGCACATTAACAGCAGCGAACTGACGAACTGACTCTGACCCTTTTGTATTAAAGCATCTAATGAGCATGTGCAAAGGTCTTCCTCCTTTGGACTTCTTCGATGCTCATGCATGTGCCCTATTCTCTGTACTCTGTTCTCGTCAACACCGTGATAGCGCTAGGTACAGGCACTGATTCCAATAACATCTTATTGAAGAGTTCCTAAAACACCTGATGCAACTGCGCATGCCAGCCATAAATATAATGGCGGCGAAGGGGGGAGAAAGGCCAGGCAAGCACATTGGGGCAGGATTATAGTGCAAAACCCGTCCCCCATAGTCCCATCCTGATACACACACCACTCAAACAATCAGTGCATTTCTGGAACTTTGATTACACATTTTTTTGGCAATCCAGTATCCAATCTCTCATGTAAACGTATGATCGGGTTGAGCATCTTAGCACCAACAAGGCACTGCCTTTAAATTAAATATGAAAATCCTGCTGGTTGGTTCGAGCACTGACCCCCCCCCCCCCCCCCACCCTTTCGTGACTGTGATGGTTTGTTGATGTTGACTGTGACAACACAGCTTTTTTCAATGCATGATGGGGTTTAAAGTTCTTAGTTTCGCTAGATGGATAGGTCTTTGTTGGTTATCTCATGTTTGCTAAGACAATGTTTCTTGCTAGTTAGCTCGGAGCCCCATTGTCCAAGTTTGTGTATTGCTAGTTTAATGTAAATTACCCACTCTGTCTACATCATTCAGAGTATTATGCAGACATTGGACTGAAATACCAACCTATAAGCACAGCCTTATTCCACCAATCCTTTAAGAACACAATATACCCTGAGATGTATGATTGGGTTATTAAAATCACTCTCCAGGAGTGATATGCTTTGTGGCCATAGTCTAGGGACATTGGCCCCGACTATAGGACCACCAGAACTGGATTATATTCTGCAGGAGTTCAGCCTAGGATTCTAAGTTTCGGCTGAAATATCAGAGACTACGTAAGGAAGAAACCCAAGTTGGGACAATTCAGTCACCTGGCTACAGACTTTACTGTGCTCGGTCAGCGTGCAGTATTCCTCTCTCTGTGGGTACCCACCAAAAGCTGGTGCTGTTGGATTGGAGTAAGAGGCTCTGGAAGCCCTGAAGGCAGGGATATTCCAATCCCCCTTGAGCCAGCGGAAGGGTGAGACTCTGCTGCCTGTTACATTATGTGTTTTGCTTGGATATGTGTTATATGCCTTTAGTTGTTGGGGATCCAGTAAAGTCTTCCCATTGTGCGGTTCCTCCCCTGTGCTGTCTGAGTCGTGTTCTGCCCACGGTTAAGCAGTTTGGGCGTTCAGTGGTATGAGCCCTGGTCCATGCGGTATTTCTAAAGGCGGCCGGGCCATAGAATGAGACATCCACTGACCCTTCCTGTCTCCACATTGACCACTTTTAGGATCTGGTGACCCTCAACTTATCACGTCTACCTCTTCACAAATACTTAGATTTTTTAGCCCTGTGGTTGGCCATGTTGACATGCACCAATGAGCTCCTCGCCTCATTGTAAAGAGAGCTTTCGAGTCCTTACATCGTGCAGCCTGAAGTCGTAGGGAATCCAAACTTCAGGATACTTCGGATGGAGCAGAAGTTCCAAGAAAAACATAGATTGTCGGAATGTGTTGTCCTCTGTTAACTCCAGTTGTTCTCCATCCCCAAAGACAACCGTCACTCTCACTGTGTCATTCTAGATGAGATACAACCAGATGTTACGTTAAGTACAAAACAATAAATGAGATCTCTGAGAATGTGATACAATGGTGTCTGTGATATAACGCACACTGCTGTCTGGTGTCTGTGATATAATACAGAATCTATAATCTTTAGACCTTAGGGCGTGTTGTTTTGCAGCCTCCAGGATCCACCCTCTCTCTGTCTGTTCTGCTGTGATGTGGAGCTGAAGGCAGGACTAATGATTTGCATTCTGTGAGTGAAAGAGATGGGGGAGGGCAAAGCCTGCACAAGCAGAGCACACAGACAGAGAGAGGCTGTATCCTGGAGCCTGCAAAACAGCCCGCCCTAAGGGCTAAAGAATATAGCCCCTGCTAATTATAATCACTAATGAGTGAGTATTAAAACGTTTTTATGCACTTTCACAGGATGCTTTTAGGAGACAAAAGAAGTGTGAGATTAGTGATAGGATGGTGCAGGGTCATGATTTGCTAGCTTAGGAGGCGTTCTGGAGGTGACAGGATCCCTTTAAAGCAGAGCATGGAGATTGATGGTGCAGGAAGGGAAAACAAATACGGTAAATATTAATCTTGTAGATGACCCTTATTGTGTTTGGTACGAAGATTCATGCCATTACATATCACAGACCTGCTCCTGGCTGACGTGAGTGTGATTCTGGTATTGAAGACTGAGGTTTCAGGAGCTGTATGTCATACACTGACAGTCTGACACATGACTATGATGAAGTATTGATTGAATTATATCACAGGTGCCACATATTCATATTTTCAAATAACCCAGGCTGTGAATAGTGAGTGCAGCTCTGGAGTATAGCACAAGATGTAACTCAGGATCAGTAATGTAATGTATGTACACAGTGACTGCACCAGCAGAATAGTGAGTGCAGCTCTGGAGTATAATACAGGAGGTAACTCAAGATCAGTAATGTAATGTATGTACACAGTGACTGCACCAGCAGAATAGTGAGTGCAGCTCTGGAGTATAATACAGGATGTAACTCAGGATCAGTAATGTAATGTATGTACACAGTGACTGCACCAGCAGAATAGTGAGTGCAGCTCTGGAGTATAATACAGGAGGTAACTCAGGATCAGTAATGTAATGTATGTACACAGTGACTGCACCAGCAGAATAGTGAGTGCAGCTCTGGAGTATAATACAGGAGGTAACTCAGGATCAGTAATGTAATGTATGTACACAGTGACTGCACCAGCAGAATAGTGAGTGCAGCTCTGGAGTATAATACAGGAGGTAACTCAGGATCAGTAATGTAATGTATGTACACAGTGACTGCACCAGCAGAATAGTGAGTGCAGCTCTGGAGTATAATACAGGAGGTAACTCCGGATCAGTAATGTAATGTATGTACACAGTGACTGCACCAGCAGAATAGTGAGTGCAGCTCTGGAGTATAATACAGGAGGTAACTCAGGATCAGTAATGTAATGTATGTACACAGTGACTGCACCAGCAGAATAGTGAGTGCAGCTCTGGAGTATAATACAGGAGGTAACTCAGGATCAGTAATGTAATGTATGTACACAGTGACTGCACCAGCAGAATAGTGAGTGCAGCTCTGGAGTATAATACAGGAGGTAACTCAGGATCAGTAATGTAATGTATGTACACAGTGACTGCACCAGCAGAATAGTGAGTGCAGCTCTGGAGTATAGCACAAGATGTAACTCAGGATCAGTAATGTAATGTATGTACACAGTGACTGCACCAGCAGAATAGTGAGTGCAGCTCTGGAGTATAATACAGGCTGTAACTCAGGATCAGTAATGTAATGTATGTACACAGTGACTGCACCAGCAGAATAGTGAGTGCAGCTCTGGAGTATAATACAGGAGGTAACTCAGGATCAGTAATGTAATGTATGTACACAGTGACTGCACTAGCAGAATAGTGAGTGCAGCTCTGGAGTATAATACAGGAGGTAACTCAGGATCAGTAATGTAATATGTATGTACACAGTGACTGCACCAGCAGAATAGTGAGTGCAGCTCTGGAGTATAATACAGGAGGTAACTCAGGATCAGTAATGTAATGTATGTACACAGTGACTGCACCAGCAGAATAGTGAGTGCAGCTCTGGAGTATAATACAGGAGGTAACTCAGGATCAGTAATGTAATGTATGTACACAGTGACTGCACTAGCAGAATAGTGAGTGCAGCTCTGGAGTATAATACAGGAGGTAACTCAGGATCAGTAATGTAATGTATGTACACAGTGACTGCACCAGCAGAATAGTGAGTGACTACCCAGATATAGAGAGAGCTGTCACAAATACCATAAACATACCCTCACCTCAATTTCATGGTCGTGACGATCACACGTGAACCACTTCCGCCAGACTCTCAGAACTGAGTGAGTTTGGTTACGGCTCAGGTTGAGCAGCACGTAGTCCTGGGACTTGTCCTTCACCGGTGGCCACTCACCTTCTGTATGAGCGTCCTGCAGAGGATTCAATGTGGGGTTAATCAGAGAAAGGGGTTTAAGGTCAAGAATTGTAGATTGGTGTCCACTCTAAGAATCAGACTTCATCACCGTCAACCACTTCTCAACATCGTCATGTATTTATTGTGTGCTGTGAGGATTTGTGGCGCCCTGCTCACACAGGTAAACACAGACTTCCCTACTGCACAGCTGGGATTCCACAGCAGGTACCTACTACATGCAACATCTTCCACCCCGGCACAGTAGGGGGAGCTACACTCACTGACTTTAGGCAAGATCCCCTATAAATACTGCTGCTGGGGGCGGAGTTAGTCAGAGTGTGCAGACGCTAGAAGAGCTGCAAAGACGTCCTGGTGGTCGGTGCCGCGGTTAGGCCCGAACCAGTGACCCGGAGTGGCCCTTCTACGCTGAGCCAATCCTAGGAGTGGGGATAGAAGGCAAGGAGCAGAGCCAAGGGAGTGAGGAACCGGTGGAAGTCCGTCCAAGAAGTACCGGACTTTGGGGTTCCGCACCTGCAGGATTACTCCAAGACTGCAGAAAACCATGGAGACTTCAGTCACCTGGTCCCCCTGTGTACCCAGAAAGAGGGAGCCAGACACCACAGTGTGGAATAACATAGCAGTGATCAGAGAGGGTAACCCCTGCACCGCGCAGGAGGAGAGAGGACCAGAGAAAGTGAGGAGGCCGGTCATGTTGTATACAGACAGGGCTTCAGCGACAGCAGGGAACCTGGTCACCTGACAGTGCCCTGGACATATTTACCTGTGAATATCATAAGTAAAAGGTGAAAGAGACTTCTCCAGAGTGGGTGCGTTATTCCTCTCCGTCCCCTACCTCCCTATAGACTGCCTTACTGCTTCTTACCCTGGCCACAAGTCCCACTCCAATCTGCCCATCCTCTACGCTGCCCGGGAGGCCCAGCTCCACCTATAGGGAGCTTTACTACTCTTGCCGCAATATCATCGCCTCCGGAGGACTGTGGCGGCGCTGGTGACCCATCATCCGGTACTACAGGTGGCGTCACGTGACAATAACTCTTATCCCCTGTACATAATCCCTTATTGAAGTGTCACCCAGGCCACAGGCTCAGGTGCTGCCACCCGTGACATCCCCATGAAAACACCCACCGAGCCTGATACCCGAGTACGCTAGGGTCTGGGGCTCGACAGATGCACCGGTGTCATTGCTGGGAACGGCGGTCACATGGCCGCGACTATATGAAGGTCCAAATATATGATGCACCAGCATGTTATATGATAGGAACAGAGGCCTACATAGAAATAATGGGGCCCCATAGCAGAATTTCTAATGGAGCCCCTCCCTCTGCACCCACCCCCCAAAAATAATAATAATAATATCTTCTGGGTCAAATAAGAACATATCTCATCAGTTCAGCCCGTACAAAGTAAACTTCCTCCTATTGAAACCTCTTGATTCCTCTTTCATTGCAAACATTAAGTATGATGTCAACAAAGGTGCCCCCCAAACACCGTATGATCCCCCTGTAAAGTGCAGACTGCCCTTCAGTCCACGTGAATTGTTCTGCTGCTGTTTAAACCAGAGTTTTTTTTTCCTTTAACTTAGGGTTGATATTGAAGCTGAAGATGCTGAATGTGTGGTGGGTGGCTCTGCAGGTGGAGGTATAGATTTATCAGGTGATCATGGCCTTTAAATAGCCTCACCTTCCTCCAGGGGGCGTCGCTGATAGAGTTTCTCTGCTTTTGACCAAGCAAGCTGAAGTTGGCTTTGCTCTGCTGAAGCTTTGCATTTAATTAATGGAAGTTGCAGTTTTCCCTTGTGAGTGGTGGGAGGTGAGAGGGAGAAGTACCGGGCTGGTTGAGGAGTTGAGGGAAATATTGGTGGCCTGAACCTCCTCGCCATCTGGGGAACCTTCAGGAATAGGGTTAGTCAGGGACCCCAAATCCAGGCCAAACTATCTTCCCAGTTGCCAGTGCCTATTATACCATCTTGCTTCCTTTCCCTAAACCCGCTACACGCATGACACCCCCCAGTGATTCTTCCACAGTACCCTCCAGAAGCACAGTATGATGATCCTACTGTACCCCCTCAACTACTCAATGAATAATGAATGATGATCCCCATCACAGTATGTTCCCCAACTGTGCACCCTACACAGCACTTCATGCAGTATAATAGGCCTAGATAGGGTATAATGGCCCCTACTATCACTTCAAATAGTACAATGGACCCCACACAACCGTTCACACTGTATAATTACTTGTATACAATACAATAGCCTTCAATTAGACCTCCATATAGTATAAAAGCTCCCTCATACCCGTCCAAGTATTATAATGGCCTCAGGTTGTCTTCCATATTATCTAATGCACCCATAACTCTCTATATAGTATAGCGCAGCTTCATAGCCCTCCATACAGTTGTGGCCAAAAGTATTGACACCCCTGCAATTCTGTCAGATAATACTCAGTTTCTTCCTGAAAATTATTGCAATCACAAATTCTTTGGTATTATTATCTCCATTTAATTTGTCTTCATTGAAAAAACAGAATGAAGCAAAAAGCAAAACATTGATCATTTCAACCAAACTCCAAAAATGGGCCAGACAAAAGTATTGGCACCCTCAGCCTAATACTTGGTTGCACAACCTTTAGCCAAAATAACTGTGATCAACCGCGTCCGGTAACCATCAATGAGTTTCTTACAATGCTCTGCTGGAATTTTAGACCATTCTTCTTTGGCAAACTGCTCCAGGTCCCTGATATTTGAAGGGTGCCTTCTCCAAACTACCATTTTTAGATCTCTCCACAGGTGATCTATGGGATTCAGGTCTGGACTTATTGCTGCCACCTTAGAAGTCTCCAGTGCTTTCTCTCAAACCATTTTCTAGTGCTTTTTGAAGTGTGTTTTGGGTCATTGTCCTGCTGGAAGACCCATGACCTCTGAGGGAGACCCAGCTTTCTCACACTGGGCCGTACATTATGCTGCAGAATGTGTTGGTAGTCTTCAGACTTCATAATGCCATGCACACGGTCAAGCAGGCCAGTGCCAGAGGCAGCAAAACAACCCCAAAACATCAGGGAACCTCCGCCATGTTTGACTGTAGGGACCGTGTTCTTTTCTTTGAATGCCTCTTTTTTTCTCCTGTAAACTCTATGTTGATGCCTTTGCCCATAAAGCTCTACTTCTGTCTCATCTGACCAGAGAACATTCTTCCAAAACGTTTTAGGCTTTCTCAGGTAAGTTTTGGCAAACTCCAGCCTGGCTTTTTTATGTCTCGGGGTAAGAAGTGGGGTCTTCCTGGGTCTCCTACCATACAGTCCCTTTTCATTCAGATGCCGACGGATAGTACGGGTTGACACTATTGTACTCTCTGACTGCAGGGCAGCTTGAACTTGTTTGGATGTTAGTCGAAGTTCTTTATCCACCATCCGCACAATCTTGCGTTGAAATCTCTCGTCAATTTTTCTTTTCCGTCCACATCTAGGGAGGTTAGCCACAGTGCCATGGGCTTTACACTTCTTGATGACACTGTGCACGGTAGACACAGAAACATTCAGGTCTTTGGAGATGGACTTGTAGCCTTGAGATTGCTCATGCTTCCTCACAATTTGGTTTCTCAAGTCCTCAGACAGTTCTTTGGTCTTCTTTCTTTTCTCCATGCTCAATGTGGTACACACAAGAACACAGGACAGAGGTTGAGTCAACTTTAATCCATGTCAACTGGCTGCAAGTGTGATTTAGTTATTGCCAACACCTGTTAGGTGCCACAGGTAAGTTACAGGTGCTGTTAATTACACAAATTACAGAAGCATCACATGATTTTTTTTAACAGTGCCAATACTTTTGTCCAACCCCTTTATTATGTTTGGTGTTGAATTACATCCAATTTGGCTTTAGGACAATTTTTTTCATGTTTTTTCATTGAAGACAAATTAAATGAAGATAATAATACCAAAGAATTTGTGATTGCAATCATTTTCAGGAAGAGACTGAATATTATCTGACAGAATTGCAAGGGTGTCTACTATAATACTGCTCCTACAGTATGTACAAGAATATAACTACTATAATACTGCTCCTATGTACAAGAATATAACTACTATAATACTGCCTCTATATACAAGAATATAACTACTATAATACTGCTCCTATGTACAAGAATATAACTACTATAATACTGCCCCTATACACAAGAATATAACTACTATAATACTGCTCCTATGTACAAGAATATAACTACGATAATACTGGTCCTATATACAAGAATATAACTACTATAATACTGCTCCTATATACAGGAATATAACTACTATAATACTGCTCCTATGTACAAGAATATAACTACTATAATACTGCTCCTATGTACAAGAATATAACTACTATAATACTGCTCCTATATACAAGAATATAACTACTATAATACTGCTCCTATATACAAGAATATAACTACAATAATACTGCTCCTGTGTACAAGAATATAACTACTATAATACTGCTCCTATATACAAGAATATAACAACTATAATACTGCTCCTATGTACAAGAATATAACTACTATAATACTGCTCCTATATACAAGAATATAACTACTATAACACTGCCCCTATATACAAGAATATAACTACTATAATACTGCTCCTATATACAAGAATATAACTACTATAATACTGCACTTATGTACAAGAATATAGCTACTATAATACTGCTCCTATATACAAGAATATAACTACTATAATACTGCCTCTATGTACAAGAATATAATTACTATAACACTGCCCCTATATACAAGAATATAACTACTATAATACTGCTCCTATGTACAAGAATATAACTACTATAATACTGCTCCTATATACAAGAATATAACTACTATAATACTGTCCCTATATACAAGAATATAACTACTATAATACTGCCCCTATATACAAGAATATAACTACTATAATTCTGCCCCTATATACAAGAATATAACTACTATAATACTGCTCCTATATACAAGAATATAACTACTATAATACTGTCCCTATATACAAGAATATAACTACTATAATGCTGCCCCTATAAACAAGAATATAACTACTATAATACTGCCCCTATATACAAGAATATAACTACTATAATACTGCTCCTATGTACAAGAATATAACTACTATAATACTGCTCCTATGTACAAGAATATAACTACTATAATACTGCCCCTATATACAAGAATATAACTACTATAATACTGCTCCTATATACAAGAATATAACTACTATAATACTGCCCCTATATTCAAGAATATAACTACTATAATACTGATCCTATGTGCAAGAATATAACTACTATAATACTGCCCCTAATATACAGAATATAACTACTATAATACTGCCCCTGTATACAAGAATATAACTACTATAATACTGATCCTATGTACAAGAATATAACTACTATAATACTGCCCCTATATACAAGAATATAACTACTATAATACTGCCCCTATGTACAAGAATATAACTACTATAATACTGCTCCTATGTACAAGAATATAACTACTATAATACTGCCCCTATATACAAGAATATAACTACTATAATACTGACTGATCCTATGTACAAGAATATAACTACTATAATACTGCCCCTATATACAGGAATATAACTACTATAATACTGTCCTGTATACAAGAATATAATTACTATAATACTGCCTCTATATACAAGAATATAACTACTATAATACTGCCCCTATATGCAAGAATATAACTTCTATAATACTGCCCCTATATACAAGAATATAACTACTATAATACTGCTCCTATGTACAAGAATATAACTACTATTAATACTGCCCTATGTACAAGAATATAACTACTATAATACTGCTCCTATATACAAGAATATAACTACTATAATACTGCCCCTATATACAAGAATATAACTACTATAATACTGCTCCTATATACAAGAATATAACTACTATAATACTGCCCCTATGTACAAGAAATATAACTACTATAATACTGCTCCTATGTACAAGAATATAACTACTATAATACTGCCCCATATATACAAGAATATAACTACTATAATACTGCCCCTATGTACAAGAATATAACTACTATAATACTGATTCCTATGTACAAGAATATAACTACTATAATACTGCCCCATATATACAAGAATATAAACTACTATAATACTGCTCCTCTGTACAAGAATATATAACTACTATAATACTGCTCCTATATACAAGAATATAACTACTATAATACTGCCCCTATGTACAAGAATATAACTACTATAATACTGATCCTATGTACAAGAATATAACTACTATAATACTGCCCCTATGTACAAGAATAAACTTACTATAATACTGCCTCTATATACAAGAATATAACTACTATAATACTGCCCCTATATACAAGAATATAACTACTATAATACTGCTCCTATGTACAAAAATATAACTACTATAATACTGCCCCTATATACAAGAATATAACTACTATAATACTGCCCCCTATGTACAGGATATATAACTACTATAATACTGCTCCTATGTACAAGAATATAACTACTATAATACTGCCCCCTATATACAAGAATATAACTACTATAATACTGCTCCTATATACAAGAATATAACTACTATAATACTGCCCCTATGTACAAGAATATAACTACTATAATACTGCCCTATATACAAGAATATAACTACTATAATACTGCCCCTATGTACAGGAATTATAACTACTATAATACTGCTCCTATGTACAAGAATATAACTACTATAATACTGCCCCTATATACAAGAATATAACTACTATAATACTGCTCCTATATACAAGAATATAACTACTATAATACTGCCCCTATGTACAAGAATATAACTACTATAATACTGCCCCTATATACAAGAATATAACTACTATAATACTGCTCCTATATACAAGAATATAACTACTATAATACTGCCCTATGTACAAGAATATAACTACTATAATACTGCTCCTATGTACAAGAATATAACTACTATAATACTGCTCCTATGTACAAGAATATAACTACTATTAATACTGCTCCTATATACAAGAATATAACTACTATAATACTGCCCCTATATACAAGAATATAACTACTATAATACTGCTCCTATATACAAGAATATAAACTACTATAATACTGACCCTATGTACAAGAATATAACTACTATAATACTGCCCCTATATACAAGAATATAACTACTATAATACTGCTCCTATATACAAGAATATAACTACTATAATACTGCTCCTATGTACAAGAATATAACTACTATAATACTGCTCCTATATACAAGAATATAACTAACTATAATACTGCCCCTATATACAAGAATATAACTACTATAATACTGCTCCTATATACAAGAATATAACTACTATAATACTGACCCTATGTACAAGAATATAACTACTATAATACTGCCCTATATACAAGATATAACTACTATAATACTGCTCCTATATACAAGAATATAACTACTATAATACTGCTCCTATATACAAGAATATAACTACTATAATACTGCTCCTATATACAAGAATATAACTACTATAATACTGCTCCTATGTACAAGAATATAACTAATATAATACTGCTCCTATGTACAAGAATATAACTACTATAATACTGCTCCTATATACAAGAATATAACTACTATAATACTGCTCCTATATACAAGAATATAACTACTATAATACTGCTCCTATATACAAGAATATAACTACTATAATACTGCCCCTATATACAAGAATAGAACTACTATAATACTGCCCCTATATACAAGAATAGAACTACTATAATACTGCTCCTATATACAAGAATATAACTACTATAATACTGCCCCTATATACAAGAATAGAACTACTATAATACTGCCCCTATATACAAGAATAGAACTACTATAATACTGCTCCTATATACAAGAATATAACTACTATAATACTGCCCCTATATACAAGAATAGAACTACTATAATACTGCCCCTATATACAAGAATATAACTACTATAATACTGCTCCTATATACAAGAATATAACTACTATAATACTGCTCCTATATACAAGAATATAACTACTATAATACTGCCCCTATATACAAGAATATAACTACTATAATACTGCTCCTATATACAAGAATATAACTACTATAATACTGCTCCTATATACAAGAATATAACTACTATAATACTGCTCCTATATACAAGAATATAACTACTATAATACTGCTCCTATATACAAGAATATAACTACTATAATACTGTCCCTATATACAAGAATATGACTACTATAATACTGCTCCTATGTACAAGAATATAACTACTATAATACTGCTCCTATGTACAAGAATATAACTACTATAATACTGCTCCTATATACAATAATATAACTACTATAATACTGCTGGACTTACGTAAAAATATGTTTCATTGTTTTCATCCCATCCGGCCATGACAAAGTCGGTCTTGTTGAGGGATGTGTCACTGCTAAATCCCAGAGCCAGCGAGGAGGCCAGGGGCGTCTGGATCTCTATTGCAATCTCTTGGACTTCTCTGTCGTATCCCCATTCCACAAGGACAATGTCTTCTCGATTCGGATGTGTTAACTTTCTAGCAATTGGTAAATCGAGAGGTCCTCGCGAGCCCAGAACATGGAGAACCCCGGCCAGGAGCAGGCAGACGCTCCTCCATATATCACCTTTCCTACTCTCCATGGTGAGAAGATCTGGACGGGTCGGTGTAGGACATGGTGATGATATCTCGATGGGTCAAATCTTTAATAAAGATCAGTGACGTTTTATAGGATTCGTCCTGAAATATCGATTTCATTCCTCTTTCCTGGGTTTATGTTATTGAATCTCTTTCTTATCAAGTCTTAAGGTGTCAGAGCATTGCGTTACCAAGAAGAGCCAAGAATTACCCAAGAACCAAATTGTCTTCTCACGTTTCCCCAAGCAAGAAAGGTGTGACAAACACTATAATCTCATTAATGTTTAGGTTATGGGTATATTACTTTTTCAAACTTGTTGCAACTTTGTGACACCAGGACCTGGAATATCGGAGTGAAATCGTATCTCTGTTCATATTTCACGCTACATTATATTTGCTCATTTTACTATTGGCCGCTAAGAATATTGTTTGTTTTTTCTTCTTTCAATACCAGCTTTGTATTGCCAGCTGGCATTAAGCCCAAAATTCTTTATGTGAGGCCAATGTTACACCCAGCCATTAAGAACTTCAAGTAAATAGTAATGAAAACACAACACAGAGAGAAAACATTTTATTAGAAATAAAAGCACAAACACGTATCTGGACTCCATCTTTATTACTCCCTCATACCCATCCTCGATCATCTTGATATCTTCTTGATTGCAGACGCGCGGTGAAGAACACAGCGTCCTGTCATCACAGCCTCCAAATATTGAATGAAAGTGCTGCCAGCTCTGGTCCGGTAAGCGGTGACTCCTGAGGTCACCTTAGGACAGCTCAGGTAACCATTGTACCCGCTATGGTTAGTGGTCACCATGATTACTAGAATATTGACCTCAGGAGTCACCGCTCACCGGACTGGAGTTGGTGGCTCATTCATTCAATGTTTGGAGGCTGCGGTGACAGGACGCTGTGTTCTTCATCACAGCATCCAATTAAGAAGACATTGCAGAGGATTGAAGATGTGCATGAGGACGTAGTAAAGATGGAGTCCAGATATGTGTTTGTGTTTTTATTTTTAATAAAGTTTTCTCTCTGTGTTGTCTTCTTTACTATTTACTTGAAATTCTTAATGGCCAAGTTTAACATTGGCCCGACATTAAAAATATCGGGCTTAACCCCTTAACCCCTTATAGGGCATTAACCCCTTATTACCCAGTTTGCCACCACTACATAGCAACTGGAAGAGCCGTGTAAAGCGCTAGGAATTTGTGATTCTTATGAATCTGCCAATTTCTGGGGTGGCTGCAAGCTGCTATTCTATAGTGTGGGGGAGCCCAATAAAATGGGCCCTCACCCCCCCTGAGAACACCAGTCTTTAGCTGTCTAGTTTCACCATGGCTGGCAATTAAAAATAGGTCAGAGCCTTACGCAATTTGTTTTTTCTATTTTTTTATTTATTTTACACACTATGACAGCAGGTTGGTGGCAATACACTAATGTGTACGACAACCAAGCACAGACACCATCCAGATTGTGAAAATGCAGTCTGATTGCAACAGCCAATCACAGACGCTCTTACGGAGCATGAACGTCTGTGATTGGCTGTTGCCGGTCAGTGAAGTGAATAGGCATGAAGCTTCATGGGTGGGCCCAGAAGTAAGGTTGGTTTCACATCACATTTTGATCGGATCCGGGGCTGTCCATTGTGGACCGGGCAGCCCCGGATCGGATCAGCACACAGAATCGGAGGGCTAATATGCCCTCAGGTCCGGTGTTCAGCCACATGCAGCTGAAGCTGCTGATGATTCAGGACCGCGGGGAGCGGGGAGCTAGCCGTGGTCCTGAAATAACAGTAGCGTGCGGCCTCAGGTGTCCGGTTCCCAGATCCTCCCGGATCGGGGCAATCCGGCCCCATATGCTCCCATGTTAGGGAGCGCCGGATTGCCCCGGATCCGGGAGGATCCGGTTTGGGGAGATTTTTCTCCTCGGGCACATATATCGTGTATGCAGCATTTTCGTGTCCAGGTGAAAAATCCGAGTCCTTCCGGATTCACCCGGACACATGGAAACCGGATGGCAGATAGCTGCCATCCGGCTCCATCCGGGCCCATAGTCACACTAATGGGCAGAAATGTGATCCGGGCCTATCCGGTTCTCATCGGATCACAAAAAACGTGATGTCCTTCCTGAGATGATCTGGATGTTATGCAACCTTTCCTATTGATCTGATCAGTGACTATTATGCAGTGTTGACAAGGCGTAAAAACAATCCAGAAATTACCTAAGAAAGCAGCACAAGCGTGACGTGTAAGAACATAGAGGCATGCCGCGAAGACAAAGCAAATGTCAACAAGGGAACAACTCCGGAGCCAAAAGCTAAACCCTCCCCGGGACATCTTGTGTTTGTGTGGGCATCTCTAGCGGAGGACAGGGGGATTACTGCGCCTTGTGTATGTATCCAGTCATGCAGAACAAGAACAGGGAGCGAAGATGGCTCATAACGAAGATACCAAGCCTTCAAGATGACGGGAAAGGCAAAAATGTTGGCTCAAGTCACCACCAACATCATGACATTAGAGCCTAATGGCCCCTTTACACGCAGCTACAGGTGACAGGTTTTCCACAGGTAACTTACTGGTTGCAGTGAAATCATGGAGACATGGTTCTATCTTGTTGCTGTGTACAAATGGAACTATGTCTCCATGATTTCACTGCAGCCAGTAAGTTACCTGTGGAAAACCTGTTACCTGTAGCTGCGTGTAAAGGGGCCATAAGGGTACCTTTACACGCCGCTACGACAGGATGGATACAACCCGCTACTTCACGTGCACGAGCACGGCCAAACGGTTACAAACGGGAAACGCAACACCTTTACACGCCGCCACAAGGTGCGCTACGCTACGCAACATCTATAGCTAGATACATCGCCGGGTGTCTCAAGTAGCCATCTGTAGCTCACCTTACCTCATTTACACACCACTACAACCAGCTACTATGGGCGGACCTGGTGCAGCAGGGACAGCACATAGGCGTGCCACAATTGTGGATTACGAGACGTCCGTACGCTGATAGGACAAAGCAATAATACCATGATTGGCCAGGCATCGCAGGAGGCTGAGTAATACAGCACGCTCGAGCAATTGTGTAGTGTGACTGGTCAGCTCCTTAAATATGCCGCCCTGTGCGGCGACAACCAATCGTAATGCAGGAGCTTCCACCAATGATCGCTGAAGGGGGCGCGGTATCCCGGAGGCTGTGTCACGCCCCAGCTACATACCAGGTACATCGCCTGGTGTATAGACATCCCTTCTGTAGCCTCTTTACACGCCGATACAGCTCGCTACCATCGGCGATATAGCCATCTGTTTTCGAGCAGTGTTCGGAAACAGATGTATCTGTTGCCGGCTGTCACGTCCCGTCTTCACACGCCGCTACTACGGGCTATATTGACGCTACAAGCTACATTTGTAGCCTGTAGCGGGTTGTATCCATCCTGTCGTAGCGGCGTGTAAAGGTACCCTAAGGGTTGTGTATCTAGTTCCTTCAATTTGTGGTAGAAGATATGACTCTTAGGCCAGAGTGGGCATATAGTTTTGGAAAAAGTAAATCAAGGACCCCCTACCTACCAACTGCCATTAAGAGATTACACAATATTAGTAAGGGTATGGACAAACTGGTGTGAAAGTCGGACGGCTGCAATGCGACTTTTTCCCACATCGCAGTCGGACCAATGTTACTCAATGACAGAGAGCGCATTGGCAAGTGTCAGACTTTTTTCACGTACACTTCACCGATGACGAGTCAGTCGCAACATGCTGCAATAGTATGCGATTCACGAAGTCTATGGTTCCGACAAAATCATGGACCACACATGGACCATCCGAGAGGTATATGTTTTCTTCAATGATACATTCTCATTCATGCAAAACAGACCAAAAATCGGACGAAACTCGTACGACTCTCGGATGCGTCAACGCCAGTGGGTTTCCAGCCTAAGTGGTGAAGTTATGGAGTTTGCTTTGGTAGCAATTATATCCAGGTTCTGATGCCATTGTGTCACAAGTGTGTACAACCCTGGGGAGACCTCTGGCGAGTGCGGAACCAGAAGGTCACAACACCTTATTGACTGCAGGTGTGCAACTTGTATTTGAGTAAATCTACTTTCTATTAGTGCTATAGACTTTAAAGGGAACCTGTCACCTCCTAAATGCCACCTAACCTATCAATACATGTCCCTGCACCTTCCTATTAGCATTATAACCATCCTTCTCTGTGCTAAATGCTTCCTTTCAAAGTTGAAATAAACACTTTGATACTTGCTCATTAGGATAATGAAGTGGGGGGCAATATGCAATTGTCCCCAGGGCGTATTGTTTTGCAGCCTCCAGGATCCAGCCTCTCTCCAGCCTCTCTGTACTGCTGTGATGTGGAGCTGAAGGCGGACAAATAATTTGCATGCTGTGAGTGACAGAGATGGGGAGGCAAGGCCTGCACAAGCAAAGCAGCACAGACAGAGAGAGGGTGGATCCTGGAGGCTGCAAAACAACACACCCTGGGGGACAATTGCATATTGTCCCCACTTCATTATCATCCTAATGAGCAAGTATCAAAGTGTTTATTTCAACTTTGAAATGAAGCATTTAGCACAGAGAGGGATGGTTATAATGCTTATAGGAAGGTGCAGGGACATGTTTTAATAGGTTAGGTGGCTTTTAGAAGGTGACAGGTTCCCTTTAAGCACTCTTTCTTATCTGGCTGTTCTTTGTAGCCGTAGTCTCTGGTACATTGCTTTTATGACCACTCCCCTCAGCTATAAATAGTCACGTGTCTTACCATCGGAATAGCTTCACTTTCTATGCTGACCAGTTTGGTTCCATCTGTCTGTCTTCCTTACTTTTGTGTTGTATTATTGCAGTGGTGAGACAAGTGTCCTCGCTGGACTGCACACTAGCCAGGATGAGTTCAGAGTAAGTGAGGACCTAGATGTCGGGCCCACTGGGACAGGGGTACTCGGTACCGGACCGGTCTGCTGCTGGGGAAGTCACTGGTGGTCCTGGTCCGGTCCGTGTCCCGGGCTCGCCAATAAAAGGGGATATTTACAGGGGTTGTCAGTCGTAACGCCACCCACTTGATGCGGCCAGTGATGGGGGCCGCCGCTGCTGCAGAACCTCTGGGGATGATGTAATGGCAGCGGAGATGGTGTAGTTCCAGTGGGTAGAACTGTGTTCCCTGGGGCAGTAAGGGTACCTTTACACGCCGCTACTGGAGGATGGATACAACCAGCCACAGGCTACAAATGTAGCTTGTAGCGGCAAAATACCCCGTAGTAGCGGCGTGTAAAGACGGTAGGAGACACCCGGCAACAGATACATCTGTTTCCGAGCACTGCCCTGAAACAGGTGGTTAACCAGGCGATGGTAGCGAGCTGTACCGGCGTGTAAAGAAGCAAAAGAAGGGATGTGTCGACACCAGGCAATGTACCTGGTATGTAGCTGGGGCGTGACACAGGCTCCGGGTTACCGCGCCCCTTCAGCGATCATTGGTGGAAGCTCCTGCGTTACGATTGGTAGTTGCTGCGTAGGGCGGCATATTTAAGGAGCTGACCAGTCACACTACACAATTGCTCGAGCGTCATGTATTAAACAGCCTCCTGCGATGCCTGGCCAATCATGGGTTTCTTGCTTTGTCCTATCAGCGTATGGACGTCTCGTACTCCACAATTGTGGCACGCCTATGTGCTGTCCCTGCTGCACCAGGTCCGCCCATAGTAGCTGGTTGTAGCGGTGTGTAAATGAGGTAAGATGAGCTACAGAAGGTGACTTGAGACACCCGGCGGTGTATCCAGAGATAGATGTAACGTAGCGTAGCTTGTGGCGGCGTGTAAAGATGGTGCGTTTACCGTTTGTAACCGTTTGTGCGTGCTCGTGCACGTGAAGTAGCTGGTTGTATCCATCCTCCAGTAGCGGCGTGTAAAGGTACCCTGAGGGTTAAGTCTATTGTGGAGTGTGTAGCACACTTACTTTGCAGACGCTGCAGGGATCTCTCCTCTTTGCTGGTGCTGACAGGCTGTATCCTGTATAGAGAGAATCACTTTCATGCAGAAACACAAGGGAAGCAGTTCCAGGGTTTTCCGTATTTACTCTCAGTTCTTCAGTTCACTTTACAGCACAGTTACAGTTCTTACACAGTTCAAGTACAGTTCTTAGTACATGGGCACATTCTCCCTCTCCGGGTTCCCTTTGCTCCCTGCAGCCAGGCCTCTCTCTCTGTGACCCCTAACACAGTCTGCAGTGTCCTTTCCGGCTATTACGGTCTCCGTCTCCACGGGTGTGTGTGTGAAACGCTGGACAGTATGGCGGTGACTCAGGCCCCTGTGGGTCCTCCAGTTTGTCACTGAGCTGCCTGTCCTTTAGGGTAGGGATCCCATCCCAATCTGGAATTAAGACCCCCCGTCGTGTTGTTTGGGGATGCCGGGTAAACTACGGTCCCCTCTAGAGCCGACACTCTACTGCAGCCCAGCCTCCAGCAGTCCTCCAGCATGAGGCTCTACCAGGCTCCTTTCCTTCTGTTCCTCTCGGTATATAGGAGGGCTACTCCGCCTGCAGTCAGTGGCTTTAGCTGTAGTTCTAGGGCCCGGGTTACACCGTCTCTCTCTGTCCTCTCACACTCCTGGGGATCCGGCTCTGGATGGGCTTTCTCTCTCCTCCGGCTCACACTGGCTCGGTACAGATTCTGCGCTCCTTATGCCCTCACTCCTGCTCAGCTTCAGCTCAACCTGCTGCTGTTCTCTGGCCTGTTCTTGATCTGTGCTGTTCAGCTCACTCTGGCCTACTGAACTCCTTCCTCCTCCCCCTTCCTATATACTGTCAAGTCACCTGACTACGTGTGTGCCCAACCCACTCCTCTAAATCCACCACCCCTCAATCTCATAGAGTCTCTAATCTCAGGGCTGGATGCTACCTTCTGTACGTGGGTTGTGTGGGCTGTGAGGGTGTTGTTGTGCAACAAGTGTCCTACCTGCCTGGCTGCAGTTCCCTTTGTGGCCTCCTGAACGCAGGGGCGCCACATAGACACATGACAGTGACAGGGGGACGGACCCATATAGGGCCATTAGGGAGTGTGGGATACAGACTGAGGTATCAGGAGGTGATCTCTCCTCATATCATCAAGGCCTTCCTTCTATACCATTCGCATTGTCTCCCTTGTATTGCGACACACGCTGGGCGTCCGTACACTGCGGCATGACGCATTAATGTAAAAATATACAAGCGTCATAAAAATAATCTTTAAAATCTATTTTTATAAATAGGATTAAATGGACTGTAGAAATCAAAAATATTGTGTAGATGCAAACCAAAATGTTAGATGGATTTTCTTATTAATAATCCTGTCCAATCTCAATAATGGAGGTATTTTTTAATTCTACATTTTACTGCTCATTGCCCATGTCAAACTGCCGAGGTGGATGGTCTCCTTGTCAAGGCACATAGTACTTTGAAGCTCTTTACTATAGAGCTTGTAAGCACTTTTGCGACTTAGTATCTGTCCACTTGTGCGAAGGTGAATTATTCTTAATTATGCCGGTCATACTGTTCCTTTGTTTGGCAGGTCAAGGTACATGAGACATTGTTTTATATCAGACTGTCCAGTGCTCCCTTTTGTCTGCTAATTTGTAGAATATGTGCTGGTTGTGGATTGCATCAGCCCCCTGCGGTGTACTACACTGCATCATTTAGAGGACAATTATGAAGTCAGCTTGAACTAGTGACCAATGAGAGAACAGTCATGTCCCACCAATCCTGTGGAGCACAATGTCCTGCAATTGAAGATGAGGGCTATGGAAAATGGGTCTGCTCCTGTCACCCTAGTTTCACAGGACCACAGACCAGGGAGCATGGTTCCAGCTGGTGCATTATAGAACTGCTTCACTACCCATCACTGAGCTCACAAATTTGTTAGGAGAATCCAAGTTGGGACAATCCAATCAAAAGGCCACATACCTCACTGCGCTCGGTCGGTCTCCTGAGCGTGCCACTACAAGCCTGTGGAAGGGGAGTCTCTGTCACTTGCACTAACTTTTATCCTTGCTGGGAAGGTACGATATGATGTTATCTGTTGGTAACCTAATAAAGTCTTACCAGAGTGTGGTGCCCTCTCCCTCTGTTGTTTGAGTAGTGTTTTGTCCACAGGAAGGGTGTACGGGGGTGGTGAAAACCAGGATAATATTTTGGGGGTTGATAACAGCTGTGTAATGTCAGCTAGCATCAAGCCCGGGGGTTAGTAAAGGAGAGGGGACTATCAGGCACCCCCATTACTGACCAGTAGGTGCAAAGTAAAAAAAAAACACAAAAAATAAAACATTTTATTTAAATACAGACTCCCCCACACTCCCTCGGTCACCAATTTATCAAAAAAAAATGTTCCCACGAAGCTCCGACATAATCCACAATTGCAGCTTCAGTGACTGTGAACAGCCGTAAAGTACAACTATGCACAGGTGCCAGGTACAACGATAACGTTCATCAAAGTTGAGCACAGCATTGAGCTAGCAGCTCTGATGGGAGTTGTAGTCAGTACCCGGCACCTGTGAATAGCTGTACCTTACTGATATTTACAGTTATCAGAGCTGCAATTGTGGATCATGAACATTATACTAACAATTTGGTGAACGAGGGTAGTTTACAGTTACTGGGATAGTAATGGGGTAATATGATAGACACCTCTCCATTACTAACCCCTGGGCTTGATGCCAGCTGACATTACATAGCTGACATCAACCCCATTAACTTATTATCTAGATCAGGGGTGGGCAGTTCCAGGCCTCAAGGAGAAGATTTCCTTAGAATACGACAGTTGGTAATTTAAATTTTAAATTACCAACTGTCAAATTTTAAGGAAATCTTGAAAACCTGGACTGTGTTTGGCACCTGATCTAGATTGCCACCACACTAAGGCAATTGGGAAGCTCCAGAATAAGTGATGCACCAATTTAGGGGTGGCTACAGGATGGTATATTTAGGCTGGGAAGGGCCCAATAACCATGGGCCCCCCAGCCTGCAGCTATCTGCTACCTTTCTGGTTTATAAAAATGGGAGGGGAGCCCACTGCTTTATTTAAATTATTCCATTATTTTAATTCCCAGCAGCAACCTTAGAGACAGAGATGAGTCCAGGTGTCTTCCCCATGCTGTTATCATTCACTTTCAGGGATGTTTCTATCCATTTCACTGATTCCCCTCCTATCCCTCATAGGGGGTCTACCGGAAAAATGCTCAAGTTCCCCATAGACTTCCATTATACTCTTTACTTGAATGGAGCCCTTTCGAGGTTCCCGCCCGTAACGAGCGCTCAAACACATTAGTCCTCACTCACTTAGTCCTGATTCCGCTAAAAAAAGATAAATACATTGGCCTTTATAAAACATTCTTGATTGGATTTGAGCCCCAGACAACTTGTTATATAACATCTTTAATCATTAATTCTAAATGAAGATTTCCCATTGAGCCATGAATACACGGAAACTTGATGTATTTCCAGATCAGTAATATTTACTCTGAGACTCTAATATTAAGCGGAGGGACTTAGGACTGTCGTAAGAAAGTATAATCATCGTGCAGAATGTTCTGGCAGGAAGAAGACGTTGACCTGAGCCAGTGTCACCATGCATTTACCGAAAAGAGTAATATAGGAGACACAAACAGGGTAATAAAGATTACCGGTAATACCATATTCAAATCAGCCATGGTGGCCCCATGGTCATCCTAAGTGGCATAATGCACAATTCCACCTGCTTTGTAGGTGGATGTGGCCTTCTTACCTCTTGGCTTGCATAGATTTCCCCCTTGGTATGTCCACCCCCACTAAGCAATATCTCAAAAGGACAGCATTAGCTGTGGGTGCTTTGTCTATGACTCTATATGCCTGGTTTTGTTCCTTTTTGACCCCCAGTTACTATGTTATGGTGGGTGAATGACCTGGGTGACCACCAATAACCAGTAGTATTTATTTATAATATTTATCAGCTAAATCTCGAACCATGGCCTGTGTTTTTCTAGGTTTGTGGAGACTGTCAGGCTGGGCTGGCTCTGTGTTCTCAATCACCTGAATTCAGCTCACTTGATTAAGAGCCTATTTCAACTATCTTGCAGCTCTGCTCTGGGTCAATTGTACATTTGCTTTTGGCTGTGTAGGACTTGATTTCTTTGTGTTCGGAACCAGACCCTGCCTGACTTTGTTTCTTACCTGGACTTGACCCTCTGCTAGTGACCTGACTTCTCACTCTGTTTTGTACTCTGTTTCTGTCTCTCCGGTTTCCTAACTACGGCTTGAATTGGATTTTGCTTCTGTTAACCCTTTGTTGTACTGCACCATTTCCTGGACCTGACCGTGGATTGCTTTGACCTCTCTTTACTACCAGTAAGTAGTATAATTGTTATATTTACTTTCCATCTACTTCAGTTAGTTTTCTGCTCCTCTGAGACTAGTTATTACTTGTGACTAGCGTCACAGCGACTTGATGGATGAAAGCTCTGTGGGAAGATCGATCTTGTGTAGCCTACATAGGTCCACGAGGGTCTATTCAAGCCTAGATAGATCCACCAGGGTCTTCTCCAAGCCTAGATCAGTCCACCAAGGTCTTCTCCAAGTCAAAATAGGTTCACCAGGGTCTTCTTGAAGCCTAGATAGGTAAACCAGGTTCTTCTCCATGCCTAAATAAGTCCACCAGGTTATTTTAAAAGTGTAGATAGGTCCACCACGGTCTTCTCCAAGCATAGATAGGTGCATCAGGGTCTTCTCCAGGCCTACATAGGTCCACCATGGTCTTCTCCAAGCCTAGATAGGTGCATCAGGGTATTCTCCAGGCTTACATAGGTCCACCAGGGTCTTTTCCACCTTTGTCTTCATAGTATCAAGCCATCAGGTTTCTGGTCTTTCTCTTCCCGTTGTTCCTTTTATTCTTCCCACCATGATGTCCTTCCCCAGTGATTGCTCTCTTCGTATGATGTGTAGACACGTCATATCTTAATGATCCTTCCTTCCAGTGACATGTGTGGATTGATTTGTTCCAGTATTGATGTGTTTGTTCTTCTTGCCATCCATGGAATTGACAATGCCCTTCTTCAGCTCCACATTTCGAAGACATTGATTCTTCTGTCTTGTTTCTTTATCGGCCAGGTTTTATCACCAGTAAGGTACCGTCACACGGGGAGATATCGCCGGCGATGTTGCCGGCAACCGAGGGGCGTGGCCAGGTTGCGGCGACATCGCCGGCGAATTGCCGCGTGTGACAGGGCGATAATCAGGCGATGAATCGCCTGAGTCACATCGCCAGGTTTCCCAACAATGTTGGGAAACCTGGCGATGTTGCTCAGGCGATTCTGCCTGATCGCCCTGTGTAACGCGGCAACCCGCAATGTTACGGGCGATTCCGCCTATCTACAACATTGCGGGTTATCGCTTGCTGGGTTGCTGGGCGACCCAGCGAGCGATAGCCGCGGCAACTAGCCGGCGACATCGCCGGTAAGTTGCTCAGTGTGACAGCTCACCGGCGATGTTGTCAGGGATGCGCGCTCCCGCGATCGCCGGCAACATCGCCGGAGATATGTCCCTGTGTGACGGTACCTGTAGAGTCACCAGGAGATGGAGGAAGAGTGGCATGAAATCCATTGTGGTCACACAATAGCTGCTTGGACATGATGCCAGTCTACTCCTTCCATACCCAGCTGCAAATGCTAAAGGCAAGTGTGGTGCTCCTGCGGTGTGGTCGCCACAGAGGTACTGCACCTAATCCATAGGTGTGGTATCCCACTCCCAGGTAAGATGGGATCACAATACTGAGACACACACACACCTTGCACCGAACACCTATCCTAACTCCAGGCCAGGGGATGAAGGGCAGAAGAAACTCTAGCTGAGCAGACCCCATCACTGGCTGGAGAAGGGACCAGGTTAAAGAGGGGGTGGGAGGAGAGGGTTAGTGAGTCGAAGTCAGAAAGGAGTGAAAGACGTATGAAGAAGCAGATGAAGAGCAGAGAGAGAAAATGATGGAGTTCTAGGGGAACTCTGGCATTGGGGGAGGAGTGGGAACTAGGGATGGGTGAATCTACTCGTTAGGACTCGTTACTCGGCGAGTAGTAAGGGACTCTCAGGACTCGGTACTCGGCGAGTTTCCCAGCGATTACTCGCACAGTAACGAGTCCATTGCAAGTCAATGGCAATCCTAGTTTTGTCAGAGTTTACTTTTTCTCACTCGCTAGACTCGCTATATCCCATTGCTATTATGCAAGAATCTCCCCAAAGCAGCGAGTCTGAGCGAGTTTGAGTGAGTCTGAGCGAGTCTACGAATCCGAGTCCTGTATTCTGTATTCGGGACTCGCGAATACAGAATCTGTTATGTTCCGACAAAGCTTCCGAGACAGCCTAGCGTGTTAGGTCAGAAAACTTGTAAAGATGGACAAGCATGTTAGCCAATCATATTCAGTAATGCCACAGCCATGTTGGTTGTGGCAGGACTATGATTGGCTTCTGTCCATCGTGATGCCTATGTCATGTATGAGAGGCGAAGCTGTATATAAGCCTTGCCACCGCCATTTCCTCCACATTCCTGTGACGATCTGAGCCTAGTGCAGGGTGAGGTAGATGCTGGAGCAGATCATAGGGAGTGTCAGTCAGTGTAGGGAAACTTCAAGATTTCTTATATTTACCCCAAACAGCTCTTCTGAGAGCTACCAGGAGGACAGAGGAGTACTGTGTAGAGGACTGTAGGCAGGCAGGGAGGAGCAGCCTTACAGTGCACACAGGACCGACCTCATAGCTTAGGCTGGCTTCACATTAGCGTTCCCCTCCGCAGCGTTCTGCGGAGGGGATCCGCAATGTGTGCGCAGCGGCCGCCAGCTCCTATCTTTATAATGGGAGCGCACGGTGCTGCGCTTGACAGCGCATGACCGTGTGCACCCATTCACTCCTATATGTGATCTATGCGCAGGCGGATGCCTGCGTACAGATCACACACTCTCGTCCGCACCAGGGACGCGACATGTTGCGTCCTTGGTGCGGGCGAGAGTGTGTGATTTGTGCGCAGGCGGATCACTCATGGTGGGCAATGGGAGCGCACAGCGGTCTGCAAGCATCTGCAGACACCGTGCGCTCCATTATAAAGGTAGGGGCTGCGGTCTGCATGCAGAGGCTTGCAGATGCCTCCGCAGAACGCTGCGGAGGCATCTGCAAATGTGAAGGCAGCCTTAGCTTACTCACTCAACTTTCCTAATAGCTGAAGTCTGAGGCTTAGGGTACTTTCACACTAGCGTTTATTTGAAATCGCGGCAGATGCGGTGAAAAAACCGCATCTGCCGCGATTACCGCATACCTGCAGCACTTGCGACACGGTTGCGGCACAGTTGCGGCAAGCCCCATACAATGTATAGGCGGGCTTGCGGCAGGTGCGGCAAGTGCGGTTTTGGCACCTGCCGCAAGTGCCAAAACCGCACTTGCCACACCTGCCGCAAGCCCGCCTATACATTGTATGGGGCTTGCCGCAACTGTGCCGCAAGTGCAGCCGGTATGCGGTAATCGTGGCAGATGCGTTTTTTTCACCGCATCTGCCGCGATTTCAAATAAACGCTAGTGTGAAAGTACCCTTAGCTGAGGTACTATTTCTTATTTTTTTGCACCTGATAGATTTTGGGTCATAATAACCCCTTCAGCTTTATTTTCTCTGTGGCAGACCAGTGCGTTGCTGCTCTCCTACCTGCAAATAAGACAAACACATGTGAGTTTGGCCTCGGACACAGCAGCAAAAAGCTGTTGCGAGTCGGGTTTCCAAAACGGCAATGCGAGCGCTTTCCGAGACACATCTGCGATTTGTAAATCGCACATTATTCACTATTACTCACTTCCCCATTCATTAACATTGGACTCGCTAGACTCACAACGAGTAGCGAGTCCCGGGCTCGGACTCGCTAGAGTCGAGCGATTCCGAGTAATTTAGGACTCGCCCATCACTAGTGGGAACCAGTGGGTAGGTCACCTATTGAAACCATGCCAGCGTGAACTGCGTCGTGGTGGAGGAACTGGTTGCAAGAGTTGACCGGCCCCAATCTGCCAACAACAATACAAGTTTGAGCCAGGGGTCACTGAACTTTGTGTGCAGTGGCCATCTCATCGGGAGAATGGCAGGGCCGGCGTTAGGGGGGGCAGCCTAGGCATTTGCCTAGGGCCCCCAAGTTTCAGAGGGCCCCCAGGGCCGGTCCGGATTATAGCCAGCGGGTGGCGGGGCTTGCAGCGCTCTGCACCGCGCTCCGGCTTCTTCCTTGTGACCAGCGCCGGGCGCAGCCACAGGCAGTGACGTCACATTGCCTGTGCGCCAGACAGAGGAAGCGGGAAGAAGTCGGAGCGCGGTGCAGAGCGGCGACAGCGGCAGCCGGCAGGCAGGGAGGATAAGTAAGTATAAAGATAATAATCATGATCTGTATTCCTTTACAGGTGTGCAGGGGGGGCTGCCTGTATACACCACCACTGGGGCCCTGTATACACCACCACTGACTGGGGCTGCCTGTATACAACACCACTGGGGCTGCCTGTATACACCACCACTGGGGCTGCTGTATATACTGCTGGGGCCTGTATATACCACTGGGGAGGCTGCTGTATACCACTGTGGCTGCTGTATATACTGCTGGGGCCTGTATATATAACTGGGGAGGCTGCTGTAATACTGCTGGGGCCTGTATATACCACTGGGGAGGCTGCTGTATACCACTGGGGCTGCAGTATATACTGCTGGGGCCTGTATATACAACTGGGGAGGCTGCTGTATACCACTGGGGCTGCTGTATATACTGCTGGGGCCTGTATATACCACTGGGGAGGCTGCTGTAATACTGCTGGGGCCTGTGTATACCACTGGGGAAGCTGCTGTAATACTGCTGGGGCCTGTATATAGCACTGGGGAGGCTGCTGTATATACTGCTGGGGCCTGTATATAGCACTGTGGAGGCTGCTGTATATACTGCTGGGGCCTGTATATACCACTGTGGAGGCTGCTGTAATACTGCTGGGGCCTGTGTATACCATTGAGGAGGCTGCTGTAATACTGCTGGGGCCTGTATATAGCACTGGGGAGGCTGCTGAATACTGCTGGGGCCTGTATATACCACTGGGGAGGCTGCTGTAATACTGCTGGGACCTGTATATACCACTGGGGAGGCTGCTGTAATACTGCTGGGGCTTGTGTATACCACTGGGGAGGCTGCTGTAATACTGCTGGGGCCTGTATATAGCACTGGGGAGGCTGCTGGATACCACTGGGGCTGCTGTATATACTGCTGGGGCCTGTATATACCACTGGGGAGGCTGCTGTAATACTGCTGGGGACTGTATATAGCACTGGGGAGGCTACTATAATACTGCTGGGGCCTGTATATACCACTGGGGAGGCTGCTGTAATACTGCTGGGGCTTGTGTATACCACTGGGGAGGCTGCTGTAATACTGCTGGGGCCTGTATATAGCACTGGGGGGCTGCTGGATACCACTGGGGCTGCTGTATATACTACTGGGGCCTGTATATACCACTGGGGCTGCTGTATATACTGTATACAACTGTACGGGTACTATTTTTATTTCATAGTTTGGGGCCCCACTCTCAATCTCGCCTAGGGCCCCACTTGGTCTAAAACCGGCCCTGGAGAATGGTGATGTAAACATAATCCAGAAAAGACAAGAACTTGAGCCATGCTGTTTAATTATGACATCAAGAAAGGCAGCCACAGATCCATCTCCATCTCCAACAGAAGATCAAACAAATCCATGGCGAAATCCCTCATAAAAAAAAGGCCAGCCACATGAGGCAGAGGAAGTTGAGGAAGGACATTGGGCTGTCACTCTTATATCCTGCATCCTCCGGGTAATGATCATATTCACCAGCTCCGTGTCCTCCTCCGGGGAACCAGCAAAGAACGTTTCTACCATCCGAATCAAACCTAGAAAGAGAAAGAGAATAGAAAGTGAGAAGATACAAGGAGCGAAGAGTCAAATAGATCATTGATGGGAAATTATGGAAACCCAAGACCCCCCTATAATGGAAAGTCAAGTGGATCATTGATAGGACATTATGGAAACCCAAGACCTTCCTATAATGGAAAATGGGGTTTCTAAAGTACACTAGGAATTCATCCTTAAGAACCATTATTCCATATCATAACCATATCATAATCCCATTATCCTCATTTAGAATCTGAAGAAATGTGAATGCTGGAAAAATGTAGAATTTGTATGAAGTCCAATATTGGGAGCTGATCACATGTTCTTATTGTATTTTTGGTGCGGATTCAAATTCTCCTTATAGACACTTATATAGAAGATGAGATTTGATCTATATGGAATAAATCATTAGTATTTAAAGGAATTGTCCATTTCAGATGTTTATCCCACAGCTGTAACTTTCCAGCATACTGTTATTAGGAAACCAGTGCCATTGTCTTGCTTTACTTAGAAGAACCATCATTTATATGAGTGCTCCAATCTCAGCAGTAACATAACTTGAAGCTCATGGGCCCCGATACAAAAGCTCCAGCGGGGCCCCCAATTATTACAAATCTTTAATAACATTAGTTTTTTTCTATAGGCCAAAGGGACTTTTGCCCCCTAAGCTCCAGGACCTGAGTATGATTGCAAGCCCTGCACCTATTGCAGTTACACCCCCTGATTCTCAGCATGGCTGCTGTGATGGCGTGTGACCTGACCTGTCCACGAGGGGCACCTCACCTGTCCACAACAGTCACTTCACCTTTCCACAAGGGTCACCTCACCTTTCCACCAGGGACACCTCACCTGTCCACCAGGGGCACCTCACCTGTCCACCAGGGGCACCTCACCTGTCCACCAGGGGCACCTCACCTGTCCACCAGGGGCACTTTGCCTGTTCACCAGGTCACCTTACCTGTCCACCAGGGGCACCTCACCTTTCCACCAGGGTCAACTCACCTTTCCACCAGGGACACCTCACCTGTCCACCAGGGGCACCTCACCTGTCCACCAGGGGCACCTCACCTGTCCACCAGGGGCACCTCACCTGTCCACCAGGGGCACTTTGCCTGTTCACCAGGTCACCTTACCTGTCCACCAGGGGCACCTCACCTTTCCACCAGGGTCAACTCACCTTTCCACCAGGGGCACCTCACCTGTCCACCAGGGACACTTCACCTGTTCACCAGAGTCACCTCATCTGTCCACCAGGGACACCTCACCTGTCCACCAGGGTCACCTCACCTTTCCACCAGGGGCACCTCACCTGTCCACCAGGGGCACCTCACCTGTCCACCAGGGACATTTCACCTGTCCACCAGAGTCACCTCACCTGTCCACCAGGGACATCTTACATGTCCACTAGGGACACCTCATCTGTCCACCAGGGACACCTCACCTGTCCACCAGGGACACCTCACCTGTCCACCAGAGACACCTCACCTCTCCATCAGGGACACCTTATCTCTCCACCAGGGGCACCTCACCTGTCCACCAGGGACACCTCACCTCTCCACCAGGGACATTTCACCTGTCCACCAGGGACATTTCACCTGTCCACCAGGGACACTTCACCTGTTCACCAGTCACCTCACCTGCCCACCAGGGACATTTTACATGTCCACTAAGGACACCTCACCTCTCCATCAGGGACACTTCACCTCTCCACCAGGGACACCTCACCTCTCCACCAGGGGGGCTTCACTTGACGATCAATGGTCAGACATTTACGTGCACAGACAATGACTACACTATAGATCTGATTACCGTCCTTTTCGGTGATTTCCACCTCCTGCCGCTTTTGCCTCTTTGCTGTGACAGTAACTGACATCATGACGATGAGGAGAAGCAGCAGGACCTTCATGTCCATGATAGTCGTAATCCCGACCGTCCTTCTCTCGTTCACTTCCTCATCTTTCTCTTCAGTGAGAATTATTGACTTCACCAGTTGGAGGTTTATCCGTTTAATCTTAATATTTCCACTGCTGATCACGTTGTATCTTCCTAGAATGTGATGTCACAGTGATGATGTCATCACACAGAACAACGGAACGTTCCAAATTCCATCCCACATGTTACATCTCTGACAATTCATCACCATGTCTAAGCCTGGTTTCACAGCTGTGTTTGGGAGAGAGAGAACACATAACACAATCGATCGCACTGTGCAGTGCTGAGGCGCCCTGAGGAGCAATGGAAGATAAAGGAAAAGGAAAAAAAGACTTTAAAAAAAAAAAATGAAAAAAATAAATAAAAAACACAAAGTCAGATCACCCTCCTTTTGCCTCATTAAAAAACAAAACTATAAAAAATGTAACAAATACACATATTTGATATCGCCGCGTTCAGAAATGCCCGATCAATCAGAATATAAAATCAATTAATGAAAGCCGTAAACTGCGGAACAGATAAAGAGTCCAAACGCCAAAATTACATTTTTTTGGCTGCTGCAACATTGCTATAAAATGCGATAACGGGCAATGAAAACATCACATCTACCCAAAAATGATATCATTAGAAACATCAGCTCAAGACGTAAAAAATAATCCATCACACAGCCCCAAATCCCGAAAAAGGAGAAAGCTAGGGGGCGCAGAACATGGTGCAAAAGTGCTGTCTGTTTCTTTAAAAACGTCTGATTTTTTTTCACCACTTAGATAACAATAAAAGTAATATGTTTGGTATCTGCGAACTCGTAATGACCCCAGACATCACACCGACACCTCAGTGTTACCATATAGTACTGAGCCGAGACATCATACTGACACCTCAGTGTTACCATATAGTACTGACCCGAGGCATCATACCGACACATCAGTGTTACCATATAGTACTGAGCCGAGACATCATACTGACACCTCAGTGTTACCATATAGTACTGACCCCAGACATCATACCGACACGTCAGTGTTACCATATAGTACTGATCCAAGGCATCATACTGACACCTCAGTGTTACCATATAGTACTGACCCGTGGCATCATACCGACACGTCAGTGTTACCATATAGTACTGACCCCAGACATCATACCGACACCTCAGTGTTACCATATAGTACTGACCCCAGACATCATACCGACACGTCAGTGTTACCATATAGTACTGACCCCAGACATCATACCTACACCTCTAGTGTTACCATATAGTACTGACCCGTGGCATCATACCGACACGTCAGTGTTACCATATAGTACTGACCCCAGACATCATACCGACACCTCAGTGTTACCATATAGTACTGACCCCAGACATCATACCGACACGTCAGTGTTACCATATAGTACTGACCCCAGACATCATACCTACACCTCAGTGTTACCATATAGTACTGACCCCAGACGTCATACCGACACCTCAGTGTTACCATATAGTACTGACCCCAGACATCATACCGACACATCAGTGTTACCATATAGTACTGACCCGAGACATCATACCGACACCTCAGTGTTACCATATAGTACTGACCCCAGACATCATACCGACACATCAGTGTTACCATATAGTACTGACCTGAGACATCATACCGACACGTCAGTGTTACCATATAGTACTGACCCCAGACATCACACCGACACCTGAGTGTTACCATATAGTACTGACCAGAGGCATCATACTGACATGTCAGTGTTACCATATAGTACTGACCCCAGACATCACACCGACACCTGAGTGTTACCATATAGTACTGACCCCAGACGTCATACCGACACCTCAGTGTTACCATATAGTACTGACCCCAGACGTCATACCGACACCTCAGTGTTACCATATAGTACTGACCCCAGACGTCATACCGACACCTCAGTGTTACCATATAGTACTGAGCCGAGACATCATACCGACACGTCAGTGTTACCATATAGTACTGACCCCAGACATCATACCGACACCTCAGTGTTACCATATAGTACTGACCCCAGACATCATACCGACACGTCAGTGTTACCATATAGTACTGACCCCAGACATCATACCTACACCTCAGTGTTACCATATAGTACTGACCCAGACGTCATACCGACACCTCAGTGTTACCATATAGTACTGACCCCAGACATCATACCGACACATCAGTGTTACCATATAGTACTGACCCGAGACATCATACCGACACCTCAGTGTTACCATATAGTACTGACCCCAGACATCATACCGACACATCAGTGTTACCATATAGTACTGACCTGAGACATCATACCGACACCTCAGTGTTACCATATAGTACTGACCCCAGACATCATACCGACACATCAGTGTTACCATATAGTACTGACCTGAGACATCATACCGACACATCAGTGTTACCATATAGTACTGACCCCAGACATCACACCGACACCTGAGTGTTACCATATAGTACTGACCAGAGGCATCATACTGACATGTCAGTGTTACCATATAGTACTGACCCCAGACATCACACCGACACCTGAGTGTTACCATATAGTACTGACCCCAGACGTCATACCGACACCTCAGTGTTACCATATAGTACTGACCCCAGACGTCATACCGACACCTCAGTGTTACCATATAGTACTGACCCCAGACGTCATACCGACACCTCAGTGTTACCATATAGTACTGACCCCAGACGTCATACCGACACCTCAGTGTTACCATATAGTACTGACCAGAGGCATCATACAGACATGTCAGTGTTACCATATAGTACTGACCCCAGACATCATACCGACACCTCAGTGTTACCATATAGTACTGACCCGAGACATCATACCGACACGTCAGTGTTACCATATAGTAGTGACCCGAGGCATCATACTGACACGTCAGTGTTACCATATAGTACTGACCCGAGACATCATACCAACACGTCAGTGTTACCATATAGTAGTGACCCGAGGCATCATACCGACACGTCAGTGTTACCATATAGTACTGACCCCAGACGTCATACCGACACCTCAGTGTTACCATACAGTACTGACCCCAGACATCATACAGACATGTCAGTGTTACCATATAGTACTGACCCCAGACATCATACCGACACCTCAGTGTTACCATATAGTACTGACCCGAGACATCATACCGACACGTCAGTGTTACCATATAGTAGTGACCCGAGGCATCATACTGACACGTCAGTGTTACCATATAGTACTGACCCGAGACATCATACCAACACGTCAGTGTTACCATATAGTAGTGACCCGAGGCATCATACTGACACCTCAGTGTTACCATACAGTACTGACCCCAGACATCATACCGACACGTCAGTGTTACCATATAGTACTGACCCGAGGCATCATACCGACACGTCAGTGTTACCATATAGTACTGACCTGAGACATCATACCGACACCTCAGTGTTACCATATAGTACTGACCTGAGACATCATACCGACACCTCAGTGTTACCATATAGTACTGACCCCAGACATCATACCGACACCTCAGTGTTACCATATAGTACTGACCCGGGGCTTCATATCGACACGTCGCTGTTACCATATAGTACTGACCCCAGACATCATACCGACACATCAGTGTTACCATATAGTACTGACCCGAGGCATCATACCGACATGTCAGTGTTACCATATAGTACTGACCCCAGACATCATACCGACATATCAGTGTTACCATATAATACTGACCCCAGACATCATACCGACACGTCAGTGTTACCATATAGTACTGACCTGAGGCATCACACTGACACCTCAGTGTTAACATATAGTACTGACCTGAGACATCATACCGAAACGTGTTACCATATAGTACTGACCCCAGACATCATACCGACACGTCAGTGTTACCATATAGTACTGACCTGAGGCATCATACTGACACGTCAGTGTTACCATATAGTACTGACCCCAGACATCATACCGACACGTCAGTGTTACCATATAGTACTGACCCCAGACATCATACCGACATGTCAGTGTTACCATATAGTACTGACCCCAGGCATCATACCGACACCTCAGTGTTACCATATAGTACTGACCCGAGACATCATACTGACACGTCAGTGTTACCATATAGTACTGACCCCAGACATCATACCGACACATCAGTGTTACCATATAGTACTGACCCCAGACATCATACAGACACGTCAGTGTTACCATATAGTACTGACCCCAGACATCATACCGTCACGTCAGTGTTACCATGTAGTACTGACCCGAGACATCATACCGACATGTCAGTGTTACCATATAGTACTGACCTGAGATATCATACCGACACATCAGTGTTACCATATAGTACTGACCCCAGACATTACACCAAGTTGTTCACTTGCTGTCCTGTGCCCTTATGCTGGCATTGCTGTTGCGTTTAGTGTGGCGCGGTGTGGGCGCTGGGGCATTGGATAGCCAGACTGGTCCCCTAGGGGTTTTCTAACTTTATTCATACCTTTTTCCCAGGATTATTTCTTGGCCCCTTTTCTAAACTGCTAAATTTTAATATATTAGGGCCATAATATGAAATATCTTAGGACAGATATAATTGTTCATTCAATTGTTACTCTATTTATGATCTGCCCCGGGTTCTGTTCCTATATGTTCTTCATTATAGTGTCAGCTGCTTGTGCGCTTTGGATGCATGCGCTTTCATGCGCTCACCTGGCATCCCTATGGCGCGTTACTGTGGTAACGCGTCCTGATGGCTGTGCGCTCAAGACGCATGCGCTGTGCTGCGCTCGTCGGGCCTTGCTTTGGTGCGTTGCCGTGGTGACGCGTCACTTCCGGGGCGCGCTGGGCGGGGCAAGATAAAGCGGCGCTCATCATGCTCAGTGAGCGCCGGGTGTTTGGCCACAAGTACATGCCGGGTGATCCTGACGACCATTATTATGTGTTGGAGCTCACTGATTGCCCAGATTAGCGCAGTGACACTTCCGGCACAGGTCTACCATGTGTGTTTATCCAGTTTTGATTAGCACCATACTAGATGTATCATTAATAGATTACTGACACCTGTGGGGAGGGCTATTAAAGGGAGCAAAACATCATTCTAAACCTTCTCCTGACGAAGCCTGAACAGGAGAAACACGTGTCGAGGCGGGGGTGTGCTGCACTTTTGATTCAACATGTCACAAGGTATGAACAATAAGATGTTATAGTGCTTTATATGTCAGTGTGGGCTTTAGTTTACCTCAAATGTGGAGATCTGGGCTGCTATTTTGTAGACCTGGAGGGGCTGATACCTTTACTTATCATTGTATTTGCCTTATACTTAATGAGACTGACACACTTGATGTTTATGCACTTTATAGCCCATTGGTATGGGATACTGTTGTGACTGATTGACACTTTTGTGGAGGTATCTCTTATGAGTTTAAACTGTGAATCTTGCTCCAGTGTACCCCTTTTCCCCCTTTTTCTTGCATGATGATTTGTTTTTAGCTCCTTTGTCCCTGTTCTTTTACTCTATCACCGGATGTAATCTGTTTAGTATTGTCTGTTTATATGAACTTTATATAATAAATTATTTAGTACTGGATTGGTTTTCGGTGGCATTCTTCTCCTTAATTCTTTGGGGAGGGGTGTCTCTGTTTTTTAGGTTATTCATTTATTTATTTTTTAAAATTCATCAAACGTTTCCCAAAAAAGTGTTACATTGAGTTTTTGGTGCGTTTTTCTGCTACGAGACGCAGATTTGGTGCAGAAATTTCTGCAACCAAATACTCAATGTGCACATAGCCTTAAAATGTTGCAAATCTAGTATGAGTGAGTGTGACTTGTATAAAGCGGTGAGATCGGCCGCATAGAGGTAGAGGACGCAGACACACGGTATGTCCTTGTCCCTCAAAGACATGTAAAGTCCCCTGTCTATAGACATTGTACATACAGAGCCTGGAGTGGGCGGGGGCAGCTCTCTGTGTAGAGACATTATACAGTGTTGGCCAAAAGTATTGACACCCCTGCAATTCTGTCAGATAATACTCAGTTTCTTCCTGAAAATGATTGCAATCACAAATTCTTTGGTATTATTATCTTCATTTAATTTGTCTTCAATGAAAAAACACAAAAAGAATTGTCCTAAAGCCAAATTGGATCTAATTCCACCAAACATAAAAAAGGGGGAGGACAAAAGTATTGACACTGTTAGAAAATCATGTGATGCTTCTCTAATTTGTGTAATTAACAGCACCTGTATCTTACCTGTGGCACCTAACAGGTGTTGGCAATAACTAAATCACACTTGCAGCCAGTTGACATGGATTAAAGTTGACTCAACCTCTGTCCTGTGTCCTTGTGTGTACCACATTGAGCATGGAGAAAAGAAAGAAGACCAAAGAACTGTCTGAGGACTTGAGAAACTAAATTGTGAGGAAGCATGAGCAATCTCAAGGCAACAAGTCCATCTCCAAAGACCTGAATGTTCCTGTGTCTACCGTGCGCAGTGTCATCAAGAAGTTTAAAGCCCATGGCACTGTGGCTAACCTCCCTGGATGTGGACGGAAAAGAAAAATTGACGAGAGATTTCAACGCAAGATTGTGCGGATGGTGGATAAAGAACCTCGACTAACATCCAAACAAGTTCAAGCTGCCCTGCAGTCCGAGGGTACAACAGTGTCAACCCGTACTATCCGTCGGTGTCTGAATGAAAAGGGACTGTATGGTAGGAGACCCAGGAAGACCCCACTTCTTAACCCGAGACATAAAAAAGCCAGGCTGGAGTTTGCCAAAATTTACCTGAGAAAGCCTAAAATGTTTTGGAAGAATGTTCTCTGGTCAGATGAGACAAAAGTAGAGATTTATGGGCAAAGGCATCAACATAGAGTTTACAGGAGAAAAAAAGAGGCATTCAAAGAAAAGAACACGGTCCCTACAGTCAAACATGGCGGAGGTTCCCTGATGGTTTGGGGTTGCTTTGCTGCCTCTGGCACTGGACTGCTTGACCGTGTGCATGGCATTATGAAGTCTGAAGACTACCAACACATTGTGCAGCATAATGTAGGGCCCAGTGTGAGAAAGCTGGGTCTCCCTCAGAGGTCATGGGTCTTCCAGCAGGACAATGACCCAAAACACACTTCAAAAATCACTAGAAAATGGTTTGAGAGAAAGCACTGGAGACTTCTAAGGTGGCCAGCAATGAGTCCAGACCTGAATCCCATAGAACACCTGTGGAGAGATCTAAAAATGGCAGTTTGGAGAAGGCACCCTTCAAATATCAGGGACCTGGAGCAGTTTGCCAAAGAAGAATGGTCTAAAATTCCAGCAGAGCATTGTAAGAAACTCATTGATGGTTACCAGAAGCGGTTGATCGCAGTTATTTTGGCTAAAGGTTGTGCAACCAAGTATTAGGCTGAGGGTGCCAATACTTTTGTCTGGCCCATTTTTGGAGTTTTGTGTGAAATTATCAATGTTTTGCTTTTTGTTTCATTCTCTTTTGTGTTTTTTCATTGAAGACAAATTAAATGAAGATAATAATACCAAAGAATTTGTGATTGCAATCATTCTCAGGAAGAAACTGAGTATTATCTGACAGAATTGCAGGGGTGTCAATACTTTTGGCCAACACTGTACATACAGAGCCTGGTGTGGGCTAGGGCAGCTCTCTGAGTATAGACATTGTACATGCAGAGTCTGGTGTGGGCATCTCACTGTCTATAGACACTGTACATACAGCTCCTGTCTATAGACATTGTACATATAGAGCCTGGCGTGGGTGGGAAGCTCTATGTCTATAGACATTGTACATATAGAGCCTGGCGTGGGCAGTGGCAGCTCTCTGTCTATAGACATTGTACATAAAGAGCCTGGTGTGGGTGGAGGGAATTCTCTGTCTATAGACATTGTACATATAGAGCTTGGTGTGGGCAGGTGCAGCTCACTGTCTATAGACATTGTACATACAGAGCCTGGTGTGGGCAGGTGCAGCTCACTGTCTATAGACATTGTACATACAGAGCCTGGTGTGGGGGGCAGCTTTCTCAGCTTTGCTGCACTGCCAAATCTAAAGTCACTGATTGTGTGAGAACCGCTGCGTCGAGTAATCTAAGTAATTGTTGGAATCAGGATCGCTTTACCTATAACATGCTGCTCTTAGAAGATGTAGCAAAGCCCAGCTGACAGATTCCTTTAAAGGGGCTGTCTATCACTTTGAGACAGGGTTTATATTCGCCTACTGTACTGTGCGGCTCTTCCATTCTGTTACTAATTTTCCCCCCAAAAATTGATTTGCTAAATGGCCGCCTGCATGTTGGATTCTTTAACAAAGGGTCTTCACAAGAAATAATAAATAATCACCATAAACACCCTAGATCCGTCCTGTCCTTCCACCCCTCCCATGCTCCAGCACTCTTACATGGGACCTGACATTGCACCCAGTGCTGATGTTTGGTGCAGTCAGTGCACGTCATGACTTTTGGGTCTGGAGGTTCTTATGGTTCATGAGGCGATCTCTACAATCCACAGCCCATTTCTCTGTTCTCATCCCTTTTTGGCTGTTGTTTTGGTCACTTTTGCATGTTGTCTTTGCTCTCACCCCTAGAGGTAGCATGAGGCAGTGTCTACACCCCACAGAAGGAGCTCCGGTAGTGCAGCTCATCCAGGATGGCACCTCAATGTGAGCTGTGGAGAGAAGGGTAGATGTGTCCAGAGCATGGAGCAGATACACGGAGACGGGAAGGTGCCGCAAGAGGGCAACCACCCAGCAACAGTGGGAGGAGCTAGTGCTTAGAGCAGGAAATTGGTGAAGCCAATCAGTAGCTGGGGGTATGTCCTCTTGCCATCTTGTCATTGGTCGTTTTCCAGGTTTCGGCCAGACGCCGTTCATCGTTATATCATAGCTATATATATATTTATGGAAAAGGACTGGTCTTCTTTAAAACTTTCACTAGGAAGACCAACTCTGAAGTACAACCTTCTATTCTGTCACGTTTCTACCTACACATACTGTAAGGGGCCTTCATCAGTTAAATAAAGCAGAGGGTGATTGTGAAGGATTCCTCTTCATTGGGAGGAACCCGTCATGTTTGGATCATTCGTCCACCCATTGGTTTAAACACGAGCTGTGTAATATTTCACTTTCCTTGTGGAGACACCGCAGGAAGTTTAGCGTTTCCTGCCATACCCCCAACTATAGCTGCTCTCCGCAGGTCTGATACCTGGGGATCATTTTTGGGCAAAATTTCTGCTGAGCACAAAAATTATCCCAAGTGGATAACCATATAAAATAGTATTTATTCAGTGAAAAACTGCATAACTGGACCTTAACATAATCCAGAAAAGACCCGAACATGAGCCAAGTTGTTTAATTATGACATCAAGCAAGGCAGCCATAGATCCGTCTTCATCGCCAACAGAAGATCAAACAAATTAATTGCGAGGAAATTGGAGAACCAGATGCAACAGAGGAAGTTGCTGAAGGACATTGGGCTGTCACTCTTATATCCTGCATCATCCGGTGTAATGATCATATTCACCAGCTCCGTGTCCTCCTCCGGGGAACCAGCAAAGAACGTTTCTACCATCCGAATCAAACCTAGAAAGAGAATAGAAAATGAGAAAAAACATGGAGCGAAAAGTCAAATAGATCATTGATGGGACATTATGGAAACCCAAGATACCTCCCTTTCTACCAGAAATACTCACCTGTCACCAGAGACACCTCACCTCTCATCTAGGGAAACCTCACCTGTCCACTAGGGACACCTCACCTCTCCATCAAGGACACCTCACCTGTCCACTAGGACACCTCACCTCTCCATAGGGACACCTCACCTGTCCACTAGGGACACCTCACCTCTCCATCAGGGACACCTCACTGTCATAGGACACCTCACCTGTCCACTAGGGACACCTCACCTCTCCATCAAGGACACCTCACCTGTCCACTAGGGACACCTCACCTCTCCATTAGGGACACCTCACCTGTCCACTAGGGACACCTCACCTCTCCATCAGGGACACCTCACCTGTCCACTAGGGACACCTCACCTGTCCATCAGGACACTCACCTCTCCATCAGGGACACCTCACCTGTCCACTAGGGACACTCACCTCTCCATCAGGGACACCTCACCTGTCCATAGGGACACCTCACCTTCCATCAGGAACACCTCACCTGTCCACTAGGGACACTCACCTCTCCATCAGGGACACCTCACCTGTCCACTAGGACACCTCACCTCTCCATCAGGAATACCTCACCTGTCCACTAGGGACCCTCACCTCTCCATCAGGACACCTCACCTGTCCATCAGGGACACCTCACCTTACCATCAGGGACACCTCACCTATCCATCAGGGACACTCACCTATCCATCAGGGACACCTCACCTCTATCCATCAGGGACACTCACTATCCATCAGGGACACCCACCTGTCCATCTAGGACACCTCACCTCTCCATCAGGGACACCTCACCTTCCACTAGGGACACCTCACCTGTCCATAGGGAATCCTACCTCTCCATCAGGGACACCTCACCTGTCCACTAGGGACACCTCACCTCTCCATCAGGGACACCTCACCTGTCCACCAGGGACACCTCACCTGTCCACCAGGAGCACCTCAGCTGTCCACCAGGGGTACTTCATCTTTCCACCAGGGACCCTTCACCTGTCCACCAGGAGCACCTCAGCTGTCCACCAGGGGGACCTCACTTGACGATCAATGGTCAGACATTTACGTGCACAGACAATGACTACACTATAGATCTGATTACCGTCCTTTTCGGTGATTTCCACCTCCTGCCGCTTTTGCCTCTTTGCTGTGACAGTAACTGACATCATGACGATGAGGAGAAGCAGCAGGACCTTCATGTCCATGATAGTCGTAATCCCGACCGTCCTTCTCTCGTTCACTCTCAAATCTTTCTCTTCAGTGAGAATTATTGACTTCACCAGTTGGAGGTTTATCCGTTTAATCTGAATATTTCCACTGCTGATCACGTTGTATCTTCCTAGAATGTGATGTCACAGTGATGATGTCATCACACAGAACAACGGAACGTTCCAAATTCCATCCCACATGTTACATCTCTGACAATTCATCACCATTTGTATGATCCATGCTTGTCCTCAGAGAATTAAACCTTTGTGCTTATAATTCAAGGCTGAATGCATTGAGTTAAGGCCATGTGCACACAGTGCCTATCCTAATGCCAGTACATTTAGTATTTGAATTTATCACCAGTGGGGTAACCTGAAGCTCATGGGCCCCGATGCAAAAGCTCCAGCGAGGCCCCGAATTATTGCAAATCTTTAATAGCATTAGACTTTTTCTATAGGTCAAAGAGACTTTTGGGGTCCTTTAGGCTCCAGGGCTAGGGTGCAATTGCAGCGGTATTCGACTCTCCAGGGCTTAACAGTTCAGGGGATGTCATGGTGACCTTCTCTGGGAGTCGTGGCCAAAACCGGTCGTTTGAAGAGGGGTGTTTTTGTAGGTGAAAAGTTTGTTGTGACGCCAGCTTAGGTTTCTGGTCAGAAATGACCAGAGCTGCAGATAACAGTCCCAGGGGATAGATGGTGAAGCAGGTAGTTGAAACACTCCCCTCAGCAGGAGCGGGCCCCTGGGAGTGATGATAGGGGTTATAGTGGTGTGAGGTGATGGCTCAATAGGTGTATGCAGGGAAGCGCAGGAAGGATCAGACAAACACAGGGTTCTTGCAGTTCTTACCATTTACTTGGCATTGAAGCAGGTTGCAACCCGTCCAGGGTACAGAATCCACAAGATTACAGCCTGGCCAGTCTAGAGGTATTTAGGGTCCACTTTGCCGAGACACGGGGTATATTGGCCTTCCTTGCTGCTTTACTCTTCTTGGCACTTGCTACCCCTGTCCTCTCCTAAGTGTCCTGTGGTTGCCAGTCCCTGCAGGCAGGTGACTACGGGTCCTGTGAGCGACAGACTCGCTGGTCCTCTAACCCTACGTAGTTCCCTGAGCCTTGGGAGGATCCACTATGGTAGCCACTGTACCTGAAGCCCAGTGACCTCCAGTTTCTTGGCTGGTCCTGCAGAATCCAAACTGGTACCCCTTCTGCAGCTAGCTCCTCTGTCCAGCCTGGACAGCTGGCAGCAGATTTGTTTGAGATTAGTTGCTAATTCCACGTGCAGGACTAGCTTTCCCAGCTGCCTGACTGGATCTCTCTTAGAACTCACTCCATCTTGCCACCCATCCTCTCACCTAACTCCTCCCTCCATCCAGTAGATGGGGACTGCCCTGAATGTGGGTTTCTACTGCCCAGCATCAAACTAGACTGGAGTTTGGATTGTGTTGGATGCAAATGAGGGTCCCAGTTAAGCTTTCCCCTCTTATCTCTGCGCATGATACCATACATGTAAAATGCATGTAATACTATTAGTGGCAGCCTGACCGTATGGGCGCCACAAGATTGCAACCCCTGCACCTGTTGTAGTTACACCCCTGCATTTGACTGTTTTCTGTGAGTTTTTTTTCTACCTTTATACCATCAAACTCACTGAGAATTCTGAAGTTTTGTGCACATGTTCCTTTTTTTCTTTGCAGATTTGATGCAGAAATAAACTGCATAATGTCAGTTCTTGCTGTGTTTTTGCTGCGTCGTTCCACCCCAAAATGCATGAGAAACGCATAGAAGAAACGCAGCAAAAGTGTATCAATAATGCACCAGAATTGAGTTGGAAGTGTCAATAATACATTGTGTTTTTGATGCTTTTTTTGTGCCAAGAGATGCAGATTTGGTGCAGAAATTTCAGCAACTAAATCCTCAATGTGCACATCGTCTTAAAATGTTGCAAAAGTAGCATGATGTGATGGGCCTCATCCTCCACCATAGATGTAGAGGTGCAGACACACGTTATGTCCTTGTCCCTCAAAGTCATTCAGAGCCCCTGGGGACCGTACATGTGTGATATTTATCTGCAGACCATTGGCAGATCCAACCATTGGGGCCCAAGAGGTTAGGGGGGCCCATTTCCACATCTTAAGCAGTTGGAGTTGTGTATTTTGATGAATTACAGGACTGCAAAGGGGCCCCGTAAACTGTTCTTGCACAGGGGCCCTTTCCTGTCTGTGTCCACCAGTGGGCAGATCCATATACAGTTGGGGAGATCTGCTGAAAATCTGATGTCTGTTGGGATCATCCTGACACAATTAAAGGGGTTGTCTATTACTTTAAGACAGATTGTAAATGGTGGCAGGTTTATACTCACCTACTGTACAGTGCAGCAGCAGCAGAGTGTGATGAGGTCGCAGTGTGATGACATCATCACACACTGCTGCATGGGGAGCCGCTGGGCAGCGGGAAGACGCACTCACTCAATGTGATAAAATCACTGCTGATCCTCTGGCGGCTCTGAGCAGCCTAGCGGTAAATGCATCCCAGCCCCCCGGCCCAGCCCGCCCCTAGTGCAGCCCCTCTGTTCTCTTACTAATTGCCCCCTACCCCCACCAAAAATTTGGATTTTCTAACCTTCCACCTGTTTGCTGGATTCTTTTAGGATTGTTCTTTACAGAAAAATACTACATAATTATATTCACTGTAGATATGCAAGACCCTTCCTTTCTGCCACCACTCTCTGCCCTCCAGGAGTTTTGGATGGGACCTGATGTTGCATCCACAGTCATGTGTGGTGCAGTCAGTGCAGGTCATGACTTTTTAGTCTGGAGGTTCTTTTTGTACATGAAGCGATGTCTACAACACACAGACCATTTCTCTCTTCTCAGACTTTTGGCTGTTGTTTTGGTCACTTTTGCATGTTGTCATTGCTCTCACCCCTAGAAGTAACAACATGAGGCGGTGTCTACACCCCACAGAAGGAGCTCCGGTAGTGCAGCTCATCCAGGATGGCACCTCAACGTGAGCTGTGGAGAGAAGGGTAGATGTTTTCCAGAGCATGGGGCAGATACCAGGAGACGTGGAGGGGCTGCACGAGGGCAACAATCCAGCAGCAGGACCGCTACCTCCTCCAAAATGCAAAATGACCTCCAGCAGCCACTAACATCCAGGTGTCTGCTCAAACTGTCATAAAAAGACTCCAAGATGCAGGAACAAGGTGTAACTACAACAGGTGCAGGAGGTGGGATCGCACCCGGGCCCTGGAGCCTAGGGGGGCCCCAAAAGTCCCTTTGGCCTATAGAAAAAGACTAATGCTATTAAAGATTTCCAATAATTGGGGGCCCCATTGAAGCTTTCGCATCAGGGCCCCAGGGCCTGAAGTTACGCCACTGGGGAGGAATGAGGCCTAACCTCCACAAGGGGGTGCTGTGCTTACAGCCCGACATTGTGCAGGGAGACTGGCATTCACCAGTGATCATCAAGATTGGCAGATTGAACAGGTTCTACCCTTCTTTCCACAGCTTGCATTGATGTGCCACCCTGGAGGAGCTGCACTAAGGCTAGGGTCACATTTGGGACCTTGCATCTGTTGGAAGGACGCTGTAAAGGAACCTGTCTTTCCTCTTGCCATTTTCATGGCATGTTTTTTCATTTTTAGCGCATGCGATTCCCATAGACTCCCATGTTAAAAAAGCACAACGCTTCAGACTGTGTTTTTTGGTGCACTTGCAAAAACGCATAGCGTCAAACGCATTGCACTTTTGCATTGCATTTTTTGCATTGGAGCTCATGGGTGCACTAAAACATGCGTTTTTTCATGATTTGTACATGAAAATAGCACATGCATTTAGCAAAAGCATGACGCAAGTCTGACGCAAGCCTAACTGAGCCACTTCTGTGAGTTGTAGACACCGCCTAGTGCTACCTCTATGGGCGAGAGCAATGACCACATACAAAGTGACCAAAACAACAGCCAAAAAGGATGAGAACAGAGAGATGATCTGTGGTCACCACCTGCTGCACCGCTCCTTTATAGGGGGTGTCGCTATAAGACTTCTGAGCTCTGCTTTCAACACTACTGCTCCATTCATTCTCTATAGGACTCCTTAGCTCTGTATTCAGCACTGTCGCTCCATTCATTCTCTATAGGACTTCTGAGCTCTGTATTCAGCACTGCCGCCCCATTCATTCTCTATAGGACTCATGAGCTCTGTATTCAGCACTGTCGCTCCATTCATTCTCTATAGGACTCATGAGCTCTGTATTCAGCACTGCAGCTCCATTCATTCTCTATAGGACTCATGAGCTCTGTATTCAGCACTGTCGCTCCATTCATTCTCTATAGGACTTCTGAGCTCTGTATTCAGCACTGCCGCCCCATTCATTCTCTATAGGACTCCTGAGCTCTGTATTCAGCACTGCCACTCCATTCATTCTCTATAGGACTTCTGAGCTCTGTATTCAGCACTGCCACTCCATTCATTCTCTATAGGACTCCTGAGCTCTGCATTCAGCACTGTCGCTCCATTCATTCTCTATAGGACTTCTGAGCTCTGTATTCAGCACTGCGGCTCCATTCATTCTCTATAGGACTCCTGAGCTCTGCATTCAGCACTGTCGCTCCATTCATTCTCTATAGGACTCCTGAGTGAGCTCTGTATTCAGCACTGCCGCCCCATTCATTCTCTATAGGACTCATGAGCTCTGTATTCAGCACTGCAGCTCCATTCATTCTCTATAGGACGTCTGAGCTCTGTATTCAGCACTGCAGCTCCATTCATTCTCTATAGGACTTCTGAGCTCTGTATTCAGCACTGCAGCTCCATTCATTCTCTATAGGACTCCTGAGCTCTGCATTCAGCACTGTCGCTCCATTCATTTTCTATAGGACTCCTGAGCTATGTATTCAGCACTGCCGCTCCATTCATTCTCTATAGGACTCCTGAGCTCTGCTTTCAGCACTGCAGCTCCATTCATTCTCTATAGGACTCCTGAGCTCTGTATTCAGCACTGCAGCTCCATTCATTCTCTATAGCACTTCTGAGCTCTGTATTCAGCACTGCCGCTCCATTCATTATCTATAGGACTCCTGAGCTCTGTATTCAGCACTGCCACTCCATTCATTCTCTATAGGACTTCTGAGCTCTGTATTCAGCACTGCTGCTCCATTCATTCTCTATCGGACTTCTGAGCTCTGCATTCAGCACTGCCGCTCCATTCATTCTCTATAGGACTCCTGAGCTCTGTATTCAGCACTGCCGCTCCATTCATTCTCTATAGGACTCCTGAGCTCTGTATTCAGCACTGCAGCCCTATTCATTCTCTATAGGACTTCTGAGCTCTGTATTCAGCACTGCAGCTCCATTCATTCTCTATAGGACTCCTGAGCTCTGTATTCAGCACTGCAGCTACATTCATTCTCTATAGGACTTCTGAGCTCTGTATTCAGCACTGCAGGCTCCATTCATTCTCTATAGGACTCCTGAGCTCTGTATTCAGCACTGCAGCTCCATTCATTCTCTATAGGACTTCCTGAGCTCTGCATTCAGCACTGCCGCTCATTCATTCTCTATAGGACTTCAGATCTCTGTATTCAGCACTGCAGCTCCCATTCATTCTCTATAGGACTTGTGAGCTCTGTATTCAGCACTGCAGCTCCATTCATTCTCTATAGGACTCCTGAGCTCTGTATTCAGCACTGCAGCCCTATTCATTCTCTATAGGACTTCTGAGCTCTGTATTCAGCACTGCAGCTCCATTCATTCTCTATAGGACTCCTGAGCTCTGTATTCAGCACTGCAGCTCCATTCATTCTCTATAGGACTTCCTGAGCTCTGTATTCAGCACTGCAGCTCCATTCATTCTCTATAGGACGCCTGAGCTCTGTATTCAGCACTGCAGCTCCATTCATTCTCTATAGAACTCCTGAGCTCTGTATTCTGCACTGCAGCTCCATTCATTCTCTATAGGACGCCTTAGCCTGTATTCAGCACTGCCGCTCCATTCATTCTCTATAGACTCCTGAGCTCTGTATTCAGCACTGCAGGCTCCATTCATTCTCTATAGGACTCCTGAGCTCTGTATTCAGCACTGCTGCTCCATTCATTCTCTATAGATTCCTGACCTCTGTATTCAGCACTGCAGCTCCATTCATTCTCTATAGGACTCTCTGAGCTCTGTATTCAGCACTGCAGGCTCCATTCATTCTCTATAGGACTCCTGAGCTCTGTATTCAGCACTGCTGCTCCATTCATTCTCTATAGGATTGCCTGACCTCTGTATTCAGCACTGCCGCTCCATTCACTTTCTATTAGACTTCTGAGCTCTGTATTCAGCACTGCCGCTCCATTCACTTTCTATAGGACTTCTGAGCTCTGTATTCAGCACTGCAGGCTCCATTCATCCACTATAGGACTCTCCAGTATATAAGTGATAACATCTTCCAGAGAACTTGCTATCAATAAAAAGGAGGTAAAACTGGAAAATATACTATATTTTTAGTTTGAGCCCTCAATAGTATATAGATTTTTCTTTTCTTTGTTAATCAGACTCTGAAGATAATTGGGTCGTCAATTTTATGCCAAGCCAAGGCTTAATCATCCGTGACCAATGCCTTACAAATGAGTACACCTTGGCAGGTAAACATCTCCGGACAGGAGGAGTTATGTAACCGATAAGTCACAGCGGAGGCGCGCCGGTCAGTAGGTTAGTTTCCTATTTTCCGCTGTAGACCCGCGGTGAGAGGCTGATGGCCTCGTCAGGTGAAGGTCAATGTAATCACCTAGGGGCGTCCTCCTTATCTCATCATCTCGGCCTCATTCAGAAGTTAATGTCCATGGTATCTGGTCATTAATCTGTAATGGGGCTGACGGGAGGATGATGATGAAACCTCCGGACTGGAGCAGTGGAAAGTAAAGGAAAATACTACACAACCTGAAATTAACAAACATAGAGGAGGTCAATCCTCATTTCTTGACCGGAACTAGGATCTGGAGGACCTTTCCTGTCCTTCATTACATGTAGATGTAAATGGACAGGGTGTAATGCATCATTTCTCCTGCAGAGGCGCTAGAGCAAAACTGAACATGTTCTAGGTGTCCCCAATCCCACTGGAGAGGTACCAGCCATAAGTTTCAAGGGATCGTCCTACCAAGTGGAAGGGTTTACAGAAATGTAGTAGAGCTGGATCAATGAAGTAGCAAAATAATTTCCAAGATGTAGCAGATGCTAGATATATTACCTATAGAGCTGCAGGATGCCACATGTGGCCTGTGCTGCAGTCTGCTTGAACTGCTCTGCAGTGATTAAATGTGTTTAATTCCTGTTGGGACCTTCAGGGTTAATGTCAGCAGCTGCTGCAGTATTGCTGTCTATGGTCTGCTGTGGCTCGGTTGTTGTGTGAATATCAGGTGATGTGGTTTTCCACACTCCTAGTCTTAAAATATTTCCCTTTCCCGCTGTAAGGTGTTGTTGATAGAGTTTAGTCTCTGCTCTGACCTTTTGCTGTGAGGACGTAGTGCTGAGTAACAGAAGCTTTCCTGAAGGAAACCGCTTTGTGAGAACTATCTTGTGGGAGTTGCTGGTCCTATCCCCGAGGTGAGGGGATGTTAGCCCAGGTCTGAATAGAAGCAGGGCAAGGTTGGTGGCCCAGACATCTCCACTTTGAGGGGTAACTCTGAGATCAGGGTCAACTAGGGAACCGCAGTCTACAGGTTCAGACTAGCTCCCTGAATCCCTCAACCCATCTCTGTCTTCCTGCTACTACTTCACTTGTGCACTATTATCACCCTGTAAGACAGGATAGCAGAATCGTACAGCGGAAGCCAATGATGGAAAAATGGGTAGCAGAGATGACCAGCAGAGACTGATAGATCAAAGCTGACAGTAAACCATAGCTAAACTGTAAAGTTAATACAATAAATAGTGGCAGGATGCTAAGTACCAAAATACTCCAGCACTATCCTGCAGCCCAAGCAGGTTTAAAATATTCAGGACATATAAGTCTCTACCCCCCCCCTCATTCTGTACTACTGTCTTCCACTCAGGCCCCTTCCAGGTATATATGCCCCCTTCCTGGTATATATGTCCCATCCTAGTATATGTGTCCCCCATCCTGGTATAGAAGTCCCCATCATGGCGCATATATCCCAATCCTGGTATACATGTCTCCCATACTAGACCATCCTGGTATATATGTCCACACTCTGGTATAAATGTTCCCATTCTGGTATACATGTCCTTATTCTGGGCCCATCCAGGTATATATGTCCCCCATCCTGGTATATGATCCTCATCCTAGTTTATATGTCCCCATTCTGATATAAATGTCCCCATCCTGGTACATATGTTCCCATTCTGGTATACCTGTCCTTATTCTGGGCCCATTCTGGTATATGATCCACATCCTAGTATATATGTCCCCATTCTGGTATATATGTCATTATTCTGGGCCTATCCTGATATATATTATATGCAACTTCATCGCCCTCTTTTAATTGCGCTCTCTGGAATCCACAGTCTGTATGTAACAAACGTCCCTTCATTCATAACTACTTTCTCACTAACTCTCTTAATCTCTTGGCTCTCACTGAAACCTGGATCCAGGATTCAGACACAGTTTCCCTTGCCTCTATTTTTCATGGCGGCTTACATTTCTCCCATTCCTCAAGACCTGGGAACAGACATGGTGATGGAATTGGCTTACTCCTGTCCCCACAAGGTCATCCCCCAGCCCAATCACTCTCATTCCTGTCTTTTAAGGTCCACACCATTAGGATCTTCCGGCCCCTTCCCCTCAGAGTAGCGGTGGTATACCGCCCCCCAGGGTCACCCCCCCACTTCCTCGACCATTTCTCTACGTGGCTGCCACATTTCATTTCCTCAGAATTACCAACCCTTATTCTGGGAGACTTTAACATCCCCATAAACAGCCCCATCTCCCCATCTGCATCCCAGCTCCTATCTCTAAACCACGTCACTCAGCCTCTCACAGCTCTCAACCTCTGAGACACACAAGGATGGTAACACCCTTGACCTGGTCTTTGTTCGGCTCTGTTCAATTTCCTCCTTAGACAACTCACCTGTTCCTCTCTCTGATCACAACATTCTCTCCTTGACGCTCACATTTCCTTTCCCACCACAGTACACCCTACCACATCCAGAAATCTACAGGCCATTAACCTTCATACACTTACAGACTCTCTACACTCATCACTGTCCCAAATCTCCTCCTTCTCCTGTCCTGATCTGGCAGTAAATCACTATAATAACACTCAGAAGCACCCTGGACCAAGTAGCGCCCCTCACCCTCAGAACCTCCAAACACAGAGTAAAAAAACAGCCCTGGCTCACATCACAAACTCGATACCTCCAGCGATGCTCTAGGAGTGCTGAACGCCTATGGAAGAAAAGACGCTCTTAAGAAAACTTTATCCATTATAAATGTATGCTGAGAACTTACAACTCTGCACTTCACTTCGCCAAACAGACCTACTTCACCACCCTGGTCTCCTCACTATCCAACAATCCAAAGAAACTCTTTGACACCTTTCACTCTCTCATCAGTCCTAAAGTGCAGGCCCCCATCACTGACCTCTGTGCTGATGATCTGCCCCATCACTGACCTCTGTGCTGATGATCTGCCCCATCACTGACCTCTGTGCTGATGATCTGGCCTCTTAATTTACAGAGAAAATAGAAAACATCTGTCAGGAAATCAACTCCCAATCTCAAATCGCTGTTACTCCCATCCCACCCCACATCTCCTCTGGCTCACTCTCCACATTTGACCCAGTCACAAAAGAAGAAGTCTCCAGGCTCCTCTCTTCCTCTCTTCCCATTCCCACTACATGCACCACTGACCCCATCCCCTCACACCTACTCCAGTCCCTCTCTCCAGTCGTCACCACTCACTTAACCACAATCTTCAGTCTCTCCCTCTCCTCTGGCATCTTCCCCTCCTCCTTCAAACACTCGATCATTACTCCATTATTAAAGAAATCTTCTCTTGACCCATCCTGCTCTAATAATTACAGACCTTTCCAACCTCCCTTTTCATCTCTAAACTCCTGGAACGCCTGGTCTACTCCCGCCTCACCCGATTACCTCTCCACTCACTCTCTTCTAGATCCATTACTGTCTGGCTTTCCGCCCCCTACACTCCACAGAAACTGCCCTCATAAAGTGACAATGACCTTCTGACGCAAAACATAATGGGACCACTCTCTGCTTATTCTTCTTGACCTCTCCGCAGCTTTTGACACTGTTGACCACCACTCCTACTCTCTATGTTGCACTCCATCGGCATAAGGACACCGCTCTCTCCTGGTTCTCTTCCTTCTTCTGACCGCTCTTCAGTGTATCATTTGCTGGCTCCACTTCTCCCCTCTTCCTCTCACTATTGGGGTCCCTCAGGGTTCAGTCCTTGGCCCTCTTCTCTTCTCTCTATACATGCCCCTATCGACACACCATCAGCAGTTTTGCTTTCAGTACCATCTCTATGCTGATGACACACAATTATACACTTCAGCCCTGACCTTACCCCTGCTGTATTACAGAACACCAATGACTGTCTAGCTGCAGTTCCAATATCATGTCCACTCTCTACCTCAACCTTTCCAAAACTGAACTTCTGCTCTCCTGCCCTCCACTAACCTCCTAAATCTGACATCTCTCTCTCAGTGGTGCGGCACCACGATAACTGCCTAGTCAGCAAGGCTCGCTGTCTGGGTGTTATGTTTGACACCGATCTTCCTTCCTCCCACTAACAATCTCTGTCCGCATCCTGTCGCTTGCACCTGAAGAACATCTCTAGAGTCGCCCCTTTCTCACCATGGAAATAAAAAAACCCTCACCGTGGCCTAATCCATTCCCGCCTTGACTACTGTAATTCTCTTTTAATTGGCCTCCCCCTCACTAGACTTTCTCCCCTCCAGTCCATTCCTTAATGCAGCAACCAGGATCACCCATCTGGCCAATCGTTACTCAGACACTCCCTCCGTGCCAGTCATTGCACTGGCTGACTATACACTATAGGATCCAATTCAAATGCTTGTTCTCACCCACAATCTCATCATAGCGCAGCACCTCCCTACATCTCCTCCCTCATCTCTATCACCCACCTGGTCTCTTCGCTCTGGAAGTGACTTTAGACTAACATCTGCACTAATCCTATCCTCCCACTCCCGTCTCCAAGACTTCTCCCGAGCTGCACCAATTCTCTGGAATGCTCTATCCCAAGAAATTAGGTCTATCCACAACTTAAGGTACCGTCACACGCTGGAATATCGCTAAGCAATTTCACTGGCAATTTGCTGGTTGCAGTGAAATCATGGACACATTGTTACATTTGTACACGGCAACAAATAGAACAATGTGTCCATGATTTCACTGCAACCAGCAAATTGCCAGTGACATTGCATGCAATATTGCTGCATGTGACAGTACCTTACATACTTTCAGGCGATCCCTATAAACCCATCTTATTACAGCTGCCGGCCACTGGTAGTCTGTATTGCGGTGCAGTAACCCGATGGGTCTCTGTGCCGCCATGCATTTCAGTTGGGTGTGCGTCCATGCAGCTGTAGTAGGAGTTATGGTCGGAACATCTGTAACCTCGATCATTACCCCCCTGCTTCTGCTACTTAACTGGATTCCTGGTCCGGTGACAGCTGCTTTCTGTCTGTAATGTCAAAGGGTTAAGCTTTTCTCCTTGTCGAGAGAGACACATGCCAGTAATGAGGAGACTTTAGAGCTGCAATGCTCCTCTGGGAAACAAAATGTGCAAATGTGTCTTCAGAGAGGAGAGGACTTTAACTCTTGCACCACTATTGGAAGTAGCAATACTAAAAGTTAAAAACAACCCTTGTCACATGACAGGATTTACACCAGATCAGAACCTCAATTTGCAGACACAGTGTTTCACAGTATTGTCCCTTTCAGTGCAAAGTATGAGATCTGATCTTGTTGTATGAGAGGCTAAGTGGGGTCTATGGGGTAAGGTTTCTCCTTATAGAGAGTGACAGTAAGGAGATTAAAAGCCGTAATGCTGCTCTGGGAAATTAAATATGCAAATTGTCTCTTCAGAAGGAAGGAGACTTGAACTCTAGCACCACCTATTGGAAGTAGCAATCCTAAAAGTCAAAAATTACCTTGTAACAAGATTTGTCAAATGTCTTGAGATTTACACCAGATCAGAATCTCAATTTGCAGACACAGGTCAGTGTAAAGTATGAGATCTGATCTGGCTCTGTGAGAGGCCAAGTGGGGTGTTAGGGGTAAGGCCTGTCCTTGTGGAAAGTGACATGTCAGTATGAGGAGACTTAAAACCGCAATGCACCCCTGGGAAATTAAATGTGCAAATTGTCACTCTCCAGAAGGTGAAAAGCTTTCCCCTTAGACCCCACTTACCTCTCACACAGCCAGATCATACCTCATACACACCACATCTCATTTACACTGATGAGGAGCTATCACCCCGAAACACAGAATCTGCAAATTGGAGTTCTGATCTGGCATAATTTGTAAGTCATAAGACAAGGCTCGTTAAAGGGTCGCTTTTGACTTTTAGGATTGCTACTTCCAAAAGGTGGTGCTAGAGGTTCGTCTTCTTCCTCTCTGAAGAGACAATTTACATATTTCCCAGAGGAGCATTGTGGTATAAGTCTCCTCACTACTGTCGTGCCAGATCTGGTGTGTCACAATCCACAAGGAGAAAAGCTGCATCCTTATCCCCCTTCGGGGTATTTTCCTCATCAGTGTAAAGTATGAGATCTGACCTCACACAGCCCAGATCACATCTCATATTTTGCACTGATGAGGAAATACCCCAAAACACCATGTCTGCAATTTGAGGTTCTGGTCTGACATAATACCTAAGTCATAAGACAAAGCTCATTAAAGAGTCCATTTTTACTTTTAGGATTACAACTTCGTATATTCTGTACTAGTTATGGTGCGGTCTTTGTGCTCACTTGTGCGGTGTCTGTGCATTCCCTGTGCCCCTCCTGTCTGCTCTTTGTGGCCTCCTGTCCCTCTTTGTGGCCCCTCCTGTCTGCTCTTTGTGGCCCTCCTGTTGCTCTTTGTGGCGCTCCTGTGTGTCTCTGTGGTCCCCGTGTAGTCTCTGTGACCCCCCTGTGCCCCTCATTTGTTCTCTGTGCCCCCTGTGCGGCTCTGTGCCCCTTGTTTGTTCCTCATTGTGGCCCATTTACATCTCTGTGGCCCCCCTGTGTGGTCTCTATGCCTCCCCTGTGGCTCTCGGTAGCCCCCCTGTACATTATCTGTGCTCCTCTTTGTTCTCTCAGCCCCTTGAGTGGCCTCTCTACCTCCCCTGTGCGCTCTCTGTGGCCCCCCATGCAGTCTCTGTGCCCCCTTTACATTCTCTATGCTCCTCTCTGTTCTCTGTGTGGCCCCCCTGTGTCCCCTCAGTATGCTGCTCTCTATGGACCCCGAGGCTCTCTGTGGCTCCCCAGTGTGCTCTATGTGGCGCCCCATGGCTCTCTGTGCCCCCCCCCGTGTGCTCTCTGTGTGGCCCCCGTGGCTTATGTGCCCCCCCTCGTGTGCTCTCTGTGTGCCCCCCCATGGCTCCTCTGTGCCCCCCTGTGGCACTCTGTGGACCCCCAGTGTGCTCTCTGTGTGGCCCCGCCTCTGTGGCCCCCAGTGTGCTCTCTGTGTGGCCCCTCTGTGGCTCCCCAGTGTGCTCTTGTGGCCCCCTGTTGCTCTGTGTTGCCACCCGTGGCTCTCTGTGGCTCCCCAGTGTGCTCTCTATGTGGCCCCCTTGTGGCTCTCTGTGGCCCCCTGTGTGATCTGTGTGGCCCGCCGTGCTCTCTGTGGGGCCCCCAGTGTGCTATTGTGCCACCCTGTGGCTCTCTGTGGCTCCCTGTGTGCTCTGTGTGGCCCCTCGTGTGCTCTCTATGTGGCCCCCATGTGCTCTCTGTGGCCCCCCTGTGTGCTCTGTGTGGCCCCCCGTGGCTCTCTGTGGCTCCCCAGTGTGCTCTCTCTATGTGGCCCCCTGTGTGCTCTGTGTGTCCCCCGTGACTCTCCGTGGCCCCCCATGTGCTCCTCTGTGCCCCCCGTGGCACTCTGTGGCCCCCCAGTGTGCCTCTGGTGTGGCCCCCAGTGTGCTCTGTGTGGCCACCCGTGGCTCTCCCAGTGTGCTCTCTATGTGGCCCCCCTGTGGCTCTCTGTGGCCCCCTGTGTGCTCTGTGTAGCCCCCCATGGCTCCCCAGTGTGCTCTCATGTGGCCCCCCTGTGGCTCTCTGTGGTCCCCTGTGTGCTCTGTGTGGCCCCCCATGGCTCTCTGTGGCTCCCGAGTGTGGCTCCTCTATGTGCCCGCCTGTGGCCTCTCTGTGGCCCCCGTGTGCTCTGTGTGGCCCCCTGTGTGCTCTGTGTGGCCCTCCAGTGTGCTCTCTGTGTGGCCCCCCCGTGGCCTCTGTGTGGCCCCCTGTGGCTCTCTGTGCCCCAGTATGCTCTCTGTGTGGCCCCTCTGTGGCTCCCCAGTGTGCTCTCTGTGTGGCCCCCTTGTGGCTCCCCAGTGTGCTCTCTGTGTGGCCCCCCTGTGGCTCTCTGTGTGCGCTGTGTGTGCCTTCTTGTCTCTGTACCTGGCTGACTGTACTTTGTTCTCTTGTGGTATTTAGCTCCACCCCTTTAAGTCACATGACATAGCCACTGCCAGTAATATGTTGCTGAGCTCTGCCTGTACTGGTCACATGATGATGACATCATCACAGGTCCTTCAGGTCTTCATGGAGGCACAGGGTTCCCAGCAAAAGTGGGAACATGGCGGAGGCAGAGGTGACAGAGCGGACCCGGACCCAGGGGGAGCATCTGCATGGAGCATACTGACACATCACTCAGGTGCCAATATGGCGGCCGTTTTTTTTTTCTGTTTGAGGTCGACCAATCCGCTGCCGGTCACATGGACCAATCAGATGGCGTAGAAAAGGTGACATCCAATTATATGAGTAGAGGTTTCCTGGACTTTCTGGTGGATTTTCCCACTAACAAAATTCAGCATAGGTCCCCATGACAGTCCGGGGTCCCCGCCCAGCACAGGGGGACTTGTTGTTATTCTCCACACCGTGACTTTCCACCATTTCTCCTGTTGGGGTATGTGCACACGATCCGGAGGCGCTGTGTGTTGGATGCAGTGGCTCCGGACCTGAGGGAACCCTCGAGTGAATGCCGGGAGACCACAGCCACCCTGTACTCACCATCTGCGTGAGTGTGTGGCACCCCAGAGTCACAGTGCCACAGTGTCCACATTATTAGGTGTCACCTCACAGGGAGCAGTAAAGGGTATTCCACTCAGGCAACACACACACAACACCAACACCTCCCAGCCAGAAGGGGGAGACCAAGCCCGACTTCAGGGTGAGCTCCCCTATATATTCTGGTCTGAGGAGCAACAAGTTCAGTGCAGTTCCTAGGAGGACTGTGAAGAGCACAGTTCAGTTCAGCTCCTAGGAGGACTGTGAAGAGGACAGGTTCTGTGCAAACTGAGAACCAGAACTGGGTGTAAACGAGCTGTGCCAGGCTCACCCCAAGGTCCGCCCTGAACACCAGGCCTAAGGCTAGGGTCTGAGGAAAGGGGAGAGACAGAAACCTACCGGGAGGTTGCACCACTCCGTGCTTCTCTTCCCTCAGAGGAACACCACAAGAACGGACAACGGAGTCCGAGACTGTGCAGGTTCACACACACCGGCAGTCAACACCGGAGAGTGGAGGACTCCAGATTCTCCAGCTACACGGCACCAGGGACACAGCAACATACAGAATCCAGAAACACTGACTTCCCGGAGTGGGGTAGAGAAGTGAAGGACTTGAGTTGTCTCGTCATACTGGTGGACGCAGATAGAGACAGGGCCGGCAGCCTAAGCTGAAGCAACTGCAAGGGCCACTACGCAAACACAGTGAGGAAGCCCATACGACCCGGCCGGATGAGAGATACCCTGAACTGCTCTCCAGGCTCCAGGGACAGCTTATAACATCTGCTTTCACTCCAGTAAATGGACTGAGACACAGCTATCAGGAGTCTGTGTTAATTATATCTATTGCCCTGTGCTCAATAACAGAATCCCACCTGAGGAGTCACAGACTGTCGTCGCTGCACACTGGGTGGAGGAGCTGCAGCTTTGAAGTAAGTGACTGTGTGAACTGTAATCCCCTGAAAAGCCCCATCATAGACTATTACTCCTGCCCTGGGGACCTCCTGCCCTACCCAGAGAGGGCTTGCCATCTCAGCTGCCCCTAAGTCACCGTCCCTAGCAGCGACCAGGCAGCGGTGGTTCTACTAACCACATACCCCGGGTGGCGTCACGACAAATCACCTGTAAATACCCCCTTTTTGGACTGATCCTATGCCACAGGACCAGGTCACAACTACCGTGATACCCCAGAGAGACAGCATTGGCAGGCTCCCAAGTACCCCATCAAGTGCAGGGCGGCTTCTCCATGCATTCACCCAATGGAGGTCACTCCCAACTCTGCAGCATTAAATGAACATGCTGCGGAGATGAGGAAGCATGGCAACCAGGGGCTGGCTGGCCTCGGGGGCAGGGGGGCAAGCCAGTGGTTAAGCAGCAGTTTCGGGGCCACCTGGCCATGTGTCATGTTGATCTTGGAGGCCGTTCTGCCCCTGAAGCTCACTGCTATGTGCTTGCCCCCCTGGCCAAAATTTGCCAGCCCCTTGCGGCAACCCGCACCCCATCTAAAATAACGCTGCGGAGGGGAGAAGCATAGTGAGGATGGGATTTCTACAAATCATCCACTATGCTGCTACTGTACAATGCAGCGGCAATAGGCTGCACATATCCCTATCATGAGTATGCACCCTAAAGCTCCGTACTGCACAGAAAGGGGTACAGTGCACAGCACAAGCCCACACCGGGACCTCAGAGGAGCCCCAAGATCACAGATAGCCCAAACTTTCCCTCTTAGTGATGTTTCTCCTTTAATTCTTCTTGTATCCGGTCATTTATCTAAACTTATCTGATCTGATGAAATCCAGCTCGCACCCTCCCGCCCCCCCCGCACTTATCCATCAGTGATATCTGCACATAATCTGCCACCGGACAGGAAACGCAGGTCTCACATGTCCATAATCCGCCTCTGATAGGATCAGGTTCAGTGTTACCTGATGTGGAATGTTCTTGTAATGTCTTCACGCTCGATGATTTTATATATCCGATATCCTCACACAACCCCCCCCGGCCGCTCCGGACACAGGGACATTATGGGGGGGGGGGGTATACATCATCTGCAAAACTCAATGTCAGTGCTGCCAATCTCAGGGAAGGTCGGATGATCCCTGATGTGGCCGATATCATACATCATATAGAGGTCACCGAGGAGTCTGAGATAGACGGGATTGTAGTTGTATCATCAACATTTACCAGGATCTGATATAAGTAGAAGAGATAAATATAACAACATCCCAACACTAAACTAAACTGAACAGAACAAGTACAGTATACCACAAATATAATGTACTAGATGGCGGCCCGATTCTAAAGAATCGGGTAGTCTAGAATCCATATATAGTTTATTTACTAATAGTTAGGGTAGTGCGGTGAAATTAATTGTGTGTATACAGGCGGCTCTGTGGGTAGCAGAGTATATGGTGGCTCAGTGGCTAGCACTGCGCGCGGTGGCTCAGTGGTTAGCAGTGAGTGCGGTGAGATTGGTCAGCGCAGCGGCGTGGGCAGAGTGGTGAGCGCAGCGGCGTGGGCAGAGTGGTGAGCGCAGCGGCGTGGGCAGAGTGGTCAGCGCAGCGGCGTGGGCAGAGTGGTCAGCGCAGCGCCGTGGGCAGAGTGGTCAGTGCAGCGCCGTGGCCAGAGAGGTCAGCGCAGCGCCGTGGCCAGAGAGGTCAGCGCAGCGCCGTGGGCTGAGTGGTCAGCGCAGCGCCGTGGGCAGAGCGGTCAGCACATACACATACACACACATACACACACATACACACACACACACACACACATACACACACACACATACACAATACACACACACATACACACACTCCGCTATTCTTACCACCGACCCTGCGTCAACATGTGGCCACCCCCAGACGACTGGAGAGGGCAGAGGACGGCTGGAGGCGGCAGAGGACGGCTGGAGGGGGCAGGTGACGGCTGGAGACTGGAGGGGGCAGGGGACGGCTGGAGGGGGCAGGGGACGGCTGGAGGCGGCGGCGGACGGCTGGAGGGGGCAGAGGACGGCTGGAGGCTGGAGGGGGCAGAGGACGGCTGGAGGGGGCAGAGGATGGCTGGAGGGGGCAGAGGGCGGCTGGAGGGGGCAGAGGGCGGCTGGAGGGGGCAGAGGACGGCTGAAGGGGGGAGAGGACGGCTGGAGGAGGGAGAGGACGGCTGGAGGCTGGAGAGGGCAGAGGACGGCTGGAGGCTGGAGAGGGCAGAGGACGGCTGGAGGCTGGAGAGGGCAGAGGACGGCTGGAGGCTGGAGAGGGCAGAGGATGGCTGGAGGCGGCAGAGGACAGCTGGAGAGGGCAGAGGACGGCTGGAGGCTAGAGAGGGCAGAGGACGGCTGGAGGCTGGAGAGGGCAGAGGACGGCTGGAGAGGGCAGAGGACGGCTGGAGAGGGCAGAGGATGACTGGAGGCTGGAGAGGGCAGAGGACGGCTGGAGAGGGCAGAGGACGGCTGGAGAGGGCAGAGGACGGCTGGAGGCTGGAGAGGGCAGAGGACGGCTGGAGAGGGCAGAGGACGGCTGGAGATGGCAGAGGACGGCTGGAGAGGGCAGAGGACGGCTGGAGAGGGCAGAGGACGGCTGTAGGCTGGAGGAGGGCAGAGGACAGCTGTAGGCTGGAGGAGGGCAGAGGACGGCTGGAGGCTGGAGGAGGGCAGAGGACGGCTGGAGGCTGGAGAGGGCAGAGGACGGCTGTAAGCTGGAGAGGGCAGAGGACGGCTGTAGGCTGGAGGGGGGAGAGGACGGCTGTAGGCTGGAGAGGGCAGAGGACGGCTGGAGAGGGCAGAGGACGGCTGGAGGCTGGAGAGGGCAGAGGACGGCTGGAGGCTGGAGAGGGCAGAGGACGGCTGGAGGCTGGAGAGGGCAGAGGACGGCTGGAGAGGGCAGAGGACGGCTGGAGAGGGCAGAGGATGACTGGAGGCTGGAGAGGGCAGAGGACGGCTGGAGAGGGCAGAGGACAGCTGGAGAGGGCAGAGGACGGCTGGAGAGAGCAGAGGACGGCTGGAGAGAGCAGAGGACGGCTGGAGAGGGCAGAGGATGGCTGGAGGCTGGAGAGGGCAGAGGACGGCTGGAAGAGAGCAGAGGACGGCTGGAGAGGGCAGAGGACGGCTGGAGAGGGCAGAGGACGGCTGTAGGCTGGAGGAGGGAGAGGACGGCTGTAGGCTGGAGGAGGGCAGAGGACAGCTGGAGGCTGGAGGAGGGCAGAGGACGGCTGGAGGCTGGAGAGGGCAGAGGACGGCTGTAGACTGGAGGGGGGAGAGGACGGCTGTAGGCTGGAGGGGGCAGAGGACGGCTGTAGGCTGGAGAGGGCAGAGGACGGCTGTAGGCTGGAGAGGGCAGAGGACGGCTGTAGGCTGGAGAGGGCAGAGGACGGCTGTAGGCTGGAGAGGGCAGAGGACGGCTGTAGGCTGGAGAGGGCAGAGGACGGCTGTAGGCTGGAGAGGGCAGAGGACGGCTGTAGAGGGCAGAGGACGGCTGTAGAGGGCAGAGGACGGCTGGAGGGGGCAGAGGACGGCTGGAGGGGGCAGAGGACGGCTGGAGGGGAGAGGAGGGGAGGGAGAGCGGAAGCTGGAGAGGCTGGAGGCAGTGGCGTAGCTGGGCGGGGGTGGACACTGACCGCGGCCGCCGTGTGTGTGGTGTAGGAGGAGAGGCGCGGGCAGAGCTGCAGGACAGGAAGTCCCGTGCTCCCTCCTCTCCGGGCGCGCGGTGGCCGCTGCTGGTAGCACGGGGCCCCCCCAGGTGGCGGGCAATGGGCCCCCCCTGCCCCCCACGCTGGCTACGCTAGTGGCTGGAGGGCAGAGGGTGGAGGTGAGGGGCTGGAGGGCAGACGGAACGTCCGAGAGCGGAATGTTCCTCTGCTGCTCCCTGTAGACGGGTGCAGCCCAGCTACAGTGCACTTGGTGACGTCACCACCATGGGTCCGGAGGCCATCACGGAAGTACCCTTCGGGTTTTCCGGAAGTGGCCTTCGGCTTTTATATATTAGATTCTCCAGGTACAATCACAGTTACCTCCTGTATTATACTCCAGAGCTGCACTCACTATTCTGCTGGTGCAGTCACTGTGTACATACATTACATTACTGATCCTGAGTTATCTCCTGTATTATACTCCAGAGCTGCACTCACTATTCTGCTGGTGCAGTCACTGTGTACATACATTACATTACTGATCCTGAGTTACCTCCTGTATTATACTCCAGAGCTGCACTCACTATTCTGCTGGTGCAGTCACTGTGTACATACATTACATTACTGATCCTGAGTTACCTCCTGTATTATACTCCGGAGCTGCACTCACTATTCTGCTGGTGCAGTCACTGTGTACATACATTACATTACTGATCCTGAGTTACCTCCTGTATTATACTCCAGAGCTGCACTCACTATTCTGCTGGTGCAGTCACTGTGTACATACATTACATTACTGATCCTGAGTTACCTCCTGTATTATACTCCAGAGCTGCACTCACTATTCTGCTGGTGCAGTCACTGTGTACATACATTACATTACTGATCCTGAGTTACCCCCTGTATTATACTCCCGAGCTGCACTCACTATTCTGCTGGTGCAGTCACTGTGTACATACATTACATTACGGATCCTGAGTTACCTCCTGTATTATACTCCAGAGCTGCACTCACTATTCTGCTGCTGCAGTCACTGTGTACATACATTACATTACTGATCCTGAGTTACCTCCTGTATTATACTCCAGAGCTGCACTCACTATTCTGCTGGTGCAGTCACTGTGTACATACATTACTGATCCTGAGTCACCTCCTGTATTATACTCCAGAGCTGCACTCACTATTCTGCTGGTGCAGTCACTGTGTACATACATTACATTACTGATCCTGAGTTACCTCCTGTATTATACTCCAGAGCTGCACTCACTATTCTGCTGGTGGAGTCACTGTGTACATACATTACATTACTGATCCTGAGTTACTCCTATATTATACTCCAGAGCTGCACTCACTATTCTGCTGGTGCAGTCACTGTGTACATACATTACATTACTGATCCTGAGTTATCTCCTGTATTATACTCCAGAGCTGCACTCACTATTCTGCTGGTGCAGTCACTGTGTACATACATTACATTACGGATCCTGAGTTACCTCCTGTATTATACTCCAGAGCTGCACTCACTATTCTGCTGGTGCAGTCACTGTGTACATACATTACATTACTGATCCTGAGTTACCTCCTGTATTATACTCCAGAGCTGCACTCACTATTCTGCTGGTGCAGTCACTGTGTACATACATTACATTACTGATCCTGAGTTACCTCCTGTATTATACCCCAGAGCTGCACTCACTATTCTGCTGGTGGAGTCACTGTGTACATACATTACATTGCTGATCCTGAGTTACCTCCTGTATTATACTCCAGAGCTGCACTCACTATTCTGCTGGTGCAGTCACTGTGTACATACATTACATTACGGATCCTGAGTTACCTCCTGTATTATACTCCAGAGCTGCACTCACTATTCTGCTGCTGCAGTCACTGTGTACATACATTACATTACTGATCCTGAGTTACCTCCTGTATTATACTCCAGAGCTGCACTCACTATTCTGCTGGTGCAGTCACTGTGTACATACATTACATTACTGATCCTGAGTTACCTCTTGTATTATACTCCAGAGCTGCACTCACTATTCTGCTGGTGCAGTCACTGTGTACATACATTACATTACTGATCCTGAGTTACCTCCTGTATTATACTCCAGAGCTGCACTCACTATTCTGCTGGTGCAGTCACTGTGTACATACATTACATTACTGATCCTGAGTTACCTCCTGTATTATACTTCAGAGCTGCACTCACTATTCTGCTGGTGCAGTCACTGTGTACATACATTACTGATCCTGAGTTACCTCCTGTATTATACTCCAGAGCTGCACTCACTATTCTGCTGGTGCAGTCACTGTGTACATACATTACATTACTGATCCTGAGTTACCTCCTGTATTATACTCCAGAGCTGCACTCACTATTCCACTATAGCTTCTGATATCCTTGTTCCTGCATGCTGTCCTTCTCTTCTGGTGTTATTGGCTGTGTCTTCCTCTCACTCCATGCAATGTCATCCTGTCTTTCCATTTTACTGTATTCAGCTAAATAAACAATAATCCTCTTTTCTTGCTCTCACCAGGAGTCATACACACAACCGGCATCATTGCAGGCAGTAGAATGATATCAGGTATTGGCTGCTCTTTCTTTCCTACTTGTCTGTGTCCCATATTCTCCATCATAAACAGGTAGATTGAGATGCAGCTCTATATACGGAGCATTGCATTTATACCTGTATTGTAGAGGGAAAAATCAAATTGTTTCCTTCTATAAAATTACAAAAAAATAATAATAAAAAAAAAAAACATTACAAAAATAACACTTTTGATGCCCGGAGTCTTTGTAAAAGAAGCAAACAATCTGTATGAATGTATCATATACAGGGATCAGCTTTACAGCAGTTACAGAGGCATGACTTATGGCATCTGAGACCCTGTGCATGATATGTGAAGTGTCCCCCCCTCCCTAGAATAATCCTCCTGTTGTAGAATGTTGATTTCACGTTGCATTTCTTTATGCGGCCACTAGATGTCGCTCATCACGGTTGCAAATTTGATACTTGTCAATTACATGCGCTAATGTTTCTACAGTTTATTAAGGCATTGTTCACACATTGCACTTTTTTCTGCAGCCAAAACCTGTTCTCTTGGCAACAAAAAAAGCTGTTTCCAAAGATTAGGTTTTGCTGCATTTTTGCTGCTTTTTTTGTTAAATTTTTCCTGCATGTATTGTTTTTTTTTTTTTTTGCTTAATTTTTGCTGTGTTTTTGATGCTTTTTGTTGAATTTTTGCTGCATTTTTTGTTCCTTTTTTGTTGCATTTTTGCTGTTTGTTGTTGAATGTTTGCTTTATATTTTTGTTGCTTTTTTGTTACATTTCTGTTGATTTTTTTGCTGAATTTTTGTTGCCTTCTTTTTCAGTCTTCACCACTTTTTTAAGCTTCATTTTTTGGTGTGTCGTTAGTCTACACCGTCTGTTTAATAAAGTTGCTTTCATTCACTACAAAAGCATAAAAAAAATCATGTAAAATGCAGCAGTTGCGTTTTTTGCACTTTCCCTTTGCTTTCTATGATGAGAAATTTTGCAAAAACACCGAAAGAAATGACAAAAAAAACGCAACAGTTTTCTATATTGGACAGGAAAATAAATCAATGGTGTGCAGGAGATTTCTGGAATCTCACAGCTTTTGCTGCAAACCCCCCCCCCTTCCCCAGCTCTTAATTTGCATAACACTCAAGAAAAATCGCATCAACATTGCAGCAAAAAAAGCAATCTGTGAACATAGTCCAAGATCTTTGGAGACAAGACCCCGTGACCCCCCCACTATTATCCACAAGGTGGAGGTCTGCACTAAGATGAACTTACGTAATGGCAAAATGATTCATTAAATTAATGATTCATTTTTCTAATTATTTTTTGTAATCATTCGTCCTATTTAACACCACAGATAACACAGTGATGTATGTCCCCGACACTGCATTCCTCAAGTACCCTGGCAAAGTATGGTGACCTCAACACAGTATAATCCCCAACTGTGACCCCCACACAGCCCTCAATACATCACAATGGGCCTATATACAGTATAATGAACCCCACACAGCCCTCTGTACATCACAATGAGCCTATACAGTATAATGGCGCCCACACAGCCCTCCATACATCACAATGAGCCTGTACAGTATAATGGCCCCCACACAGCCCTCCATACATCACAATGAGCCTATACAGAATAATGGCCCCACACAGCCCTCAATACATCACAATGGACCTATAAGGTATAATGGCCCACACACAGCCCTCCATACATCACAATGGGCCCACACACAGTCCTCCATACATCACAATGGGCCTATACAGTATAATGGCACACACACAGCTCTCCATACATCACAATGAGCCTATACAGTATAATGGCGCCCACACAGCCCTCCATACATCACAATGAGCCTGTACAGTATAATGGCCCCCACACAGCCCTCCATACATCACAATGAGCCTATACAGAATAATGGCCCCACACAGCCCTCAATACATCACAATGGACCTATAAGGTATAATGGCCCACACACAGCCCTCCATACATCACAATGGGCCCACACACAGTCCTCCATACATCACAATGGGCCTATACAGTATAATGGCACACACACAGCTCTCCATACATCACAATGAGCCTATACAGAATAATGGCCCCACACAGCCCTCAATACATCACAATGGACCTATAAGGTATAATGGCCCACACACAGCCCTCCATACATCACAATGGGCCCACACACAGTCCTCCATACATCACAATGGGCCTATACAGTATAATGGCACACACACAGCTCTCCATACATCACAATGAGCCTATACAGTATAATGGCGCCCACACAGCCCTCCATACATCACAATGAGCCTGTACAGTATAATGGCCCCCACACAGCCCTCCATACATCACAATGAGCCTATACAGAATAATGGCCCCACACAGCCCTCAATACATCACAATGGACCTATAAGGTATAATGGCCCACACACAGCCCTCCATACATCACAATGGGCCCACACACAGTCCTCCATACATCACAATGGGCCTATACAGTATAATGGCCCACACACAGCTCTCCATACATCACAATGAGCCTATACAGAATAATGGCCCCACACAGCCCTCAATACATCACAATGAGCCTGTACAGTATAATGGCCCCCACACAGCCCTCCATACATCACAATGAGCCTATACAGAATAATGGCCCCACACAGCCCTCAATACATCACAATGGACCTATAAGGTATAATGGCCCACACACAGCCCTCCATACATCACAATGGGCCCACACACAGTCCTCCATACATCACAATGGGCCTATACAGTATAATGGCCCACACACAGCTCTCCATACATCACAATGAGCCTATACAGAATAATGGCCCCACACAGCCCTCAATACATCACAATGGACCTATAAGGTATAATGGCCCACACACAGCCCTCCATACATCACAATGGGCCCACACACGGTCCTCTATACATCACAATGGGCCTATACAGTATAATGGCCCACACACAGCCCTCCTCAAAATATAAAGGGCCCGACCCAAAACTACATATAATAGCCCCCAAATAGCCATTGGTAGCAGTTGGCATTAGTCAGGTTGCCAGCTACTTTGAAAAGTGGCTGTTGGAGGCTCATCAGGAGAGAATGTGGCATCGGACGGAAGCTAGGCCTCTCTTGGGTAGCCAGCCAGCTGCACCTAAACCAACAGGGGTTATCGATCCTGAAGGGCATGTCGGTGTTGTCCGAGGGAGTGGTCATCCCCTAATTTTTCCATCCTCTTTTCCAGTGGTGGCCATGATGGGGAGTGGCCTGGTGGGCAGGTGATGGTGGAGAATGCCCCTGGAGGAGTAATCCCTGCAATGCCCCCCAAGACGATCCAGCAGTGGAGTACCATGGCCAATGTTGACCTCAATCCCAGGCAGTGATGAGAAAGCTGATAGACAGATATTACTCAAATTAACACAATCTATCTAACAAAAGGCATGTTGTTTGGTCTCTGACCTGTCAGCTGGCATTTTGTCCAAAGACTGACTTTTTTGAGTTGTTTTTCAGTTCTTTGAAGAATGAGGCCTGTTTTTTTTGTTAATTTTGTTTTTCCTATTCCCAAGTATAGCACCGGCTGTGCTTCCCCCTGCTGGATTACCATGAGTCTACCCTTTGGGCTACACCTCAAGCGACTCTTCTTCTAATGGACCTTGCACCATTGAAAGGAAGTCTGCTGATTCCTGTGGGACTTTCCTTATATATACTGTGTATAGTCATAAATGTGTGTTTGAGACTTATTATAATCTGTGCTACAGTAAAGTTTTTTTACTTCAATCCTTGCGAGCTGGACTGTTTCTACAAAGAGTTGCTTTGATACTGCCCTACAGAGACTGGCGAACAAGCCACAAGCCTCTGGCCAGTCGGTCTGAGGTATTTTGATGCAAGACACTACACACCCTCCTGTAGAGCAGGGTGCAGTTCTCAAGGACCGCAAACATTGCATGTTCACAGGATGTGCTTAGCATTGCACAAGGTGCTTGAATCATCACCTTTGCAGGTAATGAAATTAACACCTGTGTAATGCTAGGGAAATCCTGAAAACGTGCCCTGTATTCAGACCTTGAGGACTGTAGTTGGACACCCCTGCCCTATAAGTCTTTGTGGAAGCAGCCAAGGGGCAAGAGGAATCCTTGAGCCCCTTTCACCACAGCTGAGGCTCACTCTGGACCCTTTTAGACCCTGTTCCAATGGTACATTGATGCTTTTTTATGCAGAGTTTGAGAATCTGCATCAAAATCTTCATGTCTATCCTGAGGCCAGGAAAGTCTATGACAGATCAGAAGTGCTGTGTCCACATTGTTCTTTTTTTTTTCTTTGCACATGTGGTTCAAATTTCTTTTTTCTGCACCAAATCTGCAAGGAAAAAAAAGCATTGGCACAGCACCTCTGAACTCTCATAGACTTTGCTGGGTTCAGGATACTCATAGAGAAGCACCAAACAATGTACCATGGGCAAGGGGTCATAACCATATGGTGGGGTCACGGTCACAGAAAACATCCCCAAATATGCTATGAGAGCAGGCACATGGCACTGGTGAGTGTGACAAGCGGTGCCATCACAAACATTACTACAGTTCAGACTCAAGGGGTCACATAGGGGTTATCCCCCAAGTTTCAACTGTGCTGCACTCCGTGACGTCACCGTTGCACACACGCGCTGTCTCACGATATGATCTATCCACTACGTCTCACGCAATATCATGGCTCTCACAAGACAGCTAGGATTTCAAGTGCTGACACTTCTGAGGTTATTTCAGGTTATACAGCGGGATTCCCTGCTGTGTGATGCCCGCTGTGTAACCTGAGACTACCTCAGTGAAGTCATGAGGATGTCTGAGGTTCATGAGTGGGCCATGAAGCATGACGACAGCAGCCCTGAAGCTTGCTAAGTAATAATGTAGGAAGATAATGTTTGCGCCAAAACAGCGGGGCTCCACTGTAAAATGGTTTGAGCTGTGTTTGGCAGCTTTTGGGCTCCTTTGAAGGTGTTTTCTAGGTGCTTGATTTTCCCTCCTATTAATTTGAATGGGGTTTAGAAGTTTGGCGAACTGTTCACCAATCTATTCAGTGAACATTTGCCTGTTCGGCAAACCAAACCCAAATTTTAAAAAGTTTGCTCTTCTTTAATCATGATGACATCCACATACAGGAGCATCTCAATGAATTAGAAGATCATCAGAAAGTGACTTTACTTCAGTAATTCAATACATAAAGTGACACACATCTATTATATAGAGTCATTACACACAGAGGGATCTATGTCATGTGTTTATTTATGTTAATGTTGATGATTAATGAAAACCCAAAGGTCCTTATCTCAGAAAATTTAGTAGGGAGGATGAAGGGTTAAAAACCGCACTGCCGTATGCCACCAGACATCAAAGGGTGAATATAAGATTGATTTATTAGTCAATGTGTTTTAGGGCTCCTAGGAACATGGCAATATGATATTGATTTTTGATGATATGGCGCATGCGTCGCTGACGTTGACTCTCCATACAGGAAGTCCGGTTTGTGGATATTTGTAATACAAGTGCTCATGACACCGCTATAGTGATAGAGTATGTGCAGTCACTATGCATAGTCTTCGCTCACCTAAGAACCCAGGGAAAACATAGCGGTGCATGCGCACTTACAGGTATGTCATTAGATACCATGTGAATAAAGACTGATTCATTGTAAATACTGGAATTAACATCAAAGTGAAGAGAGAAAAAAGGAAGAAAACAAAAAGGAAGAGGGAACAATGTGCAAAAAAGGAGATGAGTAAAAAATAACATGAACGTGAAACTAATCATTGATCAAAATACAAAAGTGATGGTAAGATATTAAGGAGGTTTTCTACTAATAGAATCCACTAACACTTTCCTTACATACTTCTGCTATCTTCTATGCTCCTGTAATCTGATCACTGTGAGGCTCGTACCTTTATTATTGTTGTAACTTTGTCTGGAGACCAGAATTGGACCAACCATACAGGGGCGAGGCTGCCTCTCTGAGTGACAGCAGTCTAGGCATATCACTGGTGGGGGCGGGGCTGCCTCTCTGAGTGACAGCAGTCTGGGCATATCACTGGTGGGGGCGGGGCTGCGTCTCTGAGTGACAGCAGTCTAGGCATGTCACCGGTGGGGGCGGGGCTGCCTCTCTGAGTGACAGCAGTCTAGGCATATCACTGGTGGGGGCGGGGCTGCGTCTCTGAGTGACAGCAGTCTGGACACATCACTGGTGGGGGCTGGGCTGCCTCTCTGTGTGTGACAGCAGTCTGGACACATCACTGGTGGGGCAGGGCTGCCTCTGTGATTGGCAGCAGTCTGGGCACATCACTGGTGGGGGCGGGGCTGCCTCTGTGTGAGTGACAGCAGTCTGGACACATCACTGGTGGGGGCGGGGCTGACTCTGTGAGTGACAGCAGTCTGGACACATCACTGGTGGGGGGCGGGGCTGACTCTCTGAGTGACAGCAGTCTGGGCACATCACTGGTGGGGGCGGGGCTGACTCTCTGAGTGACAGCAGTCTGGACACATTACTGGTGGGGGCGGGGCTGCCTCTATGAGTGACAGCAGTCTGGACACATCACTGGTGGGGGCGGGGCTTCCTCTCTGTGAGTGACAGCAGTCTGGGCACATCACTGGTGGGGGCGGGGCTGACTGTGAGTGACAGCAGTCTGGGCACATCACTGGTGGGGGCGGTGCTGACTGTGAGTGACAGCAGTCTGGGCACATCACTTATGGGGGCGGGGCTGCCTCTCTGTGAGTGACAGCAGTCTGGGCACATCACTGGTGGGGGCGGGGCTGACTGTGAGTGACAGCAGTCTGGGCACATCACTGGTGGGGGCGGTGCTGACTGTGAGTGACAGCAGTCTGGGCACATCACTTATGGGGGCGGGGCTGCCTCTCTGTGAGTGACAGCAGTCTCTGCACACATGCCCAGATCAGACGTCACTCACCTTCTCAGCCCCACCAGTGATGTGTCCTGCTCAGTTGGTCCGATACCTGTCTACAGCCCAGAAGATCAAAGCAAGAATAACAATAATAAGGGTATTCATGAGCCTCAGAGAGATCAGCTTACAGGAGCAGGGTACGTAGCAGAAGTGTATTGGGAAAGTGTTAGTTAGGACAAAAGAAAGGGGGTCACATTAGTAGTGGAAAACCTCTTTAATTAGGACCATCACTTGTTACATCTATTTCAGTACAAAAGACGATTACATAAAAGTGAAATATCATATATTTACATTATACATAATAACTATGTAAATTCAGATATGGAGGTAATACTGACACAATTATAGTGTGTGGAATATTACAATAATTATACCGTACACACATGTACCTGCCAATTAAATTATTAAGCAGTGAGTACGGTATAGTTAGTGAGAGGTTAATTAGGTTATAGAAAATAATTAAAGAAATGCATTTCAATAAAGTGTAACCATTCTAACAAGTGCATTATTGGATAATGCTACAATTGCGACACAGGCTATTTTTTCTTTTTCTCTTCTTCCTTCACTTTGGCTGTAAGATGTGTAATGAATATCAATCAGCCGTTATTCGCATACTAGTGACGTGCCTGTTAATGCGCATGCACCGGTGGGTTCTTCGGCGAGCCTCGATCATAGAGCGACTGCACACTATTACTATGACGGAGGCATGAGCTTGTGTTCCTAATGTCTACAAACCGGACTGGAGGGTCAACGTCAGCGACGCATGCGCCATACAATACAGGAAGTTGCAGCCTACTGCATCCATCATGTGACACCCCCTTCCTCCAGTTGCAGAGATGTGATATTGTCATTTAACCATGTCCTCCAACCCCCAACACACGTCTCCTGCTGAACACACAACGAAACGTGTATTGGGGCGGCAGGGACGTTGCAGGTGTGCATTTATGTGACATATTAACTCCTCTCTACCATCTTACTTTTGTCTGGGGGTTAGAATGGAGTCTATGGGGAAAATGCAGTCCAAAAAAGGGCAACTTTTGCACCAAAAACGCACACATGGGCACAGCTTTTGGGAAATCACATTGACTTTCATTACAAAGCTGTGGGTGCTGCGTTTTTGGTGTAGAAAGGCAGCAAAGATGCATTGGGCACATAGTCTTATACTGACTGTGGTTTGCAGTTATGTGTATATATAGGGAGATACTTGTCAGATAAGGGGGACAGATTTGGGAGAACCTGCCAGGAACGAGTCAGTCAAGACATATAGGCTCCAATTTATTCAAGGGGTTGTCCAGGTTTAGCACAGAAGTTTACAGTCACTCTATGTGACTGCAGACTTGTGAATCCACACATCGCGCACAGGATGCACTGTCAGGATTCTTCAGGTGTTCTGCAGTGATGAGGTGAACTCATTGGACTGCCTTGAGGTCAAGAGCATGCAAAGTATCTCTTCAAAGAGGAACAGGACTTGAATTCTAGCGCCACCTATTGTAAGTAGCAATTCTGAAAGTCAATATTGACCCTTTAATGCTCCTAGGATGAAAAACCAAACCAGAATTTCAATTAGAAGACACGGTGTTTCGGGGTATTTGCCCCTCATCAGTGCAAAGTGTGAGATCTGATCTGGTTGTATGGGGTGTAAGGGGGGAGGTTTCTCCTTATGGAGAGTGACACACTAGTATGAGGAGGCCTAAATGCATTGCAGGCTCATCTGCAAAAATAAATTAGCAAATTGTCTCTTCAGAGAGGGAGAGGACTTGAACTCTAGCGCCACCTATTGGAAGTAGCAATCCTAAAGGGCAATATCGACCGTTAAACAAGTCTTGCCATATAACTTGTCTGGAGCATGAGCATGCTGCCATACGCCATTCTGGGAGCTAATTAGAGCTGTTGTGATCCCAGAAATGCCACTCTAGAGCCAGCTGTCAATCAATGCGCAGAGCACTATTACAACCACTGCTTACTATGCACAGAGTGATGACTGAAGCCACGTAAATCTGAATCCTAAATGCCCTTGAAGATTGTAGAAGTAAAATGAATAGAGTAATGGTCCCATCAAAAGAAGGTCACTTGGTCCTTGTGTTAGGAGATTAAACATGTAATTCTTAGTTTGTCCTCATAACAGAGGAGGTGCTAGAGATCAGGCGTCAAGGAGTCATGTACAAACACCATAAGTAGGGAAACATGATCTGAAACTCAGACTAGAAGATCCTACTCTGTCTCTTATTCCAGAAGTATACGTGATGGTGGGGAGGTCCAGACCGCCAGAGTAGCCCTGACTCCTGAATAACCCTGGCTAACACTGCCTCTCCCCCACCAGAGATAAGGGCCAGGACTGCAGAAAGAAGCCCAAACAAAAGAGACAAACAGTGGAGAACCAAGGCTCAGACTCGCAGCAAGTCCACATCTGGGAAATACACAACAGCACACAGAGAAAAACCAAGTACAGGGTGGAAATACACAGACATCAAGGGTAAACCCACCGCTCCATGTGGCGGCAATGCGGTTTACGTTTCATACTTTGTGTTTGCACGTGTCTTTGCCCACGGTGGCTGTCGCCCTATTTAATATATAGATACACAGAGTAGTTATGCAGTTACTGTACGTTGTGACATTATTTCTGATACAGTATCAGTTTTATTATTGGGCTGCGACATTTCAGCTCCAGAATATTTGCCTTCATTATATAAGTAGCAAATATCACAGAAGCGGTAATTAGTGAGGACGCGGCCCTCAGCCTCAGACATCTCTGGAATGTAATGATAATTACATGGGACGAGGGCGCAGTGCCATATCATTAATTACACAGGTAATTGAAATATAAAGTAAAATATCCATAAACCTGGAGACCTTCTCCGATCGCTCATTAACCCGACATTGGAGTGCAATTAACCACACACGAGACACGGCAGGCTCCCTGCATTTATTAAACCGTCGCTCAATATTTCCCATTGACTTAGTAGATATTGTTATTTATTTTCTGGTTCTATTTAATATTTCTAAGCAAAGATCAAAATCGAAGAGGAACAGGCACACAGACAATTTAGGGGGGAAAGGACATAAAGACAAAGACCATTGAGTATAGAGTCCTCATAAGCGCGTATTGACTACTGCCAGGAATGACCGGGACACATAAGATGAGATGGAGATAAACTAGACTTCACCTACTCAGATCAATGATCACTCAAGATGTAGCAACAACACCGGAAATCAATTAGGAGAAAAGCTGTGGACAAATCAACAATAAAGTCACAGGACGAGGTCTTCACATCAAGGAACATTTCACTGGTGATGAAGACACGGTTCATACATAGTCTGGTCTATTCTGTAGGAACATTGCACTGGTGATGAAGACACGGCTCGTACATAGTCTGATCTATTCTGTAGGAACATTTCACTGGTGATGAAGACATGGCTCGTACTTAGTCTGGTCTATTCTGTAGGAACATTTCACTGGTGATGAAGACATGGCTCGTACATAGTCTGGTCTATTCTGTAGGAACATTTCACTGGTGATGAAGACACGGCTCGTACATAGTCTGATCTATTCTGTAGGAACATTTCACTGGTGATGAAGACACGGCTTGTACATAGTCTGGTCTATTCTGTAGGAACATTGCACTGGTGATGAAGACACGGCTCGTACATAGTCTGCTCTATTCTGTAGGAACATTTCACTGGTGATGAAGACACGGCTTGTACATAGTCTGGTCTATTCTGTAGGAACATTTCACTGGTGATGAAGACACGGCTCGTACATAGTCTGGTCTATTCTGTAGGAACATTTCACTGGTGATGAAGACACAGCTCGTACATAGTCTGGTCTATTCTGTAGGAACATTTCACTGGTGATGAAGACACAGCTCGTATATAGTCTGGTCTATTCTGTAGTAACATTTCACTGGTGATGAAGACACGGCTCGTACATAGTCTGGTCTATTCTATAGGAACATTTCACTGGTGATGAAGACACGGCTCGTACATAGTCTCGTCTATTCTGTAGGAACATATGGAAGTGACACCTGGATGATAAAGAAACAAGATAGAAAAAGAATCACTATCTATACCATGGATGGCAAGAAGAACAAACACATCAATAATTGAACAAATAAAGCCAGACATGTCACTGGAAGGAAGGATCACCAATATACGACTTGTCTACACATCATTACGAAGAGCAATCACTGGAGAAGGACATCATGGTCAGAAGAATAGAAGGAACAAGGTGAAGAGGAAGACCAGCAACCTGATGGCTTGATACTGTCAAGGTAATGGTGAAAAAGACCCTGATGGATCTGTCTAGGCTTGTAGAAGACCCTATTAGACCTTTCAATACTTGAGAGAAGACCCTGGTGACCTATCTAGACTTGGAAAAAACCTTGATAGACCTATGTAGGCTTCGAGAAGATCCTGGTGGACATATCTAGGCTTGGAGAAGACCCTAATGCACCTATCTGGCCTTGAAGAAGACCCTGGTAGACCTATCTAGCTTGGAAAAGACCTTCATAGACTTGTAGGCTTGGAGAAGACCCTGGTGGACCTATCTAATCTGCACTAGATTGACCTTCCTAAAGAGTTTGATCCATCAACCATCCATGGCTCCAGATTGACCTGAAGGTCATTAAAATAAAAGATAAATAATAAAGCTCATGTTAACATGTCTCCTATGTATAGCCCTATATATATAGGCAGCACCTTAATTTCACCAGCATATGTGACAGTTTACTTCTGTGCCTCTGTATAAAAGCAGATGTAGAATAGTCACTGTCCAGTCTGGATCCAGCGCAGTCTATACTATGGATCCATGGAGAGATGGAGCAGAGAGCAGCCTGGACCCGGCTGGGACACTGATTTCTGGACACTTTGTAAAAATGAGGCATTTTTTGCTTTGCTGTAAAAAAATGTAAGGCGTCCGTGATTGTCTACAGATTATTTTCACTGTAATCATCATCTTATGGTTAAGAGTGAATGACGCTAATGTCTTCATATCAGAATTATGGGCTGTAGACCCGGATTACTTATCATAATAATAAGTTATTATGTTTTTCCAATGTGAACATAAAAGATATTATCTGTCTGTCCAGAAAAAATAGAAAGTCAAGTTGTCAATTCTGAGACCCGGGAAGGGTTAACATTGCCGTGATGAGACTGATGGAGATAAGTATTACTTACTTTATCTTTTATGCCAGTGATCGGCAGAGCAATCAAATTAATGGAGCGTGCACCATGAATGGGGGATAGTATAGCTGAGTATTACTTTTTTATATTGATGGACCAGGCAGCCAATATACAATAGTCATCAACATACTGCTATGATTAAGAGTCCGATCAACTAAGCTGGAACAAGTCAGGTGTCTGGTATTCAGAGGCTGACAGTGTACAGAGACGATAGACGCTGAGGATGAGTTTACATATCAATAACAAAAAAAGAAAGAAAGAAAAAGAAAGAAAGAAAGAAAGAAAGAAAGAAAGAAAGAGAGAAAGAGAAAGAAAGAAAAAGAAGAAGAATAGTAAAGAGAGAAGGAAAAAAAAGAAAGTGAAAAACTAAAAGAATGATAAAACAAAAGAGAGAAAGAAAGAAAGGGTAAAAGAAAAAGAGCAGTAACGAGAGAAAAAATTAGAAAGTGAAAAAAATTAGAAAAGGAAAGAAAGTAAAAAAGTAAGAAATAATGAAAGAAAGAAAGAAAGAGAACAAGAAAGAAAGAAATAGAAAAAAACAAGGAAAGGAAGAGTGACAGAAAGAAACAAAGAGGAAATAAGAAGGAAGGAAAAAGTAGGAAAACAGAAGGCAGGAACAGAGAAAGAGCAAAAAGAATAAGAAAGCAGATAGAAGAAAGGGAAAGGGAAGAAAATGGAAGGCAGAGAGAGCAAGATAGAAAAAGAATAAATGAATGAAAGAAAGTAGGAAAGAGAGAAAAAAAGAAAGAATGAAAGAAAAAAAAAGGAAGAAAGAAAGAGAAAGAAAAAGAAAGAAAATAGGAGAAAAAAGAGGAAGAATGTACACGGGGACAGCCCACTAGGATTTTAGCATGTAGCTTCACCAGCAGATTTTGGGGGAGACCTTAGGGGTCCTCCCCATAGTGGGGGGTACACAATCTCACATACACACATAAAATGTCATAAACTTCATGACATAGATTATTGACTGATACTTGTGTATTATTGGCCGACACCCAACAGTTGACTTACTTTCCTATAATCAGCTACTAATCAAATGTAATAATTACAGTAGATTGTTGGTCACCGCTCTCCGCCGGTGTCTCTCACCATCCCACAGGTCACAGAGTTGACGATGAGACACAACTGGAAACAATTCACTCCTGAGATATTGATATTACACAGTATCTGAAGTAATCACCGGTCACCCTGGACCAACTGCTCCGGTCTACGAGCCGCATAACACCCAACATTTATACCTCTCCGATAGAAAAGAAAGTGATCTAGTGATAGGGGCTGTACTGGGGGTGATGTGACTGAGCGGGTTCCTGTGTGTTCTTTCTGATCGTGGATCGGACAGGTCATCATTCTATTCCCTATAATGGAGTTGTCTTTTAGATATTCTTCAGATTCTGTGATTAGAAATGATATAAATCCAATGTGATACAATGGAATGTGCCTTATGATGCCTTGTGGTCTTGCAAAACCAGAAAGCATATTAAATGTAGGGTTTTAAAAATAAAAAAATATATACACTCACCACATAGCTCATCTGTCTTATTATTGCAGCTCCCACCTAGTCTTCCGCTGGATCTCTATGACGCTGCTCTTCTGGACTTCACGGCAGGTAATGTCCTCTTATCCACCTTCCTTCACTCTGAGCCATTGCTTCTTCCACTAAGGGTGCTTTCATATTGCGTTCTCCTATACATTCAGTGGTGCTGTTTACAACTGAACTTTCTGATTGCATCAGCCCCCTGCGGTGCATTAGACTGCATCATTTGAAGGACAATTATGTAGTCAGAATAAAGTAGAGTACAATGGGGGAACAGGCATAACTATCTTCCACCAATCTTGTGGGACACATTGCCCTGAAGTTGGAGCTGAAGGATATAAAAAGGAATCCGCTGCAGTCACCAGTGTGAGTCTACTGAAACTCAGCCTATAGACCATGGTTCTAGGTGGGAGATTACAGACCTTCTCTACCACCGAACATTGAGCCTACACATTTGTTTGGAGAACCTGGGTTGGAACAATATGGTCACCTGGCCACATACCACACTGTGCTAGGTTGGCTTCCTAAACTTGCCACTATCTCCTCCACTATCTGCCATATGCAGGGTGCTGCTGGCTGAGGTTTCTGGTCTTGGATCCCCAAAGTCGGGGAGGTTTGGATCCTTGGCGAGATATCGAAAGGGTGAGACTGTCACGTGCACCATCTTGTGTTCTTGCTGGGAACTTACTATATGCTGTTGACTGGTGGTGACCCAATAAAGTCTTACCGGAGTGTGGTACCCTCACCCTATGTTGTCTAAGTAGTGTTCTGCTCACAGGAAAAGGAGTACGGGAGTTCAATGGGATGAGCCCAAGCTCTTTCCTGTCTTTCCAAAGTTAGCCAGGCCAACGAAGGAGACCACCCACTTACTCTGGTGTCTCCACAGGCTCCAACATTGGTTAGTGAACTAGCACTTTGGCCTAGTTATGTTCTACAGACATTGGCAGTTTTGGCCAATATTCATGCATGGGTGTCTTTACATAGTGCCTATAACAGGGTCCCTCAGTAGCACAGAAAAGTGTGCTGACATTGTGGGGTAATGACCCATCTACTCAAGTGATGATAGACAATAAGACTGGACATGAACTGGTGGAGAGACAATAGAACATTCTCCTGTCCTAGTTGCTTAGGGATGTAATTGGGTTAACCACCACCAGAAAGGGTCCCTTACCCCTATAATTGGCTTTGGTATAATATTATAAGACTGAGTAACTACTACATGTTACTGGTTTGATGGATCTGCTCATTATGAGGTTACCTATGCATGCAAAGCGTTCACTAGATAATTGTAGGCCAAGTACAATATATGCAGAGAAGTCAAGAAGTTCAAATGCAAAGTGACCTCTGTGCCAAAAACAAAATGATCTGATAGCATCACACTCATAAAGTTATCAATTACACAGAAGACATCAGAAATATTCCATGATCATTCTCCCTCCCATAATTTCTAGGAAGAACCAAACATTCCTCGTCTTACGACAATCAGTGATCTGTATTGGGTGACATTCGATTCTCTTCGGGGCAGCAACATACTGTACATACTTAAGACTTCAATTTTTTTTCAATGAAGCTAACATTAAATGAATGAGAAATACACTCTATACATTGTTAATGTGGTAAATGACTATTCTAGCTGTAACTGTCTGTCAATATCTAAATGGGTGTATAGAAGCCCATTTCCAACAACCACCACTCCTGTGTATTAATGATACATTGTGTTTGCTAACTGTGTAAGAAGGCTAATGGATGTTTAGAAAACCCTTGTACAAGTATGTTAGCACAGCTGAAAACGGTTTGGCTGATTAGAGAAGCTATAAAACTGACCTTCCTTTGAGCTAGTTGAGAATCTGGAGAATTACATTTCTTTGTTCTAAGAAACTCTCAAAATGACCAGAAAAAGAGAACTTTCATGTGAAACTTGACAGTCTATTCTTGTTCTTAGAAATGAAGGCTATTCCAAGCGAGACATAGCCAAGAAACTGAAGATTTCCTACAACGGTGTGTATTACTCCCTTCAGAGGAGAGCACAAACTGGCTCTAACCAGAGTAGAAAGAGAAGTGGGAGGCCCCGCTGCACAACTGAGCAACAAGACAAGTACATTAGAGTCTCTAGTGTGAGAAATCAACACCTCTCAGCTCCTCATCTGGCAGCTTCAGTATATAGTACCCGCCAAAGGTCTGCAATGCTGGAATTGCTGCTCAGGAATCATTCCTTGACAAAAACAAAATTTGAAGTAGAAAATTATTATTTAAAATATAAATCATTATTGCTAACCTCGTCAATGTCTGGACTACAATTTCTATTCATTTTACAACTCATTTGATAAATAAAAGTATGAGGTTTCATGGAAAACACAAAATTGTCTGGGTGACCCTAAAGTTTTGAACAGTAGTGTGTGTATATATATAATATATATATATATTTTTTTTAAATATATATCATTATTTTATATTAGACTAGCTGTAGAGCCCGGTGTTGCCCAGGTCTACTGCCCATATATGGCAATATTGCCCATATATAGTAATTTATTTATGTGTGTTTGTATCATTGCCCTGCCTCCTCTCAGTAGCCACACCCCTTCATAGCTCGACTCCTACTCATAGTGCCAGCCCTCCCTGTAGCCATGCCCCTTTCATAGAGCCATCCCATGTATAGTGCTTCCCTTTCATAGGTCCACCCCTCCACATAGTCCTGGGGCAGGGCTATATGGAGGAGACGGCGATATGTGGAGATACAGGCTGCAAAGTTCACATGGCTATGTGGAATGGGTGTGGCTATATGGAGTGGGCGGGGCTAGGTCACATACATGCATACACTCCGCTTTATATATTATATATATATTCATATACATGTATTTATTATTTTTTTATTATCTTTTTTTGTTTAGATTATTCTTTTATTTTTTATATGAATGTAACTGAGATATATATATATATTTTATTTTTTACTTTTTGTTACTATAACTTTACTTGTATCTTTATTATTTTTTATTTTACATTAGATTGTAACTGATACATATATATATAAATATTAAATATTTTAACAATCTAGTTATTTTAATGTACTTACCGTATATACTCGTGTATAAGCCGAGTTTTTCAGCCCAAAATTTGGGCTGAAAAGTCTCCCCCTCGGCTTATACACGGGTCTATACGGGGGCCCATGGTGTGGTGGCTGTGGTGGGGGCTGTGGCGGCTGCAGGAGGCGGGGGGGGGGGCTGCTGTATGAGCGGCCCCGTCACGTGGGGCCGCTCATTAAATATGCACTGCTTCCCCCTGTCAATCAGCGGCAGGGGGAAGCAGTGCATATAGCCCCCAAATGCTGGCACTCGCCCCCCCTTGTAAGGGGCCCCCCCCCCGCTGGTTATATTACCATCCCGGTCTTCTGATCAGCGCTGCTCCTCGGTGCTCCGTCCGTCCTGCTGCATCCGGGATCTCCGGCCGTTGCAGGCATATGACGTCATCGCGCGACGGCCGGGGATCCCGGATGTAGCAGACGGACGGACGGAGCGCCGAGGAGCAGCGCTGATCAGAAGACCAGGATGGTAAGAGAAGCGGGGGCAGCCCTTGCAAGGGGAGGCGAGTGCCAGCATTTGGGGGCTGCTGGGGACCCCCTGGGGGCTGCTGGGTACCCCCAGGGGGCTGCTGGGTACCCCCTGGGGGCCTGCTGTATACCACTGGGGCTGCTGGGGCTGCTATATACTACCACTGGGGCTGCTGTATACTACCACTGGGGCTGCTATATACTACCACTGAGGCTGCTATATACTACCACTGGGGCTGCTGTATACTACCACTGGTGTTGCTGTATACTACCACTGGGGCTGCTATATACTACCACTGGGGCTGCTGTATACTACCACTGGGGCTGCTGTATACTACCACTGGGGCTGCTGTATACTACCACTGGGGCTGCTATATACTACCACTGGGGCTGCTGTATACTACCACTGGGGCTGCTGTATACTACCACTGGGGCTGCTATATACTACCACTGGGGCTGCTATATACTACCACTGGGGCTGCTATATACTACCACTGGGGCTGCTGTATACTACCACTGGGGCTGCTGTATACTACCACTGGGGCTGCTGTATACTACCACTGGGGATGCTGTATACTACCACTGGGGCTGCTGTATACTACCACTGGGGCTGCTGTATACTACCACTGGGGCTGCTGTATACTACCACTGGGGCTGCTGTATACTACCACTGGGGCTGCTGTATACTACCACTGGGGCTGCTGTATACTACCACTGGGGCTGCTGTATACTACCACTGGGGCTGCTGTATACTACCACTGGGGCTGCTGTATACTACCACAGGGGCTGCTGTATACTACCACTGGGGCTGCTGTATACTACCACTGGGGCTGCTGTATACTACCACTGGGGCTGCTGTATACTACCACTGGGGAGGCCTGTATACCACTGGTCTGCTGTATACTACCACTGGGGAGGCCTGTATACCACTGGGGGGGCCTGTATACCACACTGCTGGGGGCTGTATACCTGTGCTGGGGTCCACCCTCGGCTGATACACGAGTCAATAGGTTTTTCCAGATTTTTGGGGCAAAAGTAGGGGGGTCGGCTTATACAGGGGTCGGCTTATACACGAGTATATACGGTACTTATGCATTTAATTTATTGCCCGTCCTTCTAAACAATTTCAAGTTACAAAAATGTAGCATTTTTTCCTTAAAAAAAACTGCAATTGATTGATTGAATATTTTAAGTAACAACAAAATGCTTCTGCAAATAGTAAATAATGTACAGTAAACCTCATTAAAAAACTAAATAGAATCTGGATTTTTTTTTTTGCATTTTTATTTTTAATTTCTTTTCATAGATTGAGAATATAATTATATATGATAATATAATAAATATACGAAAATGAAAATTTAGACCTAGATTTAATTTCAAGACCGATAAAAACAGAATAAAATACTAAAAAAAAAAAAAGTAAAAATTTAAAATGATACTATGGAATAAGTTACCTGAGTCAAAGCATCAAAGCATGTGATCTGGATTTAACTAAATCAATAAAAAAAATATAAATATCTATATATATATATATATCAGTTACAATCAAATATAAAAAAAAGAACAAAAATACAAATAAAAAAAGAATGACAAAACATTAAATATTTTGTATAAATAATATTTTGTATACTTAATTTTGTATAAATATTTTTTTTTGTATAAATAATAAGATTATATATATATATATATATATATATATATATATATATGTATATGTATATATATATATATATATGTATATATATACAGTGCCTACAAGTAGTATTCAACCCCCTGCAGATTTAGCTGGTTGACACATGCGGAATTAACTTGGCATTGTGACATTTGGACTGTAGATTAGCCTGGAAGTGGGTAATGGAAACAAAAGCTAAATGCGACAAAAAACAACAGTACACTGCAGTAAAAATATTAAATGCGAGTGCAGTATAAAAAATTTGTGTAACAATTACAGGGTACTTAGTCCATCCGTTTTTTTGCGCAAAAAAAGTTACTTCAAGCCACGTCACTAACTTCAAAGTGTACTCATCTCTGATGCAGTCCTAACTTTTGTTTCCAATATATTGGCGGTGTGAACATGTTCTTACAGACTTGTTCGCTGTGTGCATGACTCAACTGTTTTTAATTAAGCTGCCTCTTGCCCCGCAAGAGATGGAGTTCCCCGCCCCTCTCTTGGGCCCTGCACACATATAGCTGTCGTCGCCTTCAGTCCATGTCAGACACTGGCCCTGCTGGCTCATGCTCACTGGTAAGCATTCACACTAGTCAGGTTTTTGAATACAACAGTTAGGACTGCGTCAGAGATGGGTACACTTTGAAGTTAGTGACGTGGCTTGAAGTAACTTTTTTTGCGCAAAAAAACGGATGGACTAAGTACCCTGTAATTGTTACACAAATTTTTTATACTGCATTCGCATTTAATATTTTTACTGCAGTGTACTGTTGTTTTTTGTCGCATTTAGCTTTTGTTTCCAATATATTGGCGGAGTGAACATGTTCTTACAGACTTGTTCGCTGTGTGCAGGACTCAACTGTTTTTAATGGAAGTGGGAAATGCAGTGCAGCCAAAAAGAATTTTTTATTTTTTTAAAGCGTTAAAAGTTAATTCAGAGGGTCATTTATTATTCAACCCCTCAAACCACCAGCATTCTGTTTGGTCCCCCTAAAGTATTAAGAAGTAGTTCAGGCACAAAGAACAATGAGCTTCACATGTGTGGATTAATTATCTCTTTTGCCAGCCTTTTCTGACTATTTAAGACCCTCCCCAAACTTGTGAACAGCACTCATACATGGTCAACATGGGAAAGACAAAGGAGCATTCCAAGGCCATCAGAGACAAGATCGTGGAGGGTCACAAGGCTGGCAAGGGGTACAAAACCCTTTCCAAGGAGTTGGGCCTACCCGTCTCCACTGTTGGGAGCATCATCCGGAAGTGGAAGGCTTATAGAACTACTGTTAGCCTTCCACGGCCTGGACAGCCTTTGAAAGTTTCCTCCCGTGCCGAGGCCAGGCTTGTCCGAAGAGTCAAGGCTAACCCAAGGACAGCAAGGAAGGAGCTCCGGGAAGATCTCATGGCAGTGGGACATTGGTTTCAGTCAATACCATAAGTAACGTACTCCACCGCAATGGTCTCCGTTCCAGACGAGCCCGTAAGGTACCTTTACTTTCAAAGCGTCATGTCAAGGCTCGTCTACAGTTTGCTCATGATCACTTGGAGGACTCTGAGACAGACTGGTTCAAGGTTCTATGGTCTGATGAGACCAAGATCGAGATCTTTGGTGCCAACCACACACGTGACGTTTGGAGACTGGATGGCACTGCATACGACCCCAAGAATACCATCCCTACAGTCAAGCATGGTGGTGGCAGCATCATGCTGTGAGGCTGTTTCTCAGCCAAGGGGCCTGGCCATCTGGTCCGCATCCATGGGAAGATGGATAGCACGGCCTACCTGGAGATTTTGGCCAAGAACCTCCGCTCCTCCATCAAGGATCTTAAGATGGGTCATAATTTCATCTTCCAACAAGACAACGACCCAAAGCACACAGCCAAGAAAACCAAGGCCTGGTTCAAGAGGGAAAAAATCAAGGTGATGGAGTGGCCTAGTCAGTCTCCTGACCTTAACCCAATTGAAAACTTGTGGAAGGAGCTCAAGATTAAAGTCCACATGAGACACCCAAAGAACCTAGATAACTTGGAGAAGATCTGCATGGAGGAGTGGGCCAAGATAACTCCAGAGACCTGTGCCGGCCTGATCAGGTCTTATAAAAGACCATTATTAGCTGTAATTGCAAACAAGGGTTATTCCACAAAATATTAAACCTAGGGGTTGAATAATAATTGACCCACACTTTTATGTTTAAAATTTATTAAAATTCAACTGAGCAACATAAATTTTTGGTTTGTAAGATTTATGCTTCTGTTAATAAATCCTACTCTCGTTTGCAGTTTGAAAGCTCTAACTTATTGGCATCTTATCAAACCACCTAAATCTGCAGGGGGTTGAAGACTACTTGTAGGCACTGTATGTTACAATCAAATGTAAAAGAAAGGATAAAAATACAATGAAAAAGAATGATAATAATAATAAAAAATTAGTATAAATAATGAAATGCATATATATATATTTAAATATTTATACTAACTTTTTATTATTATTTTTAATTTGTATATTTATTTTTTTTTTTAATATTTGATATATATATATATATATTATATATATATTATATTATATATTATATATATATATATTATTATATGTTTACAATCTATAATTTAATATCCAACTGCACCTATGTGCCTATATTGTCATGTATACCCTCTACACATGTAAATCACCAAGGAATTAATGGCACTATAATAATGATAACAATAATATAAAATGATAAATAAACAAAAATAACAATAAATAAAAAAATTAATACAATTTATATATATATATATATATCTCAATTACAATGTAGTGTAATTAGTATAGAGTATCACTGACATTAGATAGGACATATGTCTTTGTTGACCATAATTTAAGCATTGTATTTTGAATTATGGAGATTAAATTCTTTTCTTTTTTTTTTTTATTCTATGCTTTTAAGTGAAATAAAATTTTCAAAATATTTATTCACTTAAAACCATAGAATAAAAAAGAAAGTAAACCAATTTAATATGTAAATATGTTTTGTTAATTTAGAATATGTGATTTTAACAAAAAAAGTCAGACATTTTGTTTTTAAAAGAATTAAACAATAGAATAGAACTTGTGCATGTTCTCAGTTGATTCAGTCTGGTTTAGGGACTGACGTGTTTCAGGATCATTAATATTCAATTGATGTCAATTGTTAAATATTCAATATATTAAAATCTATGTAAAAAATTATTTAGATGTAATGAAATTAAAAATATTAAGAAATAATATCCAATTCCAAGTACAAACTGAAAAGACCTAAAAGATCTGTCCGTGATGTGTTTTATAGCTTCATAGTATTCATAAAAGTAATGGTAATTATAACTGATCTACTAATAAAAGCTTCCAACTTGTTACTGATTTCTATTATGTAATAACTAATGTTACCAATGATTCCAATAGTTTCTATACTTGTATTTAATATGTATGGAAATGAGATGATAAATCCTTTGTATCCTGACAGTTTGCACCTTGTAACCTTTATATTTAAACGAGTCGTCTCCAGACAGGATCCCGCTAGTTCTCTTCTTCGTATCGCCATCTTTGTCTCAACCTTTGGGAGATAAAATAAAATTAATAATATAATAATAATAATAATACAGCTTTATTTATATAGCGCCAACATATTCCGCAGCGCTTTACAATGTAGGGTTAGAGTAGAGAAAATATAATACAGTAAGTAATTACAGTAGAGAACAAATAAAGTACAATAATTGGATACAAAACAATAGGTATAGAATCAATGTAAAAAGAAAATACAATAAATAAAGCAAGAAATGAAGGTGACCCTGCTCAGAAGAGCTTACAATCTACAACAGGATAGGGGTTGCACAAGGTACAGGGGCTTATTGCACTGATGGTCCAGGCATCTTGAGGAAATGGGGCATAGGACTAAGCTTACATGGATGGTCATTATACAGTCTGTGTAGAGCTTTATGGTTTGGTGGAGTCTATAGAAGCGTAATGTCAAGAGAGATAGCCCATTCACTGTCTACAGTACAAAGGACTTCTATTAGGGAGTATGATAGGCCGCCTTAAAAAGATGCGTTTTTAGGGATCGTCTGAAGCCATGCAAGTTGTGGATAGTCCTGATTTCTTGGGGTAAAGCATTCCAGAGGTTTGGCGCAGCTCTGGAGAAGTCTTGGAGCCGGGAGTGGGAGGATCGGATTAGTACAGATGTCAGTCGAAGGTCATTTGAGGAACGTAGAGAACGGGTGGGGTGATAGACAGAGATGAGGGAGGAGATGTAGGGGGGTGCTGCACTGTGAAGAGCTTTGTGGGTGAGAAGAAGCAATTTGAATTTGATCCTGTAGTGTACGGGCAGCCAGTGCAATGACTGGCACAGAGCAGAGGCATCTGAGTAACGATTGGCCAGGTGGGTGATCCTGGCTGCTGCATTAAGGATAGACTGGAGAGGAGATAGTCTGGTGAGGGGGAGGCCGCTTAATAGAGAGTTGCATAGTCAAGGTGGGAATGGATTAGGGCCACGGTGAGGGTTTTTGTTGTTTCCAGGGTGAGAAAGAGGCGGACTCTAGAGATATTCTTCAGGTGTAAGCGACAGGAGCGGACGAGACATTGTGTGTGGGAGGAGAAGGAGAGATCGGTGTCAAACATAACACTCAGACAGCGAGCCTGCTGCCTAGGCGTTATCGTGGTGCCACAAACTGAGAGAGAGATGTCCGATTTAGGGAGGTTAGTGGATGGGGGGAGCAGAAGTTGTTCAGTTTTGGAAAGGTTTAGTTTCAAATAGAGAGTGGACATGATATTGGAAACTGCAGCTAGACAGTCATTGGTGTTCTTTAATACCGCAGGGGTAAGGTCAGGGGCTGAAGTGTATAATTGTGTGTCATCAGCATAAAGATGGTACTGAAAGCCAAATATGCTGATGGTCAGTCCAATCGGGGCTGTGTAGAGAGAGAACAGGAGAGGGCCAAGGACTGAACCCTGAGGGACTCCAATAGTGAGGGGAAGAGGGGAAGAAGTGGAGCCAGAGAATGATACACTGAAAGAGCGGTCAGAGAGATAGGAGGAGAGCCAGGAGAGAGCCGTGTCCTTTATGCCAATGGAGTGCAGCATAGAGAGTAGGAGCTGATGGTCGACAGTGTCAAAAGCTGCAGAGAGATCAAGGAGAATAAGCAGAGAGTGGTCACCATTACGTTTTGCTGTCAGAAGGTCGTTGGTCACTTTGATGAGTGCGGTTTCTGTAGAGTGAAGTTGGCAGAAACCAGACTGTAATGGATCTAGAAGAGAGTGGAGAGGTAACGGGTGAGGCAGGAGTAGACCAGGCGCTCCAGGAGTTTAGAGATGAAGGGGAGATTGGAGACTAGTCTGTAGTTATTTGTGCAGGTTGGGTCGAGAGTGGTTTTCTTTAATAATGGAGTAATGATCGAGTGTTTGAAGGAGGAGGGGAAGATGCCAGAAGAGAGGGAGAGATTGAAGATCGTGGTTAAGTGAGTGGTGACGACTGGAGAGAGGGACTGGAGCAGGTGTGAGGGAATGGGGTCAGTGGTGCATGTAGTGGGACGAGAGGAAGAAAGGAGCCTGGAGACTTCTTCTTTTGTGACTGGGTCAAATGTGGAGAGTGAGCCGGAGGAGATGTGGGGAAGAATGGGGGTGGCAGTGCTTGGAGGCTGAGAGCTGATTTCCTGGCGGATGTTGTCTATTTTCTCCATGAAGTAGGAAGCCAGGTCATCAGCACACAGGTCAGTGATGGGGGCCTGCACTTTAGGACTGAGGAGAGAGTGAAAGGTGTCAAAGAGTTTTTTTGGGTTGTTGGATAGTGAGGAGACCAGGGTGGTGAAGTAGGTCTGTTTGGCAAGGTGAAGGGCAGAGTTGTAGGTTTTGAGCATGAATTTATAATGGATAAAGTCTCCTGGTGAGCGAGTTTTCCTCCATAAACGTTCAGCACTCCTCGAGCATCGTTGGAGGAATCGAGTTTGTGGTGTGAGCCAGTGCTGTTTTGTTCTCTGTTTGGAGGTTCTGCGGGTGAGGGGCGCTACTTGGTCCAGGGAGCTTCTGAGAGAGTCATTGTAGTGATTTACTGCCTGATCTGGACAGGAGATTGAAGAGATTGGGGACAGAGATGAGATGAGGGAGTCTGTGAGTGCTTGAGGGTTAATGGCCTGTAGATTTCTGGATGTGTGATATGTAGGATTGGGCTGTGTTGGCCGAGGGTTAGTGAGTGAGAAGGAGAGAATGTTGTGGTCAGAGAGTAGAGGTGAGTTATCCAAGGGGGAGGATGAGCAGAGCCGGGTAAAGACCAGGTCAAGGGTGTTACCGTTTTCGTGCGTCTCAGAGGTTGAGAGCTGTGATAGGCCAAGAGAGGTAGTTAGAGATAGGAGCTGGGATGCAGATGGGGAGATGGGGCTGTTTATAGGAATGTTAAAGTCTCCCAGAATAAGGGTTGGTAAATCTGAGGACATGAAATGCGGGAGCCAAGCGGAGAAATGGTCGAGGAACTGGGTGGGTGAACCTGGGGGGCGGTATACCACCGCTACTTTGAGGTGGAGGGGATGGAATAGCCTAATGGTATGGACCTCAAAAGAAGGGAATGAGAGTGATGGGGCTGAAGGAATGACCTGGAAAGCACATTGTGGGGACAGGAGGAGGCCAACTCCACCGCCACGTCTGTTCCCAGGTCTAGGGGAGTGAGAGAAGTGTAGTCCGCCATGAGAAATAGCAGCCGGGGAAGCAGTGTCTGAATCCTGGATCCAGGTTTCTGTGAGGGCCAGGAGGTTAAGAGAGTTGGTAAGGAAGTAATTGTGAATGAAGGGAAGTTTGTTGCATACAGATCGTGGATTCCAGAGAGCACAATTAAAAGAGGAAGATGAAGGAGTGCAAGTGATGGTAATGAGGTTAGTGGGGTTTCTATGTGTGGTGGGAGAGGGGTTGAAGTTAGAGGGTGGACCAGGGTTGGGGGAGATATCACCTGACAGAAGCAGCAGCAAAAATAGGAAGAGCAGATAGTTTTTGGATTTTGGACTTTATTTATGACGACAAATGTTAGAATATGGTGGGCTGAGAATCCTCAGTAAACTGAAGATGGCATGGGAGCTGTACATAGGGGAGGGCAGGAGAGAGGGGCTGATGTGGATGAGTGGTGATGGAGGGGGGATGGGGCGGTGAAGGTAAAGAGCAAGAGCGCATATTGATAATTTATATTTTTATTTATATAACATATTCAACAAAACTTCATTTAAAGGGCGCAAGTAAAAAGAAAACTACACAATAACCAGTGAAAAAGTGCGGGTCCCAGAGTTTACAATCCATGAGGAAATGAGAAAGATTTTATAATAATAATAAATAATAATAATAATAGACGGTCATCTTTTATGCTAAATACATAAGCCAGAATCTGTGCATAGCTAAGCCAGGAGGGTTGTCTATAGTGTTAAAATTACTAATCAATGTCTGAAGGATATTGTAAACAGAGGTGGGGACATAAGTAAAAGAGTCAAATAAAGGAATGTGACTATTCTGTCTAAAGATGTGTTTTTAACCTGACTGTCTTAAGTAGCGCATTCTAGACATCTGGTGCAGCTTGAGTAAAGTAATGGAATTAGGATTGTAATCTCCGCAACTCATTCCGCCAATACATCTCTGACCTAAGACCAAAGGAAAATGAGCATAGTTTTATAAAACCAGACAGCCATCTTTTATGCTCACGCATGAGCTGTCACAGCCAGGAGGGTTATATATATATTGCTAAACTAAATAATCAAGTTTTGAAGAATATTGTAAACAGAGGTGGGGACATGGGTAAAAGAGTCAAATAAAGGAATGTGACTATTCTGTCTAAAGATAGTGTTTTTAACCTCAATGTCTTGGGTAGCGCATTCTAGACATCTGGTGCATCTTAAGTAAAGTCATGGAATTAGGATTGTAATCTCCACAACTCATTCCGCCAATACATTTCTAATTTAAGTCCTTGAGGAAATGAGAACGGTTTTATAATAACGTATGGGCATCTTTTATGCTAAATGCATGAGCCATCAAAGCCAGGAGGTATCACATCGCCATTGGACTTGGTGGCTGGTGTTCCTGCCTCGGCCGCTGGGAGGCACCGGATTCCTTCGGCTGATGGTGCCGGTGATAGGAGGGCCATGTCTTCGACATCTGTCGCTAAACGCCGTGTTTTTCCTGTGGGTGATGTTAGTTGTAGAAGAGCGGGTCCTGCAGAGGCGTCTGGTAGGCGCAGCCTTCGTTCTTCTGTCAGAAGTGGGGTGGTTGGTGCCAATCATGCATCACCGTTTGGCCTGGTTCTAGGGAGGTCCAGATGAGATCATCAGGTTGTGAGCTCCAGCTTATGGGAGGTAACTGCGCCCTTCAAATACCTTGGAGCCTGTCTTGCAGGACGCCAGATATAGTCTTGGTTCCCCAGTGATATAGTGTGTGTTTAGTTTTGACTCTGACCTTTGCCTGGATTTTCGACTCTGCTACAGCCTGACATTTTTGTACCTTAGCTGCCCTTTAGGTTGTGACTCTGACTCCTGACCACGTTTTTCGGGTCCTGATTTTTCCCTTCCTGGCGACCTTCCTGCTCTGCTGCTCATAGTAGGCAGCTACCCCCTGGGCTCGTTGTAATTCCAGGTCCCTGTATAGGGGTTAAGGGTCTCTGGGTTTCTCGGGGTGCTGCCTTACCAGCAGCTCAGCTTCACAGCAGATGGACGGCACAGGAGGGTTGTATATAGTATTAAAAATACAGGATCTGGTTCTGAAGAATATTGTAAATAGAGTTGGAACATAAGTAAAGGAGTTAAATAAAGGATTGTGATTGTTTTGTTTGAAACTATGTGTTTTTAATCTGATTGTCTTGGGTAGCGCATTCTAGACAATTGGTGGAATTTGAGTAAAGTCATGGAATTAGGATTGTAGTGGATTTTAGTCTAAAACACATTAGATTATTGGCTGAACAACCCATGTATACATTACTGCCTTAATCTACCAATACTCTAACAACTAATCACCATGACTCGTTCCACCAATACAGCTCTGACCTACACGACCGTTCAAAAGTTTGGGGTCACCCAGACAATTTTGTGTTTTCCATGAAACCTCATACTTTTATTTAGCAAATGAGTTGCAAAATGAATAGGAATTATAGTCCAGACATTGACAAGGTTAGAAATAATAATTATTATTTGAAATAATAATTTTCTCCTTCAAACTTTGCTTTCGTCAAAGAATGCTCCCTTTGCAGCAATTCCAGCATTGCAGAACTTTGGCGGGTACTATGTAATGAAGCTGCCAGTTGAGGAGCTGTGAGGCCTCGATTTCTCAAACTAGAGACTCTAATGTACTTGTCTTGTTGCTCAGTTGTGCAGCGGGGCCTCCCACTTCTCTTTCTACTCTGGTTAGAGCCTGTTTGTTGTCTCCTCTGAAGGGAGCAGTACACACCATTGAAGTAAAGCTTCAGTTTATTGGCAATTTCTCACATGGAATAGCCTTCATTTCTAAGAACAAGAATAGACTGTCGAGTTTCACATGAAAGTTCTCTTTTTCTGGCCATTCTGAGAGTTTCATAGAACAAACAAATGTAATGCTCCAGATTCTCAACTAGCTCAAAGGAAGGTCAATTTTATAGCTTCTCTAATCAGTCAAACCGTTTTCAGCTGTGCTAACATACTTGTGCAAGGGTTTTCTAGGGTTTTCTAAACACCCATTAGCCTTCTTACACAGTTAGCAAACACAATGTGCCATTAATACACAGGAATGGTGGTTGTTGGAAATGGGCGTCTATACACCTATGTAGATATTGCATGAAAAACCAGACATTTGCAGCTAGAATAGTCATTTATCACATTAACAATGTATGGAGTGTATTTCTGATTCATTTAATGTTAGATTCATTGAAAACAAATGTGCTTTTCTTTCAAAATTAAGTACATTTCTAAATTACCCCAAACTTTTGAACGGTAGTGTAAATCCATAGGAAATGAGAATAGTTTTATAATAACTGAAGGACATCACTTATGCTAAATGCATGAACTGTCACTTCCAGGAGGGTTGTCTATAGTGTTAAACCAAAGAATCAGGTTCTGAAGTATATTGTAAACAGAGGTGGGGACATAAGTAAAAAAGTCAAATAAAGTTATGTGATTATTCTGTCTAAAGATGGTGTTTTTAACCTCACTGCCTTGCGTAGCACATTCTAGACATCTGGTGCATCTTGAGTAAAGTCATGGAGTTAGGGTTGTAATCTCCACAACTCATTCCGCCAATACATCTCTGATCTCAGACTAAGGGAAATGAGAATGGTTTTATAATAACAGACAGCCATCTTTTATGCTCAATACTTGAGCCGTTCCACGAGGGTTATATATATATTGCTAAACTAAATAATCAAGTTTTGAAGAATATTATAAATTAGAGTTGAACGGTAGTGTAAATATATGAGGAAATGAGAATGGTTTTATAATGACAGATGGACATCATTTATGCTAAATGCATAAACTGTCACAGCCAGGAGGGTTGTCTATAGTGTTAAACCAAAGAATAAGGTTCTGAAGTATATTGTAAATAGAGTTGTGGACATAAGTAAAAGAGTCAAATAAAGGAATGTGACTGTTCTGTCTAAAAAGATGTTGCTTTTAACCTAACTGCCTTTGGTAGTGCATTCTAGACAAATGGTGCATCTTAAGTAAAGTCATAGAATTAGGATTGTAGTGGATTTTAGTCTAAAAGACATGAGATGATGATCTGTTCAGTTCCTTATCATAGCCCCTAATCTCCAAATATCCCCAACAACTAATCTCCACAGCTCGTTCCACCAACACATCCTTGACCTAAATCCATGAAGAAATGAGAATGGTTTTATAATAAAAGACCGCCATCTTCTATGCTCAATGCATGAGGAATCACAGCCAGGAGGAACTATAGAATTAAGTTCTGAAGAATATTGCAAACAGAGGTGGAGGCATAAGTAAAGGAGTCAAATAAAGGAATGTGATTATTCTGTATGAAAAGATGTGTTTTTAACCTGACTGCCTTGGGTAGTGCATTCTAGATAACTGGTGCAGCTTGAGTAAAGTCTTAGAATCTTGGATTTAGGATTGTAGTGCATTCTTCTTCAGAGAAGCCTACAACGTTCATTCACCCTGATTCCCCATACTACCGTGTGAGCAGCCTCTACCCTCCCCTACTTTTCTTCTTGCAGGGGTTGTCTTTCCATTTCTGTTCACATTTTTTGCACTTGTTTTTGGTCTAGTCTCATCATTCTGCTTTCTTTGTGCTGCAGATGAGAATTTCCTTTGCCACCACGGGTGTTTCCTTAGAAAGTATCGAAGTTGGCAGTATTGGCTGTAGTTTTCCAGCTGCTCGGAGCCTTGTTAACGTGACTCTGAAAGAAGTCAACGGGTTTATGGAGAAGACATTGCCAGCCCAGTACCTATAATATGGAGGTGTGTCGGCAATCTGCCTCTTAAATAGTTTTCTCCACACCCTTCTCTGGAGGGAAACCAAGATGCCTGCAACTAATTCAAAATATCACTCCGACCTTCCAAAAGGAATGAGGAATGGGTACGAAAACCTGAGGGACTTCTCCAATAGAGATGGGGAAAAATAGGGTTGACCCTTTCAATCTCAGCTCCATTTACATGAATAAAGTTGCCCTTCAGTTCAGACACAGTTAATAACAGAAGTGGTGCTGGTTATAGAAAAAAGCAGCCATGATGTTACATCTCTTTCACAATGCTCTGCCGGTAGGGCGTCACTGCCGACGTCATGCTGATTGACCGCCGCCTCCCCACGTCTAACTCAGTGCAGTCACGATTTATATTGAATGAGTTGCGGCACGGGTGGTGCTAAGGGTCTTTGATTTCCAGTTTTGACGTTGGGTATAAGAGTCGCTAGCAGACTTCTCACCAACCTTCTCATGCAACATGAGGCCGGCAATGATGCCCCGTCAAAGTAAAGAGCTGGCTATCAAGAGGTTAATCCTGCGCTTATGAGCGAATCATGAGGCCGAATAACCGATGCATGACGTAGTATGTTGTCAACGCGTTTTAAAGCAAATAAGCTTCTTCCTCAGAATGAACTACAGAGGAAGTACCTTGTGCTGAGGAAGGGGTTTACTTACTGCGAAACGTGTTGACAATAAACTACATGTCATGCATCGGTTCATTCACAATGGCAGCTCATGATTGACCCCTTCATAGCCAGCTTTTCCCCTCATTTTCTCTCTGGGTCTGCAGCAGTCTAACTGTGGCTGTGTGCAACAAAAGAGAATAGGGGCGCAATGAGGAGTAACTGTGGGGAAATTATGGCTATTATGGGCAATACATGGCTGCTCACCTTGGGGTGTTGTGCGCCCACGCACAACACCAGTTTGTGCTCAGAACCCCCTGCCTCAGGCACTGTCACCGGCTTCCAGCCGCCGCTTTGCCGCTCCTTCCGGCGGGGACCGTCACGTGACCGGGACTTCGTCACCGCTGGTTCCCAGTTTACCGGCAACTGCAAGTCCTCCAGTCCTTGGGACACGATTATGGTAATCTCCTTCTACTCCTTTTTCCTCCTGCAGCTCCTGTCGAACTTCCCCCAAAGGGGAACACAGTATACAGATACAAAGAGCGGTCTTTCTACAAAGATCTTTCTATCTGTTCAGTCCTTCAGCGCTCCTAAAGACCGCTCTTTATATCTGTAACTGCGGTCGTGGGCGCACAACTCTCACCAGGTGTCATGATGGTCTCTCTTACTTTGGAGACTTCTGACAGTTTTGGGACCTGCGTCTCATTCCTGTATTGAGACTTCATGTTAAATGTGTTTATTTTGTTTGGCAGTGCAGGGGTTAATGTCAGCTTCTCCTGCTAGCAAGTTCCTTGGTGCTGTACCCGGGTGAGGTTACTTTGTGATCACTCCCATTTCCTTGATATGGTCACATGATCCAGAGTTCCTTTCTGGTTATTAAACTTCATTCCTAGCCAAGCCGCCTAGGTGGAAGGAGCAATTTCGGAGAGCTGACCAATGCCAAACCGTTTACTGACTAGGAGAGTCGCAGCAGCCGTGAACTTGTTGATTTTTTCTCCTGTCTTCCCTTCCCCTCTTGTTGTTTTTAGTGTGAAGGTTGGGACTAGTGCTCCCACTGGCCATCTCCTTAGTGAGGGCTAACATCAGGGCCAGCAAGGGACTAGATATAGGCCTTAAAGAGTTGAATCATTTTTAATGGTATTTTAATCTTTTTAATTTCTGATACATTTTAATTATTATATATTTATTAATGTTTTATTAATCATTTACTAATAACTAAATAGCTATTCACTATGGACAAAGCAATCAGTGAGTGAAATATAGTCTATAAATTGAGAAATAATTAAAGAAAAAACTATTTTTGGGTTTTGTAAATATTCTATGTAGTTAAAAATAGATACTAAAATGGTAAAAAATGAATGAATTCCTCTTGGTGCCGTTGGGTAACGCGACAGAGTTCACGAGGCCACATAAAAGGCTTCTGTGCACGAATGTAATAAAACTAACTTTCCCTTTATGACTTTTTAATGACTTTTTTTATTAACCTTTTTGCTTTTTATGTTTTTTTGTAACATTTTGCACACATGGAGGTCATTTTCGTAATCAGCCACCAAATTACATAAAAATCAGTGAAAACTTCTCTTGTATTCTTTTCATCGCAGGCCTGTGAGTGATGAGCGGCCACTACCATGTTCGGGTGCTCGGTACTTGTAATGAACAGTTGATGCTTGGATGACTGAGACTTGAGTACTGAGTATAATGGAAGTCAATGGAAAACTCAAGCATTTTTCCAGAATAGTTCCAGGAAAAATACTTGATTTCCCCATTATCATGACTGTATCCCGCCCTTATGGAGACTGTTGACAACTCTGGAACCTGAAGGTTGCAAAGCGTATGGATCGCAGGTCTATAACTTGTATTTAAATGTATATACCGTATATACTCGTGTATAAGCCGAGTTTTTCAGCCCAAAAATTGGGCTGAAAAGTCCCCCCCTCGTCTTATACACGGGTCATACGGTATGCTGTGGGGGGGGGCTGTGACCGGGGGCTGGAGGAGGCAGGAGGGGGCCGCGGTGACCGCAGGCGGTCACGTGGGGCCGCCTCATTAGTGCAATGAATATGCACGGCATCCCCCCGTCCAGCGGCGGGGGGATGCCGTGCATATTGCACTACACAGCCCCCCCCCTCCTTATTATGGGTCCCCCAGCAGTAATAAACAGCCCCCCCTCCTTATCATATCTCCCCAGGCTCTGCAGCTGTCAAAATAACAAACACTTTATACATCACCTTCCAGCGCAGTTCCTCCGCTCCTCCGGTCCTCCGCTCGCCGGCTTCTTCTTCCTGCTTGTGCCGGTGTCATGTGACCGGGTGCAGGAGATGACGTCATTTCCTGCGTGCGGTCACTGAAGTAGGCACAAGAAGAAGAAGAAGCCGGCGAGCGGAGGACCGGAGGAGCGGAGGAACTGCGCTGGAAGGTGATGTATAAAGTGTTTGTTATTTTGACAGCTGCCGCAGCCTGGTGGGGGACATACTAAGGAGGGGGGGCTGTGTGTTACTGGTGGGGGCCAGTATACCACCACTGGGGGGCCTGTTTACTACCACTGGGGCTGTATATACCTCTGGGGCTGCTGGATACTACCACTGGGGCTGTAATACCTCTGGGCTGCTGTATACTACCACTGGGGCTGTACATACCACTGGGGCTGCTGGATACTACCACTGGGGCTGTATATACCTCTGGGGCTGCTGGATACTACCACTGGGGCTGTATATACCTCTGGGGCTGCTGTATACTACCACTGGGCCTGTATATACCACTGGGGCTGCTGGATACTACCACTGGGGCTGTATATACCTCTGGGGCTGCTGGATACTACCACTGGGGCTGTATATACCACTGGGGCTGCTGGATACTACCACTGGGGCTGTATATACCTCTGGGGCTGCTGGATACTACCACTGGGGCTGTATATACCTCTGGGGCTGCTGGATACTACCACTGGGGCTGTATATACCTCTGGGGCTGCTGGATACTACCACTGGGGCTGTATATACCTCTGGGGCTGCTGTATACTACCACTGGGGCTGTATATTACCTCTGGGGCTGCTGTATACTACCACTGGGGCTGTATACTACCTCTGGGGCTGCTGTATACTACCTCTGGGGCTGCTGTATACTACCTCTGGGGATGCTGTATACTACCACTGGGGCTGCTGTATATACCTCTGGGGCTGATGTATACTAACTACTGGAGCTGCTGCTGTATATACCACTGGGGCTGCTGCTGTATACTACCACTGGGGCTGCTGTATATACCTCTGGGGCTGCTGTATACCACACTGCTGGGGGCTGTATACCTGTGCTGGGGTCCACCCTCGGCTTATACACGAGTCAATAGGTTTTCCCAGGTTTTGGGGGCAAAAGTAGGGGGGTCGGCTTATACACGGGTCGGCTTATACACGATTATATACGGTACTTTCATTTCGTGATACAGGGGTTAAGGACTTTTTCCTATCTGGTTGTACTTTGTAAGCCTTAATTTGAGGTCCAGCTTTTTGATGACCACTCCACTCCGCTATAAAGAGTCATGTGTCTTAACAGCTGACCCCGGTGACAGAATCACGTTCTATGCTGACCACTTAGAAGGTGTCTGTCTCTGGAAGAAGCTGTGGTGTTGTGATAATTGCAACTCTGGTGCTTTACTGAAATTGAGGAGTTTGGTGTTGTATCATTTTGTCTATTTTTCAACTGTGTCCCTTACCTCGTGTTGTATTATTGTAGAGGTGAGACTAGTGTCCTTGCCAATCTACATACTAACTAGGGTGAGTCCAGGGCAAGTGAGGGCTTAGGCATGTGATGGTGATGGGACCTATATATGAACATTAGGGAGCTTAGGGTATGTCCAGAGCAAGTGAGGGTCTAGGTATGTCCCGGCAATGAGGGGAAGACCCATATAGGGACATTAGGGAGATTAGGGGGAGTCCAGGACAAGTGAGGATCTAGGCACATGTCAGTAATGGGAGAAGGACCTGTATGGGGACATTAGGGAGCTTAGGAGGAGTCCAGGACAAGTGAGGGTCTAAGCACGTGTCGGTGATGGGACATGTATAGGGACATTAGGGAGCTTAACGTAAGTCCCAAGCAAGTGAGGGTCTAGGCATGTGTTGGCAATGGGGACAAGACCCATATAGGGACATTAGGAAGCTTAGGGTAAGTCCAGGGCAAGTGAGAGTCTAGGCCTGTGTCGGAGATGAGGGGAAGGACCCGCATAGGGACGTTATGGAGCACAAGGTTCAGCCTCTGGTGAGTGTCCCTCTCCTTATCTCCGGAGCCTTTCTTCCATTCTATCCCGGTTGTCTCCCCTGAGTTGTGCCAACTCTGTCTGCATTCGCATGCTCCGGCGTGACACCCTCTACCGTCCATGACGCTCCGGTACTCGAGTTGCGCTCATCCGAACATCATCCGCTTGTTACAAGCACTGAGCACCTGAGCACGGCAGTGCCCGCTCATCACTAACAATAACAATGTATACCAATGTTTTCGTAATATCATGGCTCTACAATGATCGATAGTGATTTATAGGTTTTCCATAATTGTATTTAATTGCTATGGAAATGAGATAGTAAATCTTGTTTTTCCTGACTATTTGCACCTTGTAACCCTTTATACGAAATCCAAACAGGATCCCGCCGGTCGGTGCCTCCGTATCACAGCTGCACCGAAACAATAAACCTTTACAGGATGATTTGTTTGTCTGAATCCTCTGAGTCAATAAATTGTTAAACTTTGGCAAAAACAATAATAAACCACTCTTGTTTGGCCTCGGGGATTGTTTAAACATTGTGGCATTGAGTGTAGACGGTTTTTGGCAGGACTCGGCTCTGACATTTATTATACTTCTGTCATCGGTCGGCATTAGAATTAGGAAGATACATTTCCATCTTTAATTAACGTGTAAAGTCCTTATGACATCGTTATGGCGCACCGACCTCTACGACTCCGATCTACTACAGTCTCGGTACACAGCCACGGCGTGGCTTCTTTCTCAACTCTTGAGCCACTTCTCCTCCTCTCTTGAATTCACCGTCCATTCTATAATGTAGATTGAAGCAAGAGGCACCGCCAGCTCACTGAGGGATCAGATTACAGCTACCCATAAAGTCTATAGAGAAAAGCATGGTGACAGAGATTAGACAAACATGGGCAGATCCAGCAGCATCTTTTAGAACATGTATTTCACTTCATTGATGGATTCACAGCTACACTGCTCAGTACCAGTGTATAATATCCATACTGCAACTTCTCACCCAAGTGCTGTATTCAATGTAACACTGCTCAGTGCAACTATATCATGTCCTCCATGCTGCAGCCAGTTCCCCGATTGCTGGATGCAATGCTACACTGCTCAGTACTGCTGTATAATGTCCGCCATGCTGCAGCTTCCCTTCTAGTGCTGGATGCAATGTTACACTCTCAGTACTGCTGTATAATGTCTGCCATGCTGTACTTTCTCACCCAAGTGCTGGACTCAATACTACACTGCTCAATACCACTGTATAATGTTCTTAAAGCTGCAGCTTCTTCCATGAGTGCTGGATTCAATGCTATACTGCTCAGTACTGCTGTATAATGTTCTCCATTCTGCATTTTCACAACTGAGTGATGGATTCAATGCTTCACTGCTCAGTACTGATTTACAAATGTTTTCCATACTGCATCTTCTCCCCCGGGTTCTGGACTAAATTTTATACTGCTCAGTACCACTGTTTAATGTCCGTCATGCTAAAATGTCTCACCAGAGTGCTGGATTCAATGCTACCCTGCTCAGTACTGCTGTATGAAGTCCTCCATGCTTCAGCTTCTTACCAGAGTGCTGCATTCAATGATAGACTGCTCAGTACTGATTTAGTAATGTCCTCTATGCTGCAACTTCTCACCTGAGTAGTTTATTCAATATTACACAGCTTAGTGCTGCTGTATAATGTCCTCCATTCTGCAAATTCTTCCCTTAGTGTTGTATGTAATGCTGCACTGCTTAGGACTGTTGTATAATGTCCTCCATGCTGCAGCTTTCCTTCTAGTGCTGGATTCACTGCTACACTGCTTAGTAGCACTGTATAGTGTCCTCCATGTTGCAGCTTCTCACCCAAGTGCTGGGTTCAATGTTATACTGCTCAGTACCACTGCATAATGTCCTCAATGCTGCAACGTCTTCCCTGACTGCTTGATTCAACGCTACACTGCACAGTACTGCTTTATAATGGCCTCCATTCTGCAGGTTCCCTCCTAGTGCTGGATTCAATGCTACACTGCTCAGTACTGCTGTATAATGTCCTATATGCTGCAGCTTCCCATCTAGCGCTGGGTTCAATGCTACACTGCTCAGTACCACTGTATAGTGTCCTCCATGTCACAGCTTCTCACACGAATGCTAGGTTCAATGCTACACTGCTCAGTGCTGCTGTATAATGTCCTCCATTCTGCAGCTTCCCACCTGAGAGCTGGTTTCAGTGCTGCACTGCTTGGTACTACTTTTTAATGTCCATCATGATGCAGCTTCTCCAGTGCTGGATTCAATACCACACTGCTCAATATCACTCTATAATGTCCGCCTTGCTGTAGTTTCTCCCCCAAGTATTGGATTCATTGCTGCATACTATCCTCAATGCTGCTGGTGTTTTAATTCATCCTAGTGCTGTATTCAATGCTACACTGCTCAGTATTGCTATATAATGACCACCTTGCTGCAGTTTCTCCCCTGAGTGCTGGATTCACAACTACACTGCTCAGTGCTGCTGTATAATGTCCTTTATATTGCTGATTCTGCTTCTTCACATGTTATGTAAAGACAGGAGAGCAGGAATGATCATAGCAGTTACCGTCCACTCACTAGCTCAGAGACAACTGAAGAGTACAGATAGAGTCGGCAGAGGGAGGACCTATGACATAATGAGGGTCCATACATAGCACAGTACTATTCGGGATTAATAACATGTAAAATGATAAAAAAAAGAAATGTAAAAACAAAAAACCTGTAAAAATACCAAGTACACATTTTAATTAAATCAATAATGGTGTAACAATGTATGCTGATATAGCATTGCAATGAGCATAAGAACCTATTCTTATTATTATTATTATTATTATTATTATTGTAAAGGATAAACAATATTTATAATTTAGATTTTGATTATGAATTAACACAATTAATAATCACACTATTTTTTTTTAATTGATGCTTAGTATTTTAATAAATGCTTTTGATAATACTTAATATTACCATTTTAATATTATTATTATTGATTATAAATAATAATAAAGTAAAAAAGAAAATTAATTCTAGATTTAGAATTTAGATTGTGATTATTAATTCATTATATAGCTATTTGATTATTAATAATAATCAAATAATTGTATAATAAATTAATATTCAAATTCTAAATCAATAATAAATGTAATTTTTTCTTTATTACTACTCAATAAAGAAACAATGATAGTAATCATGAAGAAGATAAAAAAATAATTAATTTGTGTGATTATTAGTTATGTGAAATCATTATCAAAATCTAAATTCTGAATCTAAAATTAATTTTCTTTTCATCATCATTATTATTATTATTATTATTATTATTAATAATGATAATAAAGAAAAAACTGTCAAATAAATTTACTTTTTTCTTTACTTCTAGTAGTATCAAAAATAATAATAATAATAATAATATAAACAATAATAGTAATCAAGACTACAAAGAATATTAATTTGTGTGAATTAATTATCAAAACCTAAATTCTAAATCTAAACTATTTTCTTTTCATCATCATCATCATTATTATTATTATTATTATTATTATTATTATTATTATTATTATTACTACTAATAATAATAATAATAATAAGAAGAAGAAAAAACTGTAAATAAATATACTTTTTTTTACTAACAATATCAAAAATAATAATAATAATAACAACAATAGCAATCAAGAAAAAAAAGAATTTTAATTCGTGTGAAATAATTATTAAAATCTAAATTCTAAATCTAAAGTTAATTTTCTTTATTATCATTATATTGTTGTTGCTGTTGTTATTGATGATGATAATAATAATAATAATAATAATAATTTAAAAATGTAGATTTAGAATTTTGATTTTGATTATTAATTCATTAATTAACTATTTGATCATAATCAAGTAATAATGTAATAAATTGATATTGAAAATCTAAATTTTAAATCTACAGTTTTTTTCTAAATTCTAAATATCTAAATAATTAGTTTTTTATTTTAAAATTTTAAACAAATTTAATTTTTTTCTTAATCACTAATAGTATAAATAATAATAATAATAATAATAATAATAATAATCAAGAAAAAAATATATTAATTTTTGCGAAATAATTATTAAAATCTAAATTCAAAATCTAAAGATAATTGTCTTTGTTTTGTTATAATTATTATTATTAATATTATTATCAAAAGAAAAAGTATAGATTTAGAATTTAGATTTTGTTAATAATTATTGATCTAATTATTACATTATTATAATTATTAATACTAATATTCAAATACTTAGATAATTAATTATTAAAATGTAAATTCGAAATTTACATTTTGTTATCTTATTATTATTATTAGTAGTAGTAATAATAATAATGGTAACAAAAGAATAATGTAAATTTAGAATTTAGATTTTGATTATGAATTCATTATCTAACAAGTTGAATATTAGTATTAATAATTATAATATTGAAATAATTATATCAATAATTAATAATCAAAATCTAAATGTAGACTTAAATTTCTTTTGATTCATTATTATTATTCATAATAATAAGAATAATAATAATGTAATAATAAAAAAAAGAAAATTAATAATAGTGTGACTTATTGTTTTTGTTGTGATAATAATAATAATAATAATAATAAATAAAATTAATAATAGTGTGACTTATTGATCATAATCTAAATTAAAAATCTAACATTTATTTTCTTTTTTTCTTTATGATAATAATAATAATAATAATCATAACAAAGAAAATAAGAAAATTAATAATAGTGTAATATAATGATCAAAATCTAAATTCAACATTTAAGATGTATTTTCTTTTTTTCTTTATGATAATAATAATGTTGATAATCAATGATAATAATCATCATAAAAAATGAATAATAATAATAATAATTACATGTATTATTTATATAGCGCTATTAATTCCATAGCACTTTACATACATCAGTAACACTGTTCCTCTTTGGGCTCACAATCTAAACAATAATTGTGTGACTTAATGATCATAATCTAAAAATATAAATTCAATATCTCAACCTTATTTTTTTTGTTATAATAATAATAATAATAATAGTAATAATAAAAAGAAAATTATTACTTGTATGACTTAATGATAAAATCTAAATTCAAAATAAAAAATGTATTTTTTCTTTATGATAATAATAATAATAATAATAATAATTAATATTATGATTTTAAAACAAATTAATTGTTTAATAACCTGATTGTAAAACTCTGTTCTTATAGCGAAAGTGTAGGGAATCTTGTCCTGGTTCACCTCCATTGCGCCCATCAGAGACCTCAGTCCTTCAGATTTCTTCAGAAAGAAGAGACACAAGAGAATCTTAGAGAAGTAACACAATAATCGCTGCTCTGCCCCCGCTTTGCCCCCGCCATCACCTTGAAGGACACAATGTAGGGTCACTCTCACAAAATTAACGCTAAGGAATGAATGAATGAAGAGCGAGTCCGGCATGTCTACACAACTCATCATTGTAGACTTGTTTTCGCGTTCTTTTGCTTCTCCGAGAGGAGGGGCCGTTGCTTTCACCATTAAACCGTAGATTCACCTTTGAGGGTCTTCTTTGTTTGGAGTCTTAAGTCTCATTTACGCTGTTCGTAATCTCTTGCCTATTGGCTACACGGAAGCTGATGAGGAAACTGATTTGTTTAGAATTTCCCAAACTTGGTCGATTCAGGTAATTCCGAATTCTCATCAAGTCCTGAAGGAGAGATGAAGCAGGTAAATATATATTGTTTTTCATTTTTAGCCAATTTTTATCATGAACATAATAATGAAAGATATCTAAGCAGCAAAGGCACAAAATAGGTTTAATCCGGTATAAATGGAATAAAAGAGAAAGAGGTGTGCCAACTTTTCACATTAGTGGAATGAGAGGGTTAAACGCCGCGCTGCCGTGAGATGAAAGAACATTCTGGAGTTCCAATATTGAACACATTTCGGAGTCTCAAGTATTTCATCAGGATATTCACATTTGAAGGAGTTGATACTCCAAAACGCCAGTCCTCCAGGACTCTTTTTTTTTTTTCTCATCCCACGGCAGCGCGGCTTTTATCCCTCTCCAATCCACTATCTGAAGTATCTAGGATATCAGGGCTGCAGCAGCTGTATTTTAGAGGCTTTTATAGAGGTTGTGTTTCACACAACCACTCAGGTGAGCAATCCATCCCTCACCTTTTGGTTACAGATAAGCTTTATTGCACTTTTCCTTCCTTTATCAAGCAGCTGTTCAAGTTGTGTGACACAGGTGACATGCACTTAAAATGTAACTACAGTTTACATTTTTATTTAATAATTAATGTAGAGCAAGAAATTTTAATAAACTTTCTAATATACTTTATTAGAAAATTCTGGTTGAAAACCATTCATAAACCTTCCACAAGGTGACCCCACTGCACTGTGTGTGAAGCAGACATATGTTTATAGTCACTCAGATCCATCTTCACAGTTAATACGAGCATGTATCCATATAAGGGGCATGGGGCGTGGCTACACTGTGTGCAAGCTCCTGACTAATGAGGAAACAAGGTGTCAGATTACAGCACATAACTAAGCAATGTCAGGATGTAAACTCTTCTTTACAAGTTTCTCTTATCTGTCATCTAACTCCACACAGCTTAGTCATAATCTCTGTTAACCCCTTATCTGCTGGCTCCCCCACATGGGATATGGAGGGGACAGGTTGTGGATGGCCTTGTATGTCAGGGTTAGGGTTTTGAACTGAGATCTCTGGGAGGTAGGGAGCCAGTGGAGGGCTTGGCAGAGGGGGAGACGGGGAGTAACGGGGCGATAGGTGGATGAGTTGGACAGTGGAATTGAGGATGGTTCGGAGGGGTGCAAGGGAGGAAGCGGGGAGGCCGGTTGAACAGGAGGTTGCAGTAGTCCAGGCAGGAAATAATGAGGGCGCGGACAAGTGTTTTGACAGTGTCATGGTCAAGGAAGGAGCGGGTCCGCGAGATGTTTTTAAGCTGGAGGTGGCAGAGGTGGCGAGGGCCTGGATGTGTGGCTTGAGGGAGAGGGCAGAGTCGAGGATTACACCGAGCCACTTGGCGTGGGGGACGGGTGAGAGTGTGCAGTCGTTGACAGTGATGGCTAGGTCGAGTAGTGGGAAGAGCAACTTGGGAGGAAGACAATGAACTCAGTTTTATCCATGTTGAGTTTGAGGAAACGAGCGGAGAAGAAGGATGGATGGCGGACAGGCAGTGTGGGATTTTGGATAGCAGGGAGGTGATGTCAAGGCCGGAGAGGTAGAGCTCGGTGTCGTCGGCGTAGAGGTGGTATTGGAGGCTGTGGGACTCAATGAGTTAGCCTAGGCCGAGGGTGTAGATGAGAAGAGTAAAGGTCCCAGGACTGAGCCTTGGGGAACTCCAACAGATAGGGGGTAGGGTGAGGAGGAGGTGTGGGACTGGGTGACGCTGAAGGTCCAGTCTGTTAGTACGAGGAGATCCAGGAGAGGGCTAGGTCAGTGATGCTAAGGGATTCTAGAATTTGAAGGCAGCAGAGAGGTCGAGAAGGAGAACGATGGAGTAGTGTCGCTTGCTCTTGGGGTCAGTAGGTCGTTGGTGACTTTGGTTAGGGCTTTTGGTGGAGTGGTGGGCTCGGAAACCAGATTGCAGGTGGTCAAGAGGGAGCATGAGAGAGATGGGATGAGAGATATGGGACGATAGTTGGAGACTGTTGTGGGGTCGAGGGAGGTTTTTTGAGGATGGGTGTGATGAGGGCATGTTTGAAGAATGAGGGGAAGAGCAGGCAGTAAGTGATATGTTGAAGAGATGGGTTAGGGCGGGGATAAGGACAGTGGTGAGGTTAGGGATAGAAAGGGAGGGTAGAGGATCGAGGGCACAAGTGTGAGTGTGATTGTGCTAGAAGGGAGGAGAGGCGCTCTTCAGTCATGGAAGAAGTTACTTTTGGTCGAGGGGGGTTGGCGATAGAGAGGGAGGGCCGAGGGGATTGGGAATCGAATGCTTCCTCTGATTTTGTCGATCTTCTGTTTTGTCGATCTTCTGGAATCCAGATGGATACATTATAAAGACCAGTACTGAGCTTACAAAGCGTTGTGCAGACTGATACAATTGTATCTTCTGATCTGAGATCTGGTCTATATACGACTACCTAATGTGATAAAAAGATGATTTTTCTGCCTGTAGTGTAACACCAATTGTGGCAGACCACGCGGCCGCTATTGGGTCTGTGAGCCAAGAGGGCCCAGTACTAGCGCAAGCACTGGTTCCCCACCTGTGGGTCTCCTTACCCGTCATCACATTTTTAATTGTACCGAGCACAGGATGCAACGGTACAGACCGTAGCTGTGGAGAAACTGAGGAGAGTTGAGTACTTATTTATTTAATCAATATATATAGCATATATATTAGCATACATATTATGTAAAGGCAGCATTTATATTATATGGTGAACTATGGTGGGTGCTATATATTATATGGAAGAAGATGGGGGCTGCATTATATTAGATGGAGGACTATAGATGCTGCATTATATTTTATGGAGGACTATAGAGATTGCAATATATTATGTGGAGGACTATGAAGGCTGCATTATACTATTTGGAAGACTATAGAGGCTGCATTATATTATATGGAGGACTATAGAGACTGCATTACAGTTTATTGGGGCTGCATTATACTATGTGGAGGACTATTGATGCTGCATTATATTATGTGGAGGAGTATGAAGGCTGCATTATACTATTTGGAGGACATTAGAGGCTGCATTTTACTATATAGAGGACTATGGAGGCTGTATTATACTATATGGAGGACTATGGAGGTTGCATTATACTATATGGAACACTATAGAGGCTGCATTATATTATATGGAGGACTGTAGAGGCTGCATTATATTATATGAAAGGTTATGGGGCCTGCATTATATTATATGGAGGACTATAGAGACCATTATATTATATTGTATGGAAGCCTATGGCGGCTGCATTATATGGAGGATTATAGAGGCTGCATTTTATTATGTAGAGAACTATGGAGGTTGCATTACATTATATGGAGGACTATAGAGGCTGCATTATATGGAGGACTATAGAAACCATTATATTATATTATATGGAAGACTATGGGGGCTGCATTATAATATATGGAGGACTGTAGAGGCTGCATTATATTATATGGAGGAAGATGAGGGCTGCATTATATTATATTGAGGACTATGGAGGCTGCATTATGCTATATGGAGGGTGCATTATATGGCTGCAGATTTCTTCAATGAATGTGTGTATTTAATCAAACATTTAATCAGTGCCATTTTTAAGCAGACTTTTAGTTTACTATGTATAACGCTGATGACAGATTCTCGTTAAGATTGTATAACGAACTCGAGATTGACACCTCCATTTTTCTTCTCAACATATAATATCCAGATAAATCCCTTTAATATATATTACATTTCTAAGAAATTATTTCCCATTAGGTGAGGGCTCGGCTGGTTGCAGTGACCGCACCTCTGATAAATATGACATTTCGTGATGAGAGTAAATACCATCCCATTAATTTCCATCTCTTTCAGGTCACCTTCTGGAGCTGGGACGTAATAGATGTAATGTATGCCAACATGAAGGATGGTTTAGGGTTATTTAAATAATCACATATAGTTAGAACCAATTCATCCAGGAAGTTATCCAACAACATTATTATTATTATTATTATTATTATTATTATTATTTATATAGCACCATTAATTCCATGGTGCTGTACATGAGAGGGGTTACATACAAAATTATAAACAAATTTTAAGCAAATTAACAATGACAGACTGATACAGAGGGGAGAGGACCCTGCCCTTGTGAGCTTACATTCTACAGGATAATGGGGAGGAGACAGTAGGTCAGGGGTGCAGCAGCTCCGGTGGGGGTGGGGCAGCAGCTCCGGTGGCGGTGGGGCGGCAGCTTCGGTGGCGGTGGGGCAGCAGCTCGGTCATTGCAGGTTGTAGCTTTCCTGAAGAGATGGGTTTTCAGGTTCTGTCTGAAGGATCCGAGTGTGGTGGATAATCTGATGTGTTGGGGTGCAGAGTTCCAGTGGATGGAGGATATTCGGGAGAAATCTTGGAGGCGGTTGTGTGAGGAACAGATAAGTGTGGAGGAGAGGAGGAGGTCTTGGGAGGATCGAAGATTACGTGAGGGAAGATAGTGGGAGATTAGTTTAGAGATATAGGGAGGAGACAGGTTATGGATGGCTTTGAAGGTCAACATTAATGCATACCTTTCCAGCAGCCTCTTGACCCAACATTGTAGAGACTTGCACAGATCCAAATCTCTGGATCAGGTCAAAATGAGACTGTTGAGTTGGTTTAGGAGGTCCATGGATGGTTCTGAAATTGTGACTGGACATGGACCGTGAAACTGGGATGTTTGAAACCGGTCTTTCACTGGAGAACATTTCCCCTCATTTGTATCTTCCGCACTTTCTCTTCTATTAAAGGGACGGTCCTTCTTCTATAACTCATGTCTCATAAGGATATTCCTCTCTGTGCTCCCCAGTGAAATGCAGATTACATTGGTCCCTATATGAACTGTTGAGCTGCCCCTATATACATTGACTCATTGACCTGTCCTGCTGATATTGGTTGGATTTTTTAACTTTCTTCTATTATTTATGTTCAGTTTAAAAGATCCCACAAAAGAAGAACCCATGCCTTCGAAATGTTGTTGGCACGGCTGACGTGTCAAGCCTGGGAGAATGTGGATCCACTGGACCAAAGGTACTGATCAGTGACCTGGATGAGTGTACCTGAATAGCCAAGACTTCACTAAAGCCAAAGGAAGTGGAGATAGGTTATGCTGGTAGATGACCAACAAGAGGCAGCCTCGGGGAAGCATGGCACCCTGGCAGCTGGCGCCACGGGAAAGAGTAAAGGCACAGGTGCAGAGATGACGGAAGCCGATGGAGATAGGCAGGTACAGAGAGTCACAGCAGATGGTAGAGGCTGGCGGTGGTTGGCAGACACAGGTGGACACAGTGGATGGTAGACAATGGTGGTAGCTGGCAGGCACTGGCAGACAGGGAACATAGACACAGGTGAATACATGACAACCAGGACCAGAGCAAAGGTGGACATGAAAACTTGCTACAGCCAAGGAAACTAATATGTTGAACAGGCACCTCCCAATAAGGGAGGATGCCTGAAATACTCTGTGCCCCTCAACCATAGGCTGAGAGGCACATCCGGGCTAGGCAAAACTGGTTCTGTAAGACAGAGCCATATAGTGTGGTCGCGCCCTAAGCACTCTCCCAGAACACTAATGGGCTATGTGGGCTCCAGGAGCCAGCAGAGACAGCAGAGACAAATGGGACGGAAGACAATGTGGAGCCACCATGGTGAGTATGTCAGCCTACCTCACATGAGAAGTGCAAGGGTGCTTACGGTGCAAAAGTGGTGATGGAGAAGGATATTATCAATACCATCGATGATAAGAACAAACAAATCAATTTTGGCCCAAATCAAGCCAGACATGTCACTGGAAGGAAGGATCACCAAGCTACGACTTGTCTACACATCATACAAGAGAGAAATCACTGGAGAAGGAATCATGGTCGGAAAATAGAAGAACAAGGTGAAGAGGAAGACAGCAACCCAATGGCTTGATAACTATCAAGATAACGGTGGAGACTGTAGTGAATCTATCTAGGCTTGCAGAAGACCCTGCTAGACCTATCTAGGCTTGGAAAAGTCCCTGGAGGATCTACTAGGTTGCAGAAGACCCTTGTGGACCTATCTAGCTTGGAGAAGACCCTGGTTGACCTTTATAGGCTTGCAGAAGACCCTGGTAGGCCAATCTAGGCCTGGAGAAGACATGGTGGACCTATCTAGGTCTGGAGAAGACCCTGCTGAACCTATCTAGGCTTGCAGAAAACCCTAGTAGGCCAATCTAGGCCTGGAGAAGATCTAAGGACCTATCTAGGCTGGTAGACCTTGGACCTATCTAGACTTGGAAAGTCCTGAGGATCTCCTAGTACAGAAGACCTAGTAGACCTATCTAGGCTTGGAGAAGACCCTGGTGGACCTATCTAGGCTGCACAAGTCGATCTTCCTGCAGATCATTCATTCATCAAGACACCACGGCTCGAGATTGAGCTAAAGACTGTTAAATAATAATTTAAAGATCCAACATATCCGTTGTCACTGTTTCAGGATGATGTTCTGATAATCGTGGATCTCTACCAATCTCAAAGTTTGCAAAATATGTCCAAGGCTATGCTCGTGATCCCTATTGCCTCAATGGGCCATTTTTGAGACCTGTTCTCAGGATCAGTGGGACCCCAGGTGGTCGGATTATCGGGAATCCGCAGGTAACTTCTTGAGTTGGCACAGCCCTTAATAGAATGAAACTTTGTTTGAAGATCTTTGGGTTCCATTAATGATGGAAGCTTATTAATACCAATTCGGAGACTGAGATGAAGATAGAAGAATCCGCTTCTGGATGGCGCTGTTCTTTCCGTCACTCAAGGAGTTTAATTCACGGAGCCCATAGATCATGAACAAGCTTTATTCCCTTTAAAACTCTACGCGTTGTGTACCCATCTACACTTCCTCAGAGTTGTAATTCGTGGTAACGAAACGCGATAGAGTTTCATGATCTATGGGTCACGTGGATTAACTCTTGTATGCGACTAAGTACAGCCCATCAAGAGCTGTATTTCTTCTATCTCATCTTCATATAACTTCACGTGGATTTTGCAGTTCAGTGAATCTTCCTTGGCTTGCGGTTGTTGTGTTACACACAACCGGACCAGGGTGAGTAGGGCCATATTAGAGATTTACTTCTAATCATTTGGATAAGACCCTATTGGGCCCTTTTTTTCCCCCTTTTTTTAATTTGGAGGCCCGGTCATACAAAGGTGGTCACTGACCGGTATACAGGGAACCTGCTGTGTAATATCTCACCTTCCTCCAAGTCACTAAGGATCAGAATGAAAACCAAGTGTTTGTGCTGATTTACTCGAGAGTCATTGGAGGAACACTTTGTATCTTGTTACATTTCCTAAATCGTCTTTATTGCGTTCCTTACTGCTGCCAAGATCTTCAATGAAATGCATGGAAATTTTGGAGTTGACAGTAATAGCTGTAGTTTTCCAGCTGCTCGGAGCCTTGTTAACGTGACTTTGAAGAAGTCAACGGGTTTACGGAGAAGACATTGCCAACCCAGTAGCTATAATATGGAGGTGCGCCAACAAAGTGCCTCTTAAATAGTTTTATCCACACCCTTCCCTGGAGGTAAACCAAGACAGCAAAAATATGCTACAAAATGATTTACCTACACAGCAACGAAGAAGTCAAAGTGTGGATATAGTTTCCTGAACAAATCAACATTGGGGACCAAGATATAGCAAGTTAGGGGCTTTCTGTCTGGGCTCTCTATGACTAGACATTATTGAACAGTGACATGGGGCGATAGTCATGGGTCTGCTTCTCTTGTGCCCCGACATGCTGTATGAAACGGGGTCCTGGTTGGGTTTGTGGACTTTTGGAAAGTGTGAGGTATACAATGTATGTGGCCGGTATGTTCGTGCAGACGGAGATCTGTCGCGATGTGACAACAAATAGTTCACTGGGACTTGTGTACCAGGAATCTCTCTTTATTTTAAAGGACTGGTTTCACAGGATGGTAAGGAAGTGATGAGCGGAATTGACCATCTACATAACTCCCATAGGTGTGTCTCATGTGATATAGTGAGACTGTGTGTATCACAGGACAATGATGTAAGTAAAGTCCTGCCACTTCCTCTTACATGTCTGAGAGTGGAGCCGGCTAGAACTCCTGGAAGTCCAGGAAGAAACTGAGGCTCAGAAGATGCCGGACTCCTGACAGGTGCCGATGCGGAGCAAGTCCAAGGGCTGGAGCAAGTCCAAACCCTTCTTCATCAACTGAGCAGGTAAAACCAGAGTGAGACTTTGTATACTGAAAGTGGTCAGTGAGATAATCTGTGCGGATCTATCCATGATTTAAAGTGACCAGTGGATCTCAAGGTTTCTGGGGACTATGCACACAAGTCCGCGGAAGTAGCTGTCCCTACGTGAATTAGTGTTCTCTGTAAATACTGAAGTATGGTGCTTACTATATGCTGAACTGTGGCGTATGTGTGATAATAAACCAGACGGACTATCTTGTATAGAAACTGTGTCTGTGTTTCTGAATACTGCAACTGAGCGACTGTACCCCCAATGTAGTAAGTAAGCGCTACCTCACAAAGGGAGCGGTACACCTTTGTATGGTGCATGATGCCATTGACTTCGGTATACCTATACACAGTCTCCTTACTTCTTCAGCCTCACTTGTTCATGCCTCCAATAGTTTCACTTCTTCCACAACCACACAGCTCATTGCCACTGTGCAGTGAGTGCAAATCATTGTCTCTTCCCTTGGTTCCGCATCTTATTCTCCTCTTAAAGGGAATGTGTTTCCAATATGGCCGAACTCAGCTTCATGCTTTCTCATGTTTAAGGATCTCCCACCCGGGGCATTCACTCCATCTCACGTTCCATTCTGTCCTCCTGGCGCTCACTCTCTCGCCCCATATCCGCTCGGTCCCTTGGTCCTCTGACCCGACTCCAGCAGATCACTCTGTAACTCAGTCATTCTCACTTTCTCTTCTCGATTCTCTTGATTTTGCTATCTATTTCCATGCTCTTCACTCACACAGAGGACACCTATGTCATGCCACTTGTCACTAGCTAGACCTTAGGTCTGTCTCTGTCACATGCTGGGCCCTATCTCTGATTCAGGCTAGAAACTCTCCTCCCCTAGTCCCTCCTATTATGGGCTAGTCCCAAATATTAACTCAATACCTACTCACCGCTTATTGCTGGGCAGAACACAGCTTCATCATATGGCAGTGCAAAACATTGTAGTGCCTCGCATCCCATCACAACTCACATTACACATCATTAACCTATATCACTTTATACATTACAGCAACTGCATTGAAGTCCGTAAGGTGGGAACGTGACAATATGTCCAACTCCTTACATTATGACTAGAGGTGAGCAAATCAATTCATCTTTGCTTCTAATTTGCCCCCAAAATTTGGATCTGCTAGATCCCGCGTTTTTGTTTTACAATTCACTTCTTGCAAATCCAAAACAAAAATGGCTGCTTTCCAGCTGGATTCATAACGGTGAGGATGAGGGCAACAAAAATAGAAAAAAATTATACTTACCTCTTCAAGGCTCTCACCTAGAACTTGCAGCTCCTGCTGTGATCTTTATAGTTCAGGTCCAGCCTTCAATCACAGCAGGTTCTTGGACTTCTCCATAGGTCCATATGAGTTTTTATACTTGGCTATTGGAGCCAGTCACATGACTATTCATTCGGGAAGCCCGGAAGTGATACAGTGCTGCGGCACAGCTGAATGGGATAATGTGGACCCGGTAAGTATAATTAGTCTGATTAGTAACCATTACCTTACTTGAACACGGCAACCCTGGTCACGAACCTGGGAAAAAAACACAAGTTCGCCCATCTCTAGTGATGAGTGAACCTTTAAAGTTGAGGTTCGGGAACCCCGAACATGACCCGAACCTCAATGGAAGTCACTGATTGGCTGTTCAGCCAGCCATAAGTAAAACACTTTCGTGGATGGGAGGGAGGGGTTTGTTGTTTGTTTTTTTTTAATTAATTTTGGACACTCACTACACCCAAAAACTGGGCGAGCTGATCAAACACTGCACGCAGCTCATACTGGGGTCAGTGATTGGCTGCAGTCAGAGAAAGAGATCTGAGCAGCAGTGGGGATCCTCCGGTGCAGGACATGGGGAGGCACAATACTCCCTATATAGACACATTTCACTGGATCCTCCGGTGCAGGACATGGGGAGGCGTACTACTCCCTATATAGACACGTTTCACTGGATCCTCCGGTGCAGGACATGGGGAGGCGTACTACTCCCTATATAGACACATTTCACTGGATCCTCCGGTGCAGGACATGGGGAGGCGTACTACTCCATATATAGACACATTTCACTGGATCCTCCGGTGCAGGACATGGGGAGGCGTACTACTCCCTATATAGACACATTTCACTGGATCCTCCGGTGCAGGACATGGGGAGGCGTACTACTCCCTATATAGACACATTTCACTGGATCCTCCGGTGCAGGACATGGGGAGGCGTACTACTCCCTATATAGACACATTTCACTGGATCCTCCGGTGCAGGACATGGGGAGGCGTACTACTCCCTATATAGACACATTTCACTGGATCCTCCGGTGCAGGACATGGGGAGGCGTACTACTCCCTATATAAACACGTTTCTAAAGGTGCAAAACCCCTTTAAGTTTGCATTTGGGGGTTATTGGTTTTCCAGGGAGAAGGCTGCTCACAGTGGATTATCCCAACTGGATACAACTGTACAAATATTTGTTTACAAATATTCCAATTTTTGTTATCCGGTAAGAAGTACCGGCCCTTCTGTGTGTCCCGGATTATCAGGTGCTGAACTATAGGACTTTTACCTTTCTGGTTATATAATTAGCAGATATTTCCCACTCTCTCATGTTCTATGCTCTTCTCCTGTGCTGCGGCTGCTATACTCAATTTCTTCTCCCCCTTCTATTCCTTACAAACAATTTCACGTCAGTCAATAGTGAATAGTGAAGACCCTCTTGAAAATCCTTTGTTTTTAGAGAGGGGGCTCAGATGGTTTAAGCATTCCTTGCAGTGGCGTAACTAGAGTCCAATGGGCCCCGATGGGAGATCTGGACCTGGGCCCTTCCCCCCCATGTTGCCGCCCCTCTCCCCTCCGCACACGGTCAGATGCATGGGCCCCGTGTAGCATTCTAAATCCTACAAAGACTTACAAATTCAATATGTATCAATGTTCCCCATCCTGGTATATATGGTCTACATCCTGCTATCAGGGGTGCACCAGTGGCAGTGATTACAGGGGGGGGGGGGGGGGTGCTGGTGGAGCTCAGCGCTGCCGCCCCTTCTGCATGCATTGGTCCGCGGCAGTGATTACGGGGGGGGGGTGCTGGTGGAGCCCAGCGCTGCCGCCCCTTCTGCATGCATTGGTCCCCCAGCGGGTCGCCACTGCCGCCTGAGTGATTACCGGGCGCGGCAGTGATTACCGGGGCTGCCGCCCCTTCTGTACTGGTCCTCCGGCGGGTCGCCGCTTACCTGCGGTGCGCGGGGTGAGCGGCCGGCGCCATGACGGGGAGGCTGTTTGCATGAGGTGCCGCCCCCTTCTGCACTGCCGCTCCCCCTGCCTCTTGCCGCCTGAATGACAGGGCTCACACTGTCCAATGGATGGTGCGGCCCTGCCTGCTATATATGGTCCTCCTGCTGTTATATATGGTCCTCCGGGTATATATGGTCCTCCTCCTGGTATATATGGCCCCCATCCTGAAATATGTCCCTTATACAGGTACAGTCTTGGCCAAAAGTATTGACACCCCTGCAATTCTGTCAGATAATACTCAGTTTCTTCCTGAAAATGATTGCAATCACAAATTCTTTGGTATTATTATCTTCATTTAATTTGTCTTCAATGAAAAAACACAAAAAGAATTGTCCTAAAGCCAAATTGGATCTAATTCCACCAAACATAAAAAGGGGGTGGACAAAAGTATTGGCACTGTTAGAAAAATCATGTGATGCTTCTCTAATTTGTATAATTAACAGCACCTGTAACTTACCTGTGGCACCTAACAGGTAGCTCCTCCCCTGGTTCTCCATGTAGCTCTGGGCCTGTATGCAGCTAATCATCTGATCCTCCATGCATCTCTTCCTCTGGTCCTCCATGTAGCTTTTTCTCTGGTCCTCCAAGCAGCTTCTCCTCTGGTCTTGTGTGCAGCTCCTCCTCTGGTCTTCCATGTAGCTCCTTCTCTGGTCCTGTGTGTAGCTCCTCCTCTGGTCCTCCATGTAGCTCCTTCTCTGGTCCTCCAATCAGCTTTTCCTCTGGTCCTGTGTGCAGCTTCTCCTCTGGTCCTCCATGCAGCTCCTCCTCTGGTCCTCCATGCAGCTCCTCCTCTGGTCCTCCATGCAGCTCCTCCTCTGGTCCCCATGCAGCTTCTCCTCTGGTCCTGTGTGCAGCTCCTCCTCTGGTCCTCCATGTAGCACCTTCTCTAGTCCTCCAAGCAGCTTATTCTCTGGTCATTCATGCAGCTCCTCCTCTGGTCCTCCATGTAGCTCCTTTTCTGGACCTCCATGCAGCTCCTCCTCTGGTCCTGACTGCAGCTCATCATCTGATCCTCCATTTGTGGTACCCCTGGGTCAAAGTGCCCCCAGGGCAATCCTGTGCTCACCCCAGAGGAAAGCGCAGAGAATGGACACCAGAGTCAAAGACTGTGCAGGGTCTCATGTCCCGGCAGTCAGTACCGGAAAGTAGGGATTCCAAATTCCTCAGCTACACTGTACCGAAGACACAGCAACACCATGAGAGTTCAGCAGCATACAACCGAGATCAGGGTAGAGAAAGGACTCCAGTTGCCTGTCATAACGGTACCTCGTAGGAAGAGACAAGGCCGGCAGCCTAGCTTATGCAGCAGCAGGAGCCAATACCAAGCGCTGTAAGGAAGCCAAAGACCTAGCCGGATGGGAAGAAACCCCGAGTTGCTCTCACAGACCCGTGGACAGCTCCATATAACATCTGCTCCAGTAAAGGACTGAGAAACCACAAAAACAATGAGTCTGCCTATTCCTTGTGCCCGTCACCCTGCATCCCACACGTAGACTATTTAGACTGCTCCGGGGATTGGCTTTACCCGTGAAGAGCAATTCCATTCCAGCTGACCATCCATCACCCCGAAGGTTCTGCAGCAGTGGTGGCCATCTCTGGCCGCACACCATGGGTGGCGTCACGGAATCTCCCTTGTATATAACCCCTCTCTTAACAACGCCAGAAGATCCCCTACTATTTTGTTCTGAACCCAGGCCACAGGACCGGGTCACGATCCCCGTGACTTCCCCCAGAGACAACAACGGCCTGGTCTCGAGTACCCCACGGCTCTGGGGCCGACTCACATGCATCTCCTCCTCTGGTCCTCCATGTAGCTCCTTCTCTGGTCCTCCAAGCAGCTTCTCCTCTGGTCCTGTGTGCAGCTCCTCCTCTGGTCCTCCATGTAGTTCCTTCTCTGGTCCTCCAAGCAGCTTCTCCTCTGGTCCTCCATGCAGCTCCTCCTCTGGTCCTTCATGTAGCTCCACCTCTGGTCCTCCATGCTGCTCCTCCTCTGGTCCTCTATGTAGTTCCTTCTCTGGTCCTCCAAGCAGCTTCTCCTCTGATCCTTCATGCAGCTCCTCCTCTGGTCCTTCATGCAGATCTTCCTCTGGTCCTGAGTGCAGCTCATGATCTGATTCTCAATGCATCTCCTCCTCTGGTCCTCTATATAGCTCCTTCTCTGGTCCTCCAAGCAGCTTCTCCTCTGGTCCTCCATGCAGCTCCTCCTCTGGTCCTTCATGTATCTCCTTCTCTGGTCCTCCAAGCAGCTCCTCCTCTGGTCCATCATGCAGATCTTCCTCTGGTCCTGAGTGCAGCTCATGATCTGATTCTCAATGCATCTCCTCCTCTGGTCCTCCAAGCAGCTTCTCCTCTGGCCCTCCATGCAGCTCCTCCTCTGGTCCTCCATGCAGCTCCATACAGCTCTTCCTCTGGTCCTCTATGGTTCCTATGATTCTCCATACAGCTCCTCTTCTGGTCCTCCTTGCAGCCAATTTGTGGTTCTCCATGCAGCTCTTCCTATGGTCTTCCATGCAGTCCCAGGTCTGGTCCTCCATGCAGATAGCCCCCTGGGGTTCACTTTTGTGTCTTCACACTGCTTTCTGGCTCTACCAGTTTTATGTGATGTCATGCTGTGCACTATTTTGTGCAGCTATGATGTTTTAGGAAACCTAGAAAGCATCAGAAAAGCCAGAGAGCAATGTGAAGATGGGAGACCATGCCATGGAGGATCAGAGATGGAGCTACATGGAGGATCACAGAAGGAGCTACATGGAGTATCAGAGAAGGAGCTGTCCAGAGGATGAAAGGAGGAGCTGCATGGTGGACCAGAGGAGGAGCTGCATGGAGGACCAAAGAAATGGCTGCATAGAGGACCAGAGAAGGTGCTACTTGGAGGACCAGAGAAGGTGCTACTTGGAGGACCAGAGAAGGTGCTACTTGGAGGATCAGAGAAGTAGCTGTGCAGAAGTCCAGAAGAAAAGCTGCATGAATGACCAGAGAAGGAGCTGCATAGAAGGCCAGAGTAGGAGCTGCATTAGGGATCAGAAAAGGAGCTGCATGGAGGACCACAGGTGGAGCTGAATGGTAGACCAGAGGAGGAGTTGCATGGAGGACCAGAGGAGGAGCTGCATGGAGGACCAGAGGAGGAGCTGCATGGAGGACCAGAAAAAAAGCTGGAGGACCAGATAAAGAGCTGTGCAGAGGACTAAAGGATGAGCTGCATAGAGGACCAGAAAAAAAGCTGCATGGAGAAGCAGAGGAAGAGCTGTGCAGAGGACCAGAGCAGGAGTTGCATGGAGGACCAGAAAAGAAGCTATGTGGAGGACCAGAGGAGGAGCTGCATGGAGGACCAGAGGAGGAGCTGCATGGAGGACCAGAGGAGGAGCTGCATAGAGGACCAGAAAAAAAGCTGCATGGAGAAGCAGAGGAAAAGCTGTGCAGAGGACCAGAGCAGGAGTTGCATGGAGGACCAGAAAAGAAGCTATGTGGAGGATCAGAGGAGGAGATACATGGAGGACCAGGGGAGGAGCTGTGTTGAGGATCAGAGGAGGAGATACTTGTAAGACTAGAGGAGGAGCTGCTCACAGGACCAGGTGAAGGTCGAAGTGAGGGGACTTTAATTTTTTACTTAAACCCTACATTTACAGTACAAAAATATATAGTACAAAAAGTGCATATGCACATATTAATATCTAACTGTACTTTAAAAATGAAATATTTGGCAAACAATTGATCATTTCTTTGAGCCACTCTGCCACTTCACAGCAATCTCAGATGGGGCAGTCCTACTCTACGTTTTTATATGTATCTTGTGCCATTGCAGCCTCCTGAGTACATTAAAAGCTGTTCCATTTTGATGCAACACGTACCTGAAACATTTCTGAACTGCTCCCATGGAGCCAGAAGGGCAAGTGCAGATACAGGCACTTGGTTTTGTATGCCATTCTATCAGTCTTTATTGTCATTGACCTAGGGCTGCTGTACACATACACAGTGTCTCCATCTTCCCATAGGCTCTATTTGACTGCATGCACATTTATCTGGGCCTGCTACATTTATGGTTGCTGGTCTGGCAATGTGGGGGTCAGATATGATAATGTCCAGATGTCTGTAGCATTTTTTGCACAAGTCCGGACCAGGTCTGCCTTTATCTGCACTTGCCCTTTTTGCTCCATGGGAGCGGTTCAGAAATGTTGTGTTGCATCCAAATGGAACTGCTTTTAATGTGTTCAGGAGGCCGTAATGGCACAGGATATATATAAAAATGTAGAGTAGGACCGCCCTATCTGAGATTACCGTGAAGTGGCGTGGTGGCTCAATTGTTTGCTAAATATCTCATTTTTAAAGTACAGTTAGAAATTAATATGTGCATATGCACTTTTTGTACTACATGCTAACCATAGGCAGCGCTGGCTTCTTGGCTTATACTTTTGGGTCTGGAAAGACCTCAGACCATATTACTGCACAATCAATGTAGAATTGAATTTCTGAGCCAAATTCGATGAAATATGCTGAATTTGATTTTTTAGAGATTTTCAAACCTATAGCAACACTAAGAAATGTAAATAATTTGCATATATTTTGCCCCATGATCTTTGCCCTTTACTTCTTACAACAGCCACACGGTTGCATGGAGAGGATGTAATTGCTAAATTATCATTTTAAGTAATTATATCTACAGCCAACTAATCACACCATTTTTATTTGCATTGATGATAAAATTAATGTTTCTGGTTACAAGACGACTAATCAATCATTAAAGGCAACAAAGTTATTCTGCCCCTAGTGGACAGAAATGGACTAACACCCCGAGGTCGTTGCGTTCACCGTCCGGGCACAGCGCCAGGCTGGGGTTAATGAGGTTGTTACAGTGAGGTGGTGAAAGAAGATTCCTTTCTCTGCCAACCCGGACTGGTGCCAGGTGTGTGGAAGGTGCAGAGATCGCCGGAATCAGATGGAGAGACGTCTTCTCGGTGGTGAGAGAAAGTTGACGAAGTTCTATGAATGAATCAGCCACTGTGAGCGAAAGTGAAAAAAAGAGCAACACACCGCGATCCGGGGACAGTAGACGTTTTATCGTGATTAGTATATTAGCAAATCTGACCACAAATGAGCGGTGACACAACCACAGGCATGAGACACGGCTCCGATCATTTCAGAGATTAGTTATAATTGACTAAAAACTATCTACAGTGCAGGGATGCACCGGCTATAGACAGAGATGTTGATTTCAATTTGCCTACAGCACCTCCAGAAGAGAAATGAGGTATTGCATAATTTTCAATAATGAGATGTCCCATTATCAAAGTAAAACCCATGTTTGTGTGACATATTAAATCACACATTAGTCACAGAGGGTGGTCTCCCGCTTGGGACCCTTCTTGTGACCATAGAAAACAAGCAGCAGATCCCTCTCTGGAGGACTCGAGTCACCTGGCTATGAATGGCTGTATAATAAAGAACTTCTTCAGGGGTTAATGGGATGCAGATATTTGGAGCCCTGGGGACACAGCAATTGTTTTCTTATTTCTATCACTGCTTTCCAAGACCCATTTCTTTTTTCAGTCAATATAGGCAAAATAATATTAGTGTCATGCTTCGGGACTTGATCTGGTGTGCTCTGTCAGTTTCCTTTTCTTCTGCACCTCAACCTGGTCAGTCTCTGTCCAAATGCTAATGATATTTTACTTTTATCCTTTTGGTTTGTGGTTATCAGGTATTCTCATTTGCTCATGTTCTCTGTCCTATCACATCCCCGGTGGGGTTATTTATACCCTTTTCATATTAGCCATTTCTGATGGCTATGTTCCTATATGGATTCTGCAAAGGAGTTCAGTCTGCAATACTAGGTACAGTTAGGGCCAGAAATATTTGGACAGTGACACAATTTTGGCGAGTTGGGCTCTGCATGCCACCACTTTGGATTTGAAATGAAACCTCTACAACAGAAGTCAAGTGCAGATTGTAACGTTTAATTTGAAGGGTTGAACAAAAATATCTGATAGAAAATGTAGGAATTGTGCACATTTCTTTACAAACACTCCACATTTTAGGAGGTCAAAAGTAATTGGACAAATAAACATAACCCAAACAAAATATTTTTATTTTCAATATTTTGTTGCGAATCCTTTGGAGGCAATCACTGCCTTAAGTCTGGAACCCATGGACATCACCAAACGCTGGGTTTCCTCCTTCTTAATGCTTTGCCAGGCCTTTACAGCCGCAGCCTTCAGGTCTTGCTTGTTTGTGGGTCTTTCCGTCTTAAGTCTGGATTTGAGCAAGTGAAATGCATGCTCAATTGGGTTAAGATCTGGTGATTGACTTGGCCATTGCAGAATGTTCCACTTTTTTGCACTCATGAACTCCTGGGTAGCTTTGGCTGTATGCTTGGGGTCATTGTCCATCTGTACTATGAAGCGCCGTCCAATCAACTTTGCAGCATTTGGCTGAATCTGGGCTGAAAGTATATCCCGGTACACTTCAGAATTCATCCGGCTACTCTTGTCTGCTGTTATGTCATCAATAAACACAAGTGACCCAGTGCCATTGAAAGCCATGCATGCCCATGCCATCACGTTGCCTCCACCATGTTTTACTGAGGATGTGGTGTGCCTTGGATCATGTGCCGTTCCCTTTCTTCTCCAAACTTTTTCTTCCCATCATTCTGGTATAGGTTGATCTTTGTCTCATCTGTCCATAGAATACTTTTCCAGAACTGAGCTGGCTTCTTGAGGTGTTTTTCAGCAAATTTAACTCTGGCCTGTCTATTTTTGGAATTGATGAATGGTTTGCATCTAGATGTGAACCCTTTGTATTTACTGTCATGGAGTCTTCTCTTTACTGTTGACTTAGAGACAGATACACCTACTTCACTGAGAGTGTTCTGGACTTCAGTTGATGTTGTGAACGGGTTCTTCTTCACCAAATAAAGTATGCGGCGATCATCCACCACTGTTGTCATCCGTGGACGCCCAGGCCTTTTTGAGTTCCCAAGCTCACCAGTCAATTACTTTTTTCTCAGAATGTACCCAACTGTTGATTTTGCTACTCCAAGCATGTCTGCTATCTCTCTGATGGATTTTTTCTTTTTTTTCAGCCTCAGGATGTTCTGCTTCACCTCAATTCAGAGTTCCTTTGACCGCATGTTGTCTGGTCACAGCAACAGCTTCCAAATGCAAAACCACACACCTGGAATCCACCCCTGACCTTTTAACTACTTCATTGATTACAGGTTAATGAGGGAGACGCCTTCAGAGTTAATTGCAGCCCTTAGAGTCCATTGTCCAATTATTTTTGGTCCCTTGAAAAAGAGGAGGCTATGCATTACAGAGCTATGATTCCTAAACCCTTTCTCCGATTTGGATGTGGAAACTCTCATATTGCAGCTGGGAGTGTGCACTTTCAGCCCATATTATATATATAATTGTATTTCTGAACATGTTTTTGTAAACAGCTAAAATAACAAAACTTGTGTCACTGTCCAAATATTTCTGGCCCTAACTGTATTTGTTTCTTTTAAGTAGACCATAGTGGACCTATGTAGGCTTGGAGAAGACCCTAGTTGACTTATCTAGGCTTGAAGAAGACTCTGGTGACTCTGATGGACCTATGTAGGCTTGGGTAAGGCCCTGGTGGAGCTATCTAGGCTTGGAGAAAACCCTGGTGGACCTATCTTGGTTATGAGAAGACCCTGGTGGACCTATCTGGGTTTGGAGAAAACCCTAGTGGACTTATCTAGACTTGAAGATGACTCTGGAGACTACGATGGATCTATGTAGGCTTGTAGAAGACCCTGATTGACCTATCTAGGTTTGGAAAAAGCCCTGGTGAACCTACCTAGGCTTGGAGAAGATCCTGGTGAACCTATCTAGGCTTAGAGAAGAGCTTAGTTGACCTATCTTGGCTTGGAGAACATAGTAACATAGTAACATAGTTTTTAAGGTTGAAGGAAGACTTTAAGTCCATCTAGTTCCCCCCATAGCCTAACATGTTGATCCAGAGGAAGGCAAAAAAAAATCCATGTGGCAACACTAAGCTCCACATTGGGGGAAAAAATTCCTTCCTGACTCCAGATACGGCAATCAGACTAATTCCCTGGATCAACGCCCTATCAAAGAATCTAGTATGTATAACTGGTAATATTATAGTTTTCAAGAAAGACATCCAGGCCCTTCTTAAATGTTAGCAGTGACTCACTCATTACACCATCATGTGGCAGAGAGTCCCATAGTCTCACTGCTCTTACAGTAAAGAATCCACGTCTGTGATTATGATTAAACCTTCTTTCCTGCAGACGTAGAGGACGCCCCCTTGTCCCCGTCTCAGGCCTAAGAGTAAAGAGATCATTAGAAAGACCCTATTGGACCTATCTAGGTTTGAAAAAGACCCTGGTGGACCTATCTAGGCTTAGATAACACCTTAGTTGACCTATCTAGGCTTGGAGAAGACCCTTGTGCACCTATCTATGCTTGGGGAAGATTCTGGCGGATCTATCCAAGCTTGGAGAAGACCCTGGTGGACCTATCTAGGATTGGAGATGAGCCTGGTAGACCTATCTAGACTTCAAGAAGATCCTGGTGGACCTACCTAGGCTTACAGAAGATCTTAGTGGACCTATCATGGCTTGGAGAAGACCCTGGTGGAACTATCTAGGTTTGACGAAGACCCTGGAGGACCTATGTAGGCGTAGAGAAGATCTTCATGAATCTATCTTGGCTTGGAGAATACCCTGGAAGACCAATCTAGGCCTGGAGAAGACCCTGATGAACCTATCTAGGCTTGCATAAGATTGTGCTTCCTACAGAGTGTTCATCCATCTAGTCACTTTGACTCAAGATCTAGCTGAAGTCTGGTAAATAATAATAAGACAAAGACCAGTTTGGTGTTTGCTCTGTGCCTTATCATTTATCTTACCTACATCTTTCTCTTGTTTGCAATCTCTGCACACTTTTCCTATCTTGGTTTAGAATGCATAGTAACCTCCCCTCTGATTCCTCAGGAGGTCGGCGGAACAACTCATTGGACTTTTAGGCAGAAAGGTCTGAGTTGTGGATTTCTAGTTGCTTGTCTAGGGATATTTCAGTCTGAGCAGGAGCCATTAGGGGCAGTGCAGCTGGGGTACTAGTCTGTACAGCGCAGAGGACTAGAGGAGAAGCTACATGAAGGACCAGAAGAGGAGCTGGACAGAGGACCAGAGGAGAAACAGCATGAGGATCAGAACAGAAACTACATGGAGGAACAGAGGAGGAACTGCATGAAGGACCTGAAGAGGAACTTCACGGATGACCAAAGGTTGAGCTGCACAGAGGACCAAAGATAAACTACATGGAGGACCAGAGAAGGGGGTGCATGAGGACCAGAAGAAAAGCTGTGCAGAGGACCAGAAGAAGGAGCAACATGGAGGACCAGAATAGCATCTACATAGAACCAGAGAAGGAGCAACATGGAGTATTAGAGGAGGAGCTGCATGGATGATAGAAAAGAAGCTGCATTGAGTCCCAGTAGAGGAGCTGCATTGAGAATCAGTAGAGGAGCTGCATTGAGAATCAGTAGAGGAGCTGCATTGAGGATGAGAAGAGGAGCTGCATTGAGAATCAGTAGAGGAGCTGCATTGAGGACCAGTAGAGGAGCTGCATTGAGGATCAGTAGAGGAGCTGCATTGAGAATCAGTAGAGGAGCTGCATTGAGGATGAGAAGAGGAGCTGCATTTAGGATCAATAGAGGAGCTGCATTGAGAATCAGTAGAGGAGCTGCATTGAGAATCAGTAGAGGAGCTGCATTGAGAATCAGTAGAGGAGCTGCATTGAGGATGAGAAGAGGAGCTGCATTTAGGATCAATAGAGGAGCTGCATTGAGGATCAGTAGAGGAGCTGCATTTAGGATCAGAAGAGGAGCTGCATTGAGGATCAGAAGAGGAGCTGCATTTAGGATCAGAATAGGAGCTGCATTTAGGACCAATAGAGGAGCTGCATTTAGGATCAGCAGCGGTGCTGCATTGAGGATCAGTAGAGGAGCTGCATTGAGGATCAGTAGAGGAGCTGCATTGAGGATCAGTAGAGGAGCTGCATTGAGGATCAGTAGATGAGCTGCATTGAGGATCAGAAGAGGAGCTGCATTGAGGACCAGTAGAGGAGCTGCATTGAGAATCAGTAGAGGAGCTGCATTGAGGATCAGTAGAGGAGCTGCATTGAGGATCACTAGAGGAGCTGCATTGAGGATCAGTAGAGGAGCTGCATTGAGGATCACTAGAGGAGCTGCATTGAGGATCACTAAAGGAGCTGCATTGAGGACCACTAGAGGAGCTGCATTGAGGATCACTAGAGGAGCTGCATTGAGGATCACTAAAGGAGCTGCATTGAGGACCACTAGAGGAGCTGCATTGAGGATCACTAAAGGAGCTGCATTGAGGATCAGTAGAGGAGCTGCATTGAGGATCACTAGAGGAGCTGCATTGAGGATCACTAAAGGAGCTGCATTGAGGACCACTAGAGGAGCTGCATTGAGGATCACTAGAGGAGCTGCACTGAGGACCAGTAGAGGAGCTGCATTGAGGATCAGAAGAGGAGCTGCATTGAGGATCACTAGAGGAGCTGCATTGAGAACCAGGTGAAGACCGGAGTGACGGAGAAATAAAACACATATGGCTCTTGGAAAAACAGGAATAAAAATATTGAAAATTGACTTGGGCATGAAGGAGAATAAAAATAAAATGCTATAATACGATAGAACAATTCTCCGCACCTCGCGGATATTCTATTACTGTCACCATTGAGGCATTGTCTGAGCGGTTCATCTACGGAGATTGTCAGGGGTCACACAGACGCCCGTCTCCCCGATATAATCCATCGTCATAGAAATTAGGCAATTAAGTGTCTATGATTTATGTGAAATGTTTCTAAAATAAGATACTTTTGTCTTATAATTTCTTTACAAATAGAAATCCAGGACTCTCACTGATCCTCTGTCATCCTGCGCTGTAAACACAGTGATTGTGTGCGATAACCCGACCGGAGAAAAGGACGGAATTATCCGGATATTATTATTTAATCTTCGGAACGGAGATTGGTAAAATGTGGAGAAGATGCCAGTAAGTGCGCCATCTAGGGGAGGACACCGGTACAGCGCCAATATACGTGAAATGAGCGTAATCATATTCGAAACGGTCAGTAATTGCGTTGTCAGACCCAAAACTATAATGCTGAAGGTGGAAGGGGGCACAGCAGGTGGATTTTACTATGTCGAATTAATATATAGTGCACTGCACAGAATACAGAACAAGCTCCTAACAAGAATGAATGCTGGAAGACGTAATCTATAAAGCCTGGAAAGAATGAAACACCGGCCGAATAGTGAGTGATGGGACATAAATAGGGCAACTGCAGGAGGAGGCAATAGCACTGCTTCCTGGACAGAGCTTTAAAGCCGCCACCAGGTTACACCCATTATTGCACACGACCAGACAGGGTTGGAGGTGCTGCCGGGAGAGCCACTGATCACTATGTTCTTTTATCCCTTGCAACCGCTCAGCTGCAGTGTGTGGTTTATGACCTACACAAATGAGCGTGTTGCTGCTTCATTAAAGCAAGGGGAGTCAGATTCTTCCTTGTCACTGCGAGAAAACACAACATTTACAGAAATCTGAGATACAAGACCATAATCTTGCTGCACTTTAAGGGGTTTTCCACTACTTAAAGGGGCTGTCTGGGCTTTTTATAAAATCTCTGTCTGACAGTTTGTAATTTACACTCTGTCAGCAGTTTACAGGGTTACCTAGATATCACCTCTCTGCGTGTGTGGAGGCCACCGACCAGAGGCGTGTTTGTTTTGGAGACTGGTGTAAACGTCACAGCTGGTCATTTACACCCAGTCTCCTGCAAGCACTCCCCGGACTCCAGCATGCCTGCCCCCCCCCCAGTCTCCAGCATTCCCAGCTGCCCCAGACTCCTATAAGCCCTCCCCACACTGCAACAATGTCTCCCCAGTCCCAAGCATGCCCACCCCCCCAGTCACCAGCATGCCCGCGCCCCCAGTCACCAACAAGGTCTCCACAGCCCCAAGCATACTCCTCCCCCAGTCACCAGCATGCCCGCGCCCCCAGTCACCAACAAGGTCTCCACAGCCCCAAGCATACTCCTCCCCAGTCACCAGCATGCCCGCGCCCCCAGTCACCAACAAGGTCTTCCCAGTCCCAAGCATGCCCACCCCTCAGTCTCCAGCACGGCCACTCCCCTCAGTCTCCAGCATGCCCACCCCTCAGTCTCCAGCATGGCCACTCCCCTCAGTCTCCAGCATGCCCACCCCTCAGTCTCCAGCATGGCCACTCCCCTCAGTCTCCAGCATGCCGACCCCTCAGTCTCCAGCATGGCCACTCCCCTCAGTCTCCAGCATGCCCACCCCTCAGTCTCCAGCATGGCCACTCCCCTCAGTCTCCAGCATGCCCACCCCTCAGTCTCCAGCATGGCCACTCCCCTCAGTCTCCAGCATGTACGACCACTCCAGACTACATTCCCCTATGCAAACTGTGATAGAACCACATTGCGCCGAGGGGTCATCTCCTTCTCTCAAACACCTTAGCGAATCCGCAGGTGTGAGAAGATGACTGCATTTAGTGCTGCAATGTATGTGCTCACCGCCTCCCCCTGTGCCCGTGCTGATGTTAACCTCACAGCTGTCCTGTCCCCTATGTGCACTGAGTAGTTCATTCTCCTTCACATAGGGGACGGGGAGGCTGTAAGGTGCACATCAGCACGGGCACAGGGGGAGGAGGTGAGCACATACATTGCAGCACTGGAAGCAGTCATCTTCTCACAGCTGTGGATTCACCACAGTGTTTCAGAGAAGTAGATGATCCCTCAGTGCAATGTGGTTCTATCAGTTCACATAGAGTAATGGAGTCTGCAGTGGCCAGGGATGCTGGAGACTGGGGAGGGGGTGGTCATGCTGGAGACTGGGGAGGGTTTGTTGCAGTGTGGGGAGGGCTTGTAGGAGTCTGGGGTGGCTGGGCATGCTAGAGACTGGGGGGAGGTGGGCATGCTGGAGACTGGGGAGGGTTTGTTGCAGTGTGGGGAGGGCTTGTAGGAGTCTGGGGTGGCTGTGCATGCAAGAGACTGGGGAGGGGGTGGTCATGCTATTATTCACCGAATGGACTTAAAATCACAGACAAAAAAACTCACCAAAGTTTGCCAGGTAAATACCCATTGCACTTGGCAACGGCTGCCAGCTCCTCTGGAGGCAACACAGGTGTCTGTATGCCGGTACTCAATCACCTGCAACCCACAGTGGGGGCGGTTGTGGCACCAGCGTCCTGCCATGCTGTCAGGGAGGCGACTGGTGGCATTTAAAGACACGAGGTTACCATAGGGCTCTGCCATTCACGGTGCATGCAAGGCATAGTGTCAGAGCAGCCTATTGGTCACGCCCTTCTATTAGATCAGGCGGGCTGCTCCGCACTGATTACATGCCTCACAAAACGACAGACGCCCCCCAGAGGGCTCAGCCTCAAACTGCAGATAAAAAAAAATGCAATAAAACACTAAAGATGAAAATGTGAGGTGTTTGTTGGTATTTTGGCCAAAAAACGTAAGCTGGTAACCCACGGTCAAGGGCCCTCACGCTTACCAGTCCTAACCACATGCCTTTTGAGACATGTACAATTTAATTTAGATTATTCACCGAATGGACTTAAAATCACAGACAAAAAAACTCACCAAAGTTTGCCAGGTAAATACCCATTGCACTTGGCAGCGGCTGCCAGCTCCTCTGGAGGCATGCCCACCCCTCAGTCTCCAGCATGGCCACTCCCCTCAGTCTCCAGCATGCCGACCCCTCAGTCTCCAGCATGGCCACTCCCCTCAGTCTCCAGCATGCCGACCCCTCAGTCTCCAGCATGGCCACTCCCCTCAGTCTCCAGCATGCCCACCCCTCAGTCTCCAGCATGGCCACTCCCCTCAGTCTCCAGCATGCCCACCCCTCAGTCTCCAGCATGGCCACTCCCCTCAGTCTCCAGCATGTACGACCACTCCAGACTACATTCCCCTATGCAAACTGTGATAGAACCACATTGCGCCGAGGGGTCATCTCCTTCTCTCAAACACCTTAGCGAATCCGCAGGTGTGAGAAGATGACTGCATTTAGTGCTGCAATGTATGTGCTCACCGCCTCCCCCTGTGCCCGTGCTGATGTTAACCTCACAGCTGTCCTGTCCCCTATGTGCACTGAGTAGTTCATTCTCCTTCACATAGGGGACGGGGAGGCTGTAAGGTGCACATCAGCACGGGCACAGGGGGAGGAGGTGAGCACATACATTGCAGCACTGGAAGCAGTCATCTTCTCACAGCTGTGGATTCACCACAGTGTTTCAGAGAAGTAGATGATCCCTCAGTGCAATGTGGTTCTATCAGTTCACATAGAGTAATGGAGTCTGCAGTGGCCAGGGATGCTGGAGACTGGGGAGGGGTGGTCATGCTGGAGACTGGGGAGGGTTTGTTGCAGTGTGGGGAGGGCTTGTAGGAGTCTGGGGTGGCTGGGCATGCTAGAGACTGGGGGGAGGTGGGCATGCTGGAGACTGGGGAGGGTTTGTTGCAGTGTGGGGAGGGCTTGTAGGAGTCTGGGGTGGCTGTGCATGCAAGAGACTGGGGAGGGGGTGGTCATGCTGGAGACTGGGGAGGGTTTGTTGCAGTGTGGGGAGGGCTTGTAGGAGTCTGGGGTGGCTGTGCATGCAAGAGACTGGGGAGGGGGTGGTCATGCTGGAGACTGGGGAGGGTTTGTTGCAGTGTGGGGAGGGCTTGTAGGAGTCTGGGGTGGCTGTGCATGCAAGAGACTGGGGAGGGGGTGGTCATGCTGGAGACTGGGGAGGGTTTGTTGCAGTGTGGGGAGGGCTTGTAGGAGTCTGGGGTGGCTGGGCATGCTAGAGACTGGGGGGAGGTGGGCATGCTGGAGACTGGGGAGGGTTTGTTGCAGTGTGGGGAGGGCTTGTAGGAGTCTGGGGTGGCTGTGCATGCAAGAGACTGGGGAGGGGGTGGTCATGCTATTATTCACCGAATGGACTTAAAATCACAGACAAAAAAACTCACCAAAGTTTGCCAGGTAAATACCCATTGCACTTGGCAACGGCTGCCAGCTCCTCTGGAGGCAACACAGGTGTCTGTATGCCGGTACTCAATCACCTGCAACCCACAGTGGGGGCGGTTGTGGCACCAGCGTCCTGCCATGCTGTCAGGGAGGCGACTGGTGGCATTTAAAGACACGAGGTTACCATAGGGCTCTGCCATTCACGGTGCATGCAAGGCATAGTGTCAGAGCAGCCTATTGGTCACGCCCTTCTATTAGATCAGGCGGGCTGCTCCGCACTGATTACATGCCTCACAAAACGACAGACGCCCCCCAGAGGGCTCAGCCTCAAACTGCAGATAAAAAAAAATGCAATAAAACACTAAAGATGAAAATGTGAGGTGTTTGTTGGTATTTTGGCCAAAAAAACGTAAGCTGGTAACCCACGGTCAAGGGCCCTCACGCTTACCAGTCCTAACCACATGCCTTTTGAGACATGTACAATTTAATTTAGATTATTCACCGAATGGACTTAAAATCACAGACAAAAAAACTCACCAACGTTTGCCAGGTAAATACCCATTGCACTTGGCAGCGGCTGCCAGCTCCTCTGGAGGCATGCCCACCCCTCAGTCTCCAGCATGGCCACTCCCCTCAGTCTCCAGCATGCCGACCCCTCAGTCTCCAGCATGGCCACTCCCCTCAGTCTCCAGCATGCCGACCCCTCAGTCTCCAGCATGGCCACTCCCCTCAGTCTCCAGCATGCCCACCCCTCAGTCTCCAGCATGGCCACTCCCCTCAGTCTCCAGCATGCCCACCCCTCAGTCTCCAGCATGGCCACTCCCCTCAGTCTCCAGCATGTACGACCACTCCAGACTACATTCCCCTATGCAAACTGTGATAGAACCACATTGCACCGAGGGGTCATCTCCTTCTCTCAAACACCTTAGCGAATCCGCAGGTGTGAGAAGATGACTGCATTTAGTGCTGCAATGTATGTGCTCACCGCCTCCCCCTGTGCCCGTGCTGATGTTAACCTCACAGCTGTCCTGTCCCCTATGTGCACTGAGTAGTTCATTCTCCTTCACATAGGGGACGGGGAGGCTGTAAGGTGCACATCAGCACGGGCACAGGGGGAGGAAGTGAGCACATACATTGCAGCACTGGAAGCAGTCATCTTCTCACAGCTGTGGATTCACCACAGTGTTTCAGAGAAGTAGATGATCCCTCAGTGCAATGTGGTTCTATCAGTTCACATAGAGTAATGGAGTCTGCAGTGGCCAGGGATGCTGGAGACTGCGGAGGGGGTGGTCATGCTGGAGACTGGGGAGGGTTGTTGCAGTGTGGGAGGCTTGTAGGAGTCTGGGTGGCTGGCATGCTAGAGACTGGGGGAGGTGGCATGCTGGAGACTGGGGACGGTTTGTTGCAGTGTGGAGGGCTTGTAGGAGTCTGGGGTGGCTGTGCATGCAAGAGACTGGGGAGGGGGTGGTCATGCTGGAGACTGGGGAGGGTTTGTTGCAGTGTGGGAGGGCTTGTAGGAGTCTGGGGTGGCTGTGCATGCAAGAGACTGGGGAGGGGGTGGTCATGCTGGAGACTGGGGAGGTTTGTTGCAGTGTGGGGAGGGCTTGTAGGAGTCTGGGGGCTGTGCATGCAAGAGACTGGGGAGGGGGTGGTCATGCTGGAGACTGGGGAGGTTTGTTGCAGTGTGGGGAGGGCTTGTAGGAGTCTGGGGTGGCTGTGCATGCAGGAGACTGGAGGGGTGGGCATGCTGGAGACAACTTGTTGCAGTGTGGGAGGGCTTGTAGAAGTATGGGGTGGCTGGGCATGCTAGAGACTGGGGGTGGGCATGTTGGACACAGGGGGGGTGCTGGCATGCTGGAGACTGGGGAGGGCTTGTTGCAGTGTGGAGAAGGCTTGTAGTAATCTGGGGGGGCTGGCATGCTGGAGACTGGGGAGGGCTTGTTGCAATGTGGGGAGGGCTTGTAGGAGTCTGTGGCAGTTGGCATGCTGGAGATGGGGGGGCTGGTATGCTGGAGACTGGGGAGGGCTTGTTGCAGTGTGGGGAGGGCTTGTAGGAGTTTGGGGCAGTTGGGCATGCTGGAGACTGTAGGGGTGGGCATGCTGGAGACTGTAGGGGGTGGGCATGCTGAGTATGGGTGTGTTTGTAAGAGACTGGGCATAAATGACCAATTGTGACGTTTACACCCAAGCTCCATAACAAGCACACCTCCTGGTCAGTGGCTGAGCTGCTCCTCCACATGCAGAAAGGTGATATCTAGGTGCCCTGCAAAACGCTGACAGGGTGTAAATTACAAACTGTTAGAATTTTGCAGCCTTGATACACACAGTGAGGTTATAAAAAGCCCGGACAACCCCTTTAAACATTGATGGCCTATCCCCAAGAGAGGTCTTCAACGTCTGATCGGCCGGGGTCCAACACCCGGAACCTCTGACGATTAGCTGGACCCGGTGCCAGCGGCGGAGGCAGGTGGCCGGAAATGCTCAGCTGCTCCATCTTCCGATAGTGGCCACAGCCGGTACTGCACATCCACCTCTTATTCAAACCAATAGGTGGAAGCTTCTATGTTGTATAATAACATAAAATGACATAAACATCAGATAAGATAAGTGAGTTGTAAGGATAGGTGAGGGCGCACAGCGGCAGGGCGTTCTCTACTCCGGAGGTACAAGCTGCTGTTGTTTTCTTACCAGTGTATCCATCCATCATCCAGGGTTCTTAATGACTTGTAAGTGTCCAGCCCTCCCATCTTATGTAACGTGTGGGTGAATAATGATAATCATAATTATTATAATAATAATATATGCGGCAGAGGGTTGTGTATGTAGAACATATGTCGACTACATACTGTAAGTAGATCTGAGGACAATGAAGGGTGCGCTCTCGTAGGTGCTGGGCTTATGGAGCCTTGAGGGGACCATGAGGACTAGAGCCTAGGGGAGCACTCCAGACCACCAGGGGTCATAGCACGAGCTCTTCTACTGCTCTAAACCCCTAGAATATCCCAATCACCACCTTACACTGCTGGTAATGACATTTCTTCCATTTTACTCTTCTAGACCAACAGGGATTCTAGCACTCTGTACTCTAGACCACCAGGACCACCAGAAAAGCTAGGTCTGCCTCTTTCTTCTATCAGAAATGACATCATCTTACTTTTTACTGTCCCAGAACCCCAGAAATGTCGGCAGTAACATTTTTGCGATTATAAACCCTTTTACTAGCACAATCGGGAATTACAACATTATTCTGTTTTACTACCACAGGCCACCAGGGACGCTGGCAGTAACCCTTCCACCACTCTATGCTACCATTAACCCTTTCACTATCCTTAAACCATTTAGAATACCATCAATTTTCTATTTTACTTCCATATACCCCCCGAGATGCTGGTATTAACATGTTTAGTACTCTAGACCACCAGGGACACTGTCAGTAGTTAGTTTACTACTGAATACCAGATATATTACTATCAGTAACTCTTTCACTTTCCTAAACCACAAAAGATATTGTCTTATTGTAAGTATTTTACTACCATAAATCACCTTTCGGCTGTCGCCTGATTCTTGATCAGTGCTCAGTAATCAGCCACAATCATGAAGGCGATATTTCCGTGTTGTGGCGTGTGATAGGGCGATAGTGATGGAATCAGCGTCGCCTATGATTTCCCGCAGGCGTGCCTCAGCGTGCTGTAGTCCGCGCCCCGTCTGCGATGATTGTGTGGCTACTGTGTTCCCATTGGCTGTCCCTTCACAGGGCGCCATATTTGAAGAGCTGGCCGTTCAGCACTACACACATCTTCAATGCGTCATGTATTAGCCAGCCTCCCAGAGTAGGCTGACCAATCGTAACGCTGTAGTGTTGTCCAATGAGCGCGTATGGGGCGCGGTGTAAACCACTGTGGCGCGCCTATCTCCTCGCCGCGCTGAACATGTACGCCCACATTGCCTTTTGGATTGCAGCGTGTGAAGCGGCGAGGGAATTCCACCGGATTGGTTCTGCTGTGGGTGAGGAGATTTCCGGAGCGACACATCGCCTTAGCTTCAGGGCGAAATTATGGCGTGTGATGCCGCCATCGGTGATCTGAGGCAAGCATTAAAAACGTGAGCGCGCACGTCAGATCGCCTCATATCGCCAGCAGATATTGGGACGTGTGAAGGTGCCATTAGGGTACCGTCACACGCGGCAATATCACAGGCAATGTCACTGGCAATTTGCTGGTTGCAGTGAAATCATGGACACATTGTTCCATTTGTACACAGCAACAAGATAGAATAATGTGTCCATGATTTCACTGCAACCAGTAACTTGCCAGTGACATTGCCTGTGATATTGCCGCGTGTGACGGTACCTTTAGACTTTTTTATTACTATACCACCGGGGATGCTGACAATTATAATGACTTGATCCCTCTACTTCTCCTGAACGCTGTCAGTAACCCTACCTTTTCCACTAGCCCAGCTGGGATACTGACAATAACTACTTTATCACTCTCCACCACAAGGGGCGCTGTTTTCATTACCGGACTGTCAGGGACTCCGGTGTTTTCTTGACTGTATAGCTGTCAGTTGGGTAAAGGAGATCATCTCATCCCTGGGGTTGACTTCCTTGCTTGTTTTTATGAGATTATCTCTCAATAAAACTATTCTGGTGACCTAAAACGATGTCACTGTGCCATGGAAGCCTGACATCCTCCAGAGACTTTATAACTAGATCTTGTGTCTATAAAAGCGAACTTTTCACCTGCTCAGGTGTCTGTAGATTTGTTGTAGCTGCAATCTGAAACGCTTAGGTATGCAGACATTGAGTATAGGAATATGGACATGCAATACTGCTAAGGAAATACATTGAATTTAGGTATATGGACCTGCATTACTGCTAAGGAAATACATTAAATATAGGAATATGGACCTGCATTACTGCTAAGGAAATAAATTAAATATAGGAATAAGAACCTGCATTACTGCTAAGTAAATACATTAAATTTAGAAATATGGACTTGCATTACTGCTAAGAAAATACGTTGAATATAGGAATATGGACCTGCATTATTGCTAAGGAAATACATTGAATATAGGAACATGGACCTGCATTATTGCTAAGAAAATACATTGAATTTAGGAACTGCATTGTTGCTAAGGAAATACATTGAATATAGGAATATGAACATGCATTACTTTAGGAATATGGACCTGCATTACTGCTAAGGAAATACATTAAATATAGGAATATGGGCATGCATTACTGCTAAGGAAATACATTGAATATAGGAATATGGACCTGTATTACTGCTAAGGAAATACATTGAATATAGGAATATGAACATGCATTACTATTAAGGAAATACATTGAATTTAGAAATATGGACTTGCATTACTGCTGAGAAAATACATTGAATATAGGAATATGGACCTGCATTATTGCTAAGGAAATACATTGAATTTGGGAACTGCATTGCTGCTAAGGAAATACACTGAATATAGGAATATGGATCTGCATTACTGCTAAGGAAATACATTAAATATAAGAATATGGACATGCATTATTGCTAAGGAAATACATTGAATTTAGGAATATGGACCTGCATCCCTGCTAAGGAAATACATTGAATATAAGAATATGGACCTGCATTACTGCTAAGGAAATACATTGAATATAGGAATATGGACATGCATTACTGCCAAGGCAATGCATTGAATATAGGAACATGGACCTGCATTACTCCTAAGGAAATACAATTCAGGGGCGGAACTACACTGGTGCAGCGGGCCCCGACCAGCTGGGGGCCCCTTCAAGCCTGGAGGGGGGCCCCCAGCCGACCCCCGCAAGCCGCCGCCAGAGGAGAGGAGGGTCAGGCAAGGGAAGCAGAGAGCTTCCTGCTTCCCCTGCCTGATCCCGCCCCTCCTCTCCTCTGCTCCTCCGGCTCCCAGAATGCTTCCGCGCGGCTCCCAGGTAGGAGACCATCGCGCCTGCGGCTCAGTGCGGCTCAGTGCGGCTCCCAGCGGCACCCTCCCCCCCCTTTCCGGGCCACGCCGACGGCCAGCGGAACACCTCCCCACCGGGCCGCGCCGACGGCCAGTAGCCCCGCCCCCCGGGCCGCTCCGACGGCCAGTAGCCCCGCCCCCCGGTCCTCTCCTGCACCAGGGCCCCCGGGGGTGACGGTCCGCCCCTGATACAATTAATATAGGAATATGGACCTGCATTATTGCTAAGGAAATACATTGAATAAGGGAATATGGACCTGCATTATTCCTAAGGAAATACATTGAATCTAGGAATCTGAACAGTTCCTCGGCATAGAATAATACCTGTACATCTTCATCCGTTATAGGGGATGAGGATGGAGCAACTATAGATTTTAACTCTTTTATTTTGATATTTGTGACTGTAATAGTTTTAGATCCTTTTCAGAGGATGCCCTGATTGGCCCAAACCCAAGACTGGACATCCCTTTATGTAGACGTGTCTCTAGGTTTTCTGGCACCCGGGGCAAGAGTTCAGTTTGCCCCCCTTTCCCCCAGTGGTCTCAGGAGACGTCATGTGACCAATCATCCATATGCGATTTTTGCACATATAGGTGCAGTGACTGCTGGAACCAGCAAAAGCTGTTTCTGACAGTGAGTATATTACACGTTGTTAGGCTTGTCCAGGATTGAGATGACAGTCTAGGTGACTGCAGGCCTCCGAATTCTCATGGTGCGTGCACTGCACACTGTCAGGATTCTCCCATGTCAATGGTAAGATTGGACGGTCATGTGAACACAAGTATGCGATTTATATACTTCTGGTCACATTCTGACTAGACGTGTCCGGCCTCACTCAATTCATTTCATTGATCAAAGCCTCGCATGTCTAGTCACCACGTGACTGCATGTATGTAAATTGCATACTTATAGTTATGTGACCTTCCACTCTCACCGCCGGCACCAGACAATCCTGACAGCGGGCAGTGTGCGCTCTGTGAGAATTCAGAAGTCTGCAGTCACATAGAGTCACATAGAGTGACTGCAGACTCATCACAAGCTTGGGACAACCCCTTTAATGCTTCTAACAAATAAATACATAGAACCCTTAACTTGTCAGACGGCATAACACTTTGTTAACATAACCATGTATCAAGAAAGCCTTCAAGTTATGGATTGTTAGATGTGTAAAGGATCAGAACAATTAACACAAAACTACATCACCAGACCCACTAGAGGTACAGAAATACATAAATATAACCCCCATAAGTACAGAAATACATCACCAGACCCACCAGAGGTACAGAAATACATCCATATAACCCCCATCAGTACAGAAATACATCACCAGACCCACTAGAGGTACAGAAATACATCCATATAACCCCCATCAGTACAGAAATACATCACCAGACCCACCAGAGGTACAGAATAATCCAATAACACCCATCAGTACAGAATACATCACCAGACCACCAGAGTACAGAAATACATCCATATAACCCCCATCAGTACAGAAATACATCACCAGACCCACCAGAGGTACAGAAATACATCCATATAACCCCATCAGAACAGAAATACATCACCAGACCCACCAGAGGTACAGAAATACATCCATATAACCCCCATCAGTACAGAAATACATCACCAGACCCACCAGAGTACAGAAATACATCCATATAACCCCCATCAGTACAGAAATAATCACCAGACCCACCAGAGGTACAGAAATACATCCATATAACCCCATCAGACAGAAATACATCACCAGACCCACCAGAGGTACAGAAATACATCCATATAACCCCCATCAGACAGAAATACATCACAGACCCACCAGAGGTACAGAAATACATCCATATAACCCCCATCAGACAGAAATACATCACCAGACCCACCAGAGGTACAGAAATACATCCATATAACCCCCATCAGTACAGAAATACATCACCAGACCCACCAGAGGTACAGAAATACATCCATATAACCCCCATCAGACAGAAATACTCACCAACCACCAGAGGTACAGAAATACATCCATATCCCATCATAAACAACATCACAGACCACACAGAGGTACAGAAATACATCCATATAACCCCCATCAGTACAGAAATACATCACCAGACCCACCAGAGACGAAACATCATATACCCCAGTACAGAATACATCACCAGACTAAAGAGTACAGTACACATAACCCCATCAGTACAGAAATACATCACCAGACCCACCAGAGGTACAGAAATACATCATATACCCATCACAGAATCCCCCATACAGAATACATCCAATAACCCCATCAGTACAGAATACATCACCAGACCCACCAGAGGTAACAGAAATACATCCATATAACCCCCATCAGTACAGAATACATCACCAGACCCACCAGAGGTACAGAAATACATCCATATAACCCCCATCAGATACAGAAATACATCACCAGACCCACCAGAGGTACAGAAATACATCCATATAACCCCATCAGTAACAGAAATACATCACCAGACCCACCAGAGGTACAGAAATACATCCATATAACCCCATCAGTACAGAAATACATCACCAGACCCACCAGAGGTACAGAATCACATAACCCATCAAACAGAAATACATCACCAGACCCACCAGAGGTACAGAAATACATCCATATAACCCCCATCAGTACAGAAATACATCACCAGACCCACCAGAGGTACAGAAATACATCCATATAACCCCCATCAGAACAGAAATACATCACCAGACCCACCAGAGGTACAGAAATACATCCATATAACCCCATCAGACAGAAATACATCACCAGACCACCAGAGGTACAGAAATACATCATATAACCCCCATCAGTACAGAAATACATCACCAGACCCACCAGAGTACAGAAATACATCCATATAACCCCCATCAGTACAGAAATACATCACCAGACCCACCAGAGGTACAGAAATACATCCATATAACCCCATCAGAACAGAAATACATCACCAGACCCACCAGAGGTACAGAAATACATCCATATAACCCCCATCAGAACAGAAATACATCACCAGACCCACCAGAGGTACAGAAATACATCCATATAACCCCATCAGTACAGAAATACATCACCAGACCCACCAGAGGTACAGAAATACATCCATATAACCCCCATCAGTACAGAAATACATCACCAGACCCACCAGAGGTACAGAAATACATCCATATAACCCCCATCAGTACAGAAATATCATCACCAGACCCACCAGAGGTACAGAAATACATCCATATAACCCCATCAGTACAGAAATACATCACCAGACCCACCAGAGGTACAGAAATACATCCATATAACCCCCATCAGTACAGAAATACATCACCAGACCCACCAGAGGTACAGAAATACATCCATATAACCCCCATCAGTACAGAAATACATCACCAGACCACCAGAGGTACAGAAATACATCCATATAACCCCCATCAGTACAGAAATACATCACCAGACCCACCAGAGGTACAGAAATACATCCATATAACCCCCATCAGTACAGAAATACATCACCAGACCCACCAGAGGTACAGAAATACATCCATATAACCCCCATCAGTACAGAAATACATCACCAGACCCACCAGAGGTACAGAAATACATCCATATAACCCCATCAGTACAGAAATACATCACCAGACCACCAGAGGTACAGAAATACATCCATATAACCCCATCAGTACAGAAATACATCACCAGACCCACCAGAGGTACAGAAATACATCCATATACCCCATCAGACAGAAATACATCACCAGACCCACCAGAGTACAGAAATACATCATATAACCCCATCAGAAAGAAATACATCACCAGACCCACCAGAGGTACAGAAATACATCCATATAACCCCATCAGTACAGAAATACATCACCAGACCCACCAGAGGTACAGAAATACATCCATATAACCCCCATCAGAACAGAAATACATCACCAGACCCACCAGAGGTACAGAAATACATCCATATAACCCCCATCAGTACAGAAATACATCACCAGACCCACCAGAGGTACAGAAATACATCCATATAACCTCCATCAGTAACAGAAATACATCACCAGACCCACCAGACACGTAGAAATACATCATATAACCTCCATCAGTACAGAAATACATCACCAGACCCACCAGAGGTACAGAAATACATCCATATAACCCCATCAGAACAGAAATACATCACCAGACCCACCAGAGGTACAGAAATACATCCATATAACCCCCATCAGACAGAAATACATCACCAGACCCACCAGAGGTACAGAAATACATCCATATAACCCCCATCAGACAGAAATACATCACCAGACCCACAGAGGTACAGAAATACATCCATATAACCCCCATCAGTACAGAAATACATCACCAGACCCACCAGAGGTACAGAAATACATCCATATAACCCCCATCAGTACAGAAATACATCACCAGACCCACCAGAGGTACAGAAATACATCCATATAACCCCCATCAGACAGAAATACATCACCAGACCCACCAGAGGTACAGAAATACATCCATATAACCCCATCAGTACAGAAATACATCACCAGACCCACCAGAGGTACAGAAATACATCCATATAACCTCCATCAGTACAGAAATACATCACCAGACCCACCAGAGGTACAGAAATACATCCATATAACCCCATCAGACAGAAATACATCACCAGACCCACCAGAGGTACAGAAATACATCCATATAACCCCCATCAGTACAGAAATACATCACCAGACCCACCAGAGGTACAGAAATACATCCATATAACCCCATCAGTACAGAAATACATCACCAGACCCACCAGAGGTACAGAAATACATCCATATAACCCCCATCAGTACAGAAATAATCACAGACCCACCGAGGCCGAAATACATAAATAGAGCCAAAATCCATCATCAGAGCCACCATCAGTACATGGTAAACAATTGATGAGAATTAGTCATTATCACAAATAATCATTTACATCCAGGTACCTTATAGATTACCTTATTTCTGATCGGGGTCATTTTTTTTCTTTTCTTCATCCTGTCCAGACACCATGATGACCTTTCACATCCACAGCTCATCTCTGGAGACGTCCATCTTCTCTGGTCTTCAGCACATCCCGACATGATATCCTTAAAAATAGCAGAATTGTCAAAATCCTCCTAAGTAGAAATATCTGCCCTACACTGACCCCGGAATAACATTGCTCCTTCTCACTGTTCCCTACATAAAATATGATTTACACACTGTCCCTCTTATGGCGCATGCCCTCCACACTGCCCCCTCATCACACTGCCCTCTCCTTTCCATACCGGGCTCCCTGGTCACACTAGCCTCTACTCTGTATCCTCCTATACAGCTCACGGATTATACTGTTCTCCCTCATCAAACTCTCCAAACTTGACATACTGTCCCCACATGCTGTCTCCTCATCATACAGCTCCACACATGCTCAGTCTCTATTGTGCCCCTTTACATTATTCTCATCCCTTACTGTTTTTTCATTACTTCATCCCTTTCTCACTCTACATGCTGTATCTACACTCATCCCCCTCTCACTCCCCATACTGTGTCAGCAGCCATCCTCCCTCACTCCACATACTGTGTTCACACCCATCCCCCTCTCACTCCTCATACTGTGTCAGCAGCCATCCTTTCTCCCTTCCCATACTGTGTCCACACCAATCCCCCTCATCCACATACTGTGCTGCAGCCACCCTGTCACTCCATCTGTGTCCCCATCCCTCACTCCATATCTGCGATCCCTGTCTTCTCATTGTCCACACCAATCCCCCCTCACTCCACATACTGTGCTGCAGCAATCCCCTGTCACTTCTCATACTGTGTCCACACCAATCCCCCCTCACTCCACATACTGTGCTGCAGCCATCCCCCTGTCACTTCTCATACTGTGTCCACACCAATTCCCCTCACTCCACATACTGTGCCACATCCATCCCCCTTACTCCTCATACTGTGTCCATACTGGGCAGCTCCAATGTGGCAGCTACCTGGCACTGAGTAGTCAGACATGTCACCATTCAGCACCGTCCACATTCACACCACATTCAATGACCTGCAGTCTGAGCATCAACAAGCTGCCACTGCACTAAGCTGGGAAAATGGCGCGTCTTCCCACAACAGACCATGCCTCCTGAAACATTTAGCCAAGCACCACACACAGGGCTGTCCAGAGCTAATAGCCGGGCTGTCCATTTAAGTTAAGCAAAGGATGTGTGAGTGGGAAGGGGACAAGCACCAACGTCCAACCACCGCTCGGGAGAAACATGGCTGGACACCTGTATGTACCAAGGGGCGGCACTGGACTTGGTGTGTAAGTTATGGCCAATCAGTCCTGCAGCAGAGGGACAATGCGTCCTGCACCGGGGGCCTGCAGAGAAATCATGGGGACCCCTTAGTAGAAGTTCTTATTGCCCCCCGAAAAATATTTGCCTGTGTCACATAACATATCTCACAATTTTGCAGCCCTTCCAAAGTAATTTTCGTCTTATTGAAGCCCCTAGATTCCCCTTTCGTTACAGCCATGAAGTGTGATGCCAACAAAAGTGCCCCAACACTGTATGATGCCCAACAGTGAATTCCTCCGTACGCACAGTATGATGACCCTACTGTACCCTCTCAACTACACTGGCACAGTATGATCTCCAACTATGACCACCATACAGCCCTCCTTGCAGTGTAATGGACATACATACAGTAATAATGGCCCCTACACCTCTTCACGCTGTATAATGGCCCCCAACAATACCCTCAACAGCCCTGCATAAAGTATAAAGGTTCCTCACACCCCTCCAAGTATTATCACGCGGATCTGCTCCGCAAGACCCGTACGCACGCGGCTCTGCTCCGTACACCTAGTACAGTCTAAGATCTGCTCCGTACACATGCGGCTCCGCCCCGTACACCTTGTATGCACACGTCTCCACTCTGTACACCTTGTACACACTCGGCTTCTCTCCGTATACCACGTACACACATAGCCTCCGTACACCTCGTACACACTCGCTGCGCTCCCGTACACCTCATACACACTGAGCTTCGCTCCGTACACCTCGTACACACATGGCTTCGTACACCTCGTACACAATCGGCTTCGCTTCATACACTATGTACACACTCTGCTTCGATCCGTACCAGCTCGTACAAACGCGGCTCTGCTCCGTACACCTCGTACACACATGGCTCTGCTTTTTATGCCCTGTACACATATGGCTCTGCTCCTTACACCCACGGCTCAGCTCCATACACCTTGTACACAGTCGGCTCCGCTCCATACACCTAGTACACACATGGCTCCGCTCCGTACACCTCGTACACACTCGGCTCCGCTCCATACACTTCGTACACACGCGGCTCTGCTCCGTACACCTCGTACACACTCGGCTGTGCTCCGTACACCTCATACACACTCGGCTGCGCTCCGTACACCTTGTACACATGCGGCTATGCTCCGTACACCTCGTATACACGCGGCTCCGCTCCGTACACCTCGTACGCACTCGGCTCTTCTCAGTAAACCCCATACACAAGGCTCCACTCCATTCACCTCATACACACACGGCTCCACTCCGTACACCTGGTACACACTCAGCTCTTCTTCGTACACCCCATACACACGGCTCTGCTCCGTACACTTCGTACACACGCGGCTCCGCTTCGTACACACTCGGCTCCGCTCCGTACACCCCATACACATGGCTCAGCTCCGTACACTTCGTACACACGCGGCTCCGCTCCGTACTCCTCGTACACACTCGGCTCTTCTCCGTACACTCCATACACACGGCTCCGCTCCGTACACCTTGTCCACACACGGCTCCGCTCCATACACCTCGTAACACTTGGCTCTGCTCCATACACCTCGTACACACTTGGCTCTGCTCCATACACCTCGTACACACTTGGCTCTTGTCCGTACACCCGATACACACAGCTCCGCTCTGTACACTTCGTACACACTCGGCTCCGCTCCGTACACCTCATACACAGACACCAACATCCCTGCCCTATATCATCCATAGACTTCCATCATTACTGCCCTGGGGACCTGGACCTACCCGTGGAGGGCCATTCCATCACCGGCTGCCTTCCATCATCCCCGGAGGTTCTGAAGCACCGGTGGTCACCCTGACCACATACCATGGGTGGCGTCACAACTTCATCTAAATATATTCCCCTTTTACTTGTGGGGCTCGGGACATGGTCCGGACCCAGACCGCCGTGATCATTCTCCAGTGCTACCCCTGGTCCGGTACAGAGTACCCCGTACCAGTGGGTTCTACAATGAGACGTGCTGGGAAAAAAGGGGGCATGTCGTGTGGTGGTGCCCTGCAGAGGCGCGAAGCTAGCCTCCTCCCTGGTGCTGACGACATCCGGAGGGGAAGAGAATTCCTGGTGCACCGCGGAACCTTCAAGAGACATCCGGACGGAAGCGGAAGACGGGACGGTCGATGTTAACGAGGGGGGCACAGGATGTGGCAACCAGGAGACGCAGCGGCACCAAGCAGCGGCGGAGCACCCGGTGGAGCTCCATCACTAGATGACAGAGGAGCACCCGGCAATGCTGCGGCGCAAGGAGCAGCACCCATCATGCGCTCCTGATGCCGTACACTCCAGGAGCAATGTGGCTGTCACAATATTCCGGTGAGCCTAACACCCTTAATGACTTTATTACTAAGATACAAGCGTACTATGTTATGTACCCCCTGACTGAAGCCCAGCGTGTCGCTATGATTATTGGACAATTAACTGGCGATGCCCGGCGGGAAGTAGCGTCCTGGCCGGACACAGACAAGGACACTGTAGAGCATCTTGTAGCTGGATTAAAAGCAGCATTTGAATCCAGTGCTGACACCCGGGCTAAAATGAGGTTCTTTGGATGTCAACACAATCCTAAAGAGAGTGCCAGGGACTATGCCTTAAACCTGCAGGAAGCTCTCAAAGCACTTAAACTAGCAGAACCTGCCTTAGCCCCGGGAGCTGACAAAATGCTAATTGACCAGTTTATACAGGGCCTTCTATCCCCTTTTCACAGATGACAATTGAGTATGATGATCATCCAGAATCCCGTAATTACTTTTGCCGAAGTTAAAGGATAGAGCCATCCGACTGCAGCAGATAGAGGAGCCCTGGGATATAAATGTGGCGCCCCTGCGACCAGGAGGCCACATAGGGAACTGCAGCCAGGTAGTAGGAACGACAGTTGCACCCCAACACCCTCACAGATAGCCCACACAACCACAAAGAGCAGCAGCACCCAACGCGGAGTCCGAGAACTCTAGGCGGGAAAGGGGTGGTGGGTTTAGAGACAGTGGGTGGGCCGACAAGTAGGTCAGGTGACAGAGGGTAGATATAGAGTAGGGGGAGGAGGAAGGAGTCAGTAGGCCAGTGTAGGCTGAGCAGCAAAGACAGAAGCGCATGTCCTGGAAGAGTGGGGTGTAAGGAGCGCAGAATCTGGAGAGCCAGTGTGAGCCACAGAGAGAAAGCCCATCCGGAGTCAGCACCCCAGGAGTGTGAGGGACGAGAGGGCCAGTGGTACTGGGTCCTAGAAACACGACTGAGACGGCAGACTGCAGGCGGAGTAGCCCTCTTATTGAACCCAAAGACATGGTTAGAAGGAGCCTGATAGAGCCTCAGCCAGGAGGATTATTGGAGGCTAGGCTAGCAGCAGAGTGTCAGCTCTAAGGGGACCGTAGATCTACCCGGCATCCCAGACAACCGACGGGGGACTCTAGCTACGCGGTAAGGTTCCTACCCCAAAGGACAGGCAGTTCAGTGACAACCTGGAGGGCCACAGGGTTCCGAGCCACCGCCATACTGTCCGGAGTCACACACACACCAAGTGAGAAAGAGAGAATCAGAAGCCTGAAAGGACGGAGAACGAGTGAGGGGTCATAGAAGGAACAACCTGGCTGCAGAGAGTAAAGGAACCCGGAGGGGAGAGTTATGCCCGTGTAAAGACTGTGAACTGGATGTGACTGAGAGAAGGTTAAGAAGTAAACACGGTGAACCCTGACTCTGACTCCCTTGCATGTTTCTGCCTGCACATGATTCCCTCTAAACAGGTCTGAAGAGGAACACAGCCTGCAACTGGAGAGCCACAGCCTGTCAGCTCTGGACCCTGGAGAAAGGAAATCTGCAGCAGCAGGACAGTAAGTGTATTGCATCCACTACCAGCTTACACTACACTATAGACTCTAACTACATCACTGCCCCGGGGAACCAAGTTCTACCCTCAGAGAACCATACCATCCCAAGCTGCTATAACATCGTCCCCGGAGGTTCTGCAGCAGCGGTGGTCCCCCTTGTTGACCACAGCTGTGGGTGGCGTCATGACTGATATTTTCCCCTGTAAATATTCCCTTATTGTTGCCAGGCCCGGGACACGGTCCGGATCAGGACCACCCGTGACATCCCCAGTAGCAGACCCGGTCCGGCACTGAGTACCCCGTCCCAGTGGGCTTGACATAAACTTTATTCAAGGCCCTGCAGCAGCACCCCAGCAGCCAGGAGTATCAGCGACATCTGCCATGTTAGCGACTGCTGCTGAACATAGAGAGCCTATCTCTAATGAGGCCCTCAACCAAAAGCTAGATGCCCTGACAGATATTGTTGTTTCCATGGCTAAAGTCATAAGGAGCTGCGTGGATCCAAGCCTGCACCCAAGATCGAGTTGGCGACCAGCAAGGAGGATGTCCCGTGGATGAGGCCCAGGAAGTACCAAGCGACGAGAGGACGACCCAGCGACCGCTATCAGCCGGATGGACAGCCCATTTGCCGCCGTTGCAAGGAGCCTGATCACTTTGCCCGGGAATGTGCTTTAAATGAGGATCCCCTGGGAAGGCGGACCGCTCCTCAGGAATGAACTCCCAAGGTCCTGCATCCTGGTATGACAAGTTTGTGGGAGGACGTCCGGTCATCCCTATCGTGTTGGATGGCATTCCCTTCAGTGCCTTGTTGAATACCGGATCCCAGATAACATCACTCCCACATGTTCTCTACAAAAAGGTACTGGGCTGATTCAGACATTAGTAGTGGTCCAACTGACATTGCAGTGAATTTATGGGCTAGCAATGGTGAACTAATACCGCAAGTTGGATTCAGAGAAATTACCATTCAGATTGGGAAGGTAGAACTTGCAGAACCAGAGTATTATAATTGTAGATGTTGACTGGCGAGAGACGTGCAACCAGTAATGTTACTAGGAATGAATGTAATTGAAAAGTGTTTTTCCGAGGTAATTACTGTCTTACAACAGATCATCGAGACTGCCGGAACCGGACAGCAGAGGCTTCTGCACAAAGAAATAAAAGTCCTGATGTTGAAGCAGCAGGTAGAAATCTCCGGAGGTGAGATCGGCAGTGTACAAGTAAGTGATCCAATACCCATTGTAATACCTCCCAAAACTGAAATGTTGGTCTGGTGTAGAGCCGCACTAGGCATTAAAGGGCAAGACTATCAGGCCCTGGTAGAACCCGTGTACTCAGATAGCAGACCCACCATACTCACTGCTAGAGGAAGTAGTTGAAGTACACCGGGGAAGAGTGCCATTACACCTTCTAAATTGCGGCGAAGACGAGGTCACATTACCTAAGTATGCTACCATGGCTAAATTGTTCACGGTTGATAACAATGCCATCACAGCCGTCGAGCCCTTGAACCCGTCAAGTCAGGCGCCTGACAATGGCTTCAGGGGAAAAGCTAGAGGATTGGTGCCAAAAGCTACATGTAGGTACCAGTTCTACACCTCCCCGTCACAAGCATGGAGTATACCGGGTAGTGAAAGAATATGAGCAAATATTGAGTAAACACCCGTTAGACTTTGGGCAGATTAAAGGGGTAGAGCACACTATACCCACAGGTAACCATCAGCCTATAAAAGAGAGGTATAGACCATTACCACCAGCTCACTACCAAACCACCAAAGACATGCTCAAAGAAATGAAATCTGCAGGGGTAATAAGAGACAGTTGTACCCTGGGCAGCACCTTTAAGGTACCTTTACACGCCGCGACGGCAGGCTGGATACATCCCGCTACAGGCTACAAATGTAGCTTGTAGCGCCAATGTAGCCCGTCGTAGCGGCGTCTGAAGACGTGACGCTACAGCCGGCAACAGATACATCTGTTTCCTAGCTCTGCTCGAAAACTGATGGCTACAACGCCGATGGTAGCGAGCTGTATCGGCGTGTAAAGAGGCAACGGAAGGGAACTCGGGACAGCCTGCGATGTAGCTGCAATGTAGCTAAGGCGTGACCCTGGCTCCGTGTTACCGCGCCCCATGTGCGATCATTGGTGGAAGCTGCTGCATGACGATTGGTAGTCGCTGCATAGGGAGGCATATTTAAAGGAGCTGACGAGTCACACTACACAATTGCTCGAGGTGCTGTATTAATCAGCCTCCTGCGTTGCCTGCCCAATCAGGATGTTATTGCTTCGTCCTATCAGCGTACGGACGGCTCGTAATCCACAATTGTGGCACGCCTATGTGCTGCACTGCTGCACCAGGTACGCCCATAGTAGCTGGTTATAGCGGTGTGTAAATGAGCTACAGCTGGCTACTTGAGACACCCGGCGATGTAGCTAGCTATAGATGTAGCGTGGCGTAGCGCATCTTGTCGCGGCGTGTAAAGGTGATGCGTTGACCGTTTGTAACCGTTTGAGCGTGCTCGTGCACGTGAAGTAGCGGGATGTATCCAGCCTGCCGTCGCGGCGTGTAAAGGTACCTTTAGTGTTGGTTAGAAAGAAGGATGGGACCATGAGAATGTGCGTAGATTACCGGCAGATTAATCGCATCACACAAAAGACTGCATATACAATTGATATACTCATATTTCTCACCCTTGATCTGACTAGTGGGTACTGGCAGGTTCCTGTGGCCGAGGCCGACAAGGAGAAGACAGCGTTTACTACGCCGATGGGCCTCTGTGAGTTCAATTGTATGCCGTTCGGACTCTGCAACGCACCCGGGCCCTTCCAACGCCTGATGGAGAGCTGCCTAGGACATAAAAACTTTGAAACTGTCCTCCTGTACCTAGATGACGTCATAGTCTACTCCAAGACGTACGAGCAACATCTACAAGACCTGGCAGAAGTGTTTGAAGCCTTATCCGGATACAGCATGAAAATCAGTACCTGGGACATGTCGTGAGTTCAGAGGGAGTAGCACCGGATCCTGATAAAGTCACAGTGATAAGGGATTGGCCAAGACCTACGAATGAGAAAGAAGTGAGGCAATTCCTGGGCCTGGTAGGTTATTATAGAAGATTTATCAGAGGATTCACGAAGCTCGCTGCTCCCCTACAAGACATCCTGGTAGGACAGTCAAAAAGGTCTTCCACCCGTAACCCTCCTTTCCAGTGGAGTGAAGAAAGGGAAGATTCCTTCCACAAGCTGAAGTGTGCACTGACAGGAGAAGAGATCCTGGCATACCCTGATTACCATCAACCATTCATTCTATACACGGATGCCAGCACGTGGGACTGGGAGCAGTATTGTCACAGAAGCAAGGAGGCAAAGAAGAGTTGTTGCCTTTGCAAGCAGGAAACTCCGGCCTACAGACCGAAACCCAGAGAATTACAGTTCCTTCAAGTTAGAACTACTGGCAGTAGTTTGGGCTGTAACTGAACGTTTCAAACACTATCTGGCAGCTGCAGAATTTACCATCTACACTGATAACAACCCATTGACCCACCTGGACTCGGCAAGATTAGGTGCGTTGGAGCAGCGATGGATAGCTCGGCTGTCTAACTACAACTTTGTCATCAAATATAGGGCAGGCCGTAAGAACGGGAATGCAGATGCCTTATCCCTGTGCCAAACCTGAGAGACATGGAAGAGGAACCAGAGGAGTTGGAAGAAATTGAACTACCGGCCTTTCACCGTCCTAAGGTAGAAAAGTATCAACCCGGCATCTACCAAAGACAACAGGAGGCAAATCTCAACCCATTAGGACACCATGGATGGGCTGACACCCAGGATAGTGACCCAGCTGTGAAGCTAGTGAAAGAACTGCTTACACAACAAGGTGTGTACCCTAATCAGAACGCCCCGGCTGAGACCCAACAACTCTGGAAAGAGAGAAGCAAGTTGTTCCTATACCAAGGGAAGCTCTGCGAAGGTACACCAACCCTAAAACACATGAGTTGGTCTGGCAGATTATCGTACCCAAGCGAGATGTCAAAATGGTTTTAGAAGCCTACCACGATGGTGCAGGTCATTTTGGATGGAAGAAGTTGGAAGTGCTCTTAAGAGAGAGATTCTATTGAGTTGGTATGAGAAAATCAATCGAGCATTGATGTAGAAAATGTGTTAGACCACGTCAAGTTGTCACCAAGCCTGTCAGGCTATGTCTATGCCTTAACCATCCTGGACCATTACTCTCGCTTCTTAATGGTGGTACCCGTCAAGGACCTGACAGCGAAGATGGCTGCAAAGGCATTTCAGACACATTTCTGTAGACCTCATGGCTACCCGGAATAAGTCCTTGCAGATCAAGGTCCAGCTTTCGAATCAGAGATTTTCCAGGAATTCTGCAACATGTACGGCTGTAAGAAGATCCGCACGACAGCCAATCATCCCCAAACCAATGGCTTACGCGAAAAGATGAACCATATTGTGATTGACCTGTTGAAAACTTTACCAGAGTCAGAGAGAAATCAATGGCCAGAGAAATTACCCGACTTGGTAGACTTGTACAACCATGTCCCGGTGAGTTCTACAAACTGCACCCCAGCCTACCTTATGCGAGCAAGAATGGGAATTCCAAAACCAGAAGCAGAAGTTGAAGAATCCAATTGGGATACCCTACGTCAACAGCAGTATCGCCAAGTACAGGAGTGCGTAGAGAAAAATCTGCAGCAAGCTAGAGCAAGACAAGGGAGAACCTTTAACCAACGTGCTCAAGCAACTCCATTACAACCCGGTGAGCAAGTTCTCAAGAGAAAGAGACGCACTAACAAATTGGATAATCAGTGGGAAACCATCCCATACACAGTCTTACCATCCAATTTAGACAATGCTAAAATGTGTCTAAAAGTAAAGACGACTGAAGAATGTCAGCAGTTGTGTCAAGAGACCATCTCAAACCGTGTCCTGAAACCCTGAAGACACCAGAAATAACTGTACCTGTACAGGTCCAACCTGTCAAGGAAGAAGATGAAGTATTCCATACCATCTTAGGAGATTTCCCTAAAACATGGCCAAATTACTACGGAGCAGTTGTAGTCCCAATGATTGCTTTTCCTCCAATGGTTAAACCAACACCAGAACCCGTACAACCAGAAGTCCCAAGACATGACGAACTGGAAGTCGAGCCTGAAGAGGAAGAACAGATTCCTGGTCCCAGTGAGCTTGCCAGTCCTACAGTTTGATCTCCATCTGCAATAGTGCCAGACACTCCAAATAGGTACACGTCCACCCACACCAATATGCTACATCCATCCAGTATACCCGTTTTACGCAGAACACAGCGTAGTACCCAAGGTCAGATACCGGCTAGATACAGAGATTGAGATGTAAAATTAAATGTGAAATGTAAATATGTTTGTGTAAAAGTAAATTGAACTCGTTACTGTGTAAAGTGTATAGAAAGGGTGAGAATAGCTTGGTGTTAGGTGGCACGCACGGAGAGTAAAAACATGGCCTCTTATGCGTGACCCGAGGGCTTAGGAGCCTACTGCACTTAAACCAAAGACACCCGTATGTGTTTATATTTGTTTTGCAACGTTAAAAAGCCCAGTACCTACAGAGACTACCCTGTATGAACTTCTGACATATTCTTGAACTTTGAACTTTTATTATTTATTTATGGACCATACATACCACGGAACTGGTTGTGGTAAAGACTACTTGTAAATATTTATCAGCCCGGAGGCAATAGACTAAACCCCTGGAAAGACTAATCCTAATTGTTTGTTTGTTTTTCAACAGTCTCGGAGTACTGTCTTTAACTAAGGAGGGATGTGGCACCCCAGGAGTTAATGTGCCACAACAGGGGCCGGCAGCTCAGCTAAAGCAGCAGCATGGCCACACACAAAGCGCAGGAGTAGGAAGCCAAGGATCCGGTCAGGGTGGGAGCAACCCGGCCCCTGTACAGACTTCGTGGACAGTACTTGCTGAACAATAACTCCAGTAAAGCCTTGGAAAACTACAAAACCGTGAGTCTGTGTGATCCTTGCACTCCAGTCCTACGCTCCCTCACAAACTGTTGTCCTTTTTACTAACATCCCTGCCCTATATCATCCATAGACTTCCATCATCACTGCCCCGGGGACCTGGCCCTACCCGTGGAGGGCCATTACATCACCGGCTGCCTTCCATCATCCCCGGAGGTTCTGCAGCAGCAGTGGTCACCCTGACCACATACCATGGGTGGCATCACAACTTCATCCCTGTAAATAATTCCCCTTTTACTTGTGGGGCTCGGGAAATGGTCTGGACCCAGACCGCCGTGATCATTCCCCAGTGCTACCCCTGATCCGGTACTGAGTACCCCGTCCCAGTGGGCTCCACACATACACACGCTTGCTCCGTACACCTCGTACACACGGCTCCGCTCCGTACACGTTATACACACTCGGCTCCACTCCGTACACCTTGTACACATGTTGCTCCGCGCCGTACACCTCGTACACACTCGGCTCATTCTCCGTACACTCTGCTCTTCTCTGTACACCCAATACACACGGCTCCGCTCCGTACACCTTGTACATACTTCGCCCCGCTCGTATTCGTACACACACTCGGCTCCACTCCATACACTTTGTACAATTCGCTCCGCTCCATACACCTCGTACACACGTGGCTTCGCCCCATACACCTTGTACACACTCAGCTCTTCTCCATACACCCATACACACGGCTACACTCCGTACACCTCGTACATACTCCTCCGTACACTTTTAAACACTCGGCTCCGCTCCATACACTTTGTACACACTCGGCTCCGCTCCATACACTTTGTACACACTCGGCTCTGCTCCGTACACCTCGTACACACTCGGCTCCGCTCCGTACACCTCATACACACATGGCTCCGCTCCGTACACCTCGTACACACACGGCTCCACTCTGTACACCTCGTACACATGCGGCTCTGCTCCATAAATCTCATACACATACAGCTCCGCCCCGTACGCCTCATATACACACGGCTCTGCCCCATACTCCTCGTACACACTCGGCTCTGCTCCGTACACCTCGTACAAACTCGGTTCTTCTCTGTACACCCCATACACACGGCTCCGCTCCATACACTTCGTACACACACGGCTCCGCTCCGTACACCTCGTACACACTTGGCTCTGCTCCATACACATCGTACACACACAACTCCGCCCAATACACCCCATACACACGGCTCTGTAGACCTCGTACACCCCATACACACGGCTCCGCTCCGTACACCTCATACACACTCCGCTCCGCTCCGTACACTTGTACACACTCGGCTCCACTCCATACACTTTGTACACACTCGGCTCCGCTCCATACACCTCGTACACACGTGGCTCCGCTCCGTACACCTCGTACACACTCAGCTCCGCTCTGTACACCTTGTACACACGCGGCTCCGCTCCATATACCTCATACACACACGGCTCGGTCCCGTACACCCCATACACATGGCTCCACTCCGTACACCTCATACACACTCTACTCCGTACACTTTTACAAACTCGGCTAAACTCCGTAGACCTCGTACACATACGGCTCCGCTCTGTACACATGCGGCTCCGCTCCATACACCTCGTACACACCTGGCTCCGCCCCATACACCTCGTACACACTCGGCTCTGCTCCGTACACCTCATACACACTCGGCTCTGCTCCGTAGACCCCATACACTCGGTTCTTCTCCGTTCACCTCGTACACACATGGCTCCGCCCCATACACCTCGTACACACTCGGCTCTGCTTCGTACACCTCGTACACTCGGTTCTGCTCCGCTCACCTCATACACACTCGGCTCTTCACCGTACACCCCATACACTCGGCTCCGCTCTGTACACCTTGTACACACTCAGCTCCACTCCATACACCTCATACACATTCGGCTCCGCTCTGTACACCTTATACACACACGGCTCCACCCAGTACACCTCATATACACATGGCTCCACCCCATACACCTCGTACACACTCGGCTCCGCCCCGTACACCTCGTACACACTTGGCTCCGCTCTGTACACCTCATACACACTCGGCTCTGCTCCGTAAACCTCATACACTCGGCTCCGCTCCGTACACCTCATACACACACGGCTCCGCCCAGTACACCTCATACACACACTGCTCCGCCCCGTACACCTCGTATACACTCGGCTGCGCCCCGTACACCTCGTACACACTTGGCTCCGTTCCATACACCTCGTACACACTCGGCTCCGCCCCGTACAGCTCATACACACTTGGCTCTGCTCCATACACCTCGTACACACACGGCTCTGCTCCGTACACCTCGTACACACTCGGCTCTGCCCCGTACCGCTCGTACACTCTCGGCTCTGCTACATCCACACTATAAATCCCTCCTGACCCCACACATACAGTAAACTTTACCTCATCCAGGACTATGACAACCAACACAGCAGGGTCCTGCTTACACCAAGGAGCTGATCATGTGACCCCTGACTCCCTCCTCCATTGACATCATCACAGGTCCTGTAATCACAGGTCCTGTAAGAGGGTGCAGTTCTACAGGTAGAGGATAAAGCCAGCTCATACTGCGGGAGGGGCACAACATGCGACCAGCGGGGAGAGACCTCAGGCACTGCAGAAGGAGGCTGAGTGTGCCCTCCCTCCCTCCCTGCCTCCTGTGCCCGGGGCAGATGACCCCACAGCCCCCCACCCTGGGTAAGGCCCTGCTTTAGGAAAGTTTAAACTAAACTCCCATGTAGGGAGGAGTGTAGTAGATTATGCTAATACAGACATGGACCCGGGAAATATCAGCACCTTCATAGTCACCCCACAAACGCACCTGTCAGACCACAGACAACTTATTGTGCACAAGAAATCTACACAGAAACCATCCACTTAATAGCCACTGCAGAGCGGCCTCTTCAGCTGGCCTCCATCCTATGGTCCAAAATGTCGGCATTAAAGTATGAAGAGGCTTCCAGCAGACCGGAAATACAGTGGATGCTCCACCATTTCTACAACTACGAGTACAAGCCTAACCCAGAGGGGGTGAGTGAAGCTGTAAAAGACTTCAACAATATATTCTACTAGCTGGGTGCCCGATACACATGCATCGGGATTCTAGCAGAGCGAGTCTCTGACTCGCAATGGCCGCTTCGCGGCCAATGCTTCGCGCTGCTAAGGCGACTCACCATGCCCGCTGCGCGGGCATAGCGAGTCGCCTTAGAGCTGCTCGCAATGGCCGCTGCGCGGCCAATGCTTCGGGCGTATCCACATGACGACATTGACTCGCAGTGCGAGTGGACTCAGAAGGGGCAAAAAAACCCATTCGTGATTATATAATAGATGCATTGGCCAGACTGTTCGACCTTAAAGAAGTCACCTACAAGAGACCAAAGGAGACACAGATCAATGGTTGGTGTGACAGAGAATGTAAAGCCGTATGGAAGACCCTGAGAACAGCCTCAAACAAGAAACACCGAGACCCCAACCACCCGGGTCTGAGGGAAGACCCTGAGAACAGCCTCAAACATGAAACACAGAGACCTCAACCACCCGGGTCTAAGGGAAGACCCTGAGAACAGCCTCAAACAAGAACCACCGAGACCCCAACCACCCGGGTCTGAGGGAAGACCCTGAGAACAGCCTCAAACAAGAACCACCGAGACCCCAACCACCCGGGTCTGAGGGAAGACCCTGAGAACAGCCTCAAACAAGAAACACTGAGACCTCAACCACCCGGGTCTGAGGGAAGACCCTGACAACAGCCTCAAACAAGAAACACTGAGACCTCAACCACCCGGGTCTGAGGGAAGACCCTGAGAACAGCCTCAAACAAGAAACACTGAGACCCCAACCACCCGGGTCTGAGGGAAGACCCTGAGAACAGCCTCAAACATGAAACACAGAGACCTCAACCACCTGGGTCTGAGGGAAGACCCTGAGAACAGCCTCAAACAAGAAACCCCGAGACCTCAACCACCCGGGTCTGAGGGAAGACCCTGAGAACAGCCTCAAACAAGAACTACCGAGACCCCAACCACCCGGGTCTGAGGGAAGACCCTGAGAACAGCCTCAAACAAGAAACCCCGAGACCTCAACCACCCGGGTCTGAGGGAAGACCCTGAGAACAGCCTCAAACAAGAAACCCCGAGACCTCAACCACCCGGGTCTGAGGGAAGACCCTGAGAACAGCCTCAAACAAGAAACACTGAGACCTCAACACACCGGGTCTGAGGGAAGACCCTGAGAACAGCCTCAAACAAGAAACACTGAGACCCCAACCACCCGGGTCTGAGGGAAGACCCTGAGAACAGCGTCAAACAAGAAACCCCGAGACCCCAATCACCCAGGTCTGAAGGAAGACCCTGAGAACAGCCTCAAACAAGAAACCCCGAGACCTCAACCACCCGGGTCTGAGGGAAGACCCTGAGAACAGCCTCAAACATGAAACACAGATACCCCAACCACTTGGGTGTGAGTGAAGACCCTGAGAACAGCCTCAAACAAGAATCCCCGAGACCCCAACCACCCAGGTCTGATGGAAGACCCTGGGAAAAGCCTCAAACACGAAACACACAGACCCCAACCACCCGGGTCAGAGGGAAGACCCTGAGAACAGCCTCAAACAAGAAACACTGAGACCCCAACCACCCGGGTCTGAGGGAAGACCCTGAGAACAGCCTCAAACAAGAAACACTGAGACCTCAACCACCCGGGTTTGAGGGAAGACCCTGAGAACAGCCTCAAACAAGAAACACCCAGACCCCAACCACCCGGGTCTGAGGGAAGACCCAGAGAACAGCCTCAAAAAAGAACAACCGAGACCTCAACCACCCGGGTCTAAGGGAAGACCCTGAGAACAGCCTCAAACAAGAACCATCGAGACCCCAACCACCTGGGTCTGAGGGAAGACCCTGAGAACAGCCTCAAACAAGAAACACCCAGACCCCAACCACCCGGGTCTGAGGGAAGACCCAGAAAACAGCCTCAAAAAAGAACAACCGAGACCTCAACCACCCGGGTCTAAGGGAAGACCCTGAGAACAGCCTCAAACAAGAACTACCGAGACCCCAACCACCCGGGTCTGAGGGAAGCCTATGACTCCATACAAAGGCAGTACAAAACCATCCTCAGGAGGAAGAAGTAGAGTTACATCTCTACCAAGCGTAACCAACTCCAAGATGCCTCCAAGACAACTCCTTCTGGGAACTATGGAACCACTTGGGCACAAAAGACAATAAAAACAACACCTATATCCAAAATGGCAACATCTGGCTCCTGTACTTCAGAGACCTCTATAAAGACATCCCAGGGCAGGGTACTCAGATCTCAGGCTCGGTCTGGGATGTCACGGGTGGCTGCCTGAGACTGTGGCCCTGGTAGTCAATAAATAGGGAAGATAATAAAGCAAAATAAAGTTTATAAGTTCGTGACGCCACCTGCAGTACCTGGTGATGCTCACCAGCGCCACTACAGTCCTCCGGTGTCCAATGGTATGGCGGCAATGGTGTTATAGTCCTCCGCAGGCAGGACTGGACCGCCGGGGCAGCGATTCTGTAAGGAAACAGTTCATGCAAGAAAGGATGCAGGAGAGTCGATAAAGTCACTTCACCGGGTACTTTACTGAAAAACCTTTCATCGTCATCACAGTTATTTAGTGCAGTAAGATGTTACAGCGACAAATGGCTACGGGTGCTGCAAGTGGATTTTCTAGTTGGTAGATGGATCCCTCACTGTGTGCCGTTCCTGTTCCTTTCTTTCCCTTTCCTCCCATTGGCTGTGAAGTCTGACTTCATGAAGACTAATCTGACCTCCTGCTGTTCCTCGTCTTCCTCTCCCTTGCACCCGTCGGGCGAACCTTCTTAGCGACCACTGCGGGAGCCTACCACTGGTCTGAATCGCCTCTAGTGGATCTTTGGGAGTCGGGGTCGTATCTGAAGGTAACCCTGGTCATCGGGTTTCTGTGAGCCTTGTAGGTTCTCACAGGTGCGGGGTCCGGTACCCGGTTTCTTTCCTGGGAAAAACTCTCTGGTTACTGTGCTCCCCACATTGAGTGAACCCCCGCCTCAAGTTACTTCTCCTTTCCTTCCTTCTGGGATCTCTTCTTGCTGTCCTGGGTCCCTCAGCCGAGGAGACCCTCCTTTCTCCCTCCAGGCCGACTGCCTGGCTCTTTTCTACTCGACTCTCACTGGTCTAATCTAGACTCCACTACTGTGCCCCCTGGAGGTGACTATATCCCCTCCCACCTGCTGACTAGTGTGGGGTGTCAGTTCTAGGGTTCCACCTACTGGCCATAAGTCCACTTGCAGTGAGGCGCCTACACCGCTTTTATGGGTGTAGTACCCTTTTGTGGCACCTACATAGTGGGGCGCCACATACCCCCTTGATGAAACATACTCTTCCGCGAGTATCATATTTGTCTAACGGGAAGTGAAAAATTATTCTATATTTAATAAATACCAACGGTAACTATGTACAAATCAAGAATACATGCAGTAGGAGCAATTTGTGTGTTTCTGTCCTGATCCTCTCCTGTCTTGTTTGATTCTGTACTTATCCTCTCCTGTCCTGTATTTCTGTCCTGATCCTCTCCTGTCCTCAGTGTTTCTGTCCTGATCCTCTCCTGTCCTCAGTGTTTCTGTCCTGATCCTCTCCTGTCCTCAGTGTTTCTGTCCTGATCCTCTCCTGTCCTCAGTGTTTCTGTCCTGATCCTCTCCTGTCCTCAGTGCTTCTGTCCTGATCCTCTCCTGTCCTCAGTGTTTCTGTCCTGATCCTCGCCTGTCCTCACTGTTTCTGTCCTGATCCTTGCCTGTCCTCAGTGTTTCTGTCCTCATCCTCTCCTGTTCTCAGTGTTTCTGTCGTGATCCTCTCCTGTCCTCAGTGTTTCTGTCCTGATCCTCTCCTGTCTTGTTTTATTCTGTCCTCATCCTCTCCTGTCCTCAGTGTTTTTGCCTGATCTTCTCCTGTCCTGTGTTTCTGTCCTGATCCTCTCCTGTCCTCAGTGTTTCTGTCCTGATCCTCTCCTGTCCTCAGTGTTTCTGTCTGATCCTCCCCTGTCCTGTGTTTCTGTCCTGATCCTCTCCTGTCCTTGGTGTTTCTGTCCTGATCCTCTCCAGTCCTCGGTGTTTCTGTCCTGATCCTCTCCAGTCCTCGGTGTTTCTGTCCCGATCCTCTCCTGTCCTCAGTGTTTCTGTCCTCATCCTCTCCTGTCCTCTGTGTTTCTGTCCCGATCCTCTCCTGTCCTCGGTGTTTCTGTCCTGATCCTCTCCTGTCCTCTGTGTTTCTGTCCTGATCCTCTCCTGTCCTCTGTGTTTCTGTCCTGATCCTCTCCTGTCCTCGGTGTTTCTGTCCTCATCCTCTCCTGTCCTCGGTGTTTTTGTTATCATCCTCTCCTGTCCTCAGTCTTTCTGTCCTCATCCTCTCCTGTCCTCAGTCTTTCTGTCCTCATCCTCTCCTGTCCTCAGTCTTTCTGTCCTCATCCTCTCCTATCCTCAGTCTTTCTGTCCTCATCCTCTCCTATCCTCAGGCTTTCTGTCCTCATCCTCTCCTATCCTCAGTCTTTCTGTCCTCATCCTCTCCTATCCTCAGGCTTTCTGTCCTGATCCTCTCCTGTCCTCAGTATTTCTGTCCTCATCCTCTCCTGTCCTCAGTGTTTCTGTCCTCATCCTCTCCTGTCCTCAGTCTTTCTGTCCTCATCCTCTCCTGTCCTTTGTGTTTCTATCCTCATCCTCTTCTGTGCTCTGTGTTTCTGTCCTCATCCTCTTCTGTCCTCAGTGTTTCTGTCCTCATCCTATCCTGTCCTCAGTGTTTCTGTCCTGTTCATCTCCTGTCCTTTGTGTTTCTATCCTCATCCTCTCCTGTCCTCGGTGTTTCTGTCCTCATCCTCTCCTATCCTCGGTGTTTCTGTCCTGATCCCCTCCTGTTCTCGGTGTTTCTGTCCTCATCGTCTCCTGTCCTCAGTATGTCTCTTGTAATCAGATGATTGAGGTTCTTGTCATTGTCTTGTCCCTGTAGCATTGTCTCCTGAGATGCCTCCCTTGTTCCTTTCTTGCTCATCTATTTACATTATTATATGGAGAATAGAGGCTTCACCAAGGAAAGCAAAGACCCCAGAAGAATCGCATCGGAAAGACCCCATGAGACCCAAATCAATAACGGTTGTATCAGGGCCCGGTACTGGCCAACACGTATAACTTGGGGTCTTTTCGGTGCGATTCTCCTGGGTCTTTGCTTTCCCCGGTGAAGCGTCTGTCTGTCCACTCTATCACCCATCCACTGTGCTATTGTACATGGACAGCTGTCTGGACACTGTTCACATTGCCTTCCCTACGGATCATTTGCAGAGTAAATCTTATTTTCGGGGAAACAGTTTACATAGATAAAATATGAAGTGGCCCTGGAATTATATTATCTTCAGGAGGTTATCAGTGACCCCAGAAATAACAACAAAAGGAGGCAGCCTCCAATAATAATGTGCGGAAAATCAGCGGCTCCCAAGATCGCATACAACATCGCTGATAAGTTATACCGTGTAACTGTACCGTCACACACAGATAATGTGCAGAGACTGGTCACAGATCTCTGGCTGCAGTGAAATCATGGATACATTGCTCCATTTTGTGGCTGTGTACAAATGTAACAATATGTCCATGATTTCACTGCAACCAGAGATCTGTGACCAATCTCTGCACAATTATCTGTGTGTGACGTGGCCCATAGATGGATTGATAGATAATAGATGGCTAAATGATAAATATGAGGGATAGATAGGTAATAGATGGATAGCTCACAGATAATAGATAAATAATAGGTCAATAGATAGATGATATGATAGAAAATAGATAGATAGATAGATAGAAAGATGATAGATACATAGATAGATAGATAGATAGATAGATAGATAGATAGATAGATAGATAGATAGATAGATAGATAGATAAAAAAAGAAAGAAAAAAAACAAAACTGCACAGCACTCACAGACAAAATGTGAACTGGTGCCAGCAGAGACGCTGGGCCAAATAACTAGAAAAAGTTCTCTGCAGCACTCAGTTACTACCAATGATGTACATATGCTGACAAGCTATATATATATGAGAAAAAAGTTTAAAAACTTGCGTTTTTTCAAAAAACTCAAAAATCTTATTTTTTTATTTCTGAAGTTCTTGGTACACACATTGGCCTATGTCTGCTCGCTCATCGACTGCGACAAAGTGACTTCAGGGATGTCAGCGATAGGACTCATCGGATCTGAAGTCACTTTGTCGCAGTTGATGAGCAAACAGACATTGCCCAATGTGTGTACTAAGAACTTCAGAAATAAAAAAATAAGATTTTTGAGTTTTTTTGAAGTTTTTAAACTTTTTTTCTCATATACATATAGCTTGTTAGCATTTGTACGTCATTGGTAGTAGCTGAGTGCTGCAGAGAACTTTTTCTAGATAGATAGATAGATAGATACGATAGATAGATAGAGCAACTTTGCTACACCATCTGCCTATTCTGATTTATCAATTCATATGAAAAATCTGTCTTATTGACCAGTACAAGTAAATAATGCCTCCTTCTCCCCCCTTTGCTTTCTACCTTGCCACCGTCTCTCCCTATTTCCCCATCCCCCTTTTCCTCCTCCTTTATCCCCTCATTTCCCCCTTTGCTTTCTACCTCGCCCCATCTCTGCCCTTTCCCCATCCTTTATCCCCCTTTTGCCCCTTTGCTTTGTACCCCACCCCTGTCTATCCCCCTTTGCCCATCACCCCTTTTTCCCCTGCTTTATCCCCCCTTTTCCCCCTTTGCTTTGTACCTTGCCCATCACTCGCTCTTTCCCCCTCCCCTGTCTCTCCCCCTTTCCTCCTCATTTACCCCCAACTTTTCCTCTTCCTCCCCCTTTCCACCTTTGCTTTGTACCCCGCCACGGTTCTCCTGTTTTTTCACCTTCCCCCTTTCCTCCCTCCATTCCCCCCTGAACCCCCTTTGCTTTGTTCTCCGCATCTCCCCAACCCCCTTTCCCCCTCCTTTACCCCCCTTTGATTGGACCTCACCCCATCTATTCCCTCTTTCCCTCTTTGCTTTGTACCCTGCCCTGCCTCTCCCACTTTGTCCGCTTCCCCTGTCTATTCCCCCCTTAACCCTCTAACCCCCTTTTTTTACCCTGCCTGTCTCTCCCCCTTTCCCCCTCAACCCCCTTATCCTCTTTGCTTTGTATCTGCCCCATGTATCCTCCTTCCCCCCTTTTCTCTCTCCTTTCCCCCTTTTCCCCCTTCTCTCTTTGCTTTGTACCCGCCTCATCTCTCCCCCTTTTCCCCCCCCTTTACCCCCTTTCCCCTTTACCCGCTTTGCTTTTTACCCCGTCGGTCTCCCCCTTTTTCCCCTCCTTTCCCCCCTTTCTTCCTCCATTCCCCCCTTTACCCATTTTGCGTTTTACCCCGCCGGTCTCTCCCCCTTTTCCCCCTTTTTCCCCTCCTTTCCCCTCCATTCCCCTTTACCCGCTTTGCTTTTTACCCCACCGGTCTCTCCCCCTTTTCCCCCTTTTTCCCCTCCTTTCCTCCCTTTCTTCCTCCATTCCCACCTTTACCCATTTTGCTTTTTACTCCGCCGGTCTCTCCCCTTTTTCCCCCTTTTTCCCCTCCTTTACCCCCTTTCTTCCTCCATTCCCCCCTTTACCCGCTTTGCTTTTTACCCCGCTGGTCTCTCCCCCTTTTCCCCCTTTTCCCCTCCTTTACCCCCTTTCCCCTCCATTCCCCCCTTTACCCATTTTGCTTTTTACTCCGCCGGTCTCTCCCCCTTTTCCCCTCCTTTCCCCCCTTTCCCCTCCATTCCCTTTACCCGCTTTGCTTTTTACCCCGCCGGTCTCTCCCCCTTTTCCCCCTTTTTCCCCTCCTTTACCCCCATTCCCCTCCATTTTCCTCTTTACCCCTTTTGCTTATTACCCCGCCGGTCTCTCCCCTATGTGATATGTGGAGCTGTATCTCTTTAATTGTAGGTGTGGTGCTGCAGGTAGAGGACCCGCCTGCTCTCTGCCCACTCCATTAATTACAGCATGTGGAGATAGCTTTTAATTGAGCCTCTTCCAGCCTTGTGTCATTAAGGAGCCGCAGCTCCTCCAGGAAGAGCAGAGAGAAACTTGACACATTGTATCAAACTCTGAAGATTCCGCAACGATCAGACTTTGCTTTTTATTCTTATTCCAGTTTTTACATTGTGACTTTTTCTAGAATTTCTTTTAATCTTGAAGTCAAACTTTCTCTAGAATAATTGGAGGACAGATCCCTAGAGGATGACGCTGAAATAAGAAAGGTTCTTTTTCGTCATCGTAGTCGGGGGATAAAAGGGAATTTGTATAGGGTCACTCCAATCACAATGGGGCTCTTCTACTGCGACAAGACGGCCGGGATCACCAGTAACGTATGGAATGGGATCAAGAGCCAGATCCAGAGCCGAGCACCGGAGGGGCTGGAGCTGGACGTCATCCACATGTTACAGCAGAAGAGGTGAGTACAAAGCTGTGGGGTCCATGGGCTTGTTCATGTAAAGGTTTGGAGTAGTCTGGACCAAAGAGCTTGCAGTCTAATCCCAGACGCTGGGTGAAAATGATTTGATCGGATGCAATAGGAGGGTCAATGATGGTAGTAGTGGTCTGGGACAGGAGACTGTCAGATTGGTGAGATGATGGTCATGCTGGGAGTTGTAGTGCTTTAGCAGATCACATGTCCAGTAATCATCTGTTAGATCGGATCCATTGGCAATTAAAAGTCTTTGCACAATGTTTTTGTCTGTATTTAAGAAACCTGTATACCGTAGAGCAGCCTGGGGGCTCCAATGTACAGACTGAGGGCATGCTGGGAGATGTAGTCCTACAAAATCTGAACAAGGCTGGGATCACCCCTCCGGTGATCCTCCGGTAGATCGGATCCAGCACAATCCGTTCTGCAAACACAATTCTTTTTCTCCGTTTTGCAAAAATTGATTTCTGCAGGATCCGGTTATGAACATTGGAGTCTATGGAGAACGGATCCGGTAAGTGATCACTATTGATCTTAATTTTGCACAAGTAAAGAAATGGCGCTATAATAATAAAGAACTCCAAAAATGATCCAGTAAGAAAGAATCGGATCCTTTACAAATGAGAGAAATACGGAGGATCAATAGTGATCAGTTACCGGATCCATTCTCCATAGACTCCAATGTTACAAAAAAGGATAAATGTTTGCAAAACGGACGAAAAAAGTAATGTTTGCAGAATTTTCATGTGATGACGGGATGTGAGACCTGAAATGTGCAGAGACGTTGCAGCGTGTGCACAAAGACATCCAGAGCCATCAGTAACCCTGTCCCTGCAGGATATCGGGGTGGTAGGTCATGATGATTTTATATATTGTTACATGTTGATATTTAAGAGGAGCGGGGAGGTAAAGAAATCCCACATGGCGGATACCGAAATCAGATGGAAAATGGGCAATATTTCCATCCAATCTAGACGGAGGATCCAGGTTCTGGTCCTCTGATGTAAGATATTGGGAGATTTCAGAACATTATTATTATTATTATTATTATTATTATTATTATTTATTATTAATATATTTTTATATTTTATTATTATTTTTATCACACCATTCATTCTGAACATTATAATATTTTAATTTATTATTATATATTTTATATTTATATATAATTCAGATTTGTATATTTTATTTACTATTAGATTTTTATTAATATCACACCAATTATTCTGAACATTATTATTAAAATATATAATAAATTTAAATATTATATAGTTATATTATATATAATTCAGATTTATATATTTTATTATTTATTAGATTTTTATTCATTACACCATTTATTCTGAACATAAATTATAATAATAACATATATATATATATATATATATATATATATATATATATATATATATATATATATATATATATATATATATATATATATATATATATGTATATGTTATTATTATAATTTATGTTCAGAATAAATGGTGTAATGAATAAAAATCTAATAAATAATAAAATATATAAATCTGAATTATATATAACTATAAAATATATAATAAATTTAAATATTATAATAATAATGTTCAGAATAAATGGTGTGATAATAATAAAAAAAATGATAAAATTATAAAAATACAATAATATAATATATATTTTTATAATTTTTTTTATTATTACTTTTACACCATTTATTCCATGGCTCTTTATATGTGAATAGGGGTGTCCATAGACAATAATCATGAGCAGTACAATACACAGACGTGTTGCCTTATTTCTGAGCATCCAGAGACCCGTATTTTTCATTCTACTAGTTTATGCCCCTCCCCCTCTAAAACAAAAAATTGTAATGTTTTTTTTTTTTTTTTTTTGGAGGTTCTCTTGTCCAAAATCAGTGCTGATCTACTGTAATGCGAGTGTGAGCCCGGCGCCGGCTTTTCCCAGACGGCCGTTCTGCAGCAAACTTACAAGCCCGAGATGTTGCTGCAACTTACAGGATCGAACCCAATGATAAATACCCCAAACAACCACAAAAAGGAGGAATCCACAGTGTATGTGTGAAGCCTGACCATCCTGTAAGGGGTGTGCCTACGAAGCATATCTGGTGTGGAGATATCTCTCCAGCATGTGGTCTTGTCACGCACCGCTGCGTCTATTGCTGCGTCTATTGCTGCGTCTATTGCTGTAGGGGGCTTGTGTCTTCCTTGCAGATTTAGTGCAGAATGTTCTTTCTCTGTATAGAATAAAATAGATAGGAGAGATAGATATAATAGCTCAATAGATGAGATCTAATAGATTAATAGATCGCGAGATAATAGATGATTTATGGATATGAGAGATACATAGATGATAGATAATTACTAGAGAGACAGATATTAGAGTTATGGTGGGTTTACACGTCGCGATATCGGCGTCCAACTCCGACCCAACTCCGACCAAAAGTCACGTGGTTTGGGAGTTGGACCCGATATCGTTTGACCGTTGTACGGTTTGAACGTACAATGCGATTCTGGAACGATGCCAAAACGATATCGGGGTTGAATGAGCGTGCTATTCAACCACCCGATATCGGATGGCCGTTGTAGCCACATCGTCCTGTGTGACAGCCCAACTACGATGTGTACGCTCATGTCACCCATTCACTCCCATGTTAACTGGTCGTTCCTGGGTTGGGGGCGTACACATCGTCGGGACATTGTATCCCGATATCGGGCTGTCTAAACCGGCGATGCGATAGCGGGAAAAGCGCGCTCAAAAAGCGCGCTCCCGCGTAGTTGGCTCCGATATCGGCCCGATATCGGGACGTGTAAACCCACCATTAAGCCTGGGTTACACGCTTCAATGTGTCGGCAATCCGACCATCGAACCGACTTGACCTGGATAGCTTGAACGTCATTCATTGATCGCTGCTGAGGTGTCTCACGTATAGATATTGGGAACGACGCAGCAATGATTCCGTGACAAGTGAACGATACTTGCGGTCATTAGCTCATCTACGTCCTTCAGTTCTGAAAAGGCGAAGTCATAAACGACATCGTTATCGCGGTGTGACACACCGGTGCTGCAGGTTTGGATGTACAATAATCGACTGATTTATGGACCTGTTCATAGACCTCCAATAAACGATCAGCCGACTTACCGCTGGTCCTATCTACGTGTCACACGCTACGGCGTCGTCTGAACGTCTGAAACTCAATGACGTTTCAATGATATCGTAGTGTGCGACGGGCCCTTAACATAGATAATAGATAACAGATATGAGAGAGAGAGAAAATAGAAGCATGGATAGATAGATCAATAGATGATTGATAGGGCCGCTTTACACACACCAACTTCTGTGACCAACTTCTGAACAGATCTCTGGCTGCAGTGAAATCATGGACACATTGTTCTATCTTGTTGCTGTGTACAAATGTAACAATGTGTCCATGATTTCACTGCAACCAGAGATCTGCCAACAATCTCTGCACAATTTATCGGTGTGTAACTGGGCCTATAGATAATAGATCAATAGATGATAGATAATAGATGATAAATGATAGCTAGGTGGCCGTCACACACTACGATTTTGTGAGGGAACTCAGTAACGATGTCAGTGGTTCGCGCTCGAGGACACCTCGTTAGTGAGGTGTCACATGTATAGATATCGATGTTATGTGCAGGTATCGCTCACACAACCAGCGATTGATGCTTGTCAATGATGTGAATAGGAGAAATCGGTCAGGAGATCGTTATGGCGGTGTCACACAGAACGATGCAGCAGATTGGATGATCCACATCGTGTGATGAGGGGTCCGGATCTTATATCTGTGATTAACGATCTGACCACTTATCGGTAGTCAGATCCACCTGTCACACGCAACGACGTCGTTAGAGCGACTGAAAATCTGCGACGTTTCAGGGATATCTTTACAGATATCATAGCGTGTGACGGCCGCCATAGAGAGATACATAGATAATAGATAACAGATATGATATAGACAATAGATGATAGCTATGAGATTGATGAAAGATTTCCCTGCATTTTTCAGCCATTGACTTCATTAGGAAAAATGCCTGACACATCTGCCCCGATATGCCATGTGTCTTAGGTGCGTTTTTCTGCCAGAGGGTGCAGGCAGACCTTTTCTTCACCCGCTCCCCCTCATGTGCACGCAGCCTAAATGTCACCAGTCAGCTGATGACACAGAGATGATGGTAAAGTCTCCTCCTCGCGCTCCTGTGATCCTACAGTATCAAATCCATCGCTAAAATCCTTCACAGTAGATCTGAGGTTTCACCAATAAACCCTTCACCAGGTGTCCAGCCCCACAGTCTGCCCCCGGGTGTGTCCAGCCCCACAGTCTGCCCCCGGGTGTGTCCAGCCCCACAGTCTGCCCCCGGGTGTGTCCAGCCCCACAGTCTGCCCCCGGGTGTCCAGCCCCACATTCTGCCCCCGGGTGTCCAGCCCCACGGTCTGCCCCCGGTGTGTCCAGCCCCACAGTCTGCCCCCGGGTGTGTCCAGCCCCACAGTCTGCCCCCGGGTGTGTCCAGCCCCACAGTCTGCCCCCGGGTGTGTCCAGCCCCACAGTCTGCCCCCGGTGTGTCCAGCCCCACAGTCTGCCCCCGGGTGTGTCCAGCCCCACAGTCTGCCCCCGGGTGTGTCCAGCCCCACAGTCCTGCCCCCGTGGGTGTGTCCAGCCCCACAGTCTGCCCCCGGGTGTGTCCAGCCCCACAGTCTGCCCCCGGGTGTGTCCAGCCCCACAGTCTGCCCCCGGGTGTGTCCAGCCCCACAGTCTGCCCCCGGGTGTGTCCAGCCCCACAGTCTGCCCCCGGGTGTGTCCAGCCCCACAGTCTGCCCCCGGGTGTGTCCAGCCCCACAGTCTGCCCCCGGTGTGTCCAGCCCCACAGTCTGCCCCCGGGTGTGTCCAGCCCCACAGTCTGCCCCCGGGTGTGTCCAGCCCCACAGTCTGCCCCCGGGTGTGTCCAGCCCCACAGTCTGCCCCCGGGTGTGTCCAGCCCCACAGTCTGCCCCCGGGTGTGTCCAGCCCCACAGTCTGCCCCCGGGTGTGTCCAGCCCCACAGTCTGCCCCCGGGTGTGTCCAGCCCCACAGTCTGCCCCCGGGTGTGTCCAGCCCCACAGTCTGCCCCCGGTGTGTCCAGCCCCACAGTCTGCCCCCGGGTGTGTCCAGCCCCACAGTCTGCCCCCGGGTGTGTCCAGCCCCACAGTCTGCCCCCGGGTGTGTCCAGCCCCACAGTCTGCCCCCGGGTGTGTCCAGCCCCACAGTCTGCCCCCGGGTGTGTCCAGCCCCACGGTCTGCCCCCGGGTGTGTCCAGCCCCACGGTCTGCCCCCGGGTGTGTCCAGCCCCACGGTCTGCCCCCGGGTGTCCAGCCCCGCGGTCTGCCCCCGGGTGTCCAGCCCCGCGGTCTGCCCCCGGGTGTCCAGCCCCGCGGTCTGCCCCCGGGTGTGTCCAGCCCCACGGTCTGCCCCCGGGTGTGTCCAGCCCCACAGTCTGCCCCCGGGTGTGTCCAGCCCCACAGTCTGCCCCCGGTGTGTCCAGCCCCACAGTCTGCCCCCGGGTGTCCAGCCCACGGTCTGCCCCCGGTCCAGCCCGCGGTCTGCCCGTGTCCAGCCCCGCGGTCTGCCCCCGGGTGTCCAGCCCCGCGGTCTGCCCCGGGTGTCCAGCCCCTGGTGCATTGTATTGTCCGGGCCGCTCCATAGATAAAGCTTTCCTTGCAATATGGAGGGCGACGCGGATATTCCAGGCAGAAGAACCTGTCTTCTGCTGTGATTGGGTGTAAATGATCTAGAAGGAAAGGTTTAACTACTTTCTAAGTCTAAATTCACCCGTCCAGTAAATCGTCCAGTGGATCCGATCCAGCACAATCCGTCCTGAGAAAAAACTACTTTTTTGGCCGTTTTACAAAAATTGATTTCTGCAGGATCCACTTCAGTAACATTGGAGTCTATGGAGAACGGATCCGATAATTGATCACTATGTATCTTCCATTTGAAGCCTTGTCTAAGGGGCTGTTCACACAGAGCCTGAGGAGAGCCTCTTCCTATTCATTTCTACTGTAAAATGACTTTCTGCTCCTATATTTCAGCCTTTTCAGACTTTTTTCTTCAACGTTTTGAAAGCTGGGACAGAAAGTGCCAGATCCTGATGGGATTCACTCCAAATTAGAGATCGTCCAATCAAAAAGCTACAAAAAATGCTTACAAAAATTGCAAAAACACTTGAAAAATTCTTTATTTCTCATCCCCGAACTCCCCAAAATAGCAGTGGTTTCCACTAGAAAACTCATTTTTGACCACTTGAAAGACAAACCAGATTGTGCATTATCACGTAACTGCAATACCATACTCGACCTGAGAGCAGGTGTGGCGCTGTTCATGTCTATTGAAGTCTTTTATATTGGCAGCAGTTGTGTAAAATTGCACTTGGGAATAGCTAGTGATGTAACTCCCTCTAGCGGAGGACGAGGGGTGTAAGATTCCTGAACTTGTCGGTTCATCTACTGAACTTAATAGACCTGTAGGAAACTGCCTATGAGCCTGGAGTCTTGTCAGCGTGAAGTTCAAGTACTTGGCGGCGTCTCCATGCCACCAGCGGTGTTAGCTGGGTATAGAGCTGGAGTGACGGAGACTTGGGAAGAGATTCCTCAAACACATCGTTCACACATCCATGCTTTGAACGTGCTCCATGTGCTTATTATTGGTTTGGGGAGGGGGGAGATCTTGCTGACAGATTCCCTGTAGATATTATTTACTGAGAATGGAGAAGATGAGAGAAATCGATAAACGAGTAATAAAGAATGACACAACTGTAAATAATCACTAGATCATAATATTGTGAGGTAATGTTTTCTATGGAATCAGTGATGGCTTCATCCACACACGTCTATTGCTCCATCTGTGCCTTGTGCTACTTCCTGCACCTTTTATCCTTCATCCTCTGACTGTTATCCTTTGGCTGCTATTCTCCATTTTCTCTTGCTGCTCCTCTCCTCTGGCCGGTCTTTTCTCCTTCTTCCCTCTGGTGCTCCTCTCCTCTGGCCGGTCTTTTCTCCTTCCTCCCTCTGGTGCTCCTCTCCTCTGGCCGGTCGTCTCTCCTTCTTCCCTCTGGTGCTCCTCTCCTCTGGCCGGTCTTTTCTTCTTCTTCCCTCTGGTGCTCCTCTCCTCTGGCCGGTCGTCTCTCCTTCTTCCCTCTGGTGCTCCTCTCCTCTGGCCGGTCTTTTCTTCTTCTTCCCTCTGGTGCTCCTCTCCTCTGGCCGGTCGTCTCTCCTTCTTCCCTCTGGTGCTCCTCTCCTCTGGCCGGTCTTTTTTGCTCCTCTTCTCCTCCTCCACTATTTTAACTGCTCTTCCTCTTTTTTTTCTATTCCTCCCAGTTTTCTTCTCCCTCTTCTCTTCTCTGGTCACTGCTTTCAATGTGACTGCTGCTTCTCTCCTTCTCCCATCTGGCTTTCAGTCTTCGCTTCCTCCAAACAGAATGCATCTACTCTGCTTCTCCTCTTTCCTATTCTTGTTGCTGCTATTTTTCTTCTTTTTCTCTCTGCTGGTGGCTTCTCTCCTCCACCTGCGGCTTATTTTTCTTTTTTTCCTCCCCTCTGGCGGCTTGTCCTCTCCTCCTCCTTCTCCTCTTCATCTCTGACCTGTCCTCTTCTAATCTTCTCCCTCTGACATCTTCTCTCCTCTGGCAGATCATCCTCTCCTCCCCACCCCCATCCTCTGGTGGCTTCATCCTCTCATCCCTCTCTCTCTCCTCTGGCGGCTCGTCCTCTCCTTCCTCTTTTTCTCAACCTCCCCATCCCTTCCCCCCCACACCAGCTTCTTCACCTCGCCCTCCTCCCACACCCCCTCTCTGGCAGCCTTTCTCTTCCCTCATCCTCCTGCCCTCTGGTGGATATTTCCCTCCCCCTCACACTGGCAGCTTCTCCCCTCCCTGCTCCCCTCACTTTTCCCCCCTCCCCCCAGCAGCTTCTCTCCTTCTCCATCCACCTCCCTCCCCTCACACTGGCAGTTTCTCCCCACCCTCCATCCTCCCCTGGCAGCTTCTTTCCCTCCCCCCCCTTCCTCTGGCAGCCTCTCTCCTCCCTCAATACCCCCTCTCCCCCCCCCCCCCCCCCCCTTCCCAGCAGCTTCTCTCCTTCACCATCAACCTTCCATCCCCCCCCAGCAACTTCTCTCCTTCCCCATCCCTTCCCTCCCTCTGGCAGCTTCTCTCCTCCCTCCACCCCCTCCGGCAGCGTTTCCCCTTCTCCATCCACCTCCCAACCCCCCCCCCCCCCCTCCGGTAGTTCTCTCCTCCCTCCACACCCCCTACCCCCCGGCAGCGTCTCTTCTTCTCCGTCCCCCCCATCATAAACCCCCCCCCCGGCAGCTTCTCTCCTTCTCCATCCACCTCCCTCCCCCCCTCTGGCAGCTTCTCTCATGTACCCCCTATGGTGGCAAATTCTCTCCAGTTGCTTCTCATTCATTTCCTGTAGTGGGTATATTATGTCCAATATTGTTCTCTTATGAATAGATTTGTGATGTCATTATGTCATTAGAAATATGTCATATTTGACTATTATTCTTCAGGTGAACACTGATTACTAATCCCACATTGCCTTGTTGATCTTGAAATTACAGATTGTAATGTTACCGGTGATAAAATAAGGTTATCCAGTATGTGCCGGAGAAGTCTGAGACCTGCGCTACCTGGCCGGCACCATGATCAGCTGATCGCCTCTGGCCACTTTGATGGTTGTAAAGATAAAAGCTCGGAAGTTATGAAAAGAAGTGAAAGTGTTTCAGGAGTGAAAGCGATTACCTGTGGGGGTGTGGGAAGCGAGAGGTGAAAGGTAGAAAGGGAAAAACGTAACGGGAATCCAAAACACTGACCAGCAAGAGGGCGAAGGTAGAGAGGGCAGAACGTAACGGGAACCCAAAACACTGACCGGCAAGAGGCCGAAGGTAGAAAGATCAGAACATAACGGGAACCCAAAACACTGACCAGCAAGAGGGCGAAGGTAGAGAGGGCAGAACATAACGGGAACCCAAAACACTGACCGGCAAGAGGCCGAAGGTAGAAAGATCAGAACATAATGGGAACCCAAAACACTGACCGGCAAGAGGCCAAAGGTAGAAAGGGCAGAACATAACGGGAACCCAAAACACTGACCGGCAAGAGGCCAAAGGTAGAAAGATCAGAACATAACGGGAACCCAAAACACTGACCAGCAAGAGGGCGAAGGTAGAAAGATCAGAACATAATGGGAACCCAAAACACTGACCGGCAAGAGGGCGAAGGTAGAGAGGGCAGAACATAACGGGAACCCAAAACACTGACCGGCAAGAGGCCGAAGGTAGAAAGATCAGAACATAATGGGAACCCAAAACACTGACCGGCAAGAGGCCGAAGGTAGAAAGATCAGAACATAATGGGAACCCAAAACACTGACCGGCAAGAGGCCAAAGGTAGAAAGGGCAGAACATAACGGGAACCCAAAACGCTGACCGGCAAGAGGCCAAAGGTAGAAAGATCAGAACATAACGGGAACCCAAAACACTGACCAGCAAGAGGGCGAAGGTAGAGAGGGCAGAACATAACGGGAACCCAAAACACTGACCAGCAAGAGGGCGAAGGTAGAGAGGGCAGAACATAACGGGAACCCAAAACACTGACCGGCAAGAGGCCAAAGGTAGAAAGATCAGAACATAACGGGAACCCAAAACACTGACCGGCAAGAGGCCGAAGGTAGAAAGGGCAGAACATAACGGGAACCCAAAACACTGACCGGCAAGAGGCCGAAGGTAGAAAGGGCAGAACATAACGGGAACCCAAAACACTGACCGGCAAGAGGCTAAAGGTAGAAAGGGCAGAATGTAATGCGATCCCAAAACCCTGACTGGCGATAGCGACTCTCCAGACTTTACCAATGAGCGAATCTGATGAGCTAGAAGTTCAATAGTTGCTACAATTCTTTTGCACAAATGTTAGAGGGGCGGGCAACATTTCACAAATGATAATGCAACTTTTTGGTCTACCAAATACAAAAATGTAACCTTCAGACCATTTTGAAGAATTTGGCGATAAACAAGGAAAGTGATGGGAAACTCACCAATGTTGAATCGGGCTCGATCTTCCCGGCTCGTGAGTCTGGATTGTGACTGACCTCGTTTTTTTCTGAAACCTGGGCAGAGTTCATGCTCTTCTTTTTACATGGGGACAGTAAGGTTGAAAGTCATAAAGTCTGTGTTATCGATGTCATAACCCTAAATGACTCCTGGCATTCGACTGTTCCAACTATTATATTCTGCTTTTATAAGGGTAATCTGTGCCGAAAATATTTTAATCATGTCAAAGAAGTAAACTCCCTGCTGACTAAAACTGTCCACCACTAATAGAATGCAGAGGTGGAAGATTTAATCTAGACAAACTATAATATTAAAAACCAGGGCATAATTACAGTATCAGGGACCAAAAGTTAGTGGGCATGACTGGCTTCGTTAGTGAGTGTGATACTTGCCTTGTTGGGAGGGTTCGGTGATTCCTTCCATGCTATTTATCCGGTGAGTGCCCTTTGGCCGGTTGTTTCTACTGGCTAAGCCCTATCATCACACCCCTACTGACTCGTAGCCCAACAAGCAACCGATCTGCGGTAGGTCGCAGAAGATGCTGGGCCAAGCCTACTAAGTAGACCACCATGCCCACTGAACCCTATCTCCACGCCCCCCTGAATCTGTTACCTGACTCTGCAAGGCAAGTGTTCGCCGACAAGCGACCAGTCCACGGTAAGGTGGAGAAGACGCTGAGCCATGCCCACTAATCCCTATCACCATGCCCCCACCGACTCTATTCCCCAACACTGCAAGGTGAGCATGCTCAAACAAGTGACCAGTCCAGAAGACGCTGGCCACACTCGCTAAGCCAACCGCCACAGCCACTAACTTTAGTTCCCTCCTCTCTCCCCCCCCCCATTCTTCAACTGTCCAAGGAAAGTATGTCCACCGAATAAAGCAACAACCGACAAGCGGTGTATTACAAGCAGGCAATGGCGGCGCGCAGGAAACAGATACAACGGCCAACAATAAGCAGGCTGGGACTGTGATAAAGAGTGTGCAGATGAAAAGACGAAGCCCATGAAGGCGGGCATTACGCCCATCATCTAAGCCGGTCATGCCCACTAGCTTCTGGCAAGTCTGCCAAAACAGAACAATAGTCTGAACTAAGCCCAATCCATACATCACAGCACAGCAATGTGTGAACACCGCAATAAACATAGGCAGAAATTAGGTGTTGGATATTATTGTGGAGCCTTCACACCCTGTTAGGGTGTAGTATCCCACTGTCAGGTAAGAGGGGTACAGACCGGTGCTGGGACACCCAGATCACACTAGGAGCCAGGGTAGTGGGGATGGGTGGAGAAAAGGGATGAGCTAGTATACTCGCTACTATTCGGAACTCGCCGAACAGTAGCTGTATTCGGCTACTCGCTACTCTACGAGTATCTTACGAGTACTTGGGAGTAGCGAGTAGTCCGATTACTTTTGCAGTGTATCTATAGATACACTGCAAAAGTACCCTAAAAGTGAATAAAAGTTGTTTAAAAATAACAAAATTACATACTCGCCTGTCCGACGCCTGCACCAGGACAGTCCCAGAAGACCTGCGATCACCGAACAATGGCTGGAAGTCACAGGTCCATCAGATGGCGACACGTCACAACCACGTGATCGCTAGCGGCCACCTGATTGGCCAGATTGCAAGGCCCTGGCAGGCCACCTGATTGGCCGCTAATGATTACGTGGCTGTGACGTGTCGCCATCTGATTGGCCAGATCGCTACCAGCCATCTGATAGTGGAGAGGAAGTAGTTAGAGGGAGTGCCTGGGAATAGTGAGGCCAGGAAGAACACACAAAGATGATGTGGGACATGTGACAAAGGGTATAAATAGAGCAGGAAAGATCTAGAAAGGAGGAGAGACAGTTGAATAGTAGAAAGAGAGAGACCGTTAAGTGTCCAGAGGCCAGACTGAGGAGCAGAGGAGGAGGACTACGTGGCTCCAGGAGGAAGAGAAGGTCCCAGAGGCACGGGCAGTGACTATTCCACCCGTGGGACTCGTGTCCATTGTCAGGTGCAGGCAAGTGGAGGGACTAGGCCACAAGGGGCACCGGGACCCCAAGTCTACTGGAGAAGACAGACCAGGCTCAGCTAGCATCCCGGAGACTGTGTGGTACTTTCAAGGTGACACGGTCGACAACCGCGCACATCTGCTGAAATAGTGGCAACCATAGGGCTAAGGGGAGAGACTGCAGGTCAACCCCTAAGAAAAGCCCACAGTCACTGGCTCAGAGCTTTATGTGGCGAGGACGGTTGAGGCAAGCGCAGTGTAAAGAGGCTGATAAAGGACAGAGAAGGGGTGCTGATTACGTGTCATCCTCCTATCCGGGAGTAGCTGGATCCCTTTCACCGAGAACCCAGTCCTCAGTGGGCTGTTACACACAGATTGTGAGTAAAAGACCTGAAAACTGCGACCCACTGTGTCTGGGAACTTTGTTGAGCACCAGATACATAACTACCAATTTACTCAGGTATCTCAAGCTGCCCTGGGGGTCAGCCCTACCCATGGAGGGCTTAAGAACATTGCTGCCTCCCGACCATCGGTACCTAGGAAGACTGTCAAGCAGCGGCGGCCATCATTAGCCTCAACCTGCGGGTGGCGTCACGTAAAAACAACAAGTATCCCCAAGTCCGGTCAATCCTTCCCTAATGAACCCTCCACGCCAAATGACCTTCCCTAAGAGAGAGAGCCATCCTCACCAGACGATTGACACCGCCAGGGTCACTGAGCCAGTTCTCGACCCCTGTGACTTCCGTCAAGAAGCCTCAAAGCCTGGTTCCGAGTATCCTAAGGCCCTGGAGGGGCGTGTTACAGAGACCCAATATTGTCATCCTCCACCACTAGGGTGAGCTCAGGAGCAGACTTCTTATTCAATAAACTCCATGATAGTGCAGTCTGTCTTGGCTCCCCCTAGTGGTGAAGACCGGAATTTATCTATGCTGTGGATTTGGAGCTCTGTAAAAGAACAAGATCTCTCTAAACACTATTACTATACGTCAAATTTTAAATCATCAAATACTTAGTCGTTTCTTTAAATATTACTAGAAAATTTATATTTACCGGTATTTATTCTTATTTTTTTTATCTGTGAAGTCTAGAAACAGCCCAGACTCCTTACTATCTGAAAATCATTCACATTATGTATCTGGATGAGGTTCAGATCAACCGGGTAATTAATATGCGCTAGACAATTGATTGCATAATGTTTTATAATTGAGCCGCTGCCTAAAAAGCAATTAAAAACCACAATGAAAAGTTTCAAGATGCAAAACCATCACCAGGATTAACTGTTTACTGCCCAAATGCCAGGTCTCTGCTGCATATGTTAATTACACTTTGGAACTTGGGTGCCTAACGCCCATTGATGGAATGATCCTGGAGATCCAAAGGGAAGTGCTACCAAATTTTTTTCTTAGGTCTGATTTGTGCCATGATTTCTCCAGAAGCACAGCACCAACCCAATAATTCCATATTATGTATGCATCCAAATAATAAAAGGGGCTTTTCTCTCTGATAAGACATCACCTTGATGACTGCTACAGTACTGCCCTATGTACAAGTATATAACTATATAATACTGCCCTATGTACAAGTATATAACTACTATAATACTGCCCCTATATACAAGAATTATAACTACTATAATACTGCCCCTAGGTACAAGATATAACTACTATAATACTGCTCCTATATACAAGAATATAACTACTATAATACTGCCCCTATATACAAGAATATAACTACTATAATACTGCTCCTATATGCAAGAATATAACTACTATAATACTGCTCCTATGTACAAGAATATAACTACTATAATACTGCTCCTATGTACAAGAATATAACTACTATAATACTGCCCCTATGTACAAGAATATAACTACTATAATACTGCTCCTATGTACAAGAATATAACTACTATAATACTGCCCCTATACAAGAATATAACTACTATAATACTGCCCTATTACAAGAATATAACTACTATATTACTGCTCCTATGTACAAGAATATAACTACTATAATACTGCTCCTATATACAAGAATATAACTACTATAATACTGCCCTATATACAAGAATATAACTACTATAATACTGCTCCTATATACAAGAATATAACTACTATAATACTGCCCTATATACAAGAATATAACTACTATAATACTGCCCTATGTACAAGATAATATAACTACTATAATACTGCTCCTATGTACAAGAAATATTATAACATATATTAATACTGCCCTATATACAAGAATATAACTACTATAATACTGCCCCTATATACAAGATATAACTACTATAATACTGCTCCTATATACAAGAATATAACTACTATAATACTGCTCCTATATACAAGATATAATCTATAATACTGCTATGTACAAGATTAACTACTATAATACTGCTCCTATATACAAGAAATACTCTATACTAACTATAACTACTAACTCTATATGCTCATATACAAGAATATAATATATATACTTCTATGACAATATAATTTAACTGCTCCTATGTAGAAGAATATAACTACTATACTACTATAATACTGCTCCTATATACAAGAATATAACTGCTATAACACTGCCCCTATATACAAGAATGTAACTACTATAATATACTGCTCCTATATACAAGAATATAACTACTATAATACTGCTCCTATGTACAAGAACATAACTACTATAATACTGCTCCTATATACAAGAATATAACTACTATAATACTGCCCCTATGTACAGGAATATAACTACTATAATACTGCTCCTATGTACAAGAGTATAACTACTATAATACTGCCCTATGTACAAGGTATAACTACTATAATACTGCCCTATGTACAAGAGTATAACTACTATAATACTGCCTGTGTACAAGAATATAACTACTATAATACTGCCCTATTACAAGAATATAACTACTATAATACTGTCCTTGTACAAGAATATAACTACTATAATACTGCCCTATATACAAGAATATAACTACTATAATACTGTTCCTTGTACAAGAATATAACTACTATAATACTGCCCTATATACAAGAATATAACTACTATAATACTGTCCTTGTACAAGAATATAACTACTATAATACTGCCCCTATATACAAGAATATAACTACTATAATACTGCTCCTATGTACAAGAATATAACTACTATAATACTGCTCCTATTGTACAAGAATATAACTACTATAATACTGCTCCTATATACAAGAATATAACTACTATAATACTGCTCCTATGTACAAGAATATAACTACTATAATACTGCCCTATGTACAAGAATATAACTACTATAATACTGCTCCTATGTACAAGACTATAACTTACTATAATACTGCCCTATGTACAAGAATATAACTACTATAATACTGCTCCTATGTACAAGACTATAACTCTATAATACTGCTCCTATGTACAAGAATATAACTACTATAATACTGCTCCTATGTACAAGAATATAACTACTATAATACTGCTCCTATGTACAAGAATATAACTACTATAATACTGCTCCTATGTACAAGAATATAACTACTATAATACTGCTCCTATGTACAAGAATATAACTACTATAATACTGCCCTATGTACAAGAATATAACTACTATAATACTGCCCTATGTACAAGAATATAACTACTATAATACTGCCCTATGTACAAGAATATAACTACTATAATACTGCCCCTATGTACAAGAATATAACTACTATAATACTGCCCCTATGTACAAGAATATAACTACTATAATACTGCCCCTATGTACAAGAATATAACTACTATAATACTGCCCCTATGTACAAGAATATAACTACTATAATACTGCTATATACAAGAATATACTATTATAATACTGCCCTTAATGTACAAGAATATAACTACTATAATACTGCTCATATGTGCAAGAATATAACTACTATAATACTGCCCCTATATACAAGAATATAACTACTATAATACTGCCCCATTGTACAAGAATATAACTACTATAATACTGCCCTTAATGTACAAGAATATAACTACTATAATACTGCCCCTATGTACAAGAATATAACTACTATAATACTGCCCCTATATACAAGAATATAACTACTATAATACTGCTCCTATGTACAAGAATATAACTACTATAATACTGCCCCTCTGTTACTCTCACATACCTTCCCTTTGTGAACTCGGATGGGGCTGTTCATGAGATGTGGCTAGTTCTTTTAGGCCTTTATGTGATGCCCAAAAATATTGAATTGGGGATAATTGTATGGAACTGAACTAATTAAACTCTTTTTGGGTTCTACCTCAAAGGGGCATTTCTAAAGTGAAGAAGAGTCGAGCCTAATACTGTAATAAGAAACAAATATTCTTAAAATTAAAAATTTCCAGTTGACTAATTCTGATATTTTGACAAATGTTTGTGTCTTTAAAACATTTTCTATAAACCATGTCCTACTGGTATAAGATATAATATGATAATTAATAATCCTTCCTTGTTAAACAGGTTAACAAAGTGTTAATACTCAATAGACGCCAATGGTGAATTGTAAACCTCGAAAATATCCTGGTACTTGGCAGTAGAGTGTAAGCCCCCAGGGTGACTATTATCATCTCCCCTCCTACTACTAAATCTTATGTATGGATCCATGCCAGAAACCATTTCACAACTGAATATGTCGTTGATCAGAAAGTTCCTAAAGAGATTTTTTTTTTTGTACATTTCACTCCAGCTATAAATTATATTTTTGGGTTGGGCCTCTGAATCACTTCAATACCAGCTCAAGGTCTATATCATTTTTAACTTTCCTTTTTCCTCCTGTAAAAAAAAAAACTATTTAGCAATTAAAATGTTATAATTTTAACATTTTTTTAATATCTGTATGGGAAGAGTGTTCATTCCGTTCTGTTTGTATATATCTTGAGATGGAACCGCTATGGGTTCACGTTCTACCCCATGTGAATATTTTATAAATCTGGGCTGTGAAATCAGTAAGCCAAACATCCGCCTCCAAAAATCTAGATATGGTAAGAGACAACAAAGCGCAATAGGGCCTTATCTCAATAACAGGGCTATTGCCTATGTGTAGGGTGCTCACCTGGTAAGGTTGTGTGACCCACAACCTGGTGTTTTCGCGTGTACAGCTGCCGCTGGATCCACATTTCCACGTGTTAAAGGGTGTTCAATTGAGACTCAAAGGACGAAGTATATGGCGATCCATGCTGCTGAAATGAAAGGACTGAGCCTTCGTTCTGCTGAGTCTTGTTTTTGTCTTGGCTTGTCTGCATCCATCTACCTAAACTCAGAGGCAGCGTGATTTGAAGTTCACCGCTTCGGATTCCTCCACACATGGTCACGAAAATTCTTGGGGGATTCACTGCAGGCTTGGCTTCCATATTCTTTACTCTACTAGTGGTTGGGTCTCACACAACCACATAAGGTAATCCCTGAGGAAGGAGCATAGCAGGCTCCGAAAGGCGTAGGAAGAGGAATAAAAGAGCATCATTGCACCAGTCCTTGGTCCGGTCCTTTCATTTCAGCAGCACGGATCGCCATACACTTCGTCCTTTGAGTCTCAGTTAAACATCCAACTCTAACTCCTCAATTTTCCTGACTCCAACTTCAACTCCAACTCCACCAAAATGGACACCGACTCCACAACCATGGCTATGAAGTCAGTAAGTCAAACATCCGACTCCTCAATTTCCCTGAATCCGACTCCAACTTTGACTCCATCTCCACCAAAATGGACTCCCGACTCCATGACTCCAACTCCATAACCATGGCTGTGAAGTCAGTAAACCACACATCTGACTCTGACTCCTTAATTTCTCTGATTGTGACTCTGACTCCAGCAAAATGGACACGTTCTCCATGACTCTGACTCTGACTCCACAGCCCTGTTATTGAATGCATTTATTTTTCATACCCTGGCCCACCCGTAATGATTTTTCATCGTGTTGAGAAGTGAAATTTGAGCATAAAAGTTCTATCTGAAACCTACTTAACAAAATAAATCTGCTGGTCTCAAACGAATGGTAAAAAAAATGCTGCCCAAAACCTCTACCTACTATCACTTCATTACCATTAATGTATGTAATAAGCAGCAATGGGAACAGCCTTCAGCACAGATCAACCAGCAGCTACAGACCCAAACTGCAGAAGCCCCTCATCTTCTATCCAATTCTCCATCTTACAGTTTTGGATTTATATAATTTCCAAAATGTTCTCTCCTCATTTCAGGACAGTAGGTCGCTAAATTTGTCTTTTTTTGTGATGGCTTTGACTTTGTCTCTTACAGGATCAGCGAGTGTCCTTTATTCAGTGCTGCCAAAGACAATGATATTAAGGGTCTCAAAAAACTTCTGGAGTGCACATCGACCGACCTGAATATCAGGGGTAAGTGGGTAGAGCTATTTAAGTCCAAAGAGTGGGGCTTCATTTAAGACAAACTGTAAAGGCAGAAAGTACCGTGTGGAGCTATTTAAAGCAGAGTTCCCCAACCTTTCTAAACTTGAGAGTCAAATTCAGCTCTGAAAGATGGCCGCGACAAACAATCAGCTCTGAGTGGTTCACGAGCCACATCCATCTCCAAGAGAGGGTCCCGAGCCGCATGCATCTCCGAGGGGTGGTCCCGAGCCGCATGCATCTCCGAGGGGTGGTCCCGAGCCGCATGCATCTCCGAGGGGTGGTCCCGAGCCGCATGCATCTCCGAGGGGTGTGGTCCCGAGCCGCATGCATCTCCGAGGGGTGGTCCCGAGCCGCATGCATCTCCGAGGGGTGGTCCCGAGCCGCATGCATCTCCGAGGGGTGGTCCCGAGCCGCATGCATCTCCGAGGGGTGGTCCCGAGCCGCATGCATTTCCGAGGGGTGGTCCCGAGCCGCATGCATTTCCGAGGGGTGGTCCCGAGCCGCATGCATCTCCGAGGGGTGGTCCCGAGCCGCATGCATCTCCGAGGGGTGGTCCCGAGCCGCATGCATCTCCGAGGGGTGGTCCCGAGCCGCATGCATCTCCGAGGTGTCCGAGCCGCATGCATCTCCGAGGGGTGGTCCCGAGCCGCATGCATCTCCGAGGGGTGGTCCCGAGCCGCATGCATCTCCGAGGGGTGGTCCCGAGCCGCATGCAGCTCCGAGGGGTGGTCCCGAGCCGCATGCAGCTCCGGGGGAGGGTCCCGAGCCACATCCAGCTCCGGGGAGGGTCCCGAGCAACATCCAGCTCCGGGGGAGGCTCACTGTAGTGACACCCAGAGCCCCCAGTACTGGTATAATGGCTGCAAAAACCTTTTCATACAAATCACACTGAGAAGGTATACAAAGATCTAAGGTGTCCTACCTTGCCTCAATACAGATCTACTTTTATGTGTAGAGCTACTCGCAAAAGTCCCCATCTTGAGTCCTGCTCTTCACAGCTGTTTGCTAGAACTAATGCACCAAGGTGGAAGACAGTCGTGAGCCACACATCACGGGCCCATGAGCAACAACTTGGGGACCCTTGATTTAAAGTCTTGAATAATCAGAACCTTTTAGGGTCTTATAACCCTAATCTTAATAATCTGTGTTTTAGGAGCCGTGGGAGAGACCGTACTTCATGTGGCTGTTTCATATGATAACCTGGAGGCTGCCGAAATAATTCTAGAGGCTGCACCAGACCTCATCAACCAATCCTTCACCTCTACCCTGTATGAAGGTGAGACATTGCTTTATATTATAGGGTGATATTTTGTAAAGCTCAATTAAATTAACTGAGATTTGGGAATCTACACCACCTTTTATTTTCCTTCTCCCCTATTTAATTTAAGATGACATCAAATCTTGTATTGGCAACTCCTTTTTTTTATTTATTTAAAGGAAAACCATTTTTTTTATCATTTTTTTACTCCTTGACTTTGATCCTGACCCTTGACTCTTATGTAAACTGAATCACACACCTAATGGTGTACTTAACTTCAGGATAGACACAAAAATGTTTAAAAAGTGTATATGGCGGGATGAGAAAAGTGTCCGAACGTCATGCCGACCTCGACAAATAGGTCCCCATATCTCAGCTTTTTGGGCTCAAATTTCATAAAAGTTATAATTTTCTGGGCTCTAGTGATGAGCGAGCACTACAATGCTCAGGTGCGCGGTACTCAAAACGACTAGGTCAGATGCTTAGACGGGCTTGACTCGAGTACAGAGTCTCATGGAAGTCAATGGGGAAACTCGCAAGATTCCTCCAGAAAACCTCTTGAGTTTTCCACTGACTTCCATTATACTCTGCACTCAAATTGAGCCCGCCTGCATGTCCAACCTGCTCATTTTGAGCATTGTAGTGCTCACTCATCACTACTAAGCTCCAATGGAGGTGAAAGGAGAGCAACGCATCCACGGCCACCTTCCGTTCCATGATGTCTATGCCAAAAGGTCTCCAAATTTTGACATGATTGAACAACCCCTATAAATAACAGGTAAACTATTAACATGAAGACATTTGACTCGTAGCCCAGTAATTGTTGTTATTATAATGCCATGGCGCTTTAAATGTGGAAGGGTATGCAAACACAAGTACAAGGTACATGGACAGCATGTGGCACGCAAGTACAGTAGGATAGAGGACGCTGTGACAATCTACGAGGGGACAGGTGATGATACATTAGGAGAGGGTAGAGTTGGTTGTACGGTGGTTTGGTGGACCGAGGCTCACTGTAGGCTTGTCGGAAGAGGTGGGTGTTCAGGTTTCTTTTAAAGGTTTCCAGAGTCGGTGAAAGTCTGATGTGTTGGGTCAGAGAGTTCCAGAGTATGGGGGAAGCATGGGAGAAGTCTTGTATGCGGTTGTGGGAAGAAGGGACAAGGGAGGAGCAGAGGAGGAGGTTGTGTGCGGGTAGGTATTGGGATGTTAATAACTAATGTATAATTACCAAAAAAAGAGGAGAATGAGCGGCACTCACCAGTCTTTTCTGCAGTGTATTGAAGTTTTATTCCATTGTTAAAAGCTGGAGTTACAGGGTCACAGCGGAGTCAGAGTCGCTCAGCTAGGGCTTCGACAGGTCCGGTTTGCTGTCTACATTCATATCTATTACATTTTCTCTCCTAGGACAAACTGCTCTACATATTGCAGCCGTCAATCAGAACTTGAATTTGGTGAAACTATTGATCGAGAAAGGCGCCGACGTCAGTTCCCCTAGAGCCATCGGAAGTTTCTTCTCTTACAGTCAGGAGAATCTATTTTACTTTGGTTAGTGCAACTATCGGCACCACATACATCGTAAAATATATTTGCCCTAATTACCGTATGTTTTGAAAAATCCTTTCTTTCATATCTTTATTTTTTCACTACAGCTTGGTTAGACCCTTGATCATCCAACTCTTCCTATCCTCTTGCTTTTAGGTGAACACGTTCTGTCTTTTGCTGCTTGCACCGGCAACAAGACCATTGTCCGTCTACTTATCGAGAATGGAGCCAGCGTTCGGGCTCAGGATTCCTATGGTGAGTACTGATATTTAAAGTATTAATTAAAGATTATAAATTGTTCAGAATTAGTTACTGTATGTATTGGAAGTGGGACAACTGCATAACTGTCCATGTAAATAGTAGACTCCAACAGTTTAAAATGAATATTAAGATCGACAATGAAGAAATGGGAATGGTAGACAGTTTAATCTTATTTGGGTCCCTCGTTGATTGTAATGGCGGCTCTACAGCTGAAATCAAGCGGCGGCTTTTTGGGGTCATGCGGCAATGATGAACATGGAGCAACTCAATCACCCCCAGTCGACTATTGGTTACAGCCCAATAGCATTATACGAGTGCGAGATGTGAACCTTGACAAAGGTTGATCAAAGAAAGATAGATTCCTTCGAACTGTGGTGCTGGAGGAGACTCTTACGAGTCCCGTGGACAACCAAGATCACAAATAAGGCTGTCCTGGAACATGTCAATTCACAGACGTCCCTGGTAGGAAAAGTCATATGACAGAAACTGTCTTACTTCGGCCACATGATGAGAGCAAATTCCTTGGAGAAGGACGTGATGCTTGGTATGGTCAGTGGCAGCAGAGGTCGCGGAAGACCTGAGGCGGCCGTCACACGCTGAGATATCTTGCCAGATATCGTTTAAGCGATCTCCTTTTTGATCGCTTAAGCGATATCGGGCAAGATATCGTTGCATGTAATCAAGCGATTTACGATGGTAAATCGCTTGATCGTGACATCGCTGATCTGAGGTTCGGTTCTCAGATCTAGCGATGAACGATGCAACGATCTGCATCATCGTGGTGTATGACACCACGATGATCCATCTCCCAGCGACCGCGCCTATGCTGGGAGATGGTAACTATGGTACACGTCGGGTAACTAAGCGATGCGCGGCGCCTAGTAACCCGATGTGTACCATAGTAACGAGCGAGATCGCGGCTCCGCATCGCTGGTGAGTCTGTCTGTGTGACATCTCACCAGCGATGTGAGCGATATTGTAAGCGATTGCGCGTGCACGTGATCGCTTACAATATCGCTAAAGATGTCGCAGCGTGTGACGGCCGCCTAAGACCCATTGGATGGACTCCCATCATGGCAGACCCAGGAATGAACATCAGAGAAGTGAAGGATGCTGTGATAAAACAGAGAAGCTTGGAGGAAAATGGTTCACATGGTATCCAATAGTCAGAAACGACTGAATAGAGTGAATTGGTATGATGCGAGTCACTACAATACTAACTAGTCCCAGAGGTGTGGAGAGAGACTGCAATTACAGATAGTAATTATAATAATATTACTATTTGCTGAATAAGTAAAGGGAGGTCAAACCATCCAAGGTCAGGTCCAGGAGATGGCGCAGTACAACAAGGAGTAGTCAGAAACTAAATCCAATTCACAAGCCGGAGTCAGGAAAACCAGAAAGCCAAAACAGTTTACAGGGAGCAGGCAAAAGAGGAGTCAGGTTACAAGCAAATGGTCAAAGTCCAGGGAAGGAAATAGTCAGGCTGGGTCAGGCACAGAGCACAGAGGGATCAGACTTACACAGGCAGCAACAAGTGTACGATTGACACTGAATAGAGGAGCCAGCATGCTTAAGTAGAGGACAAATCAAGGGAAGTGAACACAGATGATTGCAGCACAGACCCAGCACAACCAAAACAGACTGACCGCCTCCACACAATAGTAAAATAGCAGATACGGATAAGAGTGGAGATCGTGACAGTTGGAATTGGTAAACGGATGGTTCCAACATATCCGCTGCTTTCGTTGTCGAACGTCCAATGATAAATCTGAAAGTTGACTTATTATGGCCTCTCTGTTTTGTAGGTAACACCATACTCCATATCTTGGCCCTACAACCCAATCAGACCTTCTCCTGTCAGATGTTCGATCTCATATTGTCCTACGACGATACAGAAAACGATGAGGTGGACATTCAGATGATCCGCAATTACATGGGTCTCACGGTCTTCAAATTATCAGCTGCCGAGGGAAACGTCGTCGTAAGTAAAACTTTTTGGATGTCTGAAAAAGGTTTCTAAAGAATCTGAATTCTCTTATGATGATCCCTTTTGTCTTGTTACAACTTCAAAGAAGCACATGTATGTTTTAAGGTACTTGCAGTGTCTTGCATAAGTTCCTACATTAGTTCACGGTACACCCACAAACTTAAATGTATTTATTGGGGTTTTGTGTGATTATATAAACACTAAGTAGCAAGAACTTGTGAACGGTAAAGGAAATTATACCTGTTTTTATTGTTTCAAACAAAATACTGAACATTGTACCGTATATTGGTATCCAGCCCTCTGTAATTTCATACACCTAAAGAAAATCCTGAGTGACTAATTGTTCGCAGAAGACGCATAATTAGTACATTGAGTCCACATGTGTGTAATGTCTTCTCGGCATAATTACAGCTGTTCTGAGAAGGCCTCAGAGGTTTGTTTAAGAACATTAGGGATCAAACAGCATCATGAAAACCAAGGAACACCCCAGGCAGTTCAGGGATAAAGTTCAATAGAAGACTAAAGCAGGGTTAGGTTATAAAAAAATAAAATAAAAAAAATAACATAAAATATCCCAAACTCTGAACATCTCACAGAACAATGTTCAATCCATCATATAAAACTGGAAGGAGAACGGCACAACTGCAAAGCTAAAAGGAATAGCCATCCATGAACCTGAAGTCCCAAGGAGAGCACAAATGAGAGAAAAGCCAAGAGGCCCATGGATGTGCCGTAGAGATGTGTCTTCAGGATGACTATTAGGGTAGAAGCACATTATGCAAGAAACTTGCATGAGTCTCCAATGACTCACCCGGAATGGCCCCTGTCTCAGTTGCTTTTGTTTCTATGCAGCGCCACACTGTCGTCCAGAGAGGCAGCTCCAAAGAAATCGTATCCTATAAAACTTTAGTCAAACAACCATTTCCAACTGTACCAATCTCCCACTGAACGTTACAGTGCTAACCTACATACCTGGGCATCAAGCTGATGTAGAACGGCCTTTACTCAATAAAGAACTTGGCTTCCAGCAACAAAACTGTATCATTGTGTTGGCCAAGGGGGTGAAGTATTTCACATGTTCCAACTGTAACCAACAATACCTTATCCTTTATAATACAAATACACATCAACACTCCACACACAACATTGATCGCAACAAGCGTAGATGGAATGAAGGATTTATTACAGTGTCGAGATGGAAAGCTCCAACATGGGACTGGTACAAAGAAGACAAATACTGACTACTGCCAGGTATGACCCCGACACATGTGAGATGGATGGTGATACACTGGAAGCGGTAAAGGACTTCACCCTACTCGGATCAATGATCAGTCAAGATGAAGTGACGACACCGGAAGTCAATAGGAGAAAAGCTATGGGCAAATCCACAATGAAGTCACTGGACGAGGTCTTCACATCAAGGAACATTTCACTGGTGATGAAGACACGGCTCGTACATAGTCTGGTCTATTCTGTAGGAACATTTCACTGGTGATGAAGACACGGCTCGTACATAATCTGATCTATTCATTCTGTAGGAACATTTCACTGGTGATGAAGACACGGCTCGTACATAGTCTGGTCTATTCTGTAGGATCATTTCACTGGTGATGAAGACACGGCTCGTACATAGTCTGCTCTATTCTGTAGGAACATTTCACTGGTGATGAAGACACGGCTTGTACATAGTCTGGTCTATTCTGTAGGACCATTTCACTGGTGATGAAGACACGGCTCGTACATAGTCTGGTCTATTCTGTAGGAACATTTCACTGGTGATGAAGACTCGGCTCGTACATAGTCTGGTCTATTCTGTAGGAGCATTTCCCTGGTGATGAAGACACGGCTCGTACATAGTCTCGTCTATTCTGTAGGAACATATGGAAGTGACACCTGGACGATAAAGGAACAAGACAGAAGAGTCAACGCCTTCATAATGTGGAGCTGGAGAAGGAGGTTATCAATACCGTGGATGGCAAGAAGAACAAACACATCAATACTGGAAGAAATAAAGCCAGACATGTCACTGGAAGGAAGAATCACCAAGAGATGACTTGTCTACACATCATACGAAGAGAGAAATCACTAGACATCATTGTCGGAAGAATAGAAGAACAAGCTGAAGAGGAAGACCAACAACCCGATGGCTTGATACAATCAAGAAAATGGTGGAGAAGACCCTGGTGGACCTATCTAGGCTGCACAAAATCGATCTTTCAAAAAGCATTCATCCATCAAGTAGTCATGAGTTGAAATTGAGCCGAAGGCCGTTAAATAATTAATTTAATTGCAATTTTTTACATTTCCCCTCGCCACTTTTTACAATTATGTCCATTAAGGTTTAATTTTCTTTAATATTCAGTGGAGAACTCCCTCGATTTAAAAGCTCTTCTCTAGATTATGATCCTCTAACCTTACACTTATTGATCAGGCTTCTAATGTTTTTTTTGTTGCTTTTCTTGACTTCTCAGATGTTTCAGCATCTATTAAAAAAACGGAAGAAGGTCCAATGGAGTTTTGGCCCAGTGAGCTCCATCTTGTATGACCTTTCAGGCATTGACTCTTGGGGAGAAGATCAGTCTGTGTTGGACCTTGTAGTGTCTTCCAGAAAGAGAGCAGTAAGTACATCTGCCTTTCAGGTTTTACATATGTGTTGCCTGTTTTACATGACGCATTCAATGCTCTAACCCAACATTTTGTTCCAGGCCCGCCACATCCTTGACCTTACACCTGTGAAAGAACTCGTGAGTCTGAAGTGGAGGAGTTGTGGCCGGCCGTACTTCTGGTTTTTAGCGGCAGTCTACGTCCTCTACATGATCTGTGTCACCATGGTTTGCATCTACAGGCCTCTTAAGGAACTTCCTAACAAACCTAATGATTCTCGGGATGCCACCATCTTGATGCAAAGACCTCTCTATGTAAGTGCCCAACTAATAGATTCAGGTTGTTTTTTTATTTAATTGCAGGTGTTACCTTTTTATGACTCCTCTTTACATTTCTACCAGGAAGCGTACGTCACCTATGAGGATGATCTTCGTCTCGTTGGGGAACTTATTAGCATTTTAGGAGCAATCGTTATTCTACTGCTTTTGGTAAGAAATGCTCGAAACCTTCGGTGCACAAACGTTTGTGTCCAAGAGCCACATTGTTAGATTATATCACTGACTGAATCATACATAACTAATTATGAGGGATTTTTCCATTCGAGATTATTTTTCAGTCCTATTGAATTCAACTCATCGGATCCCCACTGATGTGATATTCTTGACCTAAAGTTGGGATGGCCTATTACTATATTAAGCTTAGACAATGCTTTCGATGATAACCATCCTGGTGGTCTGGGTCAATAAAGGGTTTTCATCTAGTCCTAGGAAACTATTATGGACCCATTCATTGACCTTCTCAATCGGGATTAGATCATTAACCTATCTACTGCTCTAGACCAAAAAAGATGATCTAATTCATTTTAACACTTCCCTAGTCCACTAGAGATGTTATAATGGTGTCTTCAATTATCAAGACCAGCAGGTATGATGATAAAAACTGTGATGATCATCCTCCCCTCGTCTTCCTCCTCGTCTTCTCCTCGTCTTCCTCCTCGTCTTCCTCCTCGTCTTCCTCCTCGTCTTCCTCCTCGTCTTCCTCCTCGTGTTCCTCCTCGTCTTCCTCCTCGTCTTCCTCCTCCGCCTTCGTCTTCCTCCTCCGCCTTCGTCTTCCTCCTCCGCCTTCGTCTTCCTCCTCCGCCTTCGTCTTCCTCCTCCGCCTTCGTTTTCCTCCTCCGCCTTCGTTTCCTCCCGCCTTCGTCTTCCTCCTCCGCCTTCGTCTCCTCCTCCCTTCGTCTTCCTCCCGCCTTCGTCTTCCTCCTCGCCTCGTCTTCCTCCGTCGTCGTCGTCTTCCATCGTCTTCTCGCTTCCTCGGTCCTCGTCGTCTTCCTCCGCTCGCGTCTTCCTCCTCCTCCTCGTCGTCTTCCTCCTCCTCCTGAAAGTTATTAGTAACATCCCTGGTGGACTAGGAAATTGAAAATAATAATATCCCTGTTGGTTTTGGACAGTAAAGAAGGTAAAGTTGTTGATATTAAAATTGCTCATGGACTAGGTCAATGAATAGGTCCATTATATTTTTCCTGGTGGTCTAGTTCAGAAAAGGAAGATGGTAACGCTTTTAGTGGTCTTGTGTAATAAAGAAGGTAACAGTGATATCCCTGATGATCTTTGCCACAGTTTCCCTAACTCCAGTCTTCACGGCCCCCAACAGGTCCTATTTTCAGGATTTCCTTAGCATTGAACAGGTGATGCTAAGGAAATCCTGAAAACGGGAAGTATTGGGAGCCATGAGGACTGGAGTTTGGGAACCGCTGGTCTACGGGATTGAAGCTGTTGTTAGTAACGCCCCTAGTGGTCGGGTGGACTGTCCCTTCACACAAATAATGCTTCATTATGCGAGAAGCTGAGCATTTTCCAATTGTTACCAATCCTGCCAAGTCTCTACTTTGTCTTCTTCCTTAATGATAACTTCTGCTTTATGGATGTACTTATTTTCTGTTTTTAGATTCCCGACTTGGTGAGGGTTGGAGCCACGAGATATTTTGGCCAGACAGTTCTTGGTGGTCCCTTTCATATAATCATGTAAGAACATCATTAACTATCTGAGAAAGTTTGGTTGTTTCTAAGACTTTATTTAATGTCTGTAAACTCTTTTCTATAGAATTGGTTTTGCCTGTATGGTGATGGCCGTTTTGGTGATGAGGTTGACCAACAGCAGTGGAGAAGCGGTTCCTATGTCGGTGGCTTTGGTTCTGGGCTGGTGTTACATCATGTATTTCACTCGTGGTTTTCAGATGCTCGGACCATTTACCATCATGATACAAAAGGTAAAGATGTCGCCTTCTATAGACTTTTCCCCCAACGTTTCTCCCATGTACAGTGACTCTCTTCTCATACTGAACCTACTTACTTTTCAGATGATCTTTGGAGACCTCCTGCGTTTTTGTTGGCTGATGGCCGTGGTTATTCTTGGCTTTGGTGCAGGTGAGATTCTGTTTTATTTGCCTTTTTATGCATTTGGTTGCAATTAGTGATGAGCAGGCACTAACACTCAGGTGCTCGGTACTCTGTAATGAGCGGGTTGGATCAAGTATAATGGAAGTCAATGGGGAACTCAAGCATTTATCCAAAAGATCTTTCGAAAAGATGCTGACTTCCAATATACTCAGGTGCTCGAGTGATGCCTATCCGAGCGTCCAACTGCTCATTACGAGCCCCCAAGCATGGTAGGGCAAGTTCTTGTCGGCGAACATGAAGCCCAACTCTGCCTCAATTAGCCCCTCAAAGATGAGGTCAATTTTGTCCACCAGAACACAGAAAAAAACCTTGAAAAATACGTAAATGAAGTGTGTAAGTATGTGACAAAAAGCAACAAATAAGCCACCATCAACAGAAGATCGCTTGCAATAAAAACTGTGCAAATGCACATATTCCTTCCAAACTGTATAATATTATAAAATTTAGGTATTTGGCAAAATATGAATCAATCTTTTGAGCCACCCCGCCACGTCAAGGCAATCTCATCAGGGTGCTCCTACACTATATATTTTAGTTGTGCCATGTGGCCTCCAAGATATACATAAAGCAGAATTATTATTATTATTATTATTATTTATTTATATAGCGCCATTATATTCCATGGCGCTTTACATGCTAAAAGAGGCAGAATAGGACAAGTAACATAGTAACAATACAAGTAACAATAAATGTGGACAGTTCGGTTGTACAGATACAAGAGGGGAGAAATCCTGTCCACAAAGGCTCAGTCTACGAGGGGCGGGTGGGAATACAGTGGGAGGAGGAAATTCCAGTCATGAGGCGGTAAGCAGCATTTACCTGGAGCATTTCCAAATCTGCTCCCATGATGCCAGACTGGTGCATGTGAATAAAGGCAAATCAGGCCCTAGCACATGCAGCTGATGCTACATACGCCTGTACTGTTTTTAATGGTTTTGCTTTGTGTGTGTCAGAGGCTGTATGGCACAACTAAAATAAAAATAAAGATTGCCTTGATGTGGCAGAGTGGCTCAAAAGATGGATCATTATTTTGCCAAAACTCTGAATTTCATAATATTATACAGTTTGGAAGGAATATGGTAATTTGCATACTTATTGCAAGCTATCCTCTGGTATTGCTGGCTTAATTGATGCTTTATGTATGTGTATGTTTATATATCTTTCTTTTATTATCATATATAATATGCTAAATGGGAGCCCGATGTTCTCGCATTGGGAAGGGGCGGGCTCTATAGCGCTGGGGGCAATGGCCATCTCTCCCCCTATGCTGTCTCACCCTCCCCCCTTGCTCTCTCCCAATATCGGTAAATAAATGTATTTTACTTAAAAACATGTGTTTGTGTGTTTTGTTTTTTTTTTTTCTTAGTGTATTGAATTCCTGGTAAAAAATCTGTATGGCTTTGCTGTATTTTCTATTGCCGATGCTGGTAAACCAAGCATCTACTGGCTACCAACCCTCGCTGCCTGATGTTACCTTTGCTGGCAATGAAAACACAGGGTAGCCCTATTATTTTTTTGTTGTTGTTGTTATTTAAATGGATGATCATAATAAAAAAAAAATGGTGTGGGCATCGCTGTACTTTTGTTGCCAGCCAAGGTTAGCCACTGGAGGCTGGAATTCTCAGCATGGTGAGGCCCAAGCCTTCTGGGCCCCCCATGTTGAAAATTGCACCCAGCAGCCACGCCAGAGTTGGTGCCTCTATGGGAGACGCCAAAACTGACTGTTACACCGCTCTTCCAGCTGCCCTGGTGGCGGTGGTAGACTGGTCAATAAAGGGGTTGATGTCAACTTTTTTTGGCAGCTGACATCAAGTCCTATTGTTAATGTCAGCCGTCAATGAAAAGCCAAAGGTCCTTATCTCAGAAAATTAAAGTAAGGAGGATGGAGGGTTAAAAACCGCGCTGCTGTATTCCACCAGACATCAAAAGGTGAATATAATATTGATTAGTCCCTGAAACATGGCAATATGATATAGTTTTGTCCTGAGGAAGGGGCCATGGAGCCCTGAAACGCATTGACTGATAATATTGATTTATATTCACCCTTTGATGTCTGGTGGAATACGGCAGCTCTGTTTTTAACCCTTCATCCTCCCTACTTTAAGTTTCTGAGATAATAGCATTTGGGTTTTCATTGGCTATAAGCCATAATCATCAACATTAACATAAATAAACACGTCCTAGATCACTCTGTGTGTAGTGACTCTATATAATGTTGGTATTCTAGTCTGAGAAATCGATAGATTAGATTATATAACTTTTTTGATGTTGAAAAGAACTGTCAATTGATATTATTTCTCCCTTGTTTTGCAGCTTTCTTTGTAATATTTGAGGACCAGGACCCTCAATATTTGGGGCAGTTCATGTCCTACCCGATGTCTCTGTTCAGCACTTTCGAGCTCTTCCTAACCATCATTGACGGTCCAGCGAATTACGTGGTAGACCAGCCCTTCATGTACGGCGTCATGTACTCTGCGTTTGCGGTTGTTGCCGCTCTTCTTATGTTGAATCTTCTGATTGCCATGATGGGGGACACTCACTGGCGCGTCGCCCACGAAGGTGATGAATTGTGGAGAGCTCAGGTGGGTGGATCACAAGCCGAAACTTACTGTATTTTTCACTTTATAAGATGCGCTAGACTATAAGACGCACCCAAAATCTAGAGGAAGAAATTAGAAAAAAATAATTAAAACTCGAGGGTCCGTCCTTTAATTTTCCTCCTCCCGCCACCTCCGCTCGCTCTGTGCGTCCAACCGGAAGTGCATGAAACCGGAAGTGACAAAACAGCCATGCAGTGTATTGCGCATGCGCGATGACGTGACACATCACCATGGTTTCCGCGCATGCGCACGCCGCATATTGACGCCGCTCCGCTCACAGCGGCAGTCGTACCCGGGAGCACAGGGCAGCAGGAGCGTTTAGATTACTCTGTAGCAGACAATATATATGTGTAGGCAGGATAAAAGAAGGACAAGAGTAGAGAAAGAAAGCAGTCAACGTCCGGTGCAGAATACCCCCTATTACTATGCCAAAAATAAAGACAAGACCGTATACAAATACATTGTACCAAAAGAAATAATCAGCTACACGCCTGAATTACAAGGAATTCAAATGATGACTCGATGGAGGGAGGACATTTTGCCATGATGACCTCCCTCTACACAATACTATTATAATAACATAGAAGAAGCTTTTGCTATGTAAGGGCGGTTTCACACTACCGTTGTTTGGCCTCCGTGTGATTCCAGCTTAAGCTGGATGCACTCGCATCCATCTCCGGCCCCATTGATAGTCAATTTGGTATTTGCGGGTGCATCCAGTTCATCCCGTCAGTGGCGGACCTTTACCCCATGGGGCCCTGGTGCAGCCACGTTGAGGAGCGCTTTTGCTGGTGGCGTCTGGGTCCGGGGGGGGGGTGCTGGTGGCGTTGGCATGGTCCGGGGGGGGTGGTGGTGCGATGTGGTGCGGCGGCTCTCCTACCTGCGCGAGTGCGCTCCTGGGAGCGGGAGGGGTAGAGGAGAGGGGGGGCGAGATCCGGCATGGGAAGCAGGAAGCTTTCTGCTTCCATTGTCTGACCCTCCTCTCCTCTGACGGCGGCTTGCGAGGGTCGGCTGGGGGCCCCCTAGCCGGTCGGGGCCCTGGTGCAGCTGCACCATGGTAGTTCCGCCCCTGCATCCCATTTCCCCCTGATTCGGCTGTTCACGTTTTTTGCACGGAGACCAAAAATGCATTTTGATGCAAATTTAGTCTCTTTGACAAATACCATGAACACCCGGGGCAATGCAGGGTGAATTAAAATGGGGCTCTATGTAACCCGGATCCGGTGGACTCCGGATCCAGATCTGGGTTTTTGAACCGCGCATGCACAGGGGGCCTGAGTGCGTGTCATTTACAAATGGATCCTGCAGAAATAGGTATGCAACTGGACGCTCCCACATCAGTATTATCCTGGTGCGGGTGCATCCAGTTTGTCAGTTCCAGGGGAAGCCAAGTTGGATGCATGCTTTACCTGCATTCATAGTGTGAAACCAGCCTAAGCTGAGGACTGCATGCTGTAATGGTTGAAAAACAAAAATCAACTGTGCTTCTCTTATCAGTGTGTGTGCTAATGTTTACTTTAACCAAAGGCTTTATCATCTGGTGATTACCATTACTGGACTACATGCTCCTTGCTGTGACTGACAACCTCACTGTCAATGCACAATCTCTATAGAGAACCTGGTGTGGGCGGGGGCAGTTCTCCTAGCTCTGCTGGGTCTCTAAAACTATGTGCACTTTGATTGTGACACAATGGCTGCAGTCAGTAATCTAAGTGATACATCACTGAATTCAGAGTTTCTTTGCCTTTCAGATGAGATGGCAAAAACCTGCTGACAGATTCCCTTTAAAACGGTCAAAAATAGAGGGAAATTGTAAAGTTTTGACCCTTAATTACGGGTCTTCTGCAGACACTGAAGTCAAATAATAAATTAATAAAAAGATCAGTAAATGAATATACCTATTTAAAATGTTTATATACAATGAAGGAAATAAGTATTTGACCCCTTGCTGATTTTGTACGTTTGCTCACTGACGACAATAACAGTCTATAATTTTAAGGGTCGGTTAATTTTAACAGAGAAAGAAGATCAAAAATAAAATCCGGAAAATCACATTGTCTAAATGATATAATTTGTATTTTGCAGAGGGAAATATTTATTTGATCCCTCTGGCAAAAAATACTTAATACTTGGTGGTAAACCCTTGTTGGCAGCAGAGCAGTCAGACGTTTCTTGTAGTTGATGATGAGGTTTGCGCACATGTCAGGAGGAATTTTGCTCCACTCCTCTTTGCAGATCATCTCTAAATCATTAAGATTTTGAGGCTGTCGCTTGGCAACTCAGAGCTTCAGCTCCTCCATAAGTTTTGTATGGGGTTATGGTCTGGAGACTGGCTAGGCCACTCCATGACTTTAATGTGCTTCTTTTTAAGCCCTCGGTTGATGCTTTGAGTCATTGTTGTGCTGGAAGACTCCGCTACGACCCATTTTTAATGTCCTGGAGGAGGAAATGAGGTTGTCACTCAGGATTTTATGGTACATGGCTCCATCATTGTCCTATTGATGCAGTGAAGTAGTCCTGTGCCCTTAGCAGAGAACCCCTCCAAACATAATGTTTTCCACCGCCATGCTTGACTGTGGGGATGGTGTTCTTCTTTGGGTCATAGGCAGCATTTCTTCTTCCTCCAAACATGGCGAGTTGAGTTAATGACACAGTTCATTGTTTATCTCATCTGAGCACAGCACCTTCTCCCAATCACTCTCACATCACAAAGGTGTCATTGGCTAAACTTCAGACAGGCGGCACATGTGCCTTCTTAAGCAGTGGGATTTGCGGCACTGCAGGATTTTACTCCATTACGGCATAATGTTACCAATGGTTTTCTTGATGACAGTGGTCCCAGCTGCCTTGAGATCATTACAATTAACCGTGTAGTTTTAGGCTGATCTCTCACCTTCCTCATGATCCTGGATACACACCAGGTGAGATTTTGCATGGAGCCCCAGATCGATGTGGATTGAACTCGTTTTGTATTTCTTCATTTTCTTCCTATTGCACCACAGTTGTCTCTTTCTCCCTCAGCTGTCTTACTTATGGTTTTGCAGCCATTCCAGCCTTGCGCAGGTCTAGGATCTTTTCCCTGACATCCTTACAAAGCTCTGTGCTCTTCCATGTTGTAGAGGGTAGAGGTGACTGATGTGTGGACAGGAGTCTTTATACAGGTGACAATGTAACACAGCTGTGTGTAAGCAGGTAACGAGGTGATTAGGACGATAACGTGCTAGGAACAACTCCTAATGGTTGGGAGGGGACAAATACTTATTTCTCTCTGCAAAATACAAATACATTTATATAATTGGACAATGTGATTTTCTGGATTTTATTATTGATCTTCGATCTCTCACTGGTTAAAATTAACCAACCCTTAAAATTATAGACTGATCATGTCTTGTCAGTGGGACAAATGTACAAAATCAGTAAGGGGTCAAATACTTATTTCCTTCACTTCAAGAGGAAAAATGTCAAGAATAACATCCTATAGTCGTTGATCAGCATTGGAAAGTAATAGGTGGAAAAATATTAATCAAGGGCAGAAATGTTTCTAGATACAATAACTGTTAAGTTTATGTGATGTTTTTACCTGAAAGCACCCATAGATTCTCCCCAAAAAAAGTTAAGAAAAATGCTTTTTAATAATTTTTTGCAGGTTGTAGCTACAACTATAATGCTCGAACGAAAGATGCCAAAGGCCCTTTGGCCTCGCCTTGGAATTAGCGGCAAAGAATACGGCTTAGGAGACTCCTGGTATCTTCGGTAAGTGGTGAAATAGCATGCATCTCCTCAATAGGTAGAAGATACATGAGGCTTGGGGGGAGTGGGGTCAGCAATATGCCGGTTCTCGATGCCAATAGTGGCTCTTCATTGACTGCAGAAGTGATGATTCATCCAAGCTAGGAGAGAATTTCTTATGGCATGGATGGAATGACACTGCTCCAGCAAATAAGTAGTTGCTAACTGGCTGAAGTGGTCATAAGATGTCCCCCACCGGTGCAGGAAGTGAGGAGACCAGCAAGGGGGGGGGGGGGAGAGAAGCCACCGGCGCTAAGATATCCAATTTTTCCTTTAATGCCATTTTGTAGAATAAACATAGTACTGGACAACCCCTCTAACCATGTAAATATAAGATTTCCACCAGGAGATCCAGCCAATTGATGGCTAGAGTAGGAAACTGTATGAAACCACCCATTAGGACTTGTTACACCTTCTGGGTTCAAATTCTTCATTCCCAATTGGTAAAACTTTACCTAGAAATATCTACTTAAAACTATACCGGGAACATCCACCATTGGACATTTTGGAGGGGATACATGCAATGAAACCCCCCCAATGATTCCCAAAGCAAAAGCCTAAATTATGGCATCTTCATTTAAGTGAGTTGGACAGTGATGAGTGAGCACTTAAATACTGGAGTGCTTGGGACTTTAATGAGTAGGTCGGATGCTGGTACAACTACTTCCGGAAAAATGCTCATGTTTCCCATTGACTTCCATTTCACTTGACATACGAGTTGAGTCTGCCCGGCCTTTTCTTTTCGAGTGTTTTAAGTGCTCACTCATCAATAGAGTTGGAGGAAGTAAGTTCCATTTCATTCATCTTCCCATCAACAATGTTTCTTCCAATGTGTGTTTATAAATCTATGTTCACATTAGTGTTGTAGATCCCATTTAGAACGCTCAAAGTAGCCCATTGACTTTAATGTTATCTGTGAGGTTCCACCGAGTCATTCTTTGTTATTCTGATCAAACACTGATGTAAACTGAGGATGGCACCAGATGGAGCCTCTACCACAGCTAGAAGATGAGTCCTCCTTCATGGTGTAATCATAAAATTGTGCTTCAACAGCTGAACCCAATGAGTTAGAATATCCACAATGACTGATGATGGCAAAAGACAATTCTTGGATACTTGTATAACTATCATTTTATTCGACAGAGTCGAGGAGCGCAAAGACTTAGACAAGAATAAAGTGAAGCGCATCGTAAATGCCTTCCAGAATAACGGACACGACGATGACACTCTCGAAAAGGAGTCTCTGATAATGGAGAGCTACGGTGACGAGGTCATAACTAAGAAGGTGTCCAATTGTGGAACCCCTGTTCTGCTCCGAAAGATTTCTCAGACAAGTTCAAGTAGAGGTTGGAACATTCTTAAAAGAGCCTCGATTGACCAGTTATCGGGCAAAGTCAACTACGCACTGGATATTGACAATGAGGTGTACGATGTGTGAGCGAACATTCTAAGACTCTGAACGAGCTCAATGATCTCATGGATCTGGATTTATCCACTTGGGTTTTTCATGGAGAACTCATCTCAAAAAGAAGGGAATCCCTTTTAGGAACGTGTAAGCACCTCTCCTCAGGGTTGGCATAGTCATGTGTTCTGAGGAGCATGAGCGGTATGACTTTTGACCCACCGCTCTTGGGTTACCTTGGTTGCTTGAGGAACATTGCGGAGAGGATTTTATATTGATGTTCTTGCAAACGTCCCGCTCCAGTAGAGCGTCTGATCTCACCCCATAAAGATGATCAAATCTTAATCCAGCTGTTGATGCCATAAATTGCAATTTTAACTTTGTTTCATGAAGACTTTACCTCCCGAATGGATTAATTCCTACAGCCAAGCCAGGAGTGACGTGTATTACCAGTCTATGTAAATATTCCTTCTGCATCTCTAATCCATGGATGGACTTGGCTTTGTGTCTTGGCATGTTGCCCTGGCCAAGTCTACTAGCACTTTACATAAACTCTTTCGAGAAGACATTCCTGATGAAGGAGTCAATGCTCTTTACCTTTTTTGTTACATAACATCTAGGTTTTAATGTGTTGACAAATCTAACTTGCTGCTCCAAAGTCCAGATTTCGGCACCAGTTGCCTAACATCTGGAATTGTTAGGCTGGACAACCCTTTTAAGGGTCTGAGATGCCCATGTACGTTATTCCAATGGTGGCTAAGTCACCAGTTTTGGTGTAACTGGATATATATGATGATCTTAGGGGGTTCCCCAACCTTCTCCCCTATGGACTATATTGGGCAAAGCCGGATGGTCAATGTTGAATGGCCAGTAGTCACAGGATTAGTTGACCAGTTTTTTTTTCTTTCGCATCTCATACAGAGACAGAGTTGGCCCCTCGAACAAATCCCAACTCTTGGACAGAAGTTTCCTTTCTGTGTTGTCTGCTCCACTTCAGGGTTCATTCGAGTCCTGAAATTTACCTCAATGTCCAGATGTAATGATGAAAGTTTGTAGTTTTTAATAAATTTGCATTTCCAACATGATCGAACAACCTTTTTTATTTGGCTGGATAACCCCTTTAAGGTGTTGAGGGGCCCATACACATTGGTGAAATTGTATACGCACTTAGCTGAGTTGAGCTGTGTATATGAGGGGCGGGGATGATCTAGAAGGAATGACCGATAGGCAAATTAACTTATGGGTGGCAACTATTGAAGGTATATAGACGACGTACTCCAATAAATTCCACATACATGAGATTTTAAAATAGAAAGCCTAGCTGTCATTGTAATTCTTATTTCATAAATCAATAGCACACATGAAGATAAGCATCTTTATAATCTATTTTATCAGACAAATCTGATTGCCTCCTGGACTGAACATTGTTTCAATTCTTGAGTAAAATCTGTGTTCAGTGATGACTAGACATGGTGAACCTGAAGGGTGTTTTTATCCTAGTATAACTAACCATTTTAAATAGGTGTGGGGTCCTTCCCTTTTTTGATTACCAGCCAAGGTAAAGTAGACAGCGGAGGGCTGTGGGTCCCCTATGAGACGCATTATATGGCGTGCGTCACTCATCTCGAATGTTTCTAGTCCTGGGTAAATAATTCCATTAATCCACACATGGTGTTTCCCAGAGCTAATATTTACCTGCGGCTCTTCTTATATAACAGCACAGTCGTCTTCTGCACTTGGCTCGGATTTTTGTTGGTTTTCCGCCGATCTTGGCTGGGTCAGTAGCTATACACGTGTAATGTGGCGTGACTCGTTGCAGGCTTACACTGATACTTCTGCCCTTTTCCAAACTCTTCTGATATTTGCACTTAATACATCAGCAAATATTATGAAATTTTAATTCTCCAGGTCCATTTAATTTGTTTTTATTTTATCACATTTGCAGTAAATTGAAAGTACTACAAAGGCGCTAACTGCCCCGTATTACATGTATGACCCTATACTTTTATACACGTACAAATCTTCACACTCTTTGTACAGTTTCATTAATATTTTATGAATTTCTTCCCCCTCTCTATGGATAAACTGTGATATCCTCTCATTATCCAGATTCATCATGCAATGGCCGCTGCATTCCCTGCCTCCGCTTTTATACAGGCTCTGGTAGTCCGTTCTGATTGACTGCTCTCTACCATGTTATGTAATACCTTCAAGACGTTATAGGGAAGCCTTCTCTGACTGAGCCAATCTTCTGCAATGTGTAAATTGCCATATTAGTAGGCGATTCCTGCAAAATGAATTGGAAATTAGAGTTGAACGTTTAGAAAATTTTTTGATTCTGGTAAACCATAACATCAAATTTAATTCTCCCATCTCTGTGTTCTAACCTACAATTTTGTAATGGATTCTTTGCAATATCGGTATTACAGGGGATCATTGAACATGACTGGGTTTCCTTTTGATTTGGACATGCTTGACATCTGATCATGGTTGCCCTAGCGTGCTCTGTAGGAAGATCGATGTTGTGCAGCCTAGATAAGTCCACCAGGGTCTTCTCCAAGCCTAGATGGGTCCATCAGGGTCTTCTCCAAGCCTAGATGGGTCCATCAGGGTCTTCTCCAAGCCTAGATGGGTCCAGCAGGGTCTTCTCCAAGCCTAGATGGGCCCAGCAGGGTCTTCTCCAAGCCTAGATGGGTCCAGCAGGGTCTTCTCCAAGCCTAGATGGGCCCAGCAGGGTCTTCTCCAAGCCTAGATGGGCTCAGCAGGGTCTTCTCCAAGCCTAGATGGGCCCAGCAGGGTCTTCTCCAAGCCTAGATGGGCCCAGCAGGGTCTTCTCCAAGCCTAGATGGGTCCAGCAGGGTCTTCTCCAAGCCTAGATGGGTCCAGCAGGGTCTTCTCCAAGCCTAGATGGGTCCAGCAGGGTCTTCTCCAAGCCTAGATGGGCCCAGCAGGGTCTTCTCCAAGCCTAGATGGGCCCAGCAGGGTCTTCTCCAAGCCTAGATGGGCCCAGCAGGGTCTTCTCCAAGCCTAGATGGGCCCAGCAGGGTCTTCTCCAAGCCTAGATGGGCCCAGCAGGGTCTTCTCCAAGCCTAGATGGGTCCCAGCAGGGTCTTCTCCAAGCCTAGATGGGTCCAGCAGGGTCTTCTCCAAGCCTAGATGGGTCCAGCAGGGTCTTCTCCAAGCCTAGATGGGTCCAGCAGGGTCTTCTCCAAGCCTAGATGGGTCCAGCAGGGTCTTCTCCAAGCCTAGATGGGTCCAGCAGGGTCTTCTCCAAGCCTAGATGGGTCCAGCAGGGTCTTCTCCAAGCCTAGATGGGTCCAGCAGGGTCTTCTCCAAGCCTAGATGGGTCCAGCAGGGTCTTCTCCAAGCCTAGATGGGTCCAGCAGGGTCTTCTCCAAGCCTAGATGGGTCCAGCGGGTCTTCTCCAAGCCTAGATGGGTCCAGCAGGGTCTTCTCCAAGCCTAGATGGGTCCAGCAGGGTCTTCTCCAAGCCTAGATGGGTCCAGCAGGGTCTTCTCCAAGCCTAGATGGGTCCAGCAGGGTCTTCTCCAAGCCTAGATGGGTCCAGCAGGGTCTTCTCCAAGCCTAGATGGGTCCAGCAGGGTCTTCTCCAAGCCTAGATGGGTCCAGCAGGGTCTTCCCCAAGCCTAGATGGGTCCAGCAGGGTCTTCCCAAGCCTAGATGGGTCCATCCGGGTCTTCCCAAGCCTAGATGGGTCCATCCGGGTCTTCTCCAAGCCTAGATGGGTCCATCCGGGTCTTCTCCAAGCCTAGATGGGTCCATCCGGGTCTTCTCCAAGCCTAGATGGGTCCATCCGGGTCTTCTCCAAGCCTAGATGGGTCCATCCGGGTCTTCTCCAAGCCTAGATGGGTCCACCGGGTCTTCTCCAAGCCTAGATGGGTCCAGCCGGGTCTTCTCCAAGCCTAGATGGGTCCAGCCGGGTCTTCTCCAAGCCTAGATGGGTCCAGCCGGGTCTTCTCCAAGCCTAGATGGGTCCAGCCGGGTCTTCTCCAAGCCTAGATGGGTCCAGCCGGGTCTTCTCCAAGCCTAGATGGGTCCAGCCGGGTCTTCTCCAAGCCTAGATGGGTCCAGCCGGGTCTTCTCCAAGCCTAGATGGGTCCAGCGGGTCTTCTCCAAGCCTAGATGGGTCCAGCAGGGTCTTCTCCAAGCCTAGATGGGTCCAGCAGGGTCTTCTCCAAGCCTAGATGGTCAGCGGGTCTCCCAAGCCTAGATGGGTCGCAGGTCTTCCCCAAGCCTAGATGGGTCCAGCAGGGTCTTCCCCAAGCCTAGATGGGTCCAGCAGGGTCTTCCCCAAGCCTAGATGGGTCCAGCAGGGTCTTCTCCAAGCCTAGATGGGTCCAGCAGGGTCTTCTCCAAGCCTAGATGGGTCCATCCGGGTCTTCTCCAAGCCTAGATGGGTCCATCCGGGTCTTCTCCAAGCCTTGATGGGTCCATCCGGGTCTTCTCCAAGCCTTGATGGGTCCATCCGGGTCTTCTCCAAGCCTAGATGGGTCCATCCGGGTCTTCTCCAAGCCTAGATGGGTCCATCCGGGTCTTCTCCAAGCCTAGATGGGTCCAGCCGGGTCTTCTCCAAGCCTAGATGGGTCCAGCCGGGTCTTCTCCAAGCCTAGATGGGTCCAGCCGGGTCTTCTCCAAGCCTAGATGGGTCCAGCCGGGTCTTCTCCAAGCCTAGATGGGTCCAGCCGGGTCTTCTCCAAGCCTAGATGGGTCCAGCCGGGTCTTCTCCAAGCCTAGATGGGTCCAGCCGGGTCTTCTCCAAGCCTAGATGGGTCCAGCGGGTCTTCTCCAAGCCTAGATGGGTCCAGCAGGGTCTTCTCCAAGCCTAGATGGGTCCAGCAGGGTCTTCTCCAAGCCTAGATGGGTCCAGCAGGGTCTTCTCCAAGCCTAGATGGGTCCAGCAGGGTCTTCTCCAAGCCTAGATGGGTCCAGCAGGGTCTTCTCCAAGCCTAGATGGGTCCAGCAGGGTCTTCTCCAAGCCTAGATGGGTCCAGCAGGGTCTTCTCCAAGCCTAGATGGGTCCAGCAGGGTCTTCTCCAAGCCTAGATGGGTCCAGCAGGGTCTTCCCCAAGCCTAGATGGGTCCAGCCGGGTCTTCCCAAGCCTAGATGGGTCCAGCGGGTCTTCTCCAAGCCTAGATGGTCCATCCGGGTCTTCTCCAAGCCTAGATGGGTCCATCCGGGTCTTCTCCAAGCCTAGATGGGTCCATCCGGGTCTTCTCCAAGCCTAGATGGGTCCATCCGGGTCTTCTCCAAGCCTTGATGGGTCCATCCGGGTCTTCTCCAAGCCTTGATGGGTCCAGCGGGGTCTTCTCCAAGCCTAGATGGGTCCAGCGGGGTCTTCTCCAAGCCTAGATGGGTCCAGCGGGGCCTTCTCCAAGCCTAGATGGGTCCAGCGGGGCCTTCTCCAAGCCTAGATGGGTCCAGCAGGGCCTTCTCCAAGCCTGGATGGGTCCAGCAGGGTCTTCTCCAAGCCTAGATGGGTCCAGCAGGGTCTTCTCCAAGCCTAGATGGGTCCATTTGGGTCTTCTCCAAGCCTAGATGGGTCCATTTGGGTCTATGCCACTGTTATTTAAATTGTATCAAGCCATTGGGTTGCTGGACTTCATCTTCATCTTGTTCTTTCTATTTTTCTGAGTATTGTGTCCTTCTAAAGTGATTGCTCAATTTGTATGACGTGTCCACCAAAGCAATAGGACAATTTATTTCTAGCACCTAAAAATGTTACTCTGTTGCGAGTAGAGACTGAAGAAATGTCACATGACCCCTCCCTGCTCTTCTAATTGGCTGAGACCTGACTAGGGTGGGGTGTAAATGCCTTATGGTGGTATGTCAGGTGGTCACTATTTGGAATTATTTTTCTTCTCGTTTTAAAAATATTTTGGGAATGTAACGAATCGGCAGAAGTCTTATGTTACTTAAAGGGCAACTCCACTTTTTCCTATCCTGATATATGATCCATCCGGTCACTAAGAGAAACCACCAAAAGCCGAAAATTCACAGTCCAGGCGACTTCGGCTCATCTGACATTGTTTATTTTATTTTCATGTCATTGAAACTGGAAATAATGTCCTCGGATTGTCTGAAGGCACAAAGACAATTGTCACGAGAGTTCAGGCTTTGTTCACACGTTGCATTTTTGGGTCACAAATGACTGGTGCGTCACTGCCATGGGATCCCCCTACAGTTGTGGCCAAAAGTATTGACACCCCTGCAATTCTGTCAGATAATCCTCAGTTTCTTCCTGAAAATGATTGCAATCACAAATTCTTTGGTATTATTATCTTCATTTAATTTGTCTTCAATGAAAAAAACACAAAAAGAATTGTCCTAAAGCCAAATTGGATCTAATTCCACCAAACATAAAAAAGGGGGTGGACAAAAGTATTGGCACTGTTAGAAAAATCATGTGATGCTTCTCTAATTTGTGTAATTAACAGCACCTGTAACTTACCTGTGGCACCTAACAGGTGTTGGCAATAACTAAATCACACTTGCAGCCAGTTGACATGGATTAAAGTTGACTCAACCTCTGTCCTGTGTCCTTGTGTATACCACATTGAGCATGGAGAAAAGAAAGAAGACCAAAGAACTGTCTGAGGACTTGAGAAACCAAATTGTGAGGAAGCATGAGCAATCTCAAGGCTACAAGTCCATCTCCAAAGACCTGAATGTTCCTGTGTCTACCGTGCGCAGTGTCATCAAGAAGTTTAAAGCCCATGGCACTGTGGCTAACCTCCCTAGATGTTGACGGAAAAGAAAAATTGACGAGAGATTTCAACGCAAGATTGTGCGGATGGTGGATAAAGAACCTCGACTAACATCCAAACAAGTTCAAGCTGCCCTACAGTCCGAGGGTACAACAGTATCAACCCGTACTATCCGTCGGCGTCTGAATGAAAAGGGAGTGTATGGTAGGAGACCCAGGAAGACCCCACTACTTACCCCGAGACATAAAAAAGCCAGGCTGGAGTTTGCCAAAACTTACCTGAGAAAGCCTAAAATGTTTTGGAAGAATGTTCTCTGGTCAGATGAGACAGAAGTAGAGCTTTATGGGCAAAGGCATCAACATAGAGTTTACAGAGAAAAAAAAGAGGCTTTCAAAGAAAAGAACACGGTTCCTACAGTCAAACATGGCGGAGGTTCCCTGATGTTTTGGGGTTGCTTTGCTGCCTCTGGCACTGCACTGCTTGACCGTGTGCATGGCATTATGAAGTCTGAAGACTACCAACACATTCTGCAGCATAATGTAGGGCCCAGTGTGAGAAAGCTGGGTCTCCCTCAGAGGTCATGAGTCTTCCAGCAGGACAATGACCCAAAACGCACTTCAAAAAGCACTAGAAAATGGTTTGAGAGAAAGCACTGGAGACTTCTAAGGTGGCAGCAATGAGTCCAGACCTGAATCCCATAGAACACCTGTGGAGAGATCTAAAAATGGCAGTTTGGAGAAGGCACCCTTCAAATATCAGGGACCTGGAGCAGTTTGCCAAAGAAGAATGGTCTAAAATTCCAGCAGAGCATTGTAAGAAACTCATTGATGGTTACCGGAAGCGGGTGATCGCAGTTATTTTGGCTAAAGGTTGTGCAACCAAGTATTAGGCTGAGGGTGCCAATACTTTTGTCCGGCCCATTTTTGGAGTTTTGTGTGAAATGATCAATGTTTTGCTTTTTGCTTCATTCTCTTTTGTGTTTTTTCATTGAAGACAAATTAAATGAAGATAATAATAGCAAAGAATTTGTGATTGCAATCATTTTCAGGAAGAAACTGAGTATTATCTGACAGAATTGCAGGGGTGTCAATACTTTTGGCCACAACTGTATAGTGGTTGGAGGTTCCAGGAAAAGCGATTGTCTCCAGAGTGTACCCACTCCGCCCCGGCACCCGGTGCTCCACCCGAGACCAGAATAACCTGTACAATTTGCAGCCAGAGCGCCTTGTCTTTTCTAATTTACATGATTATCACAGGACACAAAAATCTGTCATTAGTCCTGAAAGTAATTAACCTGTCTGTTACATCACTAACGAGCCTTCATTTTATGTAATCTGTCCGCCGTCTATTAAAGGGAAGAGTCTATAATCTGTCAGGTAAAGATGGTGGGGAGGTTTGCACTGGGTGTATGAAGAGGAGGGTATTGTCAAATGAAATAGACCCCAATAAATGCGGTGGGTTGAAAGAGTCCACCGTCCTCCCGGTGTGCCTAGATAAAATGGTGCCCCATATGGCAGCACACAGAGGCTCTCTAGCAGGGGTGAAACTATCATGGTCATGATTGCAACCGGACCCGGAGCTATAGGGGGCCGTCAACCCCGAGGTTGCACATCCAGCTGATATACATTGCTGTGCAGAGACCCATCGGGTAACTGCACTGCAAGACCTGCTGCAAGCCAAACCAATGCCGGCAGCTGACGTCGGCGTGCCTGTGAATGGGGGCGCATGGTAGAGACACAGCGGGCACCATAGCAGGAACACTGATGTCTGCTCCCGGCTGCTGACCTGCTAGCAGAGGAGGATACTGTGCAACGTGGGGACTATATACACCAGGAGAGGCCCAGATGGGGACATACAGGAACATCTCAATGAATTAGAATATCATCAGTCAATTTTGTCAGTAATTCATCCATAAAGTGACACACATCTATTATATAGAGTCATTACACACAGAGGGATCTATTTCAGTGTTTATTTCTGTTAATGTTGATGATTAATGAAAACCCAAAGGTCGTTATCACAAAAAATTAAAGTAGGGAAGATGAAGTGTTTATAAACTGCCTCATTCCACCAGACATCAAAGGGTAATATAATATTGATATATTAAACAAAGCGTTTCCATGCTCCCTGGTCTCTTCTTCAGGACAAATCAATATCCTAAGCCATGTTTCAGGGACTAATAAATCAATATTATATTCACCCTTTGATGTCTGGTGGAATACGGCAGTGCAGTGTTTAACCCTTCTATTACTCTATATGCACCACGCTGGGGACTGCAGCAGCCGTGATCTGCTTTTATAGTGGTTTGTGACCTCAACAACCAACACAACGTGTTTTCAATGTTAATCATCAACATTAACAGAGATAAACACATGACATAGATCCCTCTGTGTGTAATGACTCTATATAATAATGTGTGCCACTTTATGTATTGAATTACTGAAATTAATTTTTTGATGAATTCTAATTTATCAGATGGACATGTATGTGCCAGGAAAGGACCCAGGATAGAGAACATATATACCAGGATGGGGAGCATTTATAGCATGAAGGGGCTCAAGATGTGGGTATTGAGGTTATCAGGTTCTACCACACTGAATTTTGGGGATCACATAATTGGACATTGATGAGAACATATTTTATCAGGAAGGGGCCCAGAATGGGAAATATATATATATATGGATGAGGACATGTATAACTGGATGGTAGAACAGGATAGGGAACACATAGAGCAGGATGGGATCCAGGATAAGGACATATTGTCAAACTGAGCACACCTATGTTTTTCTTATAAAATTCTCCGTACGTTTGATGTCACATGACCCTCTTCCCATTGAAAAAAAAAACAAGTTGGATCCAAAATGGCCGACTTCAAAATGGCCGCCACGGTCACCACCCATCTGAAAAGTTTCCCCCCCCCTCCCTTATACTAAGTGCCACAAACAGGAAATTGATATTGCCAACCATTCCCATTATATTTAGGTGCATCCATATAAATGGCCCCACCCTGTGTATGTGTGTGTGTATATATATATATATATATTTACCAAGAAGGTGCCCAGGATGGAAGGTATCTGACCAACATGGGGGTAGGGGGAAGGTCCACTTCTTACACTGTGGCCCATCGTACTCTAGTTACACCACTACTTTGTACCAGTACTTCAAATCCAGACTATGGATACCATGACTGTAGCATGTGTATCCTGCTCCAGCTGGTAACCACAGTCCTTAGGATTATTCCTCTGTTGGAATATGTTTAGCGCAACAACTCCATTCCTGTGTATGTAAGTGTTCTATTCTAGGTTTGTGTATTGTCTATAAAGTTAAATAAAAAAAAAAAACTCCCAGAGGTTCACACATGGGAAAGACTGTGACTGTATCCAGTTTCCTGTGTCTGTGCATGAGAGGAGAAGCAGCCTGCTGATGCTGCACAGATACCTTAAGATATGAAAGGTTCTGGATTCACAAATATATCATATCTGTACATGTTTATTGCTAATTACAGCTCTGTTCTGTTGTCAACACGCTTTGAGAGTATCCTGAATGATCCGCTGTCAACATCCTCAAATCCAGACAATGGTGCCACTATCCTAGCACGTGTATCCAGCTCCAGTTTCTATAGTCCAGGTGTCCCCAACTCAAGGACCGCCAACAGTGCAGGTTTTCAGGATTTCCTTAGCATTGCACAGAAGTTGCAATCCTCAGCAGTGCTGGTGATTATATTATTACCTTTGCAATACTAAGGAAATCTGAAAACATGCACTGTTGGCGGTCTTGGAGACCTGGAGTTGGGGACCCCTGCTATAGTCCCATAAGCTTCTGACCCACTTCACGGGCCCCACCCATCACAAGTCCTAGACACTAAATCAGCGTCCAAAAACAGCAGAGGACAAATCTAGAACATTTTTCCTTGCCGCGGCATTACTGTGGTCAGTCGACCATTGCACTCATTGGAGGTGCAGCTTTGCCTTGATTGCCTCGCCGGAGATGTTGCCAGCATCGCCGCCCCTCGTTTACATGGGGAGACACCTCCGGCTATGCACCGACGAGCTGACAGGCGCCATCGCCGCCGGGGTGTCTCGAAACCCCAGCGGCGATGCAGTACAATAGGAGCCTATGGCTCCCATCGCCTGTCCGGTCGCCGGGTGTCATTTACATGGGGCCGCATGGTTTCAGAGCAGGTGACCAGTAAAAGGCGTCGCCATCGCCCCTTTACATTAGGAGATGCAGGGGTGATATCGGTACCAATAGGCCACGCCCCTGCATCGCCTAACAAGTCGGCAGTGCCATCGCACAGTGTTGACGGTACCCTTAGAGCGTGCAATGTGGCTGCAACAAAAGGGACAGAACAGGGGCGCCACCTGGCAATCAAACACCAAGGTCGATGCAACCGGCGCTCCATTTGCTGGAATAGCTCCGCTCTAACCCAATGGTCCAAGTCCGTAGCCAGAAAGACACAAATACTTTTCAAGCATAATTCCATCACCTTGGGGATGACGGCAGACCCAAAACCCCAATGCAAAATCTGTAACAACGCCCCCATGTGTTGTGTAATTAGAAGGCTCAGGTGTGCGTACAGCTGCACCCCTGATAGGGATCATCCAGATGTCATTACAGCAGATCAATATTGGGGTGATGGTTTGGTATGAGACAGAGAGGATCCATCAGAGATCCCCGCGGAGAGTTCATTGTGATGCAGGGATGGAATCACATTTCTGTTGCACTTTGTTTCACGTTGATGGGTTTTGCAGTGCTCGCGGCAGGAAAAGAAAATGTAAGCGATCAATGGTGGTTTACAAAAGGGTTAGCGGAGCGGTGTGTGCCGGTGCCGTGTGAGCCGTCCACGACTGTACAATCTTCTGCTTCCTGTGATATGAAGGGCCATTAATGAAAATTATTCAAACGTGAAAAATCCCCAAAATGTAACAAATTCAGTTTACTCACATGTAAATATATATTGGTAAATAGACAAAAAATAGTTATATAATGGTTAATATCTCTGTGATACAAGTTATGGAATCGCTATTCCTGCAGTTATCCCAGAGTTTGTTCATAAGCTGCAGTTAAGTGGCGCCCTCTGGTGGACACGACTGGGAGTGCAAAATTGCCAATAAACTGATTTAGCCGGGAGCGTTGCTGTGCGATTACATCTAATGACTCAAACCGGGACATTCCCTACCGTAATTCTTGACAGCAAATGTGTTTTTTTTTTTTTTTTTTTGCAAAATAAAGGGATTGTTGGCAGGCTCGGACTGGCCCCCCAGGGAAATTCCCCGGTCGGCCCCTTTACACCACAAACATGATCAGTAGTTGGCACAATACACTTGTTTCACTATGTCTCTCTATAGGTGATGATCTGGAATGAAAATTATATGCATTTGGTCTATGATGCATTATTCCCTATACCTTCTTCCAGGCTTGGACTGGCCGACCGGGGAACCGGGTAATCCTCCGGTGGGCCCTTTGCAGTATTATGTCACTTACCCCCCAAAATGATTACTAGTTGGCACAATTCACTATGTAGACATAAAGGAATCATCTCATCATTCATTTTTACAAACTACCCAGGATATTATTATATAGGAGCATAGTTAAATCTGAGAATGTAATATTTACATGTAGTTAATCAGTGGCTGACAACCCTACTCGCTGTGGAGATCCTAAGGTGTTTCCCTCAACTCCGGACGAGTGTATCCGTACAGAACATCAGTAAAGGTACCAAAAGACTTTCATGTGTACGTGTCCCTCCTTCCATCTGCACCACACTGACCGCGCTCCCCTATTCCAACCTGGCACAGAAACGACTGTGCGATATGGAAGCCGTATGGCGGCGTGTGACGGTACCTTCATACGGGTATGTGATTGGAAAATTGGGGCGAAAAAAAGAAAATTAAAAGAAAGTTAAATAAAAAATGTGAAAAGTGAACGGCTCCCCGCTGATGTTAAACGCAATGAACAGATTTGCCATTTAGGAAAGTGGGAAACAGTCAGGGCGATTGTACCGTGTTCTCCGGATCACGTACTGACCCAATTTTTTAAAGAAATTAAAGTTTTAATTAAAATTAAACGTTTTTAAAAACTTGACAGAAGACTAAAAAAATGTAAAAAAAAAAAAAACGTGATCCTTTCTTTAAATTGTGGTATATTGGTGCCATCACGTCCTGTGATTGTAACCACCTCCCTGCCGTGTGTCCGGACTCTACGATCCAGCATGGGACGGGTTAATACAGTGGAGGAACAGGTCTGGTGAGGACAGGGGGGGGGGGGGGTATTGACGCCGAGCACCTGACTCCTCACAAGACCCGATCACTGATCAGGGATCAACAGGATCTCCGCATTTAAAGGGACAGGGCGAGGATGTGACCCCCCCCCTGGACCACCAGCGACATGTTTCATCCGTTCCAAGAAAGGATCAGCACCTGGGCTGCAAAACATCCGCTGACGGAGGAGGAGAGGACGGAGCTGATCCAGAGGAGACGGTGCGTGCTGATATCATGGGATTGCAGGATGGGATGAGCTGCACAAGGGCTGTCTATCCTCAATCATTATATATATAGATATACTGCATCTCAATGAAGTAGAATATCATCAAAATCAATATCATATGGCCATGCTTCATCAATATTATATTCCCCCTTTGATGTCTGCTGGAATACGGCAGCGCGGTGTTTAACCCTTCATCCTCCCTCCTCTACATGCACCACGCTGGGGACTGCAGCAGCCGTGATCTGCTTTTATAGTGGTTGTGCCTCTCACAACCACACAAGGTGAAGCCTCTGATACTTATTTAGGTCATATTTTATCTCTCAGACCCTTCATCCTCCCTACTTTAATTTTCTGAGATAATGACCTTTGGGTTTCCATAATCATCAACATTAACATAAATAAACACATGAAATAGATCCCACTGTGTGTAATGGCTCTATATAATAGATGTGGTCACTTTATGGATTGAATAACTGAAATAAAGTCACTTTTTGATGATATTCTAATTCATTGAGATGCTCTAGTACTAAGAGGACAATCCCTTTAAGAGGGGGTATATTAGAAAACGCTGTAAGGGTACTTTCACACTAGCGTTTTTTTTAAATCACGGCAGTTACGGTAAAAAAAACGCATTTGCCGCATTTACCACATAACGGCCGCACTTGCGGCAGGCCCCATGCATTGTCTATGGGGCTCGCGGTAAGTGTGTGGCAGCCGCGGCAAGTGCGGTCTCAGCGGTTGTGGCAGATGCGGCCGCGAAAGAAACTACTGATGTGAACAACGCGGAGATTCTCTACATGCGTTCACATAGTATGGTGCCCGGCCATCCAATCAGCTGCCTTGGCCGCGGCCAAGAGGCGGGGATCAGCGGTGGAGACTCCTCCCGGGGGCCGCCGCTAATCTTCCGGCGGTGTTGATGCGGGAGATTTGAAGAAACAGCTGATCTGACAGCATTTTAAATCTCCCACGCCGACACCGCCGGAAGATTAGCGGTGCCTGTCCCCGGGAGATCAGTGGCTGCTCCAGCTGATGTCCCAGGAGATCAGCGGCGGTCACCAGGAGAGATTTCATTGTGATCCGCAGCGTTCTCCTGCACTCTCATGCGGAGCACACTGCGGATCCATTGACTTCCATGCATTGTTTGTGCACTTGCGGGCGCTTGCTGATAAAACAAGTTCCCGTGAAAAGGCAACACGCTGCGTTCGGAGTGCGGAGAATGGCGCATGCGAACGAAGCCAAACACAGGTACCATGCGTTTCCATGTTAAACATAGGAATGCGCATGCGTTTGGCTGCGTTCGGTTACGCTGCGTTTCAAAACGCAAATGTGAAAGCGGCCTTAGAGATTTAGATAACGGGGGGAGCAGATCTGGGAAACCCAATGGAGACTACAGGCGGTATAATTATAGAGAGCAGAGAGAGTGTTCAGAGGAGTTAGCCTGAAAGCTTCTTCCTGGCTCGTCAAAACTGATCTAGGTAAAGCTGAGATCACACCTCCAGTGGATCGTCAAACACAACTTTATTGTCCGTTTTGTAACTATTGATTTCTGAAGGATCCGTTTCTTTAATATTGGAGTCTATGGAGAGCGGATCCGGTAACGATCACTATTTATCCTCCGTTGAAACTGATCCAGTAAGAAACAAACTGAACATTTACAAGTGATCAGTTACCGGATCCGTTCTCCATAGACTCCAATGTTACAAAAACGGATCCTGCAGAAATCAATTTTGGCAAAACGGGCAAAAAAGTTGTGTTTGCAGAACGGATCGTGCTGGATCCGATCTATCAGGCGATCACTGGACAGGTGATCTCCGCCTTAGGGAAAGCTCTGGAAAAAGGAGCAATTTTTCACTAGCATAAAAAATCCCTCCATGTGCACAAAGCCTTAGGCCCCTTCACACCACGTTTTTGGGGATCCGTGTCTATACATTTTAAAACAGATAGCCACAGATCCAATTTGGCCTGCCATGTATCCCTATGGGCATAGATTGGTCCTATAAGGCCATCCGGGTGTGCCAGTTTTGTCAAGGATCTGTTTGTGTACGCCTTTTTCATGTATCCAGATTCGGAGACTGCTCCGATTTTAGGTTGCCTTCAAAAAAGTGGACACAAACGGGTCCGGGGCTGTCCGCTTCAAATAACATGGGGGTCTACGATGCATGGATTCACACGGATCTGTGAAACGGATCCAGTTTGCTGTACTGAGTATGCTCAGAAGCAAGGTTACGGAAGAAAGGTACCGGTCACCAATGCTGAGGGACCAAGTGATGCACCCCAGAGCCGTGGGGTACTCTGAACCGGGCTTTGCTGCTGCTTCTGGGATGTCACAAAGGTCAAGACACGGCTCTGTGACCCTGGGTTCAGTGTTAAAGCGTTATTGGGGAGAATGTAAGGATAGGGTGGTTTAAGGGATAAAGTGTTTGTGACGCCACCCGTGGTTTGCGGCTATGGGTAGCCGCCGCTGCTGAAGAACCTCTGGGGACAATGGACGGGCAGCTGGGATGTAGTGGCTCCCCACGGGTGGAGCAGGTCCCCAGGGTAGTGGATAAGGAATTGGTAGTCTCTGGCAGGCAGGGATAACGTTAGGCCTCGTTACTTCGCTCAGTGGCCTTCACAGCTTAGGGTACCTTTACACGCGGCTACATTTCTAGGGTGGCTACAGGTAACTTACTGGTTGCAGTGAAATCATGGAGACAAGGTTCTATCTTGTTGCTGTGTACAAATGGAATAATCTCTCATGATTTCACTGCAACCAGTAAGTTACCTGTAGCCACCCTAGAAATGTAGCCGCGTGTAAAGGTACCCTTAAGAATAACACAGTGTCACACAATTCTGCAACTCTGTACCGGGGTTTACTCACAGCAAGCTTCAACAGGTCATAGATGTTACAGTCTCACAGATAAGCTCCGGCCTGTGTAGCCTTTAAGGGTACCGTCACACGGGGAGATATCGCCGGCGATGTTGCCAGGAACACAGGGGCGTGGCCAGGTTGCGGCGACATCGCCGGTGAATTGCCGCGTGTAACAGGACGATAATCAGGCGATGAATCGCCTGAGCAACATCGCCAGGTTTCCCAACAATGTTGGGAAACCTGGCGATGTTGGTCAGGCGATCATGCCTGATCGCCCTGTGTAATGCGGCAACCTGCAATGTTGCGGGTGACACCACCTATCTCCAACATTGCGAGTTACCGCTCGCTGGGTTGCTAGGCAACCCAGCGAGCGATAGCCGCGGCAACTAGCCGGCGATATCGCCGGTAAGTTGCTCCGTGTGACATCTCCCCGGCGATGTTGCCAGGGATGCGCGCTCCCGCGCATCGCCAGCAACATCGCCGCAACCGTCGCCCGTGTGACGGTACCCTAAGAGATCGGGGTGACAAGTATGAGATCCTCGGTGGTGTGCCTGTCCTGGCCTCTCTCTCTCTGGTCTCCGTTCCTCAGCGCCTGTGCTTGACAGCACCTCCGTGTGCAGAGACCTGATCCGGCAGCCACGGGTGTTAGTTGGCTATTGGTATCTTATCTCTGGACACTTGTCCGGCTACTTTCTTGGGGGATATACGCCAGGTGTGTGAGCCACTAGCAATTAAGAAAAGATGATGTGCGAACCACTGGGAACAATTAAAACCACTTTTATTTTCACGACTTGTGTGTGTAATAACAACACCAGACCAGCGTGGTCACACCTATCAATACCCTGGGAGTTGCCAGCCATACTCAACCGGACCTATATGGGAAAATAGGACTGTCATGCACAAGATAAGGGTAAGGGAGACCCAGAATGCCCCACGCGTATCGCCAGAATACTGGCTTCGTCCCCTGACGGTTGAGTATTGCTGGCAACTCCCAGGGTATTGATAGGTGTGACCCCACTGGAGTTGTTGTTACCAGTCGTGAATATGAAAGTGGTTTGCTTTTTTAATTCTTTTTAATACAGTGTTCTGTGCACTTTTTGCATGGGGTCATCATTAAATTTACAAAATAAAGTTCTGGGAGCTTGCTATCAACCTTATGCCAACTAAATAAAGTTATCAACCTTATGCCAACTAAATAAAGTTATCAACTTATCAACTAAATAAAGTTAGTATTTTTCTGAGTTCCCAGTGGTTCGCACACCATCTTTTCTTAATTGCTACCAGTTGTGTCTGGATGTGTCCACTGGTTGAGCCGTTTTTTGTATACTTTTGGGATATTACAGTCTATGGTGCCCTCCCTTTATGGTATAAAATAGGTGTGTGAGCCACAGCTCCTATTAAGCTCGTAGCCTCCGGTTCAACGGTTCGGGTCTGGATCCCTGTGCCGTGTTCAGGTCCGGTCCCTGTTTCTAGACCACAACCCCTCCATCTGGTATTACCAGTTCCGGAATCCGGCGCACAGGCCACATCAGTTCCGCCGGTGCCCCTAGGGTTCCCTCCTCTCGGTTCCACACCGCCTCTCTTGTCACTCCTCCTCCTCCTCACTCAACTTGACTTATTTATTTTATTATTATTATTAGGTATTTATATAGCGCTATTAGGATACATGGCGCTGTACAAGTTGGAGGGTAGACAACGACAAGTGGTCGAAAAAACGACGACAAATCGACAAAACAATCGTACGGGTACAATAGGGCCGGGGATCCTGTCCGCGAGGGCTCACAGTCTAGAGGGGGAGAGGTGCAATGGTGCAGTGGATAGGGTCTCAGTGTGTGTTATAGGCTTGTAGGAAGAGGTGGGTCTTCAGGTTTTTCTTGAAGGTTCCCAGGGTCGGGGAGTGTCTGATGTGATGGGGGAGGGAGTTCCAGAGTCTGGCAGAGAGAAGTCTTGTGTGCGGTTGTGGGAGGTGGAGATGCGGGGGGTTGAGAGAAGGAGTTCCTGAGAGGAACGCAAGTTGCGTGAGGGGAGGTAGCGGGAGACTAGGTCGGAGATGTAGGGAGGGGACAGGTTGTGTATGGCCTTGTATGTCAGGGTTAGGGTTTTGAAGCGAGATCGCTAGGGGAAGGGGAGCCAGTGGAGGACTCGGCGGAGAGGAGAGGCGGGGGAGTAACGGGGAGATAGGTGGATGATACGGGCATCAGAGTTGAGGATGGTGCGGAGAGGTGCGAGGGAGGTGGCAGGGAGACCGTTGAACAGGAGGTTGCAGTAGTCCAGGATGGAGACGACGAGGGCGTGGACAAGTGTCTTGGCCGTGTTGTGGTCAAGGAAGGAGCGGATGCGGGCAATGTTTTTTAATTGGAGTCGGCAGGAGGTGGCGAGGGCTTGGATGTGGGGCTTGAAGGAGAGGGAGGAGTCGAGGATTACCCCGAGGCACTTGGTGTGGGGGAGGGGTGAGAGTGTGCAGTCATTGACGGTGATAGATAGGTCAGGAAGCGGGGCGGGGTTGTTCGGGGAAAGACGATAAATTCGGTCTTTAAAGAAAAGGAAGGACAGCGCCCAAAGCTGGTAGTTATATCTTCATAAATTTATTCCATCCACCACAGCACAACGTTTCGGTTAACAACCTTTTTCACGTGCACTTGTGCTGTGGTGGATGGAATAAATTTATGAAGATATAACTACCAGCTTTGGGCGCTGTCCTTCCTTTTCTTTATGGATGTTGTTGAAGGTAGGTGGATCTCCCTGGCCTAGGACGTGCGCCCTAATGTGAGGTACTCAAAGAGTTCCGTTTCCACGAGGTGCTGTGGATAATCATCTACTTCTTACTGTGATAAATTCGGTCTTGTCCATGTTGAGTTTTAGGAAGCAGGTAGAAAAGAAGGATGCAATGGCGGATAGGCATGGAGGGATATCAGGGACTTCTCGCTTTCTGAGCACTACTTGCTGTTCTCTGTTCCACTCCAGACTGCAACTGCCCTCTCTCTTCTTCCTTCCACCCACACTTCTCTACTCCTGTTGTCCCACTGGGCCCTCCCCACCCCCGGGTCCTAAGTGTGTATGTGTTGAGGATCTTACACCTACTATCCCCCATCTCTTGACTACAGGAGACCCACACCCGAAGATTGAGTGCAGTACACTCGTGGCGTCCAGAACAGTTGGGCGCCACGCAAGCATTAACCCATGAACTGGCGGCAGTGATTGTGCTGAGGTTAGGTCCGGGGACCCACGGTGCTCCCTCTCATATTAGACAAGGCAGACATTCATGAGACAAAGAAGAAGTAGAGGGGCACTCACTGGGTGTGTTGAGATCCTTTATTCCACGTGAGTAAAACAGGTTGCATGTTACCGGCATTAAGGTGCACCTCAATGCCGGTAACATGTAACCTGTTTTACTCACAAGTGGAATAAAGGATTTCAACACACCTGGTGAGTGCCCCTCTACTTCTTCTTTGCCTCATGGATGCTCAGAAGCAAGGTCCGTGTTCTGTCTCCTTCTGATGACTGCAAATCCAAGCGCTCTAATCACCAATCCCTTGGGTAATTGTATGCAAGTAACTTACATCACCAAACGATGGACAGAAAGTGTCAACTCAATCGTCAACTGTAGAAAGACAAGGAGACACGCTGTAGTTTTCTCCCAAATCTTATATTAATTGCAATGGAACGAAAGGTGAAAAGGAATCTGTACAGGGTTGCCCACATGCGTCTTCAGTGATGGCTTCTCTAAACTAAACTGGTGAAGAAGGGAGGGGCATCCTGTACAGAAGCCAATTAAGGAAGGGAGGTACAAACTTTATACACAGTCTAATCTACCTAGCAACAACAGGGAATTTCCTGATTGGAGGAAAATACACAATGCATTACATAGACAAAAAACATATAACAGGTTCAGGGCCAGCGTCAGCACCCAGCATACCTGGGCAAGTGCCGGGCCCTGAACTGCTGGGGGGGCCCACTGGCCGTCAGGGACAGGCAGCCCTGACAGCCAGGGGCCCATTAAGTACAGACAACCATGAGAGCAACCAGCCTCATCAAGCTGCTGAGTGCTCAGCGGAGATGCCAGTGCACATGGCTAATTTGCATGCGATGCAGATTAGCCATGTGCTGGCTCCGGGGAGCAGTGGAGCTTCCTCCTCTGACTACAGCATGATAAGTCATCACTGTGCCCTCATCACACTGCTGCAGCCAGCAGGAAGGAGGAAGCTCCACAGTCCCGGAAGCTGCTGCTATAAGGATGTGGTGGGGAAGAATCTGAGGAGGACACAGCTCCAGGGAGGATGGAAGGTGAGGATGATCAGGTTCTTTTTTTTTTACAATGTGCAGCAGGATGGGGATTATATGTACCATGGAGGCTGTGTGCTGGGGTATATAGAGGCTGTGTGCTGGGGTATATAGAGGCTGTGTGCATGGGTATATAAGGCTGTGCTGCTGGGGTATACAGAGGCTGTGCTGCTGGGGTATACAGAGGCTGTGCTGCTGGGGTATACAGAGGCACTGTGCTGGGGTATAGAAAGAAAGAGACCAAAGATGTTTTTGTGACCCAGATTAAATCACCTGAATGTCCACACTAAGCATTTACAGCACAAATAATTTATTTGGTAACTGGTGGTACAAAACAGGCAACAGTCATAAAAGTGAACATAGGACAGTGTGGAGAGAGGGAGGTGGGAGATGAAGGCAGGAGATGCAGAGGACGGAGGTACCCTCACCCTGGTTGCAGAGGATAATAGTGCCTGTGCTCATTTAGGGACAACACCAAAAGGCAGCGCGAGCGCTGTAAGAAGCTGTCACCTAATCTAGGCGGTCAATAGCTACAGGCAAATCAACTGACACTTACCCATGGGTGTATATGTAGGGGTCCGGTGCACTCCTGCCTCCGTCTCAGGGGCCCCGACACGGCTTTCTCAAGGGGCGAGTGGTGCTGGGTGCTCTAAGTGGCTGGCTTATATGGGTGAGCGGGCAACAGCTGCAGCTTATTTGGCTGCATGACGCACCTTCCCGCCGGAAGTGGAGCGGCGGGGAGGACTCTCCTGGGTGCGCTGTGGTCGGGAAGAAAACTGGGGTATATAGAGGCTGTGCTGGGGTATATAGAGCCTGTGCTGGGTGTATATGGAGGCTGTCCTGACTGTATATTGCGGCATATGGAGGCTGCTGCTGTGGTACATAAAGGCTGCTGCAGAGGTATATGGAGGCTTTGCTGATGTATATGGAGACTGTGCTGGGGTATATGGAGGCTGCTGCTGGGGTATATGGAGGCTGCTGCTGTGGTACATGGAGGCTGCTGCAGAGGTATATGGAGGCTTTGCTGATGTATATGGAGACTGTGCTGGGGTATATGGAGGCTGCTGCTGTGCTGTATATTTAATATGGAGGCTGCGATGGGCTATATATATATTATTTGGAGGCTGTTCTGTATATATAATATGGAGGCTGTGCTGGGCTGCTACAGCTTCCAAATAATATATACAGCCTGGCACAGCCTCCAAATACTATATACAGGCAAGCACAGCCTCCAAATAATATATACAACCCGCAGTCTCTATATTATATATACAGCCCGGCAGTCTCCATATTATATATACAGCCCTGAACAGCCTCTATATTATATATAGAGCCCACCCACGAGCCTCTTATATTATATATGCACAGCCTGCAGCTTCTATATTATATTAATGTATCATGGTTTGTGCTAAAGGGGCCCACTGATACTGTTTAGCCCGGGGCCCACAAAAACCTGAACCCAGCCCTGAACAGGTTGTTCCCATTCGTGCGACACAACAATCCGTGAAAAACAAGGATCCGGGGGCATCAGTTGGCATTCATTTGCACAGATCCGTGCCAGTCCGTGTGGTCCTTGAAATTCACGGTGTGAAGGTGGCCTTATCCTGTATTTGCAGCTGCCACATTTTGCCACAGTTTTGACCACATATAGAAAATAATAAATGTAATAAATGTAATTAGGTAATTTTATTGTGAATTTAAATGTGGCATCAAAAAAGCTAGCAAAATTGTCGCATGAGATCAAAGCTTGCATCACAAATCTCATTGACTTTGCTGACATAAGGAGAGGCATGCAGATTTGTGACAAAACTGCATTAAAAATGCATTAAAAAACACAATGTGCACAAGGCCTAACAATTCTACAGAAATAAGCAGCATAAATGCAGATAAAACATGTTTGCCTTTAGTCCTGCTCCATTAAAGCTCGGCCTCATTGTCCACTGGCATCTGAAACATCAGAACAAGGCTGCCTCCCTGCCCCATCCCCATGCTTTACACTGCAGCTCAGTTTCACCCCACAAGCTCAATAGGAAGCCATGTTTATTACATAATACTTCCATCCCTGTAGATCAAGGGTGGGGAACTCCAGGCCTCGAAGGCCACCAACACCTAAACTGGTGATAATTCCAACCCCTCTTGCAATGCTAAGGAAATCCTGAAAACATGACCCACCCCTGCTGTAGAACAGCACTTAGATATTTCTATAATCCGCGGTGATATATTTCTGATTCCCCCTTTATTAAGGATTCAGGACCTTCCACTTCTCCGAGCGGCAAAGGAAAATGATATTCGACGGCTAAGGGAATTTCTGGAAGATGAGAGTTGTGATCCATTCCAGAGAGGTGAGTGACCAAGGAATGAAGGAAAAATGTAAGTGTGTATGTCGCCCTATGGGATAGATTGTATTTGCTGCTGTTTCATCCCTACCTGGACCTGCTCCTGCAAAATCTGTTTCTGTCACCAGGTTCCACCATACTCCTCCTGCTGGGGGCGCTGGTGATAAAGGAGACATCATGGCACTTCTAGTGCCGCTTAGTCAGTGTGTGCTGTCCAGCAGCTCAACAGAAGTAATCTCATCTCTGCTGCGGCCAATGGGACAGCACCACGCCCTCCTTAAACTCTGATTATATTGCTGGGACTTGCCAGATATTGAGCCTGGTTACCTCCAGTGTTAATTTTATTGTGTACTCCTCATAGCCTAAACCAAGCTCTTCCTAGTCTACACTGGTACTCTGCACTAGTGCTCCTCCCTGTCTATACCAGCACTTTTCCCAGTCTACACTGTTACTCTACACTAGTGCTCCACCCTGTCTACATCGGCACTCCTCTCAGTCTACATCGATGCTCTACACTAGTGCTCCTCCCTGTCTACACTGTTGCTCTACACTAGTGTTCCACCCTGTGTACACCGCCACCTTTCCAAGTCTACATCGGTGCTCTACACTAGTGTTCCTCCCTGTCTACACGGTACACCTCCCAGTCTACACCTGTGCTCTACCTAGTCTACACTGGTGCTCCTCCTAGTCGACACTAATGCTTCTCCATGTCTACAGTGGCACTCCTCCCACTCCACACCTGTGCTCTACCTAGTCTTCACTGGTGCTCTACACTAGTGTTCCTCCCAGGCTACACCTATCCTCCAACTAGTCTTCACTGGTGCTCTACACTAGTGTTCCTCCCAGGCTACACCTATCCTCCAACTAGTCTACACTGGTGCTCTACACTAGTGTTCCTCCCAGGCTACACCTATGCTCCAACTAGTCTACACTGGTGCTCCTTCCAGTCTAGACCAGTACTTCTCCCAGTCTACACAAGTGCTCTACCTACTCTACACGGGTACTCTACACTAGTTGTACTCCCTGTATATACCGGCACTCCTTGCAGTCTACACCGGCACTCCTCCTACTCCACACCTGTGCTCTACCTAGTCTTCCTCTCAGGCTAAACCTGTGCTCCAACTAGTCTACACTGGTGCTCCTTCCAGTCTAGACCAGTACTTCTCCCAGTCTACACAAGTACTCTCCCTACTCTACAGGGGTGCTCTACACTAGTACTACTCCCTGTCTATACCGACACTCCTCCCAGTCTACACCGGCACTCCTCCCAGTCTATACTGGTGCTCTACACTGGTGCTCCCCGTTGTCTACACCGGCACTCCTCCCAGTCTACAATGGCACTCCTCTCAGTCTACAACAGTGCTCTGTCTACTCTACACTAGTGTCCTACACTAGTGCTCCTCTCTGTCTACACCAGCATTCCTCCCAGTCTACACTGGTGCTCTACACTGGTGCTCTCCCTTGTCTACACCAGCACTCCTCTCTGTCTACACCGGTACTCCTCCCTGTCTACACCGGTGCTCTACCTAGCCTATCCTGGTGATCTACACTAGTGCTCCGCCCAGACTACACTGCCATTGTGATATTTCATAATAGCTGTCCGTAACTGCCAGTAAAACTGCCACAGCTTACTAATCAAGTGGCAACTATTCTCTCTGATGCCCACTGCCCTTCTTGGCTATAAAACAACAGCTAACACTTATGGTTCGGGTCCCCAAAAACACAGCAGCTGACTATGCATCTTTCCCTCAGGCTTCTCTGTCTTGTTGTCAGTTACCTTAGTCTCAAGCTGACCAACACACCAATCTGGTTGGTCTCTAGCTCATAAATTCATTCTATGACAAATAAGCCTAGGCCTAATAATTAAATAGGCAACCACAAGTCTTCCATTGGCGCCATACCATATCTGCCCTTCACCCCATCTAGGAACAATTAAACACAGGATGGTCCAGCAAGATGGGACATACTCAAATAAATTGGATACATTATAGTGTTCCCTTGACATATTTAATCTCCTTTGACTTCATACACAGGAGCGGTGGGGGAAACGGCGCTGCATGTGGCCGTCCAGTATGAAAACCTGGAAGCTGCAGAGATCCTACTGGATGAAGCCCCACAGCTAATAAACCAGTCCATGATCTCTGACCGCTATCGAGGTAGATTCTGCATGGTTCTTGTATGATGAGCCTTTATATAAATGTTCATAGTTTATTACTATATATAATATATCTACTATAATACTGCCCCTATGTACAAGAATATAACTACTATAATACTGCCCCTATGTACAAGAATATAACTACTATAATACTGCTCCTATATACAAGAATATAACTACTATAATACTGCTCCTATATACAAGAATATAACTACTATAATACTGCTCCTATATACAAGAATATAACTACTATAACACTGCCCTATGTACAAGAATATAACTACTATAATACAGCCCCTATATGCAAGAATAGAACTACTATAATACTGCTCCTATATGCAAGAATAGAACTACTATAATACTGCCCCTATATACAAGAATATAACTACTATAATACTGCTCCTATATACAAGAATATAACTACTATAATACTGCCCCTATGTACAAGAATATAACTACTATAATACTGCCCCTATGTACAAGAATATAACTACTATAATACTGTCCCTATATACAAGAATATAACTACTATAATACTGCTCCTATATACAAGAATATAACTACTATAATACTGCCCCTATGTACAAGAATATAACTACTATAATACTGCTCCTATGTATAAGAATATAACTACTATAATACTGCCCCTATATAACAAGAATATAACTACTATAATACTGCCCCCTATATAAAAGAATATAACTACTATAATACTGCCCCTATATACAAGAATATAACTACTATAATACTGCCCTATATACAAGAATATAACTACTATAATACTGCTCCTATATACAAGAATATAACTACTATAATACTGCCCCTATGTACAAGAATATAACTACTATAATACTGCTCCTGTATACAAGAATATAACTACTATATTACTGCTCCTATATACAAGAATATAACTACTATAATACTGCTCCTATGTACAAGAATATAACTACTATAATACTGCTCCTATATACAAGAATATAACTACTATAATGCTGCTCCTATGTACAAGAATATAACTACTATAATACTGCTCCTATATACAAGAATATAACTACTATAATACTGCTCCCTATATACAAGAATATAACTACTATAATACTGCCCTATATACAAGAATATAACTACTATAATACTGCTCCTATATACAAGAATATACGGTAACTACTATAATGCTGCTCCTATGTACAAGAATATAACTACTATAATACTGCCCTATGTACAAGAATATAACTACTATAATACTGCCCCTATATACAAGAATATAACTACTATAATACTGCTCATATATACAAGAATATAACTACTATAATACTGCCCCCAATGTACAAGTATATAGCTACTATAATACTGCTCATATATACAAGAATATAACTACTATAATACTGCTCCTATATACAAGAATATAACTACTATAATACTGCCCCTATATACAAGAATATAACTACTATAATACTGCTCCTATATACAAGAATATAACTACTATAATACTGCCCCTATTACAAGAATATAACTACTATAATACTGCTCCTATATACAAGAATATAACTACTATAATGCTGCTCCTATGTACAAGAATATAACTACTATAATACTGCTCCTATATACAAGAATATAACTACTATAATACTGCTCCTATATACAAGAATATAACTACTATAATACTGCCCCTATGTACAAGAATATAACTACTATAATACTGCCCTATATACAAGAATATAACTACTATAATACTGCTCCTATATACAAGAATATAACTACTATAATACTGCCCCTATATACAAGAATATAACTACTATAATACTGCCCCTATGTACAAGAATATAACTACTATAATACTGCCCCTATATACAAGAATATAACTACTATAATACTGCCCTATGTACAAGACTATAACTACTATAATACTGCTCCCTATATACAAGAATATAACTACTATAATGCCTGACTGTCCTTGTGCCTTCTTTTCCAGGTCAGACAGCGTTACATATGGCTGCTGTCAATCAGAATATAAACCTGGTTGCGGCACTGATCCGCAGAGGAGCTGATGTCTCTTCCCCTCGAGCTACAGGATCATTCTTTGCACTTAGTGAGAAGAATCTCTTTTACTTTGGTAGGTGTGAGAAGATGAGGAGGGTGTTTTATTACCGTTGTCTTGGATCATAGTGCGATACTAAAGGGACTCTGTCAGGTCATTTTTCAGTAAGATACTAATAGTACCCTTGAATAGTGCCTGGACAGCCCTTTTAGAAATGTAAAAATCATTACTGAACCCTTTGTAGTTCTCTTGCTATAAGCGCCTTCACACCAGCAAGCAGCTGTTTCCTCTGTGTCCACAGTATGTAAATGTTTATTCATTATTCACTTCTTGCCAGGCTGGCATTCCTCCTACCCTGTGTTCTGCTTCACTGCTAGTCTCATTTTGCTGTCTGCAAGCTAGATTGATGGAGGGGGGCGGAAGGAAGGGAAAGATGGTTGGCACATATCTGATATATGAAGCCCAGCGGTAAGGCAATCTCCCTTTGTTCTGCTCTGAGACAAGCTGTGCTGTCTGTGAGAGATTCTGTGTGTTTATTTGATCTTTGTTTTGCTACATACAAAAGAGCAGAGACAGAAGAATGCAGCCCCCACATGTGAACTTTTCTTGTGTGCAGTGATGTAACTTCATGAACATTCATTCCCTGGGGAGTGGTCAGCAGAGAATTAGGTGATCACTCACTGTGATTGACAGATGGGATGTATCTATTTATTTGCAGTTTACAGAGGATAAGGGCGACGTATAAATAATTGAAATGCATGACTAGAAAGAGCTTCACCAGCGGAATTAGAATATGATATCAGTTACATGGATTTTTGACCTGACAGATTCCCTTAAGGGATATGGCCACTCACTTGGTCTCTTTGCAGTCACTGACCACAGACGCCCCTTACAATGATAATATTTAAAACACCTTTTTTTGTTGCTTATAATTTGATCTTGTGATTATTGACTAACTCATTAATGATGTTCTCTAAAAAGTCAGCACCAGCTTCTTAGTAGTTTTCTGAAACAAATGGGAATGACCTTAAATAAGGGCAATTTAAGCAGGAGACATACCCCCTTTCTAATAAACCCCTTATATACAATGGTCGCTATTTGTCACCTTATCTGAAGGGTTAAGTGTCTCCAAGTTATTTCTGATTCTGGACATTCCTATAGTATGACAGCTAAAACTACTTGTGCCCCAGCTTTTCCTTTATGAGGAATTACTTCACATCCATGATGAAATGTACAATTCATTGTAGGAATGGTTTAAACCAGAGGTCCCCAACTCCAGGCCTCGAGAGCTGCCAACAGTGCAGGATTTCAGGATTTCCTTAGTATTGCACAGGGGTTAATGTGATCAAATGCACAGGTAATGATTCCAACCCTGTGCAATACTAAGGAGATCCTGAGAACATGCACTGTTGGTGGCCCTCGAGACCTGGAGTTGGGGACCCCTGGTTTAAACTGTAGTGAGTTCAATCTGGTGCGTCCTATTACATGGATTAAAACTGGCTAATATGTCTCTTAGGAGAGCACATTTTGACCTTTGCAGCGTGTGTGGGGGACAAGGAGATTGTGAAGATGCTTCTAGATCATGGAGCAAACCTTGAGGCCAAGGACTGTTGGGGTAAGTCAGTTTTAGACCTACAACTTCAACGGTAAAACAATTGTCATTATTGACACACTTGGACTGCTAATGACAGTCACATCTCCACCTGAGCATGCTCCTGCGGCATCTGCTTCTGTCATCAGGCACCACCATATTCACCCTGTGGTCTACACTGGTGATAGAGAAGTTGAGCCAGAAATTCTGGAGAGCGCTGGCTCTGTCCATCCACTAAGGTTAGAGTGGCTGGGACTTGCAATAATTCACAGTCTGACCGAGTGAATATGTGAGTGTGCTGTCCAACTGAAGTCATCAACTCCTGGCTTCACCGAGTGAATATGTGAGTGTGCTGTCCAACTGAAGTCATCAACTCCTGGCTTCACCGAGTGAATATGATGAGTGTGCTGTCCAACTGAAGTCATCAACTCCTGGCTTCATCCGAGTGAATATGTGAGTGCGCTGTCCAACTGAAGTCATTAACTCCTGGCTTCCCGAGTGAATATGTGAGTGCTGCTGTCCAACTGAAGTCATCAACTCCTGGCTTCACCGAGTGAATATGTGAGTGGCTGTCCAACTGAAGTCATCAACTCCTGGCTTCACCGAGTGAATATGTGAATGCTGTCCAACTGAAGTCATCAACTCCTGGCTTCACCGAGTGAATATGTGAGTGTGCTGTCCAACTGAAGTCATTAACTCCTGGCTTCACCGAGTGAATATGTGAGTGTGCTGTCCAACTGAAGTCATCAACTCCTGGCTTCACCGAGTGAATATGTGAGTGTGCTGTCCAACTGAAGTCATTAACTCCTGGCTTCACCGAGTGAATATGTGAGTGTCGTGTCCAATGAAGTCATTAACTCCTGGCTTCACCGAGTGAATATGTGAGTGGCTGTCCAACTGAAGTCATCAACTCCTGGCTTCACCGAGTGAATATGTGAGTGTGCTGTCCAACTGAAGTCATAACTCCTGGCTTCACCTAGTGAATATGTGAGTGTGCTGTCCAACTGAAATCATCAACTCAGGCTTCACCGAGTGAATATGTGAGTGTGCTGTCCAACTGAAGTCATCAACTCCTGGCTTCACCTTTAGGTACCAATTAGTAAGTTGACTGTGCTGCCAATGAGTTCTTCACATACTCCTGCTTATTGAGTGTTATATGTTTACTTGGTTGTGTTTTCAGAGTCACCCCAACCTTCTGTACCTTCACCGGTGAAGTAATATCTAAGTGTGATTGGTCCTTTTCCTGAAGTCATCAACTCCTGGCTTCACCGAGTGAATATGTGAGTGTGCTGTCCAACTGAAGTCATCAACTCCTGGCTTCAGCCTATTAGAAGGTACCACACCCTACCTAAGCTTACAGTTTACTGCTGAAAACTGCCAGATATAGCTTGTGCTTCTATGTCTAGTCTCCTGCTCTGTATTGGTGTTATCCTGTTTTACCTTGGTCTGTGTTTTTAGGCACTTCTCCAACCCATTCTGTACCTTAATGTAATCTCGGTTTTGACCCGGCTCCCCAACTATTCTAACGGATCCTGATTTGTCCTTTTCTTGACCTCCAGGATTTTACCCTGCTTGGTGACTTTCCTGTCTCTGGACAGCAGCCATCTATATGCAGTTATTCCCCCTGGACCCAGATACCTGCATAGGGGTTAAAGGGTGTCAGGGTGTCTCAGGATTCTGCCAAATAGAGTGGGCTTGTTCCAAGTCTCCCCAAGATGGCTGTTTTGTGCCGGTGGCCTCAGACACAAGTCCACACTAACTTGCCAGGATAGCTTTCTGGAAGTGCACAATTTTTGGGGATTACATCCTTTCCATGCAACTTTAGAAAAAACAATCCTTTTTACTAGCTCTGAATCCAAGGCATTTTTATTGTTCTCTCCGGTAATCATCTGAATCCCCACATGCCTGCTCCTCTTCCAAGAGTTTTACAGGCAGTCTGGAAAAGTTGTCAATCTTCTACAATGTTCCTTCAGAATGTTCTTTTCCTTATGGTCTTTGATCCTTCTGCATGAGATGTCCGACATTGGTGATTGTCCCATTCAAACTCCAAAGAGTTACAAGTTGTAATATTCACTGAAGGTGGTCGCGCTCTTTGATAGAGATGAGCGAACCTTCCAAGGTTAAAGTCCAGTTGCGAAATGAACCTGTGGTGTTGGTTCGGTGGCGCTGTTCGGGACCCGAACTTGACCCCAGCCGTCACTGATTGGCTATGCGGCTCTCCGCCCCATACAAAATCTACATATGCATTCAAATGAATTGAACTGGTATGATGCGAATACGCAACTGTATGCATTAAAGGGTTAAAAAGACTGTATCTCCTTGAAAACATTATGAAGGGAATGGAGAGCAAAAATTAAACCATTCTCAAATACTCATATCTATTTACATAAATGCCTTGGCGTCCAGATGTCAAAAGCGCCAACTGATATGCAAAAAGACCCTTGCAAAAACCATACTGGCATACCAAGTGATGGTTGTGCCAAGATGGTTGCCGCTGGTGGTCCTGTGCCGTTGATAGGGCATACTGTGCAGTGCCACCAGCGGCGCCACATGCTGTTTCATGGGTTCTCCTCCACCGCTGCCAAGGTTGCTATGCCACCCCCTCCCATAATGCCTCACAAGGATGCCTCAGACCCCACCACATCGTGACATCACACCATTTGTAAATGTGCATGTGGCCGCCATGTTTGTATACCCGATCCCCTATTGTGCATGGCAGGGTGAACAAACATGGCAGTGGCATGAGTCACAAGCCCATCCCCATTGTCACCCCACCGCCCTCCAATAAAGGATGCCACAGTCACACGAGCCACCCCCAGCACCACAGAGCCTGCACCCATTGTGATGTCACCGTCCTCACGATGTGGTAGCATCAGGCACCTATCTAGTAGGTATTCAAACTAGAAAAAATCCTATCAAATTCAGCTATGAAGGCTCAGGCTCTGTTAATCCACGATGGCTCTCCACAATCTCAATAGTTTGACAGTTGTGTGAGACTTCCTGCATCTGAAGAACATCGGTGCTGTTCTCTTATCTCATACTCTTTCCAGGCAACACAGTTCTACACATCCTTGTTCTTCAACCCAACCAAACTCCTTCATGTAAGATGTTTGACTTCATCATATCCCAAGATCGTGGGAAAACTCTCATTGATATTCCCAATACAAGAGGACTTACGCCACTGAAGTTGGCCATCTCAGAAGGAAATGTGATTGTAAGTGATTTTTTTGTTTTTGGTCGTAACGCATGGTGCATTATGAAACGTTTTGAGACACCAGTGAGGAATGTCAACTCCTCATCATAGATGTTCCAGCACTTAATTCAGAAGAAAAGAAAACTCCAATGGACCTTTGGACCTGTCACCAGCTTGATGTATGATATGTCGGAACTCGACTCCTGGGAAGGTCAGCAGTCAGTGCTTGAGCTCATTGCGTCATCCAACAAAAGCCAGGTAGTAATAATGCGCATTATAATGATATCTATGCATTTACTTTGTACTAAAGCACAAAAACCCTACTGCACTCCCTATACTGAAAATACAGGGTATAAGTGCATGTTGCTACAATAATACCCCAAAAATATGAAGGTAACTATTACAATACTGCTCCTATGTACAAGAATATAATTACTATAATACTGCCCCTATGTACAAGAATATAACTACTATAATACTGCCCCTATGTACAAGAATATAACTACTATAATACTGACTCCTATGTACAAGAATATAACTACTATAATACTGCCCCTATATACAAGAATATAACTACTATAATACTGCTCCTATGTACAAGACTATAACTACTATAATACTGCTCCTATATAAAAGAATATAACTACTATAATACTGCTCTTATGTACAAGAATATAACTACTATAATACTGCCCCTATGTACAAGAATATAACTACTATAATACTGCTCCTATATACAAGAATATAACTACTATAATACTGACTCCTATGTACAAGAATATAACTACTATAATACTGCCCCTATATAAAAGAATATAACTACTATAATACTGCTCTTATGTACAAGAATATAACTACTATAATACTGCCCCTATGTACAATAACATAACTACTATAATACTGCCCCTATTGTACAAGAATATAACTACTATAATACTGCTCCTATGTACAATAATATAACTACTATAATACTGCTCCAATATACAAGAATATAACTAGTATAATACTGCCTTTTATGTACAAGAATATAACTACTGTAATACTGCTCCTATGTACAAGAATATAACTACTATAATACTGTCCTATGTACAAGACTATAACTACTATAATACTGCTCCTATGTACAAGACTATAACTACTATAATACTGGTCCTATTACAAGACTATAACTACTATAATACTGGTCCTATGTACAAGAATATAACTACTATAATACTGCTCCTATTATACAAGAAAATAACTACTATAATACTGCCCCTATGTACAAGAATATAACTACTATAATACTGCTCCTATATACAAGAATATAATACTATAATACTGCCTCTATATACAAGAATATAACTACTATAATACTGCTCTATGTACACAAGAATATAACTACTATAATACTGCCCTATGTACAAGAATATAACTACTATAATACTGCTCCTATGTACAAGAATATAACTACTATAATACTGCTCCTATGTACAAGAATATAACTACTATAATACTGCTCCTATGTACAAGAATATAACTACTATAATACTGCTCCTATTACAAGAATATAACTACTATAATACTGCTCCTATATACAAGAATATAACTACTATAATACTGCTCCTATGTACAAGAATATAACTACTATAATACTGCTCCTATGTACAAAATATAACTACTATAATACTGCTCCTATATACAAGAATATAACTACTATAATACTGCTCCTATATACAAGAATATAACTACTATAATACTGCTCCTATGTACAAGAATATAACTACTATAATACTGCCCTATGTACAAGAATATAACTACTATAATACTGCTCCTATATACAAGAATATAACTACTATAATACTGCTCCTATGTACAAGAATATAACTACTATAATACTGCTCCCTATGTACAAGAATATAACTACTATAATACTGCTCCTATGTACAAGAATATAACTACTATAATACTGCTCCTATGTACAAGAATATAACTACTATAATACTGCCCTATGTACAAGAAATATAACTACTATAATACTGCTCCTATGTACAAGAATATAACTACTATAATACTGCTCCTATATACAAGAATATAACTCTATAATACTGCTCCTATGTACAAGAATATAACTACTATAATACTGCCCCTATGTACAAGAATATAACTACTATAATACTGCTCCTATTACAAGAATATAACTAGTATAATACTGCTGCTATGTACAAGAATATAACTACTATAATACTGCCCTATAGTACAAGAATATAACTACTATAATACTGCTCCTATGTACAAGAATATAACTACTATAATACTGCCCTATGTACAAGATATAACTATATAATACTGCTCCTATGTGCAAGAATATAACTACTATAATACTGCTCCTATATACAAGAATATAACTACTATAATACTGCCTCTATGTACAAGAATATAACTACTATAATACTGCTCCTATGTACAAGATATAACTACTATAATACTGCCCCTATATACAAGAATATAACTACTATAATACTGTCCTATTAAAGAATATAACTACTATAATACTGCTCTATATACAAGAATATAACTACTATAATACTGCTCCTATGTACAAGAATATAACTACTATAATACTGCCCCTATATACAAGAATATAACTACTATAATACTGCTCCTATGTACAAGAATATAACTACTATAATACTGCCCTATATACAAGAATATAACTACTATAATACTGCCCTATGTACAAGAATATAACTACTATATACTGCCCCTATGTACAAGAATATAACTACTATAATACTGCTCCTATATACAAGAATATAACTACTATAAATACTGCCCTATGTACAAGAATATAACTACTATAATACTGCCCTATATACAAGAATTAACTACTATAATACTGCTCTATATACAAGAATATAACTACTATAATACTGCTCCTATGTACAAGAATATAACTACTATAAACTGCTCCATATACAAGAATATAACTACTATAATACTGCTCCATATACAAGAATATAACTACTATAATACTGCTCCTATATACAATAATATAACTACTATAATACTGCCCCTATGTACAAGGATATAACTACTATAATACTGCCCTATATACAAGAATATAACTACTATAATACTGCTCCTATATACAAGAATATATACTACTATAATACTGCCCCTATATACAAATATAACTACTATAATACTGTCCCTATGTACAAGAATATAACTACTATAATACTGCTCCTATATACAAGAATGTAACTACTATGATACTGCTGCTATATACAAGAATATAACTACTATAATACTGCCCCTATTACAAGAATATAACTACTATAATACTGCTCCTATGTACAGGAATATAACTACTATAATACTGCTCCTATATACAAGAGTATAACTACTATAATACTGCCCCTATGTACAAGAATATAACTACTATAATACTGCCCTATGTACAAGAATATAACTACTATAATACTGCTCCTATATACAAGAATATAACTACTATAATACTGCTCCTATGTACAATAATATAACTACTATAATGTTCCTATATACAGAATATAACTACTATAATATGCTCCTATGTAAAAGAATATAACTACTATAATACTGCTCCTATATACAAGAATATAACTACTATAATACTGCCCTATATACAAGAATATAACTACTATAATACTGCTCCTATATACAAGAATATAACTACTATAATACTGCTCCTATGTACAAGAATATAACTACTATAATACTGCCCTATGTACAAGAATATAACTACTATAATACTGCCCTATATACAAGAATATAACTACTATAATACTGCCCTATGTACAAGAATATAACTACTATAATACTGCTCCTATGTACAAGAATATAACTACTATAATACTGCCCCTATATACAAGAATGTAACTACTATAATACTGCTGCTATATACAAGAATATAAACTACTATAATACTGCTCCTATGTACAAGAATATAACTACTATAATACTGCTCCCATATACAAGAATATAACTACTATAATACTGCTCCCATATACAAGAATATAACTACTATAATACTGCTCCTATATACAATAATATAACTACTATAATACTGCCCCTATGTACAAGGATATAACTACTCTAATACTGCCCCTATATACAAGAATATAACTACTATAATACTGCTCCTATATACAAGAATATAACTACTATAATACTGCCCCTATATACAAGAATATAACTACTATAATACTGCTCCCTATGTACAAGAATATAACTACTATAATACTGCTCCTATATACAAGAATGTAACTACTATAATACTGCTGCTATATACAAGAATATAACTACTATAATACTGCCCCTATATACAAGAATATAACTACTATAATACTGCTCCTATGTACAGGAATATAACTACTATAATACTGCTCCTATATACAAGAGTATAACTACTATAATACTGCCCCTATGTACAAGAATATAACTACTATAATACTGCCCCTATGTACAAGAATATAACTACTATAATACTGCTCCTATATACAAGAATATAACTACTATAATACTGCTCCTATGTACAATAATATAACTACTATAATACTGTTCCTATATACAAGAATATAACTACTATAATACTGCTCCTATGTACAAGAATATAACTACTATAATACTGCTCCTATGTACAAGAATATAACTACTATAATACTGCTCCTATATACAAGAATATAACTACTATAATACTGCCCCTATATACAAGAATATAACTACTATAATACTGCCCCTATATACAAGAATATAACTACTATAATACTGCTCCTATATACAAGAATATAACTACTATAATACTGCTCCTATATACAAGAATATATCTACTATAATACTGCTCCTGTGTACAAGAATATAACTACTATAATACTGCTCCTATATACAAGAATATAACTACTATAATACTGCCCCTATATACAAGAATATAACTACTATAATGCTATAATTCTAGTCCTATGTATAAGAATATAACTGTGATAATTATGCCTCTATGTATAAGTATATAACTACTATAATATTTGTTATCTGACATCTTTGTGTCTTTTATCCTGTAGGCTCACAAAATACTGAACATTCCTCCAGTTAAGGAGCTCCTACAAAAGAAGTGGAAATCCATAGGCCGTCCATACCTTTGGTTCCTTGCCATAGTCTATATTTCCTACATGACCTGTGTCTCCTTGTGTTGCGTGTTTCGTCCACTGAAGAACGCAGAAGGAAATAACACAGACACCAGAGACATCACTCTATATGTTCAGAAAACCCTAAAGGTGGGACACAAGGATACATTTTTTAAGCATTTACTTAGACATTACGATGCAGGACATTCATAGTAATTTATAAAAATCTTTTGTCTCTCGCAACTCGATTGAGCCCAGTGGTGGACGCCTGATATTTGGCTCAATGATAATGGCACTCTGCTAAGACATATACCATAACTGAAACTGCAGCATTATTATAGCTAAGAAAAAAAAAGAAAAATAGAGGTACTTGGCTTAAAAATATCGCCATATTGATGACCACCCAGTAGCCACGCTGAGGCATGTCTCTCATACTGATCCCCTATGCTTTAGTCACAGCCTTGTTGTGACATGCCTTGACATGGCTGCTGGGCAGTTATTAATATGGCCATATTTGTAAGCTAAGTGTCTGTATTATCCAGAGAGAAGCTGTGACTGAAGTGTAGGGACAAAGTATAAGAGATACGCCTCAACATGGCTACTAGGCCGTTATCAATATGACCATATTTTAAGCTGTCTCTATTATCCAGATAGAGGCTGTGACTGAAGCGTAGGGGCCCAGTATGAGAGACATGCCTCGATGTAGCTACTGGGTGGTTATCAATATGACCATATTTTAAGCTGTCTCTATTATCCAGATAGCAGCTGTGACTGAAGCGTAGGGACGCAGTATAAGAGATACTTCTCAGAATGGCTACTAGGCAGTTATCAATATGGCCATATTTTAAGCTTTCTCTATTATCCAGATAGAGGCTGTGACTGAAGCATAAGGGTCCAGTATGAGAGACACGCCTCGATGTAGCTACTGGGCAGTTACCCATATGGACATATTTTTAAAGGGAACCTGTAACCCCCCCAGGGCATTTTATACTGTGCCCAGCAGGTTATACATGATGTAAATGGGGTTCTAATAACCCCTGTATGTGCCTATAGTGACCCTAAATACCTGTGATATGAAGTTATATTCACCCTGGAGCTGGCCTCTTGTTGAGTCCTGGAGGCAGCTATTTGGGTCATGGTAGGTAAAATGCTCGCTGTCCCTCCATCCTGGTAATCCCGCCCTGCTGGCTTCAAATTTGCTACCCTCCTCTGGCCGGCGCGATGAGTGACAGGAGCTCGCGCCGCCGCAGTGGGGTGGGTGTCTGCGGTGCATTGATCAGTGCTGATGTCGTCTCCCGGCTGGCTCGCCGCGATCCTCCCGCATAGGGCGGCCATCTTGGTCCACCCTGTGCGGGTGGAGCTGGCCGAATATCCGACCACAACACTACGGAAGTGGCTTCGGGTTTGGCCGGAAGTGGCTTCGGGCTTTATATAATAGATATATATATACATACATACATACAATGCATGCCGTGCCAGAGTATATATAATATTTGGGGGCTATGCTGGGCTGCCACATCCACCAAATAATATATACAGTCCAGCAGAACCTCCAAGTAATATATACAGCCCTCAGCCTCTATATTATACATACAAAGCACACAGCCTCTATATTATATATACAGCCTGGCAGTCTCCATATTCTATCTACAGCCCTGCATAGCCTCTTTATTATATATACAGCCCACCCAGGAGCCTGTATATTATATATACACAGCTTACAGCTTCTATATTGTATTCATGAATCATGGCATGTGTTAAAGGGGCCCACTGACACTATTTCGCCTGGGGCCCACAAAAACCTGGAGCCGGCCCTGAAATGGTGTCAATGTCTGAGTCGGCCTCCACTGAGCCGGGATGTAATGGCGGCTCCCTGGCACGGTGGTCTCTCCAGTTGGCAGGTCATCTTCAACAGAATACGAAGGGGTTAAAGTTGTGGATGGGGCAGGATCAGCTACTCTTAACTCACTTTTACTGTAGCTGTTAATGATGATGTTGATTATTACAGCTTTTCACAGTTCAACATAAAGGTTTGCAGCCTCTGATGGTGTGAGGACCTGAGCTCTCTTTCTGTCAGCGTGTTGCAGCTTTCCTCACTCCCTCTGGTTATGGCTTTATATAAAGCCCTTACACCTCTCCTCTCAGCCTGAACCTTGGCATCCACTGCACCTCAGGCTTATAGGAAAGCACTTAAGCTTTCTTCCAACTATTGATAACTCAGGATCTCCTCAAGGCAGCTCTCCACACACACCCTCAGCTCTTCACTGCCGATCCCTAGGTGTCGTTGTCTGGCAGTTGGGCACTGCTGGGACTTCACAGGACACTACGTCCCATGCGGCTGCACAGATCCTGCCAAGTCCCAACAGCGACCACCGCATAGGCTCTGGCTGGCCTCCTTACTCTCCAGCACCACTGAATCCAAGGACAGCACTATTGTTCTTCCTGGGCTCAGTTCTATTATATGGGCTGCTAATCACCATACTTCTCAATAGCGCTTTATACTGCTGTATTAAAATGGCTAAGAGCTGACTTCCCACAGATATTTAAGACACCTAATTCTGCAGGGTGCCACATCATTCTGAAGGAGGCTCCTAGAGAGGATAGTGCAATAGTAAGAGATGAGTAGATGGGGTCCCATGTTCTTTCCAAAATTTTAATACAAATGTAAAAAAAAACTAAAAAAATACAAATTCATTATCATGATGTTATCAGAACCATTGACTGGCTTCAATGCACAGAACAATCACAGGGTGATCACACATAGACACATATAGCGTCACCAACTCCAAACATGGCAATGGAAAATCGCATTGGGGAATAACTGAGATGAGAAATAAGCAGCAGACGTCTAAAACCATTTATAGGGTATAGTGAGAGCAGAAGAAAAACATTGACTGCGTAAGAGACTTACCGGTACTCAATACTTACAAATTCCCTACAAGGCTCCTGGAAAAGTTCACAAGTTATTATTATTATTATTATTATTATTATGGCGCCATTGATTCCATGGCGCTTTACATGTGAAAAGGGGCAGACATAGACAAGTACAATATTCAAGAAAAATACAAGGTACACACAGGTACAGGAGGAGAGAGGACCCTGCCCATGAGGGCTCACAGTCTACAAGGGATGGGAGAGGATACAGTAGATGAGGAGAGAGGACCCTGCCCATGAGGGCTCACAGTCTACAAGGGATGGGTGAGGATACAGTAGGTGAGGAGAGAGGACCCTGCCTGCAAGTGCTCACAGTCTACAAGAGAAGGGTGAGAATACAGTAAGTGAGGAGAGGAGACCCTGCCCGCGAGGGCTCACAGTCTACAAGGGATGGGTGAGGATACAGTAGGTGAGGAGAGAGGACCCTGCCCACGAGGGCTCACAGTCTACAAGGGATGGGTGAGGATACAGTAGGTGAGGAGAGAGGACCCTGTCCATGAGGTCTCACAGTCTACAAAGGATGGGTGAGGATACAGTAGGTGAGGAGAGAGGACCCTGCCCACGAGAGCTCACAGTCTACAAGGGATGGGTGAGGATACGGTAGGTGAGGACAGAGATCCCCGCCTCCGAGGTATCACAGTCTACAAGGGATGGGTGAGGATACAGTAGGTGAGGAGAGAGGACCCTGCCCACAAGGGCTCACAGTCTACAAGGGATGAGTGAGAATACAGTAAGTGAGGAGAGGAGACCCTGCCCACGAGGGCTCACAGTCTACAAAGGATGGGTGAGGATACAGTAGGTGAGGAGAGGACCCTGCCCACGAGAGCTCACAGTCTACAAGGGATGGGTGAGGATACAGTAGGTGAGGAGAGAGGACCCTGCCCATGAGGTCTCACAGTCTACAAAGGATGGGTGAGGATACAGTAGGTGAGGAGAGAGGACCCTGCCCACGAGAGCTCACAGTCTACAAGGGATGGGTGAGGATACGGTAGGTGAGGACAGAGATCCCCGCCTCCGAGGTATCACAGTCTACAAGGGATGGGTGAGGATACAGTAGGTGAGGAGAGAGGACCCTGCTCACAAGGGCTCACAGTCTACAAGGGATGAGTGAGAATACAGTAAGTGAGGAGAGGAGACCCTGCCCACGAGGGCTCACAGTCTACAAAGGATGGGTGAGGATACAGTAGGTGAGGAGAGGACCCTGCCCACGAGAGCTCACAGTCTACAAGGGATGGGTGAGGATACAGTAGGTGAGGAGAGAGGACCCTGCCCATGAGGTCTCACAGTCTACAAAGGATGGGTGAGGATACAGTAGGTGAGGAGAAGACCCTGCCCACGAGAGCTCACAGTCTACAAGGGATGAGTGAGAATACAGTAAGTGAGGAGAGGAGACCCTGCCCACGAGGGCTCACAGTCTACAAAGGATGGGTGAGGATACAGTAGGTGAGGAGAGGACCCTGCCCACGAGAGCTCACAGTCTACAAGGGATGGGTGAGGGTAGAGTAGGTGAGGAGAGAGGACCCTGCCGGCGAGGGCTCACAATCTACAAGGGATGGGTGAGGATAGAGTAGGTGAGGAGAGTGGACCCTGCCGGCGAGGGCTCACAGTCTACAAGAGATGGGTATGGATGCAGTAGGTGAAGAAAGAGGACCCTGCCCGCGAGGGCTCACATTTTTTACAAAGGACGGGTAAGGATACAGTAGATGAGAAGGGAGGAGCCTGCCCGTGAGGGCTCACAGTCTAAAGAGATGGGTGAGGATACAGTAGGTGAGGAGAGAGGACCCTGCCTACGAGGGCTCACAGTCTACAAGGGATGGGTGAGGATACAGTAGGAGAGGGTAGAGCTGGTTGTGCGGTATAGTAGACTGAGGATGACTGCTGGTTGTAGCTTGTTGGAAGAGGTGGGTCTTCAGGTTTCTTTTGAAGGTTTCCATGGTGGGTGAGAGTCTGATGTGTTGGGGCAGAGACTTCCAGAGTATGGAGGATACATGGGAAAAATCCTGTATGCGATTGTAGTAAAAAGAGATAAGAGGGGAGGAGAGGAAGAGTCCTTGAGGGGATCACAGGTTACGGGAAGTGTCTAGGATGGCGCCCAAAACTTCCAAAGTGCTATGTTTTCCCAAGGTTTTCATCATGATGATGACAAGTCCAGCATGTAAATATATGTGCAGGGTACAGAAACTGGGCGTGGATGAGGGCATCGCTCAAAATCAATGATTTGCACTTAAAACTGTTTCAAAAAGTTGGCATCTCCGGTGTTGGTTTACAGTAGTTATTGCAAGTGAACATGGAAGAACCATGGAAAACCTATCACCTGGTATGGAGGCATCTGGTCCACCAAAATCTTGCATTATGTCTTTCTGTTCGCTACTTTAGGAATCACCTTGTCATAACTCATGGATTTGTAGCCATCTATGAATTTGCTTTCTTGTTGACTTTCCTAATCTTCTGTTATTTGGTGTTTCTCCTCTGTAGGAAGCTTATGTGACTAATGACGATCATTTAAGACTCGTTGGTGAACTCATTTCGGTGATTGGAGCTATTATACTTTTGCTGAATGAGGTGAGAATTGAGAAGACATCTTCACTGTGTAACCTTTGCTAAATCATTAATAAGGGTTGACCTAATTTGCCAATTTTCCAAGACCGTCCAGGATGCTCCTGGAACAAAGGAGACCTCTCAGTATCTCCGAGATATCACAGAAACCTTCCAGATATCATTACTCCCTGAATACGTCATGCACATGGCAGTGTCCCAGTGGCCGGATGCCATTCGGAATTTCGGAGGCAGGGAGCCATGGGTGTAAAATGGGGAACAGTTTATCACCTAAAGTATTGACCAGTTCCAATAGTTGCCCCATGAAGTTCATGTCTTGTTGGAGGGTCTTCTCGCCTACTGGTGGACCAGTCAGCCACTCCTTTAATTAGTCAATCCACAATTCTTACGAAAAAAATCATATTTTCTTTCCAGCTGTCACACACCTACACAATAGGCTTGAAGTACTTTATCAGCCCTATGTTCTGGAGGGATCCATTCAACGTGATCAGGTAAGATTGTAATCTCCTAAAGCCATGAGAACATGACTTATATTTTTATTAATATTATTTAATGGCCTTTATCTCGATCTCAAGCCTTGGCGACTTAATGGATGAACGTGGGAAGATCGATCATGTTCAGTCTAGATCGATCCTTCAGGATCTCCTCCAAGACTGGACAGGTCCACCAGGGTCTTCCCATAGCCTTGATGGGTCCACCACGATCTTTTCCAAGTCCACCTTACCTTGTCTATGTTGTGTGTTGACTGCTCTGCAGTCTACGTGAATTGCTCTGCTGCAGTTTAAACCAGTTAATATCCTTTAATACTTTTGGGGTTAATGCTGAAGCTGCTGTTGCTGTCTATGTGTGGTGTGCAGCTCTGTAGGTAGAGGTGTATGTTTATCAGGTGACCACGCCCCTGGCCTTTAAATAAGACTCCCCTTCCTCCAGATGACGTCGCTGATAGAGTCCCACTCTACCTTTGACCATGTGAGCTGAAGACGCCGTTGAACATGCTGATGCTTTTTGCTGTTTATCCTTGTCCGTAGAAGGAGGTGAGAGGGAGTAGCACAGGGCTGGTTGAGGAGCATAGGGCAAGGGTGGCGGCCCAGATCTCCTCACCATCTGAGGTACCTCTAGGTACAGGGCTAGCCAGAATCTCCAGTCCAGGCCTAGACTAGCAGCACAGATTTCCTTGCCCATTATACCATCCTGCTTCCTTTCCCTCATACACACATTATATTTCAAGCCTAGATGGGCCCACCAGGGTCTTCTCCATTACTAGATGGGCCCACCAGGGACTTCTCCAATACTAGATGGGCCCACCAGGGTCTTCTCCATTACTAGATGGGCCCACCAGGGACTTCTCCAATACTAGATTGGCCCACCAGGGTCTTCTCCAATACTAGATGGGTCCATCAGGGTCTTCTCCAAGCCTAGATAGATCCACCATGGTCTTCTCTGCCATTGTCTTGATGGTATCAAGCCATTGGGTTGCCGGTCTTCCTCTTAGTCTTGTTCCTTCTATTCTTCCCACCATGATGTCCTTCTCCAGTGATTGTTCTCTTCGTATGATGTGTAGATAAGTTGTATCTTGGTGATCTTCTCTTCCAGTGACATGTCTGGCCTGATTTGTTCCAGAATGGATTTGTTTGCTCTTCTTGCCATCCACGGTATTGATAACATCCTTCTCCAGCTCCACATTATGAAAATGTTGTTCTGTCTTCTTCCTTTATCGTCCAGGTTTCACATCCATATGCATATGCCATATTCTAGGTCCATATCAAGGTCCATAAATCTTTAGAGCTTTTTAGTTCTCTTTTGCAGAGCTGAATATCCTCTGTTACTTTTCCCTTAGCTATATAGTGATTATACAACTCTGGCTGTATGTTGCCACCACTAGGGGGAGCTAAGTGCAGCACTAAATACTCATTATTATTGATTTCCTCATGAGGACCCAAAAATGTTAATTTTGCCATTTTAAAGGTGTAATCCACCTGAAACAAAATGTTGTTAAAGGTACATAAGTCATTAATCTTGACAATTAACTAATATTGTTCTCATCTAAGAATTACCCCAATCCTCTGCTGCAAACTCAGATCAAAAGAGGGGCCGTTTGCAAAGTCTGAATCTGACATTTTGTGACCTGTTTATAAAGGGGGCTGGCTGACTGCTCATTTCAATAGCTAAACCAGCCTCTTCTCTGTGTAGGAAGCTGATTTGCCTTCACAGCTCTGTTCATGTGCTGACCCACTGTCATGAGTGTATCAGGAGCTATAGACGAGGCTGTTGGGGCCACTTGCAAAAAGTCGCAGCATCGGTCCAAACAGCCTAAATCCTGAATTGTTGTTCTGTCCCTTTAAGTGGTATTTCTCTGATTGGTGATAGCTGGGGGCCGACCTTTCAGCTGTCTGCATTTATACTGTTTGGCTCCTATGATGCATTGCTGGTAATAGCATGTTTGGAGGTGGTGTTGCTTCCTGGCTCAGCAGTGCATTGTGGATTTCCAGTATAGTTTGCAGTCTATCTCTTAGTTCAGCTAAGTGTTCCTACCTCTCCCACTTGTTTGTCTCCTTGGTATACCTGTGTTCACCCTGTCTGACCCCTATGTAAGTGACTCACCGCCGGCCCGTTGGCTCCAGTTTAGACAGGCATTCGCTTCCTCCTTCATGTCACGGATGGACCGCACCTGCCGGTAGCGAGGGTCGGTGGTACAGATCAAAGGGGTTGCTGGCTAAACAGATTAAAGGGGTTAATTTATTTGTGACGCCACCTATGAGTAGTTCGGTAAGTCTTACCGACGCTGCGGGGCCTCCGGGGGATGGATAGCAGCAAGATGGAACGTTCCCCACAGGCTGAGCGATGATCCCCGGAGGCTGGAGCTGCTTAAGATGTTGTGCGGCAGCTGCGGTTACCTTGTGTGCAGACGGATGCAATCATAAGGAAGCACGGACACAGAAAGTCTCTGTAACGGGTCTTTACTGTAACCAGCAAGCAGTACATGGCATACAGTTAACGAGTAGTAGACCGGGTGGACTCAGCAGTGATAGGTGTGTTCTCAGAGATCCGCGGTGTTCCTCCATTCTAACTAAGCGTTGCCGTTGTCACCCGGGAATACCAGGTCGGGTACAGGGAGGCTGCTTGAATGCCCTATCCAAAGTATACGTGATGGATGTTTTGGGGAGCCTTGGGTCCCTTGGTGGGTACACCGCTGGTTAGACGACTGGATTTGGTGGGGTGCTCCAGTAAAGCTGCTCCTCCACGCCTCTGGTTCGCATAGCAGTGCTGAACTGCTGCTAGCTTCGGTACCAGCAAACCGGCTGTATAAGGGCACGGGATGGTTCTGGACCCGCATAATGATGCCCGTAATTGGTAGGGAGATGGCCGGTAGAAGGTGGCCAGGGGGGCCGCACGGGACTGTGCGAGCCCCTCTCCTAGGTTGCAGAGCTGGGGTTCTGCAGAGGGTCTTCTAGGTTGTTGTTTTCTGCAGACTGGCTCCTCCAGACTCCTATAGAGTCTAACTAAACTTCCACTAACACTACCCTTGCACTCCGCCCACCAGGACCTTGATTGGCCCTCTACACTAAGTGAGGCATGCAGAGTATGGATCTCTAAGTTAACCAGATGACTGCTGGGTCAGAGAATATTGCTGCTGCATTTATGGCTGCAATACCCTCCTGTGACGCACTCGTTGCGGGGCGCCACATAAGCTTTGTTGAGGGACAGACAGGGCAGAGGTATGCTGTCAGGTCAGGTGTCAGTGCTAGTTGTTCTAAGAGTCACCATCTCCCCTTTGCCCTTAGTGTCAGGGACTCCTTTTCCCCCCTCGTCATCCTGCGGTGGGTGTCTGCCTATGCCCAGCGTGACACCCACGTAACATTATACTGTCCTGTATTTGACATTATTGTTCCGTTCGTACTTTGATAAGTTGCCAAGTTTAACTATTTCCTATATTTGCAGAATCATCTTCTCTTGTATGATCTTGGTCATCTTCGTTATGCGCTTGACTGATTCAGAAGGCGAAGTTGTGCCCATGTCCGCGGCGTTGGTGCTCGGCTGGTGTTACGTCATGTATTTTGCCCGGGGCTTCCAGATGCTCGGACCTTTCACCATCATGATACGGAAGGTAAGAACGTAACGGAAGTGCGATACGATAAAGAAAAGAATGGAATTTATAGGATATTTATGGCATGGGGAAGACCACACCATTCTCAGTGGGTCTCAATTGTATAGGATATTGGCATTGTGGGGTATTAACGAGCTGAATAGGTGCGCCAATCAGCAATGGCATTGTCAAGTCTTATACTGAGGATAAATACTGTGTAACCCAAAAAGTGCCATAAAAAAATAATAGTTTCCGCACCCCACATAGAACTTTTTGTAAGGAAAGATTGAAAAGTTATAGCTTTGGAAAGCCAAAGCCAGTGATGAAAATATAGGGAATGCAGAATGCTTAATTCTTAATTGGTGTCATCTTGGTGCGCAGCGATCAGGCTTACCCTGAACGGGCATAAGTGTCTACCGTTTCTTAACCAGAGCCTCTGATGGTGAAGATGGACTGGGCTACTGGTAGACACCAGGTAGCAATCCAGGGCAGTCACCGATACTGCAGGAGCTGACCCAAAGGTCAAGGATGCAGGTATGGGAGGGCTGGCAGGACGGAGTCGGAGCAGATAGCAGAAGTTGGTATGCGAGGCTAGCAAGGTGGAGTCACAGCAGCGAGACGGGGTAGGTACGAGAGGCTGGCAGGACAGAGTCAGGGCAGTGAGCAGGAGTAGGTACAGGAGACTGGCAGAGCAGAGTCATGGCAGCAAGCAGGAGTAGGTACAGGAGGCTGGCAGAACAGAGTCAGAGCAGTGAGCAGGAGTAGGTATGGGAGGCTGGCAGGGCGGAGTCACAGCTGCGAGTAGGGGTAGGTATGGGAGGCTGGCAGGACAGAGTCAGGGCAGTGAGCAGGAGTAGGTACAGGAGGCTGGCAGGACAGAGTCGGAGCAGTGAGCAGGAGTAGGTATGGGAGGCTGGCAGGGCGGAGTCACAGCAGCTAGCAGGAGTAGGAGTAGGTATGGGAAGCTGGCAGGAAGAAGTCAGAGCAGTGAGCAGGAGTAGGTACGGGAGGCTGGCAGGATGGAGTCAGAGCAGTGAGCAGGAGTAGGTACGGGAGGCTGGCAGGATGGAGTCAGAGCAGTGAGCAGGAGTAGGTACGGTAGGCTGGCAGGGCGGAGTCAGAGCAGTGAGCAGGTATGGGAGACTGACAGGACGGAGTCAGAGCAGTGAGCAGGAGTAGGTACGGAGGCTGACCGGATGGAGTCGAAGTAGTGGGCAGGTACAGGAGGCTGACAGGATGGAGTCGAAGTAGTGGGCAGGTACAGGAGGCTGACAGGATGGAGTCGAAGTAGTGGGCAGGTACGGGAGGCTGACAGGACGGAGTTGTAGCAGTGAGCAGGAGTAGATTTGGGAGGCTGGTAGGATGGAGTTGGATCAGCAATCAGGGGTATTCATATAAGAGCTAGAACTCACTAGAAACCTAATTCCCCTGGCACCTCCCCACTGGGGAAGGTGCCTTAAATACTTAATGACTCCCAGTCATAGGCTAGAGAAACTTTAGGGTGTGCCCGAGGTCCCTTCAAGAGGCAGGGAGCATGCACGTGCCCTAAGAATCATGCCAGAGGACCTTCACAACATAAGCAGGCTCTGGCATGTGATGACAGGGGACCCGGGAAGCAGGGAAAGGAGCAGGGAAGGAGGACTTTGATGGCTGAATGTGGCAATGGGTATATTGGCGTCCTTGTTGGGAGGAGGCAAGGGGAAGTGCAGGGATGCTGGCATTTCAATGCGCTTATCCAGTTTCTGAAACCCTTTTTTTGTGACACACAATTGTCGCGGTCTTAGGGCTGGGGTACTACTACTCAACCATCTGGGGGGTTAACAGTTCGGAAGTCGCAGTGGCGGTCCCCAGAGGTTGTAGTTCTGGCCGAACATATAAAGGGTTTATTTACAGGGGATAGTGGTAGTTTTGAAGCTATCTGGAGTTCCGGCCCGTAGGTGGCATGGTGCTTCTGTGGGGACTTTCAAGGGAGGATGGTGTGGCAGCCGGATGGCAGCCAGAGGTCCCTTGGAATGTGTAGAAGGTGAATGGGATGAGGTGGAGGATGAGGGTTGTAGTGCAGGTTGACGGCTCTGCAGGTAGGTGCAGGAAGGTGCCGGAAGGATCAAACAACACACAGTGTTGTGGCCCTTACCATTTTCTTGTAGTTGATAGCAGTTACAGCCAAGTCGTGGTACAGAGTCCATCAAGATAACAGCCTGGCCAGCCCAAAGGTATTTGGAATCCACCTTGTAAAGACACAGGGTATATTTGGCCTTCCAGCTGCCTTTTCCCGTTCTGACACTGACTACTCCTTAGCCTCTCCTAAGTGTCCAGTGGTTGCCAGTCCCTGCTGGCAGGCAGCTGCGGGTCCTACAAGCAATAGTCTTTCTAACCCTATGTAGGCACTTGAGCCTGGGGAGGGTCCACAAAGTAAGTCACTGTACATGAAGCCCAGTGACCTCCAGTTTCACGATTGATCCTAAAGTATACCAAATCGATTAGGGGCTGGTAACCCTTGTTGAAGCTAGCTCTTCTGCCCAGCTTCAGCAGATTTGTGTCCACCAGGCCCTTGTCCTAGCACTTCACTCCACACTCCATGCTATCTCCCAAGCTACCTGTCTGGAACTCACTAGAGATCTCCTTCTGCAAACCACCCCTAACTTAAATCCTCCCATCAGCCAGCAGGTGGGGACTGCCCTAGATGTGGGTTTCTTCCTCCCCGCATCTCCATGGCCTGAAGTTCGGTTGTTTTGGATGTATCGGGGGGCCTCGGCAAAGCTTCCTCCTCTTACCTCCAGGCTTGATCTCATACATATGAAAAGCATGTAATACCATTAGTGACGGCCAGACCACAGGGGCGCCACACTATACTTTATGTTGGTGAAAATTTTTGCTCGACAAGTGCTTTATTTTAAAAGAACATTTTCTAAAATGTATCGAAAATTTTAAAAACGTACCAATTTACCAATTAATTGAACATATTATGAAAAGTATTCTTTCTTCTGTAATACAGATGGCCGCCAGTGATCTCCTGAAGTTTTGCTGGCTCATGGCTGTGGTGGTTTTTGGTTACAGTTTGGGTAAGCCAATTTGATCGTCTGCTTTTTGTACTGGTTTACAGTGCTCACAATCCTAAATATGACCCTATAGAGAATAAAGGTTAAAGGTGGTATCTGTTAATGACAAACCCAGTCTTTATACCTTTTGCCAACATATAGACTTCACTGAGGTCGGTCCTCTACTCCAGGGGCTGAAATATTGTCGGTTCAGCCGGTGCAGTTGCATCGGGGCCCCCGAGGTAGAGGGGGCCCACGAAGGAGAGGGGGCCTGATCGGCTACTGAAATGAGACCTTCGGGTCCATCCTAGAATTCGCGACAGTATCAGACTACATGGAGAGGAAGGGGCGATACCTGAGTGATCTGTGCAGGCAGAGGGGGGCGGCTGCTCTGCTGTACTCTAGATGGGGCCCCTTCAGTCCTCTGCTCTTGTTGATGCTGATGCTGATGCTGGTGCTGATTCTGTGATGCTGGAGAGTCAGCTCTGCAGTCACACAATGTGTGGCACTTTCCCCATCTGCACTCGCAGGGGGGAGGGGAGCTCTGTGTGCAAAGCCTTCACATCATGCAGATTGCTGCCATGAGGATCTGCACAAGGTGGGTGAGAAGGAGAGCGAGAGAGATTGTGCCTCAATGTTCATACTACCTGTGACGAAATGGACTCTTTTAATACATAGCATGGGTTAAGTTCTTAAAATCTAGCCAGACAGTATTTTATATTTTGTTTACCCATTGTTCCTACAAGTCTTGTAGATGTTTGGTGATGTTGATGTATGTAATGCAATTATCTCTCCTCTGTAAGGTCAGAGGAACTTAATCCTGTTATAATGCAATTGTATTACCATGTGGATTGTTGACTCTATGTAAATGTACTCAGCCACCATTGTTTAATGTCATGGATTGCAGACTAAATGTATCCTGCTAGGTGCTAGGTAAACCATCTGCTCGTGGCTCTCCCTTGACAGAACTTAATCCTACTAACATTCCATTGTATTGCTATGTCACTCAGTATGTGTGTCTCCCTTGCCAGGACTGCAATACTATTAGAGATGTTTTATATGAGGCTTGAGATCGAGCCAATGAGAAGACAGTCTTATTCCACCAATTGTAACATCCCCAATATCCTGCAATGGGTGATCACGAGGATATAAGCAGAGCTGTTCATTAACCAGTGTGATTGAGATTCTGCCTAGTGATCTCAGTCTAGAGATTTCGGTCCCGACTAGAGGTACACGGGATTTGATACAGGCAGCTAATCTAGGACCTTCGGGTCCGATTAGCAGGCGATAACCCCAGGCCTAGGCATTTCGGTGCCGGCCGAGGGGATCAGAACCTGGATTATAAGACTACAAGGACTTCAGCATCGAATGAGCAGATTCGGCTGGGATAACAAAGACTGCATAAGGAATCAACCCAGGTTAGGACTATCCAGTCACCTGGCTACAGACTTTGCTGTGCTATATTTTAATCCCTGGTGAGCCAGCAGAACGGTGACCATATAAGGACGAAGTGTTGTACGATCTGCGCTGCTACCAAAGGAAGACCAGGACAATGGTTCGTCTTGTTGAAGTAGTTCTTTAATCCGACGCGTTTCGGAGCTATCTCCTAGCTCCTTCCTCAGGGACACTGAGGAAGGAGCTGGGAGATAGCTCCGAAACGCATTGGATTAAAGAACTACTTCAACCAGATGATCCATTGTCCTGGTCTTCCTTTGGTAGCAGCGCGGATCGTACGACACTTCGTCCTTATATGCTGATTTCTGACCGAGGTGATCCGTGGATGTGTGGATCCAGCAGCAGCTACTGATCAAGCGTTCATACTGGCTGTGGGTTACACAACCAGATCAGGTGAGCAGGCCCTTGTCGCCATACATATACCTCTATATAATAGAGATAAGACCCTATTGCGCATTTGTCTCATTTCTATAGCAGAAGGGTGAGACTGTGTTGCCTGTTACATTTTGTGTTTTGCTGTTTATATGGTATATGCTGTTAACTGTTTGGGGATCCAATAAAGCCTTAATATTGTGGTTTCCTCACCCTGTGTTGTCTGAGTAGTGTTCCGCCCACGGTTAAGGAGCTCGGGCGTTCAGTTGGGATGAGCCCGGGTCCACTTTGTCTTTCTAATGGCAGCTGTCTCCACACTACCCATAGCCATTATAGAGTGTCAGGAGTGGGCCCCGAATAGTCACAGGTACTGAACCCAGTAACAATGGGGTCTCATCCCCTGTCAGCCAATCACAGACTCTGCTTTATGATCACATCTATGGTGGGCTGACAGGGGATGATTCCTTAGGGCTCATTCATACAGAAGCGCTCTGGACAAACAGGGGAGCCCACTCACTGTCACTGTCAGGGACACCATCCACTTCGCTTGTCGGACGCATCCCTGGCCCTTAATGATGTCAGGGGCCTGGGGTAACGGTCCTTCCCCCAGTGCACGGTCTTCTCCCCGCTGCACTATAAGATGAGCGCAGCATCTGGACTTTTGGCTGCAGTAGAGACCAGCAATGTCACCTGCAGGGCAGCACTGATCTCCCACACCTCCATGTATAGGGACACCGCTCCATAACCAGCTTACTATTCATAAGCCATCAAGTAAGTCTGGACACTGTGCTCATCACACTGAGCATGAGGGAGAGGACCGCACACAGGGGGATAGACAGTGCACATGGGGAGAGAGCAAACAGGGGAGAGTGACAGCGCACAGGGGGAAAGAGATAGGGCACAGGGGAAGAGAGCAAACAAGAAGGAGAGTCAGTGGGCAGGAGGAGAGAGACAGCATATGACTCACCGTGGCCGGCTGACTCCGGTTGATACAGGCGATTCTTCTCCTTCCTTGTCACGGGTGGACCGCGCCTGCCGGTATTGGGGCCCGGTGTAGTGCAGATCAAAATTGAAGACGTCTTGCGGGAACAGATTAAGATTGTTTAATTTGTTTTATTCGTGACGCCACCTATGAGTAGTTCGGTAAGGGCTACCGACGCTGCGGGACCCCCGGGGGATGGACAGCAGCAAGATGTTACGCTCCCCACAGGCTGAGCGGTGATCCCCGGGGGCTGGAGCTGCTCAAGATGTTGTGCGGCAGCTGCGGTTATTTTAGTGTGCGGACGGATAGTTCATAAGGAGACACGGACACAGATAGTCTCTGCAACGGGTCTTTACTGTAACCAGCAGGCAGTACATGGCATACAGTGGTTGAGTAGTAGACCGGGTGGACTCAGCAGTGATAGTGTTCCTCAGAGATCCGCAGTGTTCCTCCATTCTACCTACTTAGTTTCTCTTGCCAGCGTCGCCCAGGAATACCAGGTCGGGTACGGGGAGGCTGCTTCAATGCCCTATCCATGATGTACGTTCTGGATGCTTTGGGGAGCCTTGGGTCCCTCAGTGGGTACACCGCTGGTTAGACGACTGGAAACTGGCTGGTGGTGGGGTGCTCCTATAAAGCTGCTCCTCCACGGGGCTGGTTCGCGTGACAGAGGTGAACTGCTGCCAGCTTCGGTACCAGTGAACCGGCTGTGAGTTGTGGGCACGGGAGTCTTTTGGGAACCCGTGTAGAAATGCCCAATCCCGGTGGTTAAGGCCTCAGGTGCTGACACCCGACCGGTGACGGCCCAGGGGCCCGCACGGAGTGCGGAGCCCCCGCTCCTCTCCAAGCTCTGTGTTCTAGATTCTGTTCTCAACTCTCTTGGACTGTTCTCACTGTCTAGATTATTGTGTGTTCTACTACACTACCCTAACACTCCACCCCCTAGGACCTATGATTGGTCCCCTGTTCTAGGTGTTGCATGTTGGGTTGGATCTCAGAGTTAACTATTTCACTGCTTTGTCAGAGAATATTGCGGCTGCAATACTCCCTTGTGACGCACTCGTTGCGGGGCGCCACACATACAGGGGATGAGAACAAACAGGGGGGAGAGTGACAGCACACAGGAGGAGAGAGACAGCACACAGATGAAGAGAGTAAACAAGGGAAGAGTGACAGCACACAGGAGGAGAGAGACAATGCACAGGAGGAGACAGTGAACAGGGAGAGACAGCACACAAGGGGGAGAAAGAAAGCACACAAGGGGGAGAGAGACCGCACACAAAGGAGAGAGACAGCACACAGGGGGAGACAAGGCAGCACACGAGGGAGAGACAGCGTATAGGGGTAGAGGGTGAATAGCGGGGAGAAAGCGCACAGGGGGAGGTAGAGTGAACAGCAGGGATAGAGTGCACAGGGGAAAGAGACAGTGCACATGGGTAGAGAGCGTACAGGGGCGAGAGACACAGCACACGGGTATAGAGCGTACAAGGGGAGAGAGTGAACAGCGGGGAGAGACAGCGCACAGTGGTAGAGAGCGCACAAAGGGAGAGACAGCGCACAGGGGTAGAGAGCACACAGAGGGAGAGAGTGAACAATGGTGAGAATCACATTGAAGAAAGAGGCACTCAACCGGTGATAGTTGTTCCTCAATGGATGACTTTAATCGGCACAGGAGGGAGACGGTGCACAGGTGGGAGAAAGACGGCACACGAGGAGAGCGCACACGAGGGGATACAGATCAAAAGAGAGAACACATGAAGGGAGAAGACAGGGCAGGGGGAAAATAGACAGCAGAAAGGGGAGAGTGCACAGGGAGGAGACAGCTCAAAAGAGAGAGCACACGAGGGGAGAGAGACAGCACACAGGGGCACAGAAGATTCCATGGGGGAAACATCGCAAAACGGAGACAGCGCACGAGGAGTCAGATCACACAACGGGGAGAAAGTCAGGGCACAGGGGGATCATATATATATATATATATATATATATATAATATGAAAAAGATCCTTGCAGCACACAGCTACTACCAATGATGTACATAAGCTACTAGCTATATATATTTGAGGAAAAAGTTTAAAAACTTACGTTTTTTTCAAAAAACTCAAAAATCTCCAATTGTACCAAGAACTTCAGAATTAAATAAAAAATTGGAGATTTTTGAGTTTTTTGAAAAAAACGTAAGTTTTTAAACTTTTTCCTCAAATATATATAGCTAGTAGCTTATCTACATCATTGGTAGTAGCTGTGTGCTGCAAGGATCTTTTTCATATTATATAACCCTGCAGCTTTGCAAGCACCAGTTCACATTTGTCTTTGAGTGCTGTGCAGTTTTTTTCTTGTTATTTATCATATGGAGTTGCAGGATCCATGCTGCAATGTGCACCCTCATTACCTACAGGTGATGGAGGGTCTAGATGGTGTCTGCCCACTTAGTAGTGGGGAAGCGGACAAGGAGGATAGGGATATCAGCGTAGGACTCATCAGACCTGAAGTCACTTTGTCGCAGTTGATGAGCAAACAGACATTGGCCAATGTGTGTACCAAGAACTTCAGAATTAAATAAAAAATTGGAGATTTTTGAGTTTTTTGAAAAAAACGTAAGTTTTTAAACTTTTTCCTCAAAATATATATATATATATATATATATTATACAAAATAATATATAATGAAGGACGCCACTGCCACACGAGGCCGCCCCCATCATGATGACACTGCCCTCCTGACACAGGGGACACTGTGTGGCCTCCTGCTGTATACTGGTGGCTGGGTGTGGCCTTATGATGTATGCTGGGGGCTGTGTGCAGCCTTCTGCTGTATACTGGGGGCTGTGTGTGACCTCTTGCTGTGTTACTGGGGCTGTGTGTGGCCTTCTGCGGTATACTGAGGGCTGTATATGGCCATCTGCTTTTTACTGGGGACTGTATGTGGCCTCTTGCTGTATACTGGGGGCTTTGTGTGACCTCCTGCTATAATACCGGGGCTGTGTAAAGCCTTCTGCTGTACACTGGGGTTGTATGTGGCCTCCTGCTGTATACAGGGGGCTCTGAGTGCCCTACTGCTGTGTACTGGGGGGCTGCGTGCAACCTTCTGCTGTATACTAGGGGCTTTGTACGGCCTCCTGCTGTATACTGGGAACTGTGTGTGACCTACTGCTGTATACTGGGGGCTGTGTGCGGCCTCCTGCTGTATACTGGGGTCTTTGTGTGGGCTCCTGCTGTATACTGAGGGCTGTGTGCGGTGCAGCCTCCTGCTGTGAACTGGGGGCTGTGTTCAGGCTCCTGCTGTAATATTGGGGGCTGTGCAGCTTCCTGCTGTATATCGGGGGTTGTGTGTGACCTCCTGCTGCATACTGGGGGCTGTGTGCAACCTCCTGCTGTATACTGGGGTCTGTATGCGGCCTTCTGCTGTATACTGGGGACTGTGTGTGACCACCCTCTGTATACTGGGGGCTATGTGCAGCCTCCTGCTGTAATATTGGGGGCTGTGCAGCTTCCTGCTGTATACTGGGGACTGTGTGTGACCACCCTCTGTATACTGGGGGCTATGTGCAGCCTCCTGCTGTAATATTGGGGGCTGTGGAGCTTCCTGCTGTATAATGTGGGCTGTGTGCGGCCTCCTGCTGTATAATGTGGGCTGTGTGCGGCCTCCTGCTGTACACTGAGGGCTGTGTGTGACCTCCTTCTGTATACTGGGGGCTGTGTGCGACCTCCTGCTGTACACTGAGGGCTGTGTGCGACCTCCTTCTGTATACTGGGGGCTGTGTGCAGCCTCCTGCTGTATAATGGGGGCTGTGTGCGGCAGGTTGTTAGAAAAATAGCAAACAGGCGTCTTAATGGCTTTCTGTGGCTGCTGCTTCACTTACAGTCACGTCACATTGAGCGCCATTTTCCAGATGTCCTTGCCTTCGGCAATATACATGTAGGTGTGCGAGTATTTATGTAGGTGGGGATTGTTGGTGGGAGGGGGGCCCAGACATAAATCCTGCACAGGGGCCCTTCACTGTCAGTGTCCGCCCCTGCTCTACTTGACAGGTCCCTTAAGACAACCGAAAGCAGAACCAATCAGAATCAGCGGCTCCTATTCTGGAAAGCTCGCCCTTTCTTGTATTATTGTTTCCCCCTGCTGGGGACATATAATAATAAGCAATAGCAATGATCCCGAGCTTAAAAAAGGTGGTGTCTTCTAAAGAAAAGTTTTCAGCACTAGAACATTACTGGTCTTATCTTGGGATGGGACATCAATATTAGATTGCCATTCTCCACAGTCTATTGATAAAGCAGACTAAATAGGCTGTGGCTCACAATCAAGTACCATGTCTCCCCAATTTTTTGCTAGACTCAGCTCTTTCCTTTCTTAGTCCCTATGGCTTGTATTACAACCCACAGCACTTCTTTCCAATTCAGTGAGTTGCACTGGGCTGATGTCACGCCGGGATATATGACGCCTGACGTGCGGTGAAACACAAAATACACAACAGGGGATGGTAAAGGGAAGAAAGGCCCTGACTGTAGGGAGCAGGGAATTGGACACTCCCTGACACTTACCGGAGTTTGTCCCTAAGCTGCCCTAGCATCCCTATGTGGGTCTTTCCCCCCCCACCGCCATCACATGCCTAGTAGCTGGCTGTTACCTCTGCCCAACCAAGCTAGTGTGTAGGCTGGTGAGTATACTATATGTCACCTCTGATCTACTGCAACACAGGGGAAGCTAATCAGACAGGGGACTAAACAAAAATGGACATATAACAACTTGACTGCTGCCACCAGCCACCAGGATTGCAGGATTACTGCCACCAGACACCAGGATTGCAGGATTGCTGCCACCAGACACCAAGATTACAGCAACCACAACTTCAAACTGCTTCACGAAAATTCACTTCTACCTCCACCATGGTCAGAATAGAATGAGGTCTATTACCGGCATCAGGTGATGGATCATGTGACAATTTAAAGGGAGGTGGGTGTAGTCACCAACCAGCATCACCTGACCCAGCAACCGCTAGAACTCACCAGCAAGCAAAACTGACATTAACCCTTGCTGGTACAAAAGAAAGTAAACACATTTACATTCCTGAGCTGTCATAAATCTCCTAATGACTGGAAACTTGTGACAGCAGAAATATCAGAAAAGACCATTATCAAATGCGCATGCACAGCCACCTTTTCCTAGTGGTGCAAGATGGGGATCTTTTTTTTGAGGTAGGTGCAGGTCATAAATGCTCCAGAGAAGAATAGCTTTACCCATGGTGAGCACATTCCCTTGGCAGTTGTTCGAGGTCCTACAATAGAGAAGAGAGAGCTGCGCATGCGCAGCCACCTTTCCTATGGAAATGATAGAAACTTTTTAATAATTTGACTTTTCCTTTTCTTTTATTTTCCAGCTCTTTATGTCACCTTCCTGCCAGTAGACCCACAAGCTTTCGGTGCGTTCTTCCCCTATGTAATGTCTCTAATAAGCACCTACCAACTATTCCTCAATGTTCTCAATGGACCGGCCAACTATACCATTGATAGCCCGCAGATGTACAGCCCGCTTTATGCCTCTTTTTGTGTCATCGCCTTTCTTCTGATGTTCAATCTGCTCATCGCAATGATGGGGGACACGCAGTCAGCAATGGCCAAGCGGAAGGAAGAGTTGTGGAAAGCAGAGGTAAGATGTCGGTAGAAGAAAGCATTGGTAACCTGCTATCTAGAAGAAAGTGAATGGTGGGAACTATCTTCACATAATGTATCAAACAGGAAAAATGTTATTTTGGTGCGAGAGTGAAAACAATGAGGGGAATTTATCAATGCCTGAAAGGTCACAATTTTTTACAAAAATGTTCCTATTTGTCAATGGGATCAACAAGATCACGACTTAACTGACTCCAAAATCCAAACCTGCTGGGTTTTTGGGTAATCGGTCACACTGAACTTTGCCATCATGGATGACATATAAGTTGCGTAATAGTCAGACTGATCCAGGTAAACATTCCTTGGAGCCCCCATCCCACTTTTGGGATATGGACCAGACTTGAATACTATCAGAGGCCCTTCATGGAGGTAGCCTTCTTCATTGAAGTCAGTGGAAGTAATGGAAATGACAAAGATGGCTTATAAGAGAGTCATGTCCATAACCAACTATTCTCAAGTTGCCATCAAGAGGAATCGATGGTATAGACACCAGGGCACAGGCTTCATATTCCCCCACCCATTATCAATGTGATGCTAGTCACTACACAGACAAGCCATGAGGAAGAGTATCCAAATCTTCTGGGGCCAGATAGCAAGAGAGCGCGTTGTGAACTAAAGGGGTACACAAAGGCGTAGTCAGGTCACAGTCCGGGGTCTGAATATCAGGAGGATAGCGGATCAAAGTAAAGGGACAAGGCAAATGAATGGTCAGAGGAATTTCAAGGTCTAGCAGCAATAGATCAGAACACAGAAAATAGATGAACGAGGCCAACATGCACCGATGAGCAAATGCTACACCTGGCAGTGATCTTGTAATGGATGCCCTCCACACCTTTCGGGTGAGGCTGTCCTCTTAATTGTCTGCCGCCAAATTGGATGCTTTGTCTGAGTGTGTGCACGCCACCGTAAGAACCACGCTGACAACAAGTCAAAGTAGAGCTTAATGACAAAGACCTTTATTTTAGGAGGGGTTAGCAGTTTTATTACTTAAGGGTGTTACTAGGTGATTGCATCATATTATGCTGAATCTACATTTTATTCTGAAAAAACATTCAATTCATATAGTGTGTGTTAGTTAGTATTTTAGCCTTGGGTTAGTACAGTCAGTCCGGGAACATCTTGATAAGAGCTTCCACACTGCTACATCTAACTCAAAACATTGTATATAAAACTAGAGGAAAGTGCAAGGATTCACATAACCATGCTGTTGGAAGATTTCTGAATGGCTTCAATAATATATGAATTATTAACTATTTATTGCCATGACAATCTGGGTCTGACTGCTCAGCTAAGTAGCTGGGCAATCACAGAGAACAGGGAAAACCTAAATAAGCACAGCACCTCCCAGTCTCGGATTGGACGGCTGAGCAGTCCATCAACACACTGACAGCTCAGCACGCCCTGGCTGTAGACTAGGGTGTCACTCACTAGCTCAGCATAGCCCTGATTCCATAGCGCAGCAAACTGTCACTGACTGCGTCAAAGACACACTGAGTGGAGGAATTGTGACAATCCGGTCCTGCGTACAAGCTAATCTTAATCTAACTAGCCTCAGACTACATATCTCTGACTCTTGCATTTTTTGTCTTGTAGATCAGTGGTGTCACAGTAAAGACGGAGCAGACCTTCCCTAGGAGTCTGTGGTTCGGCTCAAAATCCAGTGGGAATGACTTGGAAAAAAGGCGCTATGTGAGGTATGTGACAAAGACTCCTGACAGCCAAGGAATGAACCGTGTTGATTGCTTTGAAGGGGTTATCCACTATTTAGACAACCCTTTTTATTCCCTATTTGTGCCCCCATAACAAAAAAGCCTATACTCACCTCTGCTGTCAGCGATGTCAGAACTTGTGTTCCCGGGGACCCCAATTGTTATGACACGTGAAGCGCACCACCAGTCATCACCGGTTTTCTCTCCCCCCGCCTTGGGACAGATAGGTAAATAACGGGAAGTGGGCACTATGGCTGGCCGCTCACTTCCTGCGTACAAAAGCCGGCAGTGATTGGTCGCAGGGCTCGAGTGTCATAACAATGTGACTTCTGACATTACTGGAACTGCGTTGGCAGCGGAGGTGAGTATAGGCATTCTTATTTTTATGGAGGTGCACATAAGGAACGAGAAGGGGGTTGTCCAAGTAATAGTGGACAACCCCTTTAAGGTCAAGTAACAAAACCTTCACCATCAAAACCTAGTGGCGATGCATAATGAATGATATCTGGATGAGATATCATACTATAGTTGTCATATGATAATGAGAGAGCTCTGCTCATTCTGCCCCAGTCTATACAGCAGAGCTATAGAAATCAGGAGGTGTTAGCCTAATGTGACAGCTGTAGTGGGCAGTAATACCAGCTAACGTATCAATATCTAGACTTATAATATCTTATGTGTACCTGCAATATATTATTCTGAGTATGTATGTGTATCCGTATGTTCTCTAGCGTGGAGGAGCGTCGGTGGCACCCGCACCACTCACATGAAGTCAATGGGTCATCGAGCGATGAGGAATCAGATGAGGACGGTCCAACTCCGAAGTCACGAAAGAGGGACCAAGATCTAGAGCTGGAAATCAGAACAGATATCACTAATGGGAACCAAGTCAGAGGACAAGTAGATCAAAATGGCAATGACATATGGGGTGAAGAGATAATCCAGCTGTGATCTTTTTGGATTAAATAATAATTATCTGACTTTCTGGAAGTCTTGTGTTTTCTCAGCCTGATGAAGGCTTTATACAAGGGTCGCCTTAATTTCGTCATATAGGTTAAAAGTAAGATTACAGTGCCTTGTGAAAGTATTCAGCCCCCTATATACAGTGCCTTGTGAAAGTATTCAGCCCCCTATATACAGTGCCTTGTGAAAGTATTCAGCCCCCTATATACAGTGCCTTGTGAAAGTATTCGGCCCCCTATATACAGTGCTTTGTGAAAGTATTCAGCCCCCCTATATACAGTGCCTTGTGAAAGTATTCAGCCCCCTATATACAGTGCCTTGTGAAAGTATTCGGCCCCCTATATACAGTGCCTTGTGAAAGTATTCAGCCCCCTATATACAGTGTCTTGTGAAAGTATTCGGCCCCCTATATACAGTGCCTTGTGAAAGTATTCGGCCCCCTATATACAGCGCCTTGTGAAAGTATTCAGCCCCCTATATACAGTGCCTTGTGAAAGTATTCAGCCCCCTATATACAGTGCCTTGTGAAAGTATTCGGCCCCCTATATACAGCGCCTTGTGAAAGTATTCAGCCCCCTATATACCGTGCCTTGTGAAAGTATTCAGCCCCCTATATACCGTGCCTTGTGAAAGTATTCGGCCCCCTATATACAGTGCCTTGTGAAAGTATTCGGCCCCCTATATACAGTGACTTGTGAAAGTATTTGGCCCCCTATATACAGTGTTTTGTGAAAGTATTCGGCCCCCTATATACAGTGCCGTGTGAAAGTATTCAGCCCCCTATATACAGTGCCTTGTGAAAGTATTCAGCCCCCTATATACAGTGCCTTGTGAAAGTATTCAGCCCCCTATATACAGTGCCTTGTGAAAGTATTCAGCCCCCTATATACAGTGCCTTGTGAAAGTATTCGGCCCCCTATATACAGTGCCTTGTGAAAGTATTCAGCCCCCTATATACTGAGCCTTGTGAAAGTATTCGGTCCCCTATATACAGTGCCTTGTGAAAGTATTCGGCCCCCTATATACAGTTTCCCCCTGACCTTGTGAAAGTATTCAGCCCCCTATATACAGTGAGCCTTGTGAAAGTATTTAGCCCCCTATATACAGTGCCATGTGAAAGTATTTGGCCCCCTATATAATATAAAGATGCCCCTACCTAAAGTGCACCCGTAGAAGGACCCGTAGAAGTACCCGCCCGGTACGAAACAGTAGACCGTTGTCCGTCATCCCACCCCCTCCCTGCATCTGTCTGTTTAAAGCACTAGAATAAAAAGTGATACCTGCAACTCATCTGGGTGCCGTTTCCTCTACGACTGCTGATATGTCCGGTGCACGACACTGAGCAACACCTGAGCACTGCCTTCCCCATTCCACCAGCTAAACGGCCTCGTTGGCAGCTGCTCTCCGGTCAATAATAGTGTCCACCCAGCCATTCTTAAATGATAGATCCTAGAGAGGACCTGAAATGACAGAGCCAAAGAAGGAGGAGCAGCATTCTGGCCATAGCAAAGGAGCATCTGTGTGAGCCATTGCTTTCTGTGTATATGTATGGTACTGTGGGGACCGAGGCTGCCCATCAGAGAATGAAGGTAGTCAGTGTGCTGAGTGTGAGAAATTACTCACCAACTTGGACTGCAGCCTACCGGGTAGTGAGGTTAGCCCCTCGCTAGGCTCTGTGTGCTGTTTCATGTTACTTAAATAGCTGACGACGATGACGGGTATAGAAGTGTCACTGACGCGTCTCTGGTTGGCAAATTAGGAATAAGATATCGTTGACGGTGACCGTTATTGATTGTTAGGTGGGGAATTGTATTACTATTACCTTTTTTTTATTAACATAAACTCACTGCCCCCTAGTTCCTCTAGAAGACTGCTGGATTTAGCCGGGAAGTCTGCCCATATGAGGCATTTCAGAGCCCCGTTCTCGAGATCGGTGGTTACAGGGCTCAAACTACCACTGATGCACCAATTCTTTGGATATGTGATGACTTTACAAACTGGTAATACCCATCTAAAAGGGCTGTCCACTACCTTGACAAACCCTTCTAAAACTCCATGTGTGCCCCTTAAAAATAAAAAAAAGCCTATACTCACCACCAGTGCTGTCGCGGTTCCAGCATTGTCGGAACTCGTATTCCCGGGGCCCATGTGACATTATGGCACGCGAGCCCCATGACCAATCACCTCTGGATTCTTGCGCCCCACCTTCAGGTGATTAACAGGAAGTGATTGGAAGCCGCAGGCGGGATGCAAGGAGAGCGGTGGTTGGTTGTGTGGTTCTCAAGTCATAACAATGTCACGTGGGCTCAAGGAATGTGAGTTCTGACATCCATGGAACCACGCAGGTAACGGAGGTGAGTATAGGCTTTTTTATTTTTATGGGGCTGCACATGGGAATGAGAAGGGGCTGTCCAAGTAGGAGACCACCCCTTTAAGTAATTTGACTATGGTTATAAATCCAATTGAACTTTTCACGCATAGTAACCCAACTTACGTGTTTCTCACCAAAGTTATGACTATGAATAAGGACTTTCCTGCAAATTTAGCAAATTCAGTAGCTTTAATTTATTATGTACAGGCAAGCTAAGGTTAGCATTTATCATGAAGGGTACAAAAATTAATAAGTGTTTGTCAGGAAAATGTAGATTATGTTTAGTGTTATAGAGATACAGCCAGAGCTGTCTTACATCTCTGCCCCTTTTTGGTTTGGAGGGGAATTGTGTCCATCTCCTCTCTGCCAGCCACGTCATAAGAGCCAGCTAGATGATGCTAGTTTTCTTTCCCCCCCCCCCCACAATGTCTTTGTCTGCAGTTACAGACTTTTAACGTCAAATTTAATAATGCACATTAATGTCACAAATACATAAATCATATTTTTGGCATGCTGGAATTTTTAAGGATCAGCCAGTACCTCTTACTTTTTTGGAAATGGGTCAGAAATCTGGAAAATGAATTCTGACCTTCCGCACATCACAGACATATCATATTTGGTATCAAACAGCACCTAATATCACCAGGGAAAACATGATGTCCATATCTTTGACCTGAAAGCTTCCGGGACAAAGATATGGAAAAAAGGATTTTTTCATAACTGTGGAGGTGGGTATTCCTCCAAGAAAACAACCCATCTGTGAGGTCAGCACAGAGGGAGTGCCTGAATTTATGGCCTAAAACATAAAATCAGAACAACCATTTTGCTGACTAATTCTCGCCCGGGACCACAACACAGCACACCACTGTGAGGCAGAATCATACACCATTTCTGGCGTGCCGTCCCCCCCTCCTAAATCTGCGACTGTCATCATGTAGCACAGGCTTAGTCTTTCTCATTTAATCCTTTTATTTTAATAACTGGTTATGCATATATGTAAATTGTCTCTTTTGTAATATCTCTTATATCTGTTGTAATCACTGCCATTCTTTTGGAATAAAACTTAAATTTTCTTAGTTTTGTTCTTCATGTTCTCTGAGTGAGCGACACGCACCTCCCGCTATTTCATGTAACCAAACAGGTGACTGATCCACCTGAAAGAGATCAGTGGTGGCAGCATCATTTTGTATTTATGTGATATTGTGGGCCTGTGGGTGACTGGATCGAGGTATATATACATTCCTGGCAGGAACTGGTGGTATATATACATCCCGTCACATCACGTGCCACAGTATACGACATAAATTAGAGCAGCTGGGCTCCTTTCTTATCGTCTGGCAATACCGGCTTTGACCAGCAGGATAAGAAGGCGCCATAGAGCTGCAGGTCCTGACTAAGTTCATGACAGTGATGTGGTGTTACTTAAGAAAGTGACAATATACCTCTTCGATAACGTGAACATGTCTCGAAGATGCAACGACGGAGTAAAGATGTCTTGGTGACATATCAGAAATGACATAACAAAAATGAGTAGCAGAGGTAATGTAAGATCAGGGAACAGTACAAGTGACAGGAAAATGACAGATTAATACACAGCAAGAGATACAGTATACAAGTTATAAATGCAATCTGTGTGTACTTGGTTTCTTATGACACTAAATAACGGAGATTACTAAGGTTCACTTAGTCCCAGTCTCTCTGTCAGAGAAGCGTCAGTGTCGACCAATTTTATCCACAATCCCACTTGTCTAAATAATTCAATTTATCAACACCCTGGCTTAAATGGGACTATAGCACAACCCGCTCAGGTACAAGTCAAAATTTTATTGGTAACCCCTCTCAATGAGTATAGTGCACCTGGGCAGGAAGCAATGGACCGGCTCACTCGGATTCTCTTCCGGCAACGTTGCTCAGTCTTTGGTGTTCCGTCTTCCGGTTTCTTTTGGAATCAGTGTTTGGTCTTCAAGCTTCTTCTTGAGTTGATTTTCAGCATTTCATCTTCGGGCTCCTTCCGGAGTCGGTGTTTAGTATTCAGTCTTCGGTTTCCTTCAGGAGTGTCTGCATTTGGTATTCAGCCTTAGGGTTCCTTCAGGAGTCAGTGTTTGGTATCTCGTCCTAGGGTTCCTTCAGGAGTCAGTGTTTGGTATCTCGTCTTAGGGTTCCTTCAGGAGTCAGTGTTTGGTATCTCGTCTTAGGGTTCCTTCAGGAGTCAGTGTTTGGTATCTCGGTATCTCGTCTTAGGGTTCCTTCAGGAGTCAGTGTTTGGTATCTCGGTATCTCGTCTTAGGCTTCCTTCAGGAGTCAGTGTTTGGTATCTCGTCTTAGGGTTCCTTCAGGAGTCAGTGTTTGGTATCTCGTCTTAGGGTTCCTTCAGGAGTCAGTGTTTGGTATCTCGTCTTAGGGTTCCTTCAGGAGTCAGTGTTTGGTATCTCGGTATCTCGTCTCAGGGTTCCTTCAGGAGTCAGTGTTTGGTATCTCGGTATCTTGTCTTAGGGTTCCTTCAGGAGTCAGTGTTTGGTATCTCGGTATCTCGTCTTAGGGTTCCTTCAGGAGTCAGTGTTTGGTATCTCGGTATCTCGTCTTAGGTTTCCTTCAGGAGTCAGTGTTTGGTATCTCGTCTTAGGGTTCCTTCAGGAGTCAGTGTTTGGTATCTCGTCTTAGGGTTCCTTCAGGAGTCAGTGTTTGGTATCTCGTCTTAGGGTTCCTTCAGGAGTCAGTGTTTGGTATCTCGTCTCAGGGTTCCTTCAGGAGTCAGTGTTTGGTATCTCGGTATCTTGTCTTAGGGTTCCTTCAGGAGTCAGTGTTTGGTATCTCGGTATCTCGTCTTAGGGTTCCTTCAGGAGTCAGTGTTTGGTATCTCGGTATCTCGTCTTAGGTTTCCTTCAGGAGTCAGTGTTTGGTATCTCGGTATCTCGTCTTAGGGTTCCTTCAGGAGTCAGTGTTTGGTATCTCGTCTTAGGGTTCCTTCAGGACTCAGTAAGCGGTCTTCGGGTTCCTTTAAGAGTCGTTATTCGGGTTTCTTTAGGAGTCGGAGTTTGGTATCCAGTCTTAGGTCTTCGTGAGTCGTTGTTCGGTATTTGGTCATAAGGTTCTTTGTGGGGCTAGTATGGCTCAGGCCTTCTCAGAGATCTGATCACTCATTAGAACTTCTATGGTGATGGCATCTATAAGCTTGCTCCACAACCAACACGTCTTCTTCTTACCAAGTTTTGACACAAAATCCTTCCCTCCATTGCTGTCCCAACCTTTTATATTTTGAAACTGCACCAAAGCTGTCCCCGGACCCATGGTCTCCTCCAAGCTCTTCCCTCGAGAAAACTCACTCTTATCCATCAGATCCCGCATGCTCTATCCAACCAGCAGATGATGACGTTATACCGTACTTGTGAATTCCGTAATGTGTTGCTGCATGCATGTTCTGTTCACCACCCCCTGAAAATCTCTTTCAGATTGGTGGCTCAGTGGTTAGCACTATAGCTTTGCAGCACTGGGGTCCTGGGTTTGAATCCCACCAAAGAGAACATCTGCAAGGAGTTTGTATGTTCTCCCCTTGTTCTTGTGAGTTTCATCCAGGTTCTCCAGTTTCCTCTCACACTCCAAAGACTGATAGGGGTTGTAGATTGTGAGCATCAATGGGGACAATGATGAGGATGTCTGGAAAGTGCTATGGAATGAATAGCACTATATAATTGAGTACAATAAGTAAACCTAGCTGCCCATTCTCCAACTGATCTTGTCAATGAAAGAGCTGCAGTGTACGGGGCTGGGCGGAAACTGGATAGTACTGAACTATCTGCGGTGATAAGCCAGTGATGTTGTCTCCTTATTCTCATCATCAATGGAGGTTTTGATAGTTGGACTCCCACGAATCATAAAAGAGATATCTAAAAAACTATTTAATGTAATGTTTTTATCATGTCCTCATGTATCTATATCAACGTTGAGATCTTTCTATACCCAGTCCTGTTGGTTCTATACCCAGTCCTGTTGGTTCTATACCCAGTCCTGTTGGTTCTATACCCAGTCCTTTTGGTTCTATATCCAGTCCTGTTGGTTCTATACCCAGTCCTGTTGGTTCTATACCCAGTCCTTTTGGTTCTATACCCAGTCCTGTTGGTTCTATACCCAGTCCTTTTGGTTCTATACCCAGTCCTGTTGGTTCTATACCCAGTCCTGTTGGTTCTATACCCAGTCCTGTTGGTTCTATACCCAGTCCTGTTGGTTCTATACCCAGTCCTGTTGGTTCTATACCCAGTCCTGTTGGTTCTATATCCAGTCCTGTTGGTTCTATACCCAGTCCTGTTGGTTCTATACCCAGTCCTGTTGGTCTTCTTCATACCCAGTCCTGTTGGTTCTATACCCATGTCCTGTTGGTTCTATACCCAGTCCTGTTGGTTCTATACCCAGTCTGTTTGGTTTCTATAACCAGTCCCTGTTGTTCTATACCTATCCTGTTGGTTTCTATACCAGTCCTGTTGGTTCTATACCAAGTCTGGTCTGGTTCTATACCAGTCCTGTTGGTTCTATACCCAGTCCTGTTGGTTCTATACCCAGTCCTGTTGGTTCTATACCCAGTCCTGTTGGTTCTATACCAGTCCTGTTGGTTCTATACCAGTCCTGTTGGTTCTATACCCAGTCCTTTTGTTCTATACCCAGTCCTGTTGGTTCTATACCCAGTCCTGTTGGTTCTATACCCAGTCCTGTTGGTTCTATACCCAGTCCTGTTGGTTCTATACCCAGTCCTGTTGGTTCTATACCAGTCCTGTTGGTTCTATACCAGTCCTGTTGGTTCTATACCCAGTCCTGTTGGTTCTATACCAGTCCTGTTGGTTCTATTACCCAGTCCTGTTGGTTCTATACCCAGTCCTGTTGGTTCTATACCCAGTCCTGTTGGTTCTATACACCAGTCCTGTTGGTTCTATACCCAGTCCTGTTGGTTCTATACCCAGTCCTTTTGGTTCTATACCCAGTCCTGTTGGTTCTATACCCAGTCCTGTTGGTTCTATACCCAGTCCTGTTGGTTCTATACCCAGTCCTGTTGGTTCTATACCCAGTCCTGTTGGTTCTATACCCAGTCCTGTGGTTCTATACCCAGTCCTGTTGGTTCTAATACCAGTCCTGTTGGTTCTATACCCAGTCCTGTTGGTTCTATACCCAGTCCTGTTGGTTCTATACCCATGTCTCTGTTTGGTTCTATACCCAGTCCTGTTGGTTCTCATACCAGTCCTGTTGGTTCTATATCCCAGTCCTGTTGGTTCTATACCCAGTCCTGTTGGTTCTATACCCAAGTCCTGTTGGTTCTAATCATCCGTTGGTCTATACCGTCTGTTGTGTTCTATATCCAGTCCTGTTGGTTCTATACCCAGTCCTGTTGGTTCTTATCCCAGTCCTGTTGGTTCTATACCCAGTCCTGTTGGTTCTATTACCAGTCCTGTTGGTTCTATACCCAGTCCTGTTGGTTCTATACCCAGTCCTGTTGGTTCTATACCCAGTCCTGTTGGTTCTATATCCCAGTCCTGTTGGTTCTATACCCAGTCCTGTTGGTTCTATATCCCAGTCCTGTTGGTTCTATACCCAGTCCTGTTGGTTCTATATCCAGTCCTGTTGGTTCTATACCACAGTCCTGTTGGTTCTATACCCAGTCCTGTTGGTTCTATACCCAGGTCCTGTTGGTTTTTATCACAGTCCTGTTGGTTCTATACCCAGTCCTGTTGGTTCTATATACCCAGTCCTGTTGGTTCTATACCCAGTCCTGTTGGTTCTATACCCGTCCTGTTGGTTCTATACCCAGTCCTGTTGGTTCTATACCCAGTCCTGTTGGTTCTATACCCAGTCCTGTTGGTTCTATACCCGTCCTGTTGGTTCTATACCCAGTCCTTTGGTTCTATACCAGTCCTGTTGGTTCTATACCCAGTCCTGTTGGTTCTATACCCAGTCCTGTTGGTTCTATACCCAGTCCTGTTGGTTCTATACCCAGTCCTGTTGGTTCTATACCCAGTCCTGTTGGTTCTATACCAGTCCTTTTGGTTCTATACCAGTCCTGTTGGTTCTATACCAGTCCTGTTGGTTCTATACCCATCCTGTTGGTTCTAACAGTCCTGTGGTTCTATACCCAGTCCTGTTGTTCTATACCCAGTCTTGGTTCTATACCCAGTCCTTTTGGTCTATACCAGTCCTGTTGGTCTATACCCAGTCTGTGGTTCTATACCATCTGTGGTTCTTACCCAGTCCTGTTGGTTCTATACCCTTGTTGGTTCTATACCCAGTCCTTTTGTTCTATACCAGTCCTGTTGTTCTATACCAGTCTGTTGGTTCTATACCAGTCCTGTGGTTCTATATCCAGTCTGTGGTTCTTACCAGTCCTGTTGGTTCTATACCCAGTCTTTGGTTCTATACCAGTCCTGTTGGTTCTATACCATCCTGTTGGTTCTATACCCTCCTGTTGGCTCCGTCTGGTTCTTACCAGTCCTGTTGGTTCTATACCCAGTCCTGTTGGTTCTATATCAGTCTGTTGGTTCTATACCAGTCCTGTTGGTTCTATACCATCCTTGTATGTTGGTTCTATACCAGTCTGTGTTCTATACGTCTGTTGTTCTATACCAGTCCTGTGGTTCTATACCAGTCCTGTTGGTTCTATACCAGTCCTGGGTCTATACAGTCCTGTTGGTTCTATACCCAGTCCTGTGTTCTATCCCGTCCTGTTGGTTCTATACCAGTCCTGTTGGTTCTATACCAGTCCTGTTGGTTCTATACCCAGTCCTGTTGGTTCTATACCCTGTTTCCTGTTGGTTCTATACCCAGTCCTGGCTGTTGGTTCTATACCAGTCCTGTTGGTTCTATACCAGTCTGTTGGTTCTATACCAGTCCTGTTGGTTCTATACCCAGTCCTGTTGGTTCTATACCCAGTCCTGTGGTTCTATACCAGTCCTGTTGGTTCTAATCAGTCCGTTGGTTCTATACCAGGGTCCCTGTTGGTTCTATACCCAGTCCTGTTGTTCTATACCCAGTCCTGCTGGTTCTATACCCGTCCTGTTGGTTCTATATCCAGTCCTGTTTGTTTATACCCAGTCTGTTGGTTCTATACCCAGTCCTTATAAGCTGTTGTTCTATACCCAGTCCTGTGGTTCTATACCAGTCCTGTTTGGTTTATATTCCAGTCCTGTTGGTTTATACCAGTCCTGTTGGTTTTAATCCTGTGTTCTTACCAGTCCTGTTGGTTCTAACCTTTGTTGGTTTATACCAGTCCTGTTGGTTCTATACCAGTCCTGCTTTTTTTCATCCAGTTGTTTATCAGTCTGTTTTTATATCCAGTCTGTTGTTCTATACCCAGTCCTGTTGGTTCTATAACCATCCTGCTGGTTCTATACCCATCCTGTTGGTTCTATACCCAGTCTGCTGGTTCTATACCCAGTCCTGTGGTTCTATATCCAGTCCTGTTGGTTCTATACCCAGTCCTGTGGTTCTATACCCATCCTGCTGGTTCTATACCAGTCTGTTGTTCTATATCCAGTCCTGTTGGTTCTATACCCAGTCCTGCTGGTTTATACCCAGTCTGTTGTTCTATATCAGTCCTGTTGGTTCTATACCCATCTGTTGGTTCTATACCAGTCCTGTTGGTTCTATACCAATCCTGCTGGTTCTATACCCAGTCTGTTGGTTCTATACCCAGTCTGTTGGTTTATATCCGTCCTGTTGGTTCTATACCCAGTCCTGTTGGTTTTACCAGTCCTGCTGGTTCTATACCCACTCCTGTGGTTCTATATCATCCTGTTGGTCTATATCCAGTCTGTGGTTCTATACCCAGTCCTGCTGGTCTATACCCAGTCCGTTGGTTCTATATCCAGTCCTGTTGGTTCTATACCCAGCCTGTTGGTTCTATACCCAGTCCTGTTGGTTCTATACCCAATCCTGTGGTTTATACCCAGTCTGTTGTTCTATACCCAGTCCTGTTGGTTCTATATCCTGTCTGTTGGTTCTATATCCAGTCTGTTGGTTCTATACATCCTGTTGGTTCTATACCCATCCTGTTGGTTCTATATCCAGTCTGTTGGTTCTATATCCAGTCCTGTTGGTTCTATACCCAGTCCTGTTGGTTCTATACCCAGTCCTGTTGGTTCTATATCCAGTCCTGTTGGTTCTATATCCAGTCCTGTTGGTTCTATACCCAGTCCTGTTGGTTCTATACCCAGTCCTGTTGGTTCTATACCCAGTCCTGTTGGTTCTATACCCAGTCCTGTTGGTTCTATATCAAGTCCTGTTGGTTCTATACCCAGTCCTGTTGGTTCTATACCAGTCCTGTTGGTTCTATATCCAGTCCTGTTGGTTCTATATACGTCCATGTTGGTTCTATACCCAGTCCTGTTGGTTCTATATCCAGTCTGTTGGTTCATACCCTGTCTTTTTACTATACCCATCCTGTTGGTTCTATATCCAGTCTGTTGGTTCTATACCCATCTGTTGGTTCTATAACCCAGTCCTTGTTGTTCTATACCCAGTCCTGTTGGTTCTATATCCAGTCCTGTTCGTTCTATACCCAGTCCTGTTGGTTCTATACCCAGTCACTGTTGGTTCTATATCCAGTCCTGTTGGTTCTATACCCAGTCCTGTTTTAATGGGAAGTTATAATTGACAGTCACCTCGATTAGTGATATTAAATAATTAATATTTTTATGGTGCGTAAAAGGATTAGTTCTGACTAATCGTGATCTTGTGTCAGAACTTTTGCGGAAATTGCCTGAAACTTTTTACACTTGAAAAATTTTGCGACAGGGTGAAAAAAATCCAAATTAAAATAAATGGTGATTGTCTTTGTATTGTTTTCTTTTACGATGATTCATTCACTAGAAGTTTTATGAAAAGTTCACTTTTTTTTCATCGTCACATAGTCGGAATGTGTTTTCCTGGAAGATGTAAGCAGTTAACCGGAGCCATAAAAGAAGGTTTGGGGTAAACACAAGAGGTTAAACTAAATGATTGAGTGTCTTTGAGATTGTGTCAACAGATCTTTGTTCTAGAGATTAGAACTTCTTCCCTGTAAAAACCTCAACAACTGAAAAGAAATTTCTAGAACTCAGACTTCTGGGATTGTCCTAAACCTTACAGAAATCCATGAGCCTGATGAAGGCCCGCGATTGTGAGCAGAAACGTTACACATATCTTATTTTTTATTGGATAAGAATAAATAAAAGTCTTCATCTACTTCATTGTTTTGCTGAGTCATTCTATTGTGAACAGAGCAAAACCCAAGACATGAATTTCCTACAGAAGAAGATTTTTTAGGTTTTTATTATATGTAAATAGTAAGGAAGAGCGGCTTACCAGGATAGTCAGAATAACACGGTGAAGGAAGGATGGAGTTCAAATCCACGTGTCTAAAATCTTGAACTTTTATTAAATCACTAGCTGGGTGCCTGATGCTGTCGCATCAGGAGGGCAGTGAAGTCACTATGGGGCGGGCGCTGTGGTGGTGGGGACGGGGGCTCTCCTCCTGTGCTCCCCCTGTGTGTTGTCTTGTCCCCTCTGTGCTCTCTCCTTTGAGCTGTCTCTCCCCCTGTGTATTGTCACTCCCCCTGTGTACTGTCACTCCCCCCTGTGCAGTCTTCTCCCTTGTGTGCTCTCTCCTTTGCATTTGATCTGCCCCCTGTGTGCTCCCTTTTGCCCCTGTGCATTGTCTCTTACCCTTGTGCACTCTCTCTCCCTCCTTGCACTCGATCCCCTGTGTACTTGATCTTCCCCATGTGAATTCTCTCTTCCCCTGGTGTGCTCTCTCTCACCCGTGCGCTCAATCCTCACCCTGTGCAGTGTCTTCACCCTGTGCACCCCATATGTGCTGTCTTTGCGCCCCTGTGCGATGTCTTTGTCCCCCTGTGTGCTGTCTGGGGCCCCGTTCTTGAGTATAACACTCAATCCAGTGCGACGTCTGGGGCCCCGTGTGCTGCCTGGGACCCCGTTCACAGTCTCTGTTCCCATGTATGCTGCCTGGGGCCCCATGAGCTGCCTGGGACCCCATGCACTTTGTAATGACTAAAGGTCCTAAGAAGATCCCTTGAGTCCCAAACCGAGACAGAGGCAGAAATAAACAATGTTTGCTTTACTGAAATGGGTATTAGGCTGAAGGCACACTGTCATGCATCAAACACGGAGCTTGTTTGATGCATGACAGTGATGCAAGTGTTGTGCGTGTTTGCTGTGAGTATGGTGCTAGTGTGGTGCATGTGGGTGTGTGTGCATGGCTGTATGCATGTGAGTGTGCTGTAAGTGTGCCGCGTGAGTGAGTGTGTGGTGCGTGTCAGTGTGATGCTGTCTGCGGTCCTGAAACAAATTTCAGGATCGCGGACAATTTACCGGCGTATTCAAACTGTTTGAATTTGCTGGGTTACCGGCATAATAACCATTCAGTTGTCAATGCTGTGACTGCAGCGGTGACAGCTAAAGGGTTAAATAATGTGGTAGAAGCTGTACATTAAAATAAAAAATCTTTATTCTCACCTGCCAGCGCTCCCCCGGCGTCTCCATCTGGACTTGGGATGATGTCACAACCCGACGCTTCTGACATCATCGCAGGTCCTGTAAAACCGATCGGGAGCTCCATGGAGACGCCGGGGGAGCGCTGGCAGGTAAGAATAAAGATTTTTTATGTTGGAATGACAGGAGGAGCGGGGAGAAGAGGAGAGAAAAGGGGAGAACAGGGGGAGAACAGGGGGAAAACAGGGGGACAGCAGGGGACAATAGGGGGACAGCAGGGGGATAACAGGGGGACAGCAGGGGGAAAACAGGGGGACAGCAGGGGAAACAGGGGGAAAACACGGGGACAGAAGGGGGACAACAGGGGGACAGCAGGGGACAACAGGGGGACAGCAGGGGACAACAGGAGGAAAACAGGGGGACAGCAAGATAACAGGGGGACAGCAGGGGAAAACAGGGGGACAGCAGGGGAAAACAGGGGGACAGCAGGGGAAAACAGGGGGACAGCAGGGGGATAACAGGGGGACAGCAGGGGAAAACAGGGGGACAGCAGGGGAAAACAGGGGGACAGCAGGGGGAAAACAGGGGGACAGCAGGGGAAAACAGGGGGACAGCAGGGGGATAACAGGGGGACAGCAGGGGAAAACAGGGGGACAGCAGGGGGATAACAGGGGGACAGCAGGGGAAAACAGGGGGACAGCAGGGGAAAACAGGGGGACAGCAGGGGAAAACAGGGGGACAGCAGGGGGATAACAGGGGGACAGCAGGGGGATAACAGGGGGACAGCAGGGGAAAACAGGGGGACAGCAGGGGGATAACAGGGGGACAGCAGGGGAAAACAGGGGGACAGCAGGGGGATAACAGGGGGACAGCAGGGGAAAACAGGGGGACAGCAGGGGATAACAGGGGGACAGCAGGGGAAAACAGGGGGACAGCAGGGGGATAACAGGGGGACAGCAGGGGAAAACAGGGGGACAGCAGGGGGAAAACAGGGGGACAGCAGGGGAAAACAGGGGGAAAGCAGGGGGATAACAGGGGGACAGCAGGGGAAAACAGGGGGACAGCAGGGGGACAGCAGGGGAAAACAGGGGGACAGCAGGGGAAAACAGGGGGACAGCAGGGGGAAAACAGGGGGACAGCAGGGGAAAACAGGGGGACAGCAGGGGGATAACAGGGGGACAGCGAGATGACAGAAGGAGAGGAGGGGGAGCGAGGTGACAGACCAAACTGATCCTGCAAAATGTCGGAATCGGATGCTTATTTGGCATCCGATTGCAGGGATCAGTTTGGATTTGATGCTGTTGATTTTCATCGGACAGCATCGGATTTAACTATAACGCAATGTGAAAGCAGCCTTAGCACGATTTGCAGCCTGATTCTTATCACACAGCAGATCTCTTCCATCCATCTCCATCCTCTCTGCTACAGATACAGGGTTTCCAAGCCAAGTCCACAATGTCAACAAATATGGATATGGTGCTCACCGTGCTAAGGGGGGAGAATGCATGAAGAAAGAGAGAAGACGTGGCACACTGGGAGCAACACATGGAGACAATAGTCTAATATATAAAAGCCGAAGGCCACTTCCGGAATACCCAAAGGGTACTTCCGTGATGGCCTTCGGACCCATGGAGGTGACGTCACCACTGCGCGGTCCCCCGGCTACAGGGAGCGGCGGAGGAAAGTTCCGCTCTCGGAAGTTCTGTCCCCCTCCAGCCTCTCCCCTCCACCCACCACCGTACCTAGCGGGAGGGCAGGGGGGCCGAGCGCCCCGTGCCCCAAGGCATGAGGGGCCCATTGCCCCCACCCCCTGGGGGGCCCCGTGCTGCCAGCCGCCCCGCCGCGCACCCGGAGAGGAGGGAGGACGGACTTCCTGCCCGCCCCTCCTCTCCTCCTACACCAGACGCACGCGGCCCGCGGTGAGTCTGGCCTGCACCCCCCCCCCGGTCCTCACATGCGAGTCCTGGGTGCTGATCTTGCCCCAGGGCCCAGAGCACGCCAGCCTCCACTCTCCCCTCCAGCCTCCGCTCTCCCCCGCCAGCCTCTCCCCTCCAGCCTCCCCTCTCCCTCCAGCCTCCGCTCTCTCCTCCAGCCTCCACTCTCCCCTCCAGCCTCTGCCCTCCAGCCTCCCCTCCAGCCTCTGCCTCCTCAAGCCTACCTCGCTCTCCCCTCCAGCCTCCGCTCTCCCCTCCAGCCTCCGTCTCCCCTCCAGCCTCCAGCCTCCAGCCTCCCTCCCCCTCCCAGCCTCGCCCTCCAGCCTCTCCGCTCTCCCCTCCACCTCTGCTCTTCCCTCCAGCCTCTGCCCTCCAGCCTCCCTCCAGCCTCTGCCCTCCAGCCTCCGCTCTCCCCTCACCTCGCCACTCCGCTCTCCCCTCCAGCCTCCGTTCTCTCCCCTCCAGCCTCGCTCTCCCCTCCAGCCTCCGCTCTCCCCTCCGCCTCCGCTCTCCCCTCCAGCCTCCGCCTCCGCTCACCCCTCCAGCCTCCGCCCTCCAGCCTCGCTCTCCCTCCGCCTCCGCACTCAGCCTACCCCCCAGCCTCCGCTCTCCCCTCCAGCCTCCGCTCTCCCCTCCGCCTCCGCTCTCGCCTCCCTCCAGCCTCCGCTCTACCTCCAGCCTCCGATCTCCCCTCCAGCCTCCGCTCTCCCCTCCACCTCCCCTCCAGCCTCCGCTCCTCCCTCCGCCTCCCCCTCCAGCCTCCGCTCCCTCCAGCCTCCGCTCTCCCCTCCAGCCTCCTCCCCTCCAGCCTCCCTCTCCCCTCCAGCCTCGCCCCCTCAGCCTCTCCCTCCGCTCTGCTCTCCTCCAGCCTCCGCTCTCCCCTCCAGCCTCCGCTCTCCCCTCCAGCCTCCGCTCTCCCTCCAGCCTCCGCTCTCCCCTCCAGCCTCCGCCCTCCGCCTCCGCTCTCCCTCCAGCCTCCGCTCTCCCCTCCAGCCTCCCCTCCAGCCTCCGCTCTCCCCTCCAGCCTCCTCCTCTCCCCTCCAGCCTCCACCCTCCAGCCTCCCTCTCCCCTCCAGCCTCCGCTCTCCCCTCCAGCCTCCGCCCTCCCTCGCTCCAGCCTCCAGCCTCTCCCCTCCAGCCCCAGCTCTCCCCTCATGCCCTCCGCCCTCCCAGCCTCCGCTCTCCCTCCGCCTCTGTCCTCTGCCTCCGTCTCCCCTGTCCTCTGCCCTCCAGCCTCCGCCTCCGCTCTCCCCTCTCAGCCTCCCCTCCCCTCTGCTCTCCCTCCAGCCTCCCCTGTCCTCTGCCTCCAGCCTCCCTCGTCCCCTGCCTCGCCCTCCAGCCTCCTGTCTCTCCCTCCAGCTCGCTCCCCTGTCCTCTCCTCCTACCTCCCTCTGTCCTCCCTCTCCCCCTCCCAGCCTCCCCTGTCCCTCCCTCCAGCCTCCCTTCCTCTGCCCTCCGCTCTCCTCACTCCCTCCAGCCTCCCTGTCCTCTCCCTCTCCTCACCCCTCCAGCTCCCGTCCTCTCCTCCTCACCCTCCAGCCTCTGTCCTCACCCTCCACTCGCTCCCTTCTCCTCTGCCCTCCTGCCCCTCTGCCCTCCAGCCTCCACTCTCCGCTCTCCTCTCTCTGCCTGTCCTCTGCCTCTCTCTCCCCAGCCTCCGCTTTCCTCTCCCTGTCCTCTGCCCTCCAGCCTCCGCTCTCCTCTCATTGTCCTCTGCCCTCCAGCCTCCCCTCTCCTCTCCCTGTCCTCTGCCCTCCAGCCTCCCCTCTCCTTCCCTGTCCACTGCCCTCCAGCCTCCCCTCTCGTCTCCCTGTCCTCTGCCCTCCAGCCTCCCCTTCCTCTCCCTGTCCTCACTGCTAACCACCACTCAATGCTAACCACTGAGCCACCGCACTCACTGCTAACCACTGAGCCACCGCACTCACTGCTAACCACTGAGCCACCGCACTCACTGCTAACCACTGAGCCACCGCACTCACTGCTAACCACTGAGCCACCGCACTCACTGCTAACCACTGAGCCACCACACTCACTGCTAACCACTGAGCCACCGCACTCACTGCTAACCACGGAGCCACCGCACTCACTGCTAACCAATGAGCCACCGCACGCAGTGCTAACCACTGAGCCACCGCACGCAGTGCTAACCACTGAGCCACCGCACGCAGTGCTAACCACTGAGCCACCGCACCAGTGCTAACCACTGAGCCACTGCACGCAGTGCTAACACTGAGTCACCGGCACGCAGTGTTAACCACTGAGCCACCACTGCGCGTGCTAACCACTGAGCCACCGCACTCACTGCTAACCACAGAGCCACCGCACTCACTGCTAACCACTGAGCCACCGCACTCACTGCTAACCACTGAGCCACCGCACTCACTGCTAACCACTGAGCCACCGCACTCACTGCTAACCACTGAGCCACCACACTCACTGCTAACCACTGAGCCACCGCACTCACTGCTAACCACTCAGCCACCGCACTCACTGCTAACCCACTGAGCCACCGCGATGCCAACCACTGAGCCACCGCCAGTGCCAACCACTGAGCCACCGCGCAGTGCCAACCACTGAGCCAGCCGCGCAGTGCAACCACTGAGCCACCGTATACTGTGCTAACCACTGAGCCACCGTTACAGTGCTAACCAGTGAGCCACGCGCAGTGCCAACCACTGAGTCACCGTATACTGTCTACCCACAGAGCGCCTGTATACACACAATCATTCACCGCTCTCCCGTATCTATTAGTAATAACTATTATGGATTCTAGCACACCCGTTTCTTTAGAATCGGGCGCCATCTAGTGTATTATAAAAGACAAATTTTTGCACCAGACTGAACAAGATAAAAACATTTAAAACCATGGGGGGCTCCCAAGGCCATGACCCGTAATGACAACAATCAATTATAATATATGCTGACAACTGATACTATGCTGTAACCGTATACTGCACGTAATATACCCGAACAATTCGCATACATGAATAAATTCGTAGTAAGTAACCATATTAATCACAAAAATGAGGAAAGATTTTCCATATGACTAAAAAATGTCCACCTGTAGACAGAGAGCTGATGTAGACAAATGGTAATCATACATGAGGGTGACCTGGCGAGAGATTCTATCTGACAGGTATACTGATGTATATGTGTAGGGTGAGAGCCCACTCAAGTTTAGGATAACCAGGTGACATGGGGAGAAAAATCAACCTTACCAAGGGTTTGCTGATCATACCAGAGTTGGTGTAATGTAACTATCTGATGTAAGGCATTCAATGTCATCACTTGGTTAAATCACTAAGGATAATACACATATTATTGCACATATTAAACACCAGGGGAACAACCCCTATGATAAGTGAAAATGACCTGGGATGTGATGTAAACGCCAATGGTCAGATGTATAGTCAAATAGAAATACCCGGCAGAAGCTGACTGCCAATCAGGCTAGTGGACAGCACCAAGGAAGTATGCCAAGGGTAATCAATAATTACCAAGGTATTATGAATAGCAGAAGTCAGAAGTCAGCAGAATGGTCAGGCAGAGGGAGAACCCAAGCCTCACGCGTATCGCTGCAGGGAGATACCTTCCTCAGGCACTCCGAGGCACAGTGACTACAGAGGGCCAAGAGGACTTGCTGGCTGTCACTCGACAGGGCCCACAGTCACCTGCCTTGGGACTAGTCGCACAAAGGTGCCGGACAGGGGAAGGAGGTAGATCAGCGCATAAAGGGCAGCAGAGAAAGGCTTATGAAAGGTGTCTCAGAGGAGTGTTCCTGGATGACCTGAGTGCTAGCCAAGCTGCAATCTGGAAGACCACAGTGCCCTGGCTGGGTCTGCACTGAACTAAGAACTGCAAGTAAAAGAACCTGGTAAGAACTGCAACCCCTGTGCCTGTCCACTCCTTCTACGCCTCCCTGCGCCGCAACTACTCCCATCATCTCCACATTTCACAACACTGCATCCCAGGGGCCCACTCCGCCTGTGGGGAGTGTTTCATCCAAGCTGCCACAATATCTATCCCCTAGAGGCCTATACAAGCAGCGTTGGTCATCCTTGACCAGACACCACAGGTGGCATCACAACATAAACTTTATTCTCTTGTAAAAAGCCCCTTTTCATGCTTGGTCAGGGCCATGACCATCGGGATTGCCACCGTGACATCCGTCTGACTGACTGATGGTCGAGTAGCCCAGGTCCTTGCGACCATTACAACAGTCTAAAAGAGAAGACCCTGCCCACAAGGGCTCACAGTGTACAGGGGATGGGTGAGGTTATAGTAGGTGAGGAGAAATGACCCTGTCCATGAGGGCTCACAGTCTACAAGGGATGGGTGAGGATACAGTAGGTGAGGGGAGAGGACCCTGCCCACGAGGGCTCACAGTCTACAAGGGATGGGTGAGGATACAGTAGGTGAGGAGAAAGGACCCTGCTCACGAGGGCTCACAGTCTACAAGAGATTGGTGAGGATACAGTAGGTGAGGAGAGAGCCCTGCCCATGAGGGCTCAAAGTCTACAAGGGATAAGTGAGGATACAGCGGAGGAGGAGAAAGGACCCTGCCTGCGAGGGCTCACAGTCTACAAGGGATGGGTGAGGATACAGTAGGTGAGGAGAGATGACCCTGCCCACGAGGGCTCACAGTCTACAAGGGATGGGTGAGGATACAGTAGGTGAGGAGAGAGGACCCTGCCCACGAGGGCTCAGAGTCTACAAGGGATGGGTGAGGATACACTTGGTGAGGAGAGAGGACCCTGCCTGGGAGGGCTCACAGTCTACAAGGGATAAGTGAGGATACAGTAGGTTAGGGTAAAATCTTCCAACAGAGCAAGTTGCCATGGCTCAAGATTAAGCTAAAGGCTGTTAAATAATAATAATTTGTTCCATTTAGGTAATTTTTTTTGCACTCAGAAAACCTCTTTAAAATATGTTAGAGTCCCAGAGAGACAGACAGAAGGAGATAACAGTGTGATGAATATTGCGTGACTCTGAAACTAAAGACAACTGTACAGATGCTAAATTGGCTGAGTCACGGCACATACCTGTGCTCTGCTTGTGAGGTTGTAGGTTACATACCTGTGCAGGAATCTGAAGTTTTTTCTCAGGAGGTAGATGAAGATGGAGGGATAACCGACCAGACCAGACCGACTACAAGTCTGAGATACTGTCCTGATTGGACCCCTCCGGTCTGCTGGGGAATGTTCTGCTGGCTGGATGTTGCTGGAGGGCTGTTACGTATGAACTGTACCAAAAATTCTGCAAAATTATACTGTTTACAAATTGGAAGCAATAATTGCAAATTTGCCAATTACTTGTCCCATCCCAGCAATAAATGGCTAAACCAGCACTTCTGGTCTTCAAGTTGGTTGAGATCAGACTAATGGCACAAAGCATTATACAGTTAGACTCTATTGTTAGTAATACCGGCCTTCAGATCGATCTCAAGCCATAGTGACTTGAAGGAGAAACGCTCTATTTGGAAGATCGATCTTGTGCAGCCTAGATAGGTCCACCAGGGTCTCCTCCAAGCATAGGTAAGTCCACCAAGGTCTTATTTAAGCCTAGACAGGTCCACCAGGACCTTCTCGAAACCTAGATAGGTTCACCAGGGTCCTCTCCACCGTTAGCTTGATTGTGTCAAACCATCGGGTTGCTGCTTTTCCTCTTGGCCTTGTTCCTTCTATTCTTCCCACCATGATGTCCTCCTCCAGTGATTTCTCTCTTTGTATGATGTGTAGAGAAGTCGTAGCTTTGTGATCCTTCCTTCCAGTGACATGTCTGGCTTGATTCTTCTTCTTCTTGCAATCCATGGTGTTGATAACATCCTGCTCCAGCACCACATTTCGAAGGAGTTGATTCTTCTTCTGTGTATGGTACAATGAGAATGTGTATCGACTACAGGCAGGTTAATCGCATTACACACAAAGATGCTTACCCATTACCCAGAATTGAAGAGTTGACTCGCCCCGGCGGGGGCCATGGGGTACTCGGAACCGGGCCCTCTCAACGTCGTCGGGGCTGTGGGATGCCACATTGGCGTGGTCCGTGGTCCGCCTCGTCGGGTGATAAGTAAAAAGAGGAATATGAAAAAGGGATTGAAAAGAAAAATATAAAAGAAAAAAAAATAAAAGAGTTTGTGTCATGACGCCACCTGTGGAAGGTGGCCAGTGGCGCCACTGGTGCAGTCGGGACCTCTGGGGAAGATAGGGTTAGCAGCTATAATGTAGGAGGACGAGCCATACACCATGTTGCCATCCCACTTTGACAACACTAAAGTCTGCCTAATCAGCCAGAATGGAGGAGAAACCTCTGCAGCTATGTCCAGAGATCACCTAAAGAGATGCCCGGAGCAGCTGAAAAGCCACAAAAAGCCCCTGGCAATGCCTAAACCCCACAAGCAAAGGATGAAGTGATATGCACCGTGCTGGGAGACTTCCCAAAGACATGGACTCAGATCAATGGAGCCATTGTTGTCCAGTACTGACCTTTCCCAAGTGGTCGTGCCAGAACTAGTACAGACTCCAGTAAGAGCTGAAGAGCCACCACCAGCGGCAGGACCAGAAGTCCAGCCCCCTGCTAATGGTGAATCTGTCAGTCCCATGGTGAGTCTAAGGAACCAACCTGCCATACCTGTACCACCTAGGCCCACACATAGATCAGTGAATAGTACGCACACCCCACCAGTAGTAGATGTGCCACCCCAGGGTATAAGAGGTACCCGGGTATCTGGGCCCTTGCTGAGTTTGGGATGTCACTGGTGGCCTGCCCAGGCTCGTGCCTTGGGGGCTATGCTTTTAAAAAGGGTAGTATAAATGGGAATAAACAGTTTGTGACACCACATGCAGATTCTGGAGACTAGACACCAGCGCTGCCTCAGTCCTCCGGAGGGCGATGGTATGGCAGCCTGGATGGAACAGCTCCCTGCAGGTGGAGCTGGGCCTCCGGGGTAGGAGTGCACCGATGATGGGTATGCAGTCTGTAGAAGTAAATTATCAGCAATGCAGAATTAGGGCAAACACTCTACCCGGGTACTTTACTGGAACAGTTCTGGTGGCAATACAGTTCACAGTGGAAATCAGTCTTTTCGTGAGGTAGCCGGCCGGGTAGTCACAGCAGGTTGCAAGATCTCTCAGAGACTCCTGTGTTATGCTTTCTCTTGACTATCCCAAATCCTGCTGCTAATTCCTGTCCTTGCACTACTCCCTTACTACCAGGCCCGTTGGAGTGCTGCTGAGTTCTCGTGCTTCCCATCTTTTAAGAAGGAGGGCTCGACCTCTAGTGGGCGATCCTGGTGTGGCGGTGCTGTATGGACAAGGTGTCGGGGCCAGTAGACTGATCCGCGACGGCCAGTGTTGGCGGCTCAGGGGCTAAACTCTCTGCACCACGTCCTCGGAGCCGGCACCCCGTTGAGTGGACCAGGGCTCCCCGCCGAGTATGGGCGCTCCGGTATGGGGGATCCCTCTTTCTTTTCCCGGGCTGCCTCTTCTCTAGGCCCCCTCCCTCGGAGACCCCTTTTCTCTTCTCACGGCTCCTTTTCTTGTTCTTTCCCCAGGGCAAACTAAAACTCCCCTTTTTTCTACCTCCCTCCTTCCCTAACTCTCCCCCCAGGGACTGGGCTCCAACCATTTGCCTAGGCTCGAGTGTGGGAGTGCCGGGGTGGGAGCCTCCTACAAATTTTGCATTCCCACTGTGACAGGGATAACCGCACACTCTGTTATGGGTGCAGTACCTCAACTATGACGCCTGACCAGTGGGGCGCCACACAGACACTACAGACCAAGACAGACAATCAGAGACACCTGTACTGCTTAGACCCACATGTAGTAATTTAGGACAGGTCCCAATCCGTTACAGGGACTGTTAGCAAGGAAAGTGGACAAGTGTAACGAGGTTTACAATGTAAGTATGTCTTGTTTTGCCGTTTATGCAACTGTGTGACTATGGGTAGGGTCACATTGGCGTTTTTTGTTTAAAATCCTGATCCGGTTTTGAGCTTTAAAAAAGCTCAAAACCGGACCAGGAAAGGCTCCTGATGGAAGCCTATGCAAAACACCGGATGGCTTCACAAGCCATCCGGTGGCCGGATCCGGCACTGCTGCCTGCGTTTAAAATCATGCAGGCAGCAGTTTTCGCAGCGTTTGCCGGGACCGCACTGCGGTCACCGGATGGCTCAGGATGTGTAATCCTGAGCCATCCGGTAACCGCATAGCTTGCAGTTCCCGATCGGCAAAGTTAATAAAGATTTAATTTGAGTACCGAAATGACTGTTAGAGGTCTGTAGGGGGGCTTAGACCCCCCTACAGACCGGGCGGCCACTTCTATAGTGTGTTCTTCTACAATTTTACCTATGGCACGGGCTGATCTGAGCTCCGTGCATGTGATCCAAATATCCCCCCTCCCCCTATCACTATACAGGGGTGCATACACCCCTCTAGTACAGTACTGCTTTATTTAAGTTATAAACAGCAAGAATTGTCCCAATCGGAAGATAAGTATATATTTACATGTTCCGTAGGCAGAGTCCACTGATTTCCATGGGCGGGGCTGTGTGCAGTAGCCTCCGCCCACTCCTTCTTGATGCCCGCCCCCTCTGGCCGTAATCCAGTGTTGTGGGGGTGGCCGAGTCGTTAAAGGGGCGTGGCTAACCATGAGCCGCGGTTAGCCACGCCCCTTTAACGACTCGGCCACCCCCACAACACTGGATTACGGCCAGAGGGGGCGGGCATCAAGAAGGAGTGGGCGGAGGCTACTGCACACAGCCCCGCCCATGGAAATCAGTGGACTCTGCCTACGGAACATGTAAATATATACTTATCTTCCGATTGGGACAATTCTTGCTGTTTATAACTTAAATAAAGCAGTACTGTACTAGAGGGGTGTATGCACCCCTGTATAGTGATAGGGGGAGGGGGGATATTTGGATCACATGCACGGAGCTCAGATCAGCCCGTGCCATAGGTAAAATTGTAGAAGAACACACTATAGAAGTGGCCGCCCGGTCTGTAGGGGGGTCTAAGCCCCCCTACAGACCTCTAACAGTCATTTCGGTACTCAAATTAAATCTTTATTAACTTTGCCGATCGGGAACTGCAAGCTATGCGGTTACCGGATGGCTCAGGATTACACATCCTGAGCCATCCGGTGACCGCAGTGCGGTATTATGCACACATTTTTGAGAAAAAATGTGTGTGACCGGCATTGCATTCACCGCATCCGGATCCGGATGCGGTGAATGCAATTTAGATTTCCAATGTGACCCTACCCAATGTGTGTTTTCAAGCAACTAAGTAACAATACAACCACCAAGAGTACCATGTCTACAGGACTTTCTGTATGAACGTTTACAATTTCTTTAACTTTTAATTAAATATGGACCAATGACACCACAGGACTGGTTGTGGTAAAGACACCTTAATAAATAACTTTTCGTCAGCCATCGGTGGAAGAACTAAGTGCCGTAATGACCGTTTTTCAAATTTTTCTAGGTTTTTGGTCTGGTCTTAGCCAACTTCCACAGCCAGATCAGAATATCCCACACACTACCCTGATGAGGGACAGTTACTTCGAAACGCAGCATCTGTAGTTTGGGGTTCTGATCTGGCACAAATCCCTAGTCATATTAAAAAGTTTGTTAGAAAGCGACTATGACTTTGAGGAGCTACTTAAAGATGGCGCTGGAGTTCATCCACTTCCTTACTGAAGTGAAAATTTTCTAGGTTTTTGTAATTTTTCATTTTTAAGACTCTATTCATTCTTGGTTTTTGTACTTTTTCACATTTGAGAATTTGTTCATTATTTACTGTTATTGTCATTTTATGTTTTGGTGTGTACAAAAAGTGTTTCCTCAGTCCAGGAGTACTGAATTTAACCAAGGGGAATGTGGCACCCCAAAGTCCGGTTGCCAGAATGGCATTGCAAACCTTGGGGGGGGGGGTCATGTCGTGCTTGGAAGCAAGGGAAGGTATCCACCCCAGGTAAGCCCACCACACACAACACCATCCCAACTCCAGGCCAGAAGGGGGAGCTGTGAAACCCGAGTCCAATGGGAGGCCCCCTCATAAAAATTGTGGCCTGGGGGCAGGGTTAGGCAGTTCAGTTCCTAGGAGGACTGTGAAGAGGTCCCGTGGACTGGAACAGCGTAAGACTCGTCCAGGGACAGAGACTAGCCATCATGAAGGACCTGTAGGAGAAGGTCTGAGGAAGTGGAGAAGAAGGTCTGGGGAGTGGAGCCAGTTGCCAGGCTCACCCCAGTGCAGAGTGCCAGAAGCGGAGTCCGAGGTTGTGAGGGACTCTAGGCCTCAACCAGGACCCGCCAAGAGTAGCGCAAAAGGGAGGCCTCAGAACTCACAGGGTGAGGAGAACTCCAACTTGCTTCCAGGCGCCCAGACTCCCAACATCTCTTGTAGACGGTACCCTGGACGAACCTGCCACTTTTACCAGTAAAGGTAATGGAGACTTCAACCCTTGTATCTGTCGGACATTCTGCGCCCTCAGTCCTGCACCCCCAACAGCCTACCACCACCATAGACTATACCGGTTGCCCTGGGGTCCCGCTCCACCCGTGAGGAGCGAAACCATCACAGCTGCCATTCCGTCATCCCCACAGGTCCCATACAGAAGCCGCAGCCACTAATAGCCGCATACCGTGGGTGGCGTCATGACAATCATCCCCAAACCACAAACTTCTCGAGCATTTAGCCGACCTCCAGGGTCCCGGAGCCGGGCCTCGACCCCTGTGACCCCCAGAAGTGCCAAAGCCCAGTTTCAAGGGTCCATGACCCTGGGGCACAGCAGATACAGTAGAGGAGGAGAGGGAACCCTGCCTATGAGGTCTCACAGTGTACAAGAGATGGATAAGGATACAGTAGGTGAGGAGAGAGGACCCTGCCCATAAGGGCTCACAGTCTTCAAGGGATGGGTGATGATACAGTATGTGAGGAGAGAGGACCCTGCCCATAAGGGCTCACAGTCCACAAGAGATTGGTGAGATTACAGTAGGTGAGTAGAAATGTCCCTTCCCACGAGGACTCACAGTATACAACAGATGGGTGAGGATACAGTAAGTGAGGAGAGAGAACTCTGCCTACAAGGACTCACAGTCTACAAGGGATGGGTGAGGATACAGTAGAGGAGTAGAGAGGACCCTACCCAGGAGGGTTCACAGTCTGCAAGAGATGGTTGAGGATACTGTAGGTGAGGAGAGAGGACCCTGCCTGCGAGGGCTCACAGCCTAAAAGAGATGGGTAAGGATACAGTAGTTAAGGAGAGAGGACTCTGCCCACAAGCGCTCACAGTTTACAAGAGATGGGTGAGGATACAGCAGGTGAGGAGAGAGGATCCTGCCCACGAGGGCTCACGGTCTACAATGGATGGTTGAGGATACAGTAGGTGAGAGAGAGGACCCTGCCCACAAGGGCTCACATTGCGGCGCCTCCATGTCTTGGTCGCTACAGTGAAACCCACAGGTGTGGTACTATTGTTCTCAGGTAAGACAGGGACATCAAACTGAGACACACCTTACACCCAACATCGATCTCAGGCGAGGACATGATGAAAAGAAACTCAACTAGAGCAGACCCCATCTGCTGGCTAGAGGAAGGAGTAGGCAGAGGGGGTGGGAACACAGTTAGTGAGTAGTTATTCTGCAGGAGAGGAAGAGTGAGGAGCAGCAAGATGGAGGTCTAGGGGAAAATGGGGCTGGGCTGGAGTGGGACCAGTGGGTAGGTCGCCATGGAGCCCGGGCCAGTGAGGTCCCTGAATGTAAAACCGCCTTATGGGTTGTTGGTAGAAGAACTAGCTGCATGAGAGGACCGGCCCCAATCTGGTGTGAAAACTGTATGTTCAAGCCAGAAAATCGGACCCTACTGGATTGCACGTGCAGTAGCCAACCCTGTGTACACTCCGAGGCACGGTGACTACAGAGGGCCAAGAGGACTTGCTGGCTGTCACTCGACATGGCCCACAGTCACCTGCCTTGGGACTAGTACCACAGAGGTGCAGGACAGGGGAAGGAGGAAGATCAGCGCATAAAGGGCAGCAGAGAAAGGCTTATGAAAAGTGTCTCAGAGGAGTGTTCGTGGATGACCTGAGGGCTAGCCAAGCTGCAAACTGGAAGACCACAGTGCCCTGGCTGGGTCTGCACTGAACTAAGAACTGCAAGTAAAAGAACCTGGTAAGAACTGCAAGCCCTGTGTCTATCCACTCCTTCTGCGCCTACCTGCACCGCAACTACTCCCATCATCTCCACATTTCACAACATGCATCCCAGGGGCCCACTCCGCCTGTGGGGAGTGTTTCATCCAAGCTGCCACAACATCTTTCCCCTAGAGGCCTATACAAGCAGCGTTGGTCATCCCTGACCAGACACCACAGGTGGCATCACAATATAAACTTTATTCCCCAGGTAAATAGCCCCTTTTCATGCTCGGTCAGGGCCATGACCATCAGGATTGCCACCGTGACATCCATCTGACTGCCCCTGGATGGTCGAGTACCCCAGGTCCTTGCGACCATTGCAACAATCTACAAGGGTTGGGTGAGGATACAGTAGGTGAGGGAGAGGACCCTGTCTGTGAGGGCTCACAGTCTACAAGAGATGGGTGAGGATACAGTAGGGGAGAGAGACCTTGCCCACAAGGGCTACAGTTGTTACAGGGATGGGTGAGGATACAGTAGGTGAGGAGAGAGGACCCTGCCCGAGGGTTTACAGTCTACAAGGATGGGTGAGGATACAGTATGTGCGAAGAAAGGCCCTGCCTTAGGGCTCACAGTCTGCAAGGGATAAGTGAGGATATCAGTAGGTTTGAGGTGAGAGAGGACCCTGCCCGGAGGGCTCACAGTCTACAAGAATTGGTGAGGTTACAGTAGGTGAGGAGAGGGGACCCTGCCCAAGAGGGCTCAATAGTCTACAAGGGATAAGTGAGGATACATTGGAGGAGGAGAGAGGACCCTACCTGTGAGGGCTCACAGTCTACAAGGGATAAGTGAGGATACAATAGTGAGGAGAGAGGACCCTGCCTGAGGGCTCATCAGTCTACAAGGGATAAGTGAGGATACAGTAGGTGAGGGTAAAAGACCTTCGATATTCCAACAGAGCAAGTTGCCATGGCTCAAGATTAAGCGGAAGGCCGTTAAATATAATAATATTTTTTTGCTTCAGAAAACCTCTTTAAAATATATTAGAGTCCCAGAGAGACAGACAGAAGGAGATAACAGTGTGATGAATATTGCGTGACTCTGAAACTAAAGACAACTGTACAGATGCTAAATTGGCTGAGTCACGGCACGTAACTGTGCTCTGCTTGTGAGGTTGTAGGTTACATACCTGTGCAGGAATCTGAAGTTTTTTCTCAGGAGGTAGATGAAGATGGAGGGATAACCGACCAGACCAGACCGACTACAAGTCTGAGATACTGTCCTGATTGGACCCCTCGGTCTGCTGGGGAATGTTCTGCTGGCTGGCTCTTGCTGGAGGGCTGTTACTGTGTGTTTTGTACAAAACGTACCAGGCTCAAGACAAAAATTCTGCAAAATTATACTGTTTACAAATTGGAAGCAATAATTGCAAATTTGCAAATCACTTGTCCCATCCCAGCGATAAATGGCTAAACCAGCACTTCTGGTCTTCAAGTTGGTTGAGATCAGACTAATTGCACAATGTGTCATACAGTTAGACTCTATTGTTATTACTATTACTTCAGATTGATCTCGAGCCAGAGTGACTTGAAGGAGAAACGCTCTATAGGAAGATCGATCTTGTGCAGCCTAGATAGGTCCACCAGGGTCTCCTCCAAGCATAGGTTAGGTCCATCCAAACCTAGACAGGTCCACCAAGGTCTTATCCATGCCTAGATAGATCCATAAGGATCTTCTCCAAGCCTAGATAGGTTCACCAGGGTCCTCTCCACCGTTAGCTTGATTGTGTCAAACCATTGGGTTACTGCTTTTCCTCTTGGCCTTGTTCCTTCTATTCTTATGACCATGATGTCCTTCTCCAGTGATTGTTCTCTTTGTATGATGTGTAGACAAGTCGTAGCTTTGTGATCCTTCCTTCCAGTGACATGTCTGGCTTGGTTCTTCTTCTTCTTGCCATCCATGGTGTTCTTCTTCTGTGTATGTACGAGCCGTGTCTTCGCCACCAGTGAAATGTTCCTACAGAATAGACCAGACTATGTACGAGCCGTGTCTTCATCACCAGTGAAATGTTCCTACAGAATAGACCAGACTATGTACGAGCCGTGTCTTCATCACCAGTGAAATGTTCCTACAGAATAGACGATAGTACAAGCCCGTTGTCTTCATCACCAGTGAATGTTCCTACAGAATAGACCAGACTATGTACGAGCCGTGTCTTCATCACAGTGGGATGTTCCTACGAATAGTCCAGATTATGTACGAGCCGTGTCTTCATCCACCAGTGAAATGTTCCTACAGAATAGACCAGACTATGTACGAGCCGTGTCTTCATCACCAGTGAAATGTTCCTACAGAATAGACCAGACTATGTACAAGCCGTGTCTTCATCACCAGTGAAATGTTCCTACAGAATAGACCAGACTATGTACGAGCCGTGTCTTCATCACCAGTGAAATGTTACTACAGAATAGACCAGACTATGTACGAGCCGTGTCTTCATCACCATTGAATGGTCCTACAGAATAGACCAGACTTGTACGAGCCGTGTCTTCGCCACCAGTGAAATGTTCCTCCATACCGAACACAACACAAACAATCTGGAAAATTAAACTGTTCATAAATAGGAAGCAATAATGGCAAATCTGCCAATCACTAGTCACCTCCCAACAACACATGGTTAAACCAGCACGTCTGGTCTTCAAGTGGGCTGAGATCAGACTAATGCCGCAAAGAGTTGTAGTCTACACTTGAAGTCTAATAGTGACTAAACATCCAGAGTGTGGAAAGTGTTAAATTCAATGACCTGTGATCCCCCCTGCCAGCAGTAATCATCTCCACCCAAACCTGTTCTTTAGCCTCAGAAAACCTTTGCACAATATTGAGGAGGAATTTTGGACTTGTTCCTCAATGCAAATGTGTTTCAGTTATTCAATATTTCTAGGATGCAGGTAAACAGCTCGTCAGGTCATGTCAGAGTCTCCTTATACCGTGATTAAGGGCAGGACCATTCTCTTGGTTGTTTGACTTGATTGGTTTTAGTAATTTTTCCCTTGAAGATCATAAGAAGCTCAAGACCTGGAAAGCAAAACATGATTGTGACAACACAGCCTTATACAGTGTGTGGAGTGGGTTAAATGTTCTTAATTTGGCCAGATGAATTGGTTTTATGTTTAGTAACTCATGTTTGTTAAATCATTGTTTCTTGCCAGTCTGCTCGGAGCCCCATTGTCCTTGTTTGTGGATTCCTAATTGAATGTAAATTACCTCACTTCATGTCAAAGATGTATGGAGGGGACAGGTTGTGGATAGCTTTGTATGTCATTGTTAGGGTTGTAAACCGGGATCTCTGAGAAGTGGGGAGCCAGTGAATGGCTTGGCAGAGGGGGGAGATGGGGGAGTAGGGGAAGGACAGGTGTATGAGTCGGGCAGCGGAGTTTAGGATAGATTGGAGAGGTGCAAGGAAGGTGGCGGGGAGGCCAGTAAGCAGAAGGTTGTCGTAGTCAAGGCGGAGATGATGAGAGCGTGAACAAGTGTTTTATCAGTTTTGTGGTCAAGGAAAGTGCGAATCCGGGAAATATTTTTGAGCTGGAGTCGACAGGAGGTGGCGAGGGCCAGGATGTGGGGCTTGAAGGAGAGGGAAGTTAATTTCTTTACCACCTTAATGTTCTCTCCCCCATGGTACCTTCACCATCATGATGCCCTCTCCATCTTGATGCCCCCCATGCTGATGCTTTTTTCACCACAGTTCCCTCTCCACCTTGATACTCTCTCCACCATAGTGCCCTTTTCACTCTGATACCCTATCCACCTTGATGCCATCTCCAAAATGGTGCCCTCTTAACTTTGATGCACTCTGCACTATGATTCCCTCTCCATCTTGATGTCCTCTCCACCAAGATGCTTTTTTACTATGATGTTCCCTCCACCATGATGCTTTATGCCCATGGTACTCTACACATCATGATGTCTCCACCATATTCCTTCACAGGATGAGTGTGTAGTCTTAGGATTTTCTTCATCTTTCCTACCTACAATACATTTCCCTAGAAGCATTATGGAGCATCTACATGGTCTTGAATAAAGTATTATCTATCTATTGATTGATTCATCTCATATCATTTTTTTCCATTATCAAGCTGTTAATACAGTTAGGGCCAGAAATATTTGGACAGTGACACAAGTTTTGTTATTTTAGCTGTTTACAAAAACATGTTCAGAAATACAATTATATATATAATATGGGCTGAAAGTGCACACTCCCAGCTGCAATATGAGAGTTTCCACATCCAAATCGGAGAAAAGGTTTAGGAATCATAGCTCTGTAATGCATAGCCTCCTCTTTTTCAAGGGACCAAAAATAATTGGACAATGGACTCTAAGGGCTGCAATTAACTCTGAAGGCGTCTCCCTCGTTAACCTGTAATCAATGAAGTAGTTAAAAGGTCAGGGGTGGATTCCAGGTGTGTGGTTTTGCATTTGGAAGCTGTTGCTGTGACCAGACAACATGCGGTCAAAGGAACTCTCAATTGAGGTGAAGCAGAACATCCTGAGGCTGAAAAAAAGAAAAAATCCATCAGAGAGATAGCAGACATGCTTGGAGTAGCAAAATCAACAGTTGGGTACATTCTGAGAAAAAAGGAATTGACTGGTGAGCTTGGGAACTGTAAAAGGCCTGGGCGTCCACGGATGACATACTTTATTTGGTGAAGAAGAACCCGTTCACAACATCAACTGAAGTCCAGAACACTCTCAGTGAAGTAGGTGTATCTGTCTCTAAGTCAACAGTAAAGAGAAGACTCCATGACAGTAAATACAAAGGGTTCACATCTAGATGCAAACCATTCATCAATTCCACAAATAGACAGGCCAGAGTTAAATTTGTTGAAAAACACCTCAAGAAGCCAGCTCAGTTCTGGAAAAGTATTCTATGGACAGATGAGACAAAGATCAACCTGTACCAGAATGATGGGAAGAAAAAAGTTTGGAGAAGAAAGGGAACGGCACATGATCCAAGGCACACCACATCCTCTGTAAAACATGGTGGAGGCAACGTGATGGCATGGGCATGCATGGCTTTCAATGGCACTGGGTCACTTGTGTTTATTGATGACATAACAGCAGACAAGAGTAGCCGGATGAATTCTGAAGTGTACCGGGATATACTTTTAGCCCAGATTCAGCCAAATGCTGCAAAGTTGATTGGACGGTGCTTCATAGTACAGATGGACAATGACCCCAAGCATACAGCCAAAGCTACCCAGGAGTTCATGAGTGCAAAAAAGTGGAACCTTCTGCAATGGCCAAGTCAATCACCAGATCTTAACCCAATTGAGCATGCATTTCACTTGCTCAAATCCAGACTTAAGACGGAAAGACCCACAAACAAGCAAGACCTGAAGGCTGCGGCTGTAAAGACCTGGCAAAGCATTAAGAAGGAGGAAACCCAGTGTTTGGTGATGTCCATGGGTTCCAGACTTAAGGCAGTGATTGCCTCCAAAGGATTCGCAACAAAATATTGAAAATAAAAATATTTTGTTTGGGTTACGTTTATTTGTCCAATTACTTTTGACCTCAGAAATGTGTACAATTCCTACATTTTCTATCAGATATTTTTGTTCAACCCTTCAAATTAAACGTTACAATCTGCACTTGAATTCTGTTGTAGAGGTTTCATTTCAAATCCAATGTGGTGGCATGCAGAGCCCAACTCGCCAAAATTGTGTCACTGTCCAAATATTTCTGGCCCTAACTGTATATGAATATACAGTTTATAAATGGGTCACAGCACTTCTTTCCAAAGCGTATGATGTTTATTCCAGCCTGGCACAGATGGCAACGTTTCGAGCCTGTCAGCTCTTTATCCAGCAACCACATTACAATTAAAGCAGTCTTTTATACACCTTTGGCCTATTACATCACTTCCTTACATATAATTTACATAAATTCATTTCAATAACAATACCCTTCACCTAATTAGTAATCATGCTAGCAAATAATGTGACAGTGCTTCATATGCATCAGTAATCAGAAGTTTACATTCTTTGTTCTTAAGTACAGCCATTTTCATGCTGATGATCTACAGTTCTATACAGTATTTAACTTGTTTGTTTATGTTCTTATTAACTGTGTGTCATTTATTACAGTATTGAGCTGTCTGGGAGCGGCTTACCAGGTTCCTGTATCGTGGCATGTGTTCTCAGCGTCCCGGAAGCGCTGCTATGTGTAACTCACTCGGCCCCCACCTTCGCTAGCTGGGAGCGGCGCTATGCGTGCGCGGTGACGTCAGCGCGTCCGCGCATGCGCATTTATCAAACTCCGTCAATCTCCATGTTTGTTGGGGCAATTTTCGATCTAAGCGTGTCATTATTACATCTCTTGTGCCTTACTCATTATATAAAGTGCTTTGTGCCTCTAAAGTGCTTGTCTTTATCAGTTGATCTTTGTTTAATAGTGCTCCTCTCTAAGTAAAAGTGCTTCATTAATTATTAGCCTCATTATTTGTGCAAAATCGCTTTAGTGAATGTGACCTTCACTTTCATAAGGGACATCCTCAGGTATATATTTATAGATCTATTTTTCCCCTTACTTATCCGCCCCGTATACTTGACTATTTCTTTTGGCCTAGATAAAGCCACAATCATTAACCCTTTATAAATTAGGGGCGATCCAGGGGTGATCCTGTTTTTTGTCCTCCTACTCTCTCATTCTGGTCACCATATGACACTGTGTTCATTATGCTAATGTGTACTAAAAATCTATCTTAATTATTATCTTTGTGTTTTAATAAAACAAACCCTCACAAAGGAATACGATTGATTAGTGCGCCATGTTGTATGTAGTTACCATACAGTGCTCCCTATATCGCCGCTCCCATTCCTTCAACACTGTGCAGACTCTATCAGCATTTTTTTGACCTCCTTCTGATTTCCGTGTCTTCATACTTTTCTATAAATAATTTAGGAAAAAAATATAGTGTTAATGCTTCTGTGTCACTTAAAACCTATTTAAAATACAAGCGTGGTTAAAATGCATACAATTTGTTATGAAAAAGATTCTAATCCTATTGGCTAGAGGGCGACTCCTAACTTATAGTCCACATTAAGGCCACCGGGTTTTAAAGTGCCCAATTTTTTAATCCACTTTAATTCCTGTATCCTCAGTTGTTTCTCACGATCACCTCCTCTTCTCATCAATGGTATTCCATCAATTGCTCTAACTCTTAAATCCCACTCCTCATGCCCTGCCTCTGTGAAGTGCTTCGATACTGGTAAATTCATTATCTTCTTCCTGATGCTGTACCTATGCTGGCTCATCCTAATCCTCAACTCCAAAGTTGTCTCACCTACATAATATTCTTTGCATGGGCACTCCAATAGATAAACCACATGATCAGAGGCGCATGTAAAAAATTGTTGGATCTTATATGTCCTTCCTTTAATTTCATATAAATTTCCCTTTTTCATCAGTGGGCAATTGACACAACCTATACAAGGGAAATTCCCTGTTCTCGTTATGCCCGTTAGTGTGGTTTGTCGCTTGAATGACCCAATGTCCGACTGTACTAATTGATCCCTTAAGCTCCGACCTCTTCTAAAAGAGAAAAGTGGCGGTTCCTTAAACTCCCTTACTTCCGGTAAGCCATTGCTCAAGATCTGCCAGTTTCTTCTAATCGCCTGAGTTATCTCCCTGGACTCCTCACCAAAAGTTGTCACTACTGGTAACCTCCATCCTTTTCTTTGGGTGGTTCTTTCTTCCCTCCGTTTGTTCCTACTCTTTCTTAGGATTTCTTCTGGGTAACCCCTATCTTTAAACTTATCCATCAGCTTAATAATCGCTTCCTCTCTCTTCTCATCACTGACAATGCGTCTTACTCGTTCAACCTGCCCTATAGGTATGGCCCTTTTCATCTCTATGGGATGGCTACTATTAAAATGTAACAACCTGTTCCTATCTGTTGGTTTCACATGTAATGTTGTACTCAATTTCCTTCCTTCCAGCTCAACATTCACATCAAGAAACTGTATCTCCTTTTTTTAATGTACCATAGTGAATTTGATGCTGGTATCAACCGTGTTGAGGTACTTATGAAAATCGTCGAGCTCTTTTACATCACCTCTCCATATTAGGAACACATCATCTATGTATCTCCACCACTCCCGGACATTCCGGAAGTGGTGGGACACATAGACATGCTCCTCTTCCAGCACCGCCATGGTGACCCCGGCATACGCACATGCCATATGAGCCCCCATGGCGGTGCCCTTTAACTGTTTGTAGTATGTGTCCCCAAACAGAAAGTAATTGGACCGCAAGCAAATTTCCAACAGATCAATTATCATTTTTTTACTATCCTCGCCATATTGTGTGTTCTCTAACATCATCCTTACTGCTCTGATACCCCTATCGTGTTCAATGGATGTATATAATGAGACTACATCGAAGGATACTAGTATATCTCCCATACCCACTTCCAAGTTCCTCAATTTTTCCAGAAAATGTCCCGTGTCACGAATGTAGGACCTTGCTGACTTTGCTAGTGGGTTCAGCAATTTGTCTAAAAAGATTCCCACATTATTAAAAACAGAGTCTACCCCCGACACTATTGGTCTCCCTGGTGGGCTTTCGATTGACTTGTGGATTTTTGGGACAATGTAATGTATATGAATATATGTATCTATCAATCTATCAGTTGATTGATCTATCTGTCTATCTAATCCTTCCTTCTATTTTGAATGTGATGATTACATTATAAGGTGGAGTGACGTCTTCATCCTGTTGACACCAGATTCGGGTGGTAAGAACCTCTCACCATGTTTTGGTATCAGTTCTCGCTATGTGAACTCCTACCTCTGACATTGGCTCTTATCTCATGTGATCTTAGCTGACTGATCCGGTTTTGCTTTGATCCCACATGTAAATCACATGGAGCCCGGGGGGCGGTAGATTTGCTGCCAGTTTTGTTTTTGCTGACATTTAATATATTTTTACACGTAGTTGTTTTGTGTCGTAAATCGTCTGTATTTGTAGTCAATTTTCATACTATCCTTCGCCCCGGGTTAGAGATTAAAAGTGACATTTTTTCTTTTTGTTTCACACTGAAGGGGACTTGTGTATAGATGACTCTTTAAAGGTATTGATGCTGTAGACCCTCAGTAAGGGACCACCTCTAAGAGCGACAACGAAAAGCTGCAGCTCTCTATCTGAGAGAGTTAGGAGTTACCAGGGCTGTGGAGTCAGTAAGCCAAACATCTGACTTTGACTCTCAATTTTCCTGAATCCCACTCTGACTCCAACACCTCCAAAATGGACATCGACGCCGACTCCACGATTCTGACTCCAACTCCACAGCCCTGGAAATAACACATAAGTGACCATTTATCCAACAAAGTGCTTAAAGATGGACTGTGACAGTGGCTCCAGCTTATGTCACGGGTGTATCAGAGCCACAGATAAGTCTGTTGGGGCCACTCTCAGAAGGTCGCAGTGTCTGGCCAAACAGCCAAAATCCTGAATTGTGGTTCTGTCCCTTTAAGAGGTATTTCTCTTCTAGCTGGAGGTCACTAGGATCCAGCAGGTCTCCTACCTGCCTCCTTTCAGCTGTCTCTATTTATACCCCTTGGCTCCCCCCATGCATTCCTGGTGATAGCGTGTTTGGAATTGGAGTTGCTTCCTGGCTTTGCAGTGCATCAAGAGTTCCCGGTGTAGTTTGCTGTCTTTCTCTTTAGCAAAGTATTCCTACATCTCCCTTTTGTTTTGTCTCCTTGGTGTTTTCCTTTAGTTTTAGCTGGGGTGACCAGTGTTCACCCTGTCTTATCCCTATGTAGTTTTGCCGAGCGACAGACAGGGAAGAGGTATCCTGTTCAGCGACAGTAGTGGAGACTGTATAGGGCTGTTAGAGGAGTCAGGTGTTTGCACTAGGGTTTCTAGGGGTTATTATCTCCTCTTAACCCTTTGTCATGGGAGGCCTTCACACCTTTCGGGTGGGCTGTCCTCTTAAGTGTCTGCCACCAAATTGATGCTTTGTCTAAGTGTCTGCACGCCACCGGTAAGAACCACGCTGACAACAAGTCAAAGTAGAGCTTAATGACAAAGACCATTCAATCATATTTCGTGTGTTAGTTAGCAATCCAGTTTACCTTGGTTAGTACATTCGGTACGGGAACATCTTGACAAGAGCTTCAGCACTGCTACATCTAAATCAAAACATTATATAGAATCTGAGACAGAGAAATTCCAGAGGAGGGGAGGAAGAAAAAGAAGAAGAAGGAGATAACTAGAGGAAAGTGCAAGGATTTATATAAACATGCTGTTGGAAGATTTCTGAATGACTTCAATAAACTTATATAAATTATTAACTATTTATTGCCATGACACCTTAGCGTTAGGCACTCCTTTTTCCCCCACATTGTTCTGCGCTATGTATCTCTCCCTACGCCCAGCATGACAGTTTAGGAGTCAACAGCATTAAAGAGGTTTTTTCACTACTAATGTTACCCCCTTTCTTTTGGTCTAACACTTCCTAACTAACACTTTCCCTGCTACCTACTCTGCTACTGTAAGTAGATCTCTCTGAGGTTCGTAATACCTTTATTGTTGTTCTAGCTTTGATCCTTCTGGTCTGGAGACTGGAATCGGACAAATAGAGCAGGGCACGTCACTAGTGGGAACTGGGAGGAGAGTGACATCTGATCTGACATGCGTGCCCAGACTGCTGTCACTCATAGAGAGACAGCGCTCCCACCATGATGTGCCCAGACTGCTGTCACTCATAGAGAGACAGCGCTCCACCAGTGATGTGACAGACTGCTGTCACTCATAGAGAGACAGCGCTCCCACCAGTGATGTGCCCAGACTGCTGTCACTCATAGAGAGGCAGCCCCGCCACAACCAGTGATGTGCCCTGCTCAGTTTGTCCAATTCCGGTCTGCTGGCAAGACGGACAACAGGTCTATCAATAAATGTATTTAACAGCCTCAGAGAGATAATCTTACAGGAGCAGAGTAGGTATCAGAAGTATATAAGGAAAGTGTTAGTTAAGAAGAGTTAGGGCAAAAGAAGGGGTCATATTAGTAGTGGAAAACCTCTTTAAGGTCAAGTCCTTATTATTTTGTCCCTTCCATGTTCATTGCAGTGACTTTTACTGTACATTTCTTTTTTTAGTCCAATAACAATCAGATACACACTTCTTTTGGATTTTTAGAATGCAAAAAGTAAATTCTATTGATGGAGACAAGCAACGTTTGTAGTTTAATGCGTTTTGGCCAAGATAATGTCATGTTGGGTGTAGGGAGATACCCAGCACCAGATACCCAGCACAGGTCGACAAGGGGAAGGGGAAAAGGAGTCCCTGATGCTACAGGCAAAAGTTGGAATAGTGACCCTAGTAACACTAGCACTGACATCTGGCTACCCTGACAACCCTATACAGTCTCCGCAACTGTCGCCAATCAGGATACCTCTTCCCTGTTGTTCCTCAACCAAGACAACTTAGGGATCAGCTAATAACTAAAGGAAAACACCAGGGAATCAAACAAAGTGGAGAGGGAGAAACACTTAGCTGAGAGAGCGAGACAGCAAACTGCACATGAAGTCCACAATGCACTGCTGAGCCACGGAGAAACAAACCAACACGTTATCCCCAGCAATGCATCATGGGAGCCAAATGGTATAAATAGAGACAGCTGAAAGGAAAGCAGGTAGGAGACCTGTTGAATCCTAGTGATCTCCAGCTATTACCAAGCAGAGAAATACGTCTTAAAGGGTCAGAACACAATTCAAGATTTTGGCTGTTTGCCAGAGTGACCCTAATAGCTTGTCTGCGTCTCCTGATACACCATTGACAGATAATGGCCTTCATCACAATAGGTGCAAGTTTATGGCCAAGGTAGTCAAACAGGAGTCAAAGTCCTATGTGGTATAGGTGATTATCTGAGTTGCTAGCTATGGATCTGATATGCAGAATCCAGAGATGCTCTTCTTTGGTAAAAGATACCATTGAATAACAATGATGAATTATGTCTCATGTATGGACCCGGCTCTCCTGAGCTGTGGCCGTGCATGCCAATTACTCTATCAAGTCATTTCGTTTTTTATATTATAGGTTTTAACCATATCTGGGGCAGCCATCACTCTCCTGCAGTCATAAGGGTCTCATGCATCCAAGTTGATATGTAGGATCCATTCTTCTCAGTGGCCTAGAGGCAATTGTGCTGAATGGACCTATTCAAGGTGACAGATCGGAAACTTAAGGTGTGTGCCGGAGACTTAAAAGTTGCTTCAAATTAGTGACCAGGGGGCAATGAACTGGCGGTAAAATCCAGGAAGTTTGAAAGCTGAGTTGCAGAAGTTGTCCAAGAGTGGAGACCATAAACTTAATGGGGGTAGGAGGATCCCACTGGTTACATGCTCACTTTTACCACTTTGCTCATCACAAGCAATGAAATGAAACTGAAAGGGAGAAGATACAGATTAGATATTAGAAAAAACTTTCTCACAGTGAGGGTAATAAGCAAGTGGAACAGGCGGCCATGAGAGGTGGTGAGTTCTCCTTCAATGGAAGTCTTCATGCAGAGGCTGGACAGACATCAGAGATGGTTTAGTAAATCCTGCATTGAGCAGGGGGTTGGACACAATGACCCTTGAAGTCCCTTCTAACTCTACCATTCTATGATTCTAAAGCCTTTCCGAGATGCAATGACCATATAGGTGTCTATAGGACTAAAGCAAGTTGTTTATGGTCCACAAGTTCTTCAGTCCCCTCTCCGGATGGAACCAAACTTAGACACTTGGCATAGGGGTGTGGGAAGTAGCACAAATGGATTTTCTCAAGGTAGGACATGGGTCTCTGATCCCTTCAGGGCTATGGGTTGTGCAATAGATCAAAGGTTCTTCTTATTTTTGAAAAGGCTTGAGATAGAAAACCTGCAATCTGGTTTCCAAAGGAAAAGGATCAAGAATGTCCAGCTTAGATTCTATTGGCCATGTCCGACCTGAATATTATAGTTGTAATTGTTTTAGTCCAATCACCTCCACTCTCAGGGATTTACAACTTTGTTGTGTTTGGCTCTTAAAAATTTGAGGATATTAATCATTTTTACAACAAATTCAACAATGTGGAGGTTGAAAGTTTTTGGGTTTCTGAAGTTTTCATTATTCCAAATAGTTAGAGAAAGTATGGGTTGGCCGGCGAACACTCCCAGTAAACTCTGTAGTATTTCCTGCTTATTATTTTCCCGCACTCTCTGTATCAGGTGCAGGGGTTGCAATCGGATTTGGGCCATGGAGCCTAGGGGGCCCCAAAAGTCTCTTTGGCCTACAGAAAAAGGCTAATGCTATTAGCTATTTGCAATAATTGGGGGCCCCATTGGAGCTTTCGCACCAAGTCTCATGAGCTTAAAGTTACACCACTGTTCGCACCCCTCTACTTGACGTAATTTGGGGGGTTGATCTTCATCAGTTCAGCACTGTCTGGTCACACACAAACTCTCCATGACTATTCTCAGGGGCTGTAGGCACTCCTAATACCGCCATATTGGGCCACTGTATGATACGGTATGGAGGAGATATTTTTTACTGGAGGTAATAATCCTAGAGGGAAAATACCTACAGGATTAGAGATGAGTTTATCAATCAGTGACTAATTGTTGCAAATTTCACCCAAATTTCTGGTGAATTGGAACTTTTTGAGAAGCCATTACCATGAGTCTATCATATAATGGGATTAAAAAATAAAATCAGCTTATACTCACCTCTGATTATGCCGCAGCTCACCAGTACCAGCTTCCATCTGGCGTTAAGGCCAGTGATTATCTTCACATAGAAGAGGACGCACCTTATTGACATCAATAGTGCGTGTCACCGTCCCCCATGTGACTATATGAGACCAATCACTGTACTCAGTGACCAGGTAAATCAGAGACCCAGTGAAGGAGGCATAAGGACGGGTGAGTATAATGTATTCTATTACCTTTGAACCCCTTTCCTCCCCTCTGTTCTGCTTTGGGGTCTGAATATACCTGAGGCCATAATAAACATCTTTTCATTTCAATCATGTTTGGACTGAACCAAATAAAGCAAATCTGCCCAAAATACATTTTGGGAGATTCACTCATCTCTATCCAAAACACTGCACTGATGGAGCAAGGGAACATTTTTGGAAAAAAAAAAGACAACTTCCATGTTCCCTTGTATGTATCAGCAGTAGAGCATGAACCCCATAGTTGATGGGTGGCGTAATAGTCCCGTGAGCAGAGGAACAATGTACAGATATATTTAGCTATCCAAAGCTTCATTCTGTTCATGGAACATGTCAAAAATATGAAATCCTTAACTTAACAAAAATGTTGAATATTCTCTGTTATCCTCCACCCCGGGGCTCTGTGCCGACCTTTGCTCAGACCCGTCTTCTGCTTCCTAGTGTTTTCTGGAGCTCTACAGCGAAGCAAAGTTTTCCTTCCGTTTTCTCCAAACTGAGCTGACGTATTAACTGTCTGAGGATCCATCACCCATCAGTTGTTGTTTTTTATTTGTTAAAGAGGAGCAACCAGCAGGATTTAGGGCTATAAAGTGAAGCCAGTTCCTGACAGGCTCTGGGATACTGAGTGCAATCAGACCTTTACTTCAATGATTCCATGTATGATTGATGAGATACATGTTATTGAAGTCCTTTGAAAGTGTGCAGCAGGGGGAGGAGTGTGCAGCACATTACCATAAGAAGGGCTGGGATTCTCTTTATTACCCCCAAGTTTGCTCTAAGCCAAACCCTCCTCCCTCCCCCTCTCCTCTCACTCCATCCCTGTCCGTGTATACCAGGCACATTAGGTGTGACATTGTGCATGCAGATTGCACAGTGTCAGGCTCCTATGTGCCCCAGATCATCCCTCCTCCCTCCTGCCTGTGTCTTCGGTTTCTCAGACTTCTTTTCTGGCTGTGTGTAATCACAGTGTCACAGGGCAGGAGGGGGCCCCGCCCTCTCTGGAGAAGGCCTCGCCCCTTCCAGAGAAGGCCCCACCCCCTCCAGAGAAGGCCCCACCCTCTCCAGTCTGCAAGTCCTGAGCTGTCTGCTCTCACAGACCTGTGACTGTGTGGAGAGAGCAGAGAACTAGAAGCCGAAGACACAGGCAGGAGGGAGGGAGCAATGATCTGGGGCACATAGGAGACTGGCACTGTGCAATCTGCATGCACAATGTTAGATCTAATGTGCCTGCTACTATATATAGTGACAGGGAGGGAGTGAGAGGGAGAAGGGAGGGTTTGGCTTAGAGCAAACTGGTGAGTAATAAAGAGAAACCCAGCCCCTCTTATGCTAATGTGCTGCACACTCCTCCCCCTGCTGCACACTATCTAAGGACTTCTATAACAGTTTTATATGTAATCATACATGGAATCATTGCACTAAAGGAATGATTGCACTCAGTATCCCAGAGCCTGAAAGTTACTTGCTTTATAGCCCTAAAACCTGCTGGATGGTCCTCTTTAAAGTAATTACTTAGTTAAAAATGAAATAATTATACCTGCCTATAAATAAAAGATAAAAAGTAGCAAAATATTGTATTTTTTTTTACATTTAAAGGGGTTTCCCAAAACTCTAATATTGATTCCTTGTATATTGATATCAGATCAGTTGGGATCGGACTCTCTGCACCACCCCAACACCCATCAAATTTTGGCTAACAGATACCGAGGTATAATATTGAAAAAAATACAGTAGGTTTGAGTGTAGACCTAACGCATACCGCCCAACAGTGAAAGAAAAGAATTAGGGTCAAAGTGTGTGTAGTGCGCCATGACATATTTTGATCATGCCCCTAGCCACACCCCAAGCCACATCTATTTCCCATTTCTTTCTCCCATGGCAAGAGGAGTTATCAGAGGGGCGGAGGTAATGATGGTAATGACGGACATTCAGCAGACGCCTGAGACTGCAGGTCATAGACCCAAATCTAGAACTGTCTGCTTTATCCAGGATGGTTGGGACTAGAGATGAGCGGATCCATTTACAGGACTCTGGTCCATGTCAGTGGGACCCGATGCCTGGACGGGAGGCTGTGAATCTCTTACCTTCCGGCGTCCTGGTGGCTAGACGAACATCCACAAATCTTTTACCTTCCAGCATCCCCATCGGTTGGAATGGAGGTCACGAATCTCTCACCTTCTGGCGTCCCCATTAACTGGACTAGAGGACGCGAATCTAAGTTCCAGCATCCCCAGTGACTGGACTGGAGGTCGCAAATCTTTTGCCTTCCTGCATCCCCAGTGGCTGGACTGGAGGCTGCGAATCTCTCCCCTTACGGCGTCCCCGGCGGCTGGATGGGAGTCGCGAATCTCTCACCTTCCGGCGTCCCCAGCGGCTGTATAGGAATCACGAACCGCTCACCTTCCAGTGACCCCGGTGGCTGGATGGGAGCTGCAAATCTCTCACCTTCCGGTGACCCCAGCAGCTGGATGGGAGTTGTGAATCTCTCACCATCCAGTGTTCCCCGGCAGCTGGATAGGAGTTGTAAGTCTCTCACCTTCCAGTGTTCCCCGGCAGCTGGATGGGAGTCGCGAATCTATCACCTTCCGGTGTCCCTGGTGGCTGGATGGGAGTCACGAATCTCTCACCTTCCGGTGACCCCGGTGGCTGGATGGGAGTTGTGAATCTCTCACCTTCCAGTGTTCCCCAGCAGCTGAATGAGAGTCACAAATCTCTCACCTTCCGGTGACCCCGGTGGCTGGATGGGAGTTGTGAATCTCTCACCTTCCAGTGTTCCCCAGCAGCTGAATGAGAGTCACGAATCTCTCACCTTCCGGTGACCCCGGTGGCTGGATGGGAGTTGTGAATCTCTCACCTTCCAGTGTTCCCCGGCAGCTGGATGGGAGTCACAATTCTCTCACCTTCCGGTGACCCCGGTGGCTGGATGGGAGTTGTGAATCTCTCACCTTCCAGTTTTCCCCGGCAGCTGGATTGTAATCGATAATCTCTCACCTTCCAGTGTTGTCAATGGCTGGACTGGAATTGCGAATCTCTGATCTTTCAGTGTCCTTCGCGGCAGACGGGAGTTGTGAATTTCTCATCTTCCGGTGATCCCAGTAACTTTTGATTATCCGGGGCTGGAGCGACATCATTTGTGCCTCCTGCTCATCTCTAGTTGGGACCTGGGGATTTATTTTTTGTTCATCATTCATAGCCGCAGCAACCAGAACTTTCTTATGATTATGAGGCCTCACTGCATGACATATTCCTTTTTTGTGTTTGTAAGGCCACGTTCACACATTTCATACATCCTCTGCATTTTTGCTGCATTTTTATACCTTTTTCCCCTTATTTGATGCATTTTTGGTGCAGATGTGAAGCCGTGTTTTTAAGTGTTTTTTTGTTTTTTTTTTTAAATAAAGCAGAAAAGCTTTGATTCTGAACTGGGGGGGTGTCATTTTCCACCGGATCCAGCAAAAAAATATACACATCTGGATGCAAGTGTCTGCTCCTGCACTGGTATAATCACTAATCTGGGTGACAGGTGCATCCAGTTTGTAAATTGTGGGTGACTCCAGGGGAATTCGAGGGGATGCAGGTTTTATCCGCATTCCCCCGGGTTAAAAAAAGCTGAGATGTGAAACTGTGGTGCCCCCGGTGGTCAGGCGTCACACCGGGGTATTACACTCATAAAAGCAGTGTAATTTTCCCCAACTGCAAGTGGAACCAACTGGCTGGTGGGTTGGACCCATTCCTGCACTCCCACATTAGAATAGGAGTGGGAAGTTACCCCGGAGGGAGATATATTCACCTCTAGGGGGAACAAAGAGTAGTAGTCAGAGAGAGTCAGGGTAGTTGGAGTTGGAGTTGGAGAGGAGTCGAAGAGGAGTGTGGAGCAAGGCGGAAGGTTAACCCGGACAGCTCTACGCTGATCCGGAGGGAAGATGAGAGAGGATCCTGAGGGGATCCTGAGAGAGGGTGCCTGACGCAGGAGTCTGGGCCCTAGAGAGAAAGGGGGACCCCAGCATGGAGCGACCATACTCCAGGGGATTCTCCAGTCCACCACGGGAACGCCGGACCCAAGGAGACGGCCAGAGTCCATCTCTGAAGTCGTCAACCGGCTGCTGCGGTCAGTTCACTGGCTGCGGCTCAATGCCAGACGGAGCAGTCTGCCTGCTTCCTCACCACGAGGGAGGGGAACCCAAAGTCTACCTTTAAGGAGCCATTGGCTATAGACTCATCCTAGGCGGGAAAGAAAGGACACGGGTTCGTCAACTAAGGTACACCACGGGTAACACCATACCACCTGGGATCCACTTGCAGCCACCCGTAGAGCTACCTGTTTCATTAACATCTTACTGAACTGTGGACTTGTATGCTGATGACTGTAAGGCTGGTTTCTCATTGCGTTTTTGTTAAATCCGATGCTGTCTGATGAAAATCGAACAGCATCGGATCCTAATCAGCCCACATATTATCCAATGGGGATCGGATTGGATTTGGCATAATTGCCATCCGATTTGCCTCCAATCTGAGTCTGTCCGATTTCTTGCAGGAGCAAAAATCATAGACTGCTGCAATTTTGGCTCCTGAAAAAAATCGGAGAGAATCAGATCGGAAGCAAATCGGATGGCAATCATGCCAAATCCGATCCGATCCGATGACTTTAACATGGGGCCCTATGGAGCAGGGTCTGAGGAAACATCTGATATCTCCTCTGACCCGATTTTAGTGTACTGAGCATGCTCGGTACATGCTCAGTACATGCTCAGTACATGCTCAGTACACTAAAACTATTGTGTGCCGCCTAATTTAACTTCCGCAATGTATATACATACACACTATATACATACACACTATATACATACACACTATATACATACACACTATATACATACATTGCGGAAGTGAAATATAACTAAAATCAAGTGTTTAAAATAAAAAATCTATTCTCACCTGCCAGCGCTCCCCCGGCGTCTCCATCAGCTCCCGCTCAGTAAACAGGACCTGCGATGATGTCACAAGCCGATCAGCTGATTGGGTGACATAAGCAGTTACCGCGGTAACCACTCATGTGACCCGATGACGCTTCTGACACCATCGCAGGTCCTTTTATGTTGGAATGACAGGAGGAGCGGGGAGAAGAGGACAGGAGAGGGGAGAACAGGGGGACAACAGATGGACAGCAGGGGACAACAGGGGACAGCAGGGGACAACAGGGGGACAGCAGGGGACACCAGGGGGACAGCAGGGGACACCAGGGGGACAGCAGGGGACAACAAGATGACAGAAGGCAGAGAGGAAAGGGAGCGAGGTGACAGGAGACCAAACTGATCCTGCAAAATGTCGGAATTAGATGCCTATTTGGCATCCGATTGCAGGGATCAGTTTGGATACTATGCTGTCCGATTTTCATTGGACAGCATCGGATTTAACAAAAATGCAATGTGAAACTAGCCTTACAGTAAAGTACCCGGGAGAGTGACTTTGCCTCTGTGTCTTTGTCCTGCAGAATTCAACCTGTTTGCTTACAGGAACGCTGCCCCGGAGGACCAGCTCCACCTGTAGGGAGCTTTGCCATCCCTGGCGAAATTCCATCGCCCTCCGGAGGACTGTGGCGGCGCTGGTGACCCATCACCATGTACTACAGGTGGCGTCACGTGACAACAACAAATTCTTATCCCCTGTACATAACCCCTTATTGAAGTGTCACCCAGGCCACGGGCTCAGGCTCTGCGACCCGTGACATCCCCGTACCCCAGGGCCTGGGGCTCGACAAAACCAGCCTAACTGCTACTGCCCAAGCTCACTAAGTGTAGGTCTACACTGCGTCTGTCCTATGCGTTTGGACCGATTCGTCTGACAGCAGCACAAACGCAATGTAATGGATGCGTTAACATATCCATAGACTTGCATTGCATAAATGCATACTAACGCATGCCAAAATAGGCGTGTGTTTGCAAGAATGCGGTTGTTTGCATTTGTTGCAATGCACAGGAAAGCGCGGTCAGCAGCATTTTTCAGTCTGTTACAAAACAAACGACATATAACGTAATGCTACAGATTTGTGCAAATCTTCAGCATTGCATTATGATGCATTTGCAATACAATACATGTACAGTTGTGGCCAAAAGTATTGACACCCCTGCAATTCTGTCAGATAATACTCAGTTTCTTCCTGAAAATGATTACAATCACAAATTCTTTGGTATTATTATCTTCATTTAATTTGTCTTCAATGAAAAAACACAAAAGAGAATGAAGCAAAAAGCAAAACATTGATCATTTCACACAAAACTCCAAAAATGGGCCAGATAAAAGTATTGGCACCCTCAGCCTAATACTTGGTTGCACAACCTTTAGCCAAAATAACTGCGATCAACAGCTTCCGGTAACCATCAATGAGTTTCTTACAATGCTCTGCTGGAATTTTACACCATTCTTCTTTGGCAAACTGCTCCAGGTCCCTGATATTTGAAGGGTGCCTTCTCCAAACTGCCATTTTTAGATCTCTCCACAGGTGTTCTATGGGATTCAGGTCTGGACTCATTGCTGCCACCTTACAAGTCTCCAGTGCTTTCTCTCAAACCATTTTCTAGTGCTTTTTGAAGTGTGTTTTGGGTCATTGTCCTGCTGGAAGACCCATGACCTCTGAGGGAGACCCAGCTTTCTCACACTGGGCCCTACATTATGCTGCACAATGTGTTGGTAGTCTTCAGACTTCATATGCCATGCACACGGTCAAGCAGTCCAGTGCCAGAGGCAGCAAAGCAACCCCAAAACATCAGGGAACCTCCACCATGTCTGACTGTAGGGACCGTGTTCTTTTCTTTGAATGCCTCTTTCTTTCTCCTGTAAACTCTATGTTGATGCCTTTGCCCATAAAGTTCTACTTTTGTCTCATCTGACCAGAGAACATTCTTCCAAAACGTTTTAGGCTTTCTCGGGTAAGTTTTGGCAAACTCCAGCCTGGCTTTTTTATGTCTCGGGGTAAGAAGTGGGGTCTTCCTGGGTCTCCTACCATACAGTCCCTTTTCATTCAGACGCTGACGGATAGTACGGGTTGACACTGTTGTACCCTCGGACTGCAGGGCAGCTTGAACTTGTTTGGATGTTAGTCGAGGTTCTTTATCCACCATCCGCACAATCTTGCGTTCAAATCTCTTATCAATTTTTATTTTCCGTCCACATCTAGGGAGGTTAGCCACAGTGCCATGGGCTTTAAACTTCTTGATGACACTGCGCACGGTAGACACAGGAACATTCAGGTCTTTGGAGATGGACTTGTAGCCTTGAGATTGCTCATGCTTCCTCACAATTTGGTTTCTCACGTCCTCAGATAGTTCTTTGGTCTTCTTTCTTTACTCCATGCTCAATGTGGTACACACAAAGACACAGGACAGAGGTTGAGTCAACTTTAATCCATGTCAACTGGCTGCAAGTGTGATTTAGTTATTGCCAACACCTGTTAGGTGCCACAGGTAAGTTACAGGTGCTGTTAATTACACAAATTACAGAAGCATCACATGATTTTTCTAACAGTGCCAATACTTTTGTCCACCCCCTTTTTATGTTTGGTGTGGAATTATATCCAATTTGGCTTTAGGACAATTATTTTTGTGTTTTTTCATTGAAGACAAATTAAATGAAGAGAATAATACCAAAGAATTTGTGATTGCAATCATTTTCAGGAAGAAACTGAGTATTATCTGACAGAATTGCAGGGGTGTCAATACTTTGGCCACAACTGTATATAGGATAGAAAGAGATAGGATAGATAGGAATTAGAGATGAGCGAGTACTAAAATGCTCGGGTGCTCGATACTCTGGCCGAGCATCCCAAGATACTCTTGTACTCGGCCAGAGCACCAAGCCCAATGTAAATCAATTAGTGACAGGCTCCGCCCACAGACTTCCGGCTATAAAACGAGCTTTTTCAAATTGTCGCAGCATACAACACCTTGCTGTGCCCCCCAGAGGGACCCTAACAATCTGCTCTCTGTGAGGTGCCAGCTCACTGTGTGCACTGAAGGGAGCTGTGTATTTGTGTCAGATCGATAATTATTAGTGAAGAGTCCGAGCATCTCAGCGTTACTTGGTGCTCGCCGAACATCCCAAGTACCTGGATACTCGTGCGAGTAACGAGTAGCGCCGAGCATACTCGCTCATCCCTAATAGAAATATAAAGGCTACAAAAGCATTACCAGTGTCTCTGCTCTGTCACCCAGCTCTGTCTGCTGCTTAAGGTACCGCTCATTAAATCTCATGAATATTCACCCATTTGCACAGGACAGAGCGGGGACACAGAGCAGTGACACTGGTAATGCTTTTCTAGCCTTTATATTCCTATCCATCTTATTCCTATCTCTTTCTATCCTATTCATCTATTTATCTATGTCATGTAGCGCATATGTTTTTGAAGTATCAAAGGTGTATGCGCTAAAAAATGACTCAAAATGTCACTTTTGCTGTAAAACGCAGCAAAAACGATAGATGAACCTACCCTAACTCCAGCCACTCATGCCCACTAACACTGGCTGCTCAAGCCTAACTCCGACCTCTAATGCCCACTAACTCTCTCCTCTCCCGCCCACTAACACTTGTCGCTCACACCGAATAACTCCGGCTGTTTAATCCAACTAACTCCGATCTCTAACGCTCACTAATTCTAGCTGATCACACACACCGTTACTATAACAATGGTGTCAGAGGTGGCGTCAAAGCTTACCACCCACAGACTCTTCTCATTCAGTGATCACAGAGCACGGGGACCAGAAGCATTCTTCCTCCCTGTGCTCTGTACTGTAGCAGAGCTTCATCATTTGAAGAAGAGAGAAGAGAGAAGACAGAACAGAGAAGAAAGAAGACCAGGATCGTGGAGGGTTGCATGGGGGTAATACAGGTGGAGTTTCCAAGTGTGTCTGTGTCTTTCTTTCTAATGACTTATTTTTAGTCTGTGTGGTGTCTTTTTTTAATTTTAACCCTTTATTGGAGATTCTTAATGGCTGGGTCTAACTTGGCCTGACATTAAAACTCTCAGGGCTTAATACCAGCTGTTAAAACAAAGCTGAAATTACCCCTTATTACCCAGCATGCCACCGCCATGAGGGTCACTGGAAGAGCCTGGTAAAGCCCCTGGAAATGGCACTTCTTATAAATGTGCCATTTTCAAGTGCGGTGGTCGGTATTCTGTAGCATGGGGTGGCCCGAAAACAATGGGTCCCTCACCCCACTGAGAATACCAGCCCTCGGCTGCCTAGTTTTACCTTGGCTGCAAAATAAAAATAGGGCAGAGCCCACGCATTTTTTTGTTACCAGCCAAGGTAAATTAGGCAGCCGAGGGTGGCAGCTCGCAGCTGTCTGCTTTCATCGGGCTAGACTTAAAATACTGCGTTTTTTTTTAGATTTACTTATTTACACCCTATGATGGCAGGTTGGTTGCATACACTATGTGTATGGCGACCAAGCACAATCACTGTCCAGGTTGTGGAAAGCAGTCTGATTGGAACAGCCAATCACAGAGGCTCTCACAGCATGTACTCAAAAATACTCAAGGTGTGAATGTTGCCTGAAGGTTCACTATTGACTTTCAGTGCTAGGTGGCACCAAGGATCTAGTCTTCTTCCTCGTAGATGAGGATATTTGCATACTAGAGCTGAAATAAAACGCGCTAAACTATGCAAGAAAAAAACGCAGCACTTACATGAGATTTCAGGAACCTCATGCATTTTCCATTCCTATAAAGCACAATATTTAATGCACGGATAAAACACAACGTGTGAACACAGCCTAATACTCCTGTAGCTTCATCCAAGGAAGGTCCATCTGATGTCTCCAGATGAATTATCCGTGGTGTTGAATCCGTCTCGTCCTGCTTGAGGCTGTGATGGGTTAATGCGGACACAGGTGAGGCCTTTAATTGTTGATGACATCTCAGGGGATAATGAGTGAGGGGAAATCCCTCTGAATGAAGCTCCCAGTAACCAGACCGGCAAGTTTACTACGTTCAGCTGAGGGAAGGTATGTGGAGGAGAAACAAGGTCTGACCAGAAGCCAGAAACGTGGTGGAGACTGGACGGCGGCTCCAAAAACACTGGATCCCAAGTGAGATCCCAGTGTGATCCCAGGTGTGATCTCAGGTGTGATCCCAGGTGGTGATCCCAGCATGGGAGTAATTGGAATACCGTCACCACCTTAGAAGATGCCGGACACCTGCTGCTCGGGTAAGTCGTCGTTCTCTATGTTACAAGTATCTTCACTTTTCATTTTTTGATAAACTACAATTTGCAGCGTTCAGCAAAGTGTCAGAAAATCTGGAGACGATGCAGAAAATCAGAAAATACCAATTGGATCACGTCCGGTAGATCGGATCCAGCACAATCAGTTCTGCAAACACAACTTTATTGTCTGTTTTGCAAAAATTGATCTGTTTCTTTAAAATTGGAGAACAGATCCGGTAACTGATCACTATTTATCTTCTCTATGAAACTGATCCAGTAAGAAAAAACAGATCCTTTACAAATGGGAGAAAAACGGAGGATGAATAGTGATCAGTTACCGGATCCGTTCTCTATAGACTCCAATGTTACAAAACCGGATCCTGCAGAAATCAATTTTTGCAAAACGGACAAAGTTGTTTTTTTTCAGGACGGATTGTGCTGGATCCGATCTACCAGACCATTTACTGGACGGGTGAATGTGTGGCTGTATGGAGTAAATACATTTTAAGAATTTTTTTACACTATATATTTATATTCCACTGTACATCAGCATAACTTTATTCCTTAGCCTATTACACTCCTCCTTTTTATTGTACAATTCATTTATATTTTGCATATATATTTAATTATAGTGTGTAATGTGTGTATATATATATATATATTTAGATAGTTTTATATGTGTGTGTATAATATATATATTTTATTTGGAGGGGGGGGGGAAATTAGTGATGTAAGTAACGCTCATTACCCCCTTGTTGCCTGAATAAATACCACACATGCATACAAATGAGTTGAATTGGTGTGATGCAAATATGCAACAGTAGTCATTAAAGGGTTAATGGTAGAAATGTTCCAGTGTAATGTGTCCAGGATAGGACATGTTCCAGTGACCCGGGCTGCACACGTCTGTGGGTTTGTTTTTTGGATAATGGAATAATGGAGACGTCACTTCTTGATTCGAATTTCAATTTCTCATACGAGTCGGAATCTTGGATCAATGTTGCCAATGGGTCAATGCAAAAATTGGGACGCCCCATAGCCGCCGTTCGTGGGCTATCTGTTATTCATGGATTGTTTGAGAAACCCCCCATTTTGTATTTTTATAGATCAATAGATATTATAGATTTGTTTTTTTTTCATTATAAAAAATGCTTAAAATCTGATAATATCAGATGAAAATCTTATGTGGGTTTACACGTCGCAATATCGGCGATAACGTAACAACGATGCGGAGCGCGCTTTTTGAGCGCGCTTTTTCCGCCGTCGCATCGCTGGTTTATACGGCCCGATATAGGGATACAACGTCCGACGATGTGTACGCCCAAACCCAGGAACGACATTTAACATGGGAGTGAATGGTGACGTGAGCGTACACATCGTAGTTGGGCTGTTACACGGTATGATGCGCTACAACGGCCATGCGATATCGGCGGTTGAATAGCACGCTCATTCAACCCCGATATCGTTTTGGCTCGTTCAGCATCGCGTTGTACGTTCAAACAGTACAACGCAACGACATACGGTCCAACTCCCGAACCACGTGACTTTTGGTCGGAGTTGGTCGGAGTTGGACGCCGATATCGCGACGTGTAAACCCGCCATCATCAAAAACACTGATGAGACGGAGACCGTTATGGTATATGAAATAAAAAAATCTGTGAGGTCTGAAATGAGCCCTTAAGGATCAAATTTAAAGTGAACCTGTCACCGGTTTGGGGGTTATAAACCCTACCCACCACCCTTAACATGATGTAATTGGGGTTCCTGTAACTCCTTTATATCCCCAGATGTCCCCCTGCACCTCAGAAATAGAGTTTTAGGCTGGAACCACACTGTCCGAGTGACATGCGAGCTACTGGCATGAGTCTCGGATCATTCACCTGGCACGACCTCTTTGGACGGGATACTATCAGTGGTATGTTTTTCTATGTAGCTCCACTGCTCCCATCCAGAGAGGGGGGAGGCCATCCTGAGTGAATGATTCAAGACTCATCCAGAAATAGGGAGGCCATCCCGGGTGAATGATCCAAGACTCGTCCTTAGTGGGGGAGGCCATCCCGGGTGAATGATCCGAGACTCGTCCAGAGAGGGGGGAGGCCATTCCAGGTGAATGATCCGAGACTCGTCCAGAGAGGGGGGAGGCCATCCCTCGTGAATGATTCGAGACTCGTCCAGAGAGGGGGAGGCCATTTCGGGTGAATGATCCGAGACTCGTCCAGAGAGGGGGGAGGCCATTCCAGGTGAATGATCCGAGACTCGTCCAGAGAGGGGGGAGGCCATTTCGGGTGAATGATCCGAGACTCGTCCAGAGAGGGGGAGGCCATCCTGGGTGAATGATCCGAGACTCATCCAGAGATAGGGAGGCAATCCCGGGTGAATGATCCAAGACTCGTCCAGAGTGGGGGAGGCCATCCTGGGTGAATGATCCGAGACTCATCCAGAGAGGGGGGAGGCCATCCCGGGTGAATGATCCGAGACTTGTCCAGAGTGGGGGAGGCCATCCTGGGTGAATGATCCGAGACTCGTCCTTAGTGGGGGAGGCCATCCCGGGTGAATGATCCGAGACTCGTCCAGAGAGGGGGGAGGCCATTCCAGGTGAATGATCCGAGACTCGTCCGAGAGGGGGGAGGCCATTTCGGGTGAATGATCCGAGACTCATCCAGAGAGGGGGGAGGCCATCCTGGGTGAATGATCCGAGACTCATCCAGAGATAGGGAGGCAATCCCGGGTGAATGATCCGAGACTCGTCCAGAGTGGGGGAGGCCATCCTGGGTGAATGATCCGAGACTCATCCAGAGAGGTGGGAGGCCATCCTGGGTGAATGATCCGAGACTCGTCCAGAGAGGGGGGAGGCCATCCTGGGTGAATGATCCGAGACTCGTCCAGAAAGGGAGGAGGCCATTCTGGGTGAATGATCCGAGACTCGTCCAGAAAGGGGGAGGCCATCCCGGGTGAATGATTTGAGACTCGTCCAGAGAGGGGGAAGGCCATTCTGGGTGAATGATCCGAGATTCGTCCAGAGAGGGGGGAGGCCATTCTGGGTGAATGATCCGAGACTCGTCCAGAGAGGGGGGAAGCCATTCTGGGTGAATGATCCAAGACTCGTCCAGAAAGGGGGAGGCCATCCTGGGTGAATGATTTGAGACTCGTCCAGAAAGGGGGAGGCCATCCCGGGTGAATGATTTGAGACTCGTCCAGAGAGGGGGAAGGCCATTCTGGGTGAATGATCCGAGACTCGTCCAGAGAGGGGGGAGGCCATCCTGGGTGAATGATCTGAGACTCGTCCAGAGAGGGAGGAGGCCATTCTGGGTGAATGATCCGAGACTCGTTCAGAGAGGGGGGAGGCCATTCTGGGCGAATGATCCGAGACTCATCCTGAAAGGGGGAGGCCATCCTCGGTGAATGATCTGAGACTCGTCCAGAGAGGGGGAGGCCATCCTGGGTGAATGATCCGAGACTCGTCCAGAGAGGGGGGAGGCCGTTCTGGGTGAATGATCCGAGACTCGTCCAGAGAGGGGGGAGGTCATTCTGGGTGAATGATCCGAGACTCATCCAGAGAGGGGGGAGGCCATCCTGGGTGAATGATACGAGACTCGTCCAGAGAAGGGGGAGGCCATCCTGGGTGAATGATACGAGACTCGTCCAGAGAGGGGGGAGGCCATCCTGGGTAAATGATCCACGACTCGTCCAGAGAGGGGGGAGGCCATCCTGGGTGAATGATCCACGACTCGTCCAGAGAAGGGGGAGGCCATCCCGGGTGAATGATCCGAGACTCGCCCAGAGAGGGGGGGAGGCCATTCCGGGTGAATGATCCGAGACTCGTCCAGAAAGGGGGGAGGCCATTCTGGGTGAATGATCCGAGACTCGTCCAGAGAGGGGGGAGGCCATTCCAGGTGAATGATCCGAGACTCGTCCAGAGAGGGGGGAGGCCATCCCTCGTGAATGATTCGAGACTCGTCCAGAGAGGGGGGAGGCCATTTCGGGTGAATGATCCGAGACTCGTCCAGAGAGGGGGGGAGGCCATTCCAGGTGAATGATCCGAGACTCGTCCAGAGAGGGGGGAGGCCATTTCGGGTGAATGATCCGAGACTCGTCCAGAGAGGGGGGAGGCCATCCTGGGTGAATGATCCGAGACTCATCCAGAGATAGGGAGGCAATCCCGGGTGAATGATCCGAGACTCGTCCAGAGTGGGGGAGGCCATCCTGGGTGAATGATCCGAGACTCATCCAGAGAGGGGGAGGCCATCCCGGGTGAATGATCCGAGACTTGTCCAGAGTGGGGGAGGCCATCCTGGGTGAATGATCCGAGACTCATCCAGAGAGGTGGGAGGCCATCCTGGGTGAATGATCCGAGACTCGTCCAGAGAGGGGGGAGGCCATCCTGGGTGAATGATCCGAGACTCGTCCAGAAAGGGGGGAGGCCGTTCTGGGTGAATGATCCGAGACTCGTCCAGAGAGGGGGGAGGTCATCCTGGGTGAATGATACGAGACTCGTCCAGAGAAGGGGGAGGCCATCCTGGGTGAATGATCCGAGACTCGCCCAGAGAGGGGGAGGCCATTCCGGGTGAATGATCCGAGACTCGTCCAGAAAGGGGGGAGGCCATTCTGGGTGAATGATCCGAGACTCGTCCAGAGAGGGGGGAGGCCATTCCAGGTGAATGATCCGAGACTCGTCCAGAGAGGGGGGAGGCCATCCCTCGTGAATGATTCGAGACTCGTCCAGAGAGGGGGGAGGCCATTTCGGGTGAATGATCCGAGACTCGTCCAGAGAGGGGGGAGGGCCATTCCAGGTGAATGATCCGAGACTCGTCCAGAGAGGGGGGAGGCCATTTCGGTGAATGATCCGAGACTCGTCCAGAGAGGGGGGAGGCCATCCTGGGTGAATGATCCGAGACTCATCCAGAGATAGGGAGGCAATCCCGGGTGAATGATCCGAGACTCGTCCAGAGTGGGGGAGGCCATCCTGGGTGAATGATCCGAGACTCATCCAGAGAGGGGGGAGGCCATCCCGGGTGAATGATCCGAGACTTGTCCAGAGTGGGGGAGGCCATCCTGGGTGAATGATCCGAGACTCATCCAGAGAGGTGGGAGGCCATCCTGGGTGAATGATCCGAGACTCGTCCAGAGAGGGGGGAGGCCATCCTGGGTGAATGATCCGAGACTCGTCCAGAAAGGGGGGAGGCCGTTCTGGGTGAATGATCCGAGACTCGTCCAGAGAGGGGGGAGGTCATTCTGGGTGAATGATCCGAGACTCATCCAGAGAGGGGGGAGGCCATCCTGGGTGAATGATACGAGACTCGTCCAGAGAAGGGGGAGGCCATCCTGGGTGAATGATACGAGACTCGTCCAGAGAGGGGGGAGGCCATCCTGGGTGAATGATCCGAGACTCGCCCAGAGAGGGGGGAGGCCATTCCGGGTGAATGATCCGAGACTCATCCAAAGAGGGGGAAGCCATCCCGGGTGAATGATCCGAGACTCGTGCAAGTTAAGGGCCCTTTACACGCTACAATATCGTTAACGATATCATTGAAACGTCACTGGTTTTCAGTCATTTAAACAACATTGTGACACATAGATTCAACCAACGATAAGTCAGCTCATCATTGATCGGAGGTTTTTGAACCAGACCTTAAACCAAACGATGATCGTCCATCCACCCTGCAGCATCGGTGTGTGTGACACCTTGATAACGATGTTGTTAATGACTTCGCCTATTCAGAACTGAAGGACGTAGGCGACCAAACAACCACAAGTATTGTTCGCTTGTCGCGGAATCATTGCAGTGTCGTTAAAGATATCTGTACGTGTGACATTTCACTAGCGATCATTGAATGACGTTCAAACGATCTTGGTCAAGGCGGATTGTTCGAACATTGATGCGTGTAACCCAGGCTTAACTCACATGACAATCCGACAGTGTGTTTCCAACCTTATACTGTCCAGCACCATATGCTGATTTCTTTTTGGGTCATATTGGTGTCTGCAGATTATGATCAGCGCTGCCCTGCTTCATGGAAACACTGCCCCTCCTGATTGTGTGCAAGAGGATGACATAGCGACGTCATCCTCACAATTCCCAAGTCTAGCTCCCCCACAGTGGCGCCTCACTGTGTCCTATTGAAGAGACAGTGATTCTACTGCGCAGGCGCGAGACTTTGAGCACTGTGCAGCTGATGAGAGACCGAAATCTCACACCTGTCTCTTCAATAGGGCACAGTGAGGCGCCACTGCGCAGGCGCTAGACTTGTGAGCTGTGTGGATGACGTCACTATGTCATCCTCTTGTACACAGTCAGGAGGGGCGGCGTTTGATGATGAGTTCAATGTAAAGCATCGCGGCAGTGATCGCGTTGTTTCCCACCGGTATCTGCGACCCCAAGATGCAATCTCAGGTCCTTGATGCGTTGCTATTACAGCACAGGGTCAGCTGATGACCCAGGATGATGTCATCAATCACTTCCTGCAAAGCGATGCTCAAGTGACATCACTAGCAGTAAGTGATCATTTGCGCTGTGCTGGGGATGGTGAAGCGTCTCTCAATATAACACAAGTGATTGCATTGTGCAGTACTGAGGAGCCCTAAGGGGCTGTGTAATATAAAGGAAAAGAAGTTCATACCACCCCCTTAGTGATTCAATGAAGATAAAACTATTGTAAAAAAACAAACACATATTTGGTATCGCCGCGTTCAGAAATTCACGATCTATCAATTAATGAGAGCCGTAAACTGCAAAACACAAAAAAAGTCGCCTCAACATTGCAATAAAATACAATAACGGACGATCAAAACATCACGTCTACCCAAAAATGGCATCATTAGAAACATCAGCTCAAGACACAAAAAGGAAACCATCACACAGCCCCAGATCCCGAACAATGAGAACGTTACAGGGCGCGAAAAATGGAGCATAAGAGCATTTATTTTTCTTTCCAAACTTCAGAATTTTTTTCATCACTTAGGCCCCTTTCACATCAGCGGTAATCGCAGTGAAAATATAGCAACTGCCGCGATTACCACATAACGGCGTTTTTTGTGCCGAAGTGCCGAAACCGCACCTGCCACACACTTATCGCAAGCCCCATAGACAGTGCATGGGGCTTGCCGCAAGTGAACCGCAAGTGCGGCCGTTATGCGGTAATCGCGGCAGTTGCGGTATTTTCACCGCAACTGCCGCAATCAGCAGTTACCACTGATGTGAAAGGAGCCTTAGATAACAGTAAATGTAACATGTTTGGTATCTACTACTCGTACCGAACCAAGGCATCATACCGACACATCAGTGTTACCATATAGTACTGACCCAGACATCATACCGACACATCAGTGTTACCATATAGTACTGACCCCAGACATCATACCGACACCTCAGTGTTACCATATAGTACTGACTCCAGACATCATACCGACATGTCAGTGTTACCATATAGTACTGACCCCAGACATCATACCGACATGTCAGTGTTACCATATAGTACTGACCTGAGACATCATACCGACACGTCAGTGTTACCATATAGTACTGACCCCAGACATCATACCGACATGTCAGTGTTACCATATAGTACTGACCTGAGGCATCATACCGACACATCAGTGTTACCATATAGTACTGACCCCAGACATCATACCGACATGTCAGTGTTACCATATAGTACTGACCTGAGGCATCATACCGACACATCAGTGTTACCATATAGTACTGACCCCAGACATCATACCGACATGTCAGTGTTACCATATAGTACTGACCCCAGGCATCATACCGACACCTCAGTGTTACCATATAGTACTGACCCCAGACATCATTCAGACACCTCAGTGTTACCATATAGTACTGACCCCAGACATCATACCGACACCTCAGTGTTACCATATAGTACTGACCCTAGACATCATACCGACACGTCAGTGTTACCATATAGTACTGACCCGAGGCATCATACCGACACCTCAGTGTTACCATATAGTACTGACCCCAGACACCATACTGACACATCAGTGTTACCATATAGTACTGACCCGAGGCATCATACCGACACCTCAGTGTTACCATATAGTACTGACCCAGACATCATACCGACACCTCAGTGTTACCATATAGTACTGACCCAGACATCATACTGACACGTCAGTGTTACCATATAGTACTGACCTGAGCATCATACCAACACATCACTGTTACCATATAGTACTGACCCCAGACATCATACTGACACCTCTGTGTTACCATATAGTACTGACCCGAGACATCATACTGACACCTCAGTGTTACCATATAGTACTGACCCCAGACATCATACTGACACCTCAGTATTACCATATAGTACTGACCCCAGACATCATACTGACACGTCAGTGTTACCATATAGTACTGACCTGAGGCATCATACCAACACATCAGTGTTACCATATAGTACTGACCCCAGACATCATACTGACACCTCAGTGTTACCATATAGTACTGACCCAGACATCATACTGACACTCAGTGTTACCATATAGTACTGACCCCAGACATCATACCGACACGTCAGTGTTACCATATAGTACTGACCCCAGGCATCATACCGACACCTCAGTGTTACCATATAGTACTGACCCCAGACATCATACCGACACATCAGTGTTACCATATAGTACTGACCCCAGACATCATACCGACACATCAGTGTTACCATATAGTACTGACCCGAGGCATCATACCGACACCTCAGTGTTACCATATAGTACTGACCCCAGACATCATACCAACACCTCAGTGTTACCATATAGTACTGACCCCAGACATCATACGACACCTCAGCGTTACCATATAGTACTGACCCAGACATCATACCGACACGTCAGTGTTACCATATAGTACTGACCAAGGCATCATACCAACGGGTCTGTGTTACCATTAAGTACTGACCCGAGGCATCATACCGACACATCAGTGTTACCATATAGTACTGACCCGAGACATCATACCGACACATCAGTGTTACCATATAGTACTGACCCCAGACATCATACTGACACCTCAGTGTTACCATATAGTACTGACCCCAGACATCATACCGACACGTCAGTGTTACCATATAGTACTGACCCCAGACACCATACTGACACGTCAGTGTTACCATATAGTACTGACCTGAGGCATCATACCGACACGTCAGTGTTACCATATAGTACTGACCCGAGACATCATACCGACACGTCAGTGTTACCATATAGTACTGACCCGAGGCATCATACCGACACCTCAGTGTTACCATATAGTACTGACCCCAGACATCATACCGACACATCAGTGTTACCATATAGTACTGACCCCAGACATCATACCGACACCTCAGTGTTACCATATAGTACTGACCCCAGACATCATACCAACACTCAGTGTTACCATATAGTACTGACCCCAGACATCATACCGACACCTCAGTGTTACCATATAGTACTGACCCCAGACATCATACCGACACGTCAGTGTTACCATATAGTACTGACCAAGGCATCATACCAACGGGTCTGTGTTACCATATAGTACTGACCCGAGGCATCATACCGACACATCAGTGTTACCATATAGTACTGACCCGAGACATCATACCGACACATCAGTGTTACCATATAGTACTGGCCCGAGACATCATACCAACACCTCAGGATTACCATATAGTACTGACCTGAGGCATCATACCGACATGTAAGTGTTACCATATAGTACTGACCCCAGACATCATACTGACATGTCAGTGTTACCATATAGTACTGACCCCAGACATCATACCGACACGTCAGTGTTACCATATAGTACTGACCTGAGGCATCATACCAACGGGTCACTGTTACCATATAGTACTGACCCGAGACATCACACCAACGCCTCAGGATTACCATATAGTACTGACCTGAGGCATCATACCGACATGTCAGTGTTACCATATAGTACTGACCCCAGACATCATACCGACACATCAGTGTTACCATATAGTACTGACCCCAGACATCATACCGACACCTCAGTGTTACCATATAGTACTGACCCAGACATCATACCGACACCTCAGTGTTACCATATAATACTGACCCAGACATCATACCGACACCTCAGTGTTACCATATAATACTGACCCCAGACATCATACCAACACGTCAGTGTTACCATATAGTACTGACCCCAGACATCATACCGACACGTCAGTGTTACCATATAGTACTGACCCCATCATACCGACACCTCAGTGTTACCATATAGTACTGACCCCAGACATCATACTTGCACGTCAGTGTTACCATATATTACTGACCCCAGACATCATACCGACACGTCAGTGTTACCATATAGTACTGACCAAGGCATCATACTAACGGGTCTGTGTTACCATATAGTACTGACCCGAGGCATCATACCGACACATCAGTGTTATCATATAGTACTGACCCGAGGCATCATACAGACACCTGTGTGTTACCATATAATACTGACACGAAACATCATACCGACACATCAGAAAGCAATCAAGAAGACAGTCTCTGATCTTTACTTTTACTCAGTATCGCATTCATCAGCAGATCCAGGGTATTGGTTCGCTCGGCGATCTAGCCAATCTGAGAAAAACTAAGCATTGCTATGATGGACGGGTATATGGCCTTCCAAGCTGTATTTCTCCTTCGGTTGAGGTTCTAGCTACTATCCTCTTCCCCATGTGCCTCTACCTTCTTTTTGGCTACTAGCAGGCAGGCAACCACGGTCTCTCCAGACCCCGGACCCACACAGGTTCTTCTATTCCTATGATGGTCACTGTGCCTCTGGTAGTTCCACTGTGTGACTTCCAAGCTTGCAACTCAGCAGTCTCCAGATTGCTGCCAGGCATGAAGTCCTGACAGCCTGAGATCATGGCTCTCATCCACAGCTTGTGTCCTACACAGCCCGCAGGCTGTTAGCAGACCCATACTCATCACTTTTTGACTCTGTCTCCCAAATGTTTGAGTTCTCCTCCTAATGCCAACCTCCCTTCTACACCCTGCTACACCTAACCCCTCCCCCCAATCAGTGTCTAGCAGTCCACTGACTAGGGGTTGGGAAGTGTGTGTACATGTATGGGGAGTCCATCATAGAATACCTCAATTCTCTGCAGACTCGATATTAGTGCTGGTGGAGTTAACTACCAGTTGATGACCAGACCGCAGGGGTGCCACCTATAAATTGCTAAAATTACAGATGACCCTTATCTATAATATTATTTTACTGGTTGAGAAGGTTATTAATCTGGTCAGTCAATAATGATACCAATGATGAAATGGTTCCTGTATAAATTGGTTCCACTTGTCCTATAGCAAAGTCTACAATGTAGCCAGATCAGACATGGTCTGAGATTCGGTGATTTTGCCATGACTCAACAACAAGCTAAGTCTGGTGGACGACAGTTGAATCCTGACGCTGTATATCTTTTACCTTGCAGGTGTCTCCATTCGATGATTGACCATTGAAATGGTTTTCGGGAATAAAGGCAGTGACTGTTATCCTTGAGTTCCTCCGAAAAAGCCTAAACTTACAAGGTGACCTACAAAAAATTGACTCAGCCTAAAGGATGAGCGCCAAGAGTTTTACAAGGTTAACCTCTTAAAGGGATCATGCTGTTGTCCTTGTACCCATACAATTAGCCTGTGAGACCATATAAGAGGACTCTGTACAACGATGAATCTGTGGTGGAAGGAGAAACCCATGGATGGCACCTGTGAAATGAACTTGCGCCAACAGAAGAGGTGAGGACTGCGCACTTCTCTCTAGATTCGGTACCTCTTGAGTCGACGGCTTCTCCTTGTAGATACTAATAGGCAAGCAATGCTCTCCAAGAAGATGGAAGCATTTTGTTTTCTCCAAAATAGTACATTAGGTAAAGGGGTGGGGGGGTGAATCTGTTAGACACTTCCAAAGAGGGTCACATGCATGGCGGACCTGGTGGCCATTCCATTGCTTCTTTCAAGAGTGATTGGTATTACGCCATGCCCTACTGATGACCAACCACTCTCCTAATTGAGTGAAACCTAAAAGATGACCTTGATCTGTTGCAGAGCATGTGTACCCCAACATTACGGAAAGAACGCCGCATGAACTTTAGCACATTTATTTCTGTTTCTTATTTTTCCTCTATTTAATGAGCATTTGAGAAATTATTTTATTTAACCCTTTATTATATAGAATCATAGAATTTTGGAGTTGGAAGGGACCTCCTGAATCATCTGGTGCAACACTGGGTCCAAAACCAGAGCCCTGTGGTTCCCACTAGAGACATTCTTCCATGTGAATGTGCAGCATTTATGAGCCTCTTTGAGCCAGTTATGAATCCACCTAATGGCCACTTTACACGTCACGATATCGGCGTCCAACTCCGACAAAAAGTCACGTGGTTCGTACGTTGGCCCCGATATCGTTCGTGCGTTGTATGGTGTAAATGACCAATACGATGCACGAACGATGCCAAAACGATATCGGGCATCAAATGAGCGTGCTCTCAACGGGCCGATATTGGATGGACGTTGTGGCCGGATCGTGCTGTGTAAAAGCCCAACTACGATGTGGAGTACAACTCCCCCTATTCTCTCCCATGTTAAATGGTCGTTCCTGGGTCGGCCGTACAAGGGGGCGTACACATCGCTGTTGCATTGGCTGCCGATATCGCGCTGTGTAACATCTCCTATGCGATCTTGGAATTCTGCCCAGAAAAAGCGCGATCCCGCGACGTTGTATCCAATATCGGACCGATGTTGGGATGTGTAAAGTGGCCAGTTGCCTTGACCATTCCACACTGGGTCATTTTTTTCAATAGGGATGGTATGGGGTACATTGTCAAATGCTTTGCTGAAGTCAAGGTATACTATATCTACTGCGTTTCCCTGATCCACCCAGTCAGTGATTCTGTCATAGAAGGATATTAATCATCCCCACATCAAAAGATGTAATCCCAGAGGGGAGTAATTTCCAAAATGTGATCACTTCAGGGAGTTTCTGTAGTTTTGGCACTTGAGGGCTCTACAAATGGAGTCTGTAAACTATTCTAGGAAATTCTGTGCTCCAAAAATGAAATGGCGCTCTTTCCCTCACAAGCCCTATGGTGCGACCTAACAGTACTATCCAGTCACATGTGGGGTATTCCCATGTTTGGGAAAAATTTTGTAACACATTTTAGGGCCTTTTTTTTAACCTATTTCCCTTGTGGAAATTGGAAATCTGGGGTTAAAAAATCACATTTTAGTGGTAAAAATCTTTTTTTCATCACCCAATAGTCTAAAACTTTGTGATACAGCTGTGGTGTCAATATGTTCAATGCACCCCTAGATTAATTCACTGAGGGGTGTTGTTTGTAAAATGGGGGATTTCTGCTGTTCTGGTACCTCCGGGGCTTTGTCAATGAGACATGGCACCCACAAACCCTTCCAGCACATTCTGAACTCCTGTATGGCGCTCCTTCCCTTCTGAGCTTTGCACTGTGCCTTGAAAGTAGTTTTCGACCACATATGGGGTATTGGCGAACTCAGGAGAAATTGAATAACGTATTATGTAATCCATTTTCTCCTATTATCCTTATTGTAATGTACAATTTTGGAGCCAAAGCAATATTTTAGTGGAAAAAATGTGAAAATATATATATTTTCACAGCCCAACGTTATTCACTTTGTGCGGTAAGTATTCAGACCCCTTTACATTTTTCACTCTTTCTTTCATTGCAGCCATTTGCTAAATTCAAAATTCATTTTTTTCTGATTAATGTATACTCTGCACCTAATACTGACTGAAAAAAGCAGAAATGTAGATATTTGTGCACATTTTTTTAAAAAAAAAACTGAAACCTCCCATGGTCATAAGTATTCAGCCCCTTTGCTCAGTATTGATGATAAGTATTCAGCCCCTTTACTCAGTATTGATGATAAGTATTCAGCCCCTTTGCTCAGTATTGATGATAAGTATTCAGCCCCTTTGCTCAGTATTGATAAGTATTCAGCCCCTTTGCTCAGTATTGGTGATAAGTATTCATCCCTTTTGCTCAGTATTGATGATAACTATTCAGCCCCTTTGCTCAGTATTGATGGTAAGTATTCAGCCCCTTTGCTCAGTATTGATGATAAGTATTCAGCCCCTTTACTCAGTATTGATGATAAGTATTCAGCCCCTTTGCTCAGTATTGATAATAAGTATTCAGCCCCTTTGCTCAGTATTGATGATAAGTATTCAGCCCCTTTGCTCAGTATTGGTGATAAGTATTCAGCCCCTTTGCTCAGTATTGGTGATAAGTATTCAGCCCCTTTGCTCAGTATTGATGATAAGTATTCAGCCTCTTTGCTCAGTATTGGTGATAAGTATTCAGCCCCTTTGCTCAGTATTGATGATAAGTATTCAGCCCCTTTGCTCATTATTGATGATAAGTATTCAGCCCCTTTGCTCAGTATTGATGATAAGTATTCAGCCCCTTTACTCAGTATTGATGATAAGTATTCAGCCCCTTTGCTCAGTATTGATGATAAGTATTCAGCCCCTTTGCTCAGTATTGATAAGTATTCAGCCCCTTTGCTCAGTATTGGTGATAAGTATTCATCCCTTTTGCTCTGTATTGGTGATAAGTATTCAGCCCCTTTGCTCAGTATTGATGATAAGTATTCAGCCCCTTTGCTCAGTATTGATAAGTATTCAGCCCCTTTGCTCAGTGTTGATGATAAGTATTCAGCCCCTTTGCTCAGTATTGGTGATAAGTATTCAGCCCCTTTGCTCATTATTGAGTATTTGCACCTTTTGAGCTCGTACAGCCATGAGTCTTCTTGGGAATGATGCAGTTTTCCCCCTGGATTTGGGGATCCTCTCATTCTTCCTTGCAGATCCTCTCCAGTCCCGTCAGGTTGGATAGTGAATGTTGGTGGAGCCATTTTCAGGCCTCTCCAGAGATGCTCCATTGGCTTTAGGTCCGGGCTCTGGCTGGTCCGGTCAGGAATGGTCACAGAGTTGTTCTGAAGCCGCTCCTTTGTTATTTTAGCTGTGTGCTTAGGGTCATTGTCTTGTTGGAAGGTGAATCTTTGGCCACGTCTGAGGTCCAGAGCATTCTGCAAATAAAGTCTGTTGAGCCTTGTTTAGGAGTCTCAACACAGGACTAGCCAGATATCCCTCCATGGAAGGACCTAGCCATGGGGTGGCTTTTTGAGGAGACCACCATAACCACCATATTAAGTGGCCCTTTGAGGCAATATCCAGCTCTGTACAAGCTAAAAGATATGACAAGGGAATACCAAGGCCAGGTATCCATCCACAGACAGCTGTTTCGGGGTGTTGCCCCTCATCAGTGTGGAGTAGGATTCTGGCTAGGTGGGAGCAATGCCTGGTAGACCAAAAACATGAAGCAATCTTTGATCTCAGGGAGACCAGTGCAAGACAACACTGCGGGCAGCCGGCTAAAGAGCTCAACACAGTGAATTCCTAGGCACATTGCCCCCTGGGAATTATGAATATGCAAATAGAGTCTGTGGAGCCTCAGTTAGGAGTCTCAACACAGGACTAGCCAGATATCCCTCCAGGGAAGGACCTAGCCATGAGGTGGCTCTTTTAGGAGACCCCCATAACCACCATATTAAGTGTCCCATTAAGTCAATATCCAGCTCTTTACGAGCTTAAAGATATGACAAGGGAATACCAAGGCCAGGTATCCATCCACAGACAGCTGTTTCCACCTAGCCAGAATCCTACTCCACACTGATGAGGGGCAACACCCCGAAACAGCTGTCTGTGGATGGATACCTGGCCTTGGTATTCCCTTGTCATATCTTTAAGCTCGTAAAGAGCTGGATATAGACTCAAAGGGCCACTTAATATGGTGGTTATGGGGGTCTCCTCAAAGAGCCACCCCATGGCTAGTCCTGTGTTTGAGACTCCTAAACAAGGCTCCACAGACTCTATTTGCATATTCGTAATTTCCAGGGGGCAATGTGCCTAGGAATTCACTGTGTTGAGCGCTTTAGCCAACTGCCCGCAGTGTTTTCTTGGACTGGTCTCCCTGAGATCAGTGATTGCTTTATGTTGTCCAGAGCTCTGGAAGAGCTTTTCATCCAGGATATCTCTGTACTTGGCCGCATTCATGTTTCCTTCGATTACAACCAGTCGTCCTGTCCCTGCAGCTGAAAAACACCCCCATAGCATAATGCTGCCACCACCATGTTTCATGGTTGGGATTGTATTGGTGATGAGCAGGGCCTGGCTTTCTCCACACATACCACTTATGGTGGCGTTACACGCAAAGATATCCTGAACGATATCCTTGAAATATCACGGATTTGTGATCATTAAATAGATATCGTTTGTGCGTCCTTGCGTGTAAACCAACGATATATCATGAAAAAATTGTTCAATCGTTCATCCTAGATTTGAGATCCTGACCTCAAATCTATCGTTCGTCGTCCAATTAACGCAGCTGGAAGAAGCCACATCGTTCAGTGTGACACCATGATGAACGATCTCGTCCAAAAATCTCCTATTCCTGCGGCTTTAATTTATCGTTTAGTTCTTGATCTCCTATTTAACTGCTGCATTGCCAAAATGAATATCGTTAACGATATCCTTGTGTGTGACAACGCACGAATGATAATTCTATATCGTTCGTACGATGTCTGTCACGTGACTTTACTAAGGATATCGTTCAGGATATCCTTGCGTGTAACGCCACCATTAGAATTATTACCAAAAGGTTCTATCTTCATCTCATCAGGCCAGATAATCGTATTTCTCACAGTCTGGGAGTCCTTCATGTGTTTTTTTGCAAACTCTATGCAGGTTTTCATATATCTTGCACTGAGGAGAGGCTTCCGTCAGGTCACTCTGCCATAAAGGCCCGACTGGTGGAGGCTGCAGTGATGGTTGGCTTTGTGGAACTTTCTCCCATCTCCCTACTGCATCTCTGGAGCTCAGACACAGTGATCTTGGGATTCTTCTTTACCTCTCACCAAGGCTCTTCTCCCACACTCAGTTTGGCTGGACGGTCAGGTCTAGGAAGACTTCTGGTGGTCCCAAGCAACTTTCATTTATGGAGTATGGAGGCCACTGTGCTCTTAGGAACCTTGAGTACTGGAGAAATTCTTTTGTAACCTTGGCCAGATTTGTGCCTTGCCATAATTCTGTCTCTGAGCTCCTTGGGCAGTTATTTTGACCTCATGGTTTTTATTTGGTTTGACATGCACTGTGAGCTGTGAGGTCTTGTATAGACAGGTGTGCGCCTTTACAAATCAAGTCCTATCAGTTTGAGTTCATAGTTTAATGTTTAATTAAACATAGCTGGACTCCAATGAAGGAATAGAACCATCTCAAGGAGGATCACAAGGGAATGGACAGCATGTGACTTAGATATGAATGTCTGAGCAAAGGGTTTGAATGCTTATGACCATGTGTTATTTTAGATTTTCTTTTTTAATAAATTTGCAAAAATTTCTACATTTGTTTTATTTTGTCAGTCAAGATGGGGTGCAGAGTGTACATTAACGAGAAAATATATGAACCTTTTTAAATTTACCAAATGCTGCAATGAAAAAAGTGAAAAATTTAAAGGGGTCTGAATACTTTCTGTGCCCATTGTACAATTATGTGAATCACCTGAGAGTTAAAAATGTCCACCAGACTCTGAGATGAATTTCTTGAGGGGTCTAGTTTCCAGAATGGGGTGACTTGTGGGGGTTTCCACTGTTTAGGCACATCGGGGCCTCTCCAAATGCAGCATGGCGTCTGTTAACGATTCCAGCCATTCTTGTGTTTGAAAACTCAAATGGGGCTCCTTTCCTTCTGAGCCCTAATGTGCACCCAAACAGTAGTTTTCCACCACATATGGGGCATTAGCGTTTCTAAAATGGGGTCACATGTGGTGGGTTTCCACTGTTTAGGCACATCAGGGGCTCTCCAAACATGGCATTTGCAATCTATTTCAACCGAAATGGTGTTTTTTTTTTCCCTTCTGATATGGGATATCGGCGAACTCAGGAGAAATTGCAAATTGCATGGTGCATCTTCTAATGAGGACACTGAAAACATGGGTTAAAGCAACAGGGAAGTGAACAAAAATGCTGAAACGTTTAGCTCCCTATCAGTTTCAAAATTGTAAGGTAGACATGAACTAAATGTTGGTTTATTAACTTTTTGTGTGTGATATAACTGTCTGATTTAAGGGCATGAAAAGTAGGTTTAGTTTTTTGTTTAAAAAAATATATATACCGTAATTAACATTTAAAAATTAATTTGTCATGATTTGATTAAAATGTGCAATACAACTGCGACATGATCAAGTAAAACTAAATGATGGAATAAGTTGGTTAGAATTTAGCGGCGTCGCTTCTCAACTATGATAGTGGCAGGTGCTAACAATGGCTTGTGTATTGCAGGATCAGGAATTGCCATTTGTCTTCACAAAGGAATCGCGTTGAAGCTCTTAAAGCTTTGACCTTAAAGCAAAGCCATACAGACAGGTAAACATGTGCGCTCATTCGAGGTTTCCTAGCGTTTCACTAATTGGTATGTTGTCTGTTTTTAGCATTACACATTTTTAGGCTCATTTATGCTGGTTAATTCAAACATGACATTAAACATGCAAATTAAAAAAGTATTGGTCAACTGGACAGAAATTGATTAGATAAATGTACTAAAGAGGAACATAAGCTTTGGTTAGATGTAAGCATCAGCACATGGCCACATTATGGCTCCATATCAACTCTAAAATGTAAGGTATTAATGGGGCACCAAAAGGCTTATATGGGAACGTACTGGAGGAGAACCTCATGGTAGGAAGAGTAGAAGGAAGAAGGTGAAGAGGAATATCCAAAAACCAATGGTTTGATACAATAAATATAATGGTGAAGACCTGGTGGACATATCTAGGCTTGGAGGAGACTCTGCTGGACCATCTAAACTTGGAGAAGACCCTGGTGGACCCATCGAGGCTTGAAGGAGACACTGGCGGACCCATCGAGGCTTGGAGGAGACCCTGGTGGACCCATTTAGGCTTGGAGGAGACCCTGATGGACCCATTTAGGCTTGGGAGGAGACCCTTGTGGACCCATCGAGGCTTGGAGAAGACCCTGGTGACCCATCAAGGCTTGGAGGAGATCCTGATAAACCTATTTAGGCTTGGAGGAAACCCTGATGGACCCATTTAGGCTTGGAGGAGACCTTGTGGACCCATCGAGGCTTGGAGGAGACACTGGTGGACCCATCGAGGCTTTGGAGGAGGACCCCGGGCGTCCCATCAAGGCTTGGAGACGTGATAGACCCATTTAGGCTTGGAGAAGACCCTGATGGACCCATTTAGGCTTGGAGGAGACCCTTTAATTAAAACTAATAAACTAATAAAAGAAAGCACCCATGAGTAGAACCTGATGGTCTAGTGGGTAGATGATGTAGGAGTGTAATGCCGACTCACCTTAAGGGTTTGTGCACCTTTGCTCAATCCCAGTGTAAGCATGGATTCAGGGAAGTTTGACGAGAAGTCAGGCACCTCCGCCGTGTACAGAGCGCTTCCTGGTTGTCCACAGTCCACACAGTCCAGTCAGGTGCTTGTCCGGGTCAAGTGATCTATTGCATCATCACAGGTCCTCAAGGCTGGATCTGTACAAGGTGTCGGAGCTGCTCCTACCGCTCTCCTGGGGGGAGGTGTATAATGGCGAGAAGAAAAGATATAGCTGTCTCTGGAGCGCTGAGAACAAGGGGGGACAAGGTTTTTTTGTTATACACAAACCTTTTTATTAGAGCTCTGTGGCATTCAGAACACTAATAAAAAGGTTTGTGTATAACAAAAAAAACTTGTCCCCCTTGTTCTCAGCGCTCCAGAGACAGCTACCGTATATCTTTATAAGCCACCCGTGTATACGACCCCTCACTTTGCCCAAAACCTGAAAGCCATTGATCGGAAGCCGAGGGTGGACTCCAGAAAGGTATACACCCCACAGTGTGGTATACACAGGCCAAGATTGATGCAGCAGCCCAGAGTATTCAGCAGCCAGAGTATATACAGGCAGGCCCAAGTAATCAGGCGGCCCCAGAGTTATACAGCAGCCAGCTCCAGATAAATGCAGCAGCCCCAAGGTATTAAATGCAGCAGCCCCCAGAGTTTATATGCAGCAGCCCAAAGGTATATATGCAGCATCCCAGACGTAATATAATGCACAGTCCGAGGTATATAAGCAGGCCCAGAGGTAATACAGCAGCCCCAAGTATAACAGCAGCCAAGTATAAATGACAGCCCAAGTAATTTTGCAGAAGCTCACCCATGTAGTATATACAGCAGCCCCCAGTGGTTTACAGCAGGCCCATGCACTCGCACCCCCAACTTGGCAGATGCCCAAACATTTTACCACCAGCGCGTATTCACACGCCGGTTCCTCCTCCATCTCGCGCTGTGTTACGTCGCAGTCAGGATGACGTCATCGGCGGGTCACGTGGTCGAACAGCGAGAGGATGGACGAAGACTTGATGAGATCGCGATGTAAAATAATGCATGGAGGGGGCTCTGCACAGGTGGGGGCGAGTGCATTGGCTGCTGAATAGGCCTGCTGTATACCCACTGGGGGCTTAAAACATCGGGAGCTGATGAACGGCTCCCCTGCTGTGATGGGCAGGAGCCGTGCATATCTAAATGACGGCCCATGTGACGGCCGCTCTGTCAGGAGCCTCCCTGCCCTCAGGCTCCCCAGCACCGGAACACTAGCCCTCACACAGCCTGTATCGTATAACCCGTTATAAGCGAGGGGGGATTTTCGCCAATTTTTGCTGAAAAACTCGCTTATACACAGTATATACGGTATATTTTTTCTCCTCTCCTTTATTAACTTAAAGCCATAACTGAGTCCTACAATGGGCACCATAAGAGTGGGAACAATTGAAATCTCATGACTTTCTCAGTTCATGGAAGTAGTTACCCAATAATCATGCCATAGAGTTGGTGACCAGAGTCCAATGTCCTTGCAAAGATGACTGCCCCACCATGCTTTGTATTAGAACTCGTCCTGCCCCCCATCTTGTCACAAGTATTGAGTTGAGGACCGAGTTGATTGAGTATTGAAGCACTTCATGAACAAAGTAAAAAAAAAAAAAAATAAGTTGGTCTCTGAACCTCATTACCCTGTCAGAGATCTGCTTCTCCCCAGTTTTAAGAATCGCTTGATTTAGGCGGACCGTGAACGTTTGGCTGAATGCCAAACTTGGGTAAAACCAGAGAGGACCGGCTGGTTCCTGCCCCTATTCTTGTAAGATGACAAAGAAATTGTATTGGTATTGTAATCAGATGAGGGATCAAAACTTTGTGAATCTGAAAATATATATATACGGTATTTAACTTGAAACCGGTAAACAACTAGGGTATATAAGAGAAGATTACAAGCTGAAGAATGAGCTCAACTCGAATGCAACCGTGTCCAGAATCTACTCTCCAAGAACACCTGGATGGTGATGGACACAAGCGCGGGCGCCTCGGGCTCCTCAGAGCTGAGTGAATATTACTTTTGACTTTGTGTATTCTGTTCTCGTTGTTTTTTCTGTATATCTTCCAGTTTAATTTTTGATAGTATTTTTTTTTTGTTCATTTGTATTATTTATCTGCGATCTCGACCATTGGTAACTAAATGATGAACACTTGTAGGAATCTTCTTGTCCAAGCCTGTGGACCATTATCTTTAAAGCCTAGGTGGATCATTGGTGGTCTGCTTTAAAGTGGGACCACTCTTGTACCAAGCTATGACCATTGATCTTGTCCAAGCCTAGGTGGGACCATTGAGCTACTTCGTCCAAGCCTAGGTGGGAACATTGGGGTCACTTGGGGACGGTTGTCAAGCCTAGGTGGGACCACCGGGGTCTTGTCCAAGCCTAGGTGGGACCATTGGGTCTTGTCCAAGCCTAGGTGGGACCATGGGGTCTTGTCCAAGCCTAGGTGGGACATTGGGGTCTTGTAAGCCTAGGTGGGACCATGGGGTCTTGTCCAAGCCTAGGTGGGACCACCGGGTCTTGTCCAAGCCTAGGTGGGACCACCGGGGTCTTGTCAAGCCTAGGGACACGGGTCTTGTCAGCTAGGTGGGACCACCGGGGTCTTGTCCAAGCTTAGGTGGAACCATGAGAGTCTTGTCCAAACCTAGGTGGAACCATCGTGGTCTTGTACAAGCCTAAGTGGCACCACCGGGGTCTTGTCCAAGCCTAGTTGGGACCACTGGGACCTTCCTCTTCACCTTGCTTCTTCTATTCGTCTGACCATGATGTCTTTCACCAGTGATTTCTCTCTTCGTATGATGTGTAGACAAGTCATAGCTTGGTTATTCTTGCTTCCAGCAACATGTCTGAATTGATTTATTCTAAAATGTATTTTTGATCTTCTTGCCATCTATGGTATTTATAACCTCCTTCTCAAGCTCCACATTCCTTAAGGTAAATCCATTGTAAAATTGAAGAATGATCTAATACAAAGTATCATTGTATAAACTTCTTCTGTGCTAGGATTGTACCAGGAATATCAAACTCTCTACATTTTATAAAACCTGCTTCGTTAAATTTTTGATTTCTCCATAACTCATTCTGCCTTCTGTCTAACAATGGTACATTTCTCGTTAGGAGCCGTTGGTGAAACCGCACTACATATGGCCGTGCTACATGATAATTTGGAGTCTGTGAAGGTTTTGCTTCAACGTGTTCCCAATCTTGTAAACATGCCCATGACCTCCGACCTGTACAAAGGTATAAGTTCAGAATAGAAAAGTAACAAGTGTTTTCTAGTAGAAGACCCATCACCAGTGGGGTAACTTGAAGCTCATGGCCCTGATGCAAAAGCTCCAACAGGGCCCCCAATTTTTGCAAATGTTTAATAGCATTAGGGTACTTTCACACTAGCGGTTTTTTTAAATCGCGGCAGATGCGGTGAAAAAAACGCATCTGCCGCGATTAACACATAACCGCGACACCACAGTTGCGGCAAGCCCCATGCAATGTCTATGGGGCTTGCGGTAAGGGTGCGGCAGGTGCGGCAATGCGGTTTCGGCACTTGCGGTCGCGAAAAAAACCGCGGTCAGCCGCACCTGCCGCAAGTGTCGAAACTGCACTTGCCGCACCTGCCGCACCCTTACCGCAAGCCCCATAGACATTGCATGGGGCTTGCCGCAACTGTGCCGCAGGTGTCGCGGTTATGCGTTAATCGCGGTAGATGTGTTTTTTTTCACCGCATCTGCCGCGATTTAAAAAAAACCTGATGTGAAAGGGGCCTTAGTCTATTAGGCCCCTTAGGCTCCAGGGCCTGGGTGCAATTGCAACATCTTCACCTCTATTATAGTTACGCCCCTGCCCACCACATCTATTCATTACATGGGTGGCCCATTTGTATCAAAATGATCATTTCTCTTTGTGAATTGACTGCCTGGTTTCCTGAAGATAGTGGTTGCTCATCGGAGGTCCTAGTAACAAAAAAAAACATATTAGATTATTATCTGGGAATTTTTAACTAAAAAGGATTTTCCAATATATATGAATGTCATTTGGGCCCCAGGGTCAACCCACATAATGGCACAAAAAACATTATATCATAACTAATGGTTAGTCTAGATCTCTTATATTAGGTGGCTTATCTCAGAAATATCCATCCTCTAATAACAGCTCATATTGCTAAATCTCTAACCTCCAGACATGGACCGGTAATAGTTAAATGGTCATTTGTATTTCAGACACCTTGGTCTCATTTTATAGATAATGTCAAAAATAGAGAACTTTTTAGTTCATTTTATATAAAAAAAAATTGTTGTTTCACCCCTGAAAAAATCACTCAAGTTCTGGCCACTTTGTCTCCATTCCGTCTGTATAAATTGCTGTTCAGTGCCTGTTGTTTAGTGTAATCAATCTCTGATGGCAAAGAAGCTATAATGGATTACAGGAAGTGGTTGCAGGTCTTTGTCCCTCTACAGGAAGTGGTTGCAGGTCTTTGTCCCTCTACAGGAATGGGTGTGGGTCTTTGTACCTCTACATCAGTTCAAGTGGGGAACTCCAGTCTTCAAGGGCTGCCAACAGTGCAGGTTTTCAGGATTTCCTTAGTGTTGCATAGGGGTTGGAATCATCCCCGGTGCAGGTGATTCAATTATGATCTGTGCAATACTAAGGAAATCCTGAAACTCTGCACTGGTGGTAGTTCTCAAGGCCTGGAGTTCCCCACCCCTGATCTACAGGAAGTGTGGACGGGTCTTTGTCCCTCTACAGGAAGTGTGGACGGGTCTTTGTCCCTCTACAGGAAGTGTGGGCAGGTCTTTGTCCCTCTACAGGAAGTGTGGGCAGGTCTTTGTCCCTCTACAGGAAGTGTGGGCTGGTCCTTTTTTTCCTCTACAGGAAGTGTGGGCAGGTCTTTGTCCCTCTCCAATAAGTGTGGGCCGGTCTTTTTTCTCTCTGTCCCTGCTCTGCTGACTTTCAAATTACACACAGACCTCATAGAGGGACAAGCGTTCATTTCACAGCAGGCAATGCATCCCAGGATCTATGGCAAAGAAACTTCAGATATCTATACCTGGAATATTGTAGAGCATGGCAATTGGAAAATGTCCTGGATATGTTCTTCATATTGTATATTATGAACTTTAGATCATAATCACCACATTTGGGGATGAGGACAGCTCAAGATCATGGTTTCACTTGGGATAAAGGACATGCATGCTTTAAGCCTCCACGTTCTTTTTGGAAGACAATAAGGTCCCCCTCAAGGGGATTCCATCCCTCCATCCTCAAGGGGACAACCCTCAAGGATTCCATCTTTTACGTGATAAAAGGATGCCGGTGGAAATTGGCCCCTTCTGTAATCAGCATTTTACTCCCAATCTAATCTATGCCTCCTTTTTTTAGGACAGGGGAAGCATTTATGACACCTTTGTCCTATAATCGTTTTCTATATGCTTTTGGATGTAGGTCGCATAGAATGTTAGAATGGTTTAGTAGCTTTATCATATATCAGTAGGCAGAGCTTGAAGCTTCTAGGCCACAATGAAAGACTTCCTAGAAAGTTCTAAATTTTACAGGTCTTTAATATTTTTGGTCTTCTGATTTTGGCTAGAGACCTTTTGGTGCCACCCTAAGTTTTAGGGTGAACACTCGCACCCCTTATAGTTACACCTTTTCATGTAACCCTGTAAGATAAATATCGCTGATTGTATAAGGAAGTGTTCTCAATGTAGACATCCTTCGGCTTATGTTTACTTATATTTTGCTTATAATGTTAGATTACCTGTACTCATTTGACATAAAAATGACAACCCTATGATAACCCATACATAAAAATCTATGTTCTTGCTCTTTGATAGGTCAGACAGCCCTGCACCTCGCGGTCATGCGCCAGAATGTGGCCATTGCTCAGGAGCTGATTCGGCATAGAGCCAACGTGAGCGCTCCCCGGGCTGTTGGCACTTATTTCCAACTTAAACCCAATTCCTTCTATTATGGTGAGTAAATGTTCATTGACTTAAAAATCCCATGACCATAGATCAATAAGTATCATTAGTAGTGATGAGCGAGTGCTAAAATTACCGGGTGCTCGAAGCTCGGGCCGAGCATCCCGAGATACTCGTGTACTCGGCCCGAGTAACGAGCCCAATGTTATCCTATGGGAGACACGAGTATTTTTATGAAATGACTGCCGGCTGCCTGGAAAAACCCTAAAAATGTCACAAAAGTCTCAGAAGAGTGCTGAAATGACATGGCAACACCATGGGGAAGACCCCTGGAAGCATTTCTCACTCAAAAGTCACAGCTGTGAACAATGTTGTCCGAGTTTCACGCCAATTTTACGGAGTCTCCAGAAAACCTTCCAAAATGACACCAAAATGAATATTTAGGTTGGAAATGTTAAGGGCACATACCCAATAGTGAGATACAGCTGGTGTATGTCACTTTTTGTGATTACATAAAAGATTTTACGTGAAAACATTGTGCGACACTCCGATGTCCCTGAGAAGAGACGTACCTGAAGCCCTGTCTAGAAATAAAGTGCCCATTTTGAGGAACTGGGTCTATTGTAGTATCTTCCTTTGCCAGGGCAGTCAAAAATTGTGAGGTTCACCAATGCCCCTGGATACAGACATGCAGGATGGCCTGTAAACAAGAACTGGGTGTATTTTAGTATAGCCCTTTGGTCAGGGCAGCCAAAATCCGGGAGGCTCCTCTTTGTCCCTGGATAGAGATGTGCAGGAGGGCCTGTAACCCTCAAGTGGGTGTATTTTAGTATAGCCCTTTGGTCAGGGCAGCCAAAAATTGGGAGTTTCAACAATGACCCATGCTTTCAGACATGTAGTAGGGCCTGTAACCCTCAAGTGGGTGTATTATAGTATAGCCCTTTGGTCAGGGCAGCCAAAAATTGGGAGGTTCAACAATGACCCATGTTTACAGACATGTAGTAGGGCCTGTAACCCTCAAGTGGGTGTATTTTACTATAGCCCTTTGGTCAGGGCAGCCAAAAATTGGGAGGCTCCTCTTTGTCCCTGGATAGAGACGTGCAGGAGGGCCTGTTAAGAACTGGGTGTATTGTAGTATAGCCCTTTTGTCAGGGCAGCCAAAAATTGGGAGGTTCAACAATGACCCATGCTTACAGACATGTAGTAGGGCCTGTAACCCTCAAGTGGGTGTATTTTACTATAGCCCTTTGGTCAGGGCAGCCAAAAATTGGGAGGTTCAACAATGACCCATGCTTACAGACATGTAGTAGGGCCTGTAACCCTCAAGTGGGTGTATTTTAGTATTGCCCTTTGGTCAGGGCAGCCAAAAATTGGGAGTTTCAACAATGACCCATGCTTACAGACATGTAGTAGGGCCTGTAACCCTCAAGTGGGTGTATTATAGTATAGCCCTTTGGTCAGGGCAGCCAAAAATTGGGAGGCTCCTCTTTGTCCCTGGATAGAGACGTGCAGGAGGGCCTGTTAAGAACTGGGTGTATTGTAGTATAGCCCTTTTGTCAGGGCAGCCAAAAATTGGGAGGTTCAACAATGACCCATGCTTACAGACATGTAGTAGGGCCTGTAACCCTCAAGTGGGTGTATTTTAGTATAGCCCTTTGGTCAGGGCAGCCAAAAATTGGGAGTTTCAACAATGACCCATGCTTACAGACATGTAGTAGGGCCTGTAACCCTCAAGTGGGTGTATTATAGTATAGCCCTTTGGTCAGGGCAGCCAAAAATTGGGAGGCTCCTCTTTGTCCCTGGATAGAGACGTGCAGGAGGGCCTGTTAAGAACTGGGTGTATTGTAGTATAGCCCTTTTGTCAGGGCAGCCAAAAATTGGGAGGCTCCTGTTTGTCCCTGGATTGAGACGTGCAGGAGGGCCTGTTAAGAAGAACAGGGTGTATTGTAGTATAGCCCTTTTGTCAGGGCAGCCAAAAATTGGGAGGCTCCTCTTTGTCCCTGGATAGAGACGTGTAGGAGTGCCTAAAAACATTTTTCCCATTGAAAAGGAGCGGGTCTCCTGTCGTTGTAATGCCCATTCTAACAGAATGGGCTAAAAAATTTACCACTGCGGGTATACCTCAAACAAGAGCCTAACTATTCTAACGCTCATCATGGTGTCACATGAGGAGAAGGAGGAGCAGTCCAGCGATTAGCCAAAGTACGGAAGTGTGTACCCATGGGTGAGTGGAGGTACATGTCAAATTCAAATAACAAAATTAAATTCAGTTGTCATTTGCTGGTGGTGTGGTGAAGTCTGGCCCAATCCAACCCTTGTTCATCTTGATCAGAGTGAGCCTGTCCGCATTTTCAGTTGACAGGCGGGTGCGTTTATCAGTGATTATTCCACCTGCTGCACTGAAAGCACGCTCTGATAAAACGCTAGTGGCAGGGCAGGCCAGGACTTCCAAGGCGTAGAGAGCCAATTCATGCCACGTGTCGAGCTTCGAGACCCAATAATTGAAAGGCACCGATGAATCTCGCAGTACAGTTGTTCGATCTGCAAGGTACTCCTTCAGCATCTGCCCAAACTTAGCATTTCTGGTGGCACTACCCCGCACCTCAGGGGCTGTGGTACGTGAGGGGCTGAGAAAACTGTCCCACATCGTAAAGACAGTTCCCCTGCCTCTGGCGGATTGGACTTGTGCCCCTCTCGGCCGTACGCCTTGGTTGTCCATCGAATCCTGACCTATGCCGCTAGCGTTTTGTGAGGGGAAGGATTTCACAACTTCCGTGACTATGGCCCTCTGGAACTGCAGCATTTTTGCTGACCCCTCCGCCTCAGGAATGAGAGACATAAAGTTATCCTTGTAGCATGGGTCTAAGAGTGTTGCCAACCAGTACTGATTGTCGGCCAAGATGTTCTGAACGCGAGGGTCACGAGACAGGCAGCTTACCATAAAGTCAGCCATGTGCGCCAGACTCTTAACAGCCATCACTTCATTATCCAGACCAACACGATGACTGAACATGCTGTCCTCCTCCTCCTCCTCCTCCTCCTCATCTCCCCTGTCCTCTGGCCAGCCACGCTGAATCGAGGGTATGACTGGTGTGCATGTCATATCCCCAATTTGGCCTGAGAGTTGATCCATGTCTTCATCGTCCTCCTCCTCCTCGTCATAGTCCTCCACTACACGTTGTGATGACATGAGGCTGGGCTGTGTGTTTTCACCCACACCCACTACAGTTTCTTGCTCTAAGTCATCACGCTCGGCCTGCAATGCATCTTCTTTTATTTTCAGCAGAGACCGTTTTAGAAGGCAGAGTAGTGGTATGGTGACGCTAATAATGGCGTCATCGCCGCTCACCATCTTGGTGGAGTCCTCAAAGGTTTGGAGGACGGTGCATAGGTCCGACATCCATCTCCACTCCTCAGGTGTTATGTGTGGAGTTTGACCCATTTCCCGACAGCTTAGGTGATGCAGGTAGTCCACAACTGCCCTCTTCTGCTCACATATCCTGACCAACATGTGCAGCGTTGAATTCCAACGCGTGGGGACATCACACACTAGTCTGTGGGCCGGAAGACGCAAACGGCGCTGAAAGCTTGCAAGGCCGGCTGAAGCAGCAGGTGGCTTGCGAAAATGTGCTGACAGACGCCGAACTTTTACCAGCAGGTCAGACACCTCCGGGTATGACTTCACAAACCTCTGAACCACCAGGTTGAGCACATGGGCCATGCATGGAACATGCGTCAGCTGCCCTCGCCTCAAAGCTGCCACCAGGTTCCGGCCATTGTCACACACGACCTTTCCTGGCTTTAGGTTCAGAGGTGTGAGCCAGTGATCTGCCTGCTGTTTCAGAGCTGTCCACACCTCTTCTGCATTGTGGGGTTTGTCACCTATGCAGACTAGCTTCAGCACAGCCTGTTGACGCTTTGCAGAGGCAGTGCTGCAGTGCTTCCAGCTTGGGACTGGTGTGGAGGGTACAGTGGATGAGGATGCACAGGTGGAGGAGGAGGAGGCTGAAGAGCATGACATTCCGGAGCTGTAGAGTGTCGGTGAAGCCATGACAGAGGTAGGGCCTGCTATCCTTGGTGTGGGAAGGACGTGTTCCGTCCCTCGCTCAGACTGTGTCAGAGCCTCCACAATATTAATCCAGTGTGCCGTCAAGGAGATGTAGCGGCCTTGCACACAAGCACTTGTCCACGTGTCAGTGGTTAGGTGGACTTTGGCTGAAACAGCATTGTTCAGGGCACGTGTGATGCTGTTGGACACGTGGTTATGCAATGCGGAGACGGCACATCTGGAGAAATAGTGTCGGCTGGGGACCGAGTAACGTGGGACAGCAGCCGCCATCAGGTCGCGGAATGCGTCCGTCTCCACCAGACGGAAAGGCAACATTTCTAGCGCTATGAGTCGCGAAATGTGAGCATTGAGGACTGTGGCATGTGGGGCATTGGCAGCGTATTTGCGCCTGCGTTCAAATGTTTGCTGAATGGATAATTGAACGCTGCGCTGGGACAAGCACGTGCTTGATGGTGGTGTAATTTGTGCTTCAGCAACTTCAGGTGCTGGACCGGAGGCTTGTTCGCGGCCAGCATGGACAGGGGATTGGCTTGCATGCACAACAGCCGAAGACGTAGCAGTGACATCAGCACGCACCGCTCCTCGACTCTGTGGTACTTCCCACAAAGTCGGGTGCTTGGCTGACATGTGCCTGATCATGCTGGTGGTGGTCAGGCTGCTAGTTTTCGTACCCCTGCTGATAGTGGCATGGCAGGTGTGGCAAATGGCCTTTTTAGAGTCTTCTGGAGCCAACTTAAAAAACTCCCAGACTCGGGAAGACCGAACATTTGCACAGGCACCTTGAGTCGTGTTGTTGTTCCGGGGAACGGTTGCCTGCCTTCTGCCTGCGGACGCAACCCTGCTTCGTACTGGCTGTTGGGATGCTACGCCTACCTCCCCCTGTGCACTGCTGTCCTCGCTCTGCATATCCTCCTGCCATGTAGGGTCAGCTACTGGATCATCCACCACGTCGTCTTCCTCTTCCGCACCCTGATCCTCCTCCTGACTTCCTGGCAATTGTGTCTCATCATCGTCCACCCCTTGTTGAGACACTTTGACAACGTTCCGTTCATCATAACGCGGCTGCTCAAATATTTGGGCATCTGTACATACCATCTCCTCATGACCCACTTCAAGAGGAGGTGGCGACAGGCCAGATTCTGCGAATGGATACGTGAACAGCTCTTCCGAGTGTCCTAGTGTAGGATCTGAAATGTCCGTGGACGTGTACTCGGCCAGGTGGTAGGAAGGAGGATCAGGTTGGGAAATGTGCGGTGCAGTATCACGGCTACTGACAGTTGACCGTGCGGAAGACAGGGTGTTTGTGGAGGTGCCCATTTGACTTGAAGCATTATCCGCTATCCAAGTAACAACCTGTTGACACTGGTCTTGGTTCAACAGTGGTGTACTGCTGCGGGCCGTAAGAATTTGGGACAGGACGTGCGAGCGAGGAGATGTGGCCCTTTGTTGTTGCGAAATGAGTGCTTGCACACGACCTCGGCCTCTGCCTGCACCACCATCACGTCCACTTCCTTGTTCCTTGCCAACGCCTTTGCGCATTTTGCCTGTATAGAGCGACAACTGTCTGCTGACTGTGGAGGTCACAGGAGATTAAGATTTTAGTTCCCTAACCTGTAGAAAGGTATGACGTACAACAGTGTGGTGACTGTTGAGATGACAAGAGTTAGGATTTTAGTTCCCAAACCTGTATGAACGTATGACGTACAACAGTGTGGTGACTGTTGAGATGACAAGAGTTAGGATTTTAGTTCCCTAACCTGTATTAAGGTAGTACGTACACCTGTCTGGTGACTGTAATGGTTTCAAGAGAGGATTTTAGTCCCTAACCTGTATTAAGGTAGTACGTACACCTGTCTGGTGACTGTAATGCTTTGAAGAGAGGATTTTAGTCCCTAACCTGTATTAAGGTAGTACGTACACCTGTCTGGTGACTGTTTTGATGACAAGAGTTAGGATTTTAGTTCCCTAACCTGTATTAAGGTAGTACGTACACCTGTCTGGTGACTGTAATGGTTTGAAGAGAGGATTTTAGTCCCTAACCTGTATTAAGGTAGTAAGTACAACAGTCTGGTGACTCTAATGGTCACAGAAAAGCGTGCATTCCAATCTGTGTCACCCTGCCTATATCCTCCTACATTAGTCCTGAGAAGGACTGTTCTGGTCACTGGAAATCTTGGACTCCGATCTGGATCACCCTGCCTATGTCCTCCTAGATTAGTCCTGAGAAGGACTGTTGTGGTCAGCAGCAGTTTGCAGCCCTGATCCGGATCTACCTATGAGGGCCGCAAATCTGTCCCTAATCAGCAGCAGACACTCTCCCTACACTCACTGTTTGGAAGGCTGTGTGCCGAGCACAGCGCGCCGGGAGTTATAAAGGCTCGGTGACGCTGTGCAGGCCGGCCAATCACTGCTATGTCACAACTAACAGGGCTGTGGCATTGCAGTGGTCTGTCAGCCAATCCCTGCACGTGGGCTGGCTCTCAAAAGAGCGCCAACATGGAGAGATGACGACCACGAGCACAGCACGAGTATCGCGAGATTACTCGGTGCTCGGCGAGTCGCCCGAGTACAGTGATACTTGTGCGAGTACCGAGTAGTGGCGAGCATGCTCGCTCATCACTAATCATTAGGCAATACCATTTTTCTTACACCGACTGTCTATATAATACATGGACATCTTGGGACCACCAGAACAAGGATCAGTCTCGTACTGTGCCCTTTGTCTGGGGCTCCTAATAGGAAAGCCTTTTGTAAGACTCCACCAGATATGGCATAAGACGTAACCTATTCTTTTCCCCTTGCAGGAGAGCACATTCTTTCATTTGCCGCATGTGTGGGTAACGCAGAGCTGGTGCGGCTGATATTGTTACACGGAGCTGATGCCAGGGCCGTAGATTCCCATGGTGAGTAAGTTCACAAACCTCATCTCATACCAACATTTTGCATTTGTGTGTGTCTGTGTGTGGTTGTCTGACTCTCCTTAAGAAGATCAACTTGCAACTAGAGCCGAACTGACTCGGGACTCTACTAGTGATGAGCGAGTGTATTAGTTATTATTCATATTCACTACTGGCACGGTTTTTGTGTACTCGCCTCGCTATATTCGGATGTCCCGCCATGCAGTTTTGGCACCTCCTTTGCAGCCACTAAAGATACTCTGCTTCTTAACCAATCACAGTAATGCCACAGACATCTCAGTTGTGGCGTTACTGTGATTGGCTGGCCACACAGCACCATAGGGTCTATTTAAGCCCAGCCGCCGCCATCTTGTGCACATTGCATCTGGAGCCAGCGTTGGAGAAGCATAGGGAGAGATCGCTGAGCTGCCAGGGAGAGTGTTTAGGCCTCTTGATATCACAAAAGCCCTTTTGAGGGCTACCTGCAATGTATACTACATCAGAGTAGAGAAGGAGAGATGCTCAAGCAGAGACAGTTTAAAGGAGCCGCTCACTAGCTCCATAATACCACCAAACAATAGCTCTTTTTAGAGCTGAAGCCACAGAACAAACTTGGAGTAGAGGGAGGGAGAGATTGTGGATTAGGTAAGGAGAGGTTATAGTGTTCTTCTAGTGTCTATCTTAAAACAACTCTTGTCAGTGGCAAAGCTCTATTTTTCCAGTACACAGAGTAGTAGCATTTAGTGCTGACTTTTTTTTTAGCACTGGTCTATTTTCCCCGCTGTTTTAGGGATCATAGCCTTGCTTCTGCTATCCACATCAGTCCAGTTAATACGGTGTTACTGCCCTAGCCAAAGCAGTACTACAAACATGTCCTACTGCCTGCTACATAGCACGCACCAGGCTAGTTTGCCCACTATTTTGGCTTGTGCCATCAACATCTGAAAATCTGTCAGCAAAACCCAAATTGCCAAAAAAGTCTGTTATTAAGGGACAGGGATGTGGTGTTGTCAGTGGTGGGCGACAAGGTACTGAGTGTCGGGTCAGAAGAAGCTTGATGCATCCACTATGTTCCCATTCTAGAATGTAAACAGAGCGAGATCAGATTCCGTCTTGGATTGCAGACACGGCCTCTACACAATTGTCAAGCAGCAACAAATCTTCCACGACCACACAGTCTACTGTCGATACACAGAAGGCTGGCCCTACCAATCCTGAAGCTGGTTCTCCTTCCTCCCACCATTATCATTATCAGTCCCAGAAAATCTATGACCCACAAGCTTGGCCACTCCGAGGATCTGTTTTATATGTATCCTTTGGGTGGCTCTGGCCTATCACCGTGCAGCATTGAAGAGGGACCAATGTATTTGAGGACCAATGGTCAGAAGAAAACCACTTTGAGGAACGTCATTTACTGTCTCCAGAGGTGGAGGCTGAGGATGATGAGACACGGTTGGCCAGCTGCCAACAAAATTGCTACAATGTCAACTGGGAATGAGGATGAGATGGAACATGAGATGGAAGACGAGGTGGTCGATGATGAGTTCACTGATTCGACCTGGACCGTTGACATGCACAGTCATCACATCAACACAGAGGAAGATGGATATGTAGCACCAATACAAGCACCAAGGGGTCGTGAGAACTGGGTCAACTGTTCCCAAGAGCACCCCCACTGTGCGCCAAGTCAGGGAAAGGGGGCATTCTGCTGCAAGTCCTTCAGAAAAAAATATTGTAGTCTGTAGCATCTGCCTTACCAAGCTGAGCAGAGGCCAGGGCAAAGGCAACCTGAGTGCCACCAGTATGCGAAACCACATGACAGTCAAGCACCCCAGTAAGTGGCCGGGACACCAAGGTACCAAATTTGTGTCTGCGAGTCAAACCACTGCCGTGTCACCTGGGCTATGTCCTTCAGAATGTGCTGTTCAGGAAGCTGACGCTGATACCTCCTGACCGCAAGCTGTGTTTGCTCACTCACAGCAAACATCAACCACATCCATTTCCTTTTCCCAGTGAAGCGTCCAGTTGTTCATGCCTGAGAGCTTGGGAAGAAAGCATAAATGCTGAGCCACGCATCCACAGGCACAAATGGTAAACTCGCATGTTGCCAAATTGATAGCTGTGGAGATGTTGCCGTTTAGGGTTGTGTGAACACAGTCTTTCCGTGATCTCTTGGCTGCAGCTGCCCCACGATAGTGTTCCCAGCCACCACTATTTTGCCCGGTGTGCCATCCCTGCGTTACACAAGCACGTGTTAAACAATCTGAACTGTGCTCTCACCAACGCTATAACTGGGAAGGGCCACCTAACAACAGACACCTGGACAAGTTGTTGTGGACAGGGACTATACATTTCTGTCACCGCACTCTGGGTGAACCCAGTGGAGGGTAGGACAAAGGCGCAAACTGGAACATGACACATCCTACCCACGCCAAGAATAGCGGGCCCAACTTCTATCAGTGTTTCCACCTCTTCATATTCCACGTCCTCTCCCCTCCTCCTGCTCCTCTGCTGAATTACCCTCCCAATCACTGCCAAGCTGGGACCTGGGCAAGCAGCGCATCGGCAAAATGTCAAAACGGTCGGCTGAAGCTGATCTGTTTAAGTCAGAAACCACACACTGCAGTAGAGCTGTGGCAAGCTTTAAAACAGACCGATCATTGGGTCTTCCCGCTGCACCTCCAACCCAGTCTGGTCGTCTGTGATAATGGGTGTAACCTTGTGGCAAATTTAAGGTCGGCAAGCAGGTACACGTGCCCATGCATGGCTCCCGAGCTGAAACTAGTTGTTCAGAAATTTCTGAAAAGTTACCCTGCCTTGCCGTACCTCCTTGAAAAGGTGCACCGTACTAGCGCCCATTTCCGCCATTCCTCTACTGCTTTTGCTGGTCTTACAGTGCTGTAAAAGCGCTTAAATTTGCCATGTCACCGACTCATTTGCGACCTGCCCACGCGGTGGAACTCAATCTATCATATGTTGGCGAAGGCTTAGTGAGCAGCAGAGGGCAGTATCTGAATACCAGCTTCAACATGCCCGGCAGACTGAGAGTCATCCACCACACATAACTGGCGAGTGGGTGTGGTTTGCTGACATTTGTGACGTTCTTGAGAACTTTAATTACTGCACCAACATCATGAGTGGTGATCCGGCTATTATCAGCGTAGCCATCCCGCTGCTCTGTCTCTTGAAACAATCACTACATAATCTCAAAGAGGAAGCTTTGGGTGCCCAGAGTCTTTTTCCCCCAGCCTAGGTGAGGCCGCCACCGCAGAGTCTTTTTACCCCAGTCTAGGTGGGGCCGCCACCAGAGTCTTTTTACCCCAGTCTAGGTGAGGCCGCCACCAGAGTCTTTTTACCCCAGTCTAGGTGAGGCCGCCACCAGAGTCTTTTTACCCCAGTCTAGGTGGGACCGCCACCGCCAGAGTCTTTCTCCAGTGATTTCTCTTTTCGCATGTTGTGTAGACTTGACTTGTTTGTTCTTGCAATCCTTGGAGTTGATAACCTTCTTCTCAATTAGCTCCCTGCCAATAGACATTTTGCTAGTGTGATCTATTAAGGTTCAAGCCAGAAACTCATCTACAAACCGCTGTTTTGGGCTCTATCGCTTCACTATTGTATAACACAGTTTGTCGGCCTGATTGAGGTGCGCGGGACACTGTTTTAGGAATTGGTTTGTCTGCATTAATTGCACCAGAAAATTCTTTGATCAATAAATTTATTTTCGACTGTAACGAAAAGATTATTTCGAGCTTTCTTACCGATTCAACCTAATTCTTACCTTTTCAGGAAATACCATCCTCCATATCTTGACACTACAACCAAATAAGATGTCTGCTAGTCAGATGTATGACCTGATTGTGAGACATCACAAGGAGAAATATGGTCCAGGGCTTGAGGAGATAAGCAATAACGAGGATCTTACCCCATTAAAAATGGCAGCCGTGGAAGGTAACACTGTGGTATGTATTCAGAGGAGACCATATGGAGTATTTTAAGAAATTTCCAAATTTGTCCTATTAGAATTCTGCCTCTCAAAGGTTTAGCTGCTGCCTGCATCTGTAGAGGTCGTCAGTTCAGATCCCAGGAACACTCAAAAAAAGAATTGCCTATTAGAATCTTGTTGAACCACACAATTCACTTTTATTCTATTTCCATATTCCAGTTTTACACAATTTTATTAATTTTTCTTTTTTTTAAGATGTTCCAGCACTTGGTACAAAAGAGAAGACAACTACAGTGGACGTTTGGTCCCATCAGCTGCTTTCTCTATGACCTGACAGAGATTGACACGTGGGAAGATCCTCATTCTGTATTGGATTTGGTGGTTTCTGGGAAAAAAAGAGAGGTGTGTGCAGTGTTGTAACTTGAAGCTCATGGGCCCCGATGTGAAAGCTCTAACGGGGCCCCCAATTATTGCAAATCTTTAATAGCAATAGTCTTTTTCTAAAGGCAAAAGGGACTTTTGGGGCCTCTGAGCCTCCAGGGACCCGGTGTGGTTGCACCTATTAGTTACGCCCCTGGGTGTGTATAATGTAATCCATGATGTATTCTAAAAAATATGTGCAGCACAAGAGAAGTCCTAAAGTCTTTGCAGGATCTCTACAGATTAAAATTATGTATTACACAATGCCCGTTCAAATCAATCAATCAAGGTTGTATGTGTAAAGACCCCGTACGCTTTGTATAAAAATGGGCCAAACCTGACAATTTTCATAAGGAACGATCAAGCATCTAATGTGTGTTTTGGGTCTGAAAACAATCAGGAACATAAGGATTGGGCGGTTGGAATTCACTTGGTGGATCCTGTTGTGCGAGGACACTTGCGCCCATTATGGTCACATTGTGGTGACATCACCACAGGTCCTTAACCCATTTCTGCTATACTTAGCATCTATAGTGATAGCAATATATTGCAAAGTATAGCAGAAATGGGTTAAAGTGTGACCGTAATGGGTGAAGCTAAGCAAGCCTGAAGTGAAGGACTTGTTGGTTTAGTTCCACCCATTAAGGTCCCATGGTTATGACATCACCACAGGTCCTAAACAAATTTTTGCTATATTTGGCTCCTGCAGCAATATATTATAATGTGTGGTGGGGGAGGGACATTACTACATTTTAAAAATAGCAAGACCAAAGAGAATCCATCTTTGAACACCTGAGTATACAAAGATGGTGGCATGACCCAGCACGTGTATGTGCTACTATCTTTGGGTGCATGGGGGGGGCAGAGAGAAAGAGAGTGCATGGGAGCAGAGCGAACACAAGGGGGGTAACATCTGGCCAGCGCCACAAATCCCTCCTCTATTGTGATTTCACCGCTCTCCTGATGGGATGGCATCGGGCACCCTTCTAGTATTAGATAGTCTTCATGAAAATCTCTATTTCTTTCCAGGCACAACGGATATTGGACTTAACTCCAGTCAAGGAGCTGGTCAAAACAAAGTGGCGGAGGTTCGGCCGGCCGTATTTCTGGACCATGAGTGTTATTTACATTCTGTACATGATTATTGTGTCTCTAAGTTGTGTGAACCGACCTCTTAAGCAAAGACCAGACAACCGGACCGATCCCAGGGACATCAACGTTATGGTGCAGAAGTCCCTAAATGTGAGAATCTTGCATTCATTTATATGCTCAAAGTCAATATGTTATATCAGCATTTTTATTTTATTATTTTTCCATTTGCTATGGTTGGTGGGGCAGGAGACCGTGCATGGAATGTTACTAGTTTTAGTTGCTTTTCTGACCCAGCATTGAGGACACCATGCAGATTTGCAAGAGGGCGGAACGTACATCGGGGTTGTTGAGTTTCTTGTGACTTCAGCGTGTGTCACATGGAAATATGTATACATATAACTGCGTGCTGAATGACAACTTGTCTGTAGGCAACAGAAGTACAATATGCAGGTCCATTATTCTTTTAGTAATGACATATTTTAAGTGTTTTCTGTACATGTGGTATTTCTGGCCATGTAAAGGCAATAAGGGTAGGACATCACTATGTGCGGAGTTATTACCAAATATCATAAATACACTGGCGATGAAAATTAGGCAACAATGTTGATTTTTTTTCAGACAGAATGTGATCTACATTGATGAAGATTTGGCGGTTTTTGTGTACGGGGGTCAACAGCCACTAGAACAGGGTTTCCCAAAATAACCAAAATTTATCAACCTAAAACCTTTATTTTACACAAAATGAGATGATCCTAATGAGAGAACAGCAATGACTGTAGACCAAGAAAAATTAACACTTAATGTTGTGAAGGGAGTCATCAATCAGTAAGAAGTGTAAAGGCCTTTGCTTTGTACAGGCCTTTGCTTTGTACAGGCCTTTGCTTTGTACAGGCCTTTGCTGTGTACAGGTCTTTGCTTTGTACAGGCCTTTGCTGTGAATGACTTCAGCACATCTACGGCCACAGGACATCACTAGTCTCTCTCTGCTCTGGGGGGATTTTGCTCCACTCTTCTTCCAGTCTTTTGCACTGCTCTGGGGGGATTTTGCTCCACTCTTCTTCCAGTCTCTTGCACTGCTCTGGGAGGATTTTGCTCCACTCTTCTTCCAATCTCTTCCACAGTTCTATGACTGTTGGGGGTTTCTTGTTCATAACTTTGTCACTTAGGATTTTCCAGAGGTTTTCGATTGGGTTTAGATCAGGACTCTGGGCCCCATTTCAATGTTTCAAGGTTTTCTGTTTCAAGGAACTGCTTTACCTTTTTTGCTGTGTGACAGGGGACATTGTCCTGCATGACAATTGCTGGCTGAGTGCTAGATGCAAGTAAGGAGCCACGTGTTGTTGAAGAAGGTTCTGATCCACACTTGCATTCACTCTGCCATGTAGCTGTATGGGTACCTTTACACACGGCTACATTTGTAGCTTGTCACCAGGTAACTTACTGGTTGCAGTGAAATCATGGATACAAGGTTCTATCTTGTTGCTGTGTACAAATGGAATCATGTATCCATGATTTCACTGCAACCAGTAAGTTACCTGGTGACAAGCTACAAATGTAGCCGTGTGTAAAGGTACCCTATGAGAGGTCCAACCCCTGCAGCAGAAAACCTTTCCCAAACCATGACACTTCCTCCACCACCTTTCCCTGACTTCTTTATACACTTTGGGTTAAATCTTTCCCCAGTTTGTCGACGAACATCATGTTTCCCATCAGACCAAAATAAATTAAACTTGCTTTTGTGGTGCCCCTGTGGATCCAGTCGCCACAGAGGTACTTCACCCCTGTTAGGGTGTAGCATCCCACTCACTGGTAAGTGGTGTACAGACCGGTACTGGGACACACAGATCACACTAGGAACAATTGTAGTGGGGTTGGGTGGTGAAGGAAGTAGTTAGAGGGAGCACTTGGGGAGGAGTGAGGTCAGGAGGAACACACATAGATGACATGGGACACATGACAGAGGGTATAAAAAGAGCGAGAAACATCTAGAATACAGGAGATGACAGTTATGAGAATAGACAGTTGTACAGTTGAGAAGAGAATTGACCAGCTGAGGAGAGGTGGTAGAACAGCTGAGGAAAGGCCATTGAGGTCAAGTTGGAGGGAAGCTAGAGAACGTACGCCTGAGAAGTATCCAAAGGTCTGGAGCAAATGGGAGCTTGTCCTAAGGCCGAACACTAGAGCAGAACATCACCCATATGGAAGAGGGGGTCCCCGAGATACTGGAAGTGAGCAATCCACCCCTGGGTCTCATATCCAATGTCAGGCGCAGGAAAGTGGAGGGACAAGGCCGCAAGGGACACTGGGAACCCAAAAGACTAGTGAAGAAGACCAAGCTCAGCTAGCAACCCGAAGGCTGTGCCACTTTCATGGTGACTCAGCCGTCAACCGCGCATATCAGCTAAAAAGGTGGCAACCAAAGGACTAAGGGGATACACTGCAGGTTAAACCCTAAGAAAAGCCCACAGAGGGACAGAGAAGGGGTGCCGCTTATGCATCATCCTACTACAAATGAGTTGCTGGATCCGTGCCTCCAAGAACCCAGTGCTCAGTAGGCTGCTGCACTAAGACTGTGAGGAAAAGATCTGAAGACTGCAACCCGCTGTGTCTGTGAACATTCTTAATGCGTCTAAAGCACCAGAAACACGACTACCAACTCGCTCAGGTACCTTTGGCCACCTTAGGGGTCAGCCCTACCCGTAGAGGGCTTAAGAACATTGCTGCCTCCCAACCACCGACCCCTAGGAAGACTGTCGAGCAGTGGCGGCCGTCTATAGCCACGGCCTGCGGGTGGTGTCACGTATAAATGAGCAAGTATCCCCAGGTCCAGTCATCACTGCCCAGAATGAACCCTCCAAGCCAGATCCTTAATAGTACCTTTACACGCCGCTACAGAAGGTTGGAAACAACCGGGTGTCTCACGAGCACGCACCAACTGTTGCAAACGGTACCCGATACCGCCTTTACACGCCGCTACAAGGTGCTCTACAGAAGGTTTAATCTATCCCTGGAGGCACCGCCGGGTGCCGCAGGTTACCTTCTGTAGAGCACCGTCCCTCCTTTACACACCGCTACAGAATATGGGAGGACCTGGGGCAGCAGGGACAACACATAGGCGTGCCAGAATTGTGGATTACGAGACGCTCATACGATGATTGGACAATGCAATAGCATCATGATTGGCCAGCCAGCGCAGGAGGCAGACTAATACATGATGCTATAGCAATTGTGTAGTGTGACTGGTCAGCTCCTTAAATATGCCGCCCTATGCAGCGACAACCAATCGTAACGCAGGAGCTTCCACCAATGATCGCTGAAGGGGGGCGTTTTCCTGGAGACTGTGTCACACCCCAGGGAGTTAACTAGGTGGCGAAAAAACCTTACTGTACCGTATTTAGACGCCGCTACCATCGGGTTGAAATCAACCTGTTTTAGAGCACTGCTCTGAAACAGGTGCCGCAAGTGATGGCTGGCAACAACCTACTTTACATGCCGCTACCTCGGGTTGATTTGACGGTGCAAGATACATTTGTCTCCGTAACCCGGTTGTTTTCAACCTTCTGTAGCGGCGTGTAAAGGTACCTTAAGAGAGAGAGCAATCCACACCGAACATTTAATGACACCGCCAGGGTCATGGAGCCAGGTCCCTGTCCCTGTGATCCCCGTGATGAAGCCTCAAAACAGCCCGGTTTCGAGTATCCTATGGCCCTGGATGGATGTGTCGCTTTCATCACTAAAATGAACTGTGGACCCTTCTCCTCTGTCCACACAATATGCTCCTCACCAAAGATGAGTCTATTTTTGCTTCTTTTTGCTAGTGAGAGTTTTTCTCACAGCAGAGTGGCCTTTCAGTCTAAATGCTCTTAAACATCGTAAAGCCTCTTTCACACATCTGTGTCTCCGGTATGTGTGCGACACATACCGGAGGCACGGTCACACGGACAGCAATGTTGCTCTATGGTCCCCCATCACATGTCGGTGACTGCGCATGGACTGTGTCTCTGTGTTGTGCAGACGCATGTCCGTGTGCTGCACAGGGCGACATGTACATTTCCATCAGAAGCACGGACACAAGGACATATTCAGGTCAATGGGTCTCTGCAAAAACGTCTCACATACGTGTGTCCTTCGTGTGCCAGCCGAAAGTTTAAAGCTTAAAAATATTTGTATACTCACCTGCCTCTATCGCTCCCTGTTCCTCTCACTCTTGGGGCCGCTCATTACTCTCATCTAATATTCACTGCTCTGAGTTCAGCAGTGGCCCTGGAAGTGAGAGGAGCAGGCAGCGCTGGAGGCAGGTAACTATGCAATGACAGGCTGTCTGTGTGCTATCTGAATATCACCCAGATAGTACACAGACAGCATCGTGCTGTGTGACACCGTGATAACGATGTCACGGACGACTTCGCCCATTCACAGCAATGAGCAGGGATCGTTCGCGGGGATACCTGCTCACTACATCGTTGGTGAGTTTTTCACGATATCTAGACATGTGACATCTCACCGGCGATGTTGGAATGCTGCCAAAAAATAGGGCGCGCCCACGAGATCGCCGCCGACATCGCCAAAGTCGTGCCGTGTAACGGTACCTTAACACCAACAACTTGCAGGGATCTGAGTGTTCTCTAATTGTGATCAGTGTCGTGTTCATTCATCTCATTTACATTTTTATTCTGGGCTTTAGAATATATTGAATTAATGAAATAATCTTATAATGAATAAATTACTCATGGTAGGAGATTGTCACATAGGAAAATACAATGACCTTAACATTGAGGGAAGTGTGTGCTGTTCTCTAATTAAGATTGCCGGTGTATGTTGTCATCATTTTTATAGAGTATTTCTTCCTAAATACCATAAAACCTCTATGAATAGAACTCCTCGAGTTGTCCTTGTTGTCAGGACAAATATAGATTATATATAAACTTTTATAAATACATATAATTGAAATATTTTCTTTCTAGTAATGCTCGGTGCCAACTAACCGGACCAGAGACTCCTTTACTAACACCCAATAGTTTTAATGTTTTCAACTTCTGCATTATCTTATATTTTGTACATGCACAAATTATTATTTTATTTTACCCATGATTAAAATTAACCATTGCTATAAATAATATTACTTGATTGAGGAAAAACATATATAATTTTTAGAGTAAAAATATTGATTTATCATTTCATGGTGGGAAAAATAAATATATAATACTAGATGGTGGCCCGATTCTAATGCATCGGGTATTCTAGAAATGTATGTAGTTTATTTATGAAGATTTAAGAATAATGCAATGCAAAGCTGGGTTTAAATCCTGCGCCAATTTGTGGCCGGACTGTGCCTGTCACTGGTCGCGGGCGGCTGGCGCGACGAATTAGCAACGCAGGATTTCCATTACAGACAAACAGACAAAATTAGACAATTATATAGTAGATACCTACAGCAGTGCCAGTGTTCAGTAATGTCGGTGCGGTGGTGTCTGTGTGCAGCCGTGTCTGTGTGCAGCAAAATCAGTGTACAGCAGTGGCGGTGTGCAGCAGAGTCAGTGTACAGCAGTGGCGGTGTTCAGCGGTGGCGGTGTTCAGCGGTGGCGGTGTTCAGTGGTGTCAGTGTGCGGTGGTGTCAGTGTGGTTCACAGGTATGTGCTGGAGAGGCAGAGATCACAGGGATATGGTGATGGCATCACGATGGGGGCGAGCTCTATGGCACTGGAGTGGCCATCTCTCCCCCTCCCTAATGTGGTCTCTTCCCTGTCCGCTGTTTTATCCCCCTTGCTCTCTGACCCCTCTGCTATGCTCACGCTCTTCCCCCCTTCACTGTGCTTGCTCTCTGCCCTCCTCAACTGTGCTTGCACTCATGTGGCGGCAGCGGCATGAGGAAGAGGATGGTGTCATGAGAAACTGGTGCAGTTCCTCTTACGGCAGGCTGTGGGATGAATTCGGGCTGAGTGCAGAATGGGTGAGTGCGTGTAGGGTGCATATGGGCTGAGCTGAGTGCGGGCTGACCGTGGGCTGAGCTGAGTGCGGGCTGACCGTGGGCTGAGCTGAGTGCGGGCTGACCGTGGGCTGAGCTGAGTGCGGGCTGAGCTGAGTGCGGGCTGACCGTGGGCTGAGCTGAGTGCGGGCTGACCGTGGGCTGAGCTGAGTGCAGGCTGACCGTGAGCTGAGCTGAGTGCAGGCTGACCGTGGGTTGAGCTGAGAGCGGGGTGATCGTGGGTTGAGGGAGTGCAGGCTGACCATGGTGTGGACTGAGTGTGGGGGCTCAGTGAGTGCTGTGGCTGAGTGTGGGGGTCAGTGAGTGCTGTGGATGAGTGTGGGGGCTCGGTGAGTGTGGGGGCTCGGTGAGTGTGGGATGACCATGGTGTGTGGTGAGAGTGGGCTACAGCTCATTACCTGGCTGCTCTCTGCTCCCCATCTATTCTGCTTAAGGGTCTGGGGTGACGTCATGGACCATTGCTCCGCCCATGATAGTGACATCACCCCAGGCCCTGTAAGTCCAAGCTTATCTGCATCAGCGATATCTCGCAGAGGCAATGGCTGGCGAGGGGCAACGGCGTTGGGTTAGTGGGGGGGAATGCAGGAACCGGGCGGTGGTTCACTGGGCGGACAGTTGGAAGCGGGCGGGGGAGCATGTAGCGAGCTGCGGCCACTATATCAGCATATCCATCACTTGGGTGTGGTAATATGGCAGGCGGAAGTGGCATAGTTGACATCCAGATGGAAGATATATATAGAGATGGAGGAAAATGAATTATCGCCATATAATTAAAATAATAATAAGATTTTTTCCTCCAAAAAAAACATATATATGTATATATATGTTATTGGAGGAAAATAATAATATTATTATTATTATTATCATTATTATTATATGGAGGAGAGTAAATACATTTTGCTCCATACAATGGTGATAAATATTTGTTCTTCCAATAAAATATATACCCATATATATTTATTTTTTCCCTCCATGAAATGATAAATATATCGTTTTACTCTAAAAACTACCGCTATATATTTTTTCCTCAATGTAAAATTATATATAGATATATAGATGATATTATAATAATTGTATAGATATATGTATATATAGATATTGTAATAATTATAATATATTATGTATAAATAGATATTGTAATAATTATATATTATACATATAGTAGTAATTATAATATATTATTATTATATGGAGGACCGTAAATAAATAATAAATACTTTCTTCCAATAAAATATATATATATTTATTTTTTCCCTCCATGAAATTATAAATATATCATTTTATTCTAAAACCTATACATTTTCCCTCAATGTAAAATTATATATATATTGTAATAATTATATATAATTACAATATTTTTTTAATGGAGGGCAAATATAATAACTTATATTATTTTTCTGTTATTATAAAAATACATAGATTTCATGGAGGAAAAACCACACTATTTTCCCCTTACCATATAAAAAAATATTTGTATGTTAAAAATAAAACAAGGTTGGGAACATATTATACTAACTTTAATATCGGTCGTCATGTCTTGGTCACAAGTGTGAAACATATCAACATATTTGATGATGACCTGACCCCTACAATACAACTGATTGTCAGAGAGCTACTTGGTTGACCCGTGCCCTTTTTTGGGGGGATGTACCTCTGTGCGCTTGCCGTGATGGAGACCTTTTTCATTGTTGTCCCTTTACCTCTTTGGGGCGGTCATTATACAGAATAGTCATATACGTACTGTATTTAGTGACTTGTTGGGGCAGAAATAAATCCGGCCAGGTCCATCCGCCACATTGTTTCCCCCCTTTTTTTCTGTTCCTGTAAGGAGAGGAGCAGACCCGGCCGCAAAACGCCCAAATTGTAGGGATTGAGGAGAACCTGCTAAGATGATCACTATGGAGCAGAGTAACCAATACAAATGATTCTTATTTTGTATTAATTCTATTGGCAATCATTGAGAAATTGACCTTTGGCGCCATATGCAAATTAGCCTGAAAGTGCCTTGGGGGCGGGTTGATTAAATTGACACATCGGCCCTTTAAATTCATAACCTATTTCTATATGGTCAAATATTGAGGCCAATGGACTCTGGGGTCATTAACATTATTCTATTCCTTAAAGAATTAACATAGTCCGGAATGTTCAATGGCAGTAATAGCACTGCCGAATATTAATACCGCCTTATAGTCTTTTAACCAATCCCATACAGGTAAAGCTATGTTCTCAAGAAATTGTGACGCCCTTCCTTCACTAATGCATGTACGGTATCTTTCTTCTAGGAATCCTATGTCACGCCTAGTGATTACCTACGTCTGGCGGGGGAAATGATTAGCGTCGTAGGCGCCATTATAATCTTATTAATAAAGGTAAGGAGTGGATTTAGTAACTCGGTCACTGTACATTGCCATGTGGTTAGATCTAAATGAACTCTCTCCGTAGATCCCAGATGTGATTCAGATTCGTGAAGCGCGGTATCTGACCCGTGCGGTGCAGGGAGGACCCTTCACCCCGATCATGTAAGGAGCGCCATGATGGTGTCACCGATGTCTCTCATTAGTCCTTACATATGTAAAAGTGAAGTCGTTTCACCTTAGTGAAATTAATGTTCTGATCACTTCTCTGGGCGGACACAGACGGTAGAGGGGCCCCTGTGTAGGCACTGTATATGGGCCGCCACTTGATGAAGAAAAAAAATCTAATTCCTCCCAATGCCCGTTCCTCTCATCCCAAAGCGAAGGAACAATACAGAAAAATATCCTGCACTCGTAGGTGAAATAAAAAATATTTAGCTTTATTTCTTCAGTAAAAAGAATATCAAAATCAAGATAAAAGTTGACACGTTTTGAAAACTATCTGCAGCTTTGCTATGATAATGGAAAACAAGTTCAAAATGCTTTTTTTTCCAACCCCTTCACAACACGACTTATATTCATATTGTGTTATGTCCTATGTTTGGGAATTATTCAATGTTTTTTTTTGTGCTGCGTTGTGCGTTTTCTGTGTTGCTAGGCAGACGTTGCCTTGTTAGTATTTTGTCCCTTTCCTCTCCCTGTAGCTTTGTGATGCCAGTTTACTCCTCCTTCTTCCCCATGTAGTTCTTTTTCTGCCTTGTTAGTATGTTGTCCCTTTCCTCTTGCTGTTGCTTTGTGATGTTAGATCACTCCTCCTTCTTCCCCATGTAGTTATTTTTCTGCCTTGTTAGTATTTTGTCCCTTTCTTCTCCCTGTAGCTTTGTGATGTCAGTTTACTGCTCCTTCTTCCCCATGTAGTTATTTTTCTGCCTTGTTAGTATTTTGTCCCTTTCTTCTCCCTGTAGCTTTGTGATGTCAGTTTACTGCTCCTTCTTCCCCATGTAGTTATTTTTCTGCCTTGTTAGTATTTTGTCCCATTCCTCTCGCTGTAGCTTTGTGATGAGTCTTACTCCTCCTTCTTCCCCATGTAGTTCTTTTTCTTCCTTGTAAGTATTTTGTCTCTTGTCTCTCCCTGTAGCTCTGTGATGTCAGTCTTATGCCTCCCTTCTTACCAATGTAGTTGTGTCCATACTAAGATGGCAGGAACATGTTTTACTGCTCTGTGAAGAATCACTCTTTCTACCTGCTGCATTGTACATCAATACAAGATTTTCAGTAAAAAGCCTATACACTTCTCCTGGATTCTTATTACAGAGTCTGTATGGCTGAGTTAAGTTATTTGAGACACCTTCATATGAATGTGTATGAATGGGGGCTGTGCACCGGTGTCTGGACGCATGTGTCACCTCCTGGGGGAATCTGCAGCCATCTGCTAGATGCAATGGGTAGAAAAAAGTGTCAAAACTTCGGTGAGTTTTTCTATATATTTCTTAGTACCAATTCGGTGATTTTTGCTTAAAGCTAAATTATACATGTGTTATACATGTGGCTAGGTACTCGTGAGTGTAAGGGCCCTTGACGGTGGGTCACGAGCTTACGATATTCTGGCGCCATAATACCAACTGACACCTTACATCATTTATTATAGTGTCAACTTGCATCTTTTTATCCATTGCAGTTGAGGTTGTGTTCCTCTAGGGGGCGTCTGTCACAGTGATGCATGTCCTCAGTGCTGAGTGGCCCGCCCGGCCTGGGGGCGGGCTCAGACACTATATGTATCACCTGGATGTGAGTGGCAGAGGCCTAGTGGAGTCCATGTGTCTGCATTCACCACCAGCCCCCTCCTTGTTAGCATGGCTGGTCGCCTGGTTGCCACAAACCGCCCCCATGTTATGGGTTGCAGGGGGCTGTGCACCGGTGTCTGGACACGTGTTACCTCCTGGGGGAATCTGTAGCCATCTGCTAGATGCAAGGGGTAGAAAAAAGTGTTAAAACTCCATATGGACATCCAGTATAAGGGTAGTTCAGGCATCTATTTTACCTTTTGAAGCTGTGAAACAGAATAGATCATATGTCATGTTCCTATCTTTTGATGCAGGGTCACATGGAGAGCCTGCATCTTTCCCTGCGTATGATGGCTGATTTAATCAGCCATCATGTGCCTCTAACAGCAGCAGGTAGATCGGAGATTCGCCTGCCGCTGTTAACCAGTTAAAACCCATTGTCAAAGATTGACAGTGGGATTTGACATGATCCGGCATGGATGTGCATCATAACCTGCTCCTTTTGACGTCATCATGGTGCATCGATGTGTTGTCATGACAGTCGGTGGTCAGCTGAAAACCTCCTGTGCTCTGTGTGTTCAATGACTATCCTGGATTTTTAGGTTTTTCTGAAGTTAGGCTTTTATTCCACCTTCGAGTGCAGGATATTTTTTCTTCTAGATTTGGAGGCCAAGCTGAGCCCCATTGGACGGTGACCTCACATCTCCCTATACTCTTCTATTCTCCCAATTGGTCTTGTAGTTTTTCATCTTTGTTCTTATGCTTTTTATTCCTAATGCATTCTTCGACCCCCGCAGCATGACTTTCCCATGTCTGGTTCTGGTGATACTAATTCTGAGACTCACCAACACCGATGGAGAGGTGATCCCGATGTCTATGGTGCTGGTCCTGGGCTGGTGCTACGTCATGTATTTTGCCCGTGGGTTCCAGATGCTCGGTCCGTTTACCATCATGATTCATAAGGTAGGCGGATTTCATGACCTAGATCTCTGCACCAGATGGTCACAAAAAGACCTTTCAAACATTTTGCGTCTTAAGACATCGCTAATAATTGTGTCACAATATAAGGCCAGTGGCACACTGAGTAATACTCATGCAAGATACTCTCACGAGTCTCGCATGCCTCACCCGGACCAGCTGTTTGTCTGGACAGGCCACATGGAAACACAAGCAGCTGATAAGCTCCCGTCCAGAGAGCCGGTGGCCATTCTGGTTGAGGCATGTTAGACTCGAGGGAGTATCTCGCATGTGTCTCGCTCAGCGTGTCTCCGGCCCAAGTCTGCAAATTCAACAGACAAGGCACTCCCGTTTTTTGATGCGTTCTTTGGAGCTTATTAAATTAGTGTGCTCAAACGTTTCTGTCAATAGTAGACCTTCGTCAGTAACTTAAGATTGGACCCATGCCTTATAAGTCTGTGTTGTGTGCAATCTACCACTGTGGCACTAAATTTTCATGAGGACTGTAGCAGTATCCACCACTAAATGAGGGTGCCAGGACATTGCACACACGTTTGGACCCATGCCTTATAACTCTATGTTAAGTTACTGACGAAGGTCTACTAAACACTGAGAGTTATAAGGCATGGGTCCAATCTTGTGTGCAATGTCCTAGCACCCTCATTTAGTGGTGGATACTGCTACAGTCCACATGCAGACTCTCACATGAAGATTTAGTGCCGCAGTGACATATAAGGCATGGGTCTAATCTTAAGTTACTGGCGAAAGTCTACTATTAATCGAAACATTTGAGCACACTGATTTAATAAACAATATCAAAACACAGGAGTGCTTTGTCTTTTGAAATCTACTATATGGTCTGGAATCCTACTTATGCACCCACACAGTAAAACCCACTAGTGCCGGGTTCTTCTTTACTAAATGCCCCGTTACACGCTGCGATGTCCCAGCGATCCCACAAATGATCGGAAACGCTGGGACGTCGCTATCTGATTGCTGGTGAGCTGTCACACAGGTAGACTCACTAGCGATCAGGACCAGCAAGAACGCTGGTTTCCAGGGTAAACAGCGGGTAAATAAGCAGAGCGCTGCGCTTAGTTACCCGATATTTACCCTGGTTACCAGCCTCTCAGAGTGTGATGTGCAGCGCTGGGAGATCGTTCACACACCGATGCTGGCCGCCCAGCGGGAGACAAACAATAAAATTATGGTTCTGGCCATTATTGCACGATCAACGAACATATCATTGGTCGTTGATACGTGTCACACACAACAATGTCGTTTCGACGTCGCAAAACTGGTGACGTTGCAACGATATCGTTAACGATATCATAGTGTGTGACGGTGCCTTAAGTCTGCAAATTGACCGTGAATACACGTGTTACGGATATCTGCATTTGGTGCATATGCCACCATCAAAAATAAAGAGTGGAGAAAGTTTACAATACTTGTCTTCTCCCTAGATGATTTTTGGGGACTTGCTCCGCTTCTGTTGGCTGATGGCTGTGGTCATTTTTGGATACACTACCAGTAAGTAAAACTTGTCGACTTTTTTGGTTATCCTGAAACAGACCAAAAAGGCACCTCAATTAAAAAAAGATAAAAAATCTCAAAAATAAATTTGTATCTTTTTAATTTTTTAAAATGTTTTAAAAAAAATCTCAAACTTTATCTGCTTTAAAATTAGAACTATGTATTCATTTCTACAGCCTTCTACATCATCTTCCAGACCGAGGACTCCAGCCAGCTGGGACACTTCTACAATTACCCTATGGCCCTGTTCAGCACCTTTGAACTTTTCCTCAATGTCATCAACGCTCCAACAAATTATGACGTTGACCTTCCCTTTATATTCCACGTAACATATTTCTCCTTCACCATCATTGCCAATGTCCTCATGTTTAACCTTCTGATAGCCATGATGGGGGACACTCACTGGAGGGTGGCCCAGGACCGGGATGAGCTGTGGAGAGCTCAGGTAAAGCTCAGTGGATACAAGAGTTTCAGAACTTTGTTTTTGAGCCTGAAGACGTCGTGGCTACCTTAGAATTATGTACAATGGCTGTAAAATTTAATTTACTAAATGACTTAAATTAAGAAATGGACCAAATTTAGGCTGAGTTCATCAGCTTGGCTTGCACCCTTCTCCATCCAAGATAGAAGATGTAGGAGGGTTGCTTAGCTAATGATGTAATGAGTCCGGCATCCACCCCCGAGGAGCAGCCATAATACCATCTAAACCACTTTATCTCACCAGACAACCCCAAGACACGTTGTGATGTTTGTCTAGCAAGGGGCCTCCAAAACAGGCGAAGATGCTCCAGAGTTGGTGATGGGCACCTTCCAATGGGTCACGTTGGACCCACCAGAGAATATTGAGATTTACAGATCATAAGGAAATTGTCTCAAAAAAATGTAGTAATATTATTTCACATAGGTCATGACTTTTATGGACAAATACCATATATATTTTTAACTTAACCCCATATAGTAATATATTAGACAACCTACCCAAGATAAAATTTCAGGTGACCTTTATGAACCCTGTTGTGGCCAGGTCTCCTGGTGTGGATCTTGTACAATTAGACTTGTGGTTATGGAATATTACTTCATCACCTACCTTTCTTCTGCTACTTCAGGTTGCTGCCACTACTGTTATGTTAGAGCGAAAGCTTCCTCGATGTCTCTGGCCTCGAACTGGAGTGTGTGGCACTGAATATGGTTTAAGAGATCGATGGTATCTCCGGTAAGCTCAAATCAATCATTCCTAAACTGTTATATACTTATGTTGTGGCATCTGTCATCCACTTCCGTCCAGCTTCCCTTAATCACGCAGCGGCGACAGTTATTTTTGCACACCCAGGTAATGGGTGTGCAAATATGGCATCCGCTAGCGGTTTGAGCCCATTGCACAGTACTGCTAGCGGTGCCGCCAACACCCAAAACCGATGACTGGAATCTGCTGCCGCAAAATCCGCTGTTCACGCCACCCACACACTTTGTCCAGCATAACCACCACACCGCCGAATGACTAACTGCGCCCGTGTCTGCCCAGTGCACGCAGGCGCAGTTAGACTGCCAAGATCTTTGGAACAAACTGTGCATGTGCGCGCTGGGTACATGCAGCGTTTGGACACCAGCACTCACCGCACTGGGAAGACAGACACGTCACAGGGGAATGGAGACATGGCACAGGGGAGAAAGAGAGAGAAAGTGCATATGGGGGAGACAGCTCTAAGGAGAGCGCACACAAGGGGAGAAGACAGCAAAGGGGGAGAGCATACAGGGGGTAGACGGTTTAAAGGAAAAAGCACATGAAGGGAGAACACAGGCCAGATGGAGGAGGAGGGCACATGGGGGAAAGCCAACTTGTTATCGTTAAAACTTTTCAATAAAGCTACTAATATGCATATCGTAGATGGTCTGATGTTAAATTATGGTCTAATTTTTAAAAAAAATTGTTTTGGTTAAAGCAATCCCTAAAAATTAACTTCTGGTTGTATTCCAGTGTGGTGGTGAGGAAAGACCTAAGTCAACAGAAGATCCGCCGTTATCTTGAAGCATTCCAAGGACCTGAAGGAGACCACCTCGATAAGGAAGCCAACAATGTCCTTAAATGTGACACAACATTTTCCTCAACCATAAAACCCAATCTTCCCATCCTGAAGGTGACAGAGGTGGATACACATGAGCCACTAAGGACATCAGAAACTCAACATAGTCAACTACCTGGTGACACAACCAACATACAAAGAACATACAAGACCCATCTCGAGCTACCACAAGTATATCTAGAACCGCAAAGGAGAGAATTACCGGGGAAAATCGATGTGGCGTCATCAGTAGTACGGAAAGGTAGCAGTCGTGGATGGCAGATATTGAGATCAGTTCCTATACAACAATTAGGAGTGCCGGTACCACAAGATGCCGATAGTGAAGCTGATGAGGAAGAAATACACCATGTCTGATAAAAACCTGCAATGCTGGAGACAGAGTGACATTGTTCCTCCATAAGGAATAAAAAACTTAACTCAATGAGTTAAAGTCTGGTCTTAACCAAAAAAATGTTATATAGCTACAATACTTGTAGAAAGCAAATATGTCTAAAAGACCTGAGAAATACTGGGAACAAAGTCAACTTTTAAGAAATGGGTCGTTGTCCCAGAAGATACAGTATTATGTCGTTTTTAACTATGAACCCTGTGGAAGCGGTGATGTGAGACATTTGCCTTTTTGTAAAGTTGTATATCGATACCTAAGGACTATTTTCCGTATGATACACTGCAAGAGGTGATCAGTATATGGACCGATGACCTATGAAGCAATCATGTTTCCGCCATCTTCCTAGCAGATACGCAATAAAATGTATTTTAGAATGAGACATTTTCACAAATTTTATTGGTTTCCAACATATTTAAACATATTTAACTTCAGCTCAATGTTGAGCCACGGCGACTTGATGGATGAACGCTCTGTAGGAAGATCAATCTTTTTGTAACCTACATAGGTCCAGCAGGGTCATTTCCAAGCCTCGATAAGGCCACTAGGATTTCTTCAAGCCTAGATAGGTCCACCAGGGTCTCCTCCAAGGCTAGATCGGTCCATCAGGTCTTCTCTAAGCATAGATAGGGTACCCAGGTCAAGTCCAAGCCTACGTAGGTCCATCAAGGTTTGCTACAAGGCTAGATGGGCCTATCAAGGTTTCCTTCAAGGCTAGATGGGTTCATCAGGGTCTCCTTCAAGGATAGATGGGTCCATCAGGGTTTCCTTCAAGGCTAGATGTATCCATCTAGGTATCTTTACACGCCGCTACAGGATGGTGGAAACAACCGGGTAGATGAGACAAATGTATCTTGCACCGCCAAATCAACCCACGGTCGCGGCGTGTAAAGACGGTTGTTTCCACCCGTCACTTGCGGCACCTGTTTCAGAGCAGAGCTCAAAAACAGGTTGATTTCAAGGCAATGGTTACGGCCTGTATCGGCGTGTAAATAAGGAACAGGAGGGTTGTTTCGACACCTTGCTATCTACCTGGGGCGTGACACAGGCTCCGAGATACCGCGCCCCATCAGCGATCATTGGGGGAAGCTACTGCGTTACGATTGGTAGTCACTGCATAGGGCGGTATATTTAAGGAGCTGACCAGTCACACTACACAATTGCTCGAGCGTCATGTATTAAACAGCCTCCTGCGCTGGCTGGCCAATCATGATGTTATTGCTTTGTCCTATCAGCGTACGGACGTCTCGTAATCCACAATTGTGGCACGCCTATGTGTTGTCCCTACTGCACCAGGTCCGCCCATATTAGCTTGTTGTAGCGGTGTGTAAATAAGGTAAGGTGCTTTGCAGAAGGTAACTTGTGGCACCCGGCGGTGTATCCAGAGATAGATGTAACCTACTGTAGCGCACCTTGTGGCGGCGTGTAAAGGTGGTGCGGGTACCGTTTTCAACCGTTTGTGCGTGCTCGTGCACGTGAAGCACCCGGTTGTTTCCACCATCCTGTAGTGGCGTGTAAAGGTACCTTCAGGGTTTCCTTCAAGGCTAGATTGGTCCACCAGGGTCTCCTCCAAGGCTAGAGTTGTCTACCAGGGTCTGCTCCACCATTATCTTGACAGTATCAAGCCATCGGCTTGCTGGTCATCCTCTTTGCCTTCTTCCTTCTATTCTTCCAAGTATAATAAACATTTAGAAGACAAAATTACGAGATTTGAGCCCCAACCCACAAAACACGAGAACAACCTTAAACAATCCCCACGGAGCCTAGTTTTGCTAAACAGCATCCTTTTTTGCTGTCTGGTTTCTGATATTGTCTCAACAAAATCTAGTCTGTTGCCTAAAATTATAAGGATCTTGGGGTTAAATATTACTAAATTTTACTCTCTTCCCCCCTCCCTGTCTGGTTTTGTGACACTGAGACCTATTGACTGCCTAGAGCACTAAGTATAAGGTGCCAAATTAATTGTGGACTCGGTATAGCTGTGCCACTGTGATGACTAAATATGTAATTGTTACCCCCCACATGTAGCGTCCACAGATGAGAATGACCACAGACACAGGTCTCGGGAATAACAATTGCGTTTAATATTGCAGGAACGGGGAAATGTAACATGGAGTAATTACTTCACAGTTTCACATGGGTAGGCCATGGCAAATACACTTTACAGTTGAATGCTGACATGTGATTAGGGGTTCTGGAGCTGTAAGAGCACGGAACATTTGGATGTAACATTTGTATGCTGCTTTAGGGAGGTTCAGAGTCTTTTATGGCTTAGAGAGAAGATTAGATAATGGAAGAGAGTTTTACATACCTGGGAATCCTGAGTTAATTTCACAGCTGGTCACGGCATATGCAAGGGTACTGGAAGAAAATAGTGTAAAATTGCCATGGGACGGGAGACCCTCAATCTTTCCCAACATGCGGACAGTATGTTCTTTACATTCAGTATGCCCTACTGCTGAAGAAGCACACACAAATCCGGACAGCGAGGATCCAGGGTAGAAAGTATGTAGTGTGCTATCTGTGGACAAATAGAGCCTTGGGGCCTGGTAGGAGACCTTGTGTAAAAGGAAGGATGAACTTCCAGGCCTTGGGCCTGGGAGCAGTGAGGAGACCCTTCATGTGCTCTGCTTTGTATGGCATCTTGCACCAGACTGGAGAATTTCCAGCTCTTTCTATCTAGACAGACAGAGAATGGAAAGTAGCTCTACCTATTGAGCCCTGTGTCTGTGTCACTGGCCAATAGGACAACACCCGTTTTACATGTCAGATTTTTACAATGGAAGGTAATATAAATCATACATTTCACCTGCAGATGGCGCTATAAACACAACAAATGAGAGATACATGAAAAGTACATTGAGTATAAATGGATTTTACTGAACTGTATAGCTAACACTCACTAATAATCGTAGAGCGGTAACTAGGGAGTGAGCTATAGTGTGCAGGGCTGCTCATGGTCCAAGGGCACTTAAAGGGATAGACACAATCTGGATTTGGTTACTACACAATGTTTTAGGGTAAGGTCACGTGAATCGGCCTTCATTCAATGTGCTGCTGACATCATTCTCTACCCTGTGGTTGTATTGTAAATTAGGGTGCATATTTATATGTTGATGCAGGTGCGTGAATCTTAAACCTGACCCTTTTTGTGGCTAAGTCTCACCCATCCATGTGTAAGTAAAGCACAACTAATGGGTAAAGCACCCTTTCCTTTCTAAGGTCTTGGTTTTCAACTGTTTATTGCTGGCTGCAAAATGAGTTAACCTTGGCCCTAGGACAGTATTAATCCTCCCACAACATGATGCACCTAAAGAGTCTTCTTTACCAAACAAGTAGTTGGTAAAACACTTGATGTCTTCATCTGGTAAACATGTTAAGGTACCGTCACACGCGGCAATTTTGCAAGCAATTTCACTGGCAATTTGCTGGTTGCAGTGAAATCATGGATACATGGTTGTGTTTTGTTGCCGTGTAGAAATGGAACCATGTGTCCATGATTTCACTGCAACCAGCAAATTGCCAGTGAAATTGCTTGCAAAATTGCCACGTGTGACGGTACCCTTAGAGGTATAAACATTAGAGTTCCGGATGACGGCATATTGCTCATGCAGAACGTTGCGCTGGTATAACCGGTCATGTTCAAGGCTTCCATCTTCCTAGCACAGGACCTTTCAGGTCAATGTGTTGCAATGTTACCACTATTGGACAGCATTGCGGCATTTGGCTGTATGCCCCTGACTCATGAGCCCTGGTATTAGAGAGGATACGCTCCCTTTCTGACCCATGCTGGATAATTTTCTGTACTCCCCCTGGTTCCATAGCCAATGTGGCCCCAGCTCTATGCCTGCCCCAGCTACTTAAGCCCAGTATTCTTCTTGGTCTGGTCTCTCCTCCTTGTGAGATGCGGATTCTGCTTTCCCACCCACCTGCCCTGGTTAATAAGATTAAAGGGGAACTCCAGGGAGATAACTTTCTTTTACTGTTCTTGCCCTCCTACATGATGAAACAGAGCTGCACACTACATTTGTAGGATCTATAGATCACTCATAAATCAATAAAGTCATATCTGCTCCTCAGCTCTCACGCCTCCTTTTGGGGACAGAGAAATTCAGCCTCATGCAGCTGTGACAGGAGGTGTCAAGGGCTTGGACCCTGGGGGCTCCAGGATCAACTTACATTCCTGCCCCCTCACACTTCTGTATGAGCAGGGGGCGTGGCCACCAGCTCTATGGTCACACTACAATCCATTCCCTAATATACCATTCGGTATAATGTATGAACAGGGGTGTTCTACCTTCAAATAGCAATCATATCACCAAGCAGATATAAATACAAGCTGTGATCTTCTGCTGTACAATGATATGATGGTGCACAATGTGTACTGCCATGTATCAGGCCAGGAACACAGGCAGAGCACTGCATTGAAAAGAAGAGGTCTGGTGCCACTTGCGGTTAATTCTTTTATTTCTCAAATCTTTAAAACATCACAGATGCCCACAAAGGAGCCCTGGACGCGTTTCGGAGAACTGCGCCTCCTTAATCGTCAAACGGTTCACTGACTATTAAGAAAACAAAGTATTCACTGATCTCAGTCCTAAACGAGGCTCCACAGACTCTATTCACTGACTATTAAGGAGATACAGTTCTCCGAAACGCGTCCAGGCTCCTTTGTAGGCATCTGTGATGTTTTAAAGATTTGAGAAATAAAAGAATTAACCGCAGGTGGCACCAGACCTCTTCTTTTCAATTGTAGTCAATGGATGCCTGCCATTTCTCCAGTAGGCTGGGAGTCTTGTGAGTATAAGGGTGGTGGAGTGGACTTTTTTCTGTTTGCACAATAGAGCACTTCATTGATCGATTCACCCCTACCATGGTCTTCCCTCCCCCATATCAACTTGGTAACCTCCTGTCCCCTGGAACTTTAGCACTATGCATGACTGAACTTCTCTGTCCCCTGAGGGAGGGGTGAGAGCTGAGGAGCAGATATGATTTTATTGACTTATAAGCGATCTATATATCCTAGAACTGCAGTGACGGCTCTGCTTCATCATGTAGGAGGGCAGGGACAGTACAAAAATGTGTTGTCTCCTCTGAGTTCCCTTTAAGGTGAGTTCCCCTTTAATAAGTTCCCCTGGTTCCTTAATAAGATGTTATTGTGAAGTCACAGCCAGTCAATGTTTACAGACGTGCGCCGGGAGTCCATCGGCATAACACTTTGAAGTGATGTATTGTTAGGCCATTAGTGCTTGTATTTCTTATCTATCTCAGGCTGTTTACCAACCTCCATCCCACGAAAGAAAAGACGACAGTTGTGTTAGGAATCTTTCCAATAAAGTCTTCCGGTTAAAAGTTGTGTGTTTTATCCGACATGGGGAGGGGTGGTTTTATGGGTCTCATTAGTCACCCGAATACTTTCAGTTGTCTACATAGTTGTAGCTGCTCTTCCAGCTACTCGTTACTAACTTAGTAGCAGCAATATTCTCTGACTAAGCAATCACATGGTTAAAACTCAGAGCTCCATACCCTACATGCACATCAGCATAGAGGGCCAATAAGGTCCTGGTGGGCGGAGTGTAGAGGTAGTGTGTAGGAGAAGTTAGTCTGCAAACAGTCTGTGAGAGTCTGCAGAGAGAGAAACACCGAGAACTGCAACGTAGGAGCGGGGGCTCTGCACAGTTCCGTGCGGCCCCCGAGCCACCTCCGGTCGGTGACAATGCTTGGCACCCTGAATCCGGACCCTGGGCGAATGCATGCGGGTCAAAACATCCCCGTGCCCATCTACCACCGGTCTACTAGTACCGAAGCTAGTAGTTGTTCAGCACTGCTATGCGAACCAGGAGTGGAGGGACCGCTTTACAGGAGCACCCCACCACCGCCGCACACACAGTCGTCTAGCCAGCGGAGTACCCACCAAAAGGACCCAAGGCTCCTCACAAATCCGGCCAGAATTCCCCGGTAGGGCAATCGAAGCAGCCTCCTTGTACCCGATCTGGCATTCCTGGGCGACCACGGCAACACAAGTTAGTTAGAATGGAGGAACACCGCGGAGCTCTGAGGAACACTGGTCATTACTGAGTCCACCCGGTCCGTTACCCATTAACTGTATGCCATGTATCACCTGCTGGTTACAGTAAAGTACCCGTTACAGAGACTTTCAGTGTCCGTGCTTTCTTAAGAACTATCAATCTCCGCGCACTAAGGTAACAGCAGCTGCCTCAGAACATCTTGTGCAGCTCCTGGCTCCAGGGATCATCGCTCAGCCTGTGGGGAGTGTTACATCTTGCTGCATTCCATCCCCCGGAGGCCCAAGCAGCGCCGGTGGATATCACCGGAACACTCATAGGTGGCGTCACGAAACAATTAACCCCTTAATCTGTTCAACCAACAACGTCTTCATTGATCTGGACCACCGGGCCCCACTACCGGCAGGCGCGGTTCCCGTGACAAGGAGGAAGAAGAAACGCCTGTTCCTCGGAGTCCCGGCCACGGTGAGTCACCAATCTGGCTGATCTCGTATTTCTTCACTAAGACCTCTAGATCTGGCAAACACTGGGCACCATCTTGTCTCCGGCTCACATCCATTATGGTTGCACGGCTGAGTCTTTCTTCTACATCAGGGGTGGGTCATGTTTTCAGGATTTCCTTAGCATTGAACAGGGTTGGAATTATCCATTGCTGGTAATTCTATTATCACCTGTTCAATGCTAAGGAATCCTGAAAACTGCACTGTTGTCTGCCCTCGAGGACTGGAGTTCCCACCTTTGCTCTATATCGACTTCACCGCCCGATTCCTGTTACAACAGTGATTTGTCTTTTGTGAATGTTCTGAAACAAACAGCTGGTGCCTTGCAGTGAACAATGGGAGCCGGCACCCCAATGAGAGGCGCTTGACTGGGGTAAAAACGTGTCCAGATGATAAAGGTAACCCCGCTTTCCTGGCTCCGAAATGCTCTGTTATTGGCTGGCTGTAGGTGGGCAGAGTTTGATTTTACCATATATTAAATAAGAATCAATTTAGGATCAGGAAGAGCCAGCTCTTTTTGGTGAGTGGCGTCAAATGATGCAGTGCACCGAAAGCAGCCTTGCAGCTTGCAGGAGAATCCTTCAGAAGCCTCTATAAAGAAGTGACCTGCACCTCTTTGTTTCGATCAGATGTATTTCAATACCACAAAGTAAAAAAAATTCTCGAAAAATTTCAAGTTGAATTTAGCATTGAAATGAATAGGAGAGTTGTCAAGAGGTTTTGGAGCAATTTTTGGGCAATTTGGAAAGGTTTTAAACCAGAGCTGCTCCAAAAAGCTCCTCTAAAACTGCCATCTAATGCATAGGGACCCGTACCTTTCAAATATGTTAAAAGTGATTAACCAGAATGGGTGTATATTGCTCTGGAAAGTTACAATATTTTGGGGCAACTTGGAGCCAGAGTGTCAATGTCGATGTTACCTCGGTGGGATCTGGGATCAGAAGGTCTCGCCGTTTAGTTAATTCGCAGATCCTCTTCACTGCCCATTCATAATTTATCCTGAGTAGGAGCTTATCTAATTCCATTCAGTGCTGAATGGGTTATGGTTCCTTTTCTATACTGCTATGATTAACAAGTAGTTGTAATCTCAGCTTCTGCCGCCACTCCCTTGTACTATATATAACAATTTCTTTCTCTTATGCCGGCTATAGTTTGTTCTGTGCTGACCTGAGAAAGCTGTGGTGATCTTTCCAGCAGATGCAGTGAAGTCTCTCTCAGGAGCTAAATTGAAGTTTTTTTTTGTTGTATCAGTCCCCCTTGTTTGTTTCCTCTTCCTCATTTTGTCTTTATCTTAGAAGTAAGCCTAGTGTCTCGCTGACCTGCTAACTAGTCAGGGCAATCCCAGGGTCAGCCAGGACCTAGGCACATGATCGTGCTTCTGGAGAAGGACCCGCCAAGGGACACTAGGGAGCTCAGAGTGAGTTAGGTGGTGACCACTCTCCCCTCTCTATTCCAGGTCCTTCCTTTATATCTTCCCTGGTCTACCCCTCCTGTTGCAACGCACTTCAGACATTCCCTTACCCGTGACAGTCTTTTTGCAGAGTTTCCTGAGCAGAAAATGTTTTTCAGGAGTTTTGTGATTTTGAGGAGTATTTGTGGAGATTTTGCTCACTTTTCACTCAATTTCTGCTCCATCGTGCACATCTCCTGGGGGCTGCAGAGTCTTACACAACAATAGTCGAAAACCACACCATAACTGAGAGATCTCTTTGCAATTACTTCTAGAAATAAATAGTAGCCCATTGGGAATGATCTTCATTAGAAATAAACAAGACTCATGAGTTTTTCAGGTTTTTCTTGTATGTGAGTAGTGTTGTACATCTCGCGTTCTCTATCAGTGGTGTCATCTTGTCATACTAATCAATGGAACCGATGAGACTGAACAACAATTCATATATTTGGTTTATTTCACAACAGGCTCCATTTTGGGAACAGCTTTAGTCCTGTCCTATATTAGATAGACCTCCTGGTGTGCATTGCCCTGTAACTGGTCGATGGTCGCCCTGCGGACAATCTGCCAACCTTGGCTGGATTTCTTCTTTGCCGCATTGTTTCCATTTTCTATACTGTCCGTGTTGGATGAAGATATGGAGTTGTTCCGTACGCTCTGTGCATCCTGGGATATACTGTTTGGTGTGGACATAGACATTAGAGTTGACTCTTCTTGGTTTTCCTTCTTGATGCTGAAATTAAAAAAACAAATTCACATTCACAAATGAAAACTGTAATTTAAGAAGGAATTCGGAACTTCTAAAAGAGGATTAGTTCTTAACGGGTTGTACATACCCCTCCTCGTTACCCATGTGCGCCCCCATAAAAAAAAAAAAGCCTATACTCACCTCCTGTGCCGGCGCGGTTCCAGCAATGTCAGAATTCTCGTACTTGGGATCCACGTGACATTGCTTGTGGGCTCACATGTCATAACAATTAGCGTCGGCTTCCTTCTCCCCGCCTCCGGACACGGGAGCAATTACCAGGAAGTGAGTGCTGCCACTGCGGCTCACTTCCTGCTATGTACATAACCGTCCGTTGGCGGGGAGAAGGAAGCCGGCAGTGATTGCTGATGCTTCATAATAATGTCACTTGGGCCCCAGGAACATGAGTTCTGACATCGCAGGAGCTGCGCTGGCACCAGAGGTGAGTATAGACTTTCATTTTTATGGGAGAGGAAGATGGGGAATGAGAAGAGGTTGTCCAATTATTGACAACCCCTTTAAGACTTGTAAAATGGTAAAAGGGTCATCTGGAGAAAAGAAAGCAGCTGTTTTCACAATGCTTAAGAAATAAAAGCAATATACAGCATTGCTTACTTCCATTTCGACACTGCCTGGTCTCTCACTGTCTTCACTTCTCACTTAAATAGTGGTGGTCCGCCATAAGGACCTCTGCAGACAATCACCAATTGTAGCGAATTGCTACTATGGTTGGTGAGGGACTGGATAGCATGGAAATGGCAACAATCCTATTATGTAATGGACTCACCACAAATACCACTGGTTTCCAAGTCCATATTCAGATCCACAAATGCCGAGTCGGGGCCAGAATCGTTGGGGAATCTTACTTTCTAACATAACTGTGGTTGCTGCAAGCTGCAAAAAAATAAAGAACAATTAGTTAAAGTGAACCTGTCACTAATTTGGGCCTTTTAATCTTCAGTATTATAAGAAGGCGGCTATTATGCCCTGACTGCCCCTTTACCCCAAATAAATAAGTTTTAAAAACTTCCCGCCCAGTATTATAATTACCTGTTTCTGGTTCGATAGGCTTGATTGTAGCTTGGTCCGTCCCATCCCTCCTCGATGTCCCACCTCTCCTTGCCGTCTGTCCCACCAGTTCTTCTAAATGACATCCGAATTGTGCGCCTGCGTAGAGGCTTCTCAGGATCGCACAGGCACATTGTGCTCTGTCTTACTGCAGACTGAGCCTAAAACTGTTCTGCGCCTGCGCGATCCCAAGAAGCCTCAGTGCAGGCGCATGATTCAGATGTAATTTAGAAGAAGTGGTGGGACGGACGGCGAGCATAGGCGAGATGGACAACAAGGAGACGCGGGACGGATGGAGAGAGGAGAGGCGGGATTGATAGAGAGAGGAGAGGCGGGATTGATAGAGAGAGGAGAGGCAGGACGGACTGAGCTACAATCAAGCCCATTGGACCAGAAACGGTAATTATAATACAGGGCAGGAGATTTATAAAACTTATTTATTAGGTGTACAGGGGGAGTCAGGGCATAATAGCGACCTTCTTAGACGACAGCATAGGAGCTGCTGAAGGTGGCGCTTTTAGTTTAAAAGGCCTAAATCAGGTGACAGGTTCAGTTTAATGACTTGGAATATGACGATATAGGTTTCATAGTTTTTTTAAGCTTAAAGCTTGACTTTAGGTCCATTGAGTTCAAACTGAATCAGAAGAAGTCAAAACCCCATGGGGCAAACATTAAGCTCCATATTAGGGAAAAATGTCTTCCCGACTCCAGATACAGCAATCAGGCTATTTCCCTGGATCAATGCCCAATCACAGAATCTAGTAAAATAAAGGTTCTAGCAAATTTTCAATCACACTGGCCACCTGGCTCCTGGAATTTGCAATGAATTAATCAATCTGATCAAGTGTAATGGAATATTATCTTCTTTACCACTTTTACTGACCTGAGCCCTCCAGAGTTCGTCTCTCTCCTGTGCCACCCTCCAGTGTGTGTCTCCCATCATCGCTATCAATAGATTTAGCATTAACAGGTTGGAAATTAAAGTGAAGAAAAAATAGATAAAGCTAAAAGAAAGTGGCAGGTCAACAGCATAGTTGGCCGGAGAGTTGATGACATTGACGAAAAGTTGGTAGGTGCTGTAAAGGGACATGGCATAACTGTAAAATATTCCCATCTGAGTCTGGTCCTCCGTCTGGTATTCCACATAGAAAGCTGCATGGGGGAAAGAGATGCAATTTATTAGGAACAGTATGGGGACTGGAAATTTGGTAACGAAGGCAAGAATTTCAAATTGTTGCTCCAATAACCCTCATCCTAAACTTAAATCGTAACCATCATTTTAATTCTTATTTCATAAATCAGTAATACACATGAACATAAGAATCTTTGTAATATATCTTATCAGACAAATTAGCTTCCTTCTCCTCCAAGACTGATCTTTCTCTCTCAATATTCTCAATTCCCGAGTAAAATCTGTTTTCAGTGAATAAAGATATTTATATTACTAAATATACATAGGAGATGACAGTTGGTTTTTATACAATTCTATGCAGAAAGGAGGGGCAGGGAGGGAGGAGTAATGGTGCCGTCACACGCAGCGATGCGATGAATGATTTTGTTAGCGATCACATGCACGCACGATCGCTAACAATATCGTTCAGATCGCTGGTGAGCTGTCACACAGGCTCACCAGCGATCAGTGGACCAGAGACATCGTGGAAACGATTTAAATATCGTTTCCATGATGTCTTGCTCCCGCTGCCAGGCTGCGGTAAGCGGGAGCAGGCTGGTCTCCAAGATAAACTGCGGGTATCTTGGCAGCGCATGCTGCCTAGATACCCGATGTACACCTTGGTTACCAGCCTGCTCCGCTCACCAGCTGGTATCCAAGGTACACAGCAGGTAACTAGGGTCCCTAGTTACCCGCTGTGTACCTTGGATACCAGCTGGTGAGCGGAGAAGGCTGGTAACCAAGGTATACATAGGTTATCTAGGCAGCGCGCGCTGCCTAGTTGCCCGCAATTTACCTTGGATACCAGCTCCCAGCGCTTGCAGAGAGGCGTTGGAAGCTGGCTTATCGGTCGTCTCCCGGTGTCACACGCAGCGATGCTGCGTGTCCACCAGGTGACCAACGATAGATTTGAGGTCCTGTCCTCAAATCAAATGATCAGCCGACTGATCGTTCATCGTTTGTAGTATCACAGGCAACGATGTTGTTTCAACATCGTTCTAGCGTCACAGTACACGTGACTTTTGAGCGATATTGGCAACGATATCGTTACGTGTGACGTGGCCTTAAGAGGTAGAGCACCTCCTTCCCCTCCCGCCTTCTTTTAGCGTAGAATCTTAGGAGATGACAGTTGGTTTTTATAAGGTTCTATGCAGAGAGGAGGGTAAGGGTATGTGCACACGGGGGCGGGTTAGTGGCGGTGGCGGCTGGGCGGGACCCGACAGGAAGCTCCGGAGCCGTCCACCGGCTTCCTGTCGGGTCCGTGCTGCGGGAGACGGGCGGGTGTGCGGCGGGTGCACAGCGGGTTAGCGCCGGCGATTCTGCAGCGGCTGGAAGCAGCACATGATTCTGCTTGCAGCCGCTGCAGAACCGGCCGGATTATAGAATATGCTCATTCTTTGCTAACCCGCTGGGAATCCAGCGGGTTAGCAACGGATGAGCATGTGGAAACCGCCGGTGTGTGCACACCGGGTGTCGGTTTCCATAGGTTTATATGTTAACCCAAAAGCCGCTTTTGGATTAACATAAATTTGCATAAACCTCATGGAAACCGACCGGCGGTTTCCGCGGCTAAACCTGCACTAACCCGGCCAGTGTGCACATAGCCTTAGGGGGAGGAGACCTGCCTGTAACTCCTCCTCCCTACTGTCACGAATTCTACACTGTCCTTGTCTGCTATGTTCCTATTGTGTGGAAGCTTTCAGTCTGTTTTAGTTGTGCTGGGTCTGTACTGCAATCATCTGTGTTCGCTTCCCTTGATTTGTCCTCTACTTAAGCATGCTAGCCCCTCCATCCATTGTCAATTGTACACTTGTTGTTGCCTGTATAAATCTGATCCCTTTGTGCTCTGTGCCTGACCCAGCCTGACTTTATTTCCTTACCTGGACTTTGACCATTTGCCTGTGACCTGACTACTCTTTTGCCTGCTCCCTGTAAACTGTCTTGTCTTACTGACCCCACAGGGGAAATTGGATTTCATCTTTGACGACCCCTTGTATTGCGCCATTTCCTGGAACTGACCTCAAATTGTTTGACATCCCTTTACTTATCCAGTAAGTAATACTATAATATAACTACTATTGGTAATTGTAGTCTTATCTCTCTACTTCTGGACTAGTTATTACAGAAGTGACTCATGTCACATCTGCCAATCCTTTCTGAATAGACTCTTATAAAAATCAAAAGGATGGGCAGGGAGGAGGAGTTAGAGGCAGAGTTCCTCCTCCCTATTACCCTCCTCTCTGCATAGAACCTTATAAAAACCAACTGCCGTCTCCTAAGATTCTATGCTACAAGAAGGTGGGAGGGGGAAGGAGGTGCTCTGCCTCTAACTCCTCCTTAATGCCCCTCCTTTCTGCATAGAATCATATAAAACCAACTGTCTTCTCCTACCTCAGTAATACATAAATCTATATTCACTGAATATTGAGAGACAAAGATCAGTTTTGGAGGGGAAAGAAGCAAATTTGTCTGATAAGATCAATTAGAAAGATGCTTATGTTCATATGTACTATTGATTTACGAAAAAAAAATAAAACGATGGTCAAGCTTTAACATTAAATCTATTGACCAAAGTAGACGTGTAACGGTGACTGATAATTTGTAACAGCCACTTATCGAGAATGTGCCATTTTTTAATGCTAATGTTTTGTTATGTGAAAAAGGGGACATGGACCTACTCAAATATCAGAGAATGGGCTCAATAGTACCTTTGCATCAGAAGTTGGGGTGAGTGTTCATCTCTCTACAGGAAGTGGAGGAAGGTCTTCATTTCTGTACAGGAATTGGGGCAGGTCTTCATCTCTCTACAGGAAGTAGGGGCAGGTCTTCATCTCTCTACAGGAAGTAGGGGCAGTCTTCATCTCTCTACAGGAAGTAGGGGCAGGTCTTCATTTCTCTACAGGAAGTGGATAAAGGACTTTATTTCTGTACAGGAAGTAAGGACAGGTCTTCATCTCTCTACATAAAGGAAGGTCTTCACTTCTGTACAGGAAGTGGGGGCACATCTTCATCTCTCTACAGGAAGTAGGGACAGGTCTTCATCTCTCTACAGAAAGTGGGGGCAGGTCTTCATCTCTGTACAGGAAGTGGAGGAAGGTCTTCATTTCTGTACAGGAAGTGGAGAAGGTCTTCATTTCTGTACAGGAAGTGGAGGAAGGTCTTCATTCTGTACAGGAAGTGGAGGAAGGTCTTCATTTCTGTACAGGAAGTGGGGGCACATCTTCATCTCTCTACAGGAAGAAGGGGCAGGTCTTCATCTCTCTACAGGAAGTGAGGCAGGTCTTCATCTCTCTATGGGAAGTGGAGGAAGGTCTTCATTTCTGTACAGAAAGTGGGGGCACATCTTCAACTCTCTACAGGAAGTGGGCAGGTCTTCATCTCTCTACAGGAAATAGGGGCAGTCCATTGTCTCTCCACAGGAAGTGAGGGTGGGTCTTTATCTCTCTTTACAGGCAGTGGGGATGGGTCTTTGTCACTACATGAAGTGGAGGTTGGTCTTTATCTCTCCACAGGAAGTGGGGGAATGTCTTCATTTCTCTACAGGAATTTGGGCAGGTCTTTTTCTCTCTACAGAAAGTGTGGTTGGGTCTTTGTTGCTACAGGAAGTGGAGGCATGTGTTTGGCTCACTAAAGGAAGTGTAGGTGGGTCTTTTTCTCACTACAGGAAATAGTAGTGGATCTTTATCTCTACAGGAAATAGGTGGGAGAGGGTCTTTGTCTTTATACAGGAAGTATGGCTGCATCTTTGTATCTACATTAAAATAGGGTGAACATTTGTTTTCAAAAAGAAGGGGTGGATCTTTGTTTCTCTACAGGAAATAGAGGTGAGTCTTTGTCTCTGTACAGGAAGTGGTGACAGGTCTTTAGTTCTTTACAGAAAGTACAATGTAATTTTTATTTCTCTATAAAAAGAGCATGTGGATCTCTGTTCTGTCTCTGCTTTTTGTTCTTCTCTGTTACTTTGCATACAGACAACGTAGAGAAATGAGCTTTCATTTTAAAGCAGATGACAATGGCAGGAGCAATTGATACTGAGAAGTGAGGAAAAGAATGTTCCATCACCCCCAATTCTGGCAGAATGTTGATTAAAAGGAGCCATTCTCTGAAAGAGTGAATGGCAAGCAAGTAAATCAGGAAAGGTCCTTAACATATTAGTCAGGAATGTGCACAGACGCTTTAACCTTTTGTGGGGGATGACTGCGGAAAGACAATACTTTTCTACACGTTTTGTATGGAGGTACAGGTATGCTTCAAGACAAATTGCATCCCTCACTTTTATCATTAGAGATCAATGAAAATGTGCAGATAGGAAAAGTTTTGATAAAATATCCCCTTTAACCACTTACACCGGGTATTTGTCATCTTAGAGGTTTTTGCACATTATTAACATAGAGAACAATTGTCAATTATTTTGCTATAAACTGTTAAAGTGAAACTGTCAAGTCATTTATGCCCCCAAACCTATCACTACCTGTCCCTGCAGCTTCCTAGTAATTCCCTAACCATCCCTGAATTACCTAAAAGTGTACTGTAATCGCTATGTAAAATGATTTTATAGCTTAAATTCTCCTATGATCAGGGGTGCACCAAGCCCCTCTGCCGCCTGAGCCTCAAGGTGAGGACCGAGGGTGTGGGGGGGGGTGCTGTCAGTGTTCAGCACCGCCACCCCTGCAGCCGCAGGAGAGGACCGGGGGGGGGGGGAAGCGGTGGTGCTAACTGAGACTAGCACCGCCGCCCCTGCATCTGTGGTGTGGAGGGCCACCGCTCTGCGGGTCTTACCTGCGCCTTGCCGCCGGCGCCATGACAGGGGGACGCTGTGTCGATATGGCGCCGCCCCCTTCTACTAAGCCGCTCCCCCTGCCAGCTTGCAACCAGAGTGTAAGGGCTATGATAATAACCAGGGTGTTGTCAATACTACAGATACTGTGGGCATTCTGTAAGGCTCCAGGTTCCCCGTCGCTCGGTTGTAATCACACCCCGGTGGGCTTGATAATTAATACAGAAGAGCTGTACCGAGTTTGAAATCTGTTGTCTTCTTCCGGGTATGACGCGTCGGCTGCACATGATTTCCGGTCTGGTGCATTGTGGGGTATTACTGGGTGCACCCGGCGGCTACAGAGCATGCGCAGTGTGCATCTGTAACTCGCCGGGTGCACCCAATAATCTCCCACAATGCACCAGGCCGCAAATGACACGCGGCCAATATATCATACCCGAAAGTAGACCACAGATTTCAAACCACCGGGGAGTGATTACAACAGAGCGATGGGTACAGAATGCCTACAGTGTCTACACCAGGGATTGTCAACTCCAGGCCTCAAGGGCCGCAAACAGGTCATGTTTTCAGGATTTCCTTAGCATTAGAATCATCACCAGTGCAGATGATTCAGCTATCACCTGTACAATACTAAGGAAATCCTGAAAACCTGACCTATTTGCGGCCCTTGAGACCTGGAGTTGGAGATCCCTGGTCTACAGTATTGACGACACCCTAGTTATTACCATAGGAAACTGTAAATTCTACAATCATTTTACACAGCGATTACAGGACACATTTAGGTCAGATAGGGATGGTTAGGGATCTACTATAAAGCTGCAGGGACAAGTAGGGATAGGTTTGGGGGCATAAAGTAGGTGAAAGGTTCCCTTTAATGGAGGGAAGAAGATTCTCTGGTTATACCTGATCCAAATCCTATAATGACGACCATCATAAGCCAGAAAAACCTCAGGAGGTCTCCATGTGTGATCTGAAATGGAAGAAAATCAAATGACAAGATCATTTCCTGAAGCTTGATTACAAAAATAGAGTGTAAGCTCTATTACGTTTAGTATTAATCCATTATTGAATGGTGCAAATCATAAAAGATGGCAAAGCAAATGAGAGAGTCCAACAACAACCTCCCCGGGCTCATTCCTGTCATCAATCTATTAGGCCCTCCAGGCACTGACCTCGAGGGATTAGGAGGAGTACAAAACCTTCCTTTATGGACAAGACTATGACAACCCTAATCCCTACAGGAACTTTAGTTACATAATTATACAGTGGGTGAAATAAGTATTAAACAAGTTACCAATTATTTAAGTAAAGACACTGCTCAAAAAAATAAAGGGAACACTAAAATCCCACATCTGTGATCTTTGTTCATTACATAGTGGAGCATTGAGAACAACAAAACATAAAAATGATCAATGTAAATCAAAATTATATTATCCCATGGAGGTCTGGATTTGGAATGATTCTCAAAATCAAATTACAGGCTGATCCAACTCCAATGGAAATGCCTCAAGACAAGATGATGGAATAAAACAATGTTTGGGTGAGCGCTGGGATATGAAGACAGCTACACTTCAACAAGTATTTTACCTGTAAGTTTATTGTTCAAATCACACTAGGTCCTCTCCCACAACATGTTTCGACGCTCAGGGCGTCTTCCTCAAGTGGATCAAGACAAGATGAGGCTCAGTAGTGTGTGTTGGCTCCAAGGGCCTGTATGACCTCCCTACAACACCTGGGTATGCTCCTGATGAGGCTCAGTAGTGTGTGGCCTCCACGTGCCTGTATGACCTTCCTACACTGCCTGGGTATGCACCTGATGAGGCTTAGTCGTGTGTGGCCTCCACGTGCCTGTATGACCTGCCTACACCTGGGCATGCTCCTGATGAGGCTCAGTAGTTTGTGGCCTCCACGTGCCTGTATGACCTTCCTACACTGCCTGGGTATGCTCCTGATGAGGCTCAGTAGTGTGTGGCCTCCACGTGCCTGTATGACCTTCCTACACTGCCTGGGTATGCTCCTGATGAGGCTTAGTTGTGTGTTGCCTCCACATGCCTGTATGACCTCCCTACACCTTGCCATGTTCCTGATGTGACTGAGTATTGTGTGTGGCCTCCACATGCCTGTATGACCTACCTACAATCCCTGGGCATGCTCCTGATGAGGCTCAGTAGTGTGTGTGGCCTCCACGTGTCTGTATGAACTACCTACAATGCCTGGGCATGCTCCTGATGAGGCTCAATAGTGTGTGTGGCCTCCATGTGCCTGTATAACCTCTCTACAATGCCTGGGCATGCTCCTGATGAGGCTCAATAGTGTGTGTGGCCTCCATGTGCCTGTATGACCTCTCTACAATGCCTGGGCATGCTCCAGATGAGGCGACAGATGTTCTCCTAAGGGATCTCCTCCCAGACCTAGATTAAAGCATCAGTCATTTCCTGGTCAGTCTGGATGCAACGTGACATTGGTGGATGGAACAAGACATGATGTCCCAGATGTGCTTGATTGGATTCAGGTCTGGGGAACGGTAAGACAGTTCATTGCATCAATACTTTCATCATGCAGGAACTGCTGACACACTTCAGCCACATGAGACCTACCATTGTCATGTACAGTCATATGAAAAAGTTTGGGCACCCCTCTTAATCTTACTCCTTTTTTTTTGTTTAAAATTGGGTTTTTGCAACAGCTATTTCAGTGTGATCTATGTAATAACTGGTGGACAAAGTAATATTTCAGTGTGATCTATGTAATAACTGGTGGACAAAGTAATATTTCAGTGTGATCTATGTAATAACTGATGGACGCAGTAATATTTCAGTGTGATCTATGTAATAACTGGTGGACAAAGTAATATTTCAGTGTGATCTATGTAATAACTGATGGACACAGTAATATTTCAGTGTGATCTATGTAATAACTGATGGACACAGTAATATTTCAGTGTGATCTATGTAATAACTGATGGACGCAGTAATATTTCAGTGTGATCTACGTAATAACTGATGGACACAGTAATATTTCTGTGTGATCTATGTAATAACTGATGGACGCAGTAATATTTCAGTGTGATCTATGTAATAACTGATGGACACAGTAATATTTCAGTGTGATCTATGTAATAACTGATGGACACAGTAATATTTCAGTGTGATCTATGTAATAACTGATGGACACAGTAATATTTCAGTGTGATCTATGTAATAACTGATGGACACAGTAATATTTCAGTGTGATCTATGTAATAACTGATGGACACAGTAATATTTCAGTGTGATGTATGTAATAACTGATGGACACAGTAATATTTCTGTGTGATCTATGTAATAACTGATGGACGCAGTAATATTTCAGTGTGATCTACGTAATAACTGATGGACACAGTAATATTTCTGTGTGATCTATGTAATAACTGATGGACACAGTAATATTTCAGTGTGATCTATGTAATAACTGATGGACACAGTAATATTTCAGTGTGATCTATGTAATAACTGATGGACACAGTAATATTTCAGTGTGATCTATGTAATAACTGATGGACACAGTAATATATTTCAGTGTGATCTATGTAATAACTGATGGACACAGTAATATTTCAGTGTGATATATGTAATCACTGATGGACACAGTAATATTTCACTGTGATCTATGTAATAACTGATGGACACAGTAATATTTCAGTGTGATCTATGTAATAACTGATGGACACAGTAATATTTCAGTGTGATCTATGTAATAACTGATGGACACAGTAATATTTCAGTGTGATCTATGTAATAACTGATGGACACAGTAATATTTCAGTGTGATCTATGTAATAACTGATGGACACAGTAATATTTCAGTGTGATCTATGTAATAACTGATGGACACAGTAATATTTCAGTGTGATCTATGTAATAACTGATGGACACAGTAATATTTCAGTGTGATCTATGTAATAACTGATGGACACAGTAATATTTCAGTGTGATATATGTAATAACTGATGGACGCAGTAATATTTCAGGATTGAAATGAGGTTTATTGTACTAACCAAAAATGTGAAATATGCATTATTTCAAAATTTGACAGGTGCAAAAGTATGGGTACCTCAACAGAAAAGTGACATTAATATTTAGTAGATCCACCTTTTGCCTCTAGTGGCTTCCTGTAGCTGTTAATGAGTTCCTGGATGAAGGGATTTGTGACCATTCCTCTTTACAAAACAATTCCAGTTCAGTTAAGTTTGATGGTCGCCGAGCATGGACAGCCCGCTTCATACATCCCACCCCCCCCCCCCAAATTTGACACTGGGTAGCAAGTGTTTTTCTTGGAATGCTGTGTTTTTGTGGCGCCATGCATAATGCCTTGTTGTATGACCAAACAACTCAATCTTTGTTTCATCAGTTCACAGGACCTTCTTCCAAAATGAAATGGGCTTCTTCAAATGTGCTTTTGCATACCTCAGGCGACTCTGTTTGTGGCGTGCATGCAGAAACGGCTTCTTTCGCATCACTCTCCCATACAGCTTCTCCTTGTGCAGTGTGCGCTGTATTGATGACCGATGCACAGTGACACCATCTGCAGCAAGATGATACTGCAGGTCTTTGGAGGTGGTCTGTGGATTGTTCTTGACTGTTCTCACCATTCTTCTTCTCTGCCTTTCTGATATTTTTGTTGGCCTGCCACTTCTGGCCTTTACAAGAACTGTCCCTGTGGTCTTCCATTTCCTTACTATGTTCCTCACAGTGGAAACTGACAGGTTAAATCTCTGAGACAACTTTTTGTATCCTTCCCCTGAACAACTATGTTGAACAATCTTTTTTTTCAGATCATTTGAGAGCTGTTTTGAGGAGCCCATGATGCCACTCCTCAGAGAAGATGCAACTAGGAGAACAACTTGCAAGTGGACACCAGAAATAGCTTTTCTCATGATTGGATACACCGGGCTATGAAGTACAAAGCACAATGAGGTTACCAAACCAATGTAGTGTTTCAGTAAGTCAGTAAAAAGTAGTTAGGAGTATTCAAATCATGAAAATCAGAAGGGTGCCCATACTTTGGCTCCTGTCAAATTTTGAAATAATGCATATTTCACATTTTTGGTTACTACAATAAACCTCATTTCAATCCAGAAATATTACTGTGTCCATCAGTTATTACATAGATCACATTGAAATAGCTGGTGCAAAAACCCAATTTTAAACAAAATAAAAGAGTAAGATTAAGAGGGGTGCCCAAACTTTTTCATATGACTGTATCAGAAGAAACCCAGAGCCTACTGCACCTGCATATGGTCTCACAATGGGTCTGAGGATCCCTGGTTCCTAATGGCAGTTAGGGTACCTCTGGGCACATGGAGGGCTATGCGGCCCTCCAAAGAAATGCCTCCTCCACCATTACTTACTCGCTGCCTGTGATGCTGGAGGATGCTGCAGACAGCGGAACATTCTACACTGCGTCTCCAAACTCTGTAATGTCTGTTACATGTGCTCAGTGTGAACCTGCTTTCATCTGTGAAGAGTACAGGGCGCCAATGTCCAATCTGCCAATCTTGGTGTTCTCTGGCAAATGCCAATTGCCCTGCATAGTATTCAGCTGTAAGCACAGTACCCACTTGTGGGGGTCGAGCCTCATACCACCCTCACACAGTCAGTTTCTGACAGTTTGAACAGACACATGGATAATGGTGGCTTCTGGAGGTCATTTTGCAGGGCTCTGGCACGGCTCCTCCTTGCACATTGGAGGAGGTAGCAGTCCTTCTGCTGGGTTGTTGCTCTCCTCCGGCCCCACCATGTCTCTTTGGTTACTGGCCTGTCTCCTGGTATCTGCTCCATGCTCTGGACACTGTGCTGACTGACACATCTACCCTTCTCTCCACAGCTCACACTAATGTGCTATCCTGGATGAGCTGCACTACCGGAGCACCTTCTGTGGGTTTGTAGACACTGCCTCATGCTACTTTTAGGGTTAGAGCAATTACAACATGCAACACTGAGCAAAACAACAGCCAAAAAGGATGAGAGCAGAGAAATGGTCTGTGGTCATCTACTCTTTTATAGGGGGTGTCTGGTACTTGCCGATTATTTCTACCTGTTGTCTGATCCATTTGCACAACAGCAGGAGAAACTGATTTACAAGCATTGTTGCTTCATAACTGGACAGGTTGTGTTCCGCCTTCCTTTATGTTATATGCAGTGTGAATTCCAGCATACAGCTTAATCCTTTTCTGTATCCTAAGTAAACAGACTTATTTTACTGTAGTCTATGGTTTTATTGGTCAAAAGTGAGTGAATTGCGTGGTAAAACTAGAAAAATTATAAATAATGCAGTGATAATATGCAGTACAGAGATCATACAGAAGGCTTAAATGTAAACACATACATTGCTAACAGACAAATTCCCTGTGTAAAAACAACTGCTATATAATCTAAAAACAGACTTTACAGTATAAGATTCACAGAGATAGGAGTAAAACTCTCACCCAATATACTTCTGCAAGGATGGTGGGGTTTTCAAAAGTACAGAGGAGCAAGATGAGCACGTGTGCCTGCATGAAATCCTGTCTAATTCTGACAATTCAAGATGCCAAGGGCTGATTCACAATTGACTGACTTCTTAAAGGAGAAGATACCTAGGCATGTAGGTAATACTGCCAGATGGCGATAAACACATTAAAGATCACAACAAGATAACATGTCACATTACACAGGTTATAACAAGTGTCAAACTTAGAATTGCTTTCTCCTACTGAGTTTAAATGACCAGAGCAGGTTGATTTCACTAAAGTGTGATTGACTTGGAGTTAGATTGTGTTGTTTAAGTGTTCCCTTTATTGTTTTGAGCAGTTAATATTTCAAAAGCTGCTATTAACATGAATGTTACCACATCCACACAGGGAAAGATATCAAACCATAGATGTCCATACATTATGTGTAGTAATGAGAAATGACAGGGAGAAAGTATTGAACACATTACTGAAATGTATTTAATCCTCAGTACTTCGGCCTTTGTTGGTGATGATGCTCCAGACGCCTCCTGTATGGAGACATTCGTCCCTGCATTGCTCAGGTGGATTTTGGTCCATTCTCCCACAACAACACTGTCTACATCCTGCAGATCCTGTGGATCCTTCTATGAACTCTAAACTTTAGATCCTTCCAGACATTTCCTATTGGAATCAGCTCTGGTGATCGGCTTGGACATTCTAGCACACTGAGGGTACCGTCACACCCGGAGATATCGGCGGCGATTTCTATTGCCGACATCGCCAAAGCGTCGCCTAATGTAAATGGGCGAGGGCGACACATCTGAGTGGTAGCCTGGATTCACATAACAGCTCTGAAACCAGGTGACTATTCTGGGGCGATGTGTGCTGATCGCCCTGTGTAACATGTCAATAGCGATGTCAAGAGCGACAGAACACATTGGCTAAACATGTCCTGTAGGCGTTTCAGGGAGTATTTACTACATCTGCCGGTCTGCGTGGATTGGTGGCAGCTCGAGCATTCCGATTGGTTGTCTTGTTCCTCGGCGTCATATTTGATGATGTGTGCGTCCCACAATAATGTAGTCTTCATTTCCATGGTGCTGAAAGGTGTATTACCCAGGGGCGTACATACTATAAAGCAGCGCATTGATGTGGCCTGTGTGTTTGCGCCTGTGTGGGCTAAAAAGTGCAGAGATGAGCCACGGCCAAATGTGTCTGAACACCCACACAATTGTCATTACATGTCAACTCATGTCTGCATCAGACACTAACGTCTATAACCAGATGCCGACGCCAACGCCTATAGCAATAATCCGCAACACATCACACGACATTTGAGTGTGCACCGAGCCAATACGCACATGCACGCTTAAATTTAACAATTTGGCGCTGCGAACAAGGACACAGCAATAGATGTTTGGTTGCAACCAATCACACTTCTTCGGGGCGTCACACAACATAATGTGTAACGCCTACCTCCGAGACACGGAACAAAACAACGCCGACATCGCTAATGTGGTTGCTCTGTGTGACACGGCAGCATCCACCACCGACTTGATCCCCCGTGGGGTTTGGGCAACGCACAGGCAACTTCCGGTCAGGTCATCGCCTAAGCGTCGGCTGAGTTGTCGCCACGTGTAAATAGGCAACGGCGACGTTGGTCGACTGGAAAAAACGTGCGCGCGCTAGTGCGTCGCCATAGAAATCGCCGGCGATATCTCCAGGTGTGACGGTACCCTGAGAGTTTCTTTGGCTGTGTGTTTGGGATCATTTTCTTGTGAAAGTCGCCCTTGTTTCATCTTCATCATCCTGGTAGATGGCGGCAGGTTTTTATCAAGAATGTCTCACTACATTTGGCCATTTATCCTTCCTTCATTATATGAAGTTTGCCAGTGCCGTATGCTGAAAGACAGTCACACGCCATGATGTTCCCACCTCCAAACTTCACTATTGTTGGTGTTTTTGAGGTGAGTTGTCTTTTGGCCTCCAAACAAGGTGTGTATTATGGCATCCAAAGAGTTTTTTGTTTAGCAATGGAGTCTTGCGTGGTGAAAGTGCATACAGGAGCGTGCATACAGGACATGGAAGGGGAGTACATTACTCATTGTTTTCATTGAAATAATTGTACCTGCTAATTCTAAGTCTTTTTGTAGCTATCATCTGGTGGTTTCAGGCTCTTGGACAACCTTTCTGATAGTTTTATTCACTCCTTTGCCTGAAATCTTGCAGGGAGCACCTGGTTGCGGTCGATTTATGGTGAAATGATGTTCTTTCCTCTTCTGGATTACGGCCCCAGCAAAGTTCACTGAACCCTTCAGTAGTGTAGACATTCTCCTGTAACCAATGCCATTGTATGTTTTTAAACAATAAGTTTGTGAAGGTCTTGAGACGGCTCACTGGTTTTACCCATCATGAGATGTTTCTTGTGTGGCTCATTGGTAATGAGACTCCTTTTTAACGGCCAACAGTTGAACCAGCTGATTGTATTTTACATCAAGTGGCAGGATTACATTCTAAATACTGATAGATTTCAGCCGCTGTCAGGACTTTCCATAGATTTTTGCACCCCTCTTTTTTCATGGGTTCAATACTTTTTCCCCTTGCCATTTCTCATTATTACACATAAGGTATAGACATCTATGGTTTGATTTCTTTGCCTGTGTGTACTGGATGGGTTGTTACCAACATCTTGGGAGAAATTCATGTCAATAGCGCCTTTAGGAGTACATTTAATTAGAAAACTGGTAACGAGTTCAATACTTATTTCACCCTCTGTATATTTTTTTGCTTGGTCACAATTTTTCCTATTTTAGGTTATTACCTAAAGATGATCAAATTGTAGATAGATGTGCATATAACCAACTCTTATCTGCTATCTGTAAAAAGGCAGTGGGTATCTGGTGGAATGATTCACATGAATCAACGAGAAAATTGTTTTATTTTCCATCAATTCAATCATTTCTTGTTATTACTATTTCAATGTTTTAACAAGAAATCCTGTGGTTTCGCCAATAACGCCAACCTTATGTATCATGATAGTGAAAGGTCCAAGCATCTGGAATCCTCGTGCAAAGTATATAGTGAAGCACCATCCAAACACCAAAGCCAGGGACATGGGGATGACTTCTCCAGGTGAGTTTGTGAGTCTCAGGGCCAGTGTAAGAAGTACTGAGCAGGAGAAGAAAAATCTGCAAAACCAAAGAAAGAAAACAAATGACAAGTCTTAAATTATATGAAACATTGTGATTTGTGGATGCACAGCTCAGAGTTAAAGGCATACTTGCACAATCGGGGACCGGACGTTGATGGGCGTGACGCCTGCCTTGGTGGGTATAGCCCGGTGTTTCCTTCCAGTTTGTGCCCTTCGGCCAATAATTTCTGATGACTATGCCCCACAGACTATGCTCCCCAACACCGCAAGTTGACTGTGCCCCATAAGCAGACTGTCTCCGGTCACACGCGGAAGACGCCAGATGGTGCCTACTCAGTAAGCCAGCCACCATGCCCATTAACTATGGCTCCCACCTCGACACTGCAAGGAAAGTAATTCTACTAATTGAGATGACAACCGACAAGCGATGTACTGCAAGCAGGTAATGTACACGACAGCCAATGATAAGCGGGCCACGATCACAATGTAGCTGCGTGTGACGCGAGTCACTACAGTAATAACTAGTACCAGAAGTGGAGAGAAAAGACTACAGTTACAGATAGTAATTATAATATAGTATACTTCTTTGGATAAGTAAAGGGAGGTCAAACGATCCAAGGTCCGGTCCAGGAAATGGCGCAGTACAACCAGGGGTGTCAGAGACAAAATCCAATTCACTAGCCGGGATCAGGAAAACCAGAAAGACAAGACAGTTTACAGGGAGCAGGTAAAAGAGTAGTCAAGTCACAGCCAAATGGTCAAAGTCCAGGGAAGAGAATAAAGTCAGGCTGGGTCAGGCACAGAGAGATCAGTCTTTCACAGGTAGCAACAAGTGTATGATTGACACTGGATGGAGGAGCTAGCCTGCTGAAACAGAGGACTAATCAAGGAAAGTAAACACAGATTATTGAAGCACAGACCCAGCACAACCTAAACAGACTGACAGCCTCCACACAATAGTAACATAGCAGACAAGGACGGTGTGGAGATTGTGACAGTGCAAAAGGAAACACCAGGTCACGCCCACTACCTAAGCTGGTCACACCCACTAACGTTTGGTCCGTGATACTGCAAGTATGCCATGTTAGAGGTTTTCCCTCATTTTTGTATTGGTTCATTTATTTTTTTCCTGATTTAGCTGCAGGTTTTGGTTTCAGTGGCCCTTTACTGTAAAAAGCAAAGATACAATAGCAAAATAGGAGGATTAAACAAAATACTAAAAATGTGATTCTTAGATCCGTACCTTTAAGAAGTTCATGCTTTAGGATATGCTTTTTTTCGCCTTGCTTGAGCTGCAGTTTCAGGGATCAGTGGGTCTGCCCCGTCAACTTTCTTTTTCCATTCCCCTCTCTCTGAGGCTCCTTTCACATCAGCGGTTTGCGGATGTTTCCAGCCGATCCGGCAGATGGTGCTGCATCTGCTGGATCTGCTGCCTAACGGCTGACTTGCGGTACACCTGCGGCAAGCCCCATGCATTTTCTATGGGGATTGCAGCAGGTGTGGCAAATGGGTTTGCTGGATCCAGCAGATCCGGGACTTGGGAAAAAAAACGCGTACGGTAGCTGCGGTTTTTTTTACCTGCCGCAACTGCCGGATTTGCCGGATCGTGGCAAAAAACGCATTTGCCACCCTGCTGCAAGCACCATAGAGAATGAAAGGGGGCTTGCCGCAGGTGTACCGAAAGTCAGCCGTTAGGCGGCAGATGTGGTAAATCTGCCGATTCTGCTGCATCTAGCGGAAAATGATGTGAAAGCAGCCTTATGCTGACTTAACCGATCAGGTCTAAATATTTACAATTGTTGCCAACTATCACAATGCTAAAGATCAAGTCTTGTTTTATACACAACTGCAGTAAAGATTTTCATGTGTTTACAGGTTGTATTAATTTGCGTAAAATTCTAATATGAAAAACCTTATAACATAATTCTCGTCCTATTTTTTTTAACTGCATATCATAATTGCTAAAATTTGTAAGGAGGGTGAAACGTAAATACATACTTACAGAATAAAATGAAATATTCCCCCTGAAAACTGTGTCTTGGAGTAAGGTGATTGGTCGTGTTCTCATTAGCACAGGGATCTACAGACAGAGAAATCATTTCTGTCGTTAATTCATCTGATCTAACATTCATTCATTTTAGAACAGTAAAATGTTTTTCAGTTTTGTAATAACACTCCACAGTGGTCAGAATAGACATTCTATATTGGCAGAAAGTGTGGCCAGGGGGCAGGTATATATAGCAGAAGGGAGAGATAATCACAAGCTGCAGCTGGGATAAAGGCTAAGAGAATTCTCAGCCAGCAGGGTAGGGGTTCTCAACCTCTTCAGCATAGCAAGGAAAGTACATCTGCAAGATAAAAATCAAGTGAGATTGGGCCTGCGATTGATTAAACGCTGAGAACCTATTGACCCTAGATCCACCAGAGGTGAGGATGTGGAACACTCCTGACATCTGATGTAGTGACCCGATCCAGACTGTGGATGTCCCTTTAAGTAACTCTGAGACCGTGAGTAGCTTCTGTACACGACAATTCACTCCTTAGTTATGCCTCTACTGTTATATGAGTTAAATGAATCTAAAACTTATTAATCTCAGTATATCCTTCAGGTATGTTTCAGTTTGGCATGAATCATATTTATTTTGTTGTATTCCAGCACCATCTGCTGGTGAAATGCATGATTTATATTAACTCTACAATGTAAAATCTGACATGTGAATTGAGCGTCTATTCTATTGGCCAGTGACCCTATCACCAGGATCAATAGAGAAGCCACTTCAGTCTCCGTCTAGACAAGACAGAGATCTGGAAATTCCCAAAGGTAATCTGGTTCAAAATGTGACCCAGAGCAGCTCTCATGTGAGGGGTCTCCTCACCATTTCCAGACCTCATTCCTAGGGGAATTATCCTTCTCTTTCTCTCAAGATTTTCAGCAAGGCCTAATGCCTAGGATATTCCTCTGATGTTTACAGCCAAGATGGCTAAAGACTTTTAACCCTTGTTAACCCTGGATCCTCGCTGTCCGGATTAACCCATGCTTCTCCAGCATTAGGTCATACTATCTGTACCGAATAACCTATTGCCTGCATGTTGAGGAAATCGAGGGTCACCCGCCTCACCGCATTTGTTCTTATTTACTTCAAGTATATTTTCTGCACTGGGCCATGACAAGCTGTGAAATGGATACAGGACTGCAGGTCTATAAATACTCTTGCTATACATCTCCTCTTCTGCTTTTATGCCACCAAAAGACTCTGAACTAGATAATACGAGTTCCTAAAGCACCAGAACCTCAATTCAGAATCTAACCCTGAACTGTATTTGTCGTGGATTACCCACGTGAATTGTGAAGAATTCTCCATGTTATATCTCCCCATTCTGCTGAAGTAAAGCAACTGTTATCCCCAAGACCTGTGTCTGTGGTCATTCTATCTGCAGTGGATGCTGCATGGAGGTGGATAGCAGTCAACGGTTAGCGCCCAATTACGAGGGCTTTACATGACGTCATGTTTGTTTCAAGGAATCAATGAATTGAGAGCTAGTCCCATCAATGTTGAGAGAGACATTGAGTGTAGTTATTGACGTTCACACTATCAAGGTGACATCAGCACGGCAAACAATAACAATTATTAGGAACAGCAGCAAAAAGATTTGGGTTGGACAAAAGAAGGGTGAGTAAAGTACAGTTTGTATTTCCAAAACAAATTGCAGTCAGGAGACAAGGGTTTCCAAAAATCAGAAAAGCCCTTGGACAGTATGCAGTAAGCTCCCTCTAGTGGTGGCAGAAGACAGTGGGAATTTCAGCATTCAGCTCTTTAGCTGTGCAGGGCATTTGGCGCTTTGTATCAGGAAATGTAAATGTATTTCTGAAAATAAATTGTCTCAGAGTTTCATGCCTAAACCCTGCGTAACTAATACTGAAATTTACAGTTAATCACTGTATTTTTCAGCCCATAAGATTTCTTATGTGGTGCTTTAAATGTAAGTACAAGAACCGGGGAAGGGGCTTATATTTAAAGCACCACTCAGTGCTGAAGAGAAAACACTGGAGTGCTGCTTTAAGATCTCATAGGTGCAACTCATATCAAGGGAGAACTATAACTCCCAGCATGTCCTGCAGATCCTTTGTCATGCTGGGGGTTATAGTTCTCCCTTGATATGAATTGCACCTATGAGATCTTAAAGCAGCACTCCAGTGTTTTCTCTTCAGCACTAGAGTGGCCTTTACATATAAGCCCCCTCCCTGGGTCTTATACTCCCCTTCTGGCATTTTTATACTGTACTTTACTGACACCACTCAGTCCCGCAGCGCCATCTCCCCTTTTATCACATTTTTTGTTTAAAATCTTTTTTCCCCTATTTTTTACTTCTAAAACCTGGGGGTGTCTTATGGTCCGGTGCGTCTTATAGTCCGAAAAATACGGCAGTTATATCAATATAATGTGCAGCATAAAGAAATTAATACAAATTTCAGCTTCCCTATCTTTACCTCTAAGAGTAACATCAGCAACGCCCCAATCACTGAGATAGTTTCACCGAATAATCTTAGTTCATCCAGGGGTGTGTTGTAAGAGTCCTAAAAATCAAAGGGCGAGATGATAAAAATGAATGTTTCCACTCAGTCTGCCTCAAACCTTGAAATAATTGCTGATGGTTCTTTTTATTTCTTTCCCTCACTTTGTTTTTTTTTTTATTTTTAAACATTATAAAATTCTCAATTTAATTAAAAAAAAAAATTAGGTAAAGTCTTGGGACTTTCTTACCTGAAGATCCACCTTTTTCATAAGGGTAATATCTCGAGGATCACCTGAGCGGTTCTTAAGAGGCTTTAGAGGTCGATTAGCGCAGCAGAGTGAGACACAGGTCATATATAAGACATAGAATGCAGCCAGAAGCCAGAAGTATGGCCGCCCGAACCTCTGCCACTTCTCCTCAATGAGCTCCTTTACAGGAGACAAGTCCAGTATTCGACGTGCCTAGAAAAGAAATTCCAAAAGGGTATGTCTACGTGGAGAGACCCTTGTACCCGAATATCTTCATTATAAACATTCCAATCAGAATATTTTACAATATCATACTAACAAAGTGAAGAAGACCCTAAAAGAGATATCATAAATCTAAATTAAAATTAAACAAATGATATACAGGTACAAATCTGCCCTGCCGGAGATCCAATGATGGAACAGGAGTCAAGACGTATTGAAAGGCTGAGCTTCGAAGAAACATCTTCATCCGGACAAATCTTCATCATCAGGTGCGGTTTGTCCGGATCAAGAACATTGTTTCTTTGACACGCTTTGAAGAAAAAAACCGCACTTCAATACGTCTTGACTAGTGACGGGTAAACCCACCGATGTTCGAGTTCGGCGCATCCCCCCTTCACCACCCGGCAAGTTTTCGTTTTCTGTTTTCATTTTTCCCTTCTTCCAAGAGCCATAACTTTTTTATTTTTCCATCAATGTAGACATATGAGGTTTGTTGTTTTTTGCGGGACGAGTTGTACTTTCAGACAAAATCATTTATTTTACCATATAGTGTACAGGGAAACGGGAAAAAATTCAGAATGTGGTGAAATTGCAAAAAAAAATGAAATTACACGTTTTTTGTTTTTTTTATTCACCACGTTCGCTATATGGTAAAACTGACGTGTTGGTATGATGTCTCAGGTCAGTACTATATGGTAACACTGACATGTCAGTATGATGGATGGGGTCAGTACTATATGGTAACACTGACGTGTCGGTATGATGTCTGGGGTCAGTACTATATGGTAACACTGACATGTCGGTATGATATCTCAGGTCAGTACTATATGGTAACACTGTCGTGTCGGTATGATGTCTCAGGTCAGTACTATATGGTAAGACTGAGGTGTCAGTATGATGTCTCGGGTCAGTACTATATGGTAACACTGACGTGTCGGTATGATGTCTCAGGTCAGTACTATATGGTAACACTGACGTGTCGGTATGATGCCTCGGGTCAGTACTATATGGTAACACTGACGTGTCGGTATGATGTCTGGGGTCAGTACTATATGGTAACACTGAGGTGTCGGTATGATGTCTGGGGTCAGTACTATATGGTAACACTGACGTGTCGGTATGATGTCTCAGGTCAGTACTATATGGTAACACTGACGTGTCGGTATGATGTCTGGTCAGTACTATATGGTAACACTGACGTGTCGGTATGATGCCTCGGGTCAGTACTATATGGTAACACTGATGTGTCAGTATGATGTCTGGGGTCAGTACTATATGGTAACACTAACATGTCGGTACGATGTCTCGGGTCAGTACTATATGGTAACACTGACGTGTCGGTATGATGCCTCGGGTCAGTACTATATGGTAACACTGACGTGTCGGTATGATGTCTCGTGTCAGTACTATATGGTAACACTGAGATGTCGGTACGATGTCTGGGTCAGTACTATATGGTAACACTGACGTGTCGGTATGATGCTCGGGTCAGTACTATATGGTAACACTGACATGTCGGTATGATGTCTGTGTCAGTACTATACAGTAACACTGACGTGTCGGTATGATGCCTCGGTCAGTACTATATGGTAACACTGACATGTCGGTATGATGTCTCGTGTCAGTACTATATGGTAACACTGACGTGTCGGTATGATGTCTCGGGTCAGTACTATATGGTAACACTGACGTGTCGGTATGATGCTGGGTCAGTACTATATGGTAACACTGATGTGTCGTATGATGTCTCGGGTCAGTACTATATGGTAACACTGACGTGTCAGTATGATGCTCGGGTCAGTACTATATGGTAACACTGATGTGTCAGTATGATGTCTGGGGTCAGTACTATATGGTAACACTGATGTGTCGGTATGATGTCTGGGGTCAATACTATATGGTAACACTGATGTGTCGGTATGATGTCTGGGTCAGTACTATATGGTAACACTGACATGTTGGTATGATGCTCGGGTCAGTACTATATGGTAACACTGATGTGTCGGTATGATGTCTGGGGTCAGTACTATATGTAACACTGACATGTTGGTATGATGCCTCGGGTCAGTACTAGTATGGTAACACGGGATGTCGGTATGATGTCTGGGTCAGTACTATATGGTAACACTGATGGTGTCGGTATGATGTCTGCGGTCAGCACTATATGGTAACACTGATGTGTCGGTATGATGTCTCGGGTCAGTACTATATGGTAACACTGATGTGTCGGTATGATGTCTGGGGTCAGTACTATATGGTAACACTGACATGTCGGTATGATGTCTCGGGTCAGTACTATATGTAACACTGACGTGTCGGTATGATGCCTCGGGTCAGTACTATATGGTAACACTGAGGTGTCGGTATGATGCCTCGGGTCAGTACTATATGGTAACACTGACGTGTCAGTATGATGTCTCGGGTCAGTACTATATGGTAACACTGATGTTGGTATGATGTCTCGGGTCAGTACTATATGGTAACACTGACTGTTGGTATGATGTCTCGGGTCAGTACTATATGTAACACGACATGTCGGTATGATGTCCTCGGTCAGTATGAGTTCGTAGATACCAACATGTTACTTTTACTGTTATTTAAGTCATAAAAAAATTTTAGAAAAAAAAAAGAATTGCACTTTTTGACCCTTTTCCGTGACCCATAGTGTCCTCATTTTTTGGGTATCCTGGGTTTGTGTGATTGCTTATTTTTTGTGTCTTGAGCTGATGTTTCTAATGACATCATTTTTGGGTAGTGGTGATGTTTTGATCCCCGTTATACATTTTATTACAATGTTGTGGTGACCAAAAAACATAATTATGGTGTTTAGGACTTTTTTTTCCGTTACCCAGTTTACGGCTCTCATTAATTGATTTTTATATTTTGATAGATCAGGCATTTCTGAACGTGGTGATACCAAATACGGTATGTGGTTTTTTAAATACTTTTATTTTGAATGGGACAAAGGGGGGTGATTTCAACTTTTGTTTTTTTTCAATTTTAAAATTTTATTTTTTAATTCATTTTTATTTTACAGTGCCCCATAGGGAGGCACAGGGCTGCACAGTGCGATCGCTTGTGACAGGTCCAGATGGCTGCAGCATATCAGTACATAGCACAAATGATCAGTGTGTGTGGTTGACAGCGCTTGCCAACCACTCACAGGAAGTGATCACTGATGCATCGAGGTCACTGCAGGATCCCGGGCTATCAAGTGATGCAGCGAGATCCCTTGATCTTGGCAGGGAACGGCACTATCCCGCCATGGCGCTTTTGGATCGCGCTGTCAGTGAATGACAGAAGACGTTGATTAAATATCAGCTAATACTTACAGGTCCACACTCTTTTAGTTCTGGGGCCACTCATTAGCTTCCTGATTATTTACTGGTGAGGGGTGCAACAGCCAATCACAGATGCTGTCACAGGGATTGGGCATCTGTGATTGGCTGTTTAGAAACCTAGAAACAGCCCTGCAAGGTAGATGCTAGAATGTATGGGCTGTTTCAGGTTACTCCAACAGCCAATCACAGATGCCACTCCCTGTGACAGCATCGGTGATTGGCTTTGCCCCCTTGCCAGGAATAATCCAGACGTTAATAAGCGGCCTCGGTGAGTGTTGCTTTAATCACTATTTTGTTTACTTTTAAAGCCCCCCAGCCAAACAGGAACCCAAACTATAACACAAACTTCTCAGGGAAGTCCGCATTCGGGATCTGTGCCCAAACACTAGGTGTTCAGTACGGACCTGGGTTCATCCATCCCTAGTCTTGACTCCTGTTTCACCGTTGGATCTCTGGCAGGCAGACTTGTACCAGTATCTCCATTGGTTTGCTATAATCTACAATGAGGTTCTGCAGCAGCCGCCTTCCACATGTAGGTGCTACAAGGGGATGTGCCTTCACAACCAAATTAGGTGAGCACCATCACTTACTGTCTAACTGGTTACTTAGGCCAGACCCTACTTGTACTCTAGTCTTTTCCAGCCATTTTACCTTAAAGAACGTATTATTAAATACATAATAACATACTTTTTTTATAAAGAGAACTTACCTCAGCCTTTTGAGAGGTGGCAATGAGATGGAGAACAGAACATGGAGTTCCCCAGGAGTCAATCTCAGTCAGATCATACAGGGTATACGTGGTTGGACCCATTGACTGCACCATCCTAACTCTCTTCTCGAGGAGATGCTGAAACAGCTATGGATAGAAGTCGATAAGTAGAAATTGGGTAGTTTGCACCAAAATATATTCCTTACACTGGGATAACATTGATGACCTTTGATGTAAGCCACAAACATTTCCCTAACTATCTCAGTAAATTGGATACTATGGTTGTCAGAAGGATCCTATTGACGTATTGTGGTCAGTCAGGTTCCGTCATAGTTTTTTCTGTTTTGAAACAACGAGGCAGAACAGCTTGTCCAATCTACCCAAAAGCCAAACAGTTCCAACTAAGCTCTAGGTATGTAGAAATAATAGGCTAAGTTTACATTTGCTTGGAGGCCCAACACAAATTCTGTTATATCTGATGAAAACTGTTCTGTCTCATGCAAATGATGGCACCACCAAATCTATCTTTGGTCAATTCCTACTCAAGGTCAAGAAGATTCTTTGGAACCATTTCGCAAATCATGGATCCACCACTGACTCATGACTTGAATTACAAGCAGAAGCCAACACAAATATAAACATTAGTGATGAGTGAGCACTACCATACTTGAGCGCTAGGTACTCGGGAACCCGAGTCGCACCCATCCAACTCAACTCAATCTAATCCAACACAAATTCTGTTATATCTGATGAACAGTTCTTCTCAGCAAATTGTTGGACAAACCAAACCATGGACAAACTCAAGCACTACCATGCTTAAGCGCTCGGTACTCTGGAACTCGAGTCACGCCCATCCAACTCAACTCAATCCAATCCAATCTAACACAAATTCTGTTATATCTATTAAACTGTTCTTATCAGCAAAATGATGGACACCACAACTCTACTTTGGTCAATCCTAGTCAAGGTCAAGAAGATTCTTTGGAACAATTTGTCAAATAATGGATCCACCACTGACTCATGACTTGAATTACAAGCAGAAGCCAACACAAATATAAACATTAGTGATGCGTGAGCACTACCATACTTGAGCGCTAGGTACTCGGGAACCCGAGTCGCACCCATCCAACTCAACTCAATCCAACACAAATTCTGTTATATCTGATGAACTGTTCTCAGCAAAATGTTGGACAAACCAAACCATGGACAAACTCAAGCACTACCATACTTAAGCGCTCGGTACTCTGGAACTCGAGTCACGCCAATCCAACTCAATGAAATCCAATCTAACACAAATTCTGTTATATCTATTGAACTGTTCTTCTCAGCAAAATGATGGATACCACAACTCTACTTTGGTCAATCCTACTCAAGGTCAAGAAGATTCTTTGGAACAATTTGTCAAATAATGGATGCACCACTGACTCATGACTTTAATTACAAGCAGAAGCCATCACATATATAAACATTAGTGATGAGTGAGCACTACCATACTTGAGAGTTCGGTACTCGGGAACTCGAGTCGCGCCCATCCAAACATCAACTTGTCGTTACAAGTACTGAGCACCTGAGCACGGTAGTGCTTGCTCATCACTAATAACCATCCCTTTTCTATATCATTGATCTCATCATCAGTAGTGTCTTTTAGCATAACGATCCACTTCTTTTACCCACCAATCTCTTACCACAGCATTTCCTTCAGCTGCAGCCATCTTAAATGGGGTGAGACCCTGATTATTAATTTCTTGGTCCAAACAAGGGCCACTATGGTTAGAGTCCAGCGAGAGGAGTAAGTCATACATTTGGCAAAACATAGGCTTATTAGGTTGAAGGGTCAGGATGTGAAGCGGGGTGTTTCCTACAAAAAGGAAGCGGTCATTAGTGAAAACATCAACACAGGTTTGTTAATCGGATAGGAGGTGTGGAGAGTTTGATTCTCACCCCAGCAGTCCTGAGCACGCAGGTTCGCCCCATTCTCCACGAGCAACTTGACTATTTCTTTGTTTCCAACACAAGCAGCGAAACTTAAAATATGTTCCCCTAAAGAGAAGAATACAATATATCTAAAATATACTAGATATGTAGAAGGTAGAACTATGTAAAGGCCTTGTCTTCTGGAGTCCATGACTTCATACTGATGCAAGGACACCTATAAAGTACAGAAAATTGGGGCATAGTCAAAGCTTTCAATGATTTACTATGCAAAATAATATTCAGCTATTCTGATGGCTATTGGGAAAATCCTAGTAGAGTTGATATTTATGGTATTGAGCGTCAGGTCACTTGTGGCCCATTATGGCTTCAGATATTCTGCGATTTTTCAACAACCCACAGGTTGGGAGTAGCGAATCTCCAGATATTAGTTTGGGGGCAGTGTTACTCAAATTGCCCACCACATTCCATTCAGTTCTAACAAAATTGGTCTGAGTCGACCATCATCATAAAGCCATATCAAAAATCAAGAAATTCACCCTTGAGATAGGCCATTTTTTTTCAACAGGTTCCACTTTCTCACCTGAATGGTGGAGTATAGTAGCGGTAAGGGTACAGTCAGATTATTATTATTATTTATTTATATAGCGCCATTAGATTCCATGGCGCTTTACATATAGAAGGGGATGAGGACAAGTACAATATATGTGGACAGTCATATCGTACAGGTACAGGAGGGAGAGGACCCTATCCATGAGGGCTCACAGTCTACGAGGGACAGTTGGGGATACAGTAGGAGGGGGGAAATGCCGAAAACGAGATGGTGCGGTGGACCAGGTCTCAATGTAAGTTGTAGGCTTGTCGGAAGTTTGAGGATGCATTCAGTGATCTCATCGGGGCTTTTGTCTGAACCCCCGGAAAAATGGGATTCAAACTTATGCGCCAACGGGGCCATTGACTTTATGGTGCTAACGGAGTCACCATGGGCTCTGTTGTACACCATTTTTAGGAGTATACGTTTTCTGCAGGCGGACACTCGAAGGCAGTAAACTGAACTCAGGTGTCCTCCTGCAGTAAACATTTACTCCAAAAATGATGTACAACAGAGCCCATATTGAGTCCGTCAGCACCATTAGGGTCAATGGCCCCGTCTACAATGCTTTAACATGGAAAGCAACATCGGAGAGACGTGGAAAAATAATGGAAGATTACCATTCAAATGGATGGAAGAATAGTCAGAATAGCAAAGGATCAGCCAATGATCAGCTCCAGGAGGATAAAGACGTTACCTGTGAGGACTTTGACAGTTAGAAGATGTCTATGTGAAGATAATCTATTAGCAAGAAGTTCCCGCAAAGTCCGACTGTAAAAAACAAAGACGTACTGTAGCGGATACAAATTGCCGAAGAACAAATCAACTGGCCTAAAGAGGAACATTTTGTGAACGGATGAAAGTAAAATTGCTCTTTTTGGGTCCAGGGCTGCAGAGAGTTCATCAAACGACCCACGAAGTCTGGAGTGACCACGGTCCCCTCTGCAGACAATGAAGCCTGGTGGTGAAGCATCATGATATAGGCATGTTTCTGTTAATATGGTACCGGCCTATTTACCGCATACCAGGGAACATAGACCAGTTTACACATATCAAAATACTTGAAGAGGTCATGTTGCTTTACACTGAAGAGGAAATGCCCTTGAAATGGTACAAGAAGACAATGATCCTAAACACACCAGTAAAACGAGCAAAATCTTGCTTCCAGTCCAACAAAATTGAGGTTATGGAGCGGCCGCCCAATCCCCGATCCTAATCCGATAGAACACTTCTGGGGGGAGATCAGAAATGCCATTTCTTAGGCAGAGCCAACAAATGCAAATAAATTGTGGGATGTAGTCAAAGCATCCTGGGCTGGAATAACAGTTGACAGGTGCCAGAAGTTAGTTGGCTATGCAACATATATGTGAAGCAGTTCTAAAAAACTGGTCATACAACAATATATTAGGTTAGAGATTCACAGGAATGCTAAATCCCCCCCAAAAAAAGAGTACAGATTTGGAGTGTGTAAAAACAAATGCAGACACTGCTATTTTTGAACAGCCCAATGTTCATTTTTTGTTATTTTCTGTAAATTAGTTCAAAATTACATATATTTCTCTTCCTATTTTGATTTAGAAAATACAGTGCTGTGCAAATTAATTGGGACAAAGCCAGTCTTTACTTGTTTTTATGCTTAGTTTTACTCTTGCTGATAAGTGTTTTATCAGTTCTTGGTGTCGTTTTCCTTTTTCTTCCCTTTTTGTTTTGGAGAAAACGATCTAGTTTCATTGTGTGTGCGATTTATTATTGAAACGGTAGATTTTCCAATCCCAACGGTGGAAGTGATTTCTCTTACAGTCAGACTTGTATGTTCATTAAGAGTAATAACTCTAGACTCTTCCGTGGAGTAACATCCATTTTTACAGGCACGAATCACACAGAGAAAAAGTCCACTAAACCACTCCTCACAGAAACAAGCTCTCACCTGAAGCTGAGGGGCAGCTAGCTGTTATCTTCTGACTAAAACCAGTCAAACCACATTTTGTTACTCAAGGTTGTACACTCACACCTGTTCAAAGCAGTTAAAACTGGTTTGAATCACGGACTGGTAACCCCAACTTACGATTTTACTTAAAAAATGCTTTATCCCAATTAATTTGCACAGCACTGTAGTGTGCAACATTCCCAATGCATGGAAATAAAAACTATTATAAAGATTTTGGGCTTAACTCCTATTTTTGAACACACTGCTATTATTTTGAACACAACTGTACATATCTGTTATTTCTGTGTATAAATTCATCTCTGCAAGCAAGTAACAAGTTTGGATATAAAATCTGGTATTTCTGTCTGTAACTGCATCTCTGCAAGCAAGTAACCAGGTTGCTTATATATGTGTGTTATTTCTGTGTATAACTGTATCTCTGCAAGCAAATAACCAGTTTGCATATACATATCTGATATTTCTCTCTGTAACTGCATCTCTGCAGGTAACCAGTTTGCATATGCATATCTGCTATTTCTCTCTGTAACTGCATCATTGCAAGCAAGTAACCAGTTTGCATATACATATCTGCTATTTCTCTCTGTAACTGCATATCTGCAAGCAAATAACCAGTATGCATATACATATTTGTTATTTCTTGATATTGCAAATCCATTTAACAATATACATACTATCTGCTGTTTTCCTCTGTAACCACATATCTGCAAGCAAGTCAAAAGTTTGCATTTACATCTCTGTGATTCCTGTTGATATCCACACTTTCACAGGGATATTACTAGTATGCCTCTACATCTCTGCTACTGCTTTGTGCAACTGCACTTCTGCAAGCAAGATTGCCTACACATCTTGCTGCTCCTGTTCAAACCACACATCTGGTTTAGCTGAATCTAGTGCTTTCAGCTCCATTTCACCATCTGCCATTCTACATATCCTGCTGTCCTGCTATACTGGTCCTTGCTGATCCTCATGCCACTGATGCCCTCATTTAGCTTCATCATTGCTTCTGGTCTGTGTTGCTCACCCTGACCTGTGGTTTAGGGAATCCACTGCACTAGGTGAGCTCATAACAATTTCTATATTACACATTGTGTAATAATTGTTATGTCTATCACGTTATAGCATCTTCTATGCAGATGGTGACGAAACAGGAAGATACTTAGAAATGTTTGCTCAGAGCTGTAAAGAAACCAGCAGAGTTATTTAGAATAAAGTTACATAAATCATTATACCAAAATAGAAGAGGCTCTTGGGTTTTTGCGTGAAGAAGCTGCCGATGGCTCTTGGAGACGAGACATCCGCCCCTCTTTGTATGAGCATCTTGATGAAATTCATGTTCTGATTGACAGTTGCAATGTGAAGAGCTGTCTGTCCTGTAGAAAAAGCAGCAAAAAATGGATGTGAATATTACCAGGAGCCAATGGCGTAACAATAGGGGTCACAGGGGTCATGACTGCAACGGGGCCCGGAGGCACAGGGGTTTCCGCACCCGCCAGACCCAGCGCCTCCATCACAGAGATGTACATCCCCGAGAACGCACATCCATGTCACTGCACGGGAGAGCACACGCCTGCTATGGGGCCCATGTGCCAGGGACCCCCCTGCATCATAGGGGCAGCTTATCCATCCACCTCTGCTCTCCCCATCCTTTGCTTTCCATCACCACCTGTGTTCCACTGTGGATTGCATATAACAGACTGGTACCGCCTTAACACTAGTAGGCGGCACTCCCTGCTATATGCATTTCATAGTGGAACGCACAATGGCACTGCCTCCTCCTGTGTTTTCAGAGTAGGGAGACCTGAGCAGCAGGGAATCTGGGCAAGGTAGGTACAGATTTCTTGTTTTTCATATGTGGGTACATAGTGGCCAGAGGACAATGGGGAGAGGAGGAGGGGGGAGCATTATAATCTATTATTATTATTATTATTATTATTCATATAGCGCCATTATATTCCATGGCGCTTTACATGCTAAAAAGGGCAGACTAGGACAAGTAACATAGTAACAATACAAGTAACAATAAATGTTGACAATTCAGTTGTACAGATACAAGAGGGGAGAAATCCTGTCCGCGAGGCTCACAGTCTACGAGGGGCGGTGGGGATACAGTGGGAGGGGGAAATTCCAGTCGTGAGGCGGTGTGGTGGACCGGGTCTTATTGCAGGTGGTAGGCTTGGCGGAACAGGTGGGTCTTCAGGCTTCTTTTGAAGGTTCCCAGGGTAGGAGAATGTCTGATGTGTTGGGGCAGTGAGTTCCAGAGTCTCGGTGAAGCACGGGAGAAATCCTGTATGCGGTTGTGCGAAGAGGAGATGAGGGGGGAGTAGAGGAGAAGCTCTTGGGAGGATCGCAGGTTGCGTGAGGGTAGGTATCAGGAGACCATGTCAGAGATGTATGGAGGGGACAGGTTGTTAATGGCTTTGTATGTCATGGTTAATGTTTTCAACCGGGATCTCTGGGAAGCAGGGAGCCAGTGAAGGGCTTGGCAGAGGGGGGAGACAGGGGAGTAGCGGGGAGACAGATGGATTAGGCAGGCAGCGGAGTTCAAGATAGATTGGAGAGGTGCAAGGGAGGTATTGGGGAGGCCGGTGAGCAGGAGGTTGCAGTAATCGAGGCGGGAGATGATGAGAGCGTGAATAAGGGTTTTAGCAGTGTCGTGGTCAAGGAAAGCGCGAATCCTATAGATGTTTTTGAGCTGGAGTCGGCAGGAGGTGGCGAGGGCCTGGATGTGGGACTTGAAGGAGAGGGAAGAGTCAAGGATAACCCGAGGCACTTGGCTTGGGGGACTGGGGAGAGAGAGCAGTCGTTGACGACAATGGATAGGTCAGGTAGTGAGGGGGAGCGTCTTGGGGGAAGACTATGAACTCGGTTTTGTCCATGTTCAGCTTAAGGAAGCGAGCAGAGAAGAAGGATGAGATGGCGGACAGGCAGTGTGGAATTTTGGATAGAAGGGAGGCGATGTCAGGACCAGACATGTAGATTTGGGTGTCGTCGGCGTAGAGTTGATATTGGAGGCTATGGGACTCAATGAGTTGCCCTAGGCCGAGAGTGTAGATTGAGAACAGTAATGGTCAGAACGAGCCCTGGGGGACCCGACAGATAGGGTAGGCGAGGAGGATGTGTGGAGTGGGTGACGCTGAGGTGCGGTCCGTTAAGTATGAGGAGATCCAGAGAGGGCAAGGTCCGTGATACCAAGAGATTCCAGGATCTGTAGTAGAAGGGAGGGTCAACAGTGTCGAAGGCGGCTGACAGGTCGAGGAGGAGGAGAACAGAGTAGTGGCGCTTGCTTTTGGCAGTCAGTAGGTCATTTGTGACTTTGGTCAGGGCTGTTTCAGTGGAGTGGAGGGGTCGGAAGCCAGATTGCAGGCGGTCAAAGAGGGAGCAGGAGGAGAGGTGAGAGGACAGCTCAGAGTGGACATGCTGTTCAAGTAGTTTAGAGGCGAAAGGGAGGAGAGATATAGGGCGGTAGTTGGAGACAGTTGTGGGATCGAGGGAGGGTTTTTTGAGGATGGGTGTGATCAAGGTGTGTTTGAAGGCTGAGGGGAAGGTGCCAGTGGTGAGTGATAGGTTGAAAAGATGAGTTAGGGCTGGGATGATAACGGAGGTGAGGTTGGGAATGAGGTGGGATGGGAGCGGGTCGTGGGCGCTGGTGGTGAGGTGTGATTTTGACAGGAGGGAGGAGAGCTGGTCTTCAGTTATAGGGGAGAAGCAGTTGATGAAGTAGAGGGCAGTATAGGTGAAAGGGGAGGCTGTGGGGACAGTGGATCTATGGAGAGTTATGAGGCTGAATTATGCTATATGGAGAACTATGGGTGTGCATTATTCTATATTGAGGGCTATGGGGGTGCATTATACTACATGGAGGACTATGAGGATGCATTATACTGTATGGAGGGCTATGAGGGTACATTATACTGTAGAGAGAACCATGAGGCTGCATAATACTATACGGAGAAATATGGGGGTGCATTATACGATATAGAGGACTATGGGAGTGCACTATACTATATGGATGACTATGGGGCTGCATTATACTGTATGGAGGACCATGAGGCTGCATTTTATTATACTGAGGGCTATGAAGGTACATTATACTGTATAGAGGACCATGAGGCTGCATTATACTATACGGAGGGCTATGAGGGTGCATTAAACTATATGAAGGATAATGGGGGTGTATTATCCTATATGGAGGACTATGGGGGTACATTATAGTATATGGAGGAATATGGGGGTGCATTATAATAATTGGAGGATGATAGGGGCTGGAGGAGGACTATACACCAAGAAGGGGGACATGTACACCAGGATAAGGGCTAAATTCCAGGGGAAGGGGAGAAGAGGTCAATTCATGAGCTATATAGGATGTAGAAAACGTTACAGGGGGCTCATACATCTGAACAACATGTGCGCGGTAGGGGGGTGACCAGGTCTAAATTTTACATCGGGGCCCATCGGAGTCTAGTTACGCTATTGACAGGAGTTCAAAATACTGCAACTCCAATGTCCGTGGTGTTTGTGCTTTTGGCTTTAATTGGATCATAAGTTTTGTTTGTTTTTATTTATTTTTTAATTTAGCAAACAGACACAAAAACGCCAAAAAAAAGAATACAAAAATACAAAAATGCAAATTAAAAAAGAAATAAAGTGCAAATGAAAAACAGACACAAAACACCAAAGAAACGGAAAAAAAGCTGCAAATTAAAAGAGAAAGTGCTAATGAAAAAAGGACACAAAACACCAAAAGAAAAGAATGCAAAGGTACAAAATGAAAGAGAAATAAAAAAACAGACACAAAACATAAAAAAAAGGATACAAAAGTGCAAATTAGAAGAGAAAAATAGTGAAAAAAGAAGAGAATTAGAAGAGAAAAAACAGTTCCAAAGTAAGAGAGAAATAATGTGCAAATGAAGAAGACACAAAACACAAAAAAACTGCAAATTACCGTAAACAAATTTAAATAAATTAAATAAAATGCTAATGAAAAACAAACAGAAAACATCCTCCAAAAAATAACAAAAGGTGTAATTTAAGAGAGAAATAAAGTGCAATGAAAAACGGACACAAAACATAATAAAAGTGAAAAATGTTCCAAATTGAAAGAGAAAAGAGAAATAAAATGCTTCGCTCCACGGTTTTTGGGATCAGGCAGTGTCCAGTTTGAACCGAACAAAATCTGATCTGGTTCTGCCTCCCATGTATCCCTATGGTGCCGGATTGGTCATATTTGGCCATCAGGTTTTGTGTATTCTGTGCCTGATCTGCTTTTGTCCAGTTTTTCACCATGCACAAAATTGGAGACTGCAGCTGTTTTGGACTCCGGTAAAAAATATCGGACAGACCCAGATTCGGGCAATCCGGCGCCTATAATATGGGAGTCTATGGGCGCGGCATCCGTGAAAAAATCAAATGGTTTCCCGGATCCAATTTTTAGCACAGAGCATGCTCAGAAATCCTGCAGATCATATTTCAGCTCCATGGACAGCACTACTTCATGCACAAGCTGTGAATTCAGCACCTAGGACAGCGGCAGAGCAGACACAGGCAGACCTCAGCACCATGGACAGCATCAGAAAAAGAATCCAGCAAAAAACAGGATCCAGGACCATATTTGGGCACACTTTACACACATCCTGTCCTGTCAGGTTCTGTCCGGAGAATCCTGCAAAAAACAGGATCCACCCTGACAGACGAAAACCGTGATGTGAAGCTAGCCTAAAGGCCCCGTTATACAGAGCGATGTTCCAGCGATCCCACCAATGATCCGACCTGGGTGTGATCGCTGGAACAACGCTATGTGGTAGAGGGTGAGATGCCAGACAGGCAGACTTATCTGCAATGCGGCAACACCCGACGGTAGTTGGGATCTGTCAGGTTCTCGGACACAAAATGGGGATCGCTGGTCGCTGCCCCTGCCACACAAAACGATGCAGCCTGCCCAGCTGGAGATCGCCAATTGAAAAATGGTCCAGGCCATTCATTAGCGATCAGCGATCTCACAGCGGGGGTCCGCTCACTGGTGTGTGTCCCACACGGCGATATCGCTGGCGGGATCACTGTTATGTCAAAAAACCTGTGACGTTGCAGCAACATTGTTAGCGATATCGCTGTGTGTAACGGGGCCTTAAGGCCGGCTTCACACCATGGTTTTGTGGTATCAGGTTCTGTTCGGTGTTTTGTAGGAAGCACCGGACAGAACCTGACAGCCCCGCACAGAACATAACCGGAGGGCATATTTGACCTGCTTTCTGCCGGAATCGGCAGTTCGTAGCTGCAGGAGCTGTCCCCTGCTGAAGTTTCTAAATCGTGGCTAGTGGGGAGCTGGCCGCGGTCCTGAAATCTCAGCAGGGAGCTCTCCACGGTGCTGAAGTTCAGTGCCGCCCGGCGCTGAGCTTCAGCATCCAGCGTCCGACAACTGATCTGATTCTTTGTCGAATCCGGCGTGATGCGGCACCCATAGACTCCCATTTTAGGGGGCGCCGTATCCGGAAGGATATGGCAGGATCCAATTTTACCAGATTTTTGTCCCGGACACAAAAAAGGGGAAAAAAATATGAATTCTGTTGGATCCACCTGGACAGATGGAAACTAGATGGCAAAACACTGCCATTTGGCCCCATAGCAATACTATGGGGCCAAAATCGGATCAGGGGCTGTCCGGTTCACACCGACAGCCCTGGATCCACAAAACCGTAGTGTGAAGCCGGCCTAACAGACACAAAACACTGAAAAAAAGAATAAAAAAGAGGTGCAAATTAAAAGGGAAATAAAGTGCAAGACACAAAACACCTGAAAAAAGAATAAAATTGGTGGAAATTAAAAGAGAAATAAAGTTCAAATGAGAAAGAGTCACAAAACATAAAAAAGAATAAAAAGGTATACATTAAAAGAGAAATAAAGTGCAAATGAAAAACAGACACAAAACACCAAAAAAGAATAAAATAGTCGGAAATGAAAAGAGAAGTAAAGTGCAAATAAAAAACAGACACAAAACACCAAAAAGTAATAAAAAGGTGCAAATTAAAAGAGAGATAAAAAGCAATTATAACAGACACAAAACACTGAAAAAAGAATAAAAGGTGCAAATGAAGAGAGAAATAAAGTGCAAATGAAAAACAGACAGAAAACATCAAAAAAGAATAAAATAGGTGGAAATGAAGGGAGAAATAAAGTGCAAATGAAAAGCAGACACGAAACATAAAACAAAGAATAAAAAAGTTGCAAATTAAAACAAATAAAAGTGTAAATGTTTTAGACTAAAAAATATAAATATATTCTCCACGCTATGTATTGTTTATATTAATCTAGTTATATCAGCCTCTTAGAGAAATATTGAGTATTTTTGTGCAGCCTTGACCTTGGTAGATCTCAGACGTCATGGGAAGGTTCAGCAGGTACGGAGCCTCAGTAAGGAGAATTTCAGCCACTTCCAGGTTGTCGTATAAAGCCGCCATATGCAGGGCTGTTTCTCCTAAAGCACCTATTACAATAAAGGACAAAGGTATTTGATGAAGTCTTGGTAATCCACTAGTGTGTTTTGCTCTTTCGGGGTGTGGGGTGCTGATAGCATTGTAATGGCCGCCAGGAGGGCTATAGTACGTCCCGAGTCTGACATGTTTGTGCAACTGTAAAACTGTGGACAAACAAGTGCAATAGGGTCTTACCCGATAAAAATAAAGAAATGCTGAAGGGCTGGTTGCTCGCCTTTAGGGTACCGTCAGACCTGTCGACGGCGCCGGAGATGTCGGCGGCGACTGGCAGGAGCGCGCATGTTTTTGGCACCCTGCCAGCGTCGCCGTCACCCATTTACATGGGGCGACACCTGGGGCGACGCACCGCCGTTCTGACAGGCGGCATCGCCGCCGGGGTGTCTCTAGACCCCAGCGGCGAAGCAGTACAATGGGAACCTATGGCTCCCATCGTCTGTCGGGTCGCCGGCAGTCGTTTACATGGCGCGTTGTGGACACATCATCCCAGATCGGCCGCCTGGTTTTTCACATCATTGATGTGAAACCAGGAGACCGCTCAGAGGAGCCGACATCGCCCCTTTACATTAGGCGACGCAGGGGCGTTATCGGTGCAGATAGGCCACGCCACCACATCGCCTAATACATCGGCGGTGCAGTCGCCAGATGTGACGGCACCCTTAGAAGGTTGTGTCACACGCAGCCAGTAATAGACATGATATACAGCTGCTGAAGAATGCATGAGCCCTAAGGCTGGAAGTAATATACAGGAACTGGGAGAAAAGTGTGATAAAGTTCAATACGCTCAATTGTAGATGATTTAGTTCCAAGGTGAAACCCCACTTCTTACTCAGGGAATCCACCAAGGAAGAAGCAGGGTTTCACTTCGAAACATGTTGAATATAAATAACCTTTGCAATTCCACATATTGGTCTATATCATCCAGAGTTATCCACGCTTTTCTCCTTGCTCCTGTATGTTTATACAACTATGTTAGGGCTTTATAGGAAAATGGTAATTTTACAATACACTGTAATATTTTCTTCTGTCCTTGGGATTAAAAGGTATGACCAATAGGAGTCTGGGGGCTAAAACCACTACCCATCCTGAGAAAGAAGGACCCAAAGATCTCCACTTGAATGGAGCAATAATGAGCATGTGCGACAGTGAATAGTGCAATAGTCGCACATGCTTGGTACTGCTCCATTCACACAAGGATCTTTGATTCTCCCATTTTTAGAATTGGTGGGTGCAGGGGCAGACATATCATTGGTGCTACCTGTGCGGCCACCAGAAGACCAATTGGTAAGGGGGTACATATCTACCTCTAAACCTGGCAGAATTTTGCAATTTTATGAGCTGTTGGACAGCAAAGGGCCCATATATTGTTCTTGAACATGGTCTTTTTTCTGTCTGGGTCTGTTAGTGGGTGGGTGTGTAGAGGGGGTCTAAGGCATTGCACCCACATCCTGGAGGATACTGTATTTTTGTAAAAATATTCTAAAGTGTCCTTAATGTATATGCAATATTTGTTAATCATTAATATGTGTGCAGCCACCTTTCAGCCAGTGTTTGAATTAATGCTTCCCTACTACTTCAGGACAACTAGGGTTAATGGAAGAGGGTAGTCTGTACACACCTTAAGGGTGTGGCCCAGTTAAAAAAACAGGTCTCCAAGTTGCATAGGGGAACGTGGAACGCATGCTGCGTCTGTGGGAGGCATAGTAGTGAGGAGCACAAGGAAACATTTGGCTCGACCATGGGGGTCATCAGACCTAGTTTACAATAAGAGGAACTGGGCTGTGACTGCCAGAGAGATTGTGGGACAGTTAGGTCTTGGTGTCGGGAGTCCGGCAGTGAGTTGTTTTCACTGTTTGCATGTTGGCCATTGTGCCTTATTGAGAGTACTTCGAGTTTACAAACTTATGGCTGTGACCAACCTGCATCCAATAAAGATGTTGTTAGGGAATAAAAGTGTTTGCTGTTATTGGGATGTGGTATGTTGTTTTCGGGGTTTCGGCAGTAACGTCCATCAGGTTTGAGCTAATTGGAAACATCCCAAGTAGCATCTGCCTTCTCCTGGCTTAATTTAATGATCCCTCCCCATTGGACTGAAGGCACGGGAAGAGGCAGGCCTATGCTGTCTGCAGGGGAGTACTGTATGTTCATCTGCTCCAATAGTGTAGTCGCACTAAATCCTTGTGGGTGGGATGTAGTAGACTGTATAGACTTTTCGATTCTTAATCGGTTACATGAAGTTATTGACGATCTCTTCGGAGACCCAAGTGTGAGAGAAGCAGTCTGCTGAATATTTCAATGTGTCTAGGAATGTGAATCCCAAAACGTAATCGCACTCGTGGGAAAGCTCAAGTAAAAGTAAAGCAAGTTTAATAAGAAAGATCCCTTCTGTGTCCATGTGCTCCTGTTTGTGTGGGAACTGCAGCAGTGTAACATCTCCTTTTAATGGATAGGCGGCTGGGGCGTGCATAGGCGCACCCAAGGGGGGGGACCTACGTGTCTGGACCCCCCCCTTTGGACGGCCCTGAGAAGTGGTGCAGTACACAAGGAGCTGGGCCCCTATGTCAGGAGACAGGAACAATTACACAGCACCCAAGGGCCCACAAAAGAGGCTGCTTTTAGGGGGGCTTTGCTCCCCCAAACCCCCTCACCGGGGGCTTTGCCCCTCGGAACCCCGCTGGGGGGTGACACCCCCCTTTCAGGGCCGGTGTGTGTTTCTTGGACCCCTACCTTGGGAAATTTCTGGGTGCGCCACTGGGGGCGTGGACTGACACTGGAAGCTGGAATGGCGCCTCACCCGCACCTACATCTGCCCCATACTGTCACCCCTCCAACAGGTGTATCGGCTTCAGGACCCACACCATTTAACCATCTATCATATATCCTGTGGATAGGTAATAAATGTTTATGGAATAATCTCATTAAGCAGCTGAATTAGGTTTTGGTCTGCAAGACTCAGCACAACCCCCACATTTATTATTACAGGGACTTTTTTTGGGGGAGGGGGATACTTATTTCTGTCATACACAACCAAGTTAGTATAGAATTAGTATTGAAGCTTTATCTCCTTGCCTCGCTGGAACGGATCACATTTGTCTGATGACAGGATCTGTTTCATAAGCTCCACATTGTTTTCTTTTGCAGCTTGAAGGATCGGCATCTCCTTGATCCTAAAATAGTAAAATATAGTAAATAAAGCAGCAAAGTGGTAAAGTGGGTCCCGCAGAGGGGTAACCGGGCCACAAAGCAAAATTAGTGGGTCCTGTAGAGAGGTAACTGGGCCCTAAAGCAAGATAAGTGGGTCCCACAGAGGGGTAACTGGGCCCTAAAGCAAGATATGTGTCCCACAGAGGGGTAACTGGACCACAAAGCAAGATATATCCCAGCCACCATGGCCCATTTATAATACTTGTGTCTTCTTAAGTGACAGGGGGGGCCCTCAGACACTTCCAGGGCCCATATGCAACTGATTCAGGTGCCAAATTAGTCCTAAATTGTCAACATTTATCAGAATTTATCATTTTTGTTAATGGACTAATGAGATCAATGAATGAATTACACAGGTCACTAACGTTTATCAAAATGGCAAATCTGGCATTCATTTTTGGTTTTAACTCAAAAGAAACATGACAGGCCAGATTTATCCACACTGTCTTTATTGCCCATAGCAACCAATCACAGCGCAGCTTTCATGTTACCAGTGCTGTTTTCAGAATGAAAGCCGAGCTCTGATTGGTTGCTATGGGCAACAAAGACATGCTTGAAAAATGAGGCCTAGTCTTCCTTAGGCCACCTTATTAGTGGTACTCATGAACAGCTATAATTATCAGTGAAAACAAGAGGAGAGACCTAATATATTTAAGCCATTTTGACTCCTCTAGGCCTCCCTTACTTGTCATCAAATAAAATTACCCATTGCTTAAAGGAATGTATTATGTTTGGTGCGGTATCACCATATGAGGGAACGTGACGTGAATTTGTGAAAATAATGAATCTTCCTCATTGTGTCATGTCCAGAGATTTGCATTCAGCGAGAGCTTCTCTGAAGGATACCTTCTTTGCTGTAGCAGATCTATGTTAATATCCGGTTCCATCATGTCTAAGCAGCAAACGTGGAGGCACAGTTCACGTATGGACTTCTTTCTCATGTTTCTGTTATGTCTGAAATATTGTAAAAAAAAAAAAAAAAAAAAAGGAAAAATGGTAAATTATACATGAAAAGCCTCAATGTTTTTGTAATTTTAAAGGGAACCTACAATAAGATGGTCACCTAACATGGCTACCGGGCCGGGGAAGGGAGCACAGTCATGAATTGTCATATTAATAATTAAGGAATGACTGGCATCACCTTATGCATATTTTTTCCTGCTAGCACCTACCCAGAAGGTGATGCCAGTCACGTGCTCCCTTTCCCGGCCCGGTAGCCATGTTAGGTGGCCATCTTATTGTAGCCAGTTCCAGTACAATCCCTCAATGCTGGTTTTATTTGCATATAGAGGCAGGCATAAAAACCCACGCATGCAGCATTATACCGCTAGTAGAGGGACTTTTTTAAAATAATTTTTGTGGGGTGCAGGTGTGCCCTTTGGGGCGTCATTTATCTAGTGGTGCTGAGGCATTGTGCTGCGCTGCCTGCTTGGTCTAGTAGCTGGAACTGGATCACCACATGCAGCTTTATACCGCTAGTAGAGGCACACGGTTAGGACCCGATAAGATGAGAAACACCTTGACGCGGTTATCGGGCACTTTCGCAGTGGTCACTGCTAAAGCTAAGTTTTCTCACAATTCTTTATATTCACAAGCAGTTTCTGCCATGTCCTTTTCCTTACATCTGTATTAGCTGTGCATAGAGCCCTGCTATTCATTGTTAGCCACAATGCTTACATATACTCATAGTGTGTAGTGTTGCAGCAGACGTTCACTTTAATCAACCATCCAAGTGTCCAATCTGCTTATTTCGTGTGCCCAGTACCCGAGCTTTGAAGTGCTCACTCATCACTGGTGGTAATCACCTTTCTTGGCATGGCAAAGGAGGAGCAGGTCTTACCCAGTGGCATAACTTGAAGCTCATGGGCCCCGATGTGAGAGCTCCAACGCGGCTCCCAATTGTTGGAAATCTTTAATATCAGTGGTCTATTTCTATGGGCCAATAGCACTTTTGGGGACCCCTAGGCTCCAGGGCCCAGGTGCGATTGCAACCCCTGCTGTAGTTACACTCCTGGTCTTACCACTCACATATCATTCCATGGAACTATTCTCCTATTGGGGCTATGTACATGCTACAGTCAAGCAAAAAAAAAACTGCATATTATTTAGAATTTTTTTTATCAACTCATTATGTAAAAGAAAAATACAAAAATAAGGAAAAAAAATATTGCGTAAAAAATAAAAGACCAAGAGATTACTTGTGCCAATACAAAGCATCCCCATTAGTAATGAGCGAGCACTACCGTGCTTGGGTTCTCGGTTATCGTAACGAGCAGTTGGATGCTTGGAAGGGCACAGCTAAGAGTACCGGAGTATGATGGAAGTCAATGGGAAAATAGGTATTTTTCTTTCTTTTTAATCTGCTTCTATTATTCTCAGATATTCACATCGCACCCATCCAAGCGTCTAACTCCTCGTTATGAGTACCGAGCACTCGATCATGGTACTGCTCGCTCATCACTAATACTAACATGTCTAATTTAATGTTTTTTACAAACATTCAAAATTGCAGATTTTTTTCTTCATTCTACCTCTACCAAAAAATGCAATAAAAAGTGCTCAGTCATATGTATCACAAAAGTTTTACAGTAAGAACTACAACAAACGATGGAAACATTTCAAAACGATTTTTCTTTTCGCTATAACGACATAATACATATGATTGCTGTTGAGTCTATTTACAAACAAAAGTAAAATAAAAAAAGCTAGTTAAACTATAAGGATGAAAAAATGGAGCAGCACAATTACCAATATGGTGGGTGCAAAGTCTACTTTACAATAATGCAAACATAAGAAGTATAAAAGGAAGGCAGAACTCCGAAAATGATGAAAAATATGCGGTACCTTTATTAGCCCATATAGTGTAGCATGAAGATAGCCTGCGTACTATCAAAACACGTTGTGGTCTATACAAGGAGTTAACAAATAAAAGGTTTGAGAATCTGAAAGAAGTCCCTGCTTGCCACTGGCCTTAGCGCTCATATATCACCAATAATCAATTTTATTTTATTATTTATAGTGGTTGTGACTTTCACAACCACACAAGGTGAAGCCTCTGATACCTATTTGGTCATATTTCATCATTTTTCTCCCTACCCACTTCCCCCCCCTCACCTGACCTTTCTATCACTGTCAACGGCTGCTCACTTTCCCCAATCCCCCATGCTCTGTGCCTCGGGTAATCCTCAACTCCGCCCTCTCCTTCAAGCCACATATTCAAGCCTTGAATGCCGATGCCAACTCCGACGCCAACTCAAAAATATTTCCCAGATCCGTTCATTCCTTGACTTCAACACTGCAAAATCACTTGTCCATGCCCTCATCATCTCCCACCTTGATTATTGTAACCTCCTGCTCATTGGCCTCCCCTCTAGGACTCTTGCACCTCTCCAATCAATCCTAAACTCTGCTGCCCAACTAATCCACCTGTCTCCCCGCTATTTCCCAATCTCTCCCCTCTGTCAATGCCTTCACTGGCTCCCCATTTCTCAGACGTCCCAGTTTAAAACCCTAACTATGATCTACAAAGCCGTTCACAATCTGTCTCCTCCATACATCTGTGACATGGCCTCCTGATACCTACCCTCGCGCAACCTGCGCTCCACTCACGATCTCTTCCTCTGCTCCCCCCTTATCTCTTCTATCTACAACCGCATACAAGACTTCTCCAGTGCATCTGCTTTACTCTGGAAATCTCTGCCCCAGCATATCAGACTCTCACCTACTCTGAGAACCTTTAAAAGAGACCTGAAGACTCACCTCTTCCGATAAGCCTACAGTGAGAGCCTCGGTCCACCAAACCACCGCACGACCAACTCTACCCTCTCCTAAAGTGTCATCACCCGGCCCCTCATAGATTGTGAGCCCTCGCGGACAACGCCCTCTCTCCTTTCGTATCTGTATGCCATATATTGTCCATGTACCTTGTACTTAAAGCGCTATAATAATAAATAATAATAATATTTTATCTCTCAGGCCCTTCATCCTCCCTACTTTAATTTTTTGAGACAATGACCTTTGGGTTTTCATTAATCATCAACATTAACAGAAATAAACACATGAAATAGATCCCTCTGTGTGTAATGACTCTATAATATATGGGTGTCACTTTATGTATTGAATTACTGAAATAAATTAACTTTTTGATGATATTCTAAATCATTGAGATGCAGCTGTAGCATAAAGGTAAAAACGTCAAAAACCTTGAACAGAATTACTGTTTTTTTTTACAATAAAAAGTTAATAAAAGTTAGGTAATAACTTACCGTAAATGTGCCTTAAAATGATGCAAAAGACTAATACAACTTATTCTAAAAAAAAAACAAAAAAACAAACAGGATAATTTCTGGCTTACGACAATTAAAAAAAATATATTAATAAGTATAATGTATAGGGCCAAATTATGGACGGGGTTAAAATATTATCAAAATTGAAAGACAAGACCAATGATGAGGAAACTGGAATAAGATCGATCAGATTTGTCATTTTTCATTTTGAGCCCAAATGTCGCGGTTACAAATTTCTCTTCCATTTTTATATCAATCAATAAATGTAATGATTAAAGTATAACTATTAAATTTTATTAAATAAATGTATATGAAATAATTTTGTCATTATTTTAATTATTAATTAAATTAATTATTAATGGACAACTGAATAAAAAATGCTGCAAATCTAAAAAAAAAAATGGATACTTATTTTATAATATAATATATAATCTTGTATTTATAATAAATATATAAAGAAATATATATGTATCATTTATAATTTATAAAATGGAATTATTAATGGACTACAAATAAAATATGTTGCAAATGTAAAAAGAAATTGGGATACATATAACATTATAATATAATATAATATCATGTAATATTGTATTTATAATAAATATGTAAACAAAATATATATGTATCATTTATAAATTTATAACATTTATAAAATGTAATAAACATTTGTGGATACCCTATAATATTATAATATGATATGATATAATAAATGATAAATTGTAAATATAAGTGTATCATGTATAATTTATAACATTTATGAAATGTAATTATTAATTGATAAATAAATAAAGTATGCTGCAAATCTAAAAGAAATTGTGATACCTATAATATCATAATATAATATAATAATATTGTATTTATAATAAACATGTAAAAGATATATGTATCATTTATTATTATTATTATATTATTATTTATAGAGAACATTGATTCCATTGTTATCATTTAGAACATTTATAAAATGTAATTATTAATGGACAAATGAATAAAAATGCTGCAAATCTAAAATACATTGTGATACCTATAATATAATATAATGTATAATAGAATATCATATAATATATAATATTGTATTGATAATAAATGTATATGCAAAAACATATATGTATCATTTATTATTATTATTATTTATAGAGAACCATTGATATATCATTTATAACATTTATAAAATGTAATTATTAATTAACAAATGAATAAAATATGCTGCAAATCTAAAAGAGATTGGGATACCTATAATATCATAATAGAATATATAATAGAATAGAATAGAATATATAATATTGTACTTGTAACATAAGTATATGTAAAAAAACTATATGTATCATTTATAATATTTAACATTTATAAAATGTACCGTAATTATTAATGGACAAATGAATAAAATATGCTGCAAATCTAAAAGAAATTGGGATTACATATAACATTATAATATAGTATCATATAATATATAATATTGTATTTATAATAAATATGTAAAAAAATATATGTATCATTTATAATTTATAACATTTATAAAATTTACAAGCAAAACATAGTACATTTTTTATATTCATGGTGATTATTTAGTTATTTATTCAGGATTGGATGGTAAATGATAATTGCACATAGTTATGACCATAATTGATGGTAGAATCTCATTCCTTCCTTTCCTGGAGTTTATTCTGATAAAATGATTATTGTACTCACCATTCAATACTCAGTTGATCTCATGTCAGCTTTATCTTTAGTTTTCGATACCAAATGAGCTATGATCTGGAGATTTTGTGTAGACATCGCTAATTTGGGTCCGGCTGGGCCATGTGCTGACGATCATCCGACCTCCCCGTCCTCTAGAATCAAACACTTAGTTCTGTCTGAGCAGATGATGATTTTTCGAAGAGGGGGGGGGAGGTGTTTATTATCTAGATCGTGTGGAGGAATGTGGTGGGACCTGTCCGGGAACTTGGGTCAGGCACAGAACATGACATTGTTCAAGATATACAGATAGCACAAGCTCATCTATCTAGATAAAGTGTGATCAGTGATCTACAGGGTTGTTCCACTACTTTTATATTGATGATCTATGATTGGGATCGGTCGGTTGTGGACTGACACCTGACGTCGAATGCTAGCAGCTACGAAGCTGAACGGCACAGCTCCATCAATTGTTAATGACCATTGCCGGGTACTGCAGATCCACCCTTATTCGGATCGGAGAATGGGACTCTTTTATCCCAGTTAGAATAGAACAACACTGCGTATGCTCGACCGCCGCTCCATTCACTCCCTACAGGAACACCAAGTTCCGCACTCAACTTTTTCGGGCAGCATCCTATGGATAACTTGTTTTCATCGATCAACTACTTTAAAGGGAACCAACCGGGAGGTTTTTGTCCTATAAACTACAGGCAGATGTTGATTAAACCGATACCTTTAGGGCAGAAATCCAAGGATTGATTTAATTCTTGTTCAAGCCTTCAGAAATGATGTCATTGGTGCAGTGTCTTGAGCATCAGGGTTGGACATTATGAGTCAGGTCTTCTTAATCATTCCTCTTCCTGCCTTGGCTCCTTCTCTTTATGGAAAGTTTGCGCCGCACTGCCATTATCACAGTAGGTGGCGCATGCACATTGCTGTTGTGATGTTGTCTTAAAAAAATGGCACCCGCAATTAGCCCATTCATTCGTCGCAATCTCCAGCGCCATCTTATTGAAGACACTGTGCACAGTGCACAGATTGACTTTTTATTTTCATCTGCATAATGCGCCCCTGTGACTATTGGTCGTCTCTACAGCGTCTTCAATAAAATGGCACCGGAGTAATAAACTTTCACCAGAGCTTGCGGTACACTCATGCGCTAATTCCAGCACCGTTTTATCGAAGTCACAACAGCGAAGTGCATGCACCGCCAGCAGCAGTAATGGCAGCGCGGCACAAAACTTAAATTACAAAGGAGGGCAAGCCAGGAGGAGACTAAAGGAGGAATAATCAGAGCTACCTCCACACCGGTATTTTTTAAATGCAGCATACTGTAGATCCAGTTTTTCAGCATCAGGATCACGTTTTTGCCCATTCACATTTAATGGCGTCTCATAGCTTCCCGTTGCTTCAGGTTGCTACCGGATCAAGTTGGATACGATTTTTTGACAAGTCCAAACCATGTTGCACGCAACGTTTTTTTGCGCTCAGTGGAAAACCGCATCTTTGCCATATTTGGCATCGGTTATAATGGACGTCAATGGGTGCCGGATTCAGTTTTACCAAATCATACCGAATTCGGTTTAACTGAGTATGGCATGTCCACTGAGCATGTGCAGTATCATCACATCATGTAAAGTTCGGGGTCTGTACAGAACACCTAAGTGTATGGGCATTGACCCCAACACGGACTTCACTGAGAAACCCATGATTAATGCATTATACTCACCAAACTTGGCGATGTGGTCACTTCCGGGTTAGATTTCTGCACTAAAGGTATCATTATAATGTGCATCCCAGTACCATTATGGCACTGCCTCTTTTTATGGCACCTGCTGGTTGGTTCCTCTTAAGACCCAGGTGCTCCAATTGTAATATTTATATATTTATTAATTTTTTTTTACCTTTTTTTTCATTCTCATTATTACACGCAATATTATATTTAATGTTATATTTATTCATCTGCGCTCACAGAATTCGGCAATGTTCTTCTTACTAGCGCCACCTTCAGGTCACTACAAAGTACAGAAGAGGACAAAGCTCAAAAGCAAACGACCCAATAATAGAATTTATTTATTCATATTGTAGTTTTGTTTTTTTGCTGATTTTTATCATCATGTGCAGAAAAATAAAAATAAGGAATGTCAATATTAAACATCTCTCAAAAAAAATATCCCCGTATGTTTCTTCCACTGATGCAGCTTGGTAGATGATAGATGATGGTTTTCATAGAATGAAAGGAAATAAGATGAACATTTTAAAGAATTACACAGCAATGGCCTATACCGTGGTGTGAAAAAATCTCTGCCCCCTTCCTGATCTCTTATTCTTTTGCATGTTTGTCACTTAAATGTTTCAGATCACCAAACAAATGTAAATATTAGACAAAGAAAACAAAAAATGCAGTTTACAAATGAAGGTCTTTATTATTAAGGGGAAAAGAAATCCATACCTACAGGGCCCTGTGGGAAAAAGTGATTGCCCCCCCAAAAGCATAAATTAACTGTGATTTCTCATATCTTTGGGAAGCTGGGTTCAATTGCCATAGCCTCACCTGGCCTGGTTACTGCCACAACTTTTCTTAATCAAGAAATCAGTTAAATAGGACCTGCCTGACAAAATGAAGTAGACCAAAAGATCCTCAAAAGCTAGACATCGTGCCGTGATCCAAAGATGAGAAACAAAGTTCCTTCACTGGCTTCCCATTGCCCAGAAGCTCCACTTCAAAACCCTATGACATACAAAGCCATCCTTAACCTGTCTCCTCCATACATCTGTGACATGGTCTATGGGTACTCACCTTCACCCAACCTGCGATCCTCACACAAGATCTCCTTCCCCTTTAATCTCTTCTTCCCATAACCGCATACAAGATTTCTCCCGTGCTTTCCCCAAACTATGGAACTCTCTGCCCCAACACATCAGACTCTCGCCCACCGTGGAAATCTTCAAAAGGAGTCTAAAGACCCACCTCTTCTGACAAGCTACAACCTGCAGTGACCTCAGTCCACCAAACCACTGTATGGCCAGCTCTACCTCTCCTACTGTATCCTCACCCTTCCCTTGTAGACTGTGAACCCTCGTGGGCAGGGTCCTCTCTCCTCACCTACTGTATCCTCACCCTTCCCTTGCAGACTGTGAGCCCTCATAGGCAGGGTCCTCTCTCCTCACCTACTGTATCCTCACCCTTCCCTTGTAGACTGTGAGCCCTCGTTGGCAGCGTCCTCTCTCAACTCCTACTGTATCCTCACCCATGACTTGTAGACTGTGAGCCCTCGTGGGCAGGGTCCTCTCTCCTCACCTATTGTTTCTACACCCATCCCTTGTAGACTGTGAGCCCTCATTGGCAGGGTCCTCTCTCCCCTCCTACTGCATCTCACCCATCGCTTGTAGACTGTGAGCCCTCATGGGCAGGGTCCTCTCTCTTCACCTATTGTATCTACACCCATCCCTTGTAGATTATGAGCCCTCATTGGCAGGGTCCTCTCTCCTCTCCTACTGCATCCTCACCCATCCCTTGTAGACTGTGAGCCCTCATGGGTAGGGTCCTCTCTCTTCTCCTACTGCATCCTCACCCATCCCTTGTAGACTGTGAGCCCTCATGGGTAGGGTCCTCTCTCTTCTCCTACTGTATCTTCACCCATCCCTTATTGACTTTGCGCCCTCGCAGGCAGAGTCACCTCTCTTTCTTCATTTGTGGCTGCCTTGTATTGCTCATGACTATTGTACTTGTCTATCTATGCCCCATTTCACATGAAAAGCGCCATGGAATAAAAGGTGATATAATAATAATAATAATAACAATTCTGCACAGATGAGAGGCCAAGAGTCCTCTAGAGCATTGTAAAGACTCATTGCCAGTTATCGAAAACTCTTGATTGCAGTTGTTGCTGTTAAGGGCCCAACCAGTTATGTTTAGGGGACAATCACTTTCTCACACAGGGCCCTGTAGGTTTGGATTTATTTTTCCCTTAATAATAAAGACCTTCATTTATAAACTGCACTTTGTGGTTTCTTGTGTTATTCTTGTTCAATATTTACATTTGTTTGGGGATCTGAAACACTTAAGTGACAAAAAGGCAAAAGAATAAGAAATCAGAGTTACCTATTGAATACTGTCTATATAGAGTCTAATGCATGGGTGCAAGGGAACACAGGAGTCAGATCTTTTACTCACAGTCTTTGTGTAACAGCCCGCTGCGCACTGGGTTCTCGGAGGCAGGGATCCAGCTACTCCAGGGTAGGAGGATGACACATAACCGGCACCCCTTCTCTGTCCTTTCTCAGCCTCATTACACTGCTCTTGCCTCACCCGTCCTGCCTTGCGCCTCGCCACACAGAGCTCTGAGACAGTGACTGTGGGCTTTTCTTAGAGGTTGACCTGCAGTGTCTCCCCTTAGCCCTATAGATGCCACCTTTTCAGCAGATGTGTGCAGTTGTCGACAGTGTCATTGTGGAAGTGTCACACAGTCTCCGGGTTGCTAGCTGAGACTGGTCTGAGTTCTCCACTAGTCTTGGGGTTTCCGGTGCCCCTGTTTTGCGGCCTAGTCCCGTCACTGCCTGCGCTTGACAATGGATATGAGTCCCATGAAATAGTCACTGCCCGTGTCTCTGGGACCCTCTCACCCTCCTGGAGCCACATGGTTCTCCTTCTCTGCTCCTCAGTCTGGCCTCTGGACTCTTCTCTCGAGTTCTTTTCCTTCTGTGACCGGCTTTCTTTCTCTCGCTTCCCTCCAACTCAACTCTAGCTGCTTCACTCTCATCTCTGCTGTATAATTGTCTCTCCTGTGCTCTATATCTTTCCCGCTCTATTTATACCCTCTGTCACGTGTCCCACGTCATCTACGTGTGTTCTTCTTGGCGTCACTCCTCCCAAGTGTTCCCTCTAACTACTTCCTTCACCACCAAACCCCACTACAATGGTTCCTAGTGGGATCTGGGTGTCCCAGCAAAGGTCTGTGCCCCTCTTACCCATCAGTGGGATACTACACCATAACAGGAGTGCTGTACCTCTGTGGAGACTGGATCCGCAGGGGCACCACACTAACATCTGGCAACGCAGTTTAACAGGTCAATGTGGTAATGGACGTTAACCCCTTTATGACCAATGATGTATAAGTACATCATAGGTCGCCTCCCTCCCTTTGTTGTGACCTCACAAACTGAGCTCCCATCACATGTCAGCTGATCTGATGAGATTATATTATATTAGATAATATATGAATAATGTTCATTTGAGAAAGGCTTGGATGCAGAAAGCCGGAAAGCTTCATTGATCTTGATATCTGAAATCATGGAATGAAATTATGGAAATAAAGCATTGAAAAACCACAGAAATTGTCCGTGAGAGCAGGTAATTTTTGAAGACAAGTGGATTCTGGGTATGCAAACCCACAACAAGGGAGTGCTCCCTAGATTGTTGAAGTGGACCTGTCACTCCCCCCAGGGCCTATTAAGCTAAAAAAGTCACCTTCAGCAGCACCTATGCTGCATTTTGTGAAGAAGGCGCTTAATATCCTACCCCCCTGGACACCAAAATAAACACTGTATAAGATATTAGTTTTGGTCCGGGAGGTATGCTCTCCTCCAAGGACCTAAACGCCTGGCTGCTGTTACCCCTCCTCCTCTGCTGACCGGGTATCTCCTTCTCTCATCATTCGGAGGGGCGTCGGTGCGTTCTCTCAGCTCTCGGGCATCTCTGTGAGCTCTGCCCGAGAGCCGGGGTCACGTGGTATTACGCAGCATCAGATCCCGCCCTGTGTGGTCTTATGCTTTATGCAGACTGCGGGGCTGGGAATCTGGAGAGGGGAAACGAACATGTAATTGCACTTATCTTGCAAATTCACCGCACTTGGAATTTTTTCCCATTTCCAGTCACTATATGGTAAAATTAATGAAGTCATTCAAACGTAAAACTCGTCCCGCAAAAAAATACGGAAAGTATTCAGACCCTTTAAATTTTTCACTCTTTGTTTCATTGCAGCCATTTGGTAAATTCAAAAAAGTTAATTTTTTTCTCATTAATGTACACGCTGCACCCCATCTTGACTAAAAAGAAAAACAGAAATGCAGAAATTTTGTGCAAATTTATTAAAAAAGAAAAATTTAATTATCACATGCTCATAAGTGTTCAGCCCCTTTGTTCAGCCCCTCATATTAAAGTCACGTGCTGTCCATTTCCTTGTGATCCTCCCGGAGGTGGTTCAACTCCTTCATTGGAGTTCAGCTGTGTTTAATTAAACTGATAGGACTTGATTTGGAAAGGTGCACACCTGTCTATATAAGACCTCACGGCTCACAGTGCATGTCAGACCAAATGAGAATCATGAGGTCAAAGGAACTGCCCAAGGAGCTCAGAGACAGAATTGTGGCAAGGCACAGATCTGGCCAAGGTTACAAAAGAATTTCAGCAGTACTCAAGGTTCCTAAGAGCACATTGACCTCCATAATCCTTAAATGGCAGAAGTTTGGGACCATCACTAGTCTTCCTACACCTGTCCATCCAGCCAAACTGAGCAATCGTGGGAGAAGAGCCTTGGAGAGAGAAGTAAAGAAGAATCCCAAGATCACTGTGGCTGAGCTTCAGATGCAGTAGGGAGATGGGAGAAAGTTCAACAAAGTCACCTATCACTGCAGCCTCCACCAGTCGGGCCTTTATGGCAGAGTGGCCTGATGGAAACTTCTCCTCACTGCAAAACATATGAAAGCCGCATAGAGATTGCAAAAAAACACATGAAAGACTCCCAGATTATGAGAAATAAGATTCTCTGGTCTGTTGAGATGAAGATAGAACTTTTTGGTGATAATTGTAAGTGGTGGAGAAAACCAGGCCCTGCTCATCACCTGCCAGATACAATCCCAACAGTGAGACATGGTGGAGGCAGCATCATACTATGGGGGTGTTTTTCAGCTGCAGGAACAGGACGAGTGATTGTAATCGAAGGAAACATGAATGTGGCCAAGTACAGAGATATCCTGATGTAAACCTCTTCCACAGTCCTCTAGACCTCACACTTGGCCAAAGATTCACCTTCCAACAAGATTATGACCCTAAGCACACAGCTAAAATAACAATGGGGCGGCTTCACCACAACTCTGTGACCATTCCTGACCGGCCCAGCCAGACCCCGGACCTAAACCCAATGGAGCATCTCTGGAGAGACCTGAAAATGGCTCCACCAACGTTCACCATCCAACCTGACGGACTGGAGAGGATCTGCAAGGAAGAATGAGAGGATCCCAAATCCAGGGGGAAACTGCCTCATTCCCAAGAAGACTCAAGGCTGTACGAGCTCAGAAGGTGCAAATACTCAACACTGAGCAAAGGGGCTGAATACTTATCATCAATACTGAGCAAAGGGGCTGAATACTTATCATCAATACTGAGCAAAGGGGCTGAATACTTATCATCAATACTGAGCAAAGGGGCTGAATACTTATCAATACTGAGCAAAGGGACTGAATACTTATGACCATGGGATATTTCAGGTTTTATTTTTAATACATTTGCACAAATATGTACATTTCTGTTTTTTTTGTCAAGATGAGGTGCAAAGTGTACATTAATGAGAAAAAAATGAACTTTTTCGAACTTACCAAATGGCTGCAATGAAACGAGTGAGAAATTTAAAGGTCTGAATACTTTCCGTACCCACTGTATGCCTATACTGACAGCAAAATAAAAAAGGTTATGGCTCTTGGAAGAAGGGGAGGGAAAAAAAAATTTGTGGAAAATTCCCCGGCAGTGAAGGGGTTAATAAACATTTCTGTTATAGGGCACTCAGGGTATTATGACTGTACATGTGGAATTACTGTTTAGGGGAAAAATGTAGCCGCTGTGTTCTGTCTCCAGTATTGATGCTTTTTCTTATTGTGGCTCTCAGTATTACCTAGGTTCTTCACTAAGTTGTTTATACAGTATTCTGGTCTTTAGCAAAGCCAAAGTCCTTATTCAGTTGATTTATAGTGTTTTAGCTCCCTCTAGTGGTTGAATCATTTTATCAGCATCAGCTTTTCTATTTTTATGCCTGTTTCTCCTCCCCTTTGCAATGTATTATGGTAGTTCAGTCTCAATTTTCTGTTCATGCTCCATACAGGAAGACCGTCTCCATCTTAATCCCTCTTGTGATAGTGTGGCGCCCCTGCGTCCAGGAGGCCACAAAGGGAACTGCAGCCAGGCAGGTAGGACATTGTTGAACAACAACACCCTCACAGCCCACACAACCCACGTGTCAGAGAGGTTTACATCCAGCCCTGAGATTAGAAACTATATGAGATCGGAGGGGTGGTGGATTCAGAGGAGTGGATTGGGCACACCAGAGGTCAGGTGACTGACAGTATATAGTGAGGGGGAGGAGTGAAGGAAGGCAGTAGGCCGCAGTAGGCTGGGATGTAAAGACTGAAAGACAATCACACTTCTGTGAGTGCAAGGCCTAGGAGCGCAGAATCCGTACTGAGCCAGTGCGAGCCAGAGGGGAGAGAAAGCCCGTCCGACGCTGATGCCACCGGGAGTTTGACAGGACAGAGAGGGACGGTTGAACCCGTGCCCTAGACAGCAGCTGAAACCACTGACTGCAGGTGAAGAAGCCCTCCTAGAATACTAGAAGGAACAGAAAGGAGAGAGCCTGGTAGAGCCTCGTGCTGGGGGACTACTGGAGGCTGGGCTAAAGTAGAGTGTCGGCTCTAAAGGGGACCGTAGTTCGCCCGGCATCCCCAGACAACACGACGAGGGGTCTGAGTTCCAGATTGAGATCCCTAACCCAAAGGACAGGCAGCTCAGTGACATACTAGGACTCACAGAAGCCCGAGTCACCGCCATACTGTCCAGTGTCGAACAACATAGAGAAAGAGAATGCAACAGCCCGGAAAGGGACACTAAAGACTGTGTGAGGGGTCACAGGGAGAGAGGCCTGGCTGCAGAAGAGAAGGGAACCCGGAAAGGGAGAATGCAACCGTGTATTAAGAACTGTGCTTAACTTGTAAAGAACTGCAAATGACTTGTAACTTGCTGGAAGGAAACAAAGAGTAAAGCTTTGGAAAACCCTGAATTGCCTCTCGTGTCTGCCTCTACCTGCACCCTATTCTCCCTCATACAGATCCAGCCTGTCAGCACCAGTCAGGAGGAGAGATCCCTGCAGCTTGCAAAGTAAGTGTGCTACAACTACACACAATAGACTTAACTCCTTACTGCCCCGGGGGATACAGTTCTCCCCACTGGAACTATACCATCTCCGCTGTCATTCCATCACCCCCGGAGGTTCTGCAGCAGCGGCGGCCCCATCACTGGCCGCATCAAGTGGGTGGCGTCACCCGTGACATTTCCCTTGTAAATAATTCCCCTTCATTGCCGAGCCAGGGACACGGTCCGGACCAAGCCACCTGTGACATCCCCACTACCGTCCGGTCCGGCACCGAGTACCCCAGCCCCGTGAGGCTCGACAATAGCATTGCTGGTAAGAATTTATGTTGTCTGCAGCCATTAACTGCTCCAAATGTTATGCTGGTCTATGCTGGCATTATTACTTTGTAAGGGGCAGAGTAGTGGCATTATGTGGGGCAGTAAGAGGGTCAGTAATAGGAGCACATACGGCAGCAGCGGCTCAGTATTAGGATGAGGAGTTTGTGCAGGTCGGGAATAGATGTCTTTGTAGTAATCTTTGCAAACAAGTTGTGCTGGAGAAGTTGTCATGTTGGTCTGGGCCGGATGGAAAAGGTGGGAAAAGTGAGCGACTTCATCAGAAAGAATGTAAGAGATAAGTCTCCATCTATAACCGGTATCTACCACTATATGGTCACCATATGGCGTCAACATCAGTGTTAGCCTTTGTGGTTCAGGTCCCACTCAGAGATTTTGCCCCCCTAAGCTGAACCCCTATCTATGCCTCTGAGTGGTCCAGACACCTCTATAGGGTATGAGTAACATTTTAGTGTTTTCTTCCACCTTCCGGCTCATCCCTATATTTCCTCCTCTGTATTATGGAAAACCTTATATTTTACAATCAGCAGACGTCTAACTCCTCAGCCTTGTTTCACTTATCTGCCACCTCTTCCTGGACCTCCAGCGATACATACATGCATTGTTATAATTTATCAGTTTTGCTACCTTTGTGCTGGATTCCCAGCGGATCTGCAGATAATTATCTTTTTTGATGATTGCATTGAAATTCCTTTGGGATAATGTAATTAAACAGATATACAATTGCAATCAAATTAAACCAACCCCCATTGCAAATTCGGTTTATTATCAAAATTTACAATCTTTTTGTTGTTTGCAATAAACCAATGATACAAGAACAATGTAGATAGCTGAAGAAAGTATTCCCCACGAAATGACACTTTTACTGACTCTGCAGTCTCACAATAATTTACTACTTCATGACGAATGTCTTTAGTACTTAGTAAAGCCCCTCTGGCTGTTATGACCTGATGCAAATGTTATGCATCGCCATACATCAGCTTATGACAGGGATCTTAACCTATTCCTCTTGGGCAATGGCCTCCAGGTTGCTAAAGTTCTTAGGTGCTTACTGCTTCTACAGACTTCTTTAAATCCCAACAGAGCTTTTCTAGAAGGTTCCAGGTAGGTGAATGTGACAATCACTCCAGTATCTTGGGTGACTTTGTCTAAAACCAGGCCTTGGAGGACTTGGGATCAATATTTGACCTGTTGGTTCATCTCCAGCCTTCTCAAAGAAGGCATGCTATTGTCTCCGATGATTTCCTAACAATTGATTGAATCATAGTTGCATAGTAAGGTTGAAAAAGACACATGTCCTTCAAGATCGACCAAGGGATGGGCCATGGTAAAGAGGATGGCTTATAGGTAACACCATAATACATGATCCAGCCCACCCCAGAAGAGCTAATCTTTCCATTGTGACCTCGATTGTCAATCTACTGGACCAAACATTCAGAAAAGAACTTTATACATTTGCATAATTATTTGTAATTTTCTTCTAGAAAAATATTTCATTCTGTTTGAAACCTTTAACAGTTCCATCTACGACCAGCTCCTGAGGTCAACTATTCCACAGATTAGTAGTTCTTATGGTGAAAACGTTTTGCTTCTTTTGAAGATCGGACCTGTCTTTCTCTGAGAAGTGTCTTTTGGAAGTCTATCTTGCTGGTTTCTATTGCCAGAGGGAGAAAAGTGGCCAAAGAGCATTACCAAGCCTCACCATGCTTCACTGTAGGCATCACTGAACCCCCACCATGCTTCACTGTAGGTATCACTGAGCTCCCACCATACTTCACTGTAAATATCACTGAGCCCCACATTTCAATGTACATATCACAGAGCCCCACCATACTTCACTGTAGATATCATTGAGTCCCCACCGTGCTTCACTGTAGGCATTGCTGAGCCACCACAGTTCTTCACTGTAGACATCACCGAGCACCCACCATACTTCACTGTAGATATCACAGAACCCCCACCATTTTTCAATGTACATATCACCAAGCCCCATCAAACTTCACTGTAGACATCGCCGAGCCTCCACCAAGATTTAATGTGGACATTGCTGAGCCTCCATCAAGATTTAATGTAGGCATTGTTGTGCCCCCACCACGCTTTACTGTAGGCATCACTGAGCCCCCTCCATGCTTCACTATAGATATCACCAAGCCCCCATCATATTACAATGTACATATCACCGAGCCCTATCATACTTCTCTGTAGGCATCACCCTGCCCCCACCGTGCTTTACTGTAGGCAGCACAGCCCCCATGATATTTCACTGTAAATATCACCTCAGCCCCCCAGCGTACTTAACTGTAGACATCACTGAGCCCCTACCACGCTTCAATGTGGGCATCCCCAAGTCTCCACCATTTTTCACCGTACATATCACCAATCCCCCACCATGCTTCACTGTAGGCATCACCAAGCCCCACCATACTTCACTGTAGTCATTAATGAGCCCCCACTTTGCTTCACTTCAGGCATCACTGAGCCACCATCATGTTTCACTGTAGACCACAAACACCGAAATGCTTCACTTCAGACATTACCAAGCCACTGCCATGCATCACTGTATGCAATGAGTCACCACCATGCTTCACTTGAGGCATCACCAAGGAGCCACCATGCTTGATGCCAGGCTTCAGTAAAGGAATCCCATTGATTGCTAGCCAAGATAAAACCCAGGCAGCTGGGGGCTGGTATTCTCAGTGTGGTGAGGCCCGTAGTTATTAGGCCCCTCCAGGTTAAAGAATAGCAGTCCGCAGCCGCCCCAGAAATGGAGTGTTCATTAGAAGTGCCAATTCCTGGTGCTTAACCCGGCTCTTCTTGATGCCCTGGTGCTGTGGCATCGGAATGATAGAAGGGGTTAATGATAGCTGATAATTGACAGCTTGTCATTAAGCCCAGATTGATAATGTCAGGCTTTTATAAGACCCTCCCATTCTTAATCCTTTGATGAAATAGTTAAAAAACACATACACAGAGAAAAAGCCTTTATTTGAAATAAATCACAGAGAAAAATCTTTTAATTGAAAAAAATAGTGATGGGTGAACTGCTCGGGATCATGACCGATGTTGCTGTGATAAAGCAAGTAGAGTCCTCATACATACCAGGTCTGCGTTACTTGTTGCAGCTGTGCGGCGGCGCTGCGTCACTTCTGGGCTTCCGGGGAATAGTCATGTGACTAGCTCCAACAGCCAATCACATATGCACAGAAGATAAGGGGCAGCTCAGAAGTGAAGCAGCACGTGTCACACCAGAAACAGAAAACGCGGTAAGTATATCAGGTGTATTAACTCCTTGTGTGCTTTAAAAGGGCAACCCCGAACACGAACCCGGTTAAAAACAAGTGGTTTGCCCATCCCTAGAAATAAATAAGACAACCCTCATTTTCCAATTTATTATTACCCCACACATACCCCTCCAACAATAACCCACAATGAGGGTCCCACGAAGCTCACTCGTCTCTGCTACAGCCATATTCATCAGAGAGGGAACAAAAGTGTCCTCTCTTTGCAGACTCTGCGATCACCCTAAGTGACACGAGGAGCGGTGACATCATGCAGTGAGTCACTCCCCGTGGCAGTGATCCCTGCCGGCAGCCGGGATCACATGAGTTCACCACTGTAGGGAGTCCTCAGTGATCCAGTGAGAGATATCACTGCTCCCCACAGCAGTTAGTGGTAACCTTCCTCATGCTATATTGTTTCAGCCATCTTAGCAGCGCTATCGCTTTACAGCTCTGATAAAATCAATCTTTTTTACTTGCTCTATTGTGCATAAAATAAACCACTTCTTCTGGAGTCTTCATACATGCCTCTGCAGCTGAGTTCAAGCTATCTGACTACTGTTCTGTGAGTAAACAGTCCATATGGGCATCAGGAGGAATGATAGCCTAAGCACCTAACACAAGCATTGTATTCGTGAAGACGGAATAGTCCAACCTCAGGGCCATGCATGGAGGTCACTGCTCAATTCATTGTGTATAGGTCTGCCATAGATTTGCAGTCAATGATGGAGCCACTTCTTCATTCTATCGAGGTGTTTCAGAGCCACGTTGTGAGGATCAATAGGGGTCCATCGGTCAGACACCCAGCAGGTTATCATTTATCTTGTGGGGATGTGATATTTTGACAAGTAAGGAACACTGGCATAACACAATGTTCAAGGGCCCCACCACAAAATCTCCAACAGAGCACAAAACAATCATGGGTCTGCAATAGAATTGGTTTTCCTCTATAGACCAAAGGGACCTTTTTGGTTGCTCAAGGCTCGGGTGCGAGTGGAGTTCCTGCATTCACTATTGATACACTTTGGCTATCAGTCAGTAGTGTTCTTAAATAATTATACAAACATTTCCATTGAAAATGCAGTTTTATTCAATTTATCATGTATGGATAGTCATTTTATAAGTATTCACCATAGATAGAGGCTTAAATCATCACCATAGTCCCAATATTGTTCCATCATGTCCATGGAGGTAAGTACTATTGATTAACGTCTGCAGGCATTGTACGAAGTTACAGCATTTTCCGCTGTAGTAAAAAAGACAAAAGTTAATACATCAATATGGCAGAATATTAAAAAACTTCATCAACAAGGACCTAGGTTTCAAAAAGTCCCTATTGGGAGTCTAGACATTATCTTGATGCATTTATTTCTGCAGAGATTCTCAGCCAACCAGTAGACCTGAATGGGATGACTTGACAAGGGTTTGCCAGTAAGGATGAGGGAAATCGTATTCAGTAGAATCACTCGAATTCAACTGGTAATTAAAATTTGCAGATCTCTCAGCGCATAATAATGTAGGGTTTATTATACTCACCTTTCCCTGGTAACTAATGCTCACCTTTTCTGCATAGTTCCTTGCTGGTCTGTTCTTCGGCTCCTCCAGCCCTCTCCATGCCATCCGTCATCATGGAGTCAAGGGATGGTGACATTTTTTAAGGTATTATCTCTGAATAGGTCTCTCTTAATGCCATTAAGTGAGTCTTCCCATGACTTCATGATGTTGCATGACCTAGTCAGGGCCGGAAGTGCAGAAGACTGAACCGAAACTATCAGGCACATATAATAGAAATATGTTTTCCATTGTCTCTGAAAGTGGACACTCAGCCTCAGAGACAGTGACTCCCCTCCTGTGTAAATGCTCATTTACCAAAGAGCTCACACTCTACCCCCACATACAACCCCCACTCCCATGGCGTAATTAGAGAAACCTAAAGTTTGCATAATTAGAGAAAGCTAAAGATCCTTATATGGTCACGGTGAAGCCTAAACAATGCAGTGTAAGACCTAAAAATCAGGTAAAGCTTTTGGAGGGAAAGTTATGTGTAGTTTCTTTATTCTTTCAGCTAGAAAACCTTTAAGTCAAATTTAGTTCACAACATGAGTATTAGAGATATGAAACTTATATTTTTAGAATCCGTACGAAATGGCGAATGCAAACTACTGTTTTGCTTCACTGGCAATGGCCAGAATCATAACAAATGGATTTCAACTTGTAAAAGAATACCAGCTATGTTGTGTTTTCTGTCTATTAAAAGATAAATTCACAACTGACAAGATAACATTAATATCTTTCACGTGCAACGTTCATCGGGAAAGATATGATGAAAACTGGAATTGTATAATTTTATGCAAATCTGAGCACATCCCTTGAACTACCCATATATGAAGCAACCAGGTGGGAGGTCACTAGGTTTATTGTGTGCTCATAAAAACCAAATGTGTCAGTTTTAAGGCATTCAAACAATGGAGGAGCAGCCGGAACTAAGCTGTGGGGCTGAATTGTGTTTCTTCGAAGGAGTCCCTCCCTTCCTAAAGTTGGACAGATCTACTAACTTTCTACTTCTATCCTTTTTATTTTATGTAAATTTCTATATTGTATTGTATTTTGTCTCCTTTTAAAACCATATTTTTGTAAACAGTGCATTTTCTTTCTTTTTTGGGGGAAATCTATAACAAAACACTTAAGTGTCAAACTTTTGCACAACGCGACGTCGAGCAAAAATGTTACAAATTTTGCAATTTTCACACTAGCTTTGACGGAGTGGTGATGTAACCCGGTTGAGTGAGGTGTGACATGGCTGAGTAGGGGTGTAACATGGGCTGAGTGGAGGTGTGATATGGGCTGAGTGGAGGTGTGACATGGGCTGAGTGGAGGTGTGACATGGGCTGAGTGGGGGTGTAACATGGGCTGAGTGGGGGTGTAACATGGGCTGAGTGGGGGTGTAACATAGGCTGAGTGGGGGTGTAACATGGGCTGAGTGGGGGTGTAACATGGGCTGAGTGGGGGTGTAACATGGGCTGAGTGGAGGTGTGATATGGGCTGAGTGGAGGTGTGACATGGGCTGAGTGGAGGTGTGACATGGGCTGAGTGGGGGTTTAACATGGGCTGAGTGGGTGTGTAACATGGGCTGAGTGGGGGTGTAACATGGGCTGAGTCTCCTCCATTGCGAACACATACTTCTCTCTGCCCTTCCGAGAGCAGAGCAAAGTATTGTAATGCTCAGGCACCGGGAAAGGTCAAAGATTGCCCATATAGTTCACATGCGTTCTTTGCCCTTTCCCCGTTCCTGCACCTTAAAATAATTAGCTCTGCACTCAGAAGGGCAGAGAGAAGTTCACATGTGCAGGAGCCCAATGGAGGAGACTGTGTGAGTGTCATAGAATGCGTCACTCAAACAAAGCAGAGAAGGAGGACGCTGATCACAAGAAGAAAGAGGCGTGGGATCAAGACCAGCGACGCTCATCGGACCGGACCACTTCTCAGGTGAGTATAATAAAAGCTGTTTTATTTTATATTATGCAGAATGGCGTGGGGGACTTGTATACAGTACCAGATGGGGTCCCAATTCTACAACATCAGGCAATTTTACACTGACATCTGCACAGCAAATTGAAAATCCTATTCACTTTGCTGGCAGAGGTTGTGACTAATCCATTGAAGAAAAATAAAAAACATTCAAAAACGGATCAAAAACATCCAGTATGAACATAACCTAACAAGAGATGATTGTCCGAAGCCGAGGCCCCTAGGACCTATTGAGTGTTAGACGGGTTTCTTTCTTACCTGGCACATAATAGTCACATACTTTTACATTTGCTGCTTTCAAGTTTTGCACGGCGAACTTCTGCTGTACTGAAATGGTGAATACATATTGTTGTCCTTGAACGCACTAGAGATGGATGAAGATTATACAAGCATCAGTATATAAAGAAGGCAACACTCTATAAAAAGAACTCATTAAGTAATTAATTAACTATCCCATACTGTGACAAGCAGCACATGTACTAGGAAGCTGTATCCTTTATCACAGGCAGATTTCTGCTCATTCCAATGGTCGATGAAGGCTTAACCTAATCGATCGGTCCTCATATACAGTCCTGCTCATCATTATTGGCCCCTATGAAGTTTAGGTACATAATGCTTAATATATACTGAAAAAAATGAATCTGGTGAAACAGCTGTGACCCTGGTATTGGCCCCTTTATATTATATCAGTATGGAAACATATTGTGACTCGCCTGTGCTAAATCACAAATGAGAATTGCCAGTATAAATTGTCAGTGCTCATGTAACATGAATTAACCAATGAATGATGACTTCAGTGTTTTAAAAAGCCACATGTTAGGCCCTGTTCCTTTGTCACAATCGTGAAGACAATGGGCCTGTCTGAGGACATCAGACCTGCTGCTATTAGCAATGACAAGACTTCCAAAGGGTATAAGGCCGTCCTCCAAAATTGTTGATGTGAAAGATTAAACAGTGTGCAATGTTATTAAGAAGTTTGCCAAGTATAGAGCCGTCAGGAACCTCCCTGGACGTGGGGGGAAAGAGGAAAATTGACAAGAGATGTGTTCGAAGGTTGGTGTGAATGGAGGAAAAAACACCATGTCAAACATTCAAAGACCTCAACCTGGCACAATCTGGGGTCGTGGTTTCAACAACTACTATACACTACACAGTAAACCAATCAGATCTTTATGGTCAAAGCCCGAAGATATAAAAAGGAATGAATGATCTTTGTCAAAGACAATCCACAATCCTTCTGAGAATATGTTCTGTGGATATACGAAACTAAAATAGACACTTTTGACAAATTCAAGCAACAGTTTGTTTACAGACGACACAATGAAGCTTATAAGGAAAAGAACACCCTACCAACAGGTAAGAATGGTGGAGGATCCATAATGCTGTGGGATTGCTTTGCTGTGTCTGGTACTGGAGGCTTTAACCAAATCATGGGAATCATGAAAAAAAGAGAATCATCAAGAGCTTTTAGAGCAAAATGTCCTTCCCAGTGTAAGAAAGCTTGGTTTAAGTTGAAGATCATAGGTCCTCCAGCAAGACAATGATCCAAAAGTACACAGGAATGGGTGAAAAAAGAACAAAATGGACAGTTTTATAATGGCAGCAACAAGCCCTGACCTCAATCACATTGGAAATCTTTGCGTTGAGCTGAAATCTGCCATTAAGACAAACAACCCTGCAAACATTCAAGAGCTGAAGAAACCTGAAGTGCAAAAAGCTTCTAGATGCAGCAAGAAACATCTGGAGGCTTCATCAATGCCAAAGGGGGCGACCAAGTATTAATTAGGGACCTTTATTGCTGCACATTATTTTTATTCTGTTTCTTCTTTGAAATTGCAACATCAATATTTTATTGTTGTATTACTGTGGACACTAACTACACAATCCTGAGGATAGAACTTTGGCTCACTTCAAGATACTGTATAGTCTATGACAAAAATGAAGGGGGGAGAGGAGGAGTGCCAATAATGGTGAGCAGCACTGCATCGGGCCGGTTGAAACTACATACACCGTGTTTTTTTCCAAATTATCATGAAAATTGAATTTAAGTGTCATAAAGATGTAATTTAGTGTTTTTCCCATAAACTCCCTGGATGGTTATGTGTCTGAAATCAATCTTAAACCCCTGTGATAATTACTTTGCCATGTGAGCTGGCAAACCGATCAGATCAAGATGCTATTAGAAAGCATGAGACAGGTATCTGAAGCTGCTGGATCCTCTGGAGTCCTCCAAAGGCTGCCATTGTCCATAAACCTACTCTTTGGCCAACCGTAAACAGCGGTGGACCCAGACATACAAGTAGACTGATTGTAAAAGAGTCTTCTTTACTGACAAACCCTGGATGGTCCAGATGGATGGAGTAGTGGATGGTTGGTGGATGCCACCATGTCCCAACAAGGCTACAATGTCAACTAGGAGGTGGAGGAGTCTTGTTTTGGGCAAAAATCATGCGTTGAGAGTTGGTATTTCACTTTAGGGTTCCTGAAGTTGTGAAAATGACTTTGCCAAAGTATATAGAGTTTCTGTCTGACCACTTTCTTTCATGGTATAAAAATGAGAACTTTGCAAAATCATCTTCATGCTGACAATTCCCCATCTCATGCTGCAAAGAATACCTCTAAACGATTGGCTGCTATGGGCATAAAAGAGAAACGGTTGGTCTGACCACCAGCCTCCCTGACCTCAGCCCTAAATAAGAACCTTTGGAGTATCCTCAAGCAAAAGATCGAGGCCATTCGCATCAAATCATCAGCTCTCGGAGGCTATTCTGACATCATGCAAAGAAATACAAGCAGAAACTCTCCAGAAACTCATAAATTTAATGGATGCAAGAAATGTGAAGGTGACAAAGAAGGGTCCTATGTTACACATAACGTGTCCCGTTAATGTGTTTTTGATTGGGAAAGCTTTTAATGTGACCTCCCAAAGCTGCAAGTTTAAAACATGATAGTTTTTCCTCTTTTTACAACCTATAAAATATTTGGAAACTCTGGTGCATAACAATTTGGAACAGTAATAGAGTTGGCAGAAAAAGCAGCACCCCACAAGGATTAAGGAACAACAGCTTAAAACCAATTAACATGTCTACCACCATTAGTGGTTAATAAACAAGGCCCCGGTTCCTTACTTTTGTACAATAGCAGATATGCAAAAGAATCTGTTAATACAGGCGATATCCAAAACGTGGGAACACACATACAAAATGAATGCAAAGGCAATGTGGCAATAACAATATACATGCAGGATAATGAGAACCTGGTGGAAAACCACAAACCAATGTTACAATTATGGGCTACAACCCAAATTGTGCCTGTACCAGATTACAGAGTGAAAATATAGTCATAGCAGCTCGATAGGTCAGACAGGGTGACAAGGGCAACAATAAGCCATGTTAACCCTGTAACCAGAAACAGGGATCCAAATTGAGCAAAAATTGTTACCCTGGAGGAGACCTAAGGACATCAGTCATGGAGACCGGAGGACAGTACATGTTTCGCCGTGGGGCGGCTTCGTCAGGGAGGCCTCACTGTATTGGACAGTGTGTTACCTTTACGTGCTGAGTACCAGTGGGAAATTGGTGTGTGGCACCGCCACCCAGCGTTCGGAGGCAGAGGGGAGTGTACCCGGAAGTTCCCAGGTCACGTGTTCTGCTACGTCACCAGGCTCTGCCCATCTGCTGTATTACATCGTAACAGTGTACCGGTTGTTGTGCGCATGCCCGCAAACGTCTTACGGTAAAACAACCCCCTCAAACCAGCAGGGAAGAGGAGGAGGGCCCAGTGTATATAGAGGGGCAAAATGATGATCCATCCCAATCTATGAAATTATAGAAAAAGTAAAGACAAAGTAGTAAGGAAGAAAAAGATGGATAGGAAAATAGGAAGGATTTTCAATAATAAAATATACTGTTATCATTGAGCGTTTGTTCAACAAAATGGTTGATTTGAGCAATATACTGACTCATTTGCATCAATTATTTCTTTTAAAAAATCTGAGAAAAATAGAAATTGCATAATATTTTGGAATGTGGTGAAGGGATGAATGAATGAATGAATGAATGAATGAATGAATGCTCGTACGATGGTTCACTTCCCAAAGTTTGCATTTTACAGGGGGAAGTGTTGCCCACAGTGATTAATTTTGAAGCTTAATAAAATCTGATCATGTGATTTATGAGCATATTCTGGTTTATTGTTGCATCCAATCTATGGACACCCATGATCTGTTGGCATCAGGGAGCCTTGCAACATAACCCAAGGGTATGCAATCGATACAATTTGAACATCTCCAAAGATGTAAGTCATGCACTGTAGGAAACCTAATGTCCTCAATCAAGCACTCCACTGGATAGGCAACTGTACGGTTGTATCGTGATCTATGGCACGTGTTCAATTAAAAAGCAGATTTGTTTTGGATTAACGCACAGCATTATTTTTGATCCGCAGCGCAGAATAACCCCAAATCGTTTCCTCACTAAACAAGTTCACATAGATTTCTAGATAGGTTACCCTTGATGTTAGCTCCCTGCTGCCTATCTCCTCCTCGTTAGTATTGCCCAGACACAGTGTAAACACAGGCCATGGTAAAACTTACTTGTGAACTTCCTGAGGAAGTGACTACACGAAACGTGCGTTGGGGTGGAGAGACAGATCACCCCTTTTAAAAATAGCTTTCACCAAGGGCTGTGTTTACACTGTCTGGGCAATAGTAATGAGGAGGCAATAGGCAGCAGGGAGCTAAGATCAAGGGTAACCTATCTAGAAATCTATGTGAACTTGTTTAGTGGTGACACATGTAGAGTCATATCAGGACCCTAAGTCTCATACTTCATAAGCTCATTTGAACACGGAGTATTATTCCTAAGTCTTAAATCTATATATGTAAATGCCTTGGCGTCCAAATGTCCTCGATAAAGCGCCACTGATTGGGCAGCTGAAATGCAAGAAAAAAGTTGTGGTACTGCACAATCAATGGGGCACACTGAGCAGTATAGCCAGCTGCGCCACATACTGCTGCTGGCCTCGCCCTCCACCACTGGTGTTGCTACGCCACCCTTTCCATAATCCCTCACAAGCCCACCTCATAGTGACATCACCTGTTAATAACTGCACATGCTTGTACACCTGTTGCACATAACAGGGTGAACAAAGATGGCAGTGGCGTGAGTAACGAGCTTACCCATCCTCACCTCAATGCCCTGCAAAGAAAGGATGCCACCACCGTATGAGCCTGCCCCCAGCACCACAGAGCCCACCCCATCCTCCCCTCAATGCCCTGTAAAGAAAGGATGCCACTGCCGCATGAGCCCGAGCTCCACACCACAGAGCCCACCCCATCCTCACCTCAATGCCCTGCAAAGAAAGGACGCCATTGCCGCATGAACCTGCCCCCAGCACCACAGAGCCCACCACATCCTCACCTCAATGCCCTGCAAAGAAAGGACGCCACTGCCGCATGAGCCCGACCTCAGCACCACAGAGCCCACCCCATGCTCACCTCAATGCCCTGCAAAGAAAGTATGCCACTGCCGCATGAGCCTGCCCCCAGCTCCACAAAGCCCACCCCATCCTCACCTCAATGCCCTGCAAAGAAAGGACGCCACTGCTGCATGAGCCTGCCCCCAGCTCCACAGAACCCACCTCATCCTCACCTCAAAGCCCTGCAAAGAAAGGACGCCACTGCTGCATGAGCCTGCCCCCAGCTCCACAGAGCCCACCCCATCCTCACCTCAATGCCCTGCAAAGAAAGGATGCCACTGCCGCATGAGCCTGCCCCAGCTCCACAGAACCCACCCCATCCTCACCTCAAGCCCTGCAAAGAAAGGACACCACCAGCGTATGACCCTGCCCCCAGCACCACAGAGCCCACCCCATCCTCACTTCAATGCCTGCAAAGAAAGGATGCCACTTCCCTATGGCCTGCCCCAGCTCCACAGAGCCTACCCCATCCTCACCTCAATGCCCTGCAAAGAAAGGATGCCACCAGCGTGTGACCCTGCCCCAGCACCACAGAGCCCACCCCATCCTCACCTCAATGCCCTTGAAAGAAAGGATTCTATTGGCGCGCGCATGAGCCTGCCAAGGCACCACAGAGCCCACCCCATCCTTACCTCAATACCCTGCAAAGAAATGATGCCACTGCCGCATGAGTCTGCCCCCAACACCACAGAGCCCATCCCATCGAGACATCACCCTGTTAGTAACTGCACATGCTTGTACACCTGTTGTGCACGACAGGGTGAACAAACATGGCGGTGGCATGAGTCTCAAGCTGACACTCATCTTCACCTCAATGCCCTTCAAAGAAAGGACACCACCGCCGCATGAGCCCGTCCCCAGAGCTCTCCCCATCGTGACGTCACCGCCCTCCCGAGGTGATAGTGTCAGGCCTCCATCTAGTATAACTATAATTTCCCTGTATGTTCTGTGTAATGTAATATCAATTGATTTCCATGGATATTGTATTGTCATCGTCTCCCTGAGTCGTGGTTCTGCAGCAGCGCTCATCTATCCGCACATAGGGTCATGTATATGTCTTTTGTTCTTGGGTCTTGAGTGTTACTGATCTCACTATAAAATCCCTTCTCACATCACATAAGACATTCACTGACCTTTTCTAGGTAGATATTGAGCACGTCATTCTCGAAGGTGACTTTACTGACCCCATCTAACTGCTGGAGCTGTAAAAGCAAAAAGTGTTGAAATGTAAATATGAGTTATTGGTTAGGAATTATTTGCGTCTTATTTGCTCTACCCATTGTCTCCGCTCAGTGTCTCTGCTGGGATTAGAAAGCTAAAGGTTTAACCTCCAATGTTGTTCCATGGTTTAGACCATAAATTTAAGACTGTATCACCTCTACCGCCAGCAGCCAAAAATATTTCTTCAATTAATATCCTAAATATCACAATCAAAGCTCTCGTCCTCATCATGTCCGTACGCAATATCCTCCTCTGTGGCCTCCGCACCAATAGTAACACAAGCCCCTAATACACCATCAATTACAAAGCAATGTCAACTGCAACACTCCTGTCCTCCATACATCTCTGCCCTAATCTCTAGTATATAACCTGTCCTCTCCATACATCTCTGCCCTAATCTCCTGATACCCCCACACATAATCTCCAGTATATAACATGTCCTCTTCATACATCTGTGCCCTAATCTCCTGATACCCCCACACATAATCTCCAGTATATAACCTGTCCTCTCCATACATCTCTGCCCTAATCTCCTGATACCCCCCACACATAATCTCCAGTATATAACCTGTCCTCTCTATACATCTGTGCCTAATCTACTGATACCCCCCACATAATCTCCAGTATATAACATGTCCTCTTCATACATCTCTGCCCTAATCTCCTGATACCCCCCACACATAATCTCCAGTATATAACATGTCCTCTCATACATATCTGCCCTAATCTCCTGATACCCCCCACACATAATCTCCAGTATATAACATGTCCTCTTCATACATCTGTGCCCTAATCTCCTGATACCCCCACACATAATCTCCAGTATATAACATGTCCTCTTCATACATATCTGCCCTAATCTCCTGATACCCCCCACACATAATCTCCAGTATATAACATGTCCTCTTCATACATCTGTGCCCTAATCTCCTGATACCCCCCACACATAATCTCCAGTATATAACCTGTCCTCTCCATACATCTCTGCCCTAATCTCCTGCTACTTCCCCTCACACAATCTCCAGTATATAACCTGTCCTCTCCATACATTTCTGCCCCTAATCTCTTGTACTTCCCCTCACACAATCTCCAGTATATAACCTGTCCTCTCCATACATTCTGCCCTAATCTCCTGTACTCCCCCACACAAATCTCCAGTATATATACCTGTTCCCTCTTCCATACATTCTGCCCTAATCTCTTGCTACTTCCCCTCACACAATCTCCAGTATATAACCTGTCCTCTCATACATCTTCTGCCCTAATCTCTGCTACTTCCCCTCACACAATCTCCAGTATATAACCTGTCCTCTCCATACATTCTGCACTAATCTCTTGCTACTCCCCTCACACAATCTCCAGTATATAAACTGTCCTCTCCATACATTTCTGCCCTAATCTCTTGCTACTTCCCCTCACACAATCTCCAGTATATAACCTGTCCTCTCCATACATTCTGCCCTAATCTCCTGCTACTTCCCCTCACACAATCTCCAGTATATAACCTGTCCTCTCCATACATTTCTCTGCCCCTAATCTCTTGCTACTTCCCCTCACACAATCTCCAGTATATAACCTGTCCTCTCCATACATCTTCTGCCCTAATCTCTTGCTACTTCCCCTCACACAATCTCCAGTATATAACCTGTCCTCTCCATACATTTCTGCCCCTAATCTCCTGCTACTTCCCTCACACAATTCTCCAGTATATAACCTGTCCTACTCCATATCATCTTCTGCCCTAATCTCTTGCTACTTCCCCTCACACAATCTCCAGTATATAACCTGTCCTCTCCATACATTTCTGCCCTAATCTCTGCTACTTCCCCTCACACAATCTCCAGTATATAACCTGTCCTCTCCATACATTTCTGCCCTCTAATCTCTTGCTACTTCCCCTCACACACAATCTCCAGTATATAACCTGTCCTCTCCATACATTTCTGCCCTAATCTCCTGCTACTTCCCCTCAACACAATCTCCAGTATATAACCTGTCCTCTCCATACATTCTGCCCTAAATCTCTTGCTACTTCCCCTCACACAATCCTCAGTATATAACCTGTTCCCTCTCCATACATCTCTGCCTCTAATCTCTCTGCTACTTCCCCTCACACAATCTCCAGTATATAACCTGTCCTCTCCATACATCTCTGCCCTAATCTCCTGCTACTTCCCCTCACACAATCTCCAGTATATAACCTGTCCTCTCCATACATCTCTGCCCTAATCTCTTGCTACTTCCCCTCACACATCTCCAGTATATAACCTGTCCTCCATACATTCTCTGCCCTAATCTCTTGCTACTTCCCCTCACACAATCTCCAGTATATAACCTGTCCTCTCCATACATTTCTGCCCTAATCTCCTGCTACTTCCCCTCACACAATCTCCAGTATATAACCTGTCCTCTCCATACATTCTGCCCTAATCTCTGCTACTTCCCCTCACACAATCTCCAGTATATAACCTGTCCTCTCCATACATCTCTGCACCTCTAACCTCCAATTCCTCCTCTCACTATCCACCCCACACAATCTCCAGTATATAACCTGTCCTCTCCATACATTTCTGCCCTAATCTCCTTGCTACTTCCCCTCACACAATCTCCAGTATATAACCTGTCCTCTCCATACATTTCTGCCCTAATCTCCTGCTACTTCCCCTCACACAATCTCCAGTATATAACCTGTCCTCTCCATACATTCTGCCCTAATCTCCTGCTACTTCCCCTCACACAATCTCCAGTATATAACCTGTCCTCTCCATACATCTCTGCCCTAATCTCCTGCTACTTCCCCTCACACAATCTCCAGTATATAACCTGTCCTCTCCATACATTTCTGCCCTAATCTCCTGCTACTTCCCCTCACACAATCTCCAGTATATAACCTGTCCTCTCCATACATTCTGCCCTAATCTCTTGCTACTTCCCCTCACACAATCTCCAGTATATAACCTGTCCTCTCCATACATCTCTGCCCTAATCTCTTGCTACTTCCCCTCACACAATCTCCAGTATATAACCTGTCCTCTCCATACATTTCTGCCCTATCTCTTGCTACTTCCCCTCACACAATCTCCAGTATATAACCTGTCCTCTCCATACATTCTGCCCTAATCTCCTGCTACTTCCCCTCACACAATCTCCAGTATATAACCTGTCCTCTCCATACATCTTCTGCCCTAATCTCTTGCTACTTCCCCTCACACAATCTCCAGTATATAACCTGTCCTCTCCATACATCTCTGCCCTAATCTCTTGCTACTTCCCCTCACACAATCTCCAGTATATAACCTGTCCTCTCCATACATTTCTGCCCTAATCTCCTGCTACTTCCCCTCACACAATCTCCAGTATATAACCTGTCCTCTCCATACATTCTGCCCTAATCTCTTGCTACTTCCCCTCACACAATCTCCAGTATATAACCTGTCCTCTCCATACATCTCTGCCCTAATCTCTTGCTACTTCCCCTCACACAATCTCCAGTATATAACCTGTCCTCTCCATACATCTCTGCCCTAATCTCTTGCTACTTCCCCTCACACAATCTCCAGTATATAACCTGTCCTCTCCATACATCTCTGCCCTAATCTCTTGCTACTTCCCCTCACACAATCTCCAGTATATAACCTGTCCCTCCATCATTTCCAATTCTCCCTATTCCCTCCTAATTCAGTATTAACTGTCCTCTCCATACATTCTCTGCCCTAATCTCTTGCTACTTCCCCTCACACAATCTCCAGTATATAACCTGTCCTCTCCCTACATCTCTGCCCTAATCTCTTGCTACTTCCCCTCACACAATCTCCAGTATATAACCTGTCCTCTCCATACATTTCTGCCCTAATCTCTTGCTACTTCCCCTCACACAATCTCCAGTATATAACCTGTCCTCCCATACATTCTGCCCTAATCTCCTGCTACTTCCCCTCACACAATCTCCAGTATATAACCTGTCCTCTCCACACATTTCTGCCCTAATCTCTTGCTACTTCCCCTCACACAATCTCCAGTATATAACCTGTCCTCTCCAACATTCTGCCCTAATCTCCTGCTACTTCCCTCACACAATCTCCAGTATATAACCTGTCCTCTCCATACATTCTGCCCTAATCTCCTGCTACTTCCCTCACACAATCTCCAGTATATAACCTGTCCCTCCATACATCTCTGCCCTAATCTCTTGCTACTTCCCCTCACACAATCTCCAGTATATAACCTGTCCCCTCCATACATCTCTGCCCTAATCTCTTGCTACTTCCCCTCACACAATCTCCAGTATATAACCTGTCCTCTCCATACATTTCTGCCCTAATCTCCTGCTACTTCCCCTCACACAATCTCCAGTATATAACCTGTCCTCTCCATACATCTCTGCCCTAATTCTGCTACTTCCCCTCACACAATCTCCAGTATATAACCTGTCCTCTCCATACATCTCTGCCCTAATCTCTTGCTACTTCCCCTCACACAATCTCCAGTATATAACCTGCCCTCTCCATACATTTCTGCCCTAATCTCTGCTACTTCCCTCACACAATCTCCAGTATATAACCTGTCCTCCCATACATCTCTGCCCTAATCTCCTGCTACTTCCCCTCACACAATCTCAGTTATATACCTGTCCTCTCCATACATCTCTGCCCTAATCTCTGCTACTTCCCCTCACACAATCTCCAGTATATAACCTGTCCTCTCCCATACATCTCTGCCCTAATCTCCTGCTACTTCCCCTCACACAATCTCCAGTATATAACCTGTCCTCTCCATACATTCTGCCTAATCTCTGCTACTTCCCCTCACACAATCTCCAGTATATAACCTGTCCTCTCCATACATCTCTGCCCTAATCTCTTGCTACTTCCCCTCACACAATCTCCAGTATATAACCTGTCCTCTCCATCACATCTCTGCCCTAATCTCTTGCTACTTCCCCTCACACAATCTCCAGTATATAACCTGTCCTCTCCATCTTCTGCCCTAATCTCTTGCTACTTCCCCTCACACAATCTCCAGTATATAACCTGTCCTCTCCATACATTTCTGCCTAATCTCTTGCTACTTCCCCTCACACAATCTCCAGTATATAACCTGTCCCTCCATACATCTCTGCCCTAATCTCTTGCTACTTCCCCTCACACAATCTCCAGTATATAACTGTCCCCTCCATACATCTCTGCCCTAATCTCTTGCTACTTCCCCTCACACAATCTCCAGTATATAACCTGTCCTCTCCATACATTTCTGCCCTAATCTCCTGCTACTTCCCCTCACACAATCTCAGTATATAACCTGTCCCTCCATACATCTCTGCCCTAATCTCTTGCTACTTCCCCTCACACAATCTCCAGTATATAACCTGTCCTCTCCATACATCTCTCCCTAATCTCTTGCTACTTCCCCTCACCAATCTCCAGTATATAACTGTCCTCTCCATACATCTCTGCCCTAATCTCTTGCTACTTCCCCTCACACAATCTCCAGTATATAACTTGTCCTCTCCATACATCTCTGCCCTAATCTCTTGCTACTTCCCCTCACACAATCTTCAGTATATAACCTGTCCCCTCCATATCAATTTGCCGTAATTTTTCCTAATATTATTGAAACTTGTCAAGGTAATGAGACAGTGATTACACAACGCTTCTGTGTTACCTCTATGTCTGGTTGGCCAGATATCGTGAATCCTGATAGCATTTCCACTTCAATTAGGCACATATTAGTCTCATTTCTTTCTCCAATGTAACTGTGGCAGAAGAAATTAGGCATTAGGTAATGATATGACTTCAGGGACAACGTCTGTTCGTGAGAATGAAGGGCCTTATGCTTCAACATTTTTATTCACAGCGGCGCTCTTGTCCTGTGGTTGTGCAGGGAGCGTCCCGGACGCACGTCCAGCCGAAGAGCATTGCAGCACTGAGACCTGTCGGTTCCCTGCACTGCAATACTTGCCGCCAGCCAAAGAGAGGCTGGCAGCTGACATCATGATGGGTTCATATACATCAGGATGGCCCCAGGATGGGGCGTATATACCAGAATGGGCCCTAAATAAGGACATATATATCATTATTTATTATTATAGCGCCATTTATTCCATGGTATTTTACATGTGAAAGAGGGTCATACATAGACAGGTACAATAAACATGAGCAATACAAGGCACACACAAGTACAGAAGGAGAGAGGACCAGGATATACCATGATGGGCCCAGAATAAAGACATATATATCAGAATGAGGACATGTATATAAGGTTGAGCCTAGGATGGGAACATATATAAAAAGATGGGCCCAGGATGGAGACATATATACTTGGATTGGGGACATACAGTTGTGGCCAAAAGTATTGACACCCTGCAATTCTGTCAGATAATACTCAGTTTCTTCCTGAAAATGATTGCAATCACAAATTCTTTGGTATTATTATCTTCATTTAATTTGTCTTCAATGAAAAAAACACAAAAGAGAATGAAGCAAAAAGCAAAACATTGATCATTTCACACAAAACTCCAAAATTGGGCCAGACACAAGTATTGGCACCCTCAGCCTAATACTTGGTTGCACAACCTTTAGCCAAAATAACTGCGATCAACCGCTTCCGGTAACCATCAATGAGTTTCTTACAATGCTCTGCTGGAATTTTAGACCATTCTTCTTTGGCAAACTGCTCCAGGTCCCTGATATTTGAAGGGTGCCTTCTCCAAACGGCCATTTTTAGATCTCTCCACAGGTGTTCTATGGGATTCAGGTCTGGACTCATTGCTGCCACGTTAGAAGTCTCCAGTGCTTTCTCTCAAACCATTTTCTAGTGCTTTTTGAAGTGTGTTTTGGGTCATTGTCCTGCTGGAAGACCCATGACCTCTGAGGGAGACCCAGCTTTCTCACACTGGGCCCTACATTATGCTGCACAATGTGTTGGTAGTCTTCAGACTTCATAATGCCATGCACACGGTCAAGCAGTCCAGTGCCAGAGGCAGCAAAGCAACCCCAAAACATCAGGGAACCTCCGCCATGTTTGACTGTAGGGACCGTGTTCTTTTCTTTGAATGCCTCTTTTTTTCTCCTGTAAACTCTATGTTGATGCCTTTGCCCATAAAGCTCTACTTTTGTCTCATCTGACCAGAGAACATTCTTCCAAAATGTTTTAGGCTTTCTCAGGTAAGTTTTGGCAAACTCGAGCCTGGCTTTTTTATGTCTCGGGGTAAGAAGTGGGGTCTTCCTGGGTCTCCTGCCATACAGTCCCTTTTCATTCAGACGCCGATGGATAGTCCGGGTTGACACTGTTTTTACCCTCGGACTGCAGGGCAGCTTGAACTTGTTTGGATGTTAGTCGAGGTTCTTTATCCACCATCCGCACAATCTTGCGTTGAAATTTCTCGTCAATTTTTCTTTTCCGTCCACATCTAGGGAGGTTAGCCACAGTGCCATTGGCTTTACACTTCTTGATGGCACTGCGCACAGTAGACACAGGAACATTCAGGTCTTTGGAGATGGACTTGTAGCCTTGAGATTGCTCATGCTTCCTCACAATTTGGTTTCTCAAGTCCTCAGACAGTTCTTTGGTCTTCTTTCTTTTCTCCATGCTCAATGTGGTACACACAAGGACACAGGACAGAGGTTGAGTCAACTTTAATCCATGTCAACTGGCTGCAAGTGTGATTTAGTTATTGCCAACACCTGTTAGGTGCCACAGGTAAGTTACAGGTGCTGTTAATTACACAAATTAGAGAAGCATCACATGATTTTTCTAACAGGGCCAATACTTTTGTCCTCCCCCTTTTTTATGTTTGGTGTGGAATTATATCCAATTTGGCTTTAGGACAATTCTTTTTGTGTTTTTTTCATTGAAGACAAATTAAATGAAGATAATAATACCAAAGAATTTGTGATTGCAATCATTTTCAGGAAGAAACTGAGTATTATCTGAGAGAATTGCAGGGGTGTCAATACTTTTGGCCACAACTGTATATACCACACTGAGCCCTGGATGGGGATATATATACCAGGCTGAGCCCAGGATGGTGAGAAATATACCAAAATAGGCCCAGGATGAGGATATATATACCAGGATGGGTCCAGAGTAAGGACATATATACCAGGATGGAGACATACCTACCAGGCTGAGCCCAGGACGGGAACATATGTACCAAGATGAGCCCAGTATGGGAATATATATACCAGGATGGGGAGCATTAATGATAGGATGGGAGACATTACTACTTAATGGGTGGAGAAGTGAAACTCGTATGTCTTTATAGGATTTAGAACATTTCAATGGCCAATAAATGCGACCAATATTTGGGGGAAGAGGGGCTCAGGTCCATATTTTGTACCAGGCCCATCGAACTCTAGAATGGAGCAGTGGAGGATTAGGTGGCCGGGAGGGCTACTGTGAAAAGGAGATGATAGAGATAGATAGATAGATAGATAGATAGATAGATAGATAGATAGATAGATAGATAGATAGATAGATAGAGATAGATAGATAGCATAGACCCACTAAGAGGTGAAAAGAAGTCAGAAGTGATGCAATGTAAAGATTACCTAATTGTTATAGTAAGTGTAAATATCCCGGTGTTCCAGTCACAGTAAACTCTGACATCGATAATAAATACTGATTTTACTTTCACTGGGTCCACATTGTATTTTGTGACGTACTGTTAGAAACAAGGGTCAGGGGGTGAGTTATGTAATATAAATTGGATAAAAAATAAATAACAGGAAAATCAACAAGAAAAACAAAGAAGAGTCTCCCAACATTGCAGACTGCAGGTATCACCTCAATATGCTCAGTTCCGCTCTATTGACCTGTGCATAGTTACCCGCCCCAGAGGAACGTTCAATGCCTAACTTCACTAATACCATCCCCTGCCCGACCTTCTCACCTGTCCCAACCTTTCAATGCCATTTACCTTTCTGTTCCTGGCCTATATCTGTACTGACTTTGTCTTCCGCCCACTCTGCTGTCTGCTCTCTAGATTTGGTGGAATTTAAGCAATTCCCATTCAAATGCATTCAGAAAAATGGCCAACAGACTGTCATTTTTCTGGATTCTTTTAAAGGGACATAAGAAATGATAAGCAGGATTGGAGTCACCCATTCTAGACCCACCTGTCACTGGTCCTGCTTTCGCAGCTCCCCACCCGATCCTCCGCCGGCTTCGGATTGGTATCAATTGCCATCTTTTGACATGTAACGGAAAACTGATCTGAAACAAGTGGAGGTCTGGATGGGAAGCTATGGTAGCAGGTCAGATGGCCGGCTCAGGACAGGTGAGCTGTAGGCCCAGGACAAGTGTGTTGCGGGTCAATGATGGGTGAGCTCTAAACTCAGGGTAGGAGAGCTGTGGGCCCAGGATGGGTGAGCTGTGAACCCAGTGTGGGTGAGCTGCAGGCCCAGCATGGGTAAGCTGCGGGCCCAGACAGGTGAGTTGTGAGGACATAATAGGTGAGCTGTGGGCCCTGTATGGGTGAGCTGCGGGCCCAGGACAGTTGAGCTGCGGGTCAAGGATGGATGAGCTGCAACCCCATGGTGGATGAGCTGCAGGCTCAGGACGTGTGAGCTGTGGGCCAAGGGTGGGTGAGCTGTGGCCCCAGGATGGCGGAGCTGCGGATCCAGGACAGGTGAGCTGTGTGCCCAGGACAAGTGAGCTGCAGGCCCATAATGGGTGAGCTATGGGCCCAGGGCAGGTGAGCGGCAGGCACAGGGTGGGTGGACTGCGGGCCCAGGAAGTGTTAGCTGCAGGCCCAGGACGGGTTAGCTCTGAACCCCGGACAGGTGAGCTGCAGGTTCAGGGTGGGTAAGCTGTGGGCCCAGGACATGTGAGCTATGGGTCCAGGGCATGTGACCGGCAGGCACAGGGTGAGTGGGCTGCGGGTCCAGGGCAGATTAGCTGCAGGCCCAGGATGGGTGAGCTAAGGGTTCTGGATAGGTAAGCTGCAAGTTAGGAGTGGGTGAGCTGCGGGCCCAGGTCAGATGTGCTGCAGGCCCAGGGCAGATAAGCTACGGGTCCAGGGTAGATGAGCTGTGGGTCCATGATGGGTGAGCTGCTGGCCCAAGACAGGTGAGGTACAGGTTCAGGATGGATAAGCTGTGGACCCAGGATGGGTGAGTTGCAGGCCCAGATGAGTTGAGTTGTAGGTTTAGGGTGGGTGAGTTGGGGGCCCAGGGTGGGTGAGTTGGGGCCCCAGGGTGGGTGAGTTGGGGGCCCAGGACCGGTGAGTTGGGGGCCCAGGACCGGTGAGTTGGGGGCCCAGGACCGGTGAGCTGTGGGTTCAGGATGGATGAGCTGCAGACCTAGGGTGAATTACGGGCCCAGGGTGGGTGAGCTGCGAGCACAAGGACAAGACCATGTGTGCTGCTTATCACTGGAAAGGGAAACACTTATTGTAGTAAAATTCAGATTAATGAGGCCTGAAAATCGTCATCCTGTGCAAACTTCACAAGAAAAATAGGCCTCATTTGTTAAAACAAGTCTAAAATGAAAACTGTCTTTGTTGCTCATAGTAACCAATCAGTGTTCAGCTTTCACTTTTGGAGTAACCAGTCACAGCTCAGGTTTCATTTTTTAAATGTCGCGGACAAAATAAAAGCTGCGCTGTGATTGGTTGCTGTGACAGGTTTTCTTACAGACAGTGGTGATAAATCTGCCCCTTAGGGGGGGTTAGTGCGTCACCTGAATAAGCAGGCATCCATATCCTTCCATGACCACCCTGTATTTCCCGGGGATGTATGGTAGAGAAGACGTCTGGAGCAGGATACGATTGGTTTCATTCACATTGAATGTTACCACCACCGTTCTCATGTAATAAACCGTAACGACCAAAGAGCTTGCCGGATTGAACGTTGACGTCGAGCACACGGCCAGAGCATGGATGGCTACGACCGTGTCCTGTGAAGGGCAGAAATGAATAACGCCTAAGTAGATGACGGCGGAGTAGAAGACACGGACCATTCCAGAAGCTTTACCTGGGTGGAGTAAAAACCGCCCTGGGGACTCTGCTGTTTGCACAACCAGCTGACAATCTGAGAGGCGGTAGCAAGTTCACTAGCCGAAATCGTGGGGTTCAAACATAGAGCCAGCAGGACATACGCGGATAACTCCACGTCGGGGTTGTTTTGACTGTTCATCCAGTATGTGTCGCCTCCTGAGTAGATGTCAACAACAGGAATAATAAGACAATATCTGACATCATGGGCTAAGAAAACAATCATTTATGATGAGGAGATGAAGAGAAATCGAGGCAAATGGTGTGAGATAGTCCGCTCGTCCTGTCCGGGGACTCGTCATGGGTTGTGGAAAGCTTTGCACCGAGGAGCTCCGGTTGGGAGCTGCATCGATGAATGCCGAATAGAAAACAAGCTAAATGTCTCCCGTGATTGTTCATAATACTCCTTATTTATTAGGGAAAAATATTAATATCCAGTAAGGTCACCAAACCCGGTATCCAAGACCTGCACGTTTCAGCAGCAAGCCTTTATCAAGCCTCAACCATGATTAAGGCTTGGTGCTTAAATGCGTAGATCTCGGTTGCCAGGTGTGGAGGTATTCAGGGCTTTGGAGCGGAAGTGTCTGGTCAGTGGCTACTTTGGTGGAATCGGACTTGGAGTCGGAGGTTTGACTTATCGACTGCACACCAGGGCTGTAGAGTCATGGAGTTGGAGTATGTGTCGGAGAAGTCGGAGTTGGAGCTGATGTCAGATTTAGGGAACTTAAGGAGCCAGAGTTGGAGTCTGAGTCAGATTCAGGGAACTTGAGGAGTTGGAGTTGGAGGTTTGGCCTACCAACTGCACACCAGGGCTTTGGAGCCAGATTCATGGAGTCGGAGCATGTGTTCATTTTGGTGGAATTGGAATAGAAGTTGGAGTCAGAGTCAGGAAATTGAGAAGTCGGAGTCAGGGTTGGATTCAGAGAAATTGAGGAGTCAGAGTTGGAGTCGGATTCAGGGAACTTGAGGGGTCGGAGGTTTGACTTTCCAACTGCCCACCAGGGCTGTGGAGTCAGAGTTATAGAGTCGGAGTATGTGTCCATGTTGGTGGGGTCGGATTTGAAGTTGGAGATGGAAACAGAGAAGTTGAGGAGTCAGAGTCGGAGTCGGAGGTTTGGCTTACTGACTCCACATCCCTGGTGGTCTTATTGGATTTTAAAAATAATTCTGATAAACGTGAAGTTTTATGAGGAATCACTGAAGGAACCTCCGCATCTGTTGTGTATAGTCATACAAGCGCCTCATATTTCTTCTAAATTATCCTGCCATCCCCTGATTGAAAATGCAATAGATTAGATAAATTAACTAACTTTTTGCAATAAACAACATTGTAAATACCATAGGTGAACAGGACTAATATACCGTAACAAGTGGTTTCTCCAAATTTAGAACAAAAAGACAACCGCCTTAGTGACCACCAATACGTGTTTTTACTGACTTGAGATATACACTGTGTGCAGAATTATTAGGTAAGTTGTATTGTAGAAGATTATTTTTATTATTGATCAACAATATTTCTGAATCAACCCAAAATACTCATAAATATCAAAGATTAATATTTTTTGGAAGTTAGAGTGTTTTTTTTTCTTCTTAGATTTGGCTCTTAGGAGGATATCTGTGTGTGCAGGTAACTATTACTGTGCAGAATTATTAGGCAAGTTGTATTTTAGAGGATTATTTTTATTATTGATCAACAACTATGTTCTCAATAAACCCAAAGACTCATAAATATCAAATAATAATATTTTGGAAGTTGTAGTGGTTTTCTAGATTTGGCTTTAGGAGGATATCTGTGTGTGCAGGTAACTATTACTGTGCAGAATATTAGGCAACTTAATAAAAACCAAATCTTTTCCCATCTCACTTGTGTATTTTCACCAGGTAAACCAATATACGGTAACTGCAAAATGTTAGAAATAAACATTTCTGACATGCAAAAGCAAACCCGAAAAAATGAGTGCCCAATATCGCCCCTTTCTTTATGATGAACTCAGCAGTCTCCATCCATAGATTCTGTCAGTTGCTTGATCTGTTTGCGATCAACATAGCATGCAGCAGCCACCACAGCCTCCAGATACTGTTCCCAGAGGTGTACTGTTTTCCCTCCCAGATACTGTTCCCAGAGGTGTACTGTTTTCCCTCCCTGTAGATCTCACATTTTAGGAGGGACCACAGGTTCTCTATAGGGTTCAGATCAGGTGAACAAGGGGGCCATGTCATTATTTCTTTCTTCTTTTAGACCTTTACTGGCCAGCCACGCTGTGGAGTAGTTGGATGCATGGATGGAGCATTGTCCTGCAGGAAAATCATGTTTTTCTTGAACGATACCGACTTCTTCCTGTACCACTGCATGAAGAAGAAACTGGCAGTAGGTCCGGGAGTTGAGCTTCACTCTATCCTCAACCCAAAAAGGTCCCACAAGTTGATCTTTGATGATCGCAGCCCATACCAGTACCCCACCTCCACCTTGCTGGTGTCTGAGTCGGAGTGGAGCTCTCTTGCCCTTTCCTGATCCAGCCTCTGGCCCATCCATCTGGCCATCAAGAGTCACTCTCATTTCACCAGTCCATAAAACCTCTGAAGAATCAGTCTTCAGATATTTCTTGGCCCAGTCTTGACGTTTTATCTTATGTTTCTTGTTCAGAGGTGGTGGTTTTCAGCCTTCCTTACCTTGGCCATGTCCCTGAGTATGGCACACCTTGTGCTTTTTGATACTCCAGTAACGTTGCAGCTCGAAAATATGGCAAAACTGGTGGCAAATGGCATCTTGGCAGCTTCACGCTTGATTTTCCTCAATTCATGGGCAGTTATATTTGCCCCTTTTTTGCCCTCACGCTTTTTGCGACCCTGTTGGCTATTTGCCATAAATGCTTGATTGTTCGGTGATTCACGCTTCAACAGTTTGGCAATTTCCAGACTGCTGCATCCCTCTGCAAGACATCTCACAATTGTGGACTTTTCAGAGCCGTCACATCTCTCTTCTGACCCATTTTGCCTAAGGAAAGGCATTTGCCTAATAATTAAGCACACCTTATATAGGGTTACACCCCTCCTCATTACAGAGATGCCATCACCTGATTTACTTCATTGGTAGTTGGCTCTCAGCCTATACAGCTTGGAGTAGGACAACATGGATAAAAAGTCTCATGGGATCAAATACTCATTTGCCTAATAATTCTGCACACAGTGTAAATGAATATCATCCCCCGACAGGTGAAAATGCAGCAGGTGTCAGCTGTACACTACAGCTGACACCCCTCATGCTTCAGTCACGATCAATATTGGCACCAACCATGGCTGTTTAACCCCTTAGATCATGCTGTCAATAGTGACTAGGCATCTAAGTGGTTAATAGAGTATGGGGGCTCCTCTTTAATGCCATGAGATCCTAATTGTGGGTCCTGATAGTTTTCGCTTCCAAATAATGGCCTTAGAGTCTGCCAGGCTATAGGGACCTGTTCAGAAGGTGGCAACATTTAAGAGGAAAAATACAATTTTTCTTACCTCTCTGATTAAAGAGATAATTGTTCATAGTTTGTGATTTACAAAATTGTTGCCCCTCTGTGTGGGAATTGTTTTATGGACCTTTCGGTTTTAAAGTAATAAAGGTTCTTGGACCGTTCACACATCTCTCGCTCTGTTAATTGTGGTTACTGGCAGGGCCGGGTCAGCACCTGGTGTACCCGGGCAAGTGCCGGGCCCTGAGGAGCTGGGGGGGCCCACAAAAACCTGGAGCCGGCCCTGGGTACCGGAGTAGGACCCCATAACAAGGCGCATGAAATGCACTTTCACAATTTATTTAAGGAGGAAAAGTCCCCAGTTCTTCCCTACTCATAGTTCCAGAACTTTGTGAAGATGAAGAAGTATCCATGCCATTGATCGGAATGATGTAACTGGCTGTTGACCGTATAGCGTCATTTACAGTCATATGAAAAAGTTTGGGCACCCCTCTTAATCTTACTCTTATTTTTTTGTTTAAAATTGTTTTTTGCACCAGCTATTTCAGTGTGATATATGTAATAACTGATGGACACAGTAATATTTCAGGATTGAAATGAGGTTTATTGCACTAAACAAAAATGTGAAATATGCATTATTTAAAAATTTGACAGGTGCCAAAGTATGGGCACCCTTCTGATTTTCATGATTTGAATACTCCTAACTACTTTTTACTGACTTACTGAAGCACTAAATTGGGTTGGTAACCTCATTGAGCTTTGTACTTCATAGCCCGGTGTATCCAATCATGAGAAAAGCTATTTCAGGTGTCCACTTGCAAGTTGTTCTCCTAGTTGCATCTTCTCTGAGGAGTGGCATCATGGGCTCCTCAAAACAGCTCTCAAATGATCTGAAAAAAAAGATTGTTCAACATAGTTGTTCAGGGGAAGGATACAAAAAGTTGTCTCAGAGATTTAACCTGTCAGTTTCCACTGTGAGGAACATAGCAAGGAAATGGAAGACCACAGGGACAGTTCTTGTAAAGGCCAGAAGTGGCAGGCCAACAAAAATATCAGAAAGGCAGAGAAGAAGAATGGTGAGAACAGTCCAGAACAATCCACAGACCACCTCCAAAGACCTGCAGCATCATCTTGCTGCAGATGGTGTCACTGTGCATCGGTCAACAATACAGTGCACATTGCACAAGGAGAAGCTGTATGGGAGAGTGATGCGAAAGAAGCCGTTTCTGCATGCACGCCACAAACAGAGTCGCCTGAGGTATGCAAGAGCACATTTGGACAAGCCAGTTTCATTTTGGAAGAAGATCCTGTGGACTGATGAAACAAAGATTGAGTTGTTTGGTCATACAACAAGGCGTTATGCATGGCGCCACAAAAACACATCATTCCAAGAAAAACACTTGCTACCCACTGTCAAATTTGTGGCAGGGTCCATCATGCTTTGGGGCTGTGTGGCCAATGACGGCACTGGGAATCTTGTTAAAGTTGAGGGTCGCATGGATTCCACTCAGTATCAGCAGATTATTGAGAATAATGTTCAAGAATCAGTGTCAAAGTTGAAGTTACGCCGGGGTGGATCTTTCAGCAACACAATCCAAAGCACCGCTCCAAATCTACTCAGGCATTCATGCAGAGGAACAATTACAATGTTCTGGATTGGCAATCCCAGTCCCCAGACCTGAATATCATTGAACATCTGTGGGATGTTGTGAAGCGGGCTGTCCATGCTCAGCGACCATCAAACTTAACTGAACTGGAATTGTTTTGTAAAGAGGAATGGTCAAAAATCCCTTCATCCAGGATCCAGGAACTCATTAACAGCTACAGGAAGCCACTAGAGGCAAAAGGTGGATCTACTAAATATTAATGTCACTTTTCTGTTGAGGCGCCCATACTTTTGCACCTGTCAAATTTTGAAATAATGCATATTTCACATTTTTCGGTTATTACAATAAACCTCATTTCAATCCTGAAATATTACTGTGTCCATCAGTTATTACATAGATCACACTGAAATATTACTGTGTCCATCAGTTATTACATAGATCACACTGAAATATTACTGTGTCCATCAATTATTACATAGATCACACTGAAATATTACTGTGTCCATCAATTATTACATAGATCACACTGAAATATTACTGTGTCCATCAATTATTACATAGATCACACTGAAATATTACTGTGTCCATCAGTTATTACATAGATCACACTGAAATATTACTGTGTCCATCAGTTATTACATAGATCACACTGAAATATTACTGTGTCCATCAGTTATTACATAGATCACACTGAAATATGACTGTGTCCATCAGTTATTACATAGATCACACTGAAATATTACTGTGTCCATCAGTTATTACATAGATCACACTGAAATATTACTGTGTCCATCAGTTATTACATAGATCACACTGAAATATTACTGTGTCCATCAGTTATTACATAGATCACACTGAAATATTACTGTGTCCATCAGTTATTACATATATCACACTGTTGATTGCTCTCAGTGTGAGAAACAAGATACAAATCTTGTAATTGTGATACCTTTTAATGGCTAACAAAAATAAAATAAATGATGTTATAAGGCGAGCTTTCGAGACGACTCAGGTCTCTTCATCAGGCATGGTATGACAAGATATTGAATTAAACTCAAAATATATGCATGCACAACTAAAATGATTGGACATTTGACTATATTAACATTACAAAGACTGGACATTTGGCAAAATAAACAAAGTTGTCTTGGAGAGGATCTTCAATCAGGCAGGCCCTGTGGTAATAAAGTCTCTAGGACACTAATTTATTAGAAAACCTGGTGTCTAAGATTCCCATGTCTTTGAACAACATTGTTTAGACGTGGTAATGAGCCCTAAAGCCATCAGCGATATTCAGTCCATTCTGTATACAATTGAAACTTCTAATTAGCTTGGATTCACACACTCTTCGATGTTTTTGGGATTTGAAATTACCTCTCAAAATTAAAACCTTCATATTATCAATGTTATGTCCCTGGCCAGAAAAATGCTCCACTACTGGAAAATGGATTTTTTTGTGTGTAATTGTGTGACGATGAGACCTCATCCTTGCTCTTAGACGTTGCCCAGTCTCACCAACATAGAAAGACCCCACTGGGCAAATGGTGCACATAATTAAATATACCACATTGGAAGAGGAGCATGTGAAAGTCCCAGGAATCTTATAATCCTGCTGTGTGTTGGGGATCTGTATCCTGTCTCTGGTCTCTATATGAGCACAGGTCTTGCAGCTCTTCACATTGCATGGATAAGTTCCTTTTGGTGTATCATAGGGCATCAAACTTCGGACCATGATGTTTCTTAAATTGGGAGGCTGCCTGTAGCACAGCAAGGGAGGGTCTTTGAATATTATTTTAAGTCGATCATCCTTGTGTAGGATGTGATGAAGTTTCCTGGCAGTTTTCCTTAGCACCTCAAGCTGTGGGTTGTAGGTCACCACCAGGGGAACACGTGGGTTCTCTTCTTTTTCTCTGTATTGGAGTGCTTGACTTCTAGGGATCCTTGTGGCTTTAATGATCTGATCCTCAATGGAGGTGGGGTGGTAGCCCTGGTTTAAAAATGTCTCTGGGTGGGTGGAAAATGTCCTTAAACCACTGGTAAGAAGGACAGACAGCTATATACAGGACACAACGGACCTTCTAAATAAGCTCTCTACAATTGGTCCCCTCCCCGAGAGTACCATCTTAGCCACCATGGATGTGTAGTTTTTATATTCTAACATCCCACACGAAGATGGACTTACTGCCTGCCGACTGTTTCTTGAAGCCAATGGGATCCCTTCAGAATCAGTTCTAAAGCTCACCAGATTTATCCTCACCCACAACATTTTCTCTTTTGGTGAAGAACTGTATTTACAATGCACCGGAACTGCCATGGGAAGCAAATTGGCCCCCCAGTATGCCAACCTCTTCATGGCTAAACTGGAAAATGACTTTTTAGCCTCCTGCCCCATCAAACCCTTGGAGTACTTCCGTTTCATTGATGACATCTTAATAATCTGGACTGAGACTGAACATGAACTTCTAAAATTCCATGACAAGTTCAACCAATTTCATCCCAGCATAAACCTGACACAGGACCACTCAAAAACAGAAATCAACTTCCTGGATACCACCATAAAAATTCTAAATGGTTAATTACAGACATCAGTATATCGGAAACCGATTGACCATCCCACATACAGTACCTCAGATGGGACAGTTTCCACCCGAAACACATAAAAAAATGCATTGTCTACAGCCAGGCCCTGAGATATAACCGTATTTGCACCAACCCAGTGGAAAGGGATGAACACTTAAACCAGCTAAAAAAGACATTTTTAAACCAGGGCTACCACCCCACCTCCATTGAGGATCAGATCATTAAAGCCACAAGGATCCCTAGAAGTCAAGCACTCCAATACAGAGAAAAAGAAGAGAACCCACGTGTTCCCCTGGTGGTGACCTACAACCCACAGCTTGAGGTACTAAGGAAAACTGCCAGGAAACTTCATCACATCCTACACAAGGATGACCGACTTAAAATATTATTCAAAGACCCTCCCTTGCTGTGCTACAGGCAGCCTCCAATTTAAGAAACATCATGGTCCGAAGTTTGATGCCCTCGGATATACCAAAAGGAACTTATCCATGCAATGTGAAGAGCTGCAAGACCTGTGCTCACATAGAGACCAGAGACAGGATACAGATCCCCAACACACAGCAGGATTATAGGATTCCTGGGAGTTTCACATGCTCCTCTTCCAATGTGGTATATTTAATTATGTGCACCATTTGCCCAGTGGGGTCTTTCTATGTTGGTGAGACTGGGCAACGTCTGAGAGCAAGGATGAGGTCTCATCGTCACACAATTACACACGAAAAAATCAATTTTCCAGGAGCGGAGCATTTTTCTGGCCAGGGACATAACATTGATAATATGAAGGTTTTAATTTTGAGAGGTAATTTCAAATCCCAAAAACATTGAAGAGTCTGTGAATCCAAGCTAATTAGAAGCTTCAATTGTATACAGAATGGACTGAACATCGCTGATGGTTTTATGGCTCATTACCACGTCTAAACAATGTTGTTCAAAGACATGGAAATCTTAGACACAAGGTTTTCTTATAATTTAGTGTCCAAAAGACTTTATTACCTCTGGGCCTGCCTGATTGAAGATCCTCTCCAAGGCTGCTTTGTTTATTTTGCCAAATGTCCAGTCTTTGTAATGTTAATTTAGTCAAATGTCCAATCATTTTAGTTGTGCATGCATATATTTTGAGTTTCATTCAATATCTTGTCATACCATGCCTGATGAAGAGACCTGAGTCGTCTCGAAAGCTCGCCTTATAACATCATTTATTTTATTTTTGTTAGCCATTAAAAGGTATCACAACCACAAGATTTGTATCTTGTTTCTCACACTGAGAGCAATCAACATTTTCTCAACTGGCTAACACGGTGCCAAACCTTTTTCTTCTAATAGATCACACTGAAATAGCTGTTGCAAAAACACAATTTTTTAACAAAAAAAAAAAAGAGTAAGATTAAGAGGGGTGCCCAAACTTTTTCATATGACTGTACCCTGTGAATGCTATCCTACATTGTAACCCTTCACTCACAAACCCTGGTTATGTTACCTGAAGACACGGCAATTGCAAAGAGTTGGTCTAGAAGTGTCTGCCTGGTTACCGCATCATAGTCCAAAGTAAAGACGCACACCAGCAGCCCCATGGTGTATGGATTTGTTATGCTCGGCACTTGGTTTCTCAAATATGTGAGCGCTAGAGCCAATTGTGGGTCCTGGTAGATATAGGAGAAACTTTATTATTATTATTTTATCCTATACCGTCCAACAATAATAAAAAATACTTCTAACAACCGGCATGGTAACAACTGGATGGCATTAATCATAGAGATATTTGTAAGAAATAAAACAGCTCAATCGTTGCCCGTTTTTAGCAGCAATGGAAATCCAATGTTTTTACTAGGGCCCTATTATGTGGATGTATACCCGTGCTCCCTACTACAGCACTACACCAGGCATATAGGGCATATGTCCCCTACTATAGCACTACAACAGGTATCTGGGGCACATGCCCTCTACTACAGCACTACACCAGACATCTGGGGCACATGCCTCTACTACAGCACTACACCAGGCATCTGGGGCACAAGCCCTCTACTACAGCACTACACCAGGCATCTGGGGCACATGCCCTCTACTACAGCACTACACCAGGTATCTGGGGCACATGCCCTCTACTACAGCACTACACCAGACATCTGGGGCACATGCCCTCTACTACAGCACTACACCAGGCATCTGGGGCACATGCCACCTACTACAGCACTACACCAGACATCTGGGGCACATGCCACCTACTACAGCACTACACCAGGCATATAGGGCATATGTCCCCTACTACAGCACTACACCAGGCATCTGGGGCACATGCCCTCTACTACAGCACTACAACAGGCATATGGGGCACATGGCCTCTACTACAGCACTACACCAGACATCTGGGGCACATGCCCTCTACTACAGCACTACACCAGGCATCTGGGGCACATGCCCTCTACTACAGCACTACACCAGGCATCTGGGGCACATGCCCTCTACTACAGCACTACACCAGACATCTGGGGCACATGCCACCTACTACAGCACTACACCAGGCATATAGGGCATATGTCCCCTACTACAGCACTACACCAGGCATCTGGGGCACATGCCCTCTACTACAGCACTACAACAGGCATATGGGGCACATGGCCTCTACTACAGCACTACAACAGGCATATGGGGCACATGGCCTCTACTACAGCACTACACCAGACATCTGGGGCACATGCCACCTACTACAGCACTACACCAGGCATATAGGGCATATGTCCCCTACTACAGCACTACACCAGGCATCCGGGGCATATGTCCCCTACTACAGCACTACACCAGGCATATAGGGCATATGTCCCCTACTACAGCACTACACCAGGCATCCGGGCATATGCCCTTGAAGTAACTTACAGTCGGTGGAATGCCACATTGCAGTAAACACAGGGTGACATAAGCGCAGAGGGAGATGTCGTCTTGCACTCCACCCTGGAAAACAGAAAATATATTGGTATCACAGTCATGGCAAATTTTATAATTTCTATTTAATTTAATTTATAATTACTATTTATTATTATCTTATTAAAGTCTATAGTAAGTGTTAACATGTAAAAGTAAAAGCGTATTCCTGGATTACATGTCAGGATCTTAATGTAGCAAATAAAATACTTAGGAGAAGCTCATTGTATCTAATAGCATTTATATCTTTGGAATATTGTATAATAAAGTTAGAAAGATGAATAACAGAACAAAAGAATGTGAAAAGGATTTTATCATGAAATCTATAGATTTGTATAATCAACAGTACTGGATAGTATTATAGTAGTTATATTCTTGTATATAGGGGCAGTATTATAGTAGTTATATTCTTGTACATAGGAGCAGTATTATAGTAGTTATATTCTTGCACATAGGAGCAGTATTATAGTAGTTATATTCTTGTATATAGGGGCAGTATTATAGTAGTTATATTCTTGTACATAGGGGCAGTATTATAGTACCGGTAGTTATATTCTTGTATATAAGAGCAGTATTATAGTAGTTATATTCTTGTACATAGGGGCAGTATTATAGTAGTTATATTCTTGTACATAGGAGCAGTATTATAGTAGTTATATTCTTGTATATAGGAGCAGTATTATAGTAGTTATATTCTTGTATATAGGAGCAGTATTATAGTAGTTATATTCTTGTACATAGGGGCAGTATTATAGTAGTTATATTCTTGTATATAGGGGCAGTATTATAGTAGTTATATTCTTGTACATAGGGGCAGTATTATAGTAGTTATATTCTTGTATATAGGAGCAGTATTATAGTAGTTATATTCTTGTACATAGGAGCAGTATTATAGTAGTTATATTCTTGTACATAGGAGCAGTATTATAGTAGTTATATTCTTGTACATAGAGGCAGTATTATAGTAGTTATATTCTTGTAATAGGAGCAGTATTATAGTAGTTATATTCTTGTACATAGGAGCAGTATTATAGTAGTTATATTCTTGTAATAGGAGCAGTATTATAGTAGTTATATTCTTGTACATAGGGAGCAGTATTATAGTAGTTATATTCTGTACATAGGAGCAGTATTATTAGTAGTTATATTCTTGTATATAAGGGCAGTATTATAGTAGTTATATTCTTGTATATAGGAGCAGTATTATAGTAGTTATATTCTTGTACATAGGGGCAGTATTATAGTAGTTATATTCTTGTATTATAGGAGCAGTATTATAGTAGTTATATTCTTGTATATAGGGCAGTATTATAGTAGTTATATTCTTGTATAGGGCAGTATTATAGTAGTTATATTCTTGTATATAGGAGCAGTATTATAGTAGTTATATTCTTGTATATAGGAGCAGTATTATAGTAGTTATATTCTTGTACATAGGGGCAGTATTATAGTAGTTATATTCTTGTATATAGGAGCAGTATTATAGTAGTTATATTCTTGTATATAGGAGCAGTATTATAGTAGTTATATTCTTGTATATAGGAGTCAGTATTATAGTAGTTATATTCTTGTATATAGGGCAGTATTATAGTATTTATATACATTTTAGTATATATCACGGGCAGTATTATAGTAGTTATATTCTTGTATATGGGCAGTATTATAGTAGTTATATTCTTGTACATAGGGCAGTATTATAGTAGTTATATTCTTGTACATAGGGCAGTATTATAGTAGTTATATTCTTGTATATAGGAGCAGTATTATAAGTGTTATATTCTTGTACATAGGGAGTAGTATATGAATAGTAGTATATAGTTTCTTGTAATAGGGCAGTATTATAGTAGTTATATTCTTGTACATAGGGGCAGTATTATAGTAGTATTCTTGTACATAGAGCAGTATTATAGTAGTTATATTCTTGTACATAGGGACAGTATTATAGTAGTTATATTCTTGTACATAGGAGCAGTATTATAGTAGTTATATTCTTGTACATAGGGCAGTATTATAGTAGTTATATTCTTGTACATAGGAGCAGTATTATAGTAATTATAGCATTTATAGTATTTATCTATAGGAGCAGTATTATTAGTAGTATATTATTCTTTAATAGGAGCAGTATTATAGTAGTTATATTCTTGTATATAAGGGCAAGTATTATAGTAGTTATATTCTTGTACATAGGGGCAGTATTATAGTAGTTATATTCTTGTATATAGGGCAGTATTATAGTAGTTATATTCTTGTACATAGGAGCAGTATTATAGTAGTTATATTCTTGTATATAAGGAGCAGTATTATAGTAGTTATATTCTTGTACATAGGGCAGTATTATAGTAGCTATATTCTTGTACATAGGGGCAGTATTATAGTAGTTATATTCTTGTATATAGGGCAGTATTATAGTAGTTATATTCTTGTACATAGGAGCAGTATTATAGTAGTTTTAGTATTCTTGTACATACGAGCAGTATTATAGTAGCTATATTCTTGTACATAGGGGCAGTATTATAGTAGCTATATTCTTGTACATAGGCAGTATTATAGTAGTTATATTCTTGTACATAGGGGCAGTATTATAGTAGTTATATTTTGTACATAGGGGCAGTATTATAGTAGTTATATTCTTGTACATAGGGGCAGTATTATAGTAGTTATATTCTTGTATATAGGAGCAGTATTATAGAAGTTATATTCTTGTACATAGGGGAAGTATTTATAGTAGTTATGTTTTGTACATAGGGGCAGTATTATAGTAGTTATATTCTTTACATAGGGGAAGTATTATAGTAGTTATATTCTTGTATATAGGGAACAGTATTATAGTAGTTATATTCTTGTATATAGGGGCAGTATTATAGTAGTTATATTCTTGTATATAGGGGCAGTATTATAGTAGTTATATTCTTGTATATGGGGGCAGTATTATAGTAGTTATATTCTTGTACATAGGGGCAGTATTATAGTAGTTATATTCTTGTACATAGGGGCAGTATTATAGTAGTTATATTCTTGTATATAGGAGCAGTATTATAGAAGTTATATTCTTGTACATAGGGGAAGTATTATAGTAGTTATGTTCTTGTACATAGGGGCAGTATTATAGTAGTTATATTCTTCTACATAGGGGAAGTATTATAGTAGTTATATTCTTGTATATAGGGAACAGTATTATAGTAGTTATATTCTTGTACATAGGAGCAGTATTATAGTAGTTATATTCTTGTATATAGGGGCAGTATTATAGTAGTTATATTCTTGTACATAGGAGCAGTATTATAGTAGTTATATTCTTGTACATAGGAGCAGTATTTTAGTAGTTATATTCTTGTATATAAGAGCAGTATTTTAGTAGTTATATTCTTGTATATAAGAGCAGTATTATAGTAGTTATATTCTTGTACATAGGGGCAGTATTATAGTAGTTATATTCTTGTATATAGAGGGCAGTATTATAGTAGTTATATTCTTGTATATAGGAGCAGTATTATAGTAGTTATATTCTTGTATATAGGAGCAGTATTATAGTAGTTATATTCTTGTATATAGGAGCAGTATTATAGTAGTTATATTCTTGTATATAGGGGCAGTATTATAGTAGTTATATTCTTGTATATAGGAGCAGTATTATAGTAGTTATATTCTTGTATATAGGAGCAGTATTATAGTAGTTAGAATCTTGTATATAGGAGCAGTATTATAGTAGTTATATTCTTGTATATAGGGGCAGTATTATAGTAGTTATATTCTTGTATATAGGGGCAGTATTATAGTAGTTATATTCTTGTATATGGGGGCAGTATTATAGTAGTTATATTCTTGTACATAGGGGCAGTATTATAGTAGTTATATTTTTGTACATAGGGGAAGTATTATAGTAGTTATATTCTTGTATATAGGGAGCAGTATTATAGTGGTTATATTCTTGTATATAGGATCAGTATTATAGTACTTGTATTCTTGTATATAGAGGCAGTATTATAGTAGTTATATTCTTGTATATAGGGGAAGTATTATAGTAGTTATATTCTTGTATGTAGGAGCAGTATTATAGTAGTTATATTCTTGTACATAGGGGCAGTATTAAAGTAGTTATATTCTTGTATATAGGAGCAGTATTATAGTAGTTATATTCTTGTACATAGGGGAAGTATTATAGTAGTTATATTCTTGTATATAGGAGCAGTATTATAGTAGTTATATTCTTGTACATAGGGGAAGTATTATAGTAGTTATGTTCTTGCATATAAGGGCAGTATTATAGTAGTTATATTCTTGTATATAGGGGCAGTATTATAGTAGTTATATTCTTGTATATAGGGGCAGTATTATAGTAGTTATATTCTTGTACATGGGAGCAATATTATAGTAGTTATATTCTTGTACATAGGGGCAGTATTATAGTAGTTATATTCTTGTATATAGGAGCAGTATTATAGTAGTTATATTCTTGTATATAGGAGCAGTATTATAGTAGTTATATTCTTGTATATAGGAGCAGTATTATAGTAGTTATATTCTTGAACACAGGGGCAGTATTATAGTAGTTATATTCTTACAATAAATAAAAAAGTCAAGAAGCCAGCGCTGCCTTTGGTCACCATGCAGTACAAATAGTGCATATGCACATATTAATTTCTAACTGTACTTTAAAAATGAGATATCTAGCAAACAATTGATCAATTCCTTGAGCCACCCTGCCATGTCACAGCAATCTCAATAGGGCAGTCCTTCTCTATGTTTTTATATACGTTGTGCCTTACGGCCTCCTAAATACATTAAAAGAAAGACCACATTAATGCAACACATACCTGAAACATTTCTGATCCATTCACATGGCGCCAGAAGGGCAAGAGAAGATAAAGGCAGACCAGGCCCGAACATGTGCAGCAAATGCTATAGACATCCGGGCATTATCAGACCTGACCCCCCACACTGCCAAACCAGCATACCATGATATGTCCGGTATATGAGAAGCAGTATAGTCTTATGATAGCGTTACACACAAGGATATCGTTAACGATATCCTTAGAAAAGTCACGTGTCTGAAATCGTACGAACGATATGTATGTACCGTTTGTGCGTCGTCACACACAAGGTTAACGATCTTAACTTTGGCACCTCTACAAAGTCAGACAGAAAACGTTCTGTCTGATGTCTAAAAAGCAGAGCAATGGCGGTACAATAATGTGCCAGCGCTGTGACAGCATCACTGGCACATTATTGTATGCAAAAGTCATTAATAAACTTTTTTTTTTTAAATGCAGTTATTTAGTTTACATGTAAAGCCGCTCCTGCAGCTCTGTGGTACCTGTCGGCACAGTGCTGAAGGAGCGGCTATTGACCCGGTGTTTAAGGGGTTAATGTTATTGTGCTACATGGCCCCAGAGAGTGGCCACATTCCCCTGGAGCCATGCAGCCCAAAACATTGGCAGCGCAGGGGTTAAATCATGTATTTAGCAGAAGCCGCACTATGTCAGCTCTGCTAGATTCATTCATTAAAAACCGGCGGGTATGAAGCCGGTGTTTAATGGGTTAATGATACTGAGCTACATGGCCCCAGAGATTGGCCACACTCCCCTGGAGCCATGTAGCCCAAAACCTTGGCAGCTCAGGGGTTAAACCAGCCACTTTGCAGAAGCCGCACTATGTCGGCTCTGCTATAATCCTGCATTAAAAGCCAGCGGCTCCTGTCATTTGACAGTGCGCCGTGAAAATTTACTAAACAGTTTCCTGAATAGGGAGCTGTGCGGGGTACTAACGCTGAATATGTTCAGCACCCGTCGCTCTCCAAGGTGCTGAGTGCTTTACCACTATTGGCTATGGCCCGCACACATTGAAACTCTGATGCACTGCCCATAGCTATTAGTGGTAAAGCGCTCAGCACCTTGGAGAGCGACGGGTGCTGAACATATTCAGCGTTAGTACCCTGCACACCTCCCTATTCAGGAAGATGGTTAGTAAATGTTCACAGCGCACTGTCAAATGACAGGAGCTGCCAGCTTTTAATGCAGGATTATAGCAGAGCCGACATAGTGGGGCTTCTGCAAAGTGGCTAGGTTAACCCCTGAGCTGCCAATGTTGTGGGCTACATGGCTCCAGGGGAGTGTGGCCAATCTCTGGGGCCATGTAGCTCAATAGCGTTAACCCCTAAAACACCGGCTTTATAGGCGCTCCTGCAGGAATGTGCCGACATGTAGCACAGAGCTGCAGTAGCGGGTTTATTTGTTAAATCAAAGCTGGGAAATGATTTGTAATAAATTTTAGTACATGACCGCAGCAGGAATAGGGAGACTTTTCAACGATATCGCTCATCCTGCCGTCACACTGAACGATGTAGCAGGTTCATTGATAGTTAATTGGACGGTGAACGATAGATTTGAGGTCATGATCTCAAATCTAGGATGAACGATCCAACAATCTTAGATCTTATGTTTACACGCAAGAATGTGCAAAGGATATTGTTCAAAAGATTTCAATCACGTGACTTCTGACCGATATCCTTGTGTGTATCGGCACCCTTAGTTACATTTTTGTTCATAATGGGAAACATACAGTTATGTTTCTGTCCAAGAGGTACAGAATCAGTTGAGATAATAATTAGACCATAATTGGAGCCTTCCTTCTCGTATCAGCGTTACCTTCATGTTAGAGTGAAGCACTATCCCCCGACTGAGGAAGCGGCCATCAGGTTGCTGCTGTTCGAAAATCCATGATATCCCGTCGTCCATTATAACTTGATCAATATAAACGATGGTCGATGCTTGCTCGAAACTTGATACCACGAATGCGGTGAGCCTGGAGACATAGACAGTTCTGTAAGTGCCAAGTCTGATGAAGATCCTGAGGGTACCTTTATACTCCGCAACTGGGGTGTGAAAACTGAGAGGCAATACGGAGCCCCGTCACCGTCGCCATGAAATTGCTACTAAATTGCGGCGTGTATTTGGGGAACCCGGTGGTGTTTTTGAAAGTTGCGCCCGGTTGCGATTTCACAGCACTGCTCCAAAACCAGAGGCAACCCTGAAGGGGAAATTCCCTGCTTTTGGCGTGTGAACAGGCGATAGGGATGGAATCAGCGTCGCCTACTGATTTCCTGTAGGCGTGCCACAGCGTGCTGGATACCGCGCCCCGTCAGCGATGATTGGTGGTGGCTACTGTGTTTCCGTTGGCTGTCCCTTCACAGGGCGCCATATTTAGAGAACTGCCCATTCACACTACACAACTGCAATGGCGTCATGTATCAGCCACCCTTCCTGCGCAGGCTGGCCAATCATGACGCTATCGCGTTGTCTAATCAGCGTGCTTGGGGCGCGGTATACACCAGTCTGTCACGCCTATGTTCCATGTACGCCCACATTCCTTTGGGGATTGCGGCTTGTGAAGCGGCATCGGGAGTCTACCGGATGTTTCCCGCTGTTGGTCTGGGAACTTCCGGGACGACACATCGCCTTAGGCTGAGGGCGAAATTGCGGCGTGTAAATGCGCCTTCGACGTTCGGAGTCAACCTTGAAAAATGTGCATGTGCACGTTAGGTTGCCTCCGATCACTGCCAAAAGTTGCAGCGTGTAAAGGTACCCTTAGAATGAATCAAAGTAGAATGGAGAGCAATGCACTAACGCAATATAGAGCAGACACCGATCCTGGTGCGGAGAGTCCGCCGGTGGAGGAGGAGATTCCCTTTCGGCTCGGCTGATTCATCCAGAGATTTATGTTCGTTTTTTGGTGTAAAATTTGGCAAAATTTTTGCTCTACTCACAAACGTGCAAAACGTATTTTTCAGCTTTTGGTGCTTTCTCGAGTGTCGGCAAACTCCGACAACTCTCGTAAAGGTGTGTGTGGCCAATTATAACCAAGAAGCCCATCCTAATTGATCCACCAGATCGCAAGACCATACACCACGTCCAAACAGCTGCGCCAAGTTTACCAACAGATGCGCGCTCTTATCGCCTTTCATTCATCAAGATGGTGAAAAGAAATGGCAACTTTGATGAATCAGGGCAATATTGGGCCAAATTCACCCGTCCAGTGATCGTCTGTTAGATCGGATCCAAACACTATTTATTTGTCCCTTGATCCGTTTTTGTAACATTGGAGTCTATGGAGAACGGATCCGGTAACTGATCGCTATTTCGCCTATTTTTTTCCATTTTTTTTTCTCCCCGGATCAGTTTACAATGATTTATTTCTTATTGCACCAAGCGTTCCATGGCGCTTTACTTGTGAAAAAGAAGATAAATAGCGATCAGTTACCGATCCGTTCTCCAAGATTCCTGCAACAATCTCAAGATGGACAAAAAAGTTGTTTTTTTGGCAGAACAACATTGTGCTGGATCCGATGTAATGAGGATTACCGGACATTAACTCACCAGGTAGGGTGGGGAGGAGGGGGATGCAGCTGCAGTTTACAGAATATTGAAAACTTTTTTTTGCTATTTCTATAATTAGTTGCAGGGCTGTGGAGTCGATGTCGGAGTCATGGAGTCAGAATCAGAGTTGGAGCCCATTTTGGTGGAGTCGGAGTTGGATTTAGGGAAATTGAGGAGTCAAGTCAGATGTTTGGCTTACTGACTTCACAGCCATGGTTGTGGAGTCGGAGTCATGGACTTGGTGCCCATTTTGTGGGTGAAGAAGTCAGGAATTATCAGAGCAAATTTGAGGAGGGGGCGATCGGAGTATCTTTGGAATGAGAGTCGGTTGTTGGCTTAACGATTTCACAGCCGTGACTGTGGAGTTGGAGTCGGAGTCCATTTTGGCTGGAGTCGAACTCGGGTTCAGGGAAATTGGAGGCGTTAGTGTCGGAGAGTTCAATGCTTGCTGCTTACTGACTTCACAGCCATGGTTGTGGAGGTGGAGTCGTGGAGTCAGGGTGTGGGTGTCCATTTTGATTGGAGGTGGAGTCCAAATTGATTTCAGGGAAATTTGAGAGTGCCGGGTGTTCGCTTTGGGTGGAGTTGGATTCAGGGAAATTGAGGAGTCGGAGTCAGATATGTGGCTTATTGACTTCACAGCCATGGTTGTGGGAGTTGGAGTCAGAGTTTGAATCGGATGTTTGGCTTACTGATTTCACAGCTCTGGTTGTGGAGTCGGTGTCCATTTTGGTAGAGTTGGAGTTGGATTCAGCGAAATTGGATGATTTGGCTTACCGGATTCACAGCAATAGTTGTGTAGTTGGAGTCAGTGTCCATTTTCATGGATGTCAGATTCAGGGAAATTGAAGAGTCGGAGTCGAACTGTTTGGCTTACTGACTTCACAGCCGTGGTTGTGGAATCGGAGTCATTGTGTTGGAGTCGTGGAGTCGGTGTCCATTTTGGTGGAATTGTAGTCGGATTCAGAGAAATTGCAGGTCGGAGTCAGATTTTTGGCTTACCGACTCCACAGCCCTGCTTAGTCTTGGCACAGATAAGAGAAAAATATATATATTCACCAAGTACTTCCTTCTGCATCACTCATCCCGAATGCGCTGAATGAGCCGTCAGTGCGTCTGTATTGGAGCTGTCGCGCATATCCTGGTGACAAGGCGACATTAGAGAGTTTAAGGGGAAGGTCAAAGTATGTGGAAGGTCTTTGTTATAGAGAAGGTCTCGGATTGTCTCACCGTCTTGCATGTAGCCTATGGCTGTGGTGCTTTGTGTAGGAGTCAGCTGTCCCGTGTGCTCAGATACCGGTACGCGTATATGAGGGGCGCAAGGGTTATCATATTTTGCTCTCCGCAGCCGGTGGGCAGTATGATGAGATTGCCGAGGTTTTTCAGTGTTGACCCCAACATGTCACCTGAGACGACAGTGTTCAGATGAGCCTTGATGACGATCGTTACAGGCAACAGTCAAGATCCAAACAAGACGTAACGGTTTGGTAAAGTCACCCACCTTTTGACTTCACTCCGTCCATCCTATTCAGTACATCAGGTTTCTTGGCAGCCATTAAATCTATTAGATCTCTAATTTGATATTTTGGATCTTACCTGACACGGCGCAAGACGCGCTCTGAGAGTTCTCCACGTACACGCTTGGAAGAAGAACTACAAAAGAATCGTCAATTCTGGAAATGGTATCTAGAAAAAGTAGAAGAGTTACAATGACTTCATCCTCCCAAAAGTGCTGTCCTTCACAGTGACCACAAGAACAGAGCAGAAGGTGAATTCTTAATTTAATAGTGGTTGATCAAGGTATGGAAGCCAGGCATTACTCTCTTAGACCTGATGAGACTGGTGAACTTGCAGTGAAAATCCTTTTTGAAAGATCAAATTCAATCTCCGCCCAAATAACCTGATTGAGAGTTCCTCAAGGTACCTCCTCCCTGCTGCTGCGGAGTCTGCAACTACTGTGCCTGATTGTCATCTCCTCCCTATTGCTGAATCTCCACCCATCTAGTTTGATTGACAGACCCTCAGTGTGACTCCTTCCTGCTGCAGTGAATCAGGTCACCTAATCTGATTAACAACTCCTCAATGTACCTTGCTCCTTCTGCTGCTGAATCTCCCCCCACACAGCCTGATTGGCCAATCCTCTGTGTCCCTGCTGCTGAATCTCCACCCACACAGCCTGATTGGCTGGTCCTCTGTGCTGAATCTCCACCCACACAGCCTGATTGGCCGGTCCTCTGTGTCCCTGCTGCTAAATCTCCACCCACACAGCCCGATTGGCTGGTCCTCTGTGTCTCTGCTACTGCTGATTCTCCACCCACACAGCCTGTTTGGCCGTTCCTCTGTGTCCCTGCTACTGCTGAATCTCTACACCCACACAGCCTGATTGGCCGTTCCTCTGTGTCCCTACTGCTGCTTATTCTCCAACTGCCCAGCCTCTCCACCCATCTTTATTGGCAACTCCCCAGTGTCCCTCCTCCCTGCCACTCTCACACTGCTCAGTACAAGCTGCACTTGCAAGTCAGAAATGACGAGCGGAGACTGAATACACTTGGACTCTCGAGCGCTCTCAAATTTTTTATATTTAGCAAAATTGTAGTGTTTTATTTCCATCATTTTTCAATAATTTTGCAGTTGTAGTTTGGGGTTTTGTGCTTTTTTTGTTATCTCTTTTTGATAATACAGCATGCTCTAGATTTTTTTTATACTGTACATGTTTTTCATTCGGCTTCTCTATAAAGAAGAAAAAAAATATAAAATAGTGTGCAAGTATAAGTCTGTGTTCACACCTCCAGTGATCGTCCGGTAGATCAGATCCGGCACAATCCATTCTGCAAACACAAGTTTTTTGTCCATTTTGCAAAAATTGATTTTTGCTGGATCCATTTATTTATGGAGAACGGATCTGGTAACTGATCACTATTTATCTTCCATTTGTCACTGATCCAGTAACAAACAACAGATACTTCACAAATGACAGAAAACTAGAGGATAAATAGTGATCAGTTACTGGATCCGTTCTCCATAGACTCCAATGTTATAAAACCGGATCCTGCAGAAATCAATTTTGCACAACGGACAATAAAGTTGTGTTTGCAGAACGGATTGTGCTGGATCCGATCTACCGGACGATCACTGGATGGGTGAATTTAGCCTAAAACAAGAAAAAAAAATGTGATTTCATACTAAAAGAAAATCACATTGAAAACTGCAGAAAAAAATTCATGTGAACTAAAACCATGTCATAGTTTTTTTTCTTTTTTTGTCAACATTCTTTAAAGATCACCTGTCACCAGCATTGTTGGTTATAAACCCTACCCACCACCTTTAACATGATGTAATTGGGGGTTCCTGTGACCCCTTCATATCCCCAGACGTCCTCCTGCATACCTCAGAAATAGTTTTAATCTGTCCCGTGCTGTGTGCTAATTACTATTTAAGGGTCTTATGGGGTCTGCACACTGTGGTCAGAGCTGCTTCACTGCATGGAAAACCTGCCCCGCTCCACGTCAACACCTCCCCGCTCCATGGAAAACCTGCCCCGCTCCACGTCAACACCTCCCTGCTCCATGGAAAACCTGCCCTGCTCCGTATCAACACCGCCCCGCTACATGGAAAACCTGCCCCGCTCCACGTCAACACTTCCCCGCTCCACGTCAACACCTCCCCGCTCCATGGACAATCTGCCCCGATCCACGTCAACACCTCCCCGCTCCATGGAAAACCTGCCCTGCTCCGTATCAACACCGCCCCGCTACATGGAAAACCTGCCCCGCTCCACGTCAACACTTCCCCGCTCCACGTCAACACCTCCCCGCTCCATGGACAATCTGCCCCGCTCCACGTCAACACCTCCCCGCTCCATGGAAAACCTGCCCTGCTCCGTGTCAACACCTCCCTGCTCCATGGAAAACCTGCCCTGCTCCGTATCAACACCGCGCCGCTACATGGAAAACCTGCCCCGCTCCACGTCAACACTTCCCCGCTCCATGGAAAACCTGACCCGCTCCACGTCAACACCTCCCCGCTCCATGGACAATCTGCCACGCTCCACGTCAACACCTCCCCGCTCCATGGAAAACCTGCCCTGCTCCACGTCAATACCTCCCCGCTCCATGGAAAACCTGCCCCACTCCAAGTCAGCACCTCCCTGCTCCATGGAAAACCTGCTCAGCTCCACGTCAACACTGCCTAGCTCTATGGAAAACCTGCCCCGCTCCACTTCAACACCGCCCCGCTTCATGGAAAGCCTGCCCCGCTGCACATCAGCACCTCCCCGCTCCATGGAAAACCTGCGCCGCTCCACGTCAACACCTCCCCGCTCCATGTCAGCACCTCCCCGCTCCATGGAAAACCTGGCCCGCTCCGAGTCAGCACCTTCCCGCTCCATGGAAAACCTGCCCCCCTCCACGTCAACACCGCCCCACTCCATGGAAAACCTTCCCCGCTCCATGGAAAACCTGCCCCGCTCCATGGATAACCTGCTTGCTTTGCACCAACACCACCCCGCTGCATGGAACCCCCCCCCCCTCACCACACCAACATCACTGTTCTGCATTCCATCACTGCCCCGCCCCACACCAACACTACCCTGCTGCACCAACGCTGCCCTGATCCACACTAACACTGCCCTGCTGTATGGAAAACCTGCCCTGCTCCATGCCAATGTCGCCCTCCTGCATGGAAAACTTGCCCGCCTCCACACCAACACTGCCCTGCTGCATGGAAAACCCACCCATCCATGAAAACACCTCCCTTCTGCGTGTAAGACCTGCCCCGCTCCACGATAACACCGCCCTGCTTCATGGAAACCCCCCCTCCTGAGTGTATGCAAGTGAATGACGTCATTCAAAAGTCTCTCGCCTGTGCAGTGAAGTCACTGGCTCATCAATAGAGCACAGTGAGGTGAGCCACTGCGCAGGTGCAAGGCTTGTGAAATACATTATTCACTTGCATACACTCAGGAGAGGCGGGTTTCCCATGCAGAGGGGCGGTGTTGGCGTGGAGTGGTGTGGGTTTCCCATGCAGTGGGGCGGTGTTGGTGTGGGTTTCCCATGCAGTGGGGCAGTGTTGGTGTGGAGCGGTGTGGGTTTTCTATGCAGAGGGGCAGTGTTGGTGTGGAGCGGTGTGGGTTTTCCCATGCAGAGGGGCAGTGTTGGCGTTGAGCAGGGTGGGTTTTCCATGCAGTGGGGCGGTGTTGGCGTGGAGTGGGGTGAGTTGTCCATGCAGCGGGGCAGTGTTGGTGTGGAGCGGTGTGGGTTTCCCATGCAGTGGGGCGGTGTTGGTGTGGAGCGGTGTGGGTTTCCCATGCAGTGGGGCGGTGTTGGTGTGGAGCGGTGTGGGTTTTCTATGCAGCGGGGCAGTGTTGGTGTGGAGCGGTGTGGGTTTCCCATGCAGAGGGGCAGTGTTGGTGTTGAGCAGGGTGGGTCTTCCATGCAGAGGTGTGGTGTTGGTGTGGAGCAGGTGGGTTTTCCATGCAGAGGGGCAGTGTTGGTGGGGGGCGGGGTGGGTTTCCCATGCAGAGGGACAGCGTTGGTGGGGGGCTGGGTGGGTTTTCCATGCAGAGTGGCAGTGTTAGCGTGGAATGGGGTGGGTTTTCTATGCAGCGGGGCAGTGTTGGTGTGGAGCGGGGTGGGTTTCCCATGCAGAGGGTCGGTGTTGGCATGGAGCCGGGTGGGTTTTCTATTCAGAGGGGCGGTGTTGGCGTGGAGCAGGTGGGTTTTCCATGCAGAGGAGCAGTGTTGGTGTGGAGCGGGGTGGGCTTTCCATGCAGAAGGGTGGTGCTGGTGTTGAGCGGGGTGGGTTTCCCATGCAGTTGGGCGGTGTTGGCGTGGAGCGAGGTGGGTTTCCCATGCAGAGGGGCAGTGTTAGCGTGGATTGGGGTGGGTTTTCTATGCAGCGGGGCAGTGCTGGTGTGGAGCAGGGCAGGTTTCCCATGCAGAGGGGCAGTGTTGGTGTGGAGCAGTGTGGGTTTCCCATGCAGAGGAGCAGTGTTGGCGTGGAGCGGGGTGGGCTTTCCATGCAGAAGGGTGCTGCTGGTGTTGAGCGGGGTGGGTTTCCCATGCAGTGGGGCGGTGTTGGCGTGGAGCGAGGTGGGTTTCCCATGCAGAGGGGCAGTGTTAGCGTGGATTGGGGTGGGTTTTCTATGCAGTGGGCAGTGTTAGTTTGGAGCAGGGTTTTCTATGCAGTGGGGCAGTGTTAGTTTGGAGCAGGGCGGGTTTTCCATGCAGTGGGGTGGTGTTGGTATGGGGTGGGGTGGGTTTTCAATGCAGAGGGGCAGTGTTGGTGGGGGGTGGGGTGGGTTCCCCATGCAGAGGGGCAGCGTTGGTGGGGGGTGGGGTGGGTTTTCCATGCAGAGGGGTGGTGTTGGTGTGGAGCGGGGTGGGTTTCCCATGCAGAGGGGCGGTGTTGGCGTGGAGCGGGGTGGGCTTTCCATGCAGAGGGGTGGTGTTGGCGTGGAGCGGGGTGAGTTTCCCATGCAGAGGGGCAGTGTTAGCGTGGATTGGGGTGGGTTTTCTATGCAGTGGGGCAGTGTTGGTGTTGAATGGGGTGGGTTTTCCATGCAGAGGGGTGGTATTGGTATGGAGCAGGGTGGGTTTCCCATGCAGAGGGGTGGTGTTGGTGTGGAGCGGTGTGGGTTTCCCATGCAGAGGAGCAGTGTTGGCGTGGAGCGGGGTGGGTTTTCCATGCAGAGGGGCAGTGTTTGCGTGGATTGGGGTGGGTTTTCTATGCAGTGGGGCAGTGTTGGTGTGGAGCAGAGTGGGTTTTCCATGCAGCGGGGTGGTGTTGGTATGGGGTGGGGTGGGTTTTCAATGCAGTGGAGCGGCTCTGACCGCAGTGTGCAGCATCCCATATGACCCTTAATGAGTAAGCAGCCTACAGCACGGACAGATTAAAAGTCATTTTCTGAGGTAGGGGCAGGTCTGGGGATATAATAAGGTTACAGAAACCAAAATTACATCATATCGTGGTGGTGAGCAGGGTATAGAACTCCCAAAACAAGTGACAGGTTCCCTTTAAATTCTAGTTCTAGAAAGAAGCCTGTAGAAAGAAAAGTCTTAAATGGAATCTGAGAGCAGCATGATGTTGGGACCCTGGTTCCAGCGATGCGTCACTTAATCGATGCGACACCTATCCACTTATCTCTACTCTCTGCCCCCACATCATGTTGCTCTCAGGTTAAACAGTAAAAGCCTGCTGACAGCTTCCCTTTAACCCCTTCATGACTTTGGTATTTTTCATTTTTCATTTTCTGCTCCCCTGCTTCCAAGAGCCATAACTTTTTTATTTTTCCGTCAATATAGACATATGATGGCTTGTTTTTTGCAGGACGAGTTGTACTTTCATATGCAATAATTTATTTTACCATATAGTGTACAGGGAAATTGCAAAAAAATTGTAAATGCAGTGAAATTGCAAAAAAAGTGCAATAACACATTTGTTTTTTTGGTATTTTAGTCGCCATGTTCACTATATGGTAAAACCGATGTGACGGGGTGATGCCTCGCTTCGGTACGAGTTCGTAGACACCAAACATGTATACCTTTACTGGTATCTAAGTGGTGAAAAAAAATTCAGCAGTGTGTAAAAAAAAATAAAAATTACTTTTTGCGCCATGTTCTGCGACCCGTAGCGTCCTCATTTTTCGGGATCTGGTGCAGTGTGATGGCTTATTTTTTGCGTCTTGAGCTGTTCTTTCTAATGATACCAATTGTGGGGGGATCCGCAGTTTTGATTGCCTGTTATTGCATTTTATAGCAATGTTGCGGTGACCAAAAAAACGTAATTTTGGCGTTTGGACCATTATTTCCGTTACGGAGTTTAGGGCTCTCATTAACGGATTTAATACAATGATAAATTGGGCGATTCTGAACGTGGCGATACCAAACATGTCAGTGATTGACAGTGGGATCCAAGGGGTTAACAGCGCCGATTGGATCCCAGATCTGATCGGTGCTGTTACCCTGACATCTCAGCTGATGAGATCAGCTGAGATGTCGGGTGTTTGATGTGAGCTCCGCGCCGGACTTCACATCAAACACCCCTTACTGGCCCATGACGTTCATAGGTCGGGAAGGGGTTAAAATGCAAAATCTAGAATATTGACCCACAAAAAAGAATATAACGTTAGTTCATCCACCACAAAAATTATGATTGATTCCAGGCAAAGAAATCAAACCATAGCTGTCCATATATTGTGTCCAATAATGAGAAATGACACAGGGAAAGTATTGAAGACGTTACTGAAATGTATTCAATCCTTGGTCCTTCGTCCTTTGTTGGTGATGAAGCTCCAGACGCCTCCTGTATGGAGACAATCGTCCCTGCATTGCTCAGGGGGATTTTGGCCCATTCTTCCACACAAACACTTTTCACCTCCTGCAGGTCCTGTGGATCCTTCCATTGTTAAAGTCTCCCAAATCAGAAGACAATCACCTTGACCCGTCTTGCATCAGATTATATAATCCTTATGTAATGCAGATGTATTGAGAGAAATGAATCAGACTTTACACCAGTAAGTCCAGACAATCTCTCTTAAAGGCGAGGTTGTAATGCACACATACAGCACATATATTAAAGTATACATTGTAAATACCAAAGCTGAAGAGATATCTTTGCCTATCTACACAATAGCGATTTCAACAAAACCATGAACTCGGAACTTTAGTTCTTTCCAGACATTTCCTATTGGATTCAGCTCCGGTGATCGGATCGGACATTCTAGCAGATTTATTATCTCTCTCTTGGTGTGTGTTTGGGATCATTGTCTTGTGAAATGTCGCCCTAGTTTCATCTTCATCTCCTGGTAGATGCAGCAGATTTTTTATCAAGAATGTCTTGTTACATTGTCAATTCATCCTTCCTTCAAATCGTATAAGATTGCGGCCGTAGTATCTGAAAATCAGCCGCACACCATGGATGATCCCACCTCCTCACTTCACTGTTGGTGTTTGGGATATTTGTCTTTTGGCCTCCAAATATGATGTGTATTTTGGCCTCCAAAGAGTTAAATTTTTTGATTCATTTGACTAGACTATAAATTGTCCATTATTTCACAGACATGTCTGAATGTTGTTGACCAAACTTTAAACGCTCTTGAACTTGCTATTGTTCAACAATGGAGTCTTGTGTGATGAGCGCACATACAGGAGCGTGCACTACAGGAGCGTGCATACAGGAGTGCATACAGGAGCGTGCATTACAGGAGCGTGCATACAGGAGCGTGCATACAGGAGCGATGCATACAGGAGTGTGCATACAGGAGCGTGCATAAGAGGCATGGCATACAGGAGCGAATATACAGGAGGGTGTATACAGGAGCATGCATACAGGAGCGTGCCTACAGGAGCGTGCCTACAGGAGGTGCCTACAGGAGCGTGCCTACAGGAGCGTGCATAAGAGCGTGCATACAGGAGCATGCATACAGAAGTGTGCAGGACCCATGCATACAGGAGTATGCATACAGAAGCGTGCATACAGGAGCGTGCATACAGGAGCGTGCATTTTAGGAGCGTGCATACAGAAGTGTGCATACAGGATGTGCATACAGGAGCATGCATACAGAGCGTGCCTACAGGAGCATGTATACAGAGGCGTGCATACAGGAGCGTGCATACAGGAGCGTGCATACAGAGCGTGCATACAGGAGTGTGCATACAGGAGTGTGCATACAGGAGCGTGCATACAGGAGCGTGATTAGAGGATGTGTGCATACAGGAGTTGGTGTCATACAGGAGCATGGCATACAGGAGCGTGTATACAGGAGCGGTATACAGGAGATGTGCATGCAGGAGTGTGCTACAGGAGCGTGCATACAGGAGCGTGCATACAGGACATGGAGGAGTGCATTACTTATTGCTTTTTTAAAAAAAAACATTTGTACCTGCTGATTCCGGGTCTCCCTGTCGATCTCCACAGTGTCCTCAGCTCTTGGACATCTCTTCTGATTCTTTTTCTCCTCTGAGTCAAATCTTGCGGCGAGCTCCTGGTCATGGCCGGATTATAGGGAATGATGTTTTTTCCTCTTCCGGATTATGGCCCCAGCAGAGCTCACTGGACCCTTCAGTTAGTTTAGAAATTCTTCTGTAACCAATGCATCAGTATGTTTTGCAACAATAAGGTTGTGAAGGTCTTCCAACAGCTCACTGGTTTTACCCATCATGAGATGTTTCTTGTGTGTCACCTTAGTAATGAACATCTGTTGAACCAGCTGATATTATTTATCACTGAGTGTCAGGATTGCTTTCTAATTACTGATAGATTTCAGCTGCAGTCAGGACTTTCCACCTCTCCTTCTTAGTATGTTCAATACTTTTTCTCTGTGTCATTTCTTAATATTACACATATCGGAACCTATACAATCTATGGTTTGATTTCTCTGCCTGTGTGGATTGAATGAGTTATTACCAATATCTGGTGACAAATTCATGTTAATAACACCTGCAGAAATATATTTACTTAGAAACTGGGTGACATGTTCAATACAATTTTTTTAGACATAAATGATCTGTAATTGATCTGTTACCGTTCAGACATCTGTAGGCACTCTTAATAATCTCTTTTTTGATGCCTCTGGCCTAGATGAAATAGAAGAATAAACCATGTAAATGTAAATCGTGTGCTAATCCTTCCTATATGTAATATTTGACAACTAATATGGCTCCTTGGAACTTACTTTGACCAGAAGTTGTCTTTGCAGTATGTCAATACTTCCCTCACTGGGCACACCTATGGGATTCCCTTTACAGAGCTCAGTGCTGTTTAAAGGCTTCGACGCTCACATTGATGGATATCATTCCTAGAAACATATAAAATAAGTGAATAAAGGGAGTCAACTGAGACACAGTCAGGTAACGGTTCGGGGTCTGGTTTCCAGGAAGTCACGTAGTAACTAAAGGAGTCAACTGAGACACAGTCAGGTAACGGTTCGGGTCTAGTTTTCAGTAAAGCATGTAGTGAATAAAGGGAGTCAACTGGGAGTAGTCAGGTAATGGTCCGGGGTCTGGTTTCCACAAGGCACATAGTGAATAAAGGAGTCAACTGAGATGTAGTCAGGGAACGGTCCGGGGTCTGGTTTCCACAAGCCACATAGTGAATAAAGGAGTCAACTGAGATGTAGTCAGGGAACGGTCCATGGCACATAGTGAATAAAAGGATTCAACTGAGACATAGTCAGATAACAGTCTGTGGTCGAAATTCCAGCAGATAGTTTCATGTACAAGGAGCAAGCTGGGGGTGGGGTAGTCAGGCAACAGTCTGGAGTCAGTAAACAATGATCACAATAGGCAGACAGAGTAATGGAGGCCAACAGCACCATTCACATAATATGTATGACTGGCTGAGTTCTGGGTAAAGCTGCTCAGTAAAGTAGCTGAGCAATCATTGGAAAGTTGGAACAACTGAACAAACCAGCACCTCCCAAAATCAGAATGGAGGACTGCGCTGCAAATCAGTTAACTGACAGCCCTGCACACCCAGGTACATAAATACTCAGAATTTTTTATTTTTTTTTAACTTTCAAATTTTTGCCTCCTATTAGAATAGAAAAATATATAAAGAAATGTTCACAGCCATATCCACCACCTGCTCACTGTCCTGTGTCTGGCTGTGATGCAACTGACTGAAGCAGGAGCCTCCTCCTTCATCCCTGCAGGCAGCTGGACAACGGATATTTAGGCCACGCCTCTTTGGCTAATAAGATAAACTTTCCACTAGTCACCAGTGCGTGATGGAAGTGATCAGCAGAATATTAATCCTTTTGATCTCTACAAGTCTAAAGTCTAATTTTTGATGTGCATATGCTTCATAGATAGGACGTGTGTCTATCTGGCCATTCTCATGTCATTATTTTGATTTGCAGAACAAGGGAAGATGAGTCTGATTTTGATCCGATGTGCGGCTCTGAAGGTGGAGGTTTGTCAATTGACCATTCCCCTGGCCTTTAAATAGCCTCCTCTTTCTCCAGATGACGTCATTGATAGAGTTTCTCTGCCTTTGACCTTGTGAGCTGAAAAACGTCTTTGCACTTGCTGAAGCTTCCCTCCCTCCAGGGCAAGTGGGTGTAAGGGGCAGCATCTCCGGATGAGCATGATCGGGGAGATCGGCTCGCAGGACCCCGCAACCCTGCTGTGATCTCTGCTCCAAGGACCCCTGCTGTGATCTATGTGATCTCTGCTCACCGGATCCCTCTGATCTCTGCCTCTCCAGCACATACCTGTGAACTACACTGACACCGCCACACACAGACACCGCCGCACACAGACACCACTGAACACAGACACCACCACACATAGACACCGCCGCACACATACACCGCCGCACACAGACACCACTGAACACCGACACCACCACACACATACACCGCCGCACACAGATACCACTGAACACAGACACTGCCGCACACATACACCGCCGCACACAGACACCCCCGCACACAGACACCACTGAACACCGACACCGCCGCACACATACACCGCCGCACACAGACACCACTGAACACCGACACTGCTGCACACAGACTCTGCCGCACCGACACTACTGAACGCTGGCACTGCTGTAGATATCTACTATATAATTGCCGTAGGCACTTCCGTGTCGGACCCCGCAAAAGACCGTGGCTTTGTCACTCTGTGACGTCACCACGAGCGAAGCATTGCCCGCGTAGCGGGCATTGCGACCCCTCGCCGCTGTCAGCACACACCCCCAACCCCTGTCACCACACACCCCCCATATGTCCGCACCCCATATGTCCGCCATCACAATACTCACCCCGCCGTCATTTCATCCATTCATAACAACCGCCAATAAAAAACGAAAAAAACCGCAAGTTCCGCAATAGTAAAAAAACGCAAGTTCCGCAAATTACCGCAAGTTCTATGTAAAAATGCATTGGCGTGCCGCATTTATCCCGCACGTGAGCCATTATGCGGAACTTGCGGAACTTGCGGGATTTTTCCTTAAGTCCGCAAAATCTGCTTTTCAATGACAAACGCTGCTGTCAAAATTTGAAGTATAATTATGAACGTTATAAAGATGGCGCTGTTGCTGGGTGGCGACCCTTTTTGCCTACCAATCACTATACCCCCCCTGCCGCCATTTTAGTGATTAATAATATGTTAGGGCCCTTTCACATCAGCGTTTTTTTTAATTCGCGGCAGATGCGGTAAAAAAAACCGCATCTGCCGCGTTTGCCGCATAACCGTTACACTTGCGGCGCGGTTGCGGTAATCCCCATAGAAAGTATAGGGGGACTTGCGGCAAGTGCGGTTTTGCACTTGCGGCAAGTGCGGCCGCGAAAAAAAACGCAGTCAGCCGCCAGCAACCAATCAGCGACAGGCACAGTCCGGCCACAAATTGGAGGGTGATTTAAACCCAGCTGCGCATGGCATTATTCTTAAATCTTCATAAATAAACTACATACCGTACATATTCTAGAACACCCGATGCCTTACAATCGGGCCACCATCTAGTACAGCATAGAAATCTCCCGGCATAGTATGGCAAATTATCCACAAAATTCGGATGTTGCAGTTCATGATTAAAGGGTAACCGCCGTTTACATTTTTATTTCCTAATAATGTTGATCAAGTGATTTTCAACTTTCAAATATACTTTATTAGAAAATTCCGTTGGAAAAATATTCTGTCACGAGTGTAGCGGATGAAGGAAAGGGAGCAGGATGGTATAACAGCCACGGGTAAATGGGAAACTAGTCTGGGCTTGGACTGGGGGTCCCTGACTAGCCATGTTCCCGAAGGTACCCCAGATGGCGAGGAGGTTAGGGCCACCATCCTATCCCTCCACTACACCTTCTCATCTCCCACCATGGACAAAGGAAAACAGTAACTTCCAGGAATAAGAACAAAGCTTCAGCAGAGCAGAGAAAACTTCAGCTTGCTTGGTCAAAGGCAGAGAAACTCTATCAGCGATGTCCTCTGGAGGAAGGGGAGGCTATTTAAAGGCCAGGGGCGTGATCACCTGATAAACCTCCACCTCCACCTACAGAGCCACCCACCAACTGCAGTTTAAATATCAACCAAAGGAAAGAAAAGAAAAACAGTTTAAACAGCAGCAGAACAATTCACATGGACTGAGGAGCAGTCAGAGCGTGACACATTTATAAAGCTTCCACAAGGTGTCCCCACTGCACTTTGTGTGAAGCAGACACATGCTCATTATCAGTCAGATCCGTCTTTACACTGAATACAGGCATGTATCCATATAAGGATAAAGGGGCATGTCCTATACTGCTCACTGCAGCTCATGAGGAAACAATGTATGAGATTAGCTCAGATTACAGCACAATTGGTAAACAATGTCAGAATGTCAGGATCACTGCAAACTTCCCAGAAGCTTGTGCCAAGGAAAGATTGTCATCTGGCTCCACACAGCTCAGTCAGGATTTCTGTTAACTCCTCCTCTGCTGTCACATTACACTGTTCCCTATCATTTGCTGGCCATGCCCACACAGCCTTAAAATTCAGTTTTCAAAGAGCACAGAGAAATGTGAGAAAATAAGTCATATGGCACAAAATAAACATTATCCTAGCTGCTATGTGACCCATCATTAACAACTAGTGCGGTCTTATTTTCCTCAATGAAATGACATTTATACTTTAAGGATGCTGCAACATCTGAAATGCATGGATAGAGTATGGCAAAATCAGGCTCTTGTTAACAACTGGTCGTCATGCACCGCTCATGTCAGGATGTGTTGAGCAAAGAGAAATGGTAAAGGACACACTAGTAGAGACATTAGATGTCAGGTCAATGCTAATCCTAAAGGCTCAGTTACACACACAGATAATTATGCAGAGATTGTTCGCAGATCTCTGGTTGCAGTGAAATCATGGACACATTGTTCTATTTTGTTGCTCGTGTACAAATGTAACAATGTGTCCATGATTTCACTGCAACCAGAGATCTGCCAACAATCTCTGCACAATTATCTGTATGTGTATCTGGGCCTAAAGTCAGACAAAAGGCTAAATGCAGGAATGGATGAGGACAGAGTATAAAATAAAAATTTAACAGTGCTAAATCATTTCATTAAAAAAACTGGTTGTTAATGATGGGTCACACAGCAGCTAAGATAATGCTTTTTTTGTGTCATGTGGCTTATTTTCTCGCATTTTTCTGTGCTCTTTTAAAAACTGCATTTTATGGCTGTGTGGGCGTGGCCAGCAGCTGATATGGAGCACTGCAACGTGACAGCAGAGAAAGGATTAACAGAGATTGTGAGCTGTGTGTGGAGCCAGATGACAGATCAGAAGCCTGTGCCAAGAAAAGAGGAGTTTGCACTTATCCTGACATTCTTACATTGCTCAGCACTGTGCTGTAATCTGATACATTGTCTCCTCATCAGCTGCAGTCAGGAGTGTAGGCCACGCCCTTTTACCCTTATATGGTTACATGCCTGTATTCAGTGTGAAGACGGATCTGACTGAGAATTAGCATATATGTCTGCTTCACACAGTCTAGTGGGGACACGTGGCAAGTTTCTGAATGGTTTTCAACCAGAATTCTCTTATAAAGTATATTTACAAGTTTATTATAATCATTTGCTCTACATTATTATATTATTAAATAAAAGTTTAAATGGCGGTTATACTTTAAATAAAAGTTTTAAAGCATTATAAATAAGAGCTCTATAATAAACCTATAGCGTGTGCCAGGGAGGTGCCCGGGGGCATTTACCTGTGACGGTGGCGGTGATGTTCCAGGTGAAGGTCACTGTTTCATTGGCACAGATACAACTGAAATTTACACATTGCTCCTGGCATCCTTGCACTGTGAAATTTGTAGAACTGATCAGGATTATCTGGATCTATGTGACATAATACAGGAGCTGGTAAATGACAGAATAGTACTTTATGGTAAAGAAAACATAAAGCAGAAATGGATATACAGTCTTGGCCGAAAGTGTTGACACCCTCAAAATTGTTCTAGAAAAATGAAGTTTTTCTCTGTAAAAATGATCACAATTCGCCATGTTTTGATATACACATGATTATTACCTTTGGTCTATTGGAAACATAAAAAAATCTGAAAAAAAGGCAAACTGGACCCTATTATTACATAAAACCCCAAAAATGTTTGGACACAATTGTTGTCCCCTCACCTAAATATTTGGTTTCCCCCTTGTAATACATCCCTGCAGTCAGTCGCCTCCTATAACCTCCTCAAGCTTCTTCTCCTGGAGTTCTCTTCTTCTTTATAATCTGCTCCTGATCTCCAATCTTCTCCCAATTATCAGATCTCTCCACAGGTGATCAATGGATTTAGATCCGGACTCAATAGCTGCCGCTTCAGATCTCTCCACAGGGGATCAATGGGATTTAGATCCGGACTCATTGCTGCCGCTTCAGATCTCTCCACAGGGATCAATGGGATTTAGATCCGGACTCATTGCTGCCTCTTCAGATCTCTCCACAGGTGATCAATGGGATTTAGATCCGGACTCATTGCTGCCTCTTCAGATCTCACCACAGGTGATCAATGGAATTTAGATCCACACTCATTGCTGCCTCTTCAGATCTCTCCGCAGGAGATCAATGGGATTTAGATCCGGACTCATTGCTGCCTCTTCAGATCTCTCCACAGGTGATCAATGGGATTTAGATCCGGACTCATTGCTGCCTCTTCAGATCTCTCCACAGGTGATCAATGGAATTTAGATCCACACTCATTGCTGCCTCTTCAGATCTCTCCACAGGTGATCAATGGGATTTAGATCCACACTCATTGCTGCCTCTTCAGATCTCTCCACAGGGGATCAATGGGATTAGATCTGGACTCATTGCTGCCTCTTCAGATCTCTCCACAGGTGATCAATGGGATTTAGATCTGGACTCATTGCTGCCTCTTCAGATCTCTCCACAGGGGATCAATGGGATTTAGATCTGGACTCATTGCTGCCTCTTCAGATCTCTCCACAGGGGATCAATGGGATTTAGATCCGGACTCATTGCTGCCCTTCAGATCTCTCCACAGGGATCAATGGGATTTAGATCGGACTCATTGCTGCCTCTTCAGATCTCTCCACAGGGATCAATGGGATTTAGATCCGGACTCATTGCTGCCTTCAGATCTCTCCACAGGGGATCAATGGGATTTAGATCCTGGACTCATTGCTGCACTTCAGATCTCTCCAGTGCTTTGTTTCATCCATTTCTGGAGCTTCTTGATGTTTGGTGTCATTTTCCTGCTGAAGACCCCTGACCTAGGACACCCCCAGCTTTCTGACACTGAACTCTACATTGTCACCCAAAATCTTTCGGTATCCTCAGATTTCGTGATGCTTACCCACAGTCAAGACCCCCAGTGCCAGAGGAGGCAAAACACCTAAAACACCTCTGACCTCCCCATATGTGACTGTAGGTCCTGTGCTCTTCTTCTCTGAACCTCCCCATATGTGACTGTAGGTCCTCTGCTCTTTCTCTGACCTCCCCATATGTGACTGTAGGTCCTGTGCTTCTTTTCTCTGACCTCCCCCATATGTGACTGTAGGTCCTGTTTTCTTTTCTCTGACCTCCCCATATGTGTGACTGTAGGTCTGTTTCTTTTCTCTGACCTCCCCCATGTGTGACTGTAGGTCCTTGTGCTCTTTTCTCTGACCCCCCATATGTGCTGTAGGTCCTGTCTTCTTTTCTCTGAACCTCCCCCATATGTGCACTGTAGGTCCTGCTGCTCTTTTTCTGACTCCCCCATATGTGACTGTAGGTCCTGTGCTCTTTTCTCTGACCTCCCCCATATATGACTCTAGATCCTGTGCTCTTTTCTCTGACCTCCCCCATATGTCGACTGTAGGTCCTGTGCTCTTTCTCTAACCTCCCCCATATGTGCACTGTAGGTCCTGTGGTCTATTACTCTGACCTCCCAATATGTCACTGTAGGTCCTCTGCTCTTTCTCTGACCTCCCCCACATGTGACTGTAGGTCCTGTGCTTTTTTCTCTGACCCTTCCCCACATTGACTGTAGGTCCTGTGCTTTTTTCTCTGACCTTCCCCATACTGACTGAGGTCCTGTGTTTCTTTTCTCTGACCTTCCCCATATGTGACTGTAGGTCCTGTTTCTTTCTCTGACCTCCCCCATATGTGACTGTAGGTCCTGTGCTCTTTTCTCTGACCTCCCCCATATGTGACTGTAGATCCTGTGCTCTTTTCTTTGTAGCCTCATTCTGTTTTCAGTAAACAGTATAATCAAAAGCTCTTTCTTGTCTCATCTGTCCACAAGTTGCTTTCCCTGAAGGATCTTGGTTCCTAATGTATATTTTGGCTTTTTTCTGTCTCTGTGTCAGCAGAGGCTCCTCCTGGGTCTCCTCAATAGCGGTTCATGTCATTCACATGTGGATGTTTAGTTTGCACTGACACTGATGCCCCCTGAGCCTGCAGAACAGACTGAATTTCTTTGGAATTTGATTGGGGCTTATCCAACATCCGGACTATCCTAAGTTACAACCTTTCATCAACTTTTCTCTGCCGTTCACGTCCAGGGAGATAGCTACAGTGGTGCCATGAGCAAAGCCTCTTTATTATGTTGTGCACTGTGTACAAAGGAACATCAGGATCTCAGGAGATTAACTTGTTATCTTGACAGTATTGATATTTTTCTCCAATCCTCACAGTTCTCTTCTCCTCTTTCTGTTCTCCAGGCTTAGACACACAATGCAAAGATTGGGACAACTTCTCCCTTTTTATCTGGTTTCATTTGTGATTTTTATATTGCCCAAACCTGTTACTTGCCCAAGGTGAATGTGAACTAGCATCAACTGAAAGGGCATTTGGGGGCATGATATCTTTGAACACACCCCAATTAGAGGACAATAAAACTTGACACTTCTTATCAATTGAACTGTTCTGACATTTACTGTCATAACCATTTCACCCCATCTATTCCTGTTCTGCTCCACTCATTGTCTACATGTCTTCTAGTAGTATATATATATATTGTGGCACATCTGATTTTGTCTTATAATAATCTGAAGAAGAGACCGGACTCTCAGATTTTAAACATTTACAATTCAATACATAAAATGAAACCCATTATTATATAGAGTCATTACACACAGAGGGATCTATTTCATGCTTTATTTCTGTTAATGTTGATGATTAATGAAGACCCAAAGGTTATTATCTCAGAAAATTAAAGTAGGGAAGATAAGATGAAGGGTTAAAAACGACGCTGCCGTATTCCACGAGACATCAAAGGCTGAATATAATATTGATTTATTAGTCAACGCATTTCAGGCCTCCCTGAAACATGGCAATATGATATAGATTTGTCCTGAGGAAGGGGCCAGGAAGGCCTGAAACGCGTTCATTAATAAATCAATATTATATGTCTGGTGGAATACGTCAGCACAGTGTTTAACCCATTATCCTCCCTGCTCTATAGCACCACCTGGGGACTGCAGCAACATATCTCTTTTATAGTGGTTGTGACTCTCACAACCACACAAGGTGAAGCCTTTGATACCTATTTAGGTCATATTTTATCTCTCAGACCTTCATCCTCCCTACTTTCATTTCTGAGATATGACCTTTGGGTTTTCATTGGCTGTAAGCCATAATCATCAACATTAACATAAATGAAACATGTGTGTAATGTAAATGATCTTTTTGATGATCTTCTCATTCATTGAGATGCTCCTGTAGATGTTCTTGTCGGAGAGTTTGATTTGTGGCAAAATCTGCAGTGGAGAATAGTAGAACTCCTTTGCAGGAATCTCTTTGTAACTCACCATTATACAGTAGTCACGTGAATTGAAGACAGTGACTGTGAGAGTGAACGTCTCTCCTAGGACGATGGTATGTGGCAGACTCATCTCTACACAGAAGGGTTTGAAGATCGTCAAACAAACCTCCGGGGAGAAACCAAAACCAAGGGCCCCAATGCAGAAGGCTCTGGCCTTGAACTTTGTGATGGTGTCCGGAGCGGTGACCGGCTGCCTCCATTTACCAGAGTGACTGAAAAGAAGGCAAGGAAAGAAGAAACAATGACTGACAATGGAGACAACTGCAGACAAGGCAACATATCCATGAAGTCTACACAACAAACCAGGAAATCCACAGGGGGCATAAAGGGGGTGATATACAAAGTATGGGTGATAAGGCCGATCATTGGGGGCCTTCTAGACCTGTCCTCTGCCTCCTCCATTACTCTGTCCTCCTACCTCCTGGACATGTCCTCTGCCTCCTCCATTACTCTGTGCTCCTCCTCCTAGACCTGTCCTCTGCCTCCTCCATTACTCTGTCCTCCTCCTCCTGGACATGTCCTCTGCCTCCTCCATTACTCTGTGCTCCTCCTCCTAGACCTGTCCTCTGCCTCCTCCATTACTCTGTCCTCCTCCTCCTGGACATGTCCTCTGCCTTCTACATTACTCTGTGCTCCTCCTCCTAGACCTGTCCTCTGCCTTCCTACATTACTCTGTCCTCCTCTTAGATTTGTCCTCTGCCTCCTCCATTACTCTGTCCTCCTCCTAGACCTGACCTCTGCCTCCTCCATTACCCCTGTCCTCCTCCTACACCTGTACCTCTGCCTCCTCCATTACTCTGTCCTCCTCCTAGACCTGTCCTCTGCCTCCTCCATTACTCTGTCCTCCTCCTACACCTGACCTCTGCCTCCTCCATTACTCTGTCCTCCTCCTAGACCTGTCCTCTGCCTCTCCATTACTCTGTCCTCCTCCTAGACCTGTCCTCTGCCTCCTCCATTACTCTGTCCTCCTCCTAGACCTGTCCTCTGCCTCCCTGACTTCCTCTGCCTCCTCCTAGACCTGTTCCTCCTCTAACTGTCCTCCTCCTTACATTTCCTCTGTGCTCCTCCTCCTAGACCTGTCCTCTGCCTCCTCCATTACTCTGTGCTCCTCCTCCTAGACCTGTCCTCTGCCTCCTCCATTACTCTGTGCTCCTCCTCCTAGACCTGTCCTCTGCCTTCTACATTATCTGTGCTCCTCCTCCTAGATGCTCTGCCTCCCCTACTCTGTGCTCTCCTCCCAGACTGTCTCTGCTCATCCATTATCTGTGCTCCTCCTCCTAGACCTGTCCTCTGCCTTCTCATTACTCTGTGCTCCTCCTCCTAGACCTGTCCTCTGCCTCCTCATTACTCTGTGCTCCTCCTCCTAGACCTGTCCTCTGCCTTCTACATTACTCTGTGCTCCTCCTCCTAGACCTGTCCTCTGCCTTCTACATTACTCTGTGCTCCTCCTCCTAGACCTGTCCTCTGCCTCTACATTATCCTGTGCTCCTCCTCCTAGACCTGTCCTCTGCCTTCTACATTACTCTGTGCTCCTCCTCCTAGACCTGTCCTCTGCCTCATCTCATTATCTGTGCTCCTCCTCCTAGACCTGTCCTCTGCCTTCTACATTACTCTGTGCTCCTCCTCCTAGACCTGTCCTCTGCCTCCTCATTACTCTGTGCTCCTCCTCCTAGACCTGTCCTCTGCCTTCTACATTACTCTGTGCCCTCCTCCTAGACCTGTCCTCTGCCTTCTACATTACTCTGTGCTCCTCCTCCTAGACCTGTCCTCTGCCTTCTACATTATCTTGTCTCTCCTCCTAGACCTTCCTTGCCTCTACATTACTCTGTGCTCCTCCTCCTAGACCTGTCCTCTGCCTTCTACATTATCCTGTGCTCCTCCTCCTAGACCTGTCCTCTGCCTCTACATTATCTGTGCTCCTCCTCCTAGACCTGTCCTCTGCCTCTACATTATCCTGTGGTCTCCTCCTCCTAGACCTGTCCTCTGCCGCCTTACATTATTTCTGTGCTCCTCCTCCTAGACCTGTCCTCTGCCTTCTACATTATCCTGTGCTCCTCCTCCCAGACCTGTCCTCTGCCTTCTACATTACTCTTGTCTCCTCCTCCTAGACCTGTCCTCTGCCATCTACATTATCTGTGCTCCTCCTCCTAGACCTGTCCTCTGCCTTCTACATTACTCTGTGCTCCTCCTCCTAGACCTGTCCTCTGCCTTCTACATTACTCTGTGCTCCTCCTCCTAGACCTTTCCTCTGCCTTCTACATTACTCTGTGCTCCTCCTCCTAGATCAGTCATCTGCCTTCTACATTACTCTGTGCTCCTCCTCCTAGACCTGTCCTCCGCCTTCTACATTACTCTGTGCTCCTCCTCCTAGACCTGTCCTCTGCCTTCTACATTACTCTGTGCTCCTCCTCCTAGACCTGTCCTCCGCCTTCTACATTACTCTGTGCTCCTCCTCCTAGACCTATGCTCTGCCTTCTACATTACTCTGTGCTCCTCCTCCTAGACCTGTCCTCTGCCTCCTCCATTACTCTGTGCTCCTCCTCCTAGACCTGTCCTCCGCCTTCTCCATTACTCTGTGCTCCTCCTCCTAGACCTGTCCTCCGCCTTCTACATTACTCTGTGCTCCTCCTCCTAGACCTATGCTCTGCCTTCTACATTATCCTGTGCTCCTCCTCCTAGACCTGTCCTCTGCCTCCTCCATTACTCTGTGCTCCTCCTCCTAGACCTGTCCTCTGCCTCCTCCATTACTCTGTGCTCCTCCTTCTAGACTTGTCCTCTGTCTTCAACATTACTCTGTGCTCCTCCTCCTAAACCTGTCCTCTACGTTCCACATTACTCTGTGCCCCTCCTCCTAAACCTGTCCTCTACCTTCCCCATTACTCTGGGCTCCTCCTCCTAGACCTGTCCTCCGCTTTCTAAATTACTCTGTGCTCCTCCTTCTAGACCTGTCCTCTGCCCTCTACATTATCCTGTGCTCCTCCTTCTAGACCTGTCCTCTGCCTCCTCCATTACTCTGTGCTCCTCCTCCTAGACCTGTCCTCTCCCCTCCACATTATCCTGTGCTCCTCCTTCTAGACCTGTCCTCTACCTTCCACATTACTCTGTGCTCCTCCTTCTAGACCTGTCCTTTGCATTCTAAATTACTCTGTGCTCCTCCTCCCAGACCTGTCCTCATCCTTCTACATTATTCTGTGCTCCTCCTCCTAGATCTGTCCTCTGCCTTCTACATTATCCTGTGCTCCTCCTCCTAGATCTGTACTCTGCCTTCTACATTACTCGGTGCTTCTTCCTCTAGACCTGTCCTGTCTTCTACATAACTCTGTGCTCCTCCTCCTAGACCTGTCCTCATGCTTCTACATTATCCTGTGCTTCTCCTTCTAGACCTGTCCTCTGCCTTCTGCATTACTCTGTGCTCTTCCTTCTAGACCTGTCCTCTGCCTTGTACATTACTCTGTGTGTCGCACCCTAGGACAGGGGGTACTCGGGACCGGGTCCTCTTGTCAGTCTGCAGAGGGAAATGTCACGGCGACCTGACCCGGCCCTGTATGTCCAGGTGCGGCAATAAAAGGTGGAAAAATAAAGTTTATGGGATTGTTCGTGACGCCACCCATGGTTTTGTGGCTAATACGGGCCACCGCTGCCGTTCAGACCGCTGGGGATGATTGTGGAGGTGGCAACCGGGATAATCAGCCGTCCACGGTAGGGCTTTTGTCCCCAGGGCAGGTGTAAGGATGGTGGGTTATCGGGACGCTGCAATTGCTCTCTTCCCACAGCTTCCCCTGTGGCAGGGAACAAGGGTGCGGCTCTGCAGGTAAGCTGCTGAAGTCACAGCATCAATAACTCTCAAACACAGTTCTTGAGTTCACCGGCTACGTTACTCCACTGCCACCACAACAGCACAGTCTCTGTCACAGTACTTATCAGTTCTTTTACACACTTGCAGTGGACCGGGTTCACACAACAGCCACGGGCTCAGGTTCTCACTGCAGCCGGGATGGTTCCTCTGCGTCACTCCCCCTCAATGTACCTTTCGGGTCCTCTGTTTCTCTCTGCTCTCCTCTGCGTACGGGTTCGGTCCTGCCATCAAGGGCTCTGCAGTGATCAGTCCCACACTCTGGGTCACTAGCCCTAGTACGATGGCCTTGTCCTACACCGCACCGGTTGTTGGGTCTTGGGACATAGAGTTCCCGCACCCCGCCGGGTGTCTCGTGGTTAGGGGCGTGAAGCGTTCCTGGCCACATCTACAGAGCCAGCACTCTGGTTTTCTGGCCCAGCCACCAGTGACCTGGGTTAGTCGGGCTCACCTGGCTCATTACATGTTTCCCACGAGTTCAGCATGGGTTCCCAGCTGGCCATTAATGGATAAGGCCGCCAGGCCCCGTTGTTCTCTCTGCCTCTGGCACTTTGCTGAAGGGTGTCTCGCTTGGGGATGCTTCTATTGGGGGGCTACTGCTATGGACAGTAAGAGAAGCGTTGCCACTTTAAGAAATCCCTGCCTGTGTGGGACCAAAAGAAACACGCTGCCACTTTAAGAGACAGAAACCCCCCAGCTGTGGGATGATGGTATGTCCTGTTTTCCCCCTTTGGAGAGTGTGTTTTTTTGGAACAGCCCGTTTATGTGTAGAGAGGAACAGACCTTCTGTGTTTTGTGGAAAAGACTGCAGTGTTCGTGTGAAATAAAAGTGGGACACAGACAAGCCTGGGATCCAGTGAGACACAGACAAGCCTGGGATCCAGTGAGACACAGACAAGCCTGGGATCCAGTGAGACACAGACAAGCCTGGGATCCAGTGAGACACAGACAAGCCTGGGATCCAGTGAGACAGAGACAAGCCTGGGATCCAGTGAGAACCTGAAGCAAGGAGAAGATTTGCAGACCATCGACTCGAGACAGGAGCCGTGTGCACCTTCGGATAAGACTGCTGTTGTTGGGGGCCCCCAGGACTGCATCCAAATCCCTGCATCACTGTGAGTTGTATATTGTGCACCTCTCAGGGTAGAATAGGCTTCAGTAGATAGAACACGGCAGCCGTGTGGCCTGTGTAGGAGGCCAGAAAGGTTATACGTAGAGTAGCATTGTACCTTGTTGTTGTGAATTTACCTGTGTGCTCTTAACTTGTGATAGCTGGAGAACCGTGCTATTGAGCGGACCAACTAGAGAAAACGAAGACTTTGTTAAATCTCGTTTGCCTCTGTTTACCCCTGCTTGAACCTGCCTTCTTCACGTCTTTCCCCGCCTGTTAATAAAATCACCCTTGTGGTTTGCACTTCCATCTTGTGTATCGTACCTTATTCTGCACCGCGGTGGTCCTCCCAGCCATCGCTTCAAGTGGCGCTGCGAGCAGGGTACGGTCACCAAGATGGAGGCAGCAGACAGCAACGGCGGGAATGCTAATATTAACGGGGGTAATGTGGGCAATGGTGGAACCCCTGCAAGGACACTCCCAATGGACACTATATTTAGTGTACTCCCAAAGTTTGACGGCAATAACATGGCGCTGTGTGACTGGGTGTCTCGACTGCAGAGCACCCTGAAGGTTTATAACATCGGCCCAGAGCTTGAAGTGGACATCGCTTTGACTGCCCTAGAGGGAGAAGCCCGTAGGAACGTGTGTCTACAACCAGAACCCACCCGTAGTACCCTGAAAGAGTTAGTTGGATTCCTGGAAGAGATCTATGGCGAGACTGCTAGTGCAGGACATCTTCGCGCCAAATTTTTTTCGAGGCTGCAGCGGGAAGAAGAAGGGATATCTCAGTATGCCACAGCACTACAAGAAGTGTTAGCAGAGGTGCAGAAAAAGGAGGCAGCTGAACTCGGCGGCAATAGGCTCCACAGACCGGATACTCCGGGAGCAGTTTATTCTAGGATTACACAGCATATCCTTGAGGCGAGCCCTGTCAGAACAAGTCCGAGCGACCCCGGCTCTTACATTTCGTCAAATCCTGGCAGAAACAGTAGCCCGAAGTAAAGAAGAAAGCTACGCTTCTGGGTGGTGCGCATCCAAGCCGCCAAGGCCAGCGTGGACCCAAACCGCCAAGAGGTGCTGGTCCAGGTGGTGCAGGATTTACAGAAATCCGTTCTCAATGTACAAGAGAAGCTGACCCAGATGGAGCAAAGAATGAGGGATCTGTCTGTTGCACCTCCCTACCCAGCTGCACCATCCTCCTTCCAACCTGGCCCATCGTACGCACGCAATAATTCCCCGGCGCGACCAATGGGAAACTGGAGGATGCAGGCTTCCTCTCAGCAGCCACCAGAGGCACGAGGTATTCCTCAACGAAGAGAAGACATCCAATGCTGGCGATGTGGAGGTTGGGGGCATATTGCCAGAGGGTGCCGGAATAGCACTCAAGGCCAACAGAAGCCTCCGTTAAACTACCAACCCCCGCAGTAGTGCGGCACTCTGCGGGGGAGGCGAGAAGGGAGGCCGCTCCACATCATGACGAACATCTGAACGCTGGGTGTCCCATCATACGTGCTGAATTCGAGGGTGTCCCAGTGGATTGCTTGATAGATACCAGGTCACAAGTGACGACGATGCCAGAAGCATACTTCAATCAACATTTCCAGGCACTGGCCAGGCCAGAGAAAGAGACATTGATCCGGGTGATTGCCGCTAACCAGCAACCGATCCCGGTCACAGGGGTTGTGTGGATGAATGTTCGTATCTGTGGGCAAGAAGTGGGGAAAAAAGGGATCCTACTAGTCCCCGAGCCCGTCAAAGGAGATGTACCTGTAATACTGGGGATGAATGTCCTACGTGAATTAGATCAGATTATGTTCGTCAAACGGGGACCCGGATACTGGAAGCAGGCTACTACACATAAGCCTACTCAAGAAGCACTTCAGCGACTGATTCGTGTCTGTGGGACGCAGAAGAGTGTGCCATCCCATCAGACGGTAGGGGTCATTAGGGCTCCTGGGAAGGTGCCTATAATCCTGCCTCCTGGACAAGAAAGTATATTACACCTCCCAGTGGGAACCTATCGCAATCTCGATGGGGTAGAAGTGATTGTGCAGCCTGTAGCAACCGGAAGAGGTGGACCAAGAAGTTATGATAGCTCGTACGGTAGCTGTGGTCCAAAAAGGACGCGTCCCTATCAGAGCCTTGAATGTGGGCCCCAGTGAGGTCACCTTGCCCCGAGGGACAGATCTGGCCCTGGTATACTTACATAAAGGTGAAGTGGTGAGCCAAAAAGATATATCCCTATCGCCGATAGAAGGTACGGGGTGGACCCTAGCAGTCTCTGCGAGGGCTGAAGAGATGCCCTCCCCAGAGTGGAGTGGAAAGGTCATCCTCGATCAGATGGAAGTTGATGTGAAATCGCTGGGCCCCGAGCGTGTGCAAGCAGTAGAAGCTATGTTGTGGAAGAACCAGGCTGCATTCGCTCGCCACGCTGAAGATTTCGGCTGCACTGAGGCTATCATGCATGAGATACCGACCGGGGAAGCTCGTCCGATTCGAGAACGGTACCGACAGATCCCTCCCAAGATGTACCAAGAGGTGAAGACTTTACTGAAGCAAATGCTGGATGCGGGAGTAGTACAGGGCAGTCAGAGCCCTTGGGCGGCTCCGGTGGTACTCGTCAAGAAAAAGGAATGGACCATCCGGTTCTGTGTAGACTACAGAAAACTCAACGCCTGTACCGTTCGCGACTCGTACCCATTACCACGAATCGAAGAATCCTTGACGGCATTGAGGAAGGCCAAGTACTTCTCCACCTTGGATTTAGCAAGCGGGTACTGGCAAGTACCTGTGGCAGAAAAAGACAAAGCAAAGACCGCGTTCATTCTCCCGATGGGATTGTTTGAATTTAACCGGATGCCTTTCGGACTCTCCAATGCTCCGGGCACGTTCCAACGGCTGATGGAAAAGTGCTTGGGGACTTAAATTTCGAAGCTACCCTGATTTATCTGGATGACATCATCGTGTTTTCGGCCTCGTTCAAAGAACACCTTGACCGGCTTGGACAGGTACTCGGAAGACTGCAGGCTCATAACCTGAAGGTGAAGCCGAAAAAATGCCACCTCTTCAAGAGAGAGATCGAGTATCTGGGCCACACAGTTTCACAAGATGGAGTCCTGCCCTCTGCAGAAAAGGTGGCGGCCATCCAGAAGTGGCCAGTCCCTCAAACGATGAGAGAACTCAAGGCATTTCTTGGACTCGCCGGGTATTACCGCCGGTTCGTCAAAGACTTTGCAAAGGTGGCGGGTCCTTTAAATGAGCTGCTGAGGGGGACCGCCGGAGTGTCAAAGAACCAGGGCATCCCTTGGGCTCAGAGACAAGATGAGGCTTTTCAGGCTATGAAGAATGCCCTTACTTCAGCCCCGATCCTAGCCTATGCGGACTTCGACCGACCATTCCTGCTGTACACGGATGGTAGCCTTCATGGACTCGGTGCAGTATTGTCTCAGATACAGAACGGACATGAAAGAGTCATCGGCTACGCCAGTAGGTCCCTGCGGGACAATGAAAGAAACCCCCACAATTATAGCTCCTTTCGACTAGAGCTCCTGGCCCTAGTGTGGGCCATGACAGAGAAATTTGCTGGATTCCTGACAGGGACCAAGATCCAGGTCCGAACAGACAATAATCCTCTGGCCCACCTTGAGAATACTAAATTGGGAGCCTTGGAACAACGGTGGGTGGCTCGCCTTGCAAAGTTTGACTTTACCATCTGTTATCGTCCCGCTACCGAAAACGCAAATGCGGATGGACTGTCGAGAGTGACGGGGAGATCCCAGTGGGGGATCTCGATGAACAACTAGAGGAGGAAGAGACGCCAGACTTTAGCAAGTTTGGGCCCCCAGTGGTTGCGTCACAATTAAGTAGGGAGGCTTGCACACTGCCCCGGTCCCTGGGAAGAACCAATGAAGAATGGGGACGTGCTCAAGCTGCAGACGAAGGGCTACAACAGATGAAACACTGGGTAGCTGAGAAGCAGAAGCCCGACAAGCAAGAAAGGGCTAACCTGGACACCGAGATGAAGAGCGTCTTACACCAGTGGGATAGACTAGAAGTTCGAGAATCAGTGTTATATCGTAAGAGACAACAGCCAAAAGAAATAGAAGCAAGATGGCAGGTGGTCATCCCCGGAAAAAATGGCTCAAGAGGTAGCTAAAGAAGCACACGAGTTTGGCGCTCACTTCGGACCTGCAAAGACCTACCAATGGTTACAGCGGTACGTGTACTGCCCCCGGTTGGAGTCTGTGGTAGAAGAGGTTTGCCGGCGATGTCGAGTATGCGACCTCATTAAAAGCACCGAACAGAGGGCACCCGTTCAGACCATACAGACCAAGGAACCGCTAGAAATCTTGATGATTGATTATCTCCTCGTGGGACACTCAGCTCGGGGACTACAATACTGTTTGGTTATGACTGACCATTTCTCCAAGTTCGCTGTAGTCACCCCGACTAGAGATCAGACTGCAGAGTCGGCGGCACGGGCTATCTGCCAAGACTTTATCCGGGTGTATGGATGCCCGAAGCGAATCCACTCCGATCAAGGGGCATGTTTCCAAGGCAAGGTGATGGAGGAGCTATATCGTATGTATGACATTGAGCGATCTCGGACCACACCTTACCACCCCCAAGGCAATGGAGCATGTGAACGCTTCAACCGAACCCTACTTCAGATGCTGCGGACATTGGAGGAGGATAAGAAAGCATGTTGGCCGGATTACCTGGCAGAATTGGTCTGGGCCTACAATAACCGAGTTCACTCCACTACGGGTTACACCCCATATCTGTTGCTCTTTGGAAGAGCTGGGCGAGAAATCATCGAGCTGAATTTGGAGCAGCCAGAGGATTTCATGGAACGAACTGTCACGTCGTGGGTGAAAGAACATCGACAACGACTACAAACGATCCGTCGGTTGGCCGGTCAACAGCTACAGAAGAAAGAACATACAAGCCCTAAACCAATTCAGGAAATACCGCTGCAACCTGGAGATCGAGTGTTAGTCAGAGAGAAGCGCCCCAAGGGTAAACTGAGTGAGAGATGGGAAGTACAACCCTACAGAGTAATTGGACGGGTATATGCTGATGGCCCAGTCTACAAGGTGCTAGTTGAGAATGGGGCGTCCGGCCCTAGAGTACTACACAGAAATATGCTGCGGCCATGTCGGTCCGAAGCTTCTCCTACGCCAATATCTCCTACATTCTCTACCCCGCTCCCTGAACTCACGTCACCTGTGTGTGAAGTCGACGATGACTGGTGGACAGTCCCCAACACAGTGGGGGACCCTCAGCCTTCCAGAAGCGGGAGCCCATGGATGAGCCCCTACCGCCACGTGAAGAAGAGCCCAGCCAAGATTCCACTGTGGCTCCTGCAGCAGGTGTTCCTCCAGGAGCTAACCAGGCCTGGCCTGATAGTCAAGATCTTAGAAGGTCTCAGAGGTCTACTGCAGGGGTTCCACCAATCCGATATGTTGAACAATGTACTCAGTCTGCTGTATTGCCATTGTTGTCTCCTCCACAGGTGCTGTGTTCACATTGAACGGCCCGTCATTACACTGTGGACCTGATGTTGTGATGGCCGAGGACGACCATCATTAAGTAGGGAGGCATATTGGGGGGGCTACTGCTATGGACAGTAAGAGAAGCGTTGCCACTTTTAAGAAATCCCTGCCTGTGTGGGACCAAAAGAAACACGCTGCGACTTTAAGAGACAGAAACCCCCCAGCTGTGGGATGATGGTATGTCCTGTTTTCCCCCTTTGGAGAGTGTGTTTTTTGGAACAGCCCGTTTATGTGTAGAGAGGAACAGACCTTCTGTGTTTTGTGGAAAAGACTGCAGTGTTCGTGTGAAATAAAAGTGGGACACAGACAAGCCTGGGATCCAGTGAGACACAGACAAGCCTGGGATCCAGTGAGACACAGACAAGCCTGGATCCAGTGAGACACAGACAAGCCTGGGATCCAGTGAGACACAGACAAGCCTGGGATCCAGTGAGAACCTGAAGCAAGGAGAAGATTTGCAGACCATCGACTCGAGACAGGAGCCGTGTGCACCTTCGGATAAGACTGCTGTTGTTGGGGGCCCCCAGGACTGCATCCAAATCCCTGCATCACTGTGAGTTGAATATTGTGCACCTTTCAGGGTAGAATAGGCTTCAGTAGATAGAACACGGCAGCCGTGTGGCCTGTGTAGCGAGGCCAGAAAGGTTATACGTAGAGTAGCATTGTACCTTGTTGTTGTGAATTTACCTGTGTGCTCTTAACTTGTGATAGTTGGAGAACCGTGCTATTGAGCGGACCAGCTAGAGAAAACGAAGACTTTGTTAAATCTCGTTTGCCTCTGTTTACCCCTGCTTGAACTTCCTTCATCACATCTTTCCCCGCCTGTTAATAAAATCACCCTTGTGGTTTGCACTTCCATCTTTGTGTATCGTACCTTATTCTGCACCGCGGTGGTCCTCCCAGCCATCGCTTCACTTCCCTCTTCCTTACCCTCCAGGGAATTTTCGACGCTCCGCCTGACCCCAACTTAGTGTTCCTAGGTCCTTTTAAGTCTAGTTCCTCCACCCATTTTTCCGGGTTCTTTCTAGGTCCCACCCACACGTAGCTACTCCTGCCACCCCTCGTCTGATATGAAGTGACTTACTGTAAAAAGAAAAATAGGGAGGGGGACAAGAGGCGCAATAGTGCCCTATCACTGATGACACTTGTGTAAGGTGGTGGTGCTGTGAAGCTGCTCACCTGGTCCAGTTGTGATCCCCACAACTGGTTTGAAGGCGTTTTGGAATCAATGTTCCAGCTGCTGCAGGACCTCCACCGACCACTGGATAGTGGTTTGAATCCAAGACAATGATGGGAGTGCTGGTGTGTCACGGTCCGCGCTGCTGTGGCATGAATAAACTCACCAAAGAGACAGCAGTTATTCCATCCTTTATTTCCTCCTCTCTCCTACGCGTTTCAGCGCCACACCCGGCGCCTTCCTCAGGGACATCCTGGATGTCCCTGAGGAAGGCGCCGGGTGTGGCGCTGAAACGCGTAGGAGAGAGGAGGAAATAAAAGGATGGAATAACTGCTGTCTCTTTGGTGAGTTTATTCATGAAGTGACTTAGGCTCATGGTCGGAGTGTGTGTGTGTGGGTGTTTGTGCGGAGTGACCGTCCTACCTATCCCAGCTGCAGTTTCCTCTGTGGCCACATGGTCACAGGGGCGCCACATGTGCTACTCCTCTAGACCTGTCTTCTGCCTGCTACAATATCGGTGCTCCTCCTCCCAGATCTGTCCTCTGTCTTCTACATTACTCTGTGCTCCTGCTCCTAGATCTGTCCTCTGCCTTCTACATTACTCTGTCCTCCTCCTCCTAGACCCGTCCTCTGCCTTCTACATTACTCTGTCCTCCTCCTCCTAGACCCGTCCTCTGTCTTCTACATTACTCTGTCCTCCTCCTTCTAGACCTGTCCTCTGTCTTCAACATAATTGACCTCTCCTTCCTACTTCAAATTCTCTCGTCTCTTCGTCCTTGGTGTCAAAGACCTCGCCATATCCTCATACCTTTCTGACCGTACATTTAGTGTTTCCCACTCCCACACGACCTCCTCATCCCACCCTCTACCTGTTGAAGTCCCACAAGGCTCTGTCTTGGGGCCCATACTCTTCTCCATCTATACCCTTGGCCTAGGACAACTCATACAGTATCACCTGTACGCTGATGACACTCAGATCTACTCCTCTGGCCCAGATGTCACCTCTCTGCTGTCCAGAATCCCGGAGTGTCTGTCATATCCTCCTTCTTCACCTTCGCTTCCTAAAGTTCAACGTTGACAACTCCAAACTCATTAAGTTTCCTACATCTCACATATCTTCCCTACCCAATCTATCATGGTAAATTACATCATGCTCTCGCCTGTACCAGAAATCCGCTGTCTTGGAGTAACCCTTGACTCTGCCCTGTCCTTCAAAATGCACATCCAAGCTCTCGCCACCTCCTGTCGCCTCCAGCTCAAAAATATTTCCAGAATCCGTCCCTTCCTCAACCTTCAATCTGCTAAAATGCTTGTACACACCCTCATCATCTCCTGCCTTGACTATTGCAACCTCCTCCTCTGTGGCCTCCCTGCTAACACTCTTGCACCTCTCCAGTCTGTCCTTAACTCTGCTGCCCGACTAATCCACCTCTCTCCTCGCTACTCCTGTTTCTCCCCTCTGCAAATCCCTCCAATGGCTTCCAATTCACCATCAAATCCAGTTCGAACTACTTACACTGACCTACAAAGCCGTCCATAACCTGTCCCCTCCCTAGATATCCAAACTAATCTTCGACTATCTCCCCTCACGTAATCTTCGATCCTCTCAAGACCTCCTTGTCTCCTCCACACTTATTTCTCCTGATTATCTCCCATCCTCTGGAATTCTGAACCCCAACTCGTCTGATTATCCATCACCCTCTGATCCTTCAGACATAAGCTGAAAATCCATCTCTTCAGAAAAGCTTACAGCCTGCAATGACCCCACTTCCACTTCACCACCACCGGAGCTGCCGCCCAAACACCACTGGAGTGGCCACGTCACCACCACCAGAGCTGCCGCCTCACCACCACCAGAGCTGCCCCCTCCTCACCACCACTAGAGAGGCCACCTCACCACCACTAGAGAGGCCACCTCACCACCACTAGAGAGGCTACCTCACCAACACCGTGGGGCAACCTCAAGACCACCAGAGTGGAACCTCCCAAACAACAGAGCGGCAACCTCGCCACCACCAGAACGGCCACCTCACCACCACCAAGCGGCCATCTCACACCAATGGAGTGACAACCTCACCTCCACTGGAGTGACCACCTCACCAGCACTAGAGAGGCCACTTCATCACCACTAGAGCAGCAACCTCATTACGACCCCCACTGGAGCTGCTCCAACTGCCAGTCTATTGTCCCCTTCCCCATTCTCCTGTAACATGTAAGCCTGCAAGGGCCAGGTCCTCTCCCCTCAGTACCAATCTGTCATTGTAATTTATATATGTACCAGATGTGGACCCGATGCTATGGCATTGGGAGGGTGTTGTCTGAATGCTGTCCCTTCCCTGTGCAGTGTCTCTCTCTCCCCTCTGTGGCTGTCTCACTCCCCTCTGTGGCCGTCTGTCTCCCCTCTGTGGCTGTGTGTCTCTTCTGTGGCTGTCTCTCTTTTGTGGCTGTCTCTCCCCTCTGTGCTGTGTGTTCCCTCTGTGGCAGTCCATTCCCTCTGTGGCAGTCCATCCCCTCTGTGGCAGTCTCTCCCCTCTGTGGCAGTCTCTCCCCTCTGTGGCTGTCTCTTCCTCTCTTTGGCTGTCTCTTCCCTTCTGTGGCCATGTGCCCCCTCTGTGGCAGTCTCTCCCTTCTTTGGCAGTGTCTCCTCTCTGTGGCTGTCCCCCATCTCTCTGGCTGTATCGCTCCCCTGTGTAGCTGTTTGTCCCCTGTCACAGTCTCACCTTTCTGTGGCAGTCTCTCCTTTCTGTGGCAGTCTCCCCCCTGTGTGGCTGTCTGTCCTCTAAGTGTTTGTCCCCTCTGGCAATCTCTTCCCCCTGCTGTCCCTCTTCCCCTGTGCTGTGCTGAGTGCAGTACGGGATTGCCACAGATGTGTAGTGATGTCCCCTCTGTGGCTCTCTCCATTCTGTGGCAGTCTCTCCCTTCTGTGGCTGTCTCTCCACTCTGTGGCAGTCTGTCCCTTCTGTGGCAGTTTGTCCCCTCTGTGGCAGTCTTTCCCTTCTCTGGCTGCCTCTCTCCCCTCTGTTGCTGTCTCTGAGGCTGTCTCTCTCCCCTCTTTGACTGCTTCTCCCTTCTGTGGCTGTCTCTCCCCTGTGTGGCTGTCTCTCCCTTCTATGGTTGTCTCTTCCCCTTTGTGGCTGTCTCTCTCCACTGTGACTGTCTGTCCCTTCTGTGGCATTCTCTCCCTTCTGTGGCTATCTCTTCCTTCTATGGCTATCACTCCCCTCTGTGGCTGTCTGTCTCCCTATGCACCTGTCTCTTACCCTCTGTGGCCATGTGCCCACTCTGCGGCAGTCTCTCCTCTCTGTGGCTGTCTTTTTCCCTCTGTGGCTGTCTGACCCCTTTGTGGCTGTCTGTCCCTTCTGTGGCAGTCTCTCCTTCTGTGGTAGTCTCCACTTTCTGTGGCATTCTCTCCTCTATGTGGCTGTCTGTCCCCTCTGTGTCTATCCCCTCTGCACGTCTCTTCCCCCTGCTGCCTCTCCTACCCTGTGCCGCACTGCGTGAAGTGTGGGACTGTCACAGACTTTTTTAGTGATATCTCCTCTGTGGCTCTCTCTCATTTGTGGCAATCTCTCCCTTCTGTGGCTGTCTATCCTTTTTGTGACAGTCTGTCCCTTCTGTGGCAGTCTGTCCCCTCTGTGGCAGTCTGTCCCCTTTGTGGCAGTCTGTCCCTCCTGTGGCTGTTTCTCTCCCCTCTATGAGTGTCTCTGAGGCTGTCTCTCTCCCCTATGTGACTATTTCTCACCTCTGTGGCTATCTGTCCCCTCTGTGACTGTCTCTCTCCCTTCTGTAGCAGCCTGTCCTCCCTCTGTGGCAGTCTCTTCCTTCTGCGGCTGCCTCTCTCCCCTCTGTGGCTATTTCTGAGGCTCTCTCTCCCCTCTGTGGCTGTCTCTCCCCTCTAAGACTGTCTCTCTAACTTCTTTGGAAGTCTGTCCCCCTCTGTGGCAATCTCTTCCTTCTGTGGCTGTCTCTGAGGCTGACTATCTCTTTCCTCTGTGGCTGTCTCTCGCTTCTGTGACTGTCTCTCCTCTCTGTGGCTGTTCTCCCTTCTGTGGCAGTCTGTCCACCCTCTGTGGCAGTCTCTCCCCTCTGTGGCAGTCTGCCTCCCTTCTGTGACTGTCTCTCTCATTTCTGTGGCAGTCTCTCCTCTCTGTGCTGTCTCTCCTCTGTGTGTCTGTCTCTACCCTCTGTGGCTGTCTGTCTCCCCTCTCCCCTCTGTTGCAGTCTCGTCCTTCAGTGGCAGTCTTTCCCTTCTGTGGCTTTCTCCCCTCTGTGGCTGTCTCTCTCCCCCCTTTGGCTGTCTCTCCGTTCTGTGACTGTCTGTCACCTCTATGGCTGTCTCTCCTTTATCTGGCTGTCTGTCCCCTCTGTGACTGTCTCTCTCCACTCTGTGGCTGTCTGTCCCCTCTGTGGCATGTCTCTCCCTTCTGTGGCAGTCTCTCCCTCTGTGGCAGTCTTTCCTCTCTGTGGCAGTCTCTCCCCTGTGTGGCTGTCTGTCTCCCCTCTGTAGCAATCTCTCCTTCTGTGGCAGTCTCTCCCTTCTGTGACAGTCTCTTTTTTTTGTGGCAGTCAGTCTCCCCACTGAGCAATTCCACATCGCAAAGTGAAAGTGGTTAATTGAGATAAGACCCTATATGCGCATTCTTTTTTTCGCAGTCTCCCCACTGTGGCTGTCATTCCCCTCTGTGGCTGTCTCTCTCCTTTATGGCAGTCTCTCCCTTCTGTGGGAGTATGTCCTTTCTGTGGGAGTCTCTCCTCTCTGTGGCAGTCTCACCCCTCTTTGGCTGTCTCTCTCCCCTCTGTAACTGTCTCTCCCTACTGTGGCAGTCTCCCCTCTCTGTGGCAGCCTCTCTCTTCTGTAGTTGTCTGTCCCCTCTGGTTGTCTCTTCTGCCGCTCCCCCTCTAACTGTGTGCCGCACTAGTGCAGTGTGAAACTGGCACAGTTCTGTAGTGATGTCACAGTCATGTGATCAGTCACGTGACTGTGGCATCACCAAAGGTCCTGTAGGCACCGAAGGCAAAGAGGTGAGTCAGAAGTTGGGGGGGGGGGGGGGATCGGACAGACTTCTGGGAGCAGGAGGGGGGAATGCTAGTAGTGTGAGGTAAATGTGTGCAGAGGCCGACGTTAGGATCCATATTCTTACACCCATCACTTGGGTGTACAAGTATGGCGGCCGGAAGTGACATGGGCGGACAACCAGATGGAAGTGGAGGAGCCATATATAAATATAAATAGATTCTGTATGTAACCCCTTCTCATGTACAGCACACCATGGAATCAATGGTGCTTTACAAATAAATAATCATTTTAATGGAATGGCAGTCATGCAGGCGTATAACCAACATTATCAAATCAACTCATTTCAATAGGATTTTATATTCGCTTGTGGAATTTTGGAAACAATTACTATTATTTATTTTTTTTATTTACATTATTTTCAAGTAATGTCAGAAGTAACTTAGTCTAAGTTCACATGTCCAGTAATAGTCCGTTATCCAGCACAATCCGTTCTGCAAAAATTGATTTCTACAGGATCCATTTTATAACATTGGAGTCTATGGAGAACAGATCCAGTAACTGATCGCTATTGATCTTCCCTTTTCAAGCTGATCCAGTAAGAAAAAAACAAATCCTTTGTGGTTGTGGGTTTGGTGTGATTGTGTGTGTGGTTGTGTGTGTGGTTGTGGGTGTGGTTGTGGTGTGGGTGTGTTGTGATTGTGATGTGGTTGTGGTGGTGGGTATGGTGTGGTTGTAGTGTGGTGTGGGTTTGGTGTGATTGTGTGTGTGGTTGTGTGTGTGGTTGTGGGTGTGGTTGTGGTGTGGGTGTGTGTTGTGATTGTGATGTGGTTTGTGGTGGTGGGTTATGGTGTGGTTGTAGTGTGGGTGTGGGTTTGGTGTGATTGTGGGTGTGGTTGTGTGTGGTTGGGTGTGTGTGGGTGGTGAATGTGGTTGTGGTATGTGTGGTGTTGTGTGGTGATTGTGGGTGTGGTTGTAGTTGGGCTGTTGGTGTGGTTGTGGGTGCTGGTGTGGGAGTGGTTGTGGGTGTGGGTAGTTATGGGTGCTGGTGAGGTTGTGGTGTGGTTGTGGGTTGATGGTTGTGGGTGCTGATGTGGGTGCTGGATGGTTGTGGTTGTAGTGTGGTTGTGGTAGTATGTTCTGTTCCGTTCTATTCTGTTTCTGGAAGAATTGCTACTGGTTTGGTGTATAGTGGAAACTTCCTTGTTGTATCTTCTCTCCTGCTTGTATTTGTTTTCTCCAAATCACATTTGTATTCTCCCTGTGTGTGAGTGCTGAGAGCTTGTGTTTGGTTCCTCTTGTCTGTCTTTATCTGTGGGTATCATTACTTCTCAGCTCTGGGGTGGGTGAGAATCAGCACAGGGCTGAGCAGGAGCAGGGCCAGGGTGGAGACTCAGGCCTCTCCACCATCAGGAGTTCCCCTGAGATAGGGAAAGTTCAGGGGTCCCTAGCTTTAAAGGCAGATCAGGTGCCCCGGTTCCCCTATAACCCCAAGTCATCCTGACAATTTTTTGTTGTGTTTTTGGTGTCATTTGTCAACAGTACTTATTTAATAGAGTTAGTTTAATCATAATCATCATGACGATGATGTTGTTGCAAGTTTGAAGAAAGTTGGTAAAACTTTAGTCTACATTATGTTCCTAATGGTACATACCCAACGCAAACAAGATCCCAGAGCCAGGTCTCATGGTAACATTTCCTGACCGTATCTGTCTTGCAGGGTATAGGGATTTCAAGTTGTGCCTCCTGCGCTTCTTCTACTGTGGAAATTTGTAAAAGTTGAACTTTAGATTCAGAAAATATTATACATTTAAAATGGCTGCGTACTTTACCGTATCTCAAATTCTTTACAGAGAGTTTTGCTTCGAATTTATGTAGAATTTTTCAAACTATTCACAGCAGTGCTCATGCACATGCTATGTATAGTACAAGCAATTGGATGATCGCCTGTTCAAGTCCCCCTTACGTGAACTAACAAATACAATAAAAAGTGAGAGAATTTTAAAAAATGTAAAAAAAATTTTTTATAGTTTAAATCACCCCAATTTTCCCACTTTAAAAAGAAAATAATAATAATAATAATACACATATTTGGTATTGTTATGTCCATAAAAGCCCAATCTATCAAAACCTTAAATTAACGAACCCGATCAGTATACGACGTAATGAGAAAGAAAATCAAAACGTCAGATTTAAGCTATTTTTCAGTTGACGCAACATTGCAATAAAAGGTCAAGAAAACATCGTATCTACCCCAAAATGGGATCAGTAAGGCGTCGGCTCAGGCTGAAAAAAATAAGCCGTCACGCAGCCCCAGATCCCGATACATGAGAACGTTACAGGTTGCGGAAAATGTCGAGAAAAAAAATCATCAACATTAACATAAATAAACACATGAATATAGATCACTGTGTTTAACTTTTTGATGACATTCTAATACATTGAGATGCACCTAGGTATATGGTAAAATAAATGATTTTATTCAAAAGTGCAACTCGTCCCACGAAAAACAAGCTTATGGCTCTTGGAAGAAGAAGAGGAAAAAAATGGAAATAGGCCTAGATGGCAAGAGATTATAAAGAACCACTGGTACAAATAGACACAATAAAAGCAACAAATAAAAGGGAAAACTATTTAAAAAAACCAACAAACAAAAATACTTAATCATTGAAGATTGTTAGTGTGTGTAGGGGTGCAGATGCCTGCACAAAACAGGTTTCACACTACTGGTTTTTGTAATCAGGGTGAATCCAGTTGCACCCCTATCCGATTGCTCCCCATGGACTTTCAATGGGGATGCAGAACGTTGAATACAGTTCCAGGGGGATCCAGGTGTCACCGATTTTTGGCCGATATCAAAAACCCAAAATGTTGCGAATTTGGTACTCGGTTAAAACCCGGAAGCACTCGGATCCATCGCTATCTGGGGGCATTGAAATGGAGCTCTGTGATCCCACTGAATCCGGACACCATGTCCGGGTTTTTTGACTGAGCATTCCCAGAACCCAGTTTAAATTGACATACCCACTAGGGGGCATGTCATTTTTTCCGGATCCGTCAAAAAAAAAGTACACAACCGGATGCAACCGCACTGGTAATATGCTGGATCCGTGAAAAAAGAACACAACCCGATGCAAGTAGGTGCTACTGCACCGTAATATGCCGGATCTGTCAAACAAAGTACACAACGCAACTAATGCTACCACCAGTAATAGCCGCACATCAAAAAAAATACACACGATCAACTAGATGCTACCGCACCGGTATTACGCTGGATCCATCAAAAAAAGTACACAACCGGATGCAACTGGATGCTCACGCACCGGTTTATTCCAGATCTATTTAAAACAGTACACAATCTGATGTAACGGGATGCTACCACACCAGTATTACACTGGATCCATCAAAAAAAGTACACAACTTGATGCAACTGGATGTTGCCGCACCGGTTTTACGTGGAATATGTCAAAAAAGTACACAACAGGATGCTACCGCACTGGTAATATGCCGGATCCATAAAAAAAGAACACAACCCAATGCAACTGGATGCTATCGCACCGGTATTACGCGGATCCATCAAAAAAAGTACACAACCTGATGCAACTGATACCACTGTTCCTGATATAAAAAGTCACAACTGATACAACTGATCTACCCCACCGGTCTTAAATCGGATCCGTCAAAAAAAGTAATCAACCCATGTAACTGGATGCTACCGCACTGGTATTATGGCGGATCCATCAAAAAAGTACACAACCTGATGCAACTGGATGCTACCGCAGTGGTCTTGTGCAAAATATGTCAAAAAAGTACACAACTTAATACAACTGGATGTTAGCGCACGGTATTATGCCGGATTCATCAAAAAAAGTACACAACTTGATGCAATGAGATGTGATCGCACCAGCATTACGCTGATCCATCAAAAAAAATTACACCACCTGATGCAACTGGATGGTACTGCACCGGTATTATGCCAGATCCGTCAGCCGGATGAGTGATAATACCGGTGCGGTAGCATCCAGTTGCATCAGGTTGTGTACTCTGTTTGCCGGATCCTGCATAATACCGGTGTGGTAGCATCAATTTGCATCCGGTTGTGTACTTTGATGGATCCTGCATAATACCGGTGCGGTAGCATCCAGTTGCATCAGGTTGTGTACTTTGACGGATCTGGCGTAATACCGGTGCGGTAGCATCCAGTTGCATCAGGTTGTGTACTTTGACGGATCTGGCGTAATACCGGTGCGGTAGCATCCAGTTGCATCAGATTGTGTACTTTTTTTTTATGGATCCTGCATAATACCGGTGCGGTAGCATCCAGTTGCATCAGGTTGTGTACTTTGCCGGATTCTGCATGATACCGATGTGGTAGCATCCAGTTGCATCAGGTTGTGTACTTTGCCGGGTCCTGCATAACACCGGTGCGGTAGCATCCAGTTGCATCAGGTTGTGTACTTTGCCGGATCCTGCATAACACCGGTGCGGTAGCATCCAGTTGCATCAGGTTGTGTACTTTCTTTTCCGGATCCTGCATAATACCGATGCGGTAGCATCCAGTTGCATCAGGTTGTGTACTTTGTTTGCCGGATCCTGCATAATACCGATGCGGTAGCATCCAGTTGCATCAGGTTGTGTACTTTGCCGGATCCTGCATAACACCGGTGCGGTAGCATCCAGTTGCATCAGGTTGTGTACTTTCTTTTCCGGATCCTGCATAATACCGATGCGGTAGCATCCAGTTGCATCAGGTTGTGTACTTTTTTTGACGTATCCTGCATAATACCGGTGGCGGTAGCATCCAGTTGCATCAGGTTGTGTACTTTGTTTGACGGATTGAAATTGTAACATTGGGAATGAGGGTTTACGAATCTCCTTTACACGCTGTGACTTTATGATGCAGATATCACCACTGATTTAACTCTTTCCAATGTATAATAATAAAAATAATAAACATAATAATGATGTAAAGCAACCAGGTCAAAATACATGTCTAACCGGCAAGAAATAGAATGTCAAGGCAGCGTTTCGGCTTCTTCGGCGGCTGCTTGCAGTCAGTATTCGTCAGTATTTTCAGACCAACATCCTGTTATACACAAAGAAGAAGATAAAGGAGAAATACTTAAAGGGATTCTAAAATAAAAACATATCTTATATGTAGACAACAATCACATTAACAAGCATTTCTCAACCAATCAAAAAAAAAAACCTTACAACGGCACGAATTCAAAGAAAAACATAGAAGTTGCTGCATTTTTTTTTTTAAAAAAGAGAGAGATAGGGAGAGGAAGCCATATCCAAGACTGTATTAAAGCCAAGGCAGGGAATGCAGCAGCCATTTTATGGTGAATATGGATGGTGAGAGGATGTCACAGCTTAGCCATAGAGATAGGGAGAGGAAGTCATATTGAAGCCTGTATAAAAGCTGAGGCAGGGAATGTAGCAACCACTTTATGATGAATGTGTATTGTGAAAGATCCTCTCAGCTTAGCCATAGACATAGGGATAGGGATATTGAAGCCTGTATCAAAGCTAAGGAAGTGAATGCAGCAGCCACTTTATGGTGTGGATGGTGGGAGGACATCATAGCTCAGCCATAGAGATAGAGAAAGGAAGCCATATCAAGGCCAGTATAAAAGCTGAGGTAGGGAATGCAGCAGACAGTTTATGGTGAATGTGGATGGAGAAAGGACATCTCAGGTTAGCACAGAGATAGGAAAAAGAAGCCATGGCAAAGTCTGTATAGAAGCCGAGACAGGGAATGCAGCAGACACTTTATGTTGAAGGTGGATGGTGAGAGAACATCACAGCTTAGCCATAGAGATAGGGAGAGGAAGACATAGCAATGCCTGTATAAAAGCTGAGACAGGGAATGCAGCAGCCACTTTATGGTAAATGTGGATGGCGAGAGAACGTCACAGCTCAGCCATAGAAATGGGGAATGGAATCCATAATGATGCCTGTAAAAAAGCTGAGATAAGGAATGCAGCAGCCACTTTATTATGATTGTGTATGGTGAGAGGATATCTCAGCTCAGCCACAGAGATAGGGAAAGTAAGAAATAGCAAAGCATGTATAATAGCCAAGACAGGGAACGCAGCAGCCACTTTATGGTGAATGTAAATGGTGAGATTAGTCATAGAGTCCTAGAGAGTAGGAGAGGAAGCCATAAAATACTGAAGAAACTGAACAGATGGTGTGAAGAGGACAAGAAGGTAGCTGTAGTCTGGATATTTTACATACCTGAAATAAAGTGGCCACGTCCACAAAATCATTTCCCCCATCTCGTTTACGGTTAAAAGGCCACCAGCAGATGAAGGAGTACTCCGAGACGGCGTCCGGATATCCACCTCTTATTGAATCTTGGAACAAGTCAAACACCTGGAAGGGAGACATTGTAGAATACATTGTTACTCATTAAAGGGACCCTGACACATTGAACAAACGGTCCATTCTGCCGGCAGCCTGATGTACAGGAGTCCCGGAGGAGCGGAGCAGAGGTGTGCAGGGTTGTGGGCCTCATTCACACGTCTGCCTTTCACCAATGTCTTCTATCTGTGTTTTCCAATGATTGGTCAATACTGTGCTTTGTCCAAACATTGATGACAATCTGATCCAAAACACTGGTGAAAGTCGTTCAGTGAAAACCAAACATGTCATTTTTATTCTTTTTTCATTCCTGCTCGTTCTTAGCTTAGATGTCAAGGGGGTGGTTCTAATTATTGATTGCAGGCTTCCATGTTTTCAGGGACTCTGTCAGGTCATTTTCCAGTATGATACTAATATTATCCTTGAATAGTGCTCAGGCAGCCCTTTCAGAATATGTAAAAATCATTACTGTACCCTTTGTAGTTCTCTTGCTATAAGCACCTTCACACCCAGCAGGCAGCTGCTTCACTACTCCGGTCAATTACTTTCACTGTTTAATAGTCTGCAGTATGTAAATGTTCATTTATTATTCCTTCCTTCCTGGGCAGCTTGTCACACACTGATATTCGCTGACTATCTGCAGTCTATTTTAAATGCTGCTCTGATTAGATATGTGTGAATTTCTTCTGGAACTGCATGAGTTAATGTCAGTTTTGCTGAAAGTGGTCTGATGTCATTAATAGAGTTAGTTTCTTCTTGGTCCCTGAGCTGTGAAGACGCAGGTGCTGTGGTGCTGTAGTCTTTCCACGTTCATTCCAGGAGAGACCTCACTCCTCATGGTTTTTGAATTTTTGTTACTCTGTATGGTCTCATATTGTCCGTACATGTCCCCTCCGAATTGTAAAGTGCTGAGTAATATGTTGGCGCTATATAAATAAAATTATTATTATTATTATTCCTTGCCTTGGGAGTTGCTGTGGTTTCCTGATCCATGGGTGAAGGTAGGGGCTCTCAGCCTTAGGGATTTTCAGGAGCTTAAGGGGAAGGGTAGTGACTCGGACCTCCTCACCTTCAGAGGTACCCCCGAGAGCAGGGCGAGCAAGGGTTGCTCAGTCTAAGGGTCTGAATTACCTTCGCCCTCCTCACCATCATGTTTCCGCATTCCCTAACCGTTATTTTATCCATTAAGCATGGCACAGCTATTTCCTCCCTCCCACTGTACTCTGTGCTACACTTCTAGTTTCATTTTCCTGTCCTGCAAGCTGCATCTGATGGAGAGGGAGAGGTGGCAGGCACATATCTGATATCTGATAGCTCAGCAAAGTAAGGCAATATCCTCCATTTGTTGCTCTGAGCAAAAGAGGGGCTGTCTGTGAGAGATTCTGTGTGTTTATTTGCACATTTGTATTGCTGCAGCCCCCCATTTGAGTGATTTCTACTGAACTTTCCTTGTGTGCAGTGCAGTAATATCACTACATGAAAATTCATTCCATGGGGAGTGTGCAGCAGAGAATTAAGTGATCACTCACTGACTAAACATTTATTTTGCTGCATACAAGTAGTGCAGAGACAGAAGGATACAGCCCCCCCCCATGTGAGTGATTTCTAGTGAACTTTCCTTGTGTCCAGTGAAGTGATGTTACTACATGAATATTCATTCCCTGGGGAGTGGGAAGCGGAGAATTAAGTGATCACTCACTGTGATTGAACATTTGTTTTGCTGCATACAAGGAGAGCAGATGCAGAAGGAAACAGCCCCCCATGTGAGTGATTTCTAGTGAACTTTCCTTGTGTCCAGTGCAGTGATGTTACTACATGAATATTCATTCTCTGGGGAGTGGGCAGCAGAGAACTAAGTGATCACTCACTGTGATTGAACATTTGTTTTGCTGCATACAAGGAGAGCAGATACAGAAGGATACAGTTCCCCCATGTGAGTGATTTCTAGTGAACTTTCCTTGTGTCCAGTGCGGTGATGTTACTACATGAATATTCATTCTCTGGGGAGTGGGCAGCAGAGAACTAAGTGATCACTCACTGTGATTGACAGATAGAATGAATCTCTTTTTTTGCAGTTTACAGAGGATAGGGGGCAGTATAAATATAAGAAATACATGAATAGATTGAGCTTCACCAGCGGAATTGGAAAATTATATCAGTTACACATGGATTTTTGACAGATTCCCTTTAAGTGTATACAGTCAGTAAGTGCATTCCCAATTTCTTTCTGATTTTCTGTACCAATTTCTGTCTGAGGATCCCCTATGTTTTTCCACTGTTCTAGGGCTAATCCCATCCAATTTGTAGATTATATCACCAGTCACCACCCAAGTCGTAGTGTACATTTGACTGTTTCTTACCTTGTCTGCAGTCAGCTCCTTGTCTTCGTTGACGCTTTTACCCACGGCTCGGATTGCACACACAGATCCAGGCGAGGAACATACGATGAGATCCAGCCTATCTTTCGGCAGGGCAACTGGCCGTGAAAATTTCAACGTAGCCTGTCAATCCAAGACAAGAGACGATAGGCACAAAGGAGTAAGAAACCCGGTGTGACATCTCAGACTCTGTAGAGGTTTACGACTTTACGCATTAAACAAAATAGCCTGGTAGATTTAGCAAGAATGTTACACTAAGGCCACGATCACATGTTCAGTTTTTGGTCAGTTTTTGTAGCCAAAATAAGGAGTGGATGAAAAATACAGAAGTGGTGACGTGTTTCTATGAACCTCAACACGCCAGAAGGTTGGAACAGTGGGGATCTCAGTACACGAATGTTAATAATTAGGGGCTCTGATTCCCCTTGACAAGTAAATCTATGAGTCCGACCTTGGAGATAGAGGAGAGCAGTATTAATCCCTTCACCCCCTGGTGATTTGGGGGCAGTGAATGTATATGGCTTGGAAAATTAGAACACAAGAATATTTTTCGAGATTCAGGACATGACATTTCTCAATGTATTTCCAAGACACTGAAAGGATTGTCTACATTGTGTTCCTTATTTGTCTCAAGCTCCATTGGCCGAACCAAAGACTCTATCAAGATCCAAGAAAATAAGGATGCTTTATACACCAAATCAAAGGTCTCACCCAATTTGGGAAACACTTTTCTACATTGAAGATCAGTCGGTCGGCAGTCACAGCGCCATGATTCAGCAGCAGGAAGCCCACCATCTTGGGAGCAGGTCCAAAGTCCGATGTGAAAGTGACCGGGACCGTGATAAATCCACAGAGGGCTGGAGACGGAGTAGAGGGGCAATGTTAGACGTGTCATCTAAGTATCATTTACTAACATTATGGGTATTTTACATTGGTTGGGGGTCTTTGCATGAGATTCTGGACTTAAGGGTCAGATCAGGTTAGCAGGAGCTCAACTGAGAAACCATCGATTGTGACTATATATCCACATTTTATTATGCCATTAATATAAGGGGCTACTTTATTTTGTTTTTTAATCTTGAACCTAAGAAAAAACAGACATGTGGTTGTTAACTACCTACTTGTTCTACCCGATGCCGATCTCTGCCGGTTAAGAGCGATCAAGGACCGGTCATGCCGGAAATCCTATGGCTTTCACTGACGTGATATCAACACACCATCTGTTTCTCTTCTGCTCTGTTTATGGGGCACCATTGCCGATGTCATGCTGATTAACAGCTGGCTCCTTGCTGACCAACTGATGTCAATGAGCACGATGCCGGCATCCACACCCAACAGAGCAACGTCATAGAGGAAGAGCTGCTTTGATGGCGTGAAGCAGCAAAATCGCTGGCAGGAGTGATCCATGACTGCTCTGAGCCGGCAGGGCGGTAGCAACCAGCTACCTGATACTTCTTAGACATATGAGGAAATAAAATTGTCACAAATAAGTTATTAATGTAAAGATTTTGGCCATAATGGCTCAGTCATACTGATTTAATGGAGTCTAGTGGAAATAATTTGCAGCCTAGTTCTTGTTTAATTTACCCTAGAAATCTTGGTGAAATAGCCTCTTCGGTCATCGGGGTGGGACTGTGGGTAGGGTATTTGGCTCTGGTGTGGCCCCGTATGCATAATGGTTATGACAGAGACGAAGACCACAACCACAGTCCTGCCCCACAGTCCTGGCCCAATGCAGTTGTTTATTACATCAGTACAACAGGGCCATTATGACCATACCTTTACTTTAACAGGTTAAATCTTGATGACAGGTTCTCTTTAAGGAGATTTCCTTATCAACAGTGACCAGGGATCACAAATATCTACAGGGAACACCCAAAGGAGGTCTGATCAATTTGAATATCCCTTTCCCTGACAACCTGACCAAAGCAGAATACACAAGTCACCTAGTACTGAATATAGTTAGGGTAATGGTACCAAAACAATAAAGAATGCAAAATAATAATGAGATTATCCATACGGACCCCGAGGTGATGTGCTAAAGGAATATTCATAGAGCCATTCCTTATTACATATAGTGCATCCTCAGTATTTTGTATGACATTGTACCTTGTTAAATACAGTATTTTCCTTAAATATGTAACGTGCTACCCCTTATTACATACAATGCCTTATCTTAAAAATGTATAGGACATACAATCACATCTCTTATTATGTATTGTCCAGTATTGACGCTTATCATTTAAGGCTCTGTCCCTTATTACATACAGTGTCCTCTTCTATTAACTATAACATCCCCCTTATTACATAGAGTACGTCCTCGACATTATGTATAACATCACCACTTAGTAGCGCTATCCCTTATTGCATACAATGCCCTCCCTTATTAAGATTTATGACATACAATGTCATATCGTTTTATCTCTTATGACATGTAGTGACCTATAATTTGTATATCATTGTTTCATAACATATATTAAGTTGTCTCTTTTTGTATAAAGCTCTGTCCCTTATTACATACAGTGTCTTCCTTTATTATTTTTAAGTTCATTCTTTAATATATTTAGGATAGGATTTTCTTTCTTATACATAGTATCTCTCTCATTATGCGTTGCATGATCTTTTTCATTATCTACTGTATAATTCCCTCTCTTTTGTCAGACAGTGTCCTGCATTAATATTATAAGCTGTGTCCACTCTATACATTGTACAGTATTCTCATATATCATGCCATCTATACATACAGTGTTTTTCTTTATGATGTATAATGCCGTACCTTAACACATACAGGGTTCTATGTTATATACTATATGCACTTACGGTCACTTTCGTCTCCAACAATTGTTATTTGTCCATAGAGCATGATCCCATTTTTCCCTATAATCTGTGAGAGACAAATAATGAGAAGAATAGATGCAATGTACCCAACATTGTAGCCATGATTTAAAATATATATAATACCATAACTACTATAATACTGCCCCTATGTACAAGAATATAACTACTATAATACTGCCCCTATGTACAAGAATATAACTACTATAATACTGCTCCTATGTACAAGAATATAACTACTATAATACTGCTCCTATGTACAAGAATATAACTACTATAATACTGCCCCTATATACAAGAATATAACTACTATAATACTGCTCCTATATACAAGAATATAACTACTATAATACTGCTCCTATGTACAAGAATATAACTACTATAATACTGCCCCTATATACAAGAATATAACTACTATAATACTGCTCCTATGTACAAGAAAATAACAACTATAATACCGCTCCTATGTACAAAAATATAACTGCTATAATACTGCCCCTATATACAAGAATATAACTACTATAATACTGCCCCTATGTACAAGAATATAACTACTATAATACTGCCTCTATGTACAGGAATATAAGTACTATAATACTGACCCTATATACAAGAATATAACTACTATAATACTGCCCCTATGTACAAGAATATAACTACTATAATACTGCCCCTATATACAAGAATATAACTACTATAATACTGCTCCTATGTACAAGAATATAACTACTATAATACTGCTCCTATATACAAGAATATAACTACTATAATACTGCCCCTATGTACAAGAATATAACTACTATAATACTGCCCCTATATACAAGAATATAACTACTATAATACTGCCCCTATGTACAAGAAAATAACAACTATAATACTGCTCCTATGTACAAAAATATAACTACTATAATACCGCCCCTATATACAAGAATATAACTACTATAATACTGCTCCTATGTACAAGAATATAACTACTATAATACTGCTCCTATATACAAGAATATAACTACTATAATACTGCCCCCTATGTACAAGAATATAACTACTATAATACTGCCCCTATGTACAAGAATATAACTACTATAATACTGCCCCTATGTACAAGAATATAACTACTATAATACTGCCCCTATGTACAAGAATATAACTACTATAATACTGCCCCTATATACAAGAATATAACTACTATAATACTGCTCCCATATACAAGAATATAACTACTATAATACTGCTCCTATGTACAAGAATATAACTACTATAATACTGCCCCTATATACAAGAATATACCGTAACTACTATAATACTGCTCCTATGTACAAGAAAATAACAACTATAATACCGCTCCTATGTACAAAAATATAACTGCTATAATACTGCCCCTATATACAAGAATATAACTACTATAATACTGCCCCCTATGTACAAGAATATAACTACTATAATACTGCCTCTATGTACAGGAATATAACTACTATAATACTGCCCCTATATACAAGAATATAACTACTATAATATAATACTGCCCCTATGTACAAGAATATAACTACTATAATACTGCCCCTATATACAAGAATATAACTACTATAATACTGCTCCTATGTACAAGAATATAACTACTATAATACTGCTCCTATATACAAGAATATAACTACTATAATACTGCCCCTATGTACAAGAATATAACTACTATAATACTGCCCCTATATACAAGAATATAACTACTATAATACTGCCCCTATATACAAGTATATAACTACTATAATACTGCTCCTATGTACAAGATTATAACTACTACTAGATGGCGGCCCGATTCTAAAGAATCGGGTAGTCTAGAATCCATATATAGTTTATTTACTAATAGTTAGGGAGTGCGGTGAAATTGTGTGTATACAGAGGGCTCAGTGGTTAGCACTGTATGGTGGCTCAGTGGTTAGCACTGTATACGGTGGCTCAGTGGTGAGCACTGTATATGGTGGCTCAGTGGTTAGCACTGTATATGGTGGCTCAGTGGTTAGCACTGTATATGGTGGCTCAGTGGTTAGCACTGTATACGGTGACTCAGTGGTTAGCACTGTATATGGTGGCTCAGTGGTTAGCACTGTATATGGTGGCTCAGTGGTTAGCACTGTATACGGTGGCTCAGTGGTTAGTACTGTATATGGTGGTTCAGTGGTTCGCACTGTATATGGTGGCTCAGTGGTTAGCACTGTATATGGTGGCTCAGTGGTTAGCACTGTATATGGTGGCTCAGTGATTAGCACTGTATATGGTGGCTCAGTGGTTAGCATTGTATGGTGGCTCAGTGGTTGGCACTGTATATGGGGGCTCAGTGGTTAGCACTGTATATGGTGGCTCAGTGGTTAGCATTGTATGGTGGCTCAGTGGTTAGCACTGTATATGGTGGCTCAGTGGTTAGCACTGTACGGTGGCTCAGTGGTTAGCACTGTATATGGTGGCTCAGTGGTTAGCACTGTATATGGTGGCTCAGTGGTTAGCACTGTATGGTGGCTCAGTGGTTAGCACTGTATATGGTGGCTCAGTGGTTAGCACTGTATATGGTGGCTCAGTGGTTAGCATTGTATGGTGGCTCAGTGGTCAGCACTGTATGGTGGCTCAGTGGTTAGCACTGTATATGGTGGCTCAGTGGTTAGCACTGTATATGGTGGCTCAGTGGTTAGCACTGTACGGTGGCTCAGTGGTTAGCACTGTACGGTGGCTCAGTGGTTAGCACTGTATATTGTGGCTCAGTGGTTAGCACTGTATATGGTGGCTCAGTGGTTAGCACTGTATATGGTGGCTCAGTGGTTAGCACTGTATGGTGGCTCAGTGGTTAGCACTGTACGGTGGCTCAGTGGTTAGCACTGCACGGTGGCTCAGTGGTTAGCACTGTACGGTGGCTGAGTGGTTAGCACTGTATATGGTGGCTCAGTGGTTAGCACTGTATATGGTGGCTCAGTGGTTAGCACTGTACGGTGGCTCAGTGGTTAGCACTGTATATGGTGGCTCAGTGGTTAGCACTGTATATGGTGGCTCAGTGGTTAGCACTGTATATGGTGGCTCAGTGGTTAGCAGTGTATTTGATGGCTCAGTGGTTTTCACGGTGTGAAGGCTTAGTGGTTTGCACAGTGCGGTGGCTCAGTGGTTTTCACAGTGCGTTGGCTCAGTGGTTAGCACTGCGCTGAGTGGTCAGTGCAGCATGGAGGCAGAGTGGTATTCGCAAGATGGAGGCAGAGTGGTCAGCGCAGGATGGAGGCTCAGTGGTCAGTGCAGGATGGAGGCAGAGTGGTCAGCACAGGATGGAGGCTGAGTGGTCAGCGCAGGATGGAGGCTGAGTGGTCAGCGCAGGATGGAGGCTGAGTGGTTAGGACAGGATGGAGTGGTCAGCGCAGTATGTAGGCTCAGTGGTCAGCACAGGATGGAGGCTCAGTGGTCAGCACAGGATGGAGGCTGAGTGGTCAGCACAGGATTGAGTGGTCAGCACAGGATGGAGGATGAGTGGTCAGCACAGGATGGAGGCTCAGTGGTCAGCACAGGATGGAGGCTCAGTCGTCAGCGCAGAATGGAGGCTCAGTGGTTAGTGCAGAATGGAGGCTCAGTGGTGAGCGCAGGATGGAGGCAGTGTGGTCAGCACAGGAAGGAGGCAGAGTGGTCAGCACAGGATGGAGGCTGAGTGGTCAGCGCAGAATGGAGGCAGAGTGGTCAGCGCAGAAAGGAGGCAGAGTGGTCAGTGCAGGATGGAGACTGAGTGGTCAGCACAGGATGGAGTGGTCAGCGCAGGATGGAGGCTGAGTGGTCAGCACAGGATGGAGTGGTCAGCGCAGTATGGAGGCTCAGTGGTCAGCACAGGATGGAGGTTCAGTGGTGAGCACAGGATGGAGGATCAGTGGTCAGCACAGGATGGAGGCTCAGTGGTCAGCACAGGATGGAGTGGTCAGCACAGGAGTGAGTGGTCAGCAGAGGATGGAGGCTGAGTGGTCAGCGCAGGATGGAGGCAGTGTGGTCAGCACAGGAAGGAGGCAGAGTGGCCAGCACAGGATGGAGGCTGAGTGGTCAGCGCAGGATGGAGGGAGAGTGGTCAGCGCAGGATGGAGGCAGAGTGGTCAGTGCAGAAAGGAGGCAGAGTGGTCAGTGCAGGATGGAGACTGAGTGGTCAGCACAGGATGGAGTGGTCAGCGCAGGATGGAGGCTGAGTGGTCAGCGCAGGATGGAGGCTGAGTGGTCAGCACAGGATGGAGTGGTCAGCGCAGTATGGAGGCTCAGTGGTCAGCACAGGATGGAGGCTCAGTGGTGAGCACAGGACGGAGGCTCAGTGGTCAGCACAGGATGGAGGCTCAGTGGTCAGCACAGGAGTGAGTGGTCAGCAGAGGATGGAGGCTGAGTGGTCAGCGCAGGATGGAGGTTGAGTGGTTAGCGCAGGATGGAGGCTGAGTGGTCAGCGCAGGATGGAGGCTGAGTGGTCATCGCAGGATGGAGGCTGAGTGGTCAGCGCAGGATGGAGGCTGAGTGGTCAGCACAGGATGGAGGCTCAGTGGTCAGCACAGGATGGAGGCTGAGTGGTCAGCACAGGATGGAGTGGTCAGCGCAGGATGGAGGCTCAGTGGTCAGCACAGGATGGAGGCTCAGTGGTGAGCACAGGATGGAGTGGTCAGCACAGGATGGAGGCTGAGTGGTCAGCACAGGATGGAGGCTAAGTGGTCAGCGCAGGATGGAGGCTGAGTGGTCAGCACAGGATGGAGTGGTCAGCACAGGATGGAGGCTCAGTGGTCAGCACAGGATGGAGTGGTCAGCGCAGGATGGAGGCTCAGTGGTCAGCACGGGATGGAGGCTCAGTGGTTAGCGCGGGATGGAGGCAGAGTGGGCAGCGCAGGATGGAGGCAGAGTGGTGAGCGCAGGATGAAGGAAGAGTGGTCAGCGCAGGATGGAGGCTCAGTGGTCAGCGCAGGATGGAGGCTCAGTGGTCAGCGCAGGATGGAGGCTCAGTGGTCAGCACAGGATGGAGGCTGAGTGGTCAGCACAGGATTGAGTGATCAGTACAGGATGGAGGCTGAGTGGTCAGCACAGGATGGAGGCTCAGTGGTCAGCACAGGATGAAGGCTCAGTGGTCAGCACAGGATGGAGGCTCAGTGGTCAGCACAAGATGGAGGCTCAGTGGTCAGCGCAGAATGGAGGCTCAGTGGTTAGCGCAGGATGGAGGCTCAGTGGTGAGCGCAGGATGGAGGCAGAATGGTCAGCACAGGAAGGAGACAGAGTGGTCAGCACAGGATGGAGGCTCAGTGGTCAGCGCAGGATGGAGGCTCAGTGGTCAGCGCAGGATGGAGGCTCAGTGGTCAGCGCAGGATGGAGGCTCAGTGGTCAGCGCAGGATGGAGGCTCAGTGGTCAGCGCAGGATGGAGGCAAAGTGGTCAGCGCAGGAAGGAGGCAGAGTGGTCAGCACTGGATGGAGGCAGAGTGGTCAGCAGAGGATGGTGGCTCAGTGGTCAGCGCAGGATGGAGGCAGAGTGGTCAGCGAAGGAAGGAGGCAGAGTGGTCAGCGCAGGAAGGAGGCAGAGTGGTCAGCGCAGGAAGGAGGCAGAGTGGTCAGCACTGGATGGAGGCAGAGTGGTCAGCGCAGGATGGAGGCAGAGTGGTCAGCGCAGGACAGAGGGTGAGTGGTCAGCACAGGATGAGGCAGAATGGTCAGCGCAGGACAGAGGGCGAGTGGTCAGCGCAGGATGGAGGCAGAGTGGTCAGCGCAGGACAGAGGGTGAGTGGTCAGCCCAGGACGGAGGGTCGGTGGTGAGCGCAGGACTGAGGGTCGGTGGTGAGGACAGGACGGAGGGTTGGTAGTCAGGCCAGGACGGCGGCCATGTGGTCAGCAGACGACGGAGGCTCGGTGGTCAGCGCAGGACGGAGGCTTGGTGGGCAGCGCAGGACAGAGGCTCAGTGGTCAGGCCAGGATGGAGGCTCAGTGGTCAGCGCAGGCGAGGTGGGCGTAGCTAGGCGGGAGGGAGGCAAGGTGGGTGGAGCCTGGCGGAATCGCTGTGAGGTGGGCGGAGCCTGGGGGAGCCCCGGGAGGTGGGCGGAGATTGGTGTGAGCCTCGGGAGGTGGGCGGAGCTTGGCAGGAGCGCCGCGAGGTGGGCGGAGGTTGGGGGGGGAGCCCCTCAAGGTGGACGGAGCTTGGCGGGAGGCCCGCGAGGTGGGCGGGGTCAAGCGGGAGCGTTGCAGCGGGATGGCGGTGGGGTAAGTATACCGGAGACTGGTAGTGTGCATGAGAGTATGAGTGTGTGTGTGAGTGTGTGTGGGGGGGAGGGGTACGATAGTGTTGTGTCAGGGGTGTACGTGTGTGTGGACGTGGGTTGGGGGGGTGAGTGCCGAGTAGTGTGGGTCGCCAGGGTACTCCCGCTTAGGGCGGCCATCTTGGTCCACCCTGAGCGGGTGTACGCTGGGACAAAGTTACGGAAGTGTGTGCAAAGTGACGGAACAGACGTCACAAATCTCTTGTGGTTTTATATATTAGATAATACTGCTCCTATATACAAGAAAATAACTACTATAATACTGCTCCTATGTACAAGAATATAACTACTATAATACTGCCCCTATATACAAGAATATAACTACTATAATACTGCCCCTATATAATAATACTGCCCCCACAATGATTAAGGCGGCGCGACCGCTGAAACGCGTATGATTTTAATGCACTATAAGCCTGTGATTGTCACTGGTAAAAAACACCCGTTTTTTGTGTCTCTGGATGTAACGATGGATTTTGGACTTATGTGCTTTTAACAAAAATGGAATAAATGTTATATTTTATGGACATCTCCCACGCTGGACATTCGCTTTTCCTTTCTACTATAATACTGCTCCTATATACAAGAATATAACTACTATAATACTGCTCCTATACACAAGAATATAACTACTATAATACTGCTCCTATATATAAGAATATAACTACTATAATACTGCTCCTATACACAAGAATATAACTACTATAATACTGCTCCTATATACAAGAATATAACTACTATAATACTGCTCCTATACACAAGAATATAACTACTATAATACTGCTCCTATATACAAGAATATAACTACTATAATACTGTCCCTATGTACAGGAATATAACTACTATAATACTGCCCCTATATACAAGAATATAACTACTATAATACTGCTTCTATGTACAAGAATATAACTACTATAATACTGCCCCTATATACAAGAATATAACTACTATAATACTGCCCCTATATACAAGAATATAACTACTATAATACTGCTTCTATGTACAAGAATATAACTACTATAATACTGCCCCTATATACAAGAATATAACTACTATAATACTGCTCCTATGTACAAGAATATAACTACTATAATACTGCTCCTATGTACAAGAATATAACTACTATAATACTGCTCCTATGTACAAGAATATAACTACTATAATACTGCCCCTATATACAAGAATATAACTACTATAATACTGCTCCTATATACAAGAATATAACTACTATAATACTGCCCCTATATACAAGAATATAACTACTTTAATACTGCCCCTATGTACAAGAATATAACTACTATAATACTGCTCCTATGTACAAGAATATAACTACTATAATACTGCCCCTATATACAAGAATATAACTACTATAATACTGCTCCTATGTACAAGAATATAACTACTATAATACTGCTCCTATGTACAAGAATATAACTACTATAATACTGCTCCTATGTACAAGAATATAACTACTATAATACTGCTCCTATATACAAGAATATAACTACTATAATACTGCCCCTATATGCAAGAATATAACTACTATAATACTGCCTCTATGTACAAGAATATAACTACTATAATACTGCTCCTGTATACAAGAATATAACTACTATAATACTGCTCCTATGTACAAGAATATAACTACTATAATACTGCTCCTTTGTACAACAATATAACTACTATAATACTGCCCCTATATACAAGAATATAACTACTATAATACTGCTCCTATATACAAGAATATAACTACTATAATACTGCCCCTATATACAAGAATATAACTACTATAATACTGCCCATATGTACAAGATATAACTACTATAATACTGCTCCTATGTACAAGAATATAACTACTATAATACTGCCCTATATACAAGAATATAACTACTATAATACTGCCTCCTATGATACAAGAATATAACTACTATAATACTGCTCCTATGTACAAGAATATAACTACTATAATACTGCTCCTATGTACAAGAATATAACTACTATAATACTGCTCTATGTACAAGAATATAACTACTATAATACTGCTCTATATACAAGAATATAACTACTATAATACTGCTCCTATATACAAGAATATAACTACTATAATACTGCTCCTATGTACAAGAATATAACTACTATAATACTGCTCCTATGTACAAGAATATAACTACTATAATACTGCCCTATTACAAGAATATATACTATAATACTGCTAAACAATAACTACTATAATACTGCCCCTATATACTAGAATAGAACTACTATAATACTGCCCCTATGTGCAAGAATGTAACTACTATAATACTGCTCCTATATATAAGAATATAACAACTATAATACTAAGAATATATATAAAGATGCGTGTATGTACGTCCACTATAAGCCCCAAACCTTCCCCCAGCCAAATCCGCCCCACCCACCTCCGTTCCTTCCCAAGCCTGCTTCTCACCCCCACCACAGAACTTCCCCTCCCCCCTAAACTTACCCAACAAAAACTTCCCCAAACCCACACCCCCCACCCACAAACACCTACCTCTGACCCACCCAATGCCGCAACCCCACCCCCCCAAACCTGCACCCTTCACCAAAAAAAATGCCCCAACTTCCCAAACTCACACCCCAGTCCTCCCACAAAAGCCTGCCCCCAAACCGTCCTCCCTAAACCCACAACTTACGCCACCCAAAAAATGCCCCCCACACCACCTCCCCCAAAAAATACCCCCCTGAACCCACAACCCTGCCTCCAACCTGTACCTCTGCTCCTCCAAATAAATGCCCTCCCCCTTGCCACCCTGAAAAAAATGACCCTAAACCCCCTCAAAACCTGCACCCCTGCCCATGCCTCTGCCTTCCCACAAAGGCCCACACCCCCAGATTGGGGGGCTGCTATGTACAAGATCATAACATTTTTAATACTGCTATAAATAAGTACACCCCACCCTCCGCTATATGGACAGTTTCTTACCACATAATAGAACCTGATGATTTTGCAGTATTTCTTCATTTCGCTGGGTTTAATACTGTACTGCACCCGTATGTGCACCTCTTGTCCGCATGGGATGACCCCATGGATGGGCTCCAGCTGAATATAACTGAGAGCTACACTGAAATACGGCCGCACGCAGTGTGTTACATCAGTAGTTGTTCCATCCGACTTTTCATTTACGGCGAGATCTTTTGTGAATCCCTAAATATGGAAAACAATAGAGTGACGACATATTAGAATTATTCCCAATAGTGACCCTTGGGACAAAATTACTGCACTACTATACGCACATATGTTATTATTCTAATGTTTAATGACTTTTCCCTTACATCCTGTCTCTATCCAATCGGAAGAGTTTATCAAGTGGGGCCCACAAGGTTCTATATTGGCCCCTGTGTTGGTCAACATTTTCATAAATGATCTAGGGAACTGTAGGCAAACTAATCTAATTTGCAGACTATGCAAAGTTAGGAGGGAGAGATAACACTAGAGGAGAGAGAGGATTGAAAAGGTTCTAGATTATCTACAACAGTTGGCAGCAACTAACAGAATGCATTTCTCCCTGTTATAAACCAAAGTCCTAATTCTGGGCAAGAAAAATGACAAGAGCATCTACAGAATGGGAGGAATAGGGCGAAGCAACACACATGACTTGTGTATACTAATAGATCATAGACTACACAGGAATCACAGGGTGATGCAGCAGCAAAAAGGCAAACACAATCCTGGGATGTAATAACAGAAGCATCCAGTCTAGATGACGTGAAGTCATTATCCCCCTCTACTCCTCTATGGTCAGAGCTCATCTGTATACTGTGTCCAGTTCAGGGATCCACATTGTAAAAAAAGTCATCAACAAACTGGAGCACGTTTAGAGAAGGGCGACCAGAATGGTGACCGGATCGTATGAGGAACGGTTACATGATGTGGGAATGTTTAACTGCAAAAAAAACACTGAGACAATAGCTGTCTACAAATATTTCAAGGGCTGTCACACTGTAGAGGACTTAGCTTTATTCTAGGGCTGTCATACTGTAGAGGAATCAGCTTTACTCTAGAGCTGTCACACTGTAGAGGAATCAGCTTTACTCTCATTTGCACAGGGAAAGACTAGAAGCAAAGGGATGAAACTGAATGGGAGTGAAACACAGATATTAGATGAATCTTTTTGACAGTGAGGGTGATCAACAAGTGGAACAGGCGGCCATAAAGGTAGTGAGTTCCCCTTCAACGGAAGTCTTCACACAGAGGCTGGACAGACATCTGTCTAGGATGATTTAGTAAATTCTGCTTTGAGCAGGAGGTTGGACAAGGTGACCCAGGAGGCTCTTTACACAATGACCCAGGAGGTTCCTTTACAAGATGACCTGGGAGGTCCCTTTCACAATGACCAAGGAGTCCCTTCCTACTCCATTTGCTATGATTCTATATCATAGTAAGTCTGACAGTTTTCTGTTTCTGGCATTCATATCAACAATCAGGAACATCATGCTAACCAGGACATATTACTAAAGCACATGAGAGGCTAGAGACCTTGTTGTGTGTAGCTGCCCCACAGAGGGAAAGCTCCAGACCATAGCAAGGAGGGTAGTGATGACTGTTTGAAAAAATCTTTCACGTAAAAAGAAAATTGTCAGGTCTGGCAGTTGTATGCCCGATCAGGCCCATCGCACTTCTGGGTGTTCATGGTCTCTCCGTCAGGTCACCTGTCTCCCCTCACTGGCTATGCAGGTTGGGGTCACCTGTGTAGGATGGAGCTAGTGCAGGTGCTTGCTCCGGCCTTGTAATGTGTCCTGGAAGATTTACTGCTAGTGTTGCTGGGAGGCAGGACACCTTCTGTTCAGGGGTGCCCGAGATGCTGTGTCACCTAGTGTCAGAATTTTCCAGTGGTTGTGGGATGTCGTGTCTGCTGGTTCAGCTACATGGTGGGAGATTCACTCCATTCTCCTCCCCCTTTGCCTCTCTCGACTGAGAGTGGAGATTGGGCATTGTCTCCACGATGGTAGGTGAGCTCTGAGAGGCAGATTTAGAACCACCATATCCTCTTTGTAGTGCTAATTATTTCAGTTGTGCTTGGGCGGTAAAGGTTAGTAGTTTGTTGTGCTTCTCAGGTGAGTTACTTGCTCTGGCTTCTTTTCCTGGCTTTGTCCCTGGTTTTCTTATTATGTTTTGCACTGCTTCATTTGGTTCACGGTGTATCTGATCCAACCGTGACCAGTGTGCCTGGTCACCAGCTAACCACACTACTTGCAACCTAGGAAGGAAGGGCTCTGCCAAAGTCCCCCTTTTCCAGGACCAGAAGGCAGGTGAAGAGTACCCCAGCCCTTAAGGGTGCCGTGCTGACTTCCCTTGGCTTGCAGTCCAGTCATTCCACCTCTACCCTAGCATTACAAAAATAGTATCTAGCAATATTCAGAATGATGCTTTACTCATAAACCTGCAAGAAGCGTGAGATATGAGAAGTCACATACTGTAGTTTTTAACAGATTTCCACTTTTTTTCTGAAAAATGACAAACACAGTGGAATACATTGACTATTAAGATAAGACCAATCGATAACAAGAAGACATCAGAGTCTCTTACCCGATTTTGACTTGCCCTTTCCAATCTGATGTCTCCAGACTGAATTGTGCTGCCCATTGTCATCCGTTATTTTATCTATAATGCACATGTGGTCTACATAAGGTCACTTCCACAGATACTAGAATACACGTATATGGGAGACCAAGCCAATTCCGCACTGTCAGCTAAGATAGATAAAGATGCATTACATGATTAATATTAGCATACACATCATGTGCCTTTATTCTATCATTTTAAAGGACGTAACAATCTGCCATTGCAATCAGGCTGTCTAATATCTCAGTCCATATATACAACACAGACATCCTTTAAGAGGAGTTTATAGGGTCTCTTCACAGAGGAGTCTGTTCACGATCATTAGAGTCTGGGTCTCTTACTTTACATTTTAATGTCTCTACTAGGACAATAAGGTTTAGTTTCTATGCAAACGTAATTAAAATGTAGTCATTGGACACAGTTGTAATACCTGGTGGTCATAACTTTTTACCAACAGAAAAGGGGTATTTTCAGACCCCATTACGGTCCCCATTTCCACATCCCACTGCTTCCTGTGAGCACTATCAGAATCTCATGATCACATTATCACTACACATTATTATTTCAAAAACATTAAAAAAACTAAAGTATTGATCTTAAATAATGGTTTGCAAGTGTAGTGTTAAGGCCACGTTACACACACAGATATCTGTTGAGATATTGGTCACAGATCTCTGGTTGCAGTGAAATCATGGACACATTGTTACATTTGTACACAGCCACAAAATGGACCAATGTGTCCATGATTTCACTGCAACCAGAGATCTGTGACCAATATCTCAACAGATATCTGTGTGTGTAACATGGCCTTAAGGCCTATCGCTGTGGCGCCTGTCTCCACAGAGCAGGGAGACCTGCATCCACGGCATACTCACCCGGCAAGTCCCCGTCGATTGCTTCCTGATCTCAGGGCCTGTGCTCGCTGCACAGGTCTCCTGGGAGCATGCTTAGGCAACAAGAGCACTCTCTCTCTTTTTTAAAAGGCTAGTGTGCAGCAACCCGGAAATGCTTCTCAGCCCATGGATGAGAAGCACAGTGTATTTAAGGTTCCTTCCCCCATTGGGAGGTGCCTGAACAATGTTGTCTAACCCCTAGAGACCCGTTGCTTGTTCTCAGGTCTCTGTCCTGTTCCCTGATTCTGTATGCCTGTGCCCGTGTACCTGCTAACCTCTGTCTCATCCTAGATCCTGCACCTGCCATGCCAAGCACCTGCCTGCACCTGCTGTGCCGCCATACCAGCCTGCCCTGCACCTGTCTACTCAGCCTTCCTGCCTACACCAGAAACAACTGACTCCAAACCCCTGAGTCCTCCTGGCTTCTACCTGCTGCACAACACCTTTCCTATTAGAGGCTCTGGTGAAGACCAGGACAGAATCCGTAGTCATGCCCCTCCAAGTTATCTGGGTGCTGTGACCCAGTGGGTCCACATCCACTCCAGAACCATCCATGATGTGAGCGTTACAGCTAGAATCCAGTCTTTTGGAGACCTGAAATATTTTAATATTTAAGGTATTTTTCTCGTTCGATTCCTAAAGCTATATATTTCCAATTTAATGAAATATGCATAAAATATGCTATGTAAATTCTATCTCAGCCTGTTGAGTGTTTAATCATTTCTTACTGTTATGTTATACGGATGTCCACACTTGTAAAAAGAATCCATTTCTTCAAATGTCAGGGTTACGACTACACATAAAACCGCGACTTTTTGAGTGGAAGAGACCACAATTCCTGTAAAAAAAAAAAAAAAAAAACTATAGAAAAACTTACAGAAGTATATTGAGGATCAAGAATTAAGGCCCCATACTTAACAAAGTTATCCAAACGTGCCCATCTTGGTAAGACAGGCTGTCCACTTTTAGGTTGGGGCTACATGGTGACATTTGTCATGTGACAGCAATTATCCAACAAGTCGCAAGACCAGAAAGATTTGTGTGAATCGCTGTTCCATAATCACTTTAGATCAATAATTTGGATTTGACTAGTGCATGCCCTTATTATCTCCCGCCTGGACTATTGCAACCTCTCAATCTCTGGTCTCCATTCTAATACTCTCACACCCCTCCAATCTATCCTAAACTCTGCTGCCCAAGTTATTCCCTGACCTCTCCTCTCTGCCACGCTCTTCACTGGCTTCCTATTGCCAGAGACTTAATTATTTAGTAGACTTCAAAGAAGACAATAATTCAAAATTCAATCCAACGGGGTCAAAGCGCATTACCAGTAAATCTTGTGATTGAAATATCCATAGAGTTGGATTTTTTGCCCTGGTCACTACTACTACTAATACTACTGTATATTATTGGTTATAACACTATCCCAATCACAGTCATGACAATTCACTTCCTCCAATCGAAAAAACACTGTACATGGAAAAGATGCTTTTCAATTAGTGGAAGTGTCAGGACTCTGAATATTTTGACTACATTTTGGGCGTTCTTGCCATCTTCCAAGATGGCGTCCTTTGCTTCATGTGCTCTTTGTTTCCTGCCTTTATAAACCCCACCCCAGACTCTAATCATTTCAGAGTATTGTGCCTGTTTCCTGTTCCTAGTGGGTTCTCAAGTTGCCTACTCCTGCATATCTGGTGTAAATCTCCTGAATGCTGCTCTTCAGAGGTTCTGCTACCTAAACCGGTGTCAGAGTTCATTCTGATTCTGGTTTCTCATGCTATTCCTCTCTTGCCTCACCTGCCTTTGCTTACACATAAGCTGGCTGCTTTATTAAGTGCTCTGTCACTCCATACTTTCAGTAGATGCAGAACACAAGACTGTTCTGGACTTGGTAATTTACTCTCCATCTGGTTCTGGACTTTCTAAGATTACCTTTCCCAGGCCTCCCTGAATGATTTAATGTGTTATATGGACTTGCTTGAACATCTCCGTGTTTGGATTTGCCATAGATTTTCCTTTTACAGCATCTCCAAGTGTAAACTGCACTTTATAGACTCCTCTGAGGTTTTCAACAGACTTTTCTTTAACATTTCATTCAATAGATATTGAAACACCGTGTGTTTATGGACTTTGAGGTTTCCTTTGCACTTTGTTGTGAATCACGATGTGTTTTAATGTAGACTTTTTCACCTATAAACCGTGTTCTGTTGTGTCTTTGCTCCATGCAAAAGACTCCTAAGTTATTCATTATTCCATTATAATTATTACAGGAAGCTGATGGGCAGATTTGGTCACACGATCCTCCATCAACTGCCATTCACAAAACAAGAGTGAAGAAGAAAAAGCTGACACTAAGGCACCATTTACATCAGCGTTTTCGTACAATCACGGCAGATCCGCCGTATCATGGCTCCACTTGCGGCAAGTCCCATTCATTCCCTATGGGACTTGCGGTCAGGTGCGGCAAATGCGGTTTTGTCGGATCCAGCAGCATTTTTTTGACCTGCTGCAAGTGCGGGATCCGGCAAAACCGAACTTGCCTGCGAGTCCCATAGGGAATGATTAGGGCTTGCCGCAAGTGAGCCATGATGCGGCAAACCTGCCGGATTTGCCACGATTGTACAAAAACGCTGATGTGAAAGGTGCCTAACAACAATTAAACGGCACTTCACATTTGAAGAGATATATATTTTTTCTTTTTAGAGGTTTTGTTTTAATGAAAAAAAGATTTAGCAACTTGTTATCCAGTTGAAAAAAAGATTGATTGCTCTCAGTGGGAGAATAATCTTGTAGTTGTGATAACTTATCATGGGTAACAAAAATATCTCAGATAATGACCCCACCTACAGTACCCCAATGCTATAACACCTGGGAACTAAGGTCATCAAAATCTAGGGGATTAGGCAAAAAATATTTTTCGGGCTGATTTTATGTATTGAAATAATTTGATTTTATCTTTTGCCTTCTTTTCTGTATCGTAAGAAAGTTGTCATCAAAAACACATTGATCCTCGGGGCATTAGAGAACTACCCGCATACCGCTGAGCAGGAAACAATGCTGCGATGACACAGATCTTGATTCTCTCCACGTTATCCGGGATATCATGGATTTTCATGGGAGTAGCTTGAACTCCGGGAAAGAATGTCTTCTGTATTGACGTCCTATCACAAATAATGCTTTCAGCAGTATGTTAAAGGAGTTCACCAGGCTTAAGATACAGAGGACCTATCCTTAGTACAGGATATCTATATCAGATAAGTGGAGGTCCAACATGTTCTGAGGAAAATTGTCACACGCTAAATTCATGGTATCTCAGGAGCCATTTTTCAACATCACAAAACTGGGCCATATGTTGCTGGTGCTACTGTGAGTTGCCTGCGTGACCTAAATGTGCCACCAACATCTCCAGATTTGTCTCCCACGGCTGCAACATCCTTGGACTTATCTCCCATGGCTGTATCATTTCCGGACTTGTCTCCCATGGCTGCAGCATCTGCGGACTTATCTCCTGTTACTACAGCATCTCTGGACTTTTCTCCCATGGCAGCATTTCCAGACTTGGCTCCTATGGCTCCAGCATCTTCTGACTTGTCTTCCGTGGCTGCTCCATCTACAGACTTGTCTTCCATGGCTACACCACCTACAGACTTGTCTTCCATGGCTACACCATCTACAGACTTGTCTTCCATGGCTATACCATCTACAGACTTGTCTTCTGTGGCTGCACCATCTACAGACTTGTCTTCCATGGCTACACCATCTACAGACTTGTCTTCCATGGCTATACCATCTACAGACTTGTCTTCTGTGGCTGCACCATTTACAGACTTGTCTTCCATGGCTACACCATCTACAAATTTGTCTTCCATAGCTGCCGCTGCTTCTACAGACTTATATCCAATTGCTGCAGCATCTCTGGACTTGTCTCCTGTGACTACAGCATCTCTGGACTTGTCTCCTGTGACTACAGCATCTCTGGACTTGTCTCCTGTGACTACAGCATCTCTGGACTTGTCTCCTGTGACTACAGCATCTCTGGACTTGTCACCCATGGCTGCAGTTTCTCGCAACTGGTCTCCCATGACTGCAGAATGTCTGGACTTGTCTTCCATGACTGCAGCATCTCTAGACTTGTCTCCAATTGCTGAAGCATCTCTGGACTTGTTTTCTGTGGCTTTAGCATCTTTGGGCTTTTCTTCCATGACTGCAGCATCTGTGGACTTGTTTCTCACCACTGCAGTGTCTCTGGACTTGTCTCTAATGACTGCAGCATCTCCAGACTTGCCTCCATCGAGCACATCGGGGACATCATAGCTCGGTGGTTGGACAAGCTGCAGATCTTGATGATTTACAAAGTGCATTCAGCAGCAGAACCTTCCACAGACAACCATTAATAACCTCAGTGATGGCAGCTGAGGCTGTAAGGGTATGTGCACACCATCCAGTGCCACCAGACCTGCAGGAACCCGTGGGTGAACGCAGGGAGAGTGCAGCCGCCCTGTGCCCATGATCTGCATTCGGTGCAGGGCGGCTTCTCCTGCATTCACCTGATGGTGAGTAGTGCACACTGTGGCCATCTAACTAGTAAGGCATTTATCATGACTGTTCAAGTGACACCACACACATCCGCCCCTATTATATATAACTCTACCTTGCCACAAAAACAAGAAGAATCAGTGAATATTTCAGAGCTGGCGTCCCTCACCTGTGCCGTCTTCTGTCAAATTTGCACTTATAGTAACAGGCAAATAACTCATATCTGGATTATCAATATTCAATTCATTTCCATCGATTAGTTCTTCGAAGCAGCCGGTTCCATCAGTCTAGTAACAACGTGAAAATGCAAAAATAAGCAATTCGAAAATGTTACTATAGTCAACAGAGGTAAGTCAATTCATAGACATCAATTCACCAAATTTTTGAAACCTATTTAAGTTTAAGAGCTAAAATACCAAATGTGGGAACATGATTCTGTAATAAAGCATCACTAATCAGTGAGACACATACATTTACATAGATTGTAATCCGCTCTATCCTAATTTCCTCATCCGATCATATACAGCGGGGAAATAAGTATCACACTGTATGATATTTACATAATTTGATTTGCATTTTATTGCATAAAAAAAGTATTTGATACAATAGAAAAACAAAAGTTAACATTTGGTATGGAAATTTTTGTTTGCAGTAACAGAGGGCAGACATTTCCTGTAGTTCTTGTTTGCAGCAGGGATTTTGGCCCACTTCTCCATACAGATCTTCTCCAGTTATTTCAGGTTTTGGGGCTGTCGCTGGGCAACATTGAGTTTCAGCTCCCACCAAAGATTTTCTGTTGGGTTCAGGTCTGGAGACTGGCTAGGACCTTGAAACTCTTCTTACGGAGCTGCTTCTTTGTTGCCCTAGCAGTGTGTTTTGGGTCATTGTCATGCTGGAAGACCCAGCCAAGACCCATCTTGAATACTCTTACTAAGTGAAGGATGTTGTTGGCCAAAATCTCCCAATACATGATCCCATCCATGCTCCCTTCAATACGGTGTAGTCATCGTATCCACTTTGCAGAAAAGCACCCCCAGAGTATGATGTCTCCTTCCCATGCTGCACAGTTGGGATGGTGTTCTTGGGGTTGTACTCCAACTTCTTCTTCCTCCAAACATGCCGACTGGAGTTAATTCTAGAAAGTTTTATTTTGGTCTCATCTGACCACATGGCCTTCTCCCGTGCCTCCTCTGACCTCATGACCTTCTTCCGTTCCTCCTCTGATCACATGGCCTTCACCCATGCCTCCCCTGACCACATGGCTTTCTCTCATGCCTCCTCTGACCTCATGACCTTTTTCCGTTCCTCCTCTGATCACATGGCCTTCTCCCATACCTCCTCTGATCACATGGCCTTCACCCATGCCTCCCCTGACCACATGGCTTTGTCTCATGCCTCCTCTGACCTCATGACCTTCTTCCGTTCCTCCCCTGATCACATGGCCTTAACCCATGCCTCCCTTGACCACATGGCTTTCTCTCATGCCTCCTCAGATCACATTACCTTCTCCAATGCCTCCTCTGACCATATGACCTTCTCCCATGCCTCCTCGGGATCCTCCAGATGAGCCTGGACAGGTGCTGGAAAGAGCAGTTGGGCCTTGTGTGTCCTGCAGGATCCATGACGGCAAAATGTGTTACTAATGGTAATATCTGAGACTGTGGTCCCAGCTCTCTTCAGGTCATCCGGTGTAGTTCTGGGCTGATTCCTGACCTGTCTTACAATCCTCCTTACCCCACGAGGTGAGACCTTGCACGGAGCCCCAGACCGAGGAAGACGGACATCATCTTGTGTTTCTTCCATTTTATAATAATTGTACCAACCAACACTTGTTACTTCTCACCAAGCTGCTGCCTATTGTTCTGTAGCCCAGCCTTGTGCAGGTCTACAATTGTGTCCCTTGGTGTCCTTAGACAGACCTTTGGTCTTGGCCATGGTGGAGAGGTTGAAGTGTGATTGATGTGTGTGGTCTTTATATAGGTAATGAGTTCAGATAAGTACAATTAATACAGGTCATGAGTGCAGAATAAGAGAAAAGCGAACAGGTCTGTGAGAGCCGAATTCTTGCTCGTTGGTCGCTGATCAAATACTTTTTTTCATGCAATAAAATGCAATATTATTATTTGAAAATCATATAATGTGATTTTCTGGTTTTCCATCTCTCACAGTTAAAGTGAACCTAAGAGACAAATTGCAAAATCGGCAGAAGATAATACTTACCGTATTTTCCTCACTGCACATAAAGGATCAAATTCTACTGAAAGCATTCTTGTGCAAATGGATGATTTTTGGACGGTTGTCAGCCACGACCTTTAGTTTGACTTATGAGGTCCAGTTTGGTGTTTTAAGTTTTTGGTTCTTTGTCTCCTCATTGAAAAATGGAGTAAAAATGTAGTATGGGACTGAAGTAGAGCAGGGGAATCCATTCAATCATCAGTATGTTCCCCCGGATTGATCTCATGTTATGCTGCATTGCTCCAATATACTGTTGTCTGAGTTTGTGTGCTTACCCTTTGTATTTAGTACATCGTTTTTTTTCTCTATTTGCACATTTTTCTGACATTACGCTTTATCACTACTTTCCACTTTTGAGGTCCATTGCTATATTATTATACTCTAAACCCCTTCTTGTCATTCTATTTACCCTTTGGTTTTATAGTGAAAGCCTTTTTCTTATCTACTTGCTCCTCCTTTATTCTTCCCTCTTTTCCCCCTTTTTTCTTTTACCTTTTTTCCTTTTTCCTTCTTTTTCTTTAATTCTTTTCACATTTTTGTTTATTTCTTTTTCATTTCTCTTTCCATCTCATTTTGCCCCTTTTGTGTTCCTCTCCCCCATTTTCTCACCCTCTTACTTCCCCCACATTCTTTTTCCTTTTACTCATCCTTTATAATCTGCATCCCCTATTTTTCCCTTTCTCTCCCCCCTTTTTTACTCTTGTCTTCCTATGTTCCTACTGCTTTTTCTTATCTCGCCTTTATTTGTTTTTCCCTTTTCTTTTTACCTCTTATTAGTTTTTACTCTTTCACTTTTCTATTTTTATTTCATGTTTTTCTTTCTTTTCTTTTGTGACCTTTTTTGTTTTTCACTTTCCTTTTTACTTCCTATTAGTTTTTACTTTTTCATTTTTATTTTTATTTCATTTTTTTTTTTTTTTCTTTTCTCCCCTTTTTTGTTTTTCACTTTTCTTTTTACCTCTGTTTAGTTTTTACATTTTCATAGTTTCCTCTTTTTTCCCTTTTTTTCTTTTCTGACCATTTTGTTTTTCCCTCCTTTTAGTTTTTACTTTTAGATTTTGATTTTGTTTCCTATTTTCTTTCCTTTTCTCACCATTTTTGTTTTCCTCCTTCTAGTTTTTACTTTTTCATTTTATTTTGTTTTCCCTTTTCTTTTTTTCCTTTTTTGCTTTTATCACCATTTTTGTTTTCCTCCTTTAGTTTTTTACTTTTTCATTTTTATTTTGTTTTCACTTTTCTTACCTTTTTGTTTTTTCCCTTTCTTTTTTACACTCCTGTTATTATTGTTTACTTTTTCATTTTTTATTTTCTTTTTCTTTTTTCCCTTTTTTTCTTTTCTCACCTTTTTTGTTCATCCCTTTCCTTTTTACCTCCTTTTTAGTTTTATTTCATGTTTTCTTTTTTTTTCTAATTTTTTTTCTGTATTTTTTTAGCATTTTCTCTGCCTGATTCCTCATTAGATTCTCTTTAGTCTTCTTTTTTAACCTTTATTTCATTCATGTGTTCATTAATTTATTTATGTTAATGTTGATGATTATGGCTTATAGCAATGAAATTCCAAAGGTTATTATCTCAGAAAATTAAAGTAGGAAGGATGAAGGGTTAAATTCCGCGCTGCTGTATTCCACGAGATCAAAGGGTGAATAAATATTGATTTATTATTCAACGCGTTTCAGGGCTCCCAGAAACACCCTGAAATATGGCAATATGACATTGATTTGTCCTGATGAAGGGGACCAGAAGCCCTGAAATGCGTTGATTAATAAATCAAGATTGTATTCACCCTTTGATGTCAGTTGGAATACGGCAGCGCGGTTTTTAACCCTTCATCCTCCCTCCTCTAATGCACCCCGCTGCGGACTGCAGCAGCCGTTATCTGCTTTTATAGTGGTTATGACTCTCTTCAGTATTACCTGAGTTTTCTTTTCTAAGTCTCATGTATTCATTATTCATGTCTGCTGTATGTAATTTACAATTTGTTCTGTACTGTAATTACTGTGCATATTCTTATTTTGCTTTTCTTCATTTCTATTACTCCCCAATGTAACTGAGGAAGGTCCAATTTTATAACCGAAAACGTCTTATGCACCTTACTGCTATCAATAAAATTCCTTTTCTAAAAGCAATTTGGGAGTGCCTTGTCCTACCGATGAATATCTTGATTTAGGATCATTTAACAGTACACCCCCCTCTCTTTCCTCCTTTTGAGCAGGAAGTGTCGTATCTTCTATTTCATGTATAGCCAGATTACTTAACTGTAAAGAATTAGTTACTTCAGAATGTTTTCGGGCTCTAGCTGGAATCCATAGAACAGATGCAAACTCCAAGGAGATGGTCTTTTTATGGGACAAAATATAGAATCCTACTAAGGTGAGCTGTTCATGAGACAGAGGAGCACCTTCAGTAACCGGCTAATCCTACTAAGGTTGTGCTGTCATGAGACAGAGGAGACCTTCAGTAACCGGCTAATCCTACTAAGGTGTGCTGTTCATGAGACAGAGGAGACCTTCAGTAACCAGCTAATCCTACTAAGGTGTGGTGTTCATGAGACAGAGGAGCACCTTCAGTAACCGGCTAATCCTACTAAGGTGTGCTGTTCATGAGACAGAGGAGCACCTTCAGTAACCGGCTAATCCTACTAAGTGTGCTGTTCATGAGACAGAGGAGAACTTTCAGTACCCGGGTAATCCTACTAAGTGTGCTGTTCATGAGACAGAGGAGTACCTTCAGTAACTGGCTAATCCTACTAAGGTGTGCTGTTCATGAGACAGAGGAGCACCTTCAGTAACCGGCTAATCCTACTAAGGTGTGCTGTTCATGAGACAGAGGAGCACCTTCAGTAACCGGCTAATCCTACTAAGGTGTGCTGTTCATGAGACAGAGGGAGACCTTCAGTAACCGGCTAATCCTACTAAGGTGTGCTGTTCATGAGACAGAGGAGCACCTTCAGTAACCGGCTAATCCTACTAAGGTGTGCTGTTCATGAGACAGAGGGGAACCTTCAGTAACCGGCTAATCCTACTAAGGTGTGCTGTTCATGAGACAGAGGAGCACCTTCAGTAACCGGCTAATCCTACTAAGGTGTGCTGTTCATGAGACAGAGGAGCAACCTTCAGTAACCGGCTAATCCTACTAAGGTGTGCTGTTCATGAGACAGAGGAGCACCTTCAGTAACCGGCTAATCCTACTAAGGTGTGCTGTTCATGAGACAGAGGAGCACCTTCAGTAACGGCTAATCCTACTAAGGTGTGCTGTTCATGAGACAGAGGAGACCTTCAGTAACCGGCTAATCCTACTAAGGTGTGCTGTTCATGAGACAGAGGAGCACCTTCAGTAACGGCTAATCCTACTAAGGTGTGCTGTTCATGAGACAGAGGAGCACCTTCAGTAACCGGCTAATCCTACTAAGGTGTGCTGTTCATGAGACAGAGGAGAACCTTCAGTAACCGGCTAATCCTACTAAGGTGTGCTGTTCATGAGACAGAGGAGACCTTCAGTAACCGGCTAATCCTACTAAGGTGTGCTGTTCATGAGACAGAGGAGCACCTTCAGTAACCGGCTAATCCTACTAAGGTGTGCTGTTCATGAGACAGAGGAGACCTTCAGTAACCGGCTAATCCTACTAAGGTGTGCTGTTCATGAGACAGAGGAGCACCTTCAGTAACCGGCTAATCCTACTAAGGTGTGCTGTTCATGAGACAGAGGAGAACCTTCAGTAACCGGCTAATCCTACTAAGGTGTGCTGTTCATGAGACAGAGGAGCACCTTCAGTAACCGGCTAATCCTACTAAGGTGTGCTGTTCATGAGACAGAGGAGCACCTTCAGTAACCGGCTAATCCTACTAAGGTGTGCTGTTCATGAGACAGAGGAGCACCTTCAGTAACCGGCTAATCCTACTAAGGTGTGCTGTTCATGAGACAGAGGAGCACCTTCAGTAACCGGCTAATCCTACTAAGGTGTGCTGTTCATGAGACAGAGGAGGCACCTTCAGTAACCGGCTAATCCTACTAAGGTGTGCTGTTCATGAGACAGAGGAGACCTTCAGTAACCGGCTAATCCTACTAAGGTGTGCTGTTCATGAGACAGAGGAGCACCTTCAGTAACCGGCTAATCCTACTAAGGTGTGCTGTTCATGAGACAGAGGAGCACTTCAGTAACCGGCTAATCCTACTAAGGTGTGCTGTTCATGAGACAGAGGAGCACCTTCAGTAACCGGCTAATCCTACTAAGGTGTGCTGTTCATGAGACAGAGGAGACACCTTCAGTAACCGGCTAATCCTACTAAGGTGTGCTGTTCATGAGACAGAGGAGACCTTCAGTAACGGCTAATCCTACTAAGGTGTGCTGTTCATGAGACAGAGGAGCACCTTCAGTAACCAGAGGAGCACCTTCAGTAACCGGCTAATCCTACTAAGGTGTGCTGTTCATGAGACAGAGGAGCACCTTCAGTAACCGGCTAATCCTACTAAGGTGTGCTGTTCATGAGACAGAGGAGACCTTCAGTAACCGGCTAATCCTACTAAGGTGTGCTGTTCATGAGACAGAGGAGAACCTTCAGTAACCGGCTAATCCTACTAAGGTGTGCTGTTCATGAGACAGAGGAGCACCTTCAGTAACCGGCTAATCCTACTAAGGTGTGCTGTTCATGAGACAGAGGGAACCTTCAGTAACCGGCTAATCCTACTAAGGTGTGCTGTTCATGAGACAGAGGGACACCTTCAGTAACCGGCTAATCCTACTAAGGTGTGCTGTTCATGAGACAGAGGGAACCTTCAGTAACCGGCTAATCCTACTAAGGTGTGCTGTTCATGAGACAGAGGAGACCTTCAGTAACCGGCTAATCCTACTAAGGTGTGACTGTGATCAGTGGTCAGAGACAGGAGCACCTTCAGTAACGGCTAATCCTACTAAGGTGTGCTGTTCATGAGACAGAGGAGACCTTCAGTAACCGGCTAATCCTACTAAGGTGTGCTGTTCATGAGACAGAGGAGCACCTTCAGTAACCGGCTAATCCTACTAAGGTGTGCTGTTCATGAGACAGAGGAGACCTTCAGTAACCGGCTAATCCTACTAAGTGTGTGTGGCAGATTCGTAGTATCTATAGGTGTGTCATGAGCAAGGAGCACCTTCAGTAACCGGCTAATCCTACTAAGGTGTGCTGTTCATGAGACAGAGGAGCACCTTCAGTAACCGGCTAATCCTACTAAGGTGTGCTGTTCATGAGACAGAGGAGACTTCAGTAACCGGCTAATCCTACTAAGGTGTGCTGTTCATGAGACAGAGGAGCACCTTCAGTAACCGGCTAATCCTACTAAGGTGTGCTGTTCATGAGACAGAGGAGCACCTTCAGTAACCGGCTAATCCTACTAAGGTGTGCTGTTCATGAGACAGAGGAGCAACTTCAGTAACCGGCTAATCCTACTAAGGTGTGCTGTTCATGAGACAGAGGAGACCTTCAGTAACCGGCTAATCCTACTAAGGTGTGCTGTTCATGAGACAGAGGAGCACCTTCAGTAACCGGCTAATCCTACTAAGGTGTGCTGTTCATGAGACAGAGGAGCACCTTCAGTAACGGCTAATCCTACTAAGGTGTGCTGTTCATGAGACAGAGGAGCACCTTCAGTAACGGCTAATCCTACTAAGGTGTGCTGTTCATGAGACAGAGGAGCACCTTCAGTAACGGCTAATCCTACTAAGGTGTGCTGTTCATGAGACAGAGGAGCAACTTCAGTAACGGCTAATCCTACTAAGGTGTGCTGTTCATGAGACAGAGGAGCACCTTCAGTAACCAGGCTAATCCTACTAAGGTGTGCGTTCATGAGACAGAGGAGCACCTTCAGTAACCGGCTAATCCTACTAAGGTGTGCTGTTCATGAGACAGAGGAGCACCTTCAGTAACCGGCTAATCCTACTAAGGTGTGCTGTTCATGAGACAGAGGAGCACCTTCAGTAACTGGCTAATCTTACTAAGGTGTGCTGTTCATGAGACAGAGGAGCAACTTCAGTAACCGGCTAATCCTACTAAGGTGTGCTGCTCACGAAACAGAGGAGCAACTTCAGTAACCGGCTAATCTTACTAAGGTGTGCTGTTCATGAGACAGAGGAGCAACTTCAGTAACCGGCTAATCCTACTAAGGTGTGCTGTTCATGAGACAGAGGAGCACCTTCAGTAACCGGCTAATCCTACTAAGGTGCGCTGTTCATGAGACAGAGGAACACCTTCAGTAACCGGCTAATCCTACTAAGGTGTGCTGTTCATGAGACAGAGGGGCACCTTCAGTAACTGGCTAATCCTACTAAGGTGTGCTGTTCATGAGACAGAGGAGCACCTTCAGTAACGGCTAACCCTACTAAGGTGTGCTGTTCATGAGACAGAGGAGCACCTTCAGTAACTGGCTAATCCTACTAAGGTGTGCTGTTCGTGAGACAGAGGAGCACCTTCAGTAACCAGCTAATCCTACCAAGGTGTGAGGTTCATGAGACAGAGGAGCACCTTCAGTAACCAGCTAATCCTACGAAGGTGTGAGGTTCATGAGACAGAGGAGCACCTTCAGTAATCGGCTAATCCTACTAAGGTGTGCTGTTCATGAGACAGAGGAGCACCTTCAGTAACCGGCTAATCCTACCAAGGTGTGCTGTTCATATCCTATCTTATCTTATTCTTGCCGCCTGATTATGCAGGCAATGTAAATATTGGGCTTCCATCAAATCAGAAAAAAAGTTGGCTTTTATTGTATCTCTGTCCCGACTTTGTATTTTTGAAAAGCTTGTTGGGGGTCCCCTCTTGGCGTCATGCCCCCGAGAAATATGCCATACCCCACCCATCCTATTAACACGCCGGTGTCACAAACCACTATACCTATCCTTCAAAAGGTTGTTCAAAACTAAGACAAAAGTTTACAATTTTTCAGAAATTCTTGTATTGAGCTCACCTGTGCCCTGATTGTAATGCAGATCTCCTCACTGGAGGACCAGTCGATCTTACGACAAATGACCAATACCAGACTTCCTTGCACCGCTTTCCCACATTTATATCTACAACGAAATTATAAAGATCAATTCAGGAATGGGAATTGCTTTATTTGTCCAACCCAACATAGTATTAGTGTTCACGAGCTATCATTACCTTATGTCTTAGGCAATGTGTCAAGGATCCCATTATAAATGGAGTACACAAGTGTGAACAGAGCCATAAATGTTCTAGAAACCATAAGGATCTACTTACCTTCCACAAACCTTCACAGTGAAAATTGGATCCGCACAAAAAATGGTAGTGGGTTCAAAGATGGTGACGTCAAAGCAAGGAGGCACTGAAAAATGAAGATGATTACAAGTGCAGGTCATGGCCATTCCAGGCCCTGGCTTTAGTTTACAAGCATGAGTGAAACCCCACATTGTATATGAGGGACAGATGTAAGTCCCATTACTGGACCTTCACCTTTTGGGTGAAAAGTTGTCTTTTGACCCCTGTTTAGCGAATATATATGGCCATTAACTCCATAGATCACACTACCCATTCCCCTGATGAGTGAAGGTCCAGAGGAACTAACCCCAAGGAAACATTTAACCAAACATAGATAACCATACATTTAACTGCAAATTATCAAAAAGCTTAGACTGCAACTAGTGATTTAAAATTGTAATTCTGATAGACACAGTGACTCTCCTGCCTGAAAACAGTGACTCTCCTGCCTGTCAGACACAGTGACTCTCCTGCCTGAAAACAGTGACTCTCCTGCCTGTCAGACACAGTGACTCTCCTGCCTGAAAACAGTGACTCTCCTGCCTGAAAACAGTGACTCTCCTGCCTGTCAGACACAGTGACTCTCCTGCCTGAAAACTGACTCTCCTGCCTGTCAGACACAGTGACTCTCCTGCCTGAAACACAGATGACTCTCCTGCCTGAAAACAGTGACTCTCCTGCCTGTCAACACAGTGACTCTCCTGCCTAAAACAGTGACTCTACTGCCTGTAAACAGTGACTCTCCTGCCTGAAAACAGTGACTCTCCTGCCTGAAAACAGTGACTCTCCTGCCTGTCAGACACAGTGACTCTCCTGCCTGAAAACAGTGACTCTCCTGCTGAAAACAAGTGACTTCTCTCCTGCCTCACAGACACAGTGACTCTCCTGCCTGAAAACAGTGACTCTCCTGCCTGTCAACACAGTGACTCTCCTGCCTGAAAACAGTGACTCTCCTGCCTGTCGACACAGTGACTCTACTGCCTGAAAACAGTGACTCTCCTGCCTGTCAGACACAGTGACTCTACTGCCTGAAAACAGTGACTCTCCTGCCTGTCAGACACAGTGACTCTCCTGCCTGAAAACAGTGACTCTCCTGCCTGACAAACACAGTGACTCTACTGCCTGAAAACAGTGACTCTCCTGCCTGACAACACAGTGACTCTACTGCCTGAAAACAGTGACTCTCCTGCCTGTCAGACACAGTGACTCTACTGCCTGAAAACAGTAACTCTCCTGCCTGACAAAACAGTGACTCTACTGCATGAAAACAGTGACTCTCCTGCCTGTCAGACACAGTGACTCTACTGCCTGAAAACAGTGACTCTCCTGCCTTCAGACAGTGACTTATGCCTGAAAAATGACTCATCCAGACATGTCAGACAGACTCTACTCTGAATACAGTGACTCTCCTGCCTTACAAACACAGTGACTCTACTGCCTGAAACAGCATCTCCGACACAAGTGCTTTACTGTCTGAAACAGGACTCTCCTGGCTGAGAACAGTGACTCTACTGCCTGGAAACAGAATTCCTGCGTACAGAACAGTGAATCTATCAAAAACAGTGACCACTCAATGTTAGAAAACAGTGACTCCTGCCTGACAGATTAAGGCCCCACGGAAAGGAGCACAACAGAGCACAGCATCTGGATTGATAAGTCCGATTACCTCACATCAACACGAACAGATCTCCCATCACAAGGCTAAGTCTTCAAGTTATCAACGAGCATGACGGAGGAGATAGGGAGTGTGGGATGTAGGACAGACGGTAAGGATGGAGGAACTGAGTAAAACCAGGACACTAAGTAAGAAAAGGTGAGAAGGAAGAAAAAAGCAGAAGGAGAAAGAGAGAGAGAGTGGTGGAGAGGAGTAGAGACGAACACTGAGCTGAGCATCCAATCAGCTAATCAGTGACAAGACAGACTGAGAGACAGACGGGGCTGGCCACAATGGCTAGCCGGGTCCCAGGCTGAGACCGAGGAAAGACTAAAGGAGTCAGGTAAACCCGACTAATCGGGGACACTGTTGGACTGGGCCAGGACCAGAGTGTCGGCTCTGTAGATGTAGCAGGTAAGCTTTAGGCCCCATCCACAGATTCCGGGTGGGTGCAAGGTCTTTATGTCCCAAGACATGGGAGGGGAGAGGCTGCATGGAACATTGGAGGGGTATGTGGGGGAAAAGTATGAACTGCATGGAACATATGGATGGAGAATGAGCTATATGGGAGGTGAACAGTATGGGATATGTGGAAGGAGGATGAGCAGTATGGCATACACATTTATATAGGGAATGTACTGTCCTGGTGATATATTGATGATGGTTCTGATTATGTATTATTGTATTGCTGGTGATTTTGGTCATGTGCTGACGAGTTATAGTGATGATGTATTATTGTATTGATGGGGGTTCTGATGATGTATTGACTGATTTTGGTGATGTATTACTGTATTGACAATGGTTCTGGCAATATACTGACAGGGGTTTTAGTAACGTGTTATTGTATTGCTGGTGGTTCTGGTGATGTAGTCATGTGGATGTTGTAATCTTTAACTTAACAGACTTGATCCTAAAACATTATAGACATTGCTTCCGGATTATCAACGACCAAAGGGGCGGGAGCCGCGGCAAATTTTTCGACCGCCCCGGGCACCACAAACAGTTGCTACCTAACTTCTATCTACACAGTTTCTTCAGTATTTTATGGCTTTCTTTACCTATCTCTATTGCTGAGATGTTAGCTTTGACGTCCGCTCACTATCCAGATTCAGTTAAAAGTAGTTACTGCATTACCAACCTCTAAACAAATTGGCAGGTGAAAGAAATCTACTCACCATCCTTATTAACCACAAAAGTCTGTGTTGCCAGCCCGTTGTCCACCGTGATGGTATAGATGCCCCATATGGGCTCATTGGTCAGTTTATAGCACAACTCTGCAATGTACATCTTGGTAGTCACATCCAACCATTGGAAGATGAAATTACCGTCAGGATCCTTATGTCCAAAAATATAAATAATAGAAGGTAAATGAATGTATTATTCACTGTTATTACAACAAGAAGTGCATAGTAATTTCTGTATATCTAGAGGACACTGCAGAAACACCATCTGCCCTTATATAAGTGCATATACCTTGCATAGGGAGATTTCAAAGGGTTTTTTTTCATGTGTTATACTGTTGTTTCCCTTTCTCCAATATAGTATACTGTCATATAGTACACATATAATAACACAATATAGCATCTACAGTAATGTGCACAAACAGTCCCTTACAGTGGGCAAATAACATTTTTATAGCCTGCACCTTTCCCGGCATATGATGCCATCATGTGCTTTTAATATGGGTTGGGTGGAGCTCTGCTCGCACCTGACAGCCTGTTAAATGCCAGTGTCAATCTCTGACAGCGGCATTTAACAAGCACCACCGAGGGCGCATCTTTCCACCTGCTCCTCAATGAGCCTGTGATGTGATCACAGGTCGCCAATATCTTGTGATGACAGTCGGGAATGAACTGATGACCCCTTGTCTGTCATTTGTCAAGGGGTCATATAACAGACAAGGGAATAAGGTAGCAGTAAAGGGCAAAGGTAATCAGAGAACTAGATTGACCTTTAGACTGGGGGTCCCTGGCTCACCCTGTTTCCAGAATTACCTCTGAACGTGAGGATGTCTTGACCACCACCCTTGCCCTTGCTCCTGATCAGCCCTAGGCTAAGACCCACTCACCTCCACCCGCAGACCAGGAAGCACAGCAACTCCAACAAACTAAGGAAAACTCCAGGCAACAAAACTGCAGGAAGGCTTCAGCACGAACTGCACTAATGTCCTCACAGCTCATGGTCTTTTCAGAGAATAAACTCTATCAGCGACACCAGCTATTAGGTAATGGAGATATTTAAAGGCTGGGGGAGTGGTGAACCATGTCACCAGACACACACAGCAGAAGCAGCAGCAGCTCACCTGCAGAACCACAGACATTAACCCTTAATAGGCTAAAGGAATTAACTTAATTTAACCCACAACACAGCAGTCTACATGTAAAATCATTATGCCCACTGCTGGCATTCACAGGAAATCTGGATTTTAGCTATACATGGCAGTGCTCATGCACTGCTATGTACAGTACAAGCAATCAGATGATTGCAGCTTCAGTTAAATACAGGAAAAAGTTTTAAAAGATTTTAAGAAATATAAAAGAATTTAAAAGTTCAAATCACCCACTAGTGCCCCAATGAAAATACACATATTTGGCATCAGGGCCGGGACGATAGGTAGGCGACCCTAGGCGATCGCCTAGGGCGCCATCTTGTGGAGGGCGCATTGCCCGCCCCCTAGAGGGCCCCGTGCTGACCGCCGGCGGCCGCGCCGGCCAGAGAGGAGGGAGGAGGGGACTTCCTGTCCTCCAGCTCTGCCCGGTGCCCGCCCCTCCTCTCCTCCAACATGGGGCCTATGGAGCGCGGATCCGAGGAAACAGCTGAGTTCCTCGGACCCGATCTTAGTGTACTGAGCATGCTCAGTACACTAAAATCGCTCTGTGCCATAATATCACTTCTGCAATGTATATTCATACATTGCAGAAGTGATATCCTGTGAAATGAAAGGGTTAAAAATAAAAAAATCTTTATTCTCACCTCTCCACGATCCAGCGATGCCTCCTGCGCTCGGCTCTGTGCTTCCAGGACCTGGCCTGACGTCACAGTGCAGTCACATGACCGGTTACCGCGGTAACCGGTCATGTGACTGTGACATCACGCCAGGTCCTGTGCATCAGAAGAAGAGAAGCTGGAAGCAGCGCGGGTGTCGTGGAGAGGTGAGAATGATGATTTTTTTATTTTTTAAGCTCTGCAGAAGGAGGACAAAGAGGGGGGCAAAGAGGGTCTGCAAAGAGGGGAGCAAAGAGGGGGGCAAAGAGGGGGTGCAAAGAGGGGCTGCAGAGAGGGGAGCAAAGAGGGGGGCAAAGAGGGTCTGCAAAGAGGGGGGCAAAGAGGGGGTGCAAAGAGGGGCTGCAGAGAGGGGAGCAAAGAGGGGAGCAAAGAGGGGGGCAAAGAGGGTCTGCAAAGAGGAGAGCAAAGAGGGGGGCAAAGAGGGGGTGCAAAGAGGGGCTGCAGAGAGGGGAGCAAAGAGGGTCTGCAAAGAGGGGGGCAAAGAGGGTCTGCAAAGAGGGGAGCAAAGAGGGGCTGCAAAGAGGGGAGCAAAGAGGGTCTGCAAAGAGGGGGTGCAAAGAGGGGCTGCAGAGAGGGGAGCAAAGAGGGTCTGCAAAGAGGGGGCAAAGAGGGGCTGCAAAGAGGGTCTGCAGAGAGGGGAGCAAAGAGGGGGTCCAAAGAGGGGCTGCAAAGAGGGGGGCAAAGAGGGTCTGCAAAGAGGGGAGCAAAGAGGGGGGCAAAGAGGGGAGCAAAGAGGGGAGCAAAGAGGGGGGCAAAGAGGGGCTGCAAAGAGGGGGGCAAAGAGGGGGGCAAAGAGGAGGGCAAAGAGGGTCTGCAGAGAGGGGAGCAAAGAGGGGGGCAAAGAGGGTCTGCAGAGAGGGGAGCAAAGAGGGGGTGCAAAGAGGGGCTGCAAAGAGGGGGGCAAAGAGGGTCTGCAGAGAGGGGGGCAAAGAGGGTCTGCAAAGAGGGGAGCAAAGAGGGGTCCAAAGAGGGGCTGCAAAGAGGGGGCAAAGAGGGTCTGCAAAGAGGGGAGCAAAGAGGGGGGCAAAGAGGGTCTGCAGAGAGGGGAGCAAAGAGGGGGCAAAGAGGGGAGCAAAGAGGGGGTCCAAAGAGGGGCTGCAAAGAGGGGGGCAAAGAGGGGAGCAAAGAGGGGGGCAAAGAGGGTCTGCAAAGAGGGGAGCAAAGAGGGGGGCAAAGAGGGTCTGCAAAGAGGGGAGCAAAGAGGGGCTGCAAAGAGGGGCTGCAAAGAGGGGCTGCAAAGAGGGGGGCAAAGAGGGGGGCAAAGAGGGGCTGCAAAGAGGGGGGCAAAGAGGGGCTGCAAAGTGGGGGGACAGAGGGGACAAAGAAGGGAGACAGAGGGCAGACAGAGGGGAGAAGGGTGACAGGAGGGTGACAGGAGGGGGACAAGGTGAAAGGAGGAGCAGGGAGAGGATCCAAACTGATGCTGCAAAACATCGGGATCGGATGCCTATTGGCATCCGATTGCAGTCATCAGTTTGGATCAGTTACTGTCCGAGGGGTGCTGCAAAAAGTCTGATCCCCTCGGACAGCACAAAAACGCTGTGTGAAAGCAGCCTTATTTGGCACGGATCAGGTCGGATCCAATTCGGTCCGATTTGACCCGCTGTGCCAAAAATCGAAGCAGGCTGCGATTTTGGGCACAGCAAAAAATCGGCCAGAATCGGATCCGACAAAAATCGGATGCCAATAAGGCCAAATCCGATGTGATCCGTGCCCATAGGATAACATGGGGCCAAAATCTGATCCGTGGCTGTCCGTTTTACAACGGACAGCCACGGATCACAGAAAAACGCAGTGTGAAAGCAGCCTTACAGCAGACGCACGGTGACGGCGGCCGCGGTGAGTGTGCAAAGGCGCGCTTCCCCCCCCGGCCCCCGCATACTGGGCCCTGTATACACCACTGGGCCCTGTATACACCACTGGGTCTTGTATACACCACTAGGCCCTGTATACACCACCACTGGGCCTGCTGTATATACTGCTGGGGCCTGTATATACCACTGGGGCTGCTGTATATACTGCTGGGGCCTGTATATACCACTGGGGCTGCTGTATAACCCCTGGGGCTGCTGTATAACCCCTGGGGCTGCTGTATAACCCCTGGGGCTGCTGTATTACCCCTGGGGCTGCTGTATTACCACTGGGGCTGCTGTATTACCACTGGGGTCTGTATATACCACTGGAGAGGCTGCTGTATACCACTTTGCTGGGGGCTGTATACCTGTGCTGGGGTCCACCCTCGGATTATACACGAGTCAATAGGTTTTCCCAGGTTTTGGGGGCAAAAGTAGGGGGGTCGGCTTATACACAGGTCGGCTTATACACGAGTATATATGGGTAGTAATCCTACAATGTCTGCTGGACATGGTATGAGGAGGTTTATGGCTCAGTACACACTCCATACTTCATGGTAAGGGGAGGGTTTATGGCTCAGTACACACTCCATACTTCTTGTTATTAACCAGTTAATGCTCTCTTGTCCACCGCACTGCAGTTTCAAAAGAGGACAACAGCGAGACAAGCAGCAACATGGCATCAGAGAGTCCCTGACCTCGAAATAGAAGATCCTCAGATCCTGGTATTGTGACATAATATTAAGAATAATACTTTTTGCATTTATATTACACTATGAACTTCACAGCACTTTACATACATCATGAACACTGTCCCCATTGGGGCTCACAATGTAAACAACCTATCAGTATGTCTCTGTAGTGTGGTTGGACGAACCTTTTATAGGTCCCCGTTAAATTAAATTTTCTTTCAAAGTATGCTGACATTTTTATTCCCAGACATATTTCGGGGGGGTGGGGGGGGGGCGCCGTTTGCCTTACCTGCCTAGGGCACCAAAATGCCTTGTCCCGGCACTGTTTGGCATTGCTGTGTGTGTGTATCATAGTCCTGCCCACTCAACATATCCTCGCCCACTCCATATAGCCTCGCACACTCCATAGACACACCCACTCCACATAACCATGCCCCTTAAGGGAGTGGTCCTGTGTATTATACAGTATATTATATACTATACTAGCTGTAGAACCTGGCATTGGAGGGGCATAGTAACTAACTATGGAGGCCCTGCCCACTCTACATAGCCCTGACCACTCCACACAAACACTCCCCTTCAGGGGTGGGACTATATTTACTATAATGCAGCCTTATAGCCCTCCATATAGCATAATGCAGCTTCATAGCCCTCCATAGTTACTTACTATGCCTGGGCAATGTTGGGCTTTACAATCAGTGTAAAATAAAAATGCCAGAATTAGGTTTTTTTGGCAATAAACAGGCGATCAAAACATCGTAATGTACCCCAAAATGGTATAAAAAAAAGTCAGCTCGGGTCACAAAAAATAAGCCGTCACACAGCTCCAGATCCAGAAAAATCATAACATTATGTGTCTCAGAAAATGTCGACTAAAGCTTATTTATTTTTTGTTGTTTTTTCCAATTGCAAATTTTTTTTTGACACTTAAACTAAAAGAACAATACACGACCTTTAGTGATCGTACTGTCCTGGAGAGTCATAGAGTCAGGTCAACTTAACCGTATACTGAACAAGGTAAATAAAAAGGAGTAAAAAAACTATGGGGGAATTGCACTTATTTTTGCAGTTTCACCGCACTTGGATTTTTTTTTCCTGTTTCACAGTAAAATGAATGGTGTAATACAAAAGTACATCTCATCCTGCAAAAAAAAAAGCCCTCATATGTGCAGGGTGACCAAAAAATAAAGAGGTTATGGAAGAAAAAGGAGGAAAACCGCACTGGAGGTCAAGGGGTTAATGATAACAGACTAAGTCATGTATGGTGTTCTCTTTAACACAGACCCCTTTAAAGGGAACCTGTCACCTGGATCTAAGCCCCTACACTATCACTACCTGTCCCTGCACCTTCCTAGCTGCTCCCCATCTATCCCTCTCTGAGCTAAATCCGCCCTATAAAACTGCAGAAAAATAACTTATAACTTACAGCAGTCCCTGAGGCTGGGGACTGAGAAGGCGGCGCCAGGCTCCATTCTGCCCCTCCTCGATGCAGCAGCACGCGCCCCGCTGGGCGGCATTATTCTTTCTTCATCGCCGCCTCCTCCATTTGGAATCTGTGCTTTACACCTATCATGTTGTGGTGATGCGACCTCGATGTGTCCCCTGACCGAGACATAGCATATGGGAGATTGTATCTACTGGAGCTAAGTGCTGATTGAAAGCACTGACCCCCAGGTGTGCGGGTGAATAGGAGATGATATGTGCTGCCCTGGGCTGTGGGGAGGGGGTGGAGTGTGTCAGGACAGCAGCAGGAGCTGCTGGGATTGTATGAGGTTCTACTCGGCTGCGCCCCCGTGTAACAGGCCAGACTAAACCCCCGACCAGAATATACTCTGGGTTAAAGTGGCCTAGGCCAGATTATACCCCTCCGTATACCACAGCAACTGTAGATCAGGGCCCCAAGCAACACATGGGGGCCCGAGGCAGCACAAAGTGGCCCCAGGCAGCAGAAAGTGGCCCTACGCAACATACAGGGGCCCCAGGCAGTGCTAGGGCCCCAGACAGTGCTAAGGGCCCCAGGCAGTGCACAGGGACCCAGGCAGCACAAAGTGGCCCCAAGCAGCACAAAGAGGCCCCAGGCAACATACAGGGGCCCCAGGCAGTACTAGGGGCCACAAGCTACACACAGGATCCCAGGCTACACACAGGGGCCCCATGCAGCATACAAGGACCCCAGGCAGTGCACGGGGCCCCAGGCAGTGCACGGGGCCCCAGGCAGCACAAAGTGGCCCCAGGCAGCACAAAGTGGCCCCAGGCAACATACAGGGGCCCCAGGCAGTACTAGGGGCCCCAGGCTACACACAGGGTCCCAGGCTACATACAGGGGCCCCATGCAGCATACAAGGGCCCCAGGCAGTACAAAGGGGTTCCAGGCAGCGCATGGGGGCCAGAGGCAGCACACAGGGGCCCCAGACAGCACAAAGTGGCCCCAGGTGGCCCACTGCCTGGGGCCCCTGTATATTGCCTGTGGTCACTTTGTGCTGCCTTGGGCCCCTGTGTGCTGCCTGGGGCCACTTTGTGCTGCCTGGGGCCCCGTGCACTGCCTGGGGCCCCGTGTACTGCCTGGGGCCCTTGTATGCAGGCTGGGGCCCCTGTGTGTAGCCTGGGATCCTGTGTGTAGCCTGGGGCCCCTGTGTGCTGCCTCGGGCCCCCATGTGCTGCCTGGGGCCCCTAGCACTGCCTGGGGCCCCTAGCACTGCCTGGGGCCCCTGTATGTTGCGTAGGGCCACTTTCTGCTGCCTGGGGCCACCTTGTGCTGCCTCAGGTCCTCATGCATTGCTTGGGGCCCTGTGCACGGCTTGGGGCCCTGATCTACAGCTGCTGTGGTATACGGAGAGTTATAATCTGGCCTAGGCCTGTTTATACCCTGTGGTATAGTTTGGGCTAGGCCAGAATATACCAAGGGTATATTCTGGTCGGGGGGTTAGTCTGACCTGTTACACCGGAATCTGGAGGTCTGTGAATACCTGAACTGTGTGCTGTGTGAGTAAATACCTGAGTCACTGCCTTCTGTCGTGCCGATCCTAACCGCTACCTTACAGTGTTAAAGCGGGTGGGAGATTCCAAATGGAGGAGGTGGCGATGAAGAAAGAATAATGCCGCCCAGCGGGGCGTGTGCTGCTGCATCGAGGAGGGGCAGAATGGAGCCTGGCGCCGCCTTCTCAGTCCCCAGCCTCAGGGACTGCTGTAAGTTATAAGTTATTTTTCTGCTGTTTTATAGGGCGGATTTAGCTCAGAGAGGGATAGATAGGGAGCAGCTAGGAAGGTGCAGGGACAGGTAGTGATAGTGTAGGGGCTTAGATCCAGGTGACAGGTTCCCTTTAAGGCAGGCAGGCGATGCTTGTGTCAATCAATCAGACAAGAACCCTTTCTAGATCATGCAGTAGTAGCATTACTCACCTGTAGTTGCACCACATTGTACTGTAAGAGATAAAACAGACACATTAGTATCCTGTCTAATAGAGGTCTACCCCACGGTTGTACTCTGTAGGCGGCCGCGCACCCCAACATAAAAAACTGTGCCAACAGAAAAAAAGAGAATTTTGTTTACGTACCGTAAATTCTTTTTTCTTTAATCATCAATGGGAGACCCAGACAATGGGGTTTAGGGCACTGCCCTCCGGAGGTCACACTAGGTACTACAAGTTTGTAGACACCGCCTCCTCCGCTTATAAACCCCTACCGCAGGGAACATCCTCAGTTTGGTCCATAAGCTGCGAGGAGACAAATAAACCACACCCGAAACGTCGGGAAGAAAACCGTGTACAAACGGCTCAACAACCCGGATAACACTGTCCCAACAGGGAACAGATCAACTGCAAAACATGCAACGGAACAACTGGGTGGGTGCTGGGTCTCCCATTGATGATTAAAGAAAAAAGAATTTACGGTATGTAAACAAAATTCTCTTTTTTCTGGTCATCATAATGGGAGACCCAGACAATGGGGATGTCCTAAAGCAATACCCCAGGGCGGGAATAGTTCCTCAAAAGACGGATGAAACGTGGTCCCCCTCAAAGGTGGGCAACCGCCGCCTGGAGGACCCGCCTGCCCAAACTAGCATCCGCAGAGGCATGGGCATGCACCATATAGTGCTTAGAGAATGTGTGCAGGCTGGACCAAGTGGCAGCCTGACACACCTGTAGAGCCGAAGCTCGATGTCGCAAAGCCCAGGAGGCACCGACAGCTCTGGTAGAGTGAGCCTTCAATCCCACCGGGAGGGGCAAACCAGAAGACTGGTAAGCCTCTTGAATGGGAGCCTTGATCCATCTGGCCAAGGTTGACTTCGATGCCGCGGACCCCTTACAGCGACCTGTCGTAAGGACAAATAATGAATCCGAACTCCGGAAGGAGGCAGTCCTGGACACATAAATGCGTACAGCCCTCACGAGATCCAGAGTATGGAGGTCGCGCTCAACCTGATGAACGGGAGCGGGACAAAATGATGGGAGAACAATCTCCTGGTTCAGGTGGAAAGTGGAAACCACCTTTGGCAAGAATTCTGGCCGCGGGCGCAACACCACCTTGTCTTGGTGAACCACCAGAAAGGGTGACTTGCACGAAAGTGCAGCCAATTCTGAGACCCTTCTCAGAGACGTAATCGCCACCAGAAAGACCACCTTCTGAGACAAACGAGAGAGGGAAATGTCTCTCAGTGGCTCAAACGGCGGTTTCTGCAGTGTCGCCAGGACCATGTTAAGGTCCCAAGGGTCCAGAGGTCGCCTGTAGGGCGGAACCACCCGAGACACCCCCTGCAGAAATTGACGGACCTTCGGGAGGAGCGCCAAGCGCCTGTCAAACAGCACTGAAAGAGCTGATACCTGACCCTTCAGGGAGCTGAGAGATAAGCCCAACTCCAAACCCGACTGCAGAAAAGCCAACAGCGTCGGGATGGACAAAGGCCAGGGAGACCTAGCACCCGAGGCACACCAGGTAAAAAAGATTTTCCACGTTCTGTGGTATATCTTCCTGGATACGGGCTTCCTGGCCCGATTCATAGTGGCAACCACTGTAGGAGAGAATCCCCTGGATGTTAGCAGCCAGGCCTCAAGAGCCATGCAGTCAATCTGAGAGCCCTGGAATTGAGGTGGAAGAATGGACCTTGCGCGAGAAGATCTGCGCGTTCTGGAAGAGCCCACCCGTGTCCGCCTGACAGTTGCCACAGGTCCGGATACCAGGACCTCCTGGGCCAATCTGGTGCCACTAGAATGGCTACTCTGCATTCCGTCCTGATTTTCCACAGAACCCTGGGAATCAGAGCCAGAGGCGGGAACACATATGGTAGATGGAAGCTGGACCAACTCAGGATCAAGGCATCTGCCCCCAGAGACTGAGGATCCCAGGATCTCGCCATGTATTGCGGCACCTGATGATTCAGCCGCGAGGCCATCAGATCCACGTCCGGAGTGCCCCATTTGCTGCAGATGTCCCGGAAGACGTCTGGATGAAGAGACCACTCTCCGGCGTCCATCCCCTGCCGGCTCAGGTAGTCGGCCTCCCAGTTCTCGACCCCTGGGATGTGAACTGCGGAGATCAAGCAGCCGTTGTCCTCCACCCAAGATAGAATGCGGTGGACTTCGGCGAGGGCCTGAGCACTTCTGGTCCCTCCCTGATGATTTATATAGGCGACGGCCGTCGCATTGTCGGACTGCACCCGAATGGGCTGTCCTGACAGGAATTTCTGAAACGCCAGGAGCGCCAGATAGACCGCCTTGATCTCCAGCACGTTGATCTGCAACGCCGACTCCGACTGAGTCCAGAGGCCTTGAGCCCTGTGGTGTAAGAACACTGCACCCCAGCCCTTCAGACTGGCGTCGGTGGTCACCACTAACCATGACGGTTTGAGGAAGGACCGGCCCCGTGACAAGTGACGTGGCTGGAGCCACCACTGCAGGGAATCCCTGGTCGGTTGGGAAAGCGCCACCAGCCGATTCAGAGAGATCGTCCTCTTGTCCCATCGGCGGAGGATCTCCAGCTGAAGAGGACGGAGGCGAAACTGTGCGAAAGGCACCGCCTCTATCGCAGCTACCATGCGTCCCACCAGCTTCATCAATACCCGTAGGGATGATTGTGGTGACAGGAGGACATTCTGCACTCCTGATTGGATGGCCAGCTGCTTGGCTCGTGGCAGAGACACCAGGGCTGAGTCCGTGTGGAAGTCCATGCCCAGATATGTCAGTGACTGGGTCGGAACCAGGGTCGACTTCTGGATATTGAGAAGCCACCCAAACTGTTCCAGAGACTTCATGGTCACCTCCAGGCTTTGCCGACAAAGGTGTTCCGACGGCGCCCTGACCAGTAGGTCGTCCAGATAGGGAATGACGGCGTGCCCCTGCATGTGCAGGAGAGCCATCATGGAGGCCATCACCTTTGTGAACACCCGCGGTGCCGAGGCCAGCCCGAACGGCAGCGCCACAAATTGGAAGTGATCTTCCCCCACTGCAAATCTCAACCAGCGCTGATGAGCCGGTGCAATGGGCACGTGAAGGTAAGCGTCTCGGATATCTATCGACGCTAGGAAGTCCCCCTGTGACACAGCCGCGATCACGGAGCGCAGGGATTCCATACGGAACTTCCGAACCAACACGTGACGGTTGAACAACTTCAGGTCCAGAACCGGGCGGAAGGAGCCGTCCTTCTTTGGAACGATAAAGAGGTTGGAGTAAAAACCCCGGAACCTCTCTCCGGAAGGCACTGGGATCACTACTCCGTCTCTGCGGAGTCCCTCCAACACCAGATAAAAAGCCTGTGCCTTTTCTGGGGATGGGACCGACCGATGGAATCGGGAAATTGGTTTTGACGTCAGCTCTATCCTGTAACCTCGCGAGATCACATCTCGAACCCACTGATCTTGAACGTGAAGTAGCCACTTGTCCTGAAAACGAGACAGGCGGCCCCCCACCTGTGGGGAGGCAGGAAGGGAGAGCGAGTCATGTAGAGGCGGGTTTGGGGGTGGCAGCCGCTGCCCCCGCCGGCTTCTTTGGGCGACTCTTAGAGCGCCACTGAGAAGCGGGCTTGCCCCCTCGGTCCGTGCGAGCTGAGGGTGCTGATGACTGTGAACCGGAATGAAAGGCCACTGCTTTGGGTTCCTTTTGACAGTATACCGTGGCTTAGGTTTATTCTGCGGGATCTTAGACTCAAAAAGCCTGTCACCAGCGAACGGAAGATTCTGCAAAATCTTCTTGGATGTGGCATCTGAGTCCCAAAGACGCAGCCACAACAACCTGCGAATCGCAATAGCATTGGCCGAAGCCACAGCTGAGCGAGTGGCAGTTTCCAGAGTCGCCGTCCTGGCGTAGTCCGCATAGGCCCTCGCCCTCTCGGTAAGTGCCAGGACCTCTGGACTGGACCTTGCCAGGTCAGTGATACCATCCAAGCAGGTAGTAATCGCTTGTAAGGTCCAGACCGTGGCAAAATTAGGGGCAAATGAAGACCCCACAGCCTCATAGGAAGACTTGGCGAGTTGCTCGACCTGTCTATCAGTCGCATCCTTCAGCGAGGAGCTATCAGAGGCAGAGAAAAGGGAGCGTGCCGCAATCCTGGTCATGGAAGCATCCACCTTCGGTGACTGCGACCACTCCTGAAGCACCTCCTGGGGGAAGGGGAAGCGATTGTCCTTGGGTTTGCGGACATAACGCCGCCCAGGATGTAACCTGGGAGCTCTAACCACCCTTCCAAAGTTAGTGTGGTCCATGAAGGAGCCACTTGGTCTAGCCTCTGGCCGCAGCCATTGATAGACCTCCTTCGGGTGCACCGTCACCTCCTCAGGGGGTGTCACGAGACGTAAGGTCTCGTTGATAGAGGACACCAGATCCTCCACCCCGTCTGGTGGTTCAGACACAGACACAGACCCGAAAGTTGAACCCCCATCGTCGTCCTCACCATCAGAGGAACGCTCCTCCTCAGAGAGAGCCTGGAGCTCGGGTGACTCCTCACGACGAGCCCGCTTAAGGGGTCTCACAACAGAAGAGGGAGACACCCGGGGGTAACTGGACGGAGTAGCTGGGCTATCCAGCCTCCTATTAAGTGCCTCCAGGGATTGCGACATGGAGGACAGCTGGGACAACAGAGATTCATTGATCTTATTCTGAGTTTCCCATGGCCCTGAGATCACCTGAACCTCAGGGTACAGCACCGGAGCTGCTGACTCAGCAGTGTCAGTCCGGGCCTCTGGGCGTCCGCAGTTATTGCAGGACCCCTCCACCAGTGTTCCATTGCATGTAGCACAGGTAATGGTGGCATCTGCCGCTCTAGCAGCACGCTTCCTAGCTGAGGACATCGCCACAGTAGGGGAAAATAAGCCAAGTCGCAGACAAAAAAAACGGGAGTCCCGGTGGCTTACCGACCGCAGCAAGCGGTAGGAGGAAGCGGTGTGTGTGTGTGACCTCCGCGAGAGTTTCCGGTCTCCCCTATGGAGTGCAGACGCACGCTGCAGACAGATCCCAGCCGGGAAGTGAGGGGTAAAGATGGCCGCCGACAGTGAAACTGTGGGCGGCGCCGAAAACACGCGGGAAGCACACACACACGCCCATCGATGACGTCACCGCACGGGCTGCTTCCCATCCTCCAAGCAGCCTCAGCATGAAGGCGCCAGAGCCCGCAGCGCGGGAGTTAGTGTGAAATACCACACACAGACTGCACGTACAAACAAACATCCGCAGCCTACAGCCTCAGCCCCTGCGACACACAGGGCGGTCAGCCAGGGAGACCCTAGCACAGGGTACACCACCAGATCCGCGGACCCGAGGGTAACGCGCGGTCTGAGTGTCAGGACACATCAAGTGACCGACACTACCCCCAGGCACACAGGAGACAAAGAGTGCCTCAGTGCCGGTCCGGTCTGTAAGCACCATTTAGGGAGGCCTCGGACGGGGGTTTCAGCACCAGTCCGGAGTGTAAGCACCATTTAGGGAGGCCTCGGACTGGGCTGGCTCCAGTCCGGTCTGTAAGCACCATTTAGGGAGGCCTCGGACGGAGCGGAGCTGTGCAAGGCTCCCATCTCCCACTCTCCAGAGCCCCCCAGAGAGGGATGGAAAGGAGCGCGACAGCGTACCGGGAGAACACAAAGTGTCCAGGCTCTAGGCCCTCCGGTACCTCCACCTGCATGTTCCACAAGGGTGAGCGGGGAGGCTGTCGCAGGTCCCGACCGGAACCATTTTACCTTGTCTTCAGACGCCATCACGTAAGATGTGAGAATGCAGTGAAGTGCAAGCAAAGCGTGATCCTCCGAGCACACTAAGTTTAAAACTGAGGATGTTCCCTGCGGTAGGGGTTTATAAGCGGAGGAGGCGGTGTCTACAAACTTGTAGTACCTAGTGTGACCTCCGGAGGGCAGTGCCCTAAACCCCATTGTCTGGGTCTCCCATTATGATGACCAGAAAATATAGTATTGAGCATATAATAATGTCTCCCATGCCCAGCACACACAGATATGAGCGCTTCCTGCTCTACTCTCTCCATGCAGCTCCTGTTTGCTTCATAAAACACAATATACAGCAGTACTGGGCAGTGTAGATGTGAATCCAGCATTGTGATGAGCTAAAACTCTTACTAGAAAACATCAGCATATATAATATTAATACTGAAGTATTGAGCAGTGTAGATGTGAATCTAGCACTGGAGTGAGATAAAACACTTACTAGAAAGCATTAGTATGAAAAATATTATATATAGCAGTACTGAGCTGTCTAGATGTGAATCCAGCAATGGAGTGAGATATAACACTTTCTCTAAAGCACCAACATCTAAAATATTGATACAGCAGTATTGAGCAGTGTAGATGTGAAACCAGCACTGGGGTGAGCTAAAATGTTTACTAGAAAGCATCAGTATGTAAAATATTAATACAGCAGTATTGAGCATTGTAGATGTGAATTCGGCACTGGGAGGAAGAAAAATGCTTGCAGGAACGAGGCTGCATGGATAATATTATACAGAAGTACTCTGCAGTAAATCTGGAAATTCACCACTTGGATGCGATAATACACTTACTACTAAACATAGCACTGTTTGTGTCTGCTTTTCTGTCGAAGATGTGGGATGAGTAGAAATTCTATATGTATAAACACATTGTTTTAAAACTTTATGATATATTTTAGTTAGACGGGGTCTGATTCTATCGCATCGAGCGATTCTAGAACGGGTGCAATTATGTGTTAGTCCATCCACTCCTGATACTAATCGCAGCTCCACCAGGGAGGGCGGGGGAGCCGCTGCTGCACGGGGAAGCCATGGCTTGACAGGGGCTACTGCAGCTCGCCATCCCCCTGTGTGCTCTCTCTCCCCTTGTGCTGTTTGTCCCCCCTGTGTATGTCCCCTCTCTCTTCCGTCTGTGCACTCTCTCTAGCCTTGTGTACTCTCTATACTCTGTGCGGTCTCTCTTCCCCCTGTGCAGTCTCTCTGCCCCTTGTGCACTCTCTCCCCATTTGTGCACTTTAGCCTGTGCTCTTTCTCCCTTTGTGCTGTCTCTCATCCCTGTGCACTCTCTCCCCTTGTGTGCTCTCTCTTCCCCAGTGCTTTCTCTCCCCCTGTGTGATCTCTCTTCTTTTGTGCTATCTCTGAACTCTATGCAGTCTCTCTTCCCCCTGTGCGGTCTCTGTTACCACTGTGTAGTCTCTCTTCACCCTGTGTGCTCTCTCCCCCATTTGTGCACTTTCCCCTGTGCGCTCTCCCCCTTGTGGTGTCTCTCTCCCTGTGTGCGCTCTCTATTTGTGCCATCTCTCTCCTTCTGCTGTCTCTTCCCATGTGCGCTCTCTCCCCTTGTACTGTCTCACCCCCTGTGCACTCTCTCCCCTTGTGCTCTTCTTTCCCCCTGTGCTGTCTCTCCCTCTGTGTCCTCTCTGTCCCCCCATTGTGCGCTGTCTCACTCTCCCCTGTGCAATAACTCTTCCACTCTTCCTGCTGAGGATCCACAGTAGCAGAATGGGTCCGCAGCCCAAGGGTATAATGGAGCAGACCCAGGCACAAACGATAACGAATACCTGCGCAGCGACCAGCGTGACCACTCCATCACAGATGTCCTACAGGTGGCGCTGTTTTCTTTGACTGATGAACCAAACTTATGGGCTTCTTTTATTTCCAGTTTAACTGTAATTTACATGTTGTCCTATAGGTGACGCTGTTTTCCTGACAAACTTACAAAAAGACTGAATAGGGCTTTTACATAGTAGATTGCCAAACCGTTCTAGAGATATGCATTTTTTAATTTAATTAATTTAATCCTCCTTTCATTGGTGTTGCATTTTGGGTAGAAATACTCCATTTCTCCTCGTACATAGACCATCCTGCATTTTATCCCCTCCTGATAGCATCGCTGGTAAGGAGGTTTATGCTCTTTGCAGTCATCTTTTCTCTAAACTGCCACCCTGCTTTGGTCATCTGCATTTATGAGGCTAGATCCCGGCTGAGTATAGATGTTGTATGTAGCAGGAGAGATTTCAAAGAGATCCGCAGCGTTCTCCTGCGCTTTTCATGCGGAGGACACTGCGGATCCATTGACTCCCATGCATTGTTTGTGCGCTTGCAGATAAAACAAGCTCCCGCAAACGCACAAAAAATGCAACATGTTGCGTTCGGTGGGTGCATAAATTATGCGTATCAGAATGCAACCACAACCGAACACAGTCAAACGCAGGGACTATGTGTTCCCATGTTAAACATAGGAACGCAGTGCGCATGCGTTTGGCTGCGTCCGGTACGCTGCAGTTTCATGCGCAAGTGTGAAACCACCCTAAAGGGCACAGACTCCAAGCGACATTTCTTTATAGGACTACAGTAGATAAAGGCTTAGCTGCATGTCAGACTTCACACTCCTCAGGGAAACATGTAGCGAGGACAGAACACAGCACCAAAAAGCACGACACCTTTAAAGAGTTGCAAATGTGTCTAAAAATGTGTCAAACTGAGACCGTACTCAACTGAAGGCAGATGCGCCAATCTCCCTGGATCCTAGCAGTGGGATACTCCGTGACCAACATCTTGATCCTTCTGAGTAGTAGGTGTTATTGCTGCACTCCTATGCAAACCATGTTTTTAATTAAAGGGAAAGTCTTCTCTCCAACCATCTTTCAGATATGATACAGCACAAAACCTCAGAAGAACACTGTCCATTTTAGGGCATAATCTATATCAAAGTCAAATATCAGAAATACCTTATCTTATACCTGAAACTGACATCTGACTTTGATACTTGACTTTGACACCTGACTTTGATATATCTGATTTTCTGACATCTGAATCTGACACCTAACTTTGATACTTGACTCTGACAGCTATCTCTGACACCTGACTCTTACACCTGACTGATACTACTCTGACACCTGACTTTAATACCTCACTCTGTCACCTGACTTTGATATCTACGATAATTGACTATGACACCTGACTCTTATACCTGATAAGTGAATCTGATATCTGACACTGACTTTGATACTTGACTGATACCTGATTACTGACATCTGCCTGATACCTGACGCTGATCCCTAACTTTAATACTTGATTCTGACAGCTATCTCTGACACCTGACTTTAATACTTGACTCTTGACACCTGACTTTGACACCTAACTCTGACTTTGATACTTGACTCTGATTCCTGACTCTGACACCTTACTCTGATACCTGACTCCAACACCTGACGCTGACCCCTAACTTTAATACTTGATTCTGACAGCTATCTCTAACACCTGACTTTGATACCTGACTCTGACATCTGACAATTGACTTTGACAAGTTTTCGGTCACTTTCCCTGTAGCAGTCCCACATCATTGTATAAGTTGTTGGTCACTTTCCCCGTGGCAGTCGCACACTATTTTATTATTTTAGCTCATTTTATAAACTCTTTGTACCTTCTCCTTGGTGCCCTGAAAGTTTTCATTTAACGTCAGAATTCGGAATTTTACTGCAGAGGAAAAGAAGGCAGAAGTTAAGGATGATGGCTGCGTCCAGCCCTGGTGCCGCTCCGGATAACACCTTACCTTTCTCACTTGGCCGGTAACACGGCTTATCCGTCTGGATCACAACTTTGTCCAGGATTCTCATGATTAGAACATATTTAATTTCCTCCAAACACCAGTCTCCTGCAAAGATGATTCTCACAGTTGCAACCACCGAGTTGCCACTCGGACAAGGAACCTGAGGAAGAAGCCAAGAACACAAATACCAGTATAGTGGACTGCACTACAGCCGCTGTGTGCCCTGCACTGCTGAGTCCTATTTATTCATTCAAAACTGATTTTAAACTTTTCTATTTTTTAACATTAAAAAAAATTATGAAATGCGAGATCAGTAATGTATGTACATCAGTAGAATAGTGAGTGCAGCTCTGGAGTATAATACAGGAGGTTACTCAGAATCAGTAATGTAATGTGTGTACACAGTGACTGCACCAGCAGAATAGTGAGTGCAGCTCTGGAGTATAATACAGGAGGTAACTCAGGATCAGTAATGTAATGTATGTACACAGTGACTGCACCAGCAGAATAGTGAGTGCAGCTCTGGAGTATAATACAGGAGGTAACTCAGGATCAGTAATGTAATGTATGTACACAGTGACTGCACCAGCAGAATAGTGAGTGCAGCTCTGGAGTATAATACAGGAGGTAACTCAGGATCAGTAATGTGATGTATGTACACAGTGACTGCACCAGCAGAATAGTGAGTGCAGCTCTGGAGTATAATACAGGAGGTAACTCAGGATCAGTAATGTAATGTATGTACACAGTGACTGCACCAGCAGAATAGTGAGTGCAGCTCTGGAGTATAATACAGGAGGTAACTCAGGATCAGTAATGTAATGTATGTACACAGTGACTGCACCAGCAGAATAGTGAGTGCAGCTCTGGAGTATAATACAGGTTTGTTACTCAGAATCAGTAATATAATGTATGTACACAGTGACTGCACCAGCAGAATAGTGAGTGCAGCTCTGGAGTATAATACAGGAGGTAACTCAGGTCAGTAATGTAATGTATGTACACAGTGACTGCACCAGCAGAATAGTGAGTGCAGCTCTGGAGTATAATACAGGAGGTAACCCAGGATCAGTAATGTAACGTATGTACACAGTGACTGCACCAGCAGAATAGTGAGTGCAGCTCTGGAGTATAATACAGGAGGTAACTCAGGATCAGTAATGTAATGTATGTACACAGTGACTGCACCAGCAGAATAGTGAGTGCAGCTCTGGAGTATAATACAGGAGGTAACTCAGGATCAATAATGTAATATATGTACACAGTGACTGCACCAGCAGAATAATGAGTGCAGCTCTGGAGTATAATACAGGAGGTAACCCAGGATCAGTAATGTAATGTATGTACACAGTGACTGCACCAGCAGAATAGTGAGTGCAGCTCTGGAGTATAATACAGGAGGTAACTCAGGATCAGTAATGTAATGTATCTACACAGTGACTGCACCAGCAGAATAGTGAGTGCAGCTCTGGAGTATAAGACAGGAGGTAACTCAGGATCATAATGTAATGTATGTACACAGTGACTGCACCAGCAGAATAGTGAGTGCAGCTCTGGAGTATAATACAGGAGGTAACTCAGGATCAGTAATGTAATGTATGTACACTGTGACTGCACCAGCAGAATAGTGAGTGCAGCTCTGGAGTATAATACAGGAGGTAACTCAGGATCAGTAATGTAATGTATGTACACAGTGACTGCACCAGCAGAATAGTGAGTGCAGCTCTGGAGTATAATACAGGAGGTAACTCAGGATCAGTAATGTAATGTATGTACACAGTGACTGCACCAGCAGAATAGTGAGTGCAGCTCTGGAGTATAATACAGGAGGTAACTCAGGATCAGTAATGTAATGTATATACCCAGTGACTCACCAGAAAATCCCAACAGACAAAACCACTTATGGCAGCGGTGGAAACTATCGTGAACATTTGTCCTTCAAACTCCAATTTCACAGTCACAGTAATGTCGAAGCTGTAAACGTCCCCATCCAGGAGCAGACAGACTTTATCCCAGGACGGATGGTGCAGCTCCGCCGGGATCATCATCATATAATTTCTGGAACAGAAAGGTGAAGATTTTACTATTTAAATGGAAAAAGCTATCATCTGATCTGATCAGTAACAAGAGGTTCTGCAGCAGTTCTTCACCATTATTAAGATCTTTGATTGCTATCACAGATCGGGGATATTCAGGGAACAAACAGAGGCAATGCACACAACTGAGCTGAGGTTTTGCTCCTATGTATCTAGGCTAGTCAATCTCTTATGGGCCAAAATCTGGACTGTGGTTACAGAGTGATACATTGTATCAAACCCACAGATCTGGAGAGAAATGTGCGCGGCTTATGAGTTTACTCCACATAATATGATCTAGACTGGATTCATCAACAGCAAACATTCGCTGCAAGTGTCAAGTCATTGATACCCACTCTAAGATTCTGCAGAGGGTTTGTTACATTTTCAGTCAGTACAGGCAATTACAGTGAAGGAAATAAGTATTTGATCCCTTGCTGATTTTGTACATTTGGCCACTGACACAGACATGATCAGTCTATAATGTTAAGGGTCGGTTAATTTTAACAGTGAGAGATCGAAGATCAAAAATAAAATCCAGAAAATCACATTGTGTAAATGATATAAATGTATTTGCATTTTGCAGAGAGAAATAAGTATTTGATCCCCTCCCAACCATTAGGAGTTCTGGCTCCTACAGAGCAGTTAGACGCTCCTAATCCCCTCGTTACCTGCATTACACACAGCTGTGTTACATTGTCACCTGTATAAAGACTCCTGCCCACACACTCAATCAGTCACCTCTACCCTCTACAACATAGGAAGACCAAAGAGCTTTGTAAGGATTTCAGGGAAAAGATCCTAGACCTGCACAAGGCTGGAATGGGCTACAAAGCCATAAGGCTCCATTCACACTGTGTCTGTTTTTCCTCTGTTTTTCCTCTGTTTTTCCTCTGTTTTTCCTCTGTTTTTTCCTCTGTTTTTCCTCTGTTTTTCCTCTAATTTTCCTCTTTGTTTTTGCTCGCCAATTTTTGTAACCTAAACCAGAAGTGGAACAATCAGAGAAACATGGCACCACTTCGGTATTTATCACCCACTCATGGTTTTGGCTACAAAACTGATGGGCAAAAATAGACCAAAAACGCACTGTGTGAATGGACCCTGAGTAAGACGCTGGGTGAGAAGTAGACAACTGTTGGTGCAATAGTAAGAATATGTAAGAAATACTAAATGAGGACAGTCTGGGGCTCCATACAAAGTCACATAAGTACAGGACCAGTAATGTAATGTATGTACTCAGTGACTGCACCAGCAGAATAGTGAGTGCAGCTCTGGAGTATAATACAGGAGGTAACTCAGGATCAGTAATGTAATGTATGTACACAGTGACTGCACCAGCAGAATAGTGAGTGCAGCTCTGGAGTATAATACAGGAGGTAATTCAGGATCAGTAATGTAATGTATGTACACAGTGACTGCACCAGCAGAATAGTGAGTGCAGCTCTGGAGTATAATACAGGAGGTAACTCAGGATCAGTAATGTAATGTATGTACACAGTGACTGCACCAGCAGAATAGTGAGTGCCGCTCTGGAGTATAATACAGGAGGTAACTCAGGATCAGTAATGTAATGTATGTACACAGTGACTGCACCAGCAGAATAGTGAGTGCAGCTCTGGAGTATAATACAGGAGGTAACACAGGATCAGTAATGTAATGTATGTACACAGTGACTGCACCAGCAGAATAATGAGTGCAGCTCTGGAGTATAATACAGGAGGTAACTCAGGATCAGTAATGTAATGTATGTACACAGTGACTGCACCAGCAGAATAGTGAGTGCAGCTCTGGAGTATAATACAGGAGGTAACTCAGGATCATTAATGTATGTACACAGTGATTGCACCAGCAGAATAGTGAGTGCAGCTCTGGAGTATAATACAGGAGGTAACTCAGGATCAGTAATATAATGTATGTGCACAGTGACTGCACCAGCAGAATAGTGAGTGCCGCTCTGGAGTATAATACAGGAGGTAACTCCGGATCAGTAATGTAATGTATGTACACAGTGACTGCACCAGCAGAATAGTGAGTGCAGCTCTGGAGTATAATACAGGAGGTAACTCAGGATCAGTAATGTAATGTATGTACACAGTGACTGCACCAGCAGAATAGTGAGTGCAGCTCTGGAGTATAATACAGGAGGTAACTCAGGATCAGTAATGTAATGTATGTACACAGTGACTGCACCAGCAGAATAGTGAGTGCAGCTCTGGAGTATAATACAGGAGGTAACTCAGGATCAGTAATGTAATGTATGTACACAGTGACTGCACCAGCAGAATAGTGAGTGCAGCTCTGGAGTATAATACAGGAGGTAACTCAGGATCAGTAATGTAATGTATGTACACAGTGACTGCACCAGCAGAATAGTGAGTGCAGATCTGGAGTATAATACAGGAGGTAACTCAGGATCAGTAATGTAATGTATGTACACAGTGACTGCACCAGCAGAATAGTGAGTGCCGCTCTGGAGTATAATACAGGAGGTAACTCAGGATCAGTAATGTGATGTATGTACACAGTGACTGCACCAGCAGAATAGTGAGTGCAGCTCTGGAGTATAATACAGGAGGTAACTCAGGATCAGTAATGTAATGTATGTACACAGTGACTGCACCCGCAGAATAGTGAGTGCAGCTCTGGAGTATAATACAGGACGTAACTCAGGATCAGTAATGTAATGTATGTACACGGTGACTGCACCAGCAGAATAGTGAGTGCAGCTCTGGGGTATAATACAGGAGGTAACTCCGGATCAGTAATGTAATGTATGTACACAGTGACTGCACCAGCAGAATAGTGAGTGCAGCTCTGGAGTATAATACAGGAGGTAACTCAGGATCAGTAGTGTAATGTATGTACACAGTGACTGCACCAGCAGAATAGTGAGTGCAGCTCTGGAGTATAATACAGGAGGTAACTCTGGATCAGTAATGTAATGTATGTACACAGTGACTGCACCAGCAGAATAGTGAGTGCAGCTCTGGGTATAATACAGGAGGTAACTCAGGATCAGTAATTTATGTCCACCATTAGCTAAAACAAGAAGCTTTGCCCTTGCAGTCACCTACTTACATGTCTTCCTCTTGTCCACTAATAGAAGGCAGTAAGACAAGACCTAGGAGAAATCCTATGAGGATGGGGTACCGCACGTACCCGGCCATCTTCTTCTTCTGAATCTCTGGACCCTGGAGCAGCACCTAACCTCTCAATTACTAATCAGTCAGTATTTATGTCATTCTGTTATACGCTCCAAACTCAACCTCCATATTCCACATACGTGAATATGATTTACTCCGCAAAGGTGTGACTAGTAAATCTTGATCACTCCTGAGACCATTGTGTTTATGGAGACTCTGATCTGTGGACTGTGACCAAGGACAAGTGGCCGAATTATTCCAGGATTCAATGCTATGAGCCTTTTGTTAGAAAGCAAATATTATCACCGATGGAAATTATAATAGTTTAGACTGTGCTGCCTTAAAGGGAAGGTGTCATCAGATAGTTACCTATTCCTGATCATCCTTCGGGAGCACAGGAATGGGTTATGGGCCCTATAGGATGGGGGAATAATTAGTAATGTTTAAAAATTGATTGACAGCTGTGTTCCCTATAAGACCCATCACCCTAGATATACCCAATGATCCAAGCATGTTTTTTCCTCCTGTATGAGGCCCCCTTCACACATCCCTGACTATAGTACGTGTGGTGACCATTTTCATTTTTAGTGTTTTTATTTTTCTTAACAATGACTGAGTTATTAATATCAGGGATCTGATGGACACCTTCACATTACTAACTCCTGGGTTTGATGCCAGCTGACATTACCCAGCTGGCATCAACCCTAAATACCATTACCTTGACTACCACTGGCCCAGGAAAAGCCAGGATTGGCACAATTTATGGAGGCCCCAGTTCTGGGGCAGCAGCGACCTGCTACTTTTAGACTGGAGAGGGCCCATTAACCATGGCCCTTCCCACCTTGAGAATACCAGACCCCAGCGCTGTCAGCTACACCTTGGCTGGTGATCCAATTTAGGGGGAACCCCACTTTTTTTATTATTTATTTATAAATAATTTTAAACCCCTTCACAACCAAGGTGTATATATGACCTTGGCCGTGTCCCTCCCTCTGATGTGAGCCCACGTGCTGAGCTCGCATCATTCCTGGTACATTTCAGCTGATCTGATCAGCAAACATGTGAAGCTAACAACACCCATTGGATGAGTTATCCGTCCAGCACCGTTAACACTGTGGATCGCGCTGTCAGTGATTGATCCAAAATACTGCGGCGGGAATAGCGTGGTTCCTTGCTGACATCGGAGGTCACGTAATGCAATCACAGTGTCTCGATGTGTTACCTTGACAGCCCGGGGTCCTGTGATGACACCTGAAGCTGTCATGACTCACTTCCTGTGGATACACAGAAAGTGATGATTTCTCCTGCTCACAGATGTGCAGCAGCTCATCTATGCAGAGGAGAAGCGATTGGAGTGTGCAGTGCTGAGGCGCAGTGTAAAATAAAGAAAAAAAAAAAGGGACTCTCTTCTGCAAGTTTTCATTTAACGCATATATTGAAGGATTTTTACTGTTCTGAAACCAGAAGATAATTCAGACTAGTGATAGATCTCACCTTCTTGAACAAAGACATTCTGAAATAGACACCATACATTACATCTTAATAATCATCAATGAAGGAGATTCTTTTACCACGATACGCCCTTATGGATACAAACCTATGTATTCCAATACTGAAAACTTTCTAACATTTTCTGAGGATTGCACTAGGGCTGGACAAAGAAACCCTCCATCTACAGTTCACTGATCCTCAGCTTCGCGCGTTTTCACAAAAGTGGTGATGGTCCTTTTGGTTGATCTCAGAGTTCAAGGAGTAAAGGCCCCGTTACACCTAATGATGTCCCAGCGATGCGACCAACGATGTGGATCACTGGGACATCATTATCTGATCGCTGGTGAGCTGTCAAACAGGCAGACTCACCAGCGATCAGCGAGAACGCTGGTAACCAGGGTAAACAGCGGGTAACTAAGTAGAGCGTGGCGCTTAGTTACCCGATGTTTACCCTGGTTACCAGATCCCAGCGCTTATTGTGTATCGCTGGGAGCTTGTTCATCGTTGGTCTCCCACTGTCACCCAGCAGAAGACCAACAATAAATTTATGGTCCATGTCATTTACCAACGACCAACGATGAACGACCTCATCGATGGTCGTTGGTAAATGTCACACGTAGCGATGTTGTTTCGACATCGCTGCAACGTCACCAAACCGGTGACGTTGCAACGATAGCGATTCCGATATCGTAGTGTGTAATGGGGTCTTAACAGTGACTCCTTATTGTATGACTAGTTGGCTAGTAATTTCCTCTTCCGGAGATCTTGCTGACACATCTTCAGATAAATTATTCAAACTCTAGAAAATCATGGTTTCCTTCTAAACCTTGAAAACTCCATACTTGTTCTTGAAAATGTAATAACGTTCCTGGCCTTTAAAATTGATGCTGAAGGGATGACATTGGGTCTTTCCTCCCAATAAGCCCTGAATATTGTTTCCAGCTTGGATTTCTTTATGCACCATCCTCAGGTTCCAATTTGAGAATCTTGAGAGTCCTGGGTCTTCAAACCTCATCGATAGACACCAACCTATCGGCAAAAGTTCACATCAGGAAATTGCAGCAGGATAATCTTGGTCTTTTGGAATCACACTCCCCAAGGCCTAGACAAACCTGTACATTTCTTTACAGACCTCAATTGGTGGCTGATGCCAGACCATTTCTTGGAGACATCTATTCATGCTTGTCACAGAGTGGTATAGCAGATAGGGAATCAGGAAGCAAGATGGTAAGATGGGCAAGGTGAACTGGGGAACTATTCTGACCATTAGACTGGGGGTCCCTGGCTCAACCCTGATCCTGGAGTTACCTCTCAAGGTGAGAACGTCAAGGCCACCACCCTTGCCCTTTGTTCCTGATCAGCCCTGGGATAAGAGCCCATATCTCCACCCATGGAAAGCCAAGCAGCTGCTATGGAAGCAAAAAAATAATTGTTTCCAGCCAGCGTTGAAGGAACAGTGGTAGACTTTTCTTGCAAAAAACTCATGTTACATGTATAGACAAAAAGAATTCAAACAGCTTGATAAAGGCATCGGCTGAAACGCGTAGTTTTAGGGGGGTGGGGGGTTGAATTATTTTTGTTTATACATGTAACATGTCTGGATTCATTAAATATTGAAGAGATTTTTGCAAAAACGTCTACCACTGTTCCTTCAATGCTCGCTGGAGACACTTTTCTTGCTTGAATATAGCTGTGCTTAGCCTGGTCTGGGCTACATCCGTGCTGAAACATCCTAAAGGGCAGTCAAAGTGGTGAGCTGAAATCATTTTTGCTTTATTCATTTTATTGTGCTGCTATGGAAGGATACAGCTCAGCAGCACAGCTCGTCTTCACTGCACGGGGTCTTACTAGAGAATTAACTCTATCTGTGACACCTGGTGGAGGGAAGTGGAACTACTTCAAGGCTGAAGGAGTGAAGATCTAAATGCCATTGCTCACCCCTCCTCCTCCACCTGCAGAGCTGCACACAGCATTGACTACAGCAATATTTAAATGAAAAAAACTCAGATTTAAATCACAGCAGCAACACTCATGGACTGCAAAGCAGTCAACACGTGACAATGCTGTTCCTCAGATGTGTCAAGCTCCGGCTACGGTGCCCATGTGGGAAACTCCTAGATTCAGAAGAATTGGAGAAAGAAGGAAGACAGATCTATGCTTCTCATCCAATCTGAAGGAAATATAAGCTCTGTGGCTGACCTTTGTTCATTTTTAAGATTCCTTGGTAAATCATCGTGTACAGTCAAACAATATGACGACAGTCTGTTATATTAAAAGTCAAGGACAAATAAGAAGTCAAATCTTGTCCCAGGAGAGCAACAAGTCAATGTCATGGCCAGAACGTCATGTGCCATGTCTGTGAGCAGTATATATAAAACGGTCAATGAACTGAAAGGTGGATTGGTGGAAACCCAACAGACTGTCACAGGGGTGATACATGGGAGAGGTGATGAAGCAGGATGGTAGTGACAGGTAAAGGTAATTAGGGTAACTAGTTTGACCCTTAGGCTGAAGGCACACTATGCATGTGCCTCATGTGAGTGCAATGTGAAGGAGACTCGTATTGCACTCGAACCAGTATCATTAAATGATACCGGTCCCATTAGCGCGAGTTCCTTGCATTACACTTGCATTGCGAGAGAACTGCGAACTCAATTGCAGCATGCTGTGATTGAATGCAATTTCCTCGCGCGAATGGCCATGTAAAGTATATGGGTGCGAGTCAAACTCGCACCCATACAGCACACAGTGTGATAGTCGCACGCGTGTGCTTTAGAAATTGCTTCAAACTCTGCGGTTGTCAAAGCTGCGGAGTTTGAATTTGCCGGTTTCCCGGTACAGTAACCAATCATCTTTCACCGCTGTAACAGCAGCGGTGAAAGATGATTATGAAAAACCCAGCTGCTGAGCTCATTTTGTAATTCCCAGGGTTTAGCTGCATATTAACCCCATCTGCAGCCTCTGTGCGGCATGTCAGCACAGAGGCCGCAGATGCGGCTAATAAGGTGGTTTATGCAGGGTTAATCCGAAGTTTGTGTGGTGCCAGCTTAAGTCCAGGGAGTGTCCACACTCCCTGGACACATGCTGACACCACGCACTGGGTGTCCAGGGGTTAATATTAGGTTTAACTCAAAGCCGGCAATTGTCTGGTTTCATTAATTTACAGTAAATGCCGGCTGGCTTCTGTGCTCAGGAGTTTTCCAAGGTCGTGTACGCTAATAGCGTACATTACCAGCGGCTGAGCTCCTTAAGTCAGGAGCTCTCCGAGGTCCTGTACGCTCCGTGTTTGATGCATGACAGTGTGCCCTAAGCTTTAGACTGGGGCTCCATAGCTGAACCTGTTCCCAGAATTACTTGTCGAGCCCATTGGGACGGGGTACTCGGTACCGGACCGGGTCTGCTACTGAGGATGTCACGGGTGGTCCTGGTCCGGACCGTGTCCCTGGCCTGACAGTGAAAAGGGAGTATTTACAGGGGATGATGTCAGTCGTGACGCCACCCACAGTGTGTGACCAGTGTTGGGGCCACCGCTGCCTCAGAACCTCCGGGGATGATGTAATGGCAGCAAGGATGGAATAGTTCTCCATGGGCAGAACTGTGTTCCCCGGGGCAGTGTTGGTAAAGTCTATTGTGTAGTGTGCAGGCTGGGTGCTGAGTGTAGTACACTTAATGTCCAGATGCTGCAGGAATCCTCCTTCAGCGATGGAGCCTGCAAGCTGTGGCTCTCCAGGTGGGAATCTGCTGCAAACCTGTATGGAGGGAGTCGTGTTCAAGCAGAGATATGCAAGGGAGTCAGATTCAGGGTTCACCGTGTTTACTCTCAAAGTTCTTAAGTACAGTTCACAGTTCCAGTCACAGTTCACAAGTTACACTCCTTACACGTGCACACTTTCCCATCCGGGTTCCTCTACTCCCTGCAGCCAGATTACTCCTTCTATGACCCCTCACTCTGTCTCTCTGTCCTTTCCAGGCTTTCGGTTCTCTCTCTCTCTTATTCACTTGGTGTGTGTGACTCCGGACAGTATGGCGGTGGCTCGGATGTCTGTGAGCCCTCAGGGTTGCCACTGAGCTGCCTGTCCTTTGGGGTAGAGATCCTAACGTGTAGTTGTGGTCCCCCGTCGGTTGTCTGGGGATGCCGGTTAAATCTGCGGTCCCCTCTAGAGCCAACACTCTACTTTAGCCTAGCCTCCGATAGTCCTCAGAGGTGAGGCTCTACCAGGCTCTCTCTAACTGTGCCTTCAGGTTCAATAGGAGGGCTACTCCACCTGCAGTTGGTTGTCTCAGCCGTGGTTCTAGGACCCGGTATCACCATCCCTTTCTTCCCTCACACTCCTGGGGCGCTGGTTTCGGACGTGCTTTCTCTCTGCGGCTCTCACTGGCACTTCCAGATTCTGCGCTCCTTACACCCCACTCGTCCAGGACGTGTGATTCTGTCTTTGCTGCTCAGCCTACACCGGCCTACTGCTGTCTCTCGGCCTGTGCCGTGCTCCTCAGCCTGTTGCTGGTCTGTGTCTTTGCTGCTCGGCACCCTGGGCCTACTGACTCCTTTCTCCTCCCCCTGCTCTATATCTACCCTCTGTCACCTGACTATGTGTTTGCCCACCCACTGTCTCTAAACCCACCACCCCTTGCCTGCCTAGAGTTCCCAGGCTCCGGGTTGGGTGCTGCTCTCTACTGTTACGTGGGTGTGTGGGCTGTGACGGTGTTGGTGTTCAACTGTCGTCCTACCTGCCTGGCTGCAGTTCCCTTTGTGGCCTAATGAACGCAGGGGTGCCACATTCTCCCGGAGTTAAACCGGCGCGTCCTCGCGCTGCCCGTCATGGATCCCTCTGAAACATTTTTATTTTCATAACAACATTAACATTACGAATTCTTAGTTTCTTCCCGTCCGGGAGGTATGATTCTTCAAATGTTACTTAACTTAACTATACACAAGTGCATGGATACATTTACGTCTCTACCCTTCTGGACCTCTGCTGGGTCTAATGCTACAACGCATTTACTTTTTTTGCTATAAAACATATAAAAGCATTACTTTTCCTATCAAAAGTATAAAAGTTCTTTTTCTTTCAAAAGTGCAAAAAGTTCAAAGTTCAAGAGTTTCAAAAAGTCAAAAAGTCTCAAAAAGCAGTTCAAAGTTCAATGCACAGTCAGTCTCATATACCGTCTCTCACGTGCAAAGTGTGGCACCCCATGGGTTAATGTGCCACAATAACATCACATGGGTTCTCTCACCCACTACACACTGACAAACACTACCACCTCTGGGCAATAGAGGGAGCACCTCCTGCTCCCTTATATACTCTGGCCCATGAGGAAGAGCTCAGACCATACAGCACGGTGTAGTGCTGTGAACAGCTCAGGAGAACTGAGAGCTTATGGAGAGCAGAGTTAGCTCAGTGCAGACCTAGCAAGGGTCAGAGGACAAGGAGAACGAAAGACAGAGGAACACATCTGGGAGCTAGAGTGACACCATCACTTGCCCCAGAAGTACGCACAGAGAGACGGACACCGGATCCGGTACTGTGTCTGGCACCCACAGCACAGCGAATCCAGGAACAGCGGGATCTCTAGATATCCCCTAGTACCAGAGTGAAGCAACACGGAGGGGTCAGTGCAGCATAGAGGACCCAAGTTGCCTAGCCAAGTGGTACCAGCAGCAAACAGAGAGAGACGTGAGGAATCCCAGCAGCTTAGCTCGAAGCAGCAGCTCAGGACACACACACAGTGCAGCACAAGGAAGCCAACGACCCGGACAGGGTGTGGGGAGAGAGCTCAGCCCCCATTACAGACTCCGTGGACTATAGCCTGCAATAATATCAGCAGTAAAGCCTTGGAAAACAGCTTTGGAGTCTGTGTATTGATTGCGACCTTTGCTCCAGATTCAGCACAGAGAGCTTCCCCACAGATCCAGCCTGTCAGCTCTGCAGCATCAGGAGAAGAAGTGCACCAGTATCAACTAAACGTAAGTGTGTGTCCTCCAACCCCTCTCCACCATCTATAACCCCAATAGACTTTAACCTTTACTGCCCCGGGGGATACAGTTCCCCCCACTGGAACTATACCATCCCCGCTGCCATTCCATCACCCCCGGAGGTTCTGCAGCAGCGGCGGCCCCCCATTACTGGCCGCACCAAGTGGGTGGCGTCACCCGTGACATATCCCTTGTAAATACCCCCCTTTTATTGTGCTGAGCCAGGGACACGGTCCGGACCAGGCCACCAGTGACATCCCCAGCAGCAGAACGGTCCGGTACCGAGTACCCCACGTCCCTTGGGGCTCCACAAAAGCTGGTCTTAAAACCAAAGGGGAGCACACAAGGTGCTCAACTATTTACATATCAAGTTCGTACCAGCTCATTGTTCGTGGTATCAAATGTCAATAAACATATAAGACAAACAAGGGAAGCTGACATTCATTCAGGGTTGGGATGGGGACAGCAAGGGTTACACCTCATTCACACTTACAGTTTCTTCTTGCTGGATGCAAAACCCGTGTCTTCACTCCTTCTTTTGCTGTTTCCAAGGTAGCATCTGCGACATCCTTCTTTTAGGATACACCTCCAGGTCTTGTAACGCAGTAATCAACAGGTAGCTTTCCGGGGTTTGAGTTACAGCATCCGTCATGATCTTGGGCGTAACAGTCTCAACAATGGTTACAGGATCCGTGTTCACTGCTGTATCAGTGTATTCTGACAATATGGATCAGCGATTGACTCTGGATCTTCTAGGGCAGGAATGTCATCCTCCGTTGCGTTTAAACAAAGTCTTTTAACTTTTACACCGAATGGGCCGCGTTTTCCTTCGACTATGTGGTGTGACACCCATTCACCAATCTCCACTTGTCTATCTGGGTGCGCTGATGGTAGTTGCTCTTCTACCTCTCTTTTATTAATGAAGATGTCTCGCTGAGTACTGGGTTCACAGGCAAAGGCAAAGTCCCTCTCCTCAAAGATTTTAACAATTTCCCTTCATGCCTTGGGGATCTTTGCACTTCCTTATCCCTCCTTGCTACATTTTTGGCTTCTTTAGCGCGGCCAATCATTATTTGTTTCTGCACCTGCCGTTCTGTTTCTTCTTTCTCCCACTTTCTTACACACCTCCTGATGTACTCTTCACGTGTAATTAGCTCTGCTAGCCCCACTTCACCGCTTGTATCTCCCAGGAAGCACATTAAATCTTCGCAGCCCCCGTCTCTCTCCCACCAGCAGCGGAGCTGCTCCCCTCTCACCTCAGTCGTCAGTGATGGCGGTATCAGGGGCTCCGGTAGGGGTAACTAGTGTTCCTCAAGAGCTCCTAGCGGGTCGGCTTCCTTCCTTGCAGGGCGCGGCGCAACTCTGGCCACAGACAGATCCACCAAGGTCGCGGTACGGCACCTCTCCTCGCGCTCTGCGCGATCACGGTTAGCTCCAAGCCAGCCGGGTTGCATAGACAAAATTTGATACGTTTGCTGGTGGTCAATGCTAATTTGAATCCGGGTCCGACGCTCCTCTTGGGCCCGTGTCATCTGCTGGGGTAGCAGTTGCAGCACACCTCGCTGGGTGTCTCAAGTCTGTGGACGCTCTCTGCCGCCTTCTGCCATTTTGCTACGGTCATGCAAGATCTCTCCCTGGCCGGGTTCCTCCACCGGTTCACTCCGTGGGCCCTCCGGGATCACTTGTGGTCTTCCAATTATGGCGCTCTCCTCGGCGTCCTCGTGTCTCGTAATGGCGGCTGCATCGTTTCCGGTTGCTCATCCAGCCCCTTCCGGATGACTATTTCCTCTCTGGCTCCCGCCAGTTTCTCATTGGTAGGTGGGTCTAGGGGCAGAGGCTCTTCTTTTAGAGTGATGGCTGGCTCTCCCGGAGTTAAGGGGAGCCAGGGCGGGTCCTTCTTTTCACGCCTTGGACCGGGCCAGCCCACGATGGGGGGTTTTGGCACGCCTACTCTGCACATGGCGTTAGTCTTCTATGGCCGCCATTAAGGTCAGATTTTGGCGGGTAAGTCCAGAACACGTTAGATAGGCACACAGGGTCCAATTCCTTTGGACCGTGTACATCCTGTTCATGAGGCCAGGTTTATGTCGAGCCCATTGGGACGGGGTACTCGGTACCGGATCGGGGTCTGCTACTGGGGATGTCACGGGTGGTCCTGGTCCGGACCGTGTCCCTGGCCTGACAGTGAAAAGGGAGTATTTATAGGGGATGATGTCAGTCGTGACGCCACCCACAGTGTGTGGCCAGTGTTGGGGCCACCACTGCCTCAGAACCACCGGGGATGATGTAATGGCAGCAAGGATGGAATAGTTCTCCGTGGGCAGAACTGTGTTCCCCGGGGCAGTGTTGATTAGAGTCTATTGTGTAGTGTGCAGGCTGGGTGCTGAGTGTAGTACACTTACTGTCCAGATGCCGCAGGAATCCTCTTTCAGCGAATGAGCCTGCAAGCTGTGGCTCTCCAGGTGGGGATCTGCTGCAAACCTGTATGGAGGGAGTCATGTTCAAGCAGAGATATGCAAGGGAGTCAGATTCAGGGTTCACCGTGTTTACTCTCAAAGTTCTTAAGTACAGTTCACAGTTCCGGTCACAGTCCACAAGTTACACTCCTTACACGGGCACACTTTCCCATCCTGGTCCCTTTACTCTCTGCAGCCAGGTTACTCCTTCTATGACCCCTCACTCTGTCTCTCTGTCCTTTCCAGGCTTTCGGTTCTTTCTCTCTCTTATTCACTTGGTTGTGCGTGACTCCATACAGTATGGTGGTGGCTCGGACTCCTGTGAGCCCTCCGGGTTGCCACTGAGCTGCCTGTCCTTTGGGGTAGGGACCCTAACATGTAGTTGCGGTCCCCCATCGGTTGTCTGGGGATGCCGGGTAAATCTGCGGTCCCCTCTAGAGCCGACACTCTACTTTAGCCTAGCCTCCGATAGTCCTCAGAGGTGAGGCTCTAGCAGGCTCTCTCTAACTGTGCCTTCAGGTTCAATAGGAGGACTACTCCGCCTGCAGTTGGTCGTCCTAGCCGTGGTTCTAGTGCCCGGTATCACCGTACCTCTCTTCCCTCACACTCCTGGGACGCTGGCTTCGGACGCGCTTTCTCTCTTCGGCTCGCACTGGCTCTTCCAGATTCTGCACTCCTTACACCCCATTCGTCCAGGACGTGTGATTCTGTCTTTGCTGCTCAGCCTACACCGGCCTACTGCTGTCTCTCGGCCTGTGCCGTGCTCCTCAGCCTTTTGCTGGTCTGTGTCTTTGCTGCTCGGCACCCTGGGCCTACTGACTCCTTTCTCCTCCCCCTGCTCTATATCTACCCTCTGTCACCTGACTACGTGTTTGCCCACCCACTGTCTCTAAACCCACCACCCCTTGCCTGCCTAGAGTTCCCAGGCTCCGGGTTGGGTGCTGCCCTCTACTGTTATGTGGGTGTGTGGGATGTGAGGGTGTTGGTGTTCAACTGTCGTCCTACCAGACTGGCTGCAGTTCCCTTTGTGGCCTCCTGAACGCAGGGGCACCACATTCTTCTAAAAGGTGAGAATGTCTGGGCCGCCACCCTTGTTGTGCTCCTGACCAGCTCTAGACTAACACCCCCTCAACTCCACCCAGGGACCAGGACAGGAACAGCAACTCCAAAGGAAAAGACAATTTCTTAAAGGCTCCAGCAGAAACTGTACTCAGCATCCACACAGCCCACAGGTCAATAAAAATAATTACCACTATCAGCGACATCAGGTGACGGGTCATGGGACTACGTAAAGGCTGGGGAATTGGTCAAGCCACATCACCTCATACACACAGCAACACCAACTGACACTGCAGAGCCACAGCAGCTCATACTGTAGAGCCACAGCAACTCGTACTGCAGAGCCACAGCAATTCATATTGCAGAGTCACAGCAACTCATACTGAAGAGCCACAGCAATTCGTTCTGCAGAGCCACAGCAACTAAAACTGCAGAGTCACAGCAACTCATACTGCAGAGCCACAGCAAATCATACTGCAGAGCCACAGCAACTCATACTGCAGAGCCACATCAACTCGTACTGCAGAGCCACAGCAACTCGTACTGCTGAGCCACAGCAACTCATACTGCAGAGCCACAGCAACTCATACTGCAGAGCCACAGCAACTCATACTGCAGATCCACAGGAACTCGAACTGCAGAGCCAAAGCAACTCATACTGCTGAGCCAAAGCAACTCATACTGCTGAGCCACAGCAACTCATACTGCAGAGCCACAGCAACTCATTCTGCAGAGCCACAGCAACTCATTCTGCAGAGCCACAGCAACTCATTCTGCAGAGCCACAGCAACTCATTCTGCAGAGCCACAGCAACTCGTACTGCAGATCCACAGGAACTTGTACTGCAGAGCCAAAGCAACTCATACTGCAGAGCCAAAGCAACTCATACTGCTAAGCCACAGCAATTCATACTGCAGAGCCACCGCAACTCATACTGCTGAGCCACAGCAACTCATACTGCAGACCCAAAGTAACTCATACTGCTGAGCCACAGCAATTCATACTGCAGAGCCACAGCAACTCATACTTCAGAGTGTCAGTATTAGGGCTCGGACACACTCATCAGAGTTTGACTGAGGAGACTCTGAAAGTAGGGATGGAGTAGGGTGAAGACGGGTGAGAACAGCGGGAGGCGAGGTGGGGGCGTGGGGGGAGAGGTGAGGTGGGGGTGGCGGGTTCCCTGTATATCCCAGTAAATATATATAGGGGCAATATTATAGTAGTTATATTCTTGTACATAGGAGCAGTATTATAGTAGTTATATTCTTGTATATAGGGGCAGTATTATAGTAGTTATAGTCTTGTACATAGGGGCAATATTATAGTAATTATATTCCTGTACATAGGAGCAGTATTATAGTAGTTATAGTCTTGTATATAGGGGCAGTATTATAGTAGTTATATTCTTGTATATAGGAGCAGTATTATAGTAGTTATATTCTTGTACATAGGCGCAGTATTATAGTAATTATTTTCTTGTACATAGGAGCAGTATTATAGTAGTTATATTCTTGTATATAGGAACAGTATTATAGTAGTTATATTCTTGTATATAGGGGCAGTATTTTAGTAGTTATATTCTTGTACATAGGAGCAGTATTATAGTAGTTATATTCTTGTACATAGGAGCAGTATTATATTAGTTATATTCTTGTACATAGGGGCAGTATTATAGTAGTTATATTCTTGTATATAGGAGCAGTATTATAGTAGTTATAGTCTTGTACATAGGGAAAGTATAGTAGTTATATTCTTGTACATAGGGGGCAGTGTTATAGTAGTTATATTCTTGTACATAGGAGCAGTATTATAGTAGTTATATTCCTGTATATAGGAGCAGTATTATAGTAGTTATATTCTTGCACATAGGAGCAGTATTATAGTAGTTATATTCTTGTACATAGGGGCAGTATTATAGTAGTTATATTCTTGTACATGGGAGCAGTATAGTAGTTATATTCTTGTACATAGAGGCAGAATTATAGTAGTTATATTCTTGTATATAGGAGCAGTATTATAGTAGTTATATTCTTGTATATAGGAGCAGTATTATAGTAGTTATATTCTTGTACATAGGGGCAGTATTAAAGAGAATTTTGTTTACGTACCGTAAATTCTTTTTTCTTTAATCATCAATGGGAAACCCAGACAATGGGGTTTAGGGCACTGCCCTCCGGAGGTCACACTAGGTACTACAAGTTTGTAGACACCGCCCCCTCCGCTTATAAACCCCTACCGCAGGGAACATCCTCAGTTTGGTCCATAAGCTGCGAGGAGACAAATCAACCACACCCGAAACGTCGGGAAGAAACCGTGTACAAACGGATCCAACAACCCGGATAACACTGTCCCAATAGGGAACAGAACCAATGCAAAACATGCAACGGAACAACTGGGTGGGTACTGGGTCTCCCATTGATGATTAAAGAAAAAAGAATTTACGGTACGTAAACAAAGTTCTCTTTTTTCTGGTCATCATAATGGGAGACCCAGACAATGGGGATGTCCTAAAGCAATACCCCAGGGCGGGAAGAGTTCCTCAACAGACGGATAACACATGGTCCCCCTCAAAGGTGGGCAACCGCCGCCTGGAGGACCCGCCTGCCCAAACTTGCCTCTGCGGAGGCATGGGCATGCACAATATAGTGCTTAGAAAAAGTATGCAGGCTGGACCAAGTGGCCGCCTGACACACCTGTAGAGCCGAAGCTCGATGTCGCAAAGCCCAGGAGGCACCGACAGCTCTGGTAGAGTGAGCCTTCAATCCCACCGGGAGAGGCAGACCAGAAGACCTGTAAGCCTCTTGAATGGGAGCCTTGATCCATCTGGCCAAGGTTGACTTAGATGCCGCGGACCCCTTACAGCGACCTGTCGTAAGGACAAATAAGGAATCCGAACTCCGGAAGGAGGCAGTCCTGGACACATAAATGCGGACAGCCCTCACGAGATCCAGAGTATGGAGATCGCGCTCAACCTGATGAACGGGAGCGGGGCAAAATGATGGGAGAACAATCTCCTGGTTCAGATGAAAAGTGGAAACCACCTTTGGCAAGAATTCTGGCCGCGGGCGTAACACCACCTTGTCTTGGTGAACCACCAGGAAGGGTGACTTGCACGATAGTGCAGCCAATTCTGAGACCCTTCTCAGAGACGTAATCGCCACCAGAAAGACCACTTTCTGGGATAGACGAGAAAGTGCAATGTCTCTCAGTGGCTCAAACGGCGGTTTCTGCAGTGTCGCCAGGACCATGTTAAGGTCCCAAGGGTCCAGTGGCCGCCTGTAGGGCGGAACCACCCGAGACACCCCCTGCAGAAATTGACGGACCCTGGGAAGGAGCGCCAAGCGCCTGTCAAACAGCACTGAAAGAGCTGACACTTGACCCTTCAGGGAGCCGAGAGATAAACCCAATTCCAACCCCGACTGTAGGAAAGCCAACAATGTCGGTATGGATAAGGGCCACGGGGACCGGCCACTCGAGGCACACCAGGTGAAGAAAATCTTCCACGTTCTGTGGTATATCTTCCTGGAAACAGGCTTCCTAGCCCGAGTCATAGTGGCGACTACCGCAGGAGAGAAGCCTCTGGATGTCAACAGCCAGGCCTCAAGAGCCATGCAGTCAATCTGAGGGCCCTGGAATTGAGATGGAAGAATGGGCCTTGCGCGAGTAGATCTGCGCGTTCCGGAAGAGCCCACCGGTGTCCGCCTGACAGTCGCCACAGGTCCGGATACCAGGACCTCCTGGGCCAATCCGGAGCCACTAGAATGGCTACCCTGCATTCCGACCTGATCTTCCACAGAACCCTGGGAATCAGAACCAGAGGCGGGAACACATACGGTAGATGGAATCTGGACCAACTCAGGATCAGGGCGTCTGCCCCCAGAGACTGAGGATCCCAGGATCTCGCCATGTAATGCGGCACCTGATGATTCAGCCGTGAGGCCATCAGATCCACGTCCGGAGTGCCCCATCTGCTGCAGATGTCCTGGAAGACATCTGGATGAAGAGACCACTCTCCGGCGTCCATCCCCTGCCGGCTCAGGTAGTCGGCCTCCCAGTTCTCGACCCCTGGGATGTGAACTGCGGAGATTAGGCAGTCGTTGTCCTCCACCCAAGATAGAATGCGGTGGACTTCGGCGAGGGCCTGAGCACTTCTGGTCCCTCCCTGATGATTTATATAGGCGACGGCCGTCGCATTGTCGGACTGAACCCGAATGGGTTGCCCTGACAGGAACTTCTGAAACGCTAGGAGCGCCAGATAGACCGCCTTGATCTCCAGCACGTTGATCTGCAACGTCGACTCCGACGGAGTCCAGAGGCCTTGAGCCCTGTGGTGTAAGAACACCGCCCCCCAGCCCATGAGGCTGACGTCGGTGGTCACCACTAACCATGACGGTTTGAGGAAGGACCGTCCCCGCGACAAGTGACGGGGCTGGAGCCACCACTGCAAGGAATCCCTGGTCGGTTGGGAAAGTGCCACCAGCCAATTCAGAGAGATCGTCCTCTTGTCCCATCTGCGAAGAATCTCCAGCTGGAGAGGACGGAGGCGAGACTGCGCAAATGGCACTGCCTCTATTGCAGCTACCATGCGCCCCACCAGCTTCATCAATACCCGTAGGGATGATTGTGGTGACAGAAGGACTGCTTGCACTCCTGATTGGATCGCCATCTGTTTGACTCGTGGCAGAGACACTAGGGCTGAGTCCGTGTGGAAGTCCATGCCCAGATATGTCAGTGACTGGGTCGGAACCAGGGTCGACTTCTTGATATTGAGAAGCCACCCGAACTGTTCCAGAGACTTCATGGTTACCTCCAGGCTTTGCCGACAAAGGTGTTCCGATGGCGCCCTGACCAGCAGGTCGTCCAGATAGGGTATTACGGCGTGCCCCTGCACGTGCAGGAGAGCCATCATGGAGGCCATCACTTTTGTGAACACCCTCGGTGCCGAGGCCAACCCGAACGGCAGCGCCACAAATTGGAAGTGTTCTTCCCCCACTGCGAATATCTATGGACGCTAGGAAGTCCCCCTGTGACACAGCTGCGATCACGGAGCGCAGGGATTCCATACGGAACTTCCGAACCAACACGTGATGGTTGAACAACTTTAGGTCCAGAACCGGGCGGAAGGAGCCGTCCTTTTTTGGGACAATGAAGAGGTTGGAGTAAAAACCCCGAAACCTCTCCCCGGAATCACCACTCCGTCCCTGCGGAGACCCTCCAACACCAGGTGAAAGGCCTGAGCTTTTTCTGGGGATGGTACCGACCGATGGAATCGGGGTATCGGTTTTGACGTCAGCTCTATCCTGTAACCTCGCGAGACCACGTCTCGAACCCACTGATCTTGAACGTGAAGTAGCCACCTGTCCTGAAAACGAGACAGGCGACCCCCCACCTGTGGGGAGGCAGGAAGGGAGAGCGAGTCATGTAGAGGCGGGTTTGGGGGTGGCAGCCGCTGCCCCCGCCGGCTTCTTTGGACGACTCTTAGAGCGCCACTGGGAAGCGGGCTTGCCCCCTCGGTCCGTGCGAGCGGACGGTGCTGATGACTGCGAGCTGGAACGAAAGGACCACTGCTTTGGGTTCCTCTTAACGGTGTACCGTGGCTTAGGTTTATTCTGCGGGATCTTAGACTCAGCAGAATCCTTTATCAGCTTGTCCAGTTCGGTGCCAAACAGCCTGTCACCAGAGAACGGAAGATTCTGCAAAATCTTCTTAGACGTGGCATCTGAGTCCCAAAGACGCAGCCACAACAACCTGCGAATCGCAATAGCATTGGCCGAAGCCACAGCTGAGCGAGTGGCAGTTTCCAGAGTCGCCGTCCTGGCGTAGTCCGCATAGGCCTTTGCCCTTTCGGTAAGCGCCAGGACCTCTGGACTGGACCTTGCCAGGTCAGAGATACCATCCAAGCAGGTAGTAATCGCTTGTAAGGTCCAGACCGTGGCAAAATTTGGGGCAAATGAAGACCCCACAGCCTCATAGGAAGACTTGGCGAGTTGCTCGACCTGTCTATCAGTCGCATCCTTCAGCGAGGAGCTATCAGAGGCAGAGAAAAGGGAGCGTGCAGCAATCCTGGTCATGGAAGCGTCCACCTTCGGGGACTGCGACCACTCCTGAAGCACCTCCTGGGGGAAGGGGAAGTGATTGTCCTTGGGTTTGCGGACATAACGCCGCCCAGGATGTAACCTGGGAGCTCTAACCACCCTTCCAAAGTTAGTGTGGTCCATGAAGGAGCCACTTGGTCTAGCCTCCAGCCGCAGCCATTGATAGACCTCCTTCGGGTGAACAGTCACCTCCTCAGGGGGCGTCACGAGACGTAAGGCCTCGTTGATAGAGGACACCAGATCCTCCACCCCGTCTGGTGGTTCAGACACAGACACAGACCCGAGAGTCGAACCCCCATCATCTTCCTCACCATCAGAGGAATGCTCCTCCTCAGAGAGAGCCTGGAGCTCGGGTGACTCCTCACGACGAGCCCGCTTAAGGGGTCTCACAGCAGAAGAGGGAGACACCCGGGGGTAACTGGAAGGAGTAGCTGGGCTTTCCAGCCTCCTATTGAGTGCCTCCAGGGACTGCGACATGGAGGACAGCTGGGACAACAGAGATTCATTGATCTTATTCTGAGTTTCCCATGGCCCTGGGATCACCTGAACCTCAGGGTACAGCACCGGAGCTGCTGTGTCAGCAGTGTCAGGCCGGGCCTCTGGGCGTCCGCAGTTATTGCAGGACCCCTCCACCAGAGTCCCATTGCATGTAGCACAGGTAATGGTGGCATCTGCCGCCTTAGCAGCACGCTTCCTAGCTGAGGACATCGCCACAGCAGGGGAAAATAAGCCAAATTGTGCAGACAAAACCGGGAATCCCGGTGGCTTACCGACCGCAGCGAAGCGGTAGGAGGAAGCGGTGTGTGTGTGTGACCTCCGCGAGAGTTTCCGGTCTCCCCTGGAGTGCAGACGCACGCTGCAGACAGATCCCAGCCGGGAAGTGAGGGGTAAAGATGGCCGCCGACAGTGAAACTGTGGGTGGCGCCGAAAACACGCGGGAAGCACACACACACGCCCATTGATGACGTCACCGCACGGGCTGCTTCCCATCCTCCAAGCAGCCTCAGTATGAAGGCGCCAGAGCCCGCAGCGCGGGAAGTAGTGTGAAATACAACACACTGACTGCATGCACAAACAAACATCCGCAGCCTACAGCCTCAGCCCCTGTGACACACAGGGCGGTCAGCCAGGGTGACCCCAGCACAGGGTACACCTCCAGATCCGCGGACCCGAGAGTAACGCGCGGTCTGAGTGTCAGGACACATAAAGTGACAGACACTACCCCCAGGCACACAGGAGACACAGAGTGCCTCAGTGCCGGTCCGGTCTGTAAGCACCATTTAGGGAGGCCTCGGACGGGGGTTCAGCACCAGTCCGGAGTGTAAGCACCATTTAGGGAGGCCTCGGACTGGGCTGGCTCCAGTCCGGTCTGTAAGCACCATTTAGGGAGGCCTCGGACGGAGCGGAGCTGTGCAAGGCTCCCATCTCCCACTCTCCAGAGCCCCCCAGAGAGGGATGGAAAGGAGCGCAACAGCGTACCGGGAGAACACAAAGTGTCCAGGCTCTAGGCCCTCCGGTACCTCCACCTGCGTGTTCCACAAGGGTGAGCGGGGAGGCTGTCGCAGGTCCCGACTGGAACCATTTTACCTTGTCTTCAGACGCCATCACGTAAGTTGTGAGAATGCAGTGAAGTGCAAGCAAAGCGTGATCCTCCGAGCACACTAAGTTTAAAACTGAGGATGTTCCCTGCGGTAGGGGTTTATAAGCGGAGGAGGCGGTGTCTACAAACTTGTAGTACCTAGTGTGACCTCCGGAGGGCAGTGCCCTAAACCCCATTGTCTGGGTCTCCCATTATGATGACCAGAAAATAGTAGTTATATTCTTGTACATGGGAGCAGTATTATAGTAGTTATATTCTTGTATATAGGAGCAGTATTATAGTAGTTATATTCTTGTACATAGGGGCAGTATTATAGTAGTTATACTATTGTATATAGGGGCAGTATTATAGTAGTTATATTCTTGTACATAGGGGCAGTGTTATAGTAGTTATATTCTTGTATATAGGAGCAGTATTATAGTAGTTATATTCTTGTACATAGGGGCAGTGTTATAGTAGTTATATTCTTGTACATAGGAGCAGTATTATTATTATTATTATTATTATCTTTATCTATTATATAAAACCCGAAGGCCACTTCCTGAAAAGGCGAAGGCCACTTCCGTGACGGACTTCGCCCAGGGGCTGGTGACGTCATCCAGTGCAGGGCCCCCCTGCTACAGGCAGCGGCACAGGAACGTTCCGACCTCGGAAGTTCCGTGTGCCCTACAGCCTCTCCCCTCTATCCTCTGCCATTGCTGTCTGCCCAGAGGCCGCCCCTCATGTATCATGTCCTCAGCCCCTGCTCCACACATCAGTACACTGTCAGGAGGAGGCGCCCGGCAGTGCAGGGGTTACAGCCGACCCTCCAGTGTGTGCGGCCGGCTCCTCCCCGCTCTCCGCACACACATTCCCCGGGTGCCCGGGCAGTGAGGAGGTGGCAGCGGCAGCACATGGCAGCCGGGGAGTTGCTGCACTGACAGGAGGCGGCTGACACTGGAGGCTGACACCCGGGATCATGCTGCACAGCGCAGTCTCCACGCCCGCCTTCTCCACAGCTCCGCACTGCTGACACCGGGGGACACCGCGCTCAGCACCAGGGAGGGACGCAGAGGTGAGAGCCGGGCTGCAAGGGATTAACAGCTCCTCTGCCCCCTCTGTGTCCTCTGCCTCCTTTGCCCCCTGCCCCCTCTGTGTCCTCTGCCCCCTGTCCTCTGCCCCCTCTGTGTCCTCTGCCCCCTGTCCTCTGCCCCCTCTGCGTCCTCTGTCCCCTCTGTCCTCTGCCCCCTGTCCTCTGCCCCCTCTGTGTCCTCTGCCCCCTGTCCTCTGCCCCATGTCCTCTGCGTCTTCTGCCCCCTCTGTGTCCTCTACCCCCTGTCCTCTGCCCCCTGTCCTCTGTGTCCTCTGCCCCCTGTCCTCTGCCCCCTCTGTGTCCTCTGCCCCCTCTGTGTCCTCTGCCCTCTGCCCCCTGTCCTCTGCGTCCTCTGCCCCCTGTCCTCTGCCCCCTCTGTGTCCTTTGCCCCCTGTCCTCTGCCCCCTCTGTGTCCTCTGCCCCCTCTGTGTCCTCTGCCCCCTGTCCTCTGCCCCCTCTGTGTCCTCTGCCCCCTCTGTGTCCTCTGCGTCCTCTGTGTCCTCTGCCCCCTCTGCGTCCTCTGCCCCCTCTGTGTCCTCTGCCCCCTGTCCTCTGCCCCCTCTGCGTCCTCTTCCCCCGTCCTCTGCGTCCTCTGCCCCTTGTCCTCTGTGTCCTCTGCCCCCTCTGTGTCCTCTGCCCCCTCTGTGTCCTCTGCCCCATGTCCTCTGCGTCCTCTGCCCCCTCTGTGTCCTCTTCCCCCTGTCCTCTGCGTCCTCTGCCCCCTGTCCTCTGCGTCCTCTGCCCCCTGTCCTCTGCGTCCTCTGCCCCCTCTGTGTCCTCTGCCCCCTCTGTGTCCTCTGCCCCCTCTGTGTCCTCTGCCCCCTCTGTGTCCTCTGCCCCCTCTGTGCCCTCTGCCCCCTCTGTGTCCTCTGCCCCCTGTCCTCTGTGTCCTCTGCCCCCTGTCCTCTGTGTCCTCTGCCCCCTGTCCTCTGTGTCTTCTGCCCCCTGTCCTCTGTGTCTTCTGCCCCCTGTCCTCTGTCTTCTGCCCCCTGTCCTCTGTGTCTTCTGCCCCCTGTCCTCTGTGTCCTCTGCCCCCTGTCCTCTGTGTCCTCTGCCCCCTGTCCTCTGCGTCCTCTGCCCCCTCTGTGTCCTCTGCCCCCTCTGCGTCCTCTGCGTCCTCTGCCCCCTCTGCCCCCTCTGTGTCCTCTGCCCCCTGTCCTCTGCCCCCTCTGCGTCCTCTTCCCCCTGTCCTCTGCGTCCTCTTCCCCCTGTCCTCTGCGTCCTCTTCCCCCTGTCCTCTGCGTCCTCTGCCCCCTGTCCTCTGCCCCCTCTGTGTCCTCTGCCCCCTCTGTGTCCTCTGCCCCCTCTGTGTCCTCTGCCCCCTCTGCGTCCTCTTCCCCCTGTCCTCTGCGTCCTCTGCCCCCTCTATGTCCTCTGCCCCCTGTCCTCTGCCCCCTGTCCTCTGTGTCCTCTGCCCCCTCTGCGTCCTCTTCCCCCTGTCCTCTGCGTCCTCTGCCCCCTCTGTGTCCTCTGCCCCCTGTCCTCTGCGTCCTCTGCCCCCTCTGCGTCCTCTGCCCCCTGTCCTCTACGTCCTCTGCCCCCTGTCCTCTGCGTCCTCTGCCCCCTGCATCCTCTGCCCCCTGCGTCCTCTGCCCCCTGCGTCCTCTGCCCCCTGTCCTCTGCGTCCTCTGCCCCCTGTCCTCTGCCCCCTGTCCTCTGCGTCCTCTGCCCCCTGTCCTCTGCGTCCTCTGCCCCCTGTCCTCTGCGTCCTCTGCCCCCTGTCCTCTGCGTCCTCTGCCCCCTGTCCTCTGCGTCCTCTGCCCCCTGTCCTCTGCCCAGCCGCCTCTGCCCAGCCGCCTCTGCCCCCTGTCCTCTGCCCAGCCGCCTCTGCCCCCTGTCCTCTGCCCAGCCGCCTCTGCCCCCTGTCCTCTGCCCAGCCGCCTCTGTCCTCTGCCCACGCCGCTGCGCTGACCACTCTGCCCACGCCGCTGCGCTGACCAATCTCACCGCACTCACTGCTAACCACTGAGCCACCGTATACTCTGCTACCCACTGAGCCACCGCACTCACTGCTAACCACTGAGCCACCGCACTCACTGCTAACCACTGAGCCACCGCACTCACTGCTAACCACTGAGCCGCCTGTATACACACAATTCATTTCACCGCACTCCCGTAACTATTAGTAAATAAACTATATATGGATTCTAGACTACCCGATTCTTTAGAATCGGGCCGCCATCTAGTAGTAGTTATATTCTTGTACATAAGGGCAGTATTATAGTAGTTATATTCTTGTACATAGGGGCAGTATTATAGTAGTTATATTCTTGTACATAGGGGGCAGTATTATAGTAGTTATATTCTTGTACATAGGAGCAGTATTATAGTAGTTATATTCTTGTATATAGGGGCAGTATTATAGTAGTTATATTCTTGTACATAGGGGCAGTGTTATAGTAGTTATATTCTTGTACATAGGAGCAGTATTATAGTAGTTATATTCTTGTACATAGGGGCAGTATTATAGTAGTTATATTCTTGTACATAGGGGGCAGTATTATAGTAGTTATATTCTTGTACATAGGGGCAGTATTATAGTAGTTATATTCTTGCACATAGGAGCAGTATTATAGTAGTTATATTCTTGCACATAGGAGCAGTATTAGTCCCCCTCTTCCCCTCCTATTATCGTTTCATACACGATGTCCATTAATTGACAGGGTAATAACCAATAGCCCAGGAGGGTCTCGGTGCAGGAGGTGATGGCCCCTGGGTGCAGGTTGTGTACTGTGGTGTGTTATGACTCTGATGTCCACATGATGTGGAGGAGATGATGAATGCTCCCAGAGTATTTGCTGACTTTCTGTCTTGCACACTGTGACCTCGCTATACTTTATCTCCAGGGACGTCTATTGTTTCAGAATATTATAAGTTATTTTTATGTTCTATATTTTTGACAAGTTGGAGAATTTCCATTTTACTCTATTATTGCAGATTTGTCCAATTCTCCAAAATCAAATAAAAGCCATAACCATTAATCAGGGGCTGTACAGATGGTCACATTGGTACCACAGATGATCATGGTTTACTGAGCGGGAGGAATATAAGAGGCAGAAGATTGCTGAGATTTTAAACCGTCCTATAACCACTATATTGTATAATTGGGACCAGAAGTACAAGAACTAGAGGACCAGAGACCATCAGAACACATCAGGTGTAGCCACACCATAGATTAAGATCACATATCAGATCCTCTGCTCCAGTTTCCCAGCAGTAAGGTTTTCTCCCTATGGAGAGTGACGTCAGGTCTGGCAGACCAGTATGAGGAGACAAACTTCGCAATGCTCCACTGGGTAATAAAATGTGTAAATTGTCTCTTCAGAGAGGAAGAGGACTTGAACTCTAGTTCCACCTACTGGAGGTGGCAATGATATTTATCAAAAGCGACCCTATAATGAGCGTTATCATATGACTTAGTAAATACTTGAAATCAGAATCTCAGTTTGCAGACACGGAGTTTCAGGGTTTTTTCCCCTCATCAGTGCAAAGTGCGAGATCTGATTTGGTTGATAAATGCCACACTATCTGCTCTTATGAACTACTAGATGGAGACCCAGTGCTATCGCATCAGGAGGCCCCCTCCTCACCATCAGACTCTCCCCGCACCCTCAGCCTACTCTCCGCACCATCAGCCTCTCCACGCATCATCAGCCTCTCACTTCACCCTCAGCCTGCCCTCTGCACCCTCAGCCTTCCCTCCGCACCATCAGCCTCTACGCGCACCATCAGCCTCCCCTCCGCACCATCAGCCACTCCGCGCACCCTCAGCACCATCAGCCTCTCCGCGCACCCTCAGCGTTCACCTGCACCATCAACTACCCCAACACCATCAGCCTCCCCCCTCCGCACCATCACCCTCCGCACAATCATCCTCTCTGCAGCATCAGCCTCTCCCCGCACCATCAGCCTCCCCCTCCGCACCATCACCCTCTGAACAATCAGCCTCTCTCTCTGCACCATCAGCCTCTCCCTGCACCATCAACCTCTCCCCACACCCTCAGCCTCCTCCAGCAGCATCAACTCCTCCCCACATAGTGTTATGGCTAGCCCCTCTCAGGATGGCAAGAACCTGTGTGACGTCATGGTGTCAGGTGGCATCTAGGGTCACATGATGCCGCCGGCATCCCGAGAACAGCTAGCGGTATTATTGTGCAGGGGTGAGGCTGAAGTGCAGGGAGAGGCTGATGGTGCAGGGGAGGCTGATGGTGTGGGGGGGAGGCTGAGGGTATGGGAGGGAGGCTGAGGGTGCGGGGGGGGGAGGCTGAGGGTGCGGGGGGGGGGGGGGGAAGGGTCGGCCTGGAGTGCGGCGATCGCCATATTGAAAGACCCATAACTTGGGTCTTCCAATATGGCATCCGGTGCACTTCTGGACTACACGGTGGGTTGTGGGATAGTGTTACAACCAGACGGAAGCGGAAGCCACAAGGCTATTGTGTAAGTAGATAATACCACACTAACTGCTCTTATGACCTATAACCACCACACTATCTGCTCTTATGAACTATTACCGCCACACTATCTGCTCTTATGAACTATAACCACCACACTATCTGCTCTCATGAACTATTACCGCCACACTATCTGTTGTTATGAACTCTTGCTGCTCTCTTGTCCTATAACCACCACTCTATCTTGTATTATGAACTATAAACACCACAGTATCTGTTTTAATAAACTGCTACATCTGGGCCCAATGCTATCGCATCGGGAGGGCAGTGATTTCATGATGGGGTTGGGTTCTGTGTGGCTGCGCGCAGTGGCCATCTCTCCACCCTGTGCAGTCTTCTCTCCCTGTGCGCCGTCTCTCTCACTCCTGTCTGCACTCTCCCCCCCCTGTGTGCTGTCTCTCTCCCACCTGTCCATTCTCTCTCTTGTGTTCTCCCTCTCCCCCCTGTGTGTTCTCTCTCGCCCATGTGTGCTGTGTCTCGTCTCCTTGTGTTCTGTCTCTCTCCCCATCCATTCTCTCTTGTGTGCTCTCTCTCCTCCCTGTGTATTCTCTCTCCCCCATGTGTGCTGTCTTTCTTCCCCCTGTGTGCTGTCTCTCATCTCCCTGTGTGCTGTCTCTCTCCCCCCTGTGCTGTCTTCTCCCCTCTGAGTTCTCTTGTTTGAGCTGTCTCCCCCTATGCGCTCTCTCTCCCCCCTTTGTGCTCGCCACTCAACCTGTGGTAAAAGTAAAATTAACACAAAGTATGTAAAAGATAACATCACACTGTTGGGGGGTAGGTACAGACACTGCTGGGGGGACACATACATTGCTGAGGTGGGGGCACATACACTGCTGGGATGGGGTCACATTGCTGGCGGGACGCACATACACTGCTACTATGGGGCACATATACTGCTGGGATTTGTGCACATAGGCTGAGATGGGGGCACATACACTGCTGGGGTGGGTGCATATAGGCTGCTGGGGTGCACATAGACTGGGGTGGAGGCACATAGGCTAGAGTGGGGGCACATATGCTGGACTGGGAGCACATAGGCTTGGATGGGGGCACATCGGATGGGATGGGGGTACATAGACTGGGGTGGCTGCACATAGGCTAATGTGAGGCACATAGGCTGGGGTGGTGGCACATAGGTGGCTGATATAGGCTACTGGGGTGGGGGGGTACCATGGTAGGCCCATCCGAGGAAACTGACTAGCCAGTGTGAGTGACCCGTAGGTGAGGGTCTGAGGAAGTGGAGGAGTAGGTGTGGGGAGTGGAGTCAGAGCCAGCTCGCCCCAGCACCGAGCACAGGAACGGACACCGGAGTTCGAAGGTCGCAAGAGACTTTATGCCCAGCAATCAACCCCGGAGGGCAGGTAATTCCAAGTTGCTCGCCCACCACAAGGCCAGGAGACACAGCCACTTAAAAGAGAGCTCAGGGAGATGCAGTGAGAGTAACACCAAAGTGGCTCAAGCCGCCTTTCACACGGCCAGAACAGACGAGAGGAGAGGGTCACAGCACAGCTTCAAGCAGCCAGGGCTCACATGGAGTAGCGCAATAGGGAGGACTCAGAACTTACCAGGTGTGGAAAACCTGAACTTGCTTCCAGGCTCCGGACCCCTAACACCACTTGTGAATTGTGCCCTGGATGAACCTGCTTCTGACTTCAGTAAAGGTAAAGGAGACTGTTACCCCTATGTCTGTCGGTTATTCCGTACACTAAGTTCTTGCACCCTCAACGATTCCATTCTCTCCATAGACTTTACGATTGCCCTGTGGACCCGCTCTTCCCATGGAGCGCTGAAACCATCCTTGCTGCCACCCCCATCATCCCCAGAGGTCCCGACTGCAGCAGCAGCTATACCGGCCGCATTCCAAGGTGGTGTCACAACAACTTTTATTTATTTTTTTATTTTGTCCATTTTTTCAATTCCCCCTTTTTACTGATCGCCCCGACAAGGGGATCACAGACGGGGTCACACCACCGTGACATCCCGCAGCCCCAGACAACAATGAGAGGGCCCGGTTACGAGTACCCCACGGTCCCCGCCAGGGGCAAGTCAGGGGCACATAGGCTGCTGGGGGCACATAGGCTTGGATAAGGGCACATAGGCTTGGATAAGGGCACATAGGCTGCTGGGGAGCACACAGGCTGGAGTGGGGGCACAGGCTGCTGGATGGTACATAGGCTGGGGTGGGTGCACATAGGCTGGTGGGGGGCACATAGACTGTGGTGGGGGCACATACTCTGCTGGGGTGGGGTCACATAGGCTGCTGGGGGGCACATAGTCTGGGGTGGGGGCACCTAGGCTGCTGAGGGCACATGGGGTGGGGGCACATAGGCTACTGGACTGGGGGCACATAGGATGCTGGCGGCACATAGGATGCTGGGGGGCACATAGGCTGGGGTGGGGACACATAGGCTGGTGGGGGGCACATAGGCTGGGATGGGAGGCACATAGGCTGGGGTGGGTGCACACAGGCTGGTGGGGGGCACATAGGCTGGGATGGGAGGCACATAGGCTGCTGGGGGGCACATAGACTGGGGTTGGGGCACATAGGCTGCTGGGGCACATAGGCTGGGGTAGGGGCACAGCCTGCCACCCTCTTCACACCTCAGTATCACACACCCTGCACTCCACATATGCCCTTGTTTATTCTGCTAGTGATGCCACTAATCGTCCCATGTTCTCCAGCTTCTCATTTGTCATTCTGCTTCTTCCTGGCGGCAGTGGCGAGCAAAACTCAGTGGCTCAGCCCACCCGAGTCACATGTGCATGACATCATAGCAGGCTCTGCTCTGCTCCAGTAGCAGATATGTTCTTGTGGTGCCCCTGCGACCAGGGCGGCCACAGGGTGAACTGCAGCCAGGTAAGGTAGAGATGGTTGACTGAAAAACACCCACACAGGTACACACACCGACCCTACGCCTAGGACTCTAGCTTAGGAAAGGGGTAGCAGGGGTTAAGAGTAGTGTGGGTGGAGCCTAGAGCAGCACTGAACAAGTGGGTGAGGAGACCAACATTAGAAAACTCGGGAACACTCAGAGGCAGTCAGGGAGAAGTAGAACACTGAGTTGTAGGCAGAATTCCCAGGAGGAGAGGTTCCCTGGAGGACGCAGAATCCTAGAGGCAATATTCCTATGAGAGAAAGCTCGCTCCATAGCCGGAGGCAAGGGGAAAGAAGCCAAAAAGAAACAGAGATACTCCACAATGAGACAGGTTGAGCCTGGTAATCCCACAGCCATATCTGGGACACTGGAGGCTAGGCTGCTACAGCCAGAGACCCGGCTCTGTAGAAGTGACCGGGGATACTCTAAGACCCTAATCACGAGACACACCGGCGTTTCCATAAAGATGTATAGGCGCCTTTATTCGTTCCTCAGGCACGCTGTGCTATGTTTCAGTCAATGCAGACTTTTTTTCTAGCCATGTGTATGTATGTAGATGTAGGTGTGTATGTATGTGTATATATATGTGTATATTTGAATGTATATGTACATGTGGGTGTATATGTATGTGTGTGCATATGTATGTCTGTGTGTATGTGTTAATGCATATGTGTGTAGCTATGTGTGTATAGTATGTCTATAGTATGTATATATGTGTATACTAGATGGCGGCCCGATTCTAAAGAATCGGGTAGTCTAGAATCCATATATAGTTTATTTACTAATAGTTATGGGAGTGCGGTGAAATGAATTGTGTGTATACAGGCGGCTCAGTGGTTAGCAGTGAGTGCGGTGGCTCAGTGGTTAGCAGTGAGTGCGGTGGCTCAGTGGTTAGCAGTGAGTGCGGTGGCTCAGTGGTTAGCAGTGAGTGCGGTGAGATTGGTCAGCGCAGCGGCGTGGGCAGAGTGGTCAGCGCAGCGGCGTGGCAGAGGCGAGGGCTGGCAGAGGACGGGCAGAGGCGGCTGGGCAGAGGACAGGGGCAGAGGCGGCTGGGCAGAGGACAGGCAGAGGTGGCTGGCAGAGGCGGCTGGGCAGGACAGGGCAGAGGACAGGGCAGAGGAGCAGGAAGGGGCAGAGGCGCAGAGACGGGCAAGGCGCAGAGGACAGGGCAGGGAAGAGGACAGGGGGCAGCAGGAAAGGGGCAGAGGCAGGGACAGGGGGGGGGGCGAGGAGCAGAGCGGCAGAGGACGCAGGGGCAGGACGCAGGGGAGGAGGGGGCAGAGGACGCAGGACGCGGGCAGAGACGCAGAGACAGGGGGCAGAGGGACGCAGAGGACCAGAGGACAGGGGGCAGAGGACGCAGAGGACAGGGGGCAGAGGACACGAGGGCAGAGAGCAGAGGACAGGGAGAGACGCAGGGGGCAGAGGACACAGAGGACAGGGGGCAGAGGACACAAGGGGGCAGAGGACGCAGAGGACAGGGGAAGAGGCCAGAGGGCGAGACACAGGGGGGCAGAGGACACAGGGGGGCAGAGGACCAGAGGGCAGGGAACAGAGGGGCAGAGGACCAGGGGGCAGAGGACGCAGAGGACAAGGGGGCAGAGGACCAGGGCAGAGGACGCAGAGGACAGGGGGCAGAGGACGCAGAGGACAGGGGGCAGAGGACACAGAGGACAGGGGGCAGAAGGACACAGAGGGGGGCAGAGGACACAGAGGACAGGGGGCAGAGGACCAGAGGGGGCAGAGGACACAGAGGACAGGGGGCAGAGGACACAGAGGGGGCAGAGGAACAGAGCAGGGGCAGAGGAACAGGGGGCAGAGGACACAGAGGGGGCAGAGGACACAGAGGGGGCAGAGGACACAGAGGGGGCAGAGGACACAGAGGGGGCAGAGGACGCAGAGGGGGCAGAGGACGCAGAGGACAGGGGGCAGAGGACGCAGAGGACAGGGGGCAGAGGACGCAGAGGACAGGGGGAAGAGGACACAGAGGGGGCAGAGGACGCAGAGGACATGGGGCAGAGGACACAGAGGGGGCAGAGGACACAGAGGGGGCAGAGGACACAGAGGACAGGGGGCAGAGGACAGGGGGCAGAGGACACAGAGGGGGCAGAGGACGCAGAGGACAGGGGGAAGAGGACGCAGAGGACACAGAGGGGGCAGAGGACACAGAGGGGGCAGAGGACACAGAGGGGGCAGAGGACAGGGGGCAGAGGACACAGAGGGGGCAGAGGACACAGAGGGGGCAGAGGACAGGGGGCAAAGGACACAGAGGGGGCAGAGGACAGGGGGCAGAGGACGCAGAGGACAGGGGGCAGAGGACAGGGGGCAGAGGGCAGAGGACACAGAGGGGGCAGAGGACGCAGAGGACAGGGGGCAGAGGACACAGAGGGGGCAGAGGACAGGGGGCAGAGGACACAGAGGACAGGGGGCAGAGGACAGGGGGTAGAGGACACAGAGGGGGCAGAAGACGCAGAGGACATGGGGCAGAGGACAGGGGGCAGAGGACACAGAGGGGGCAGAGGACAGGGGGCAGAGGACAGAGGGGGCAGAGGACGCAGAGGACACAGAGGGGGCAGAGGACAGGGGGCAGAGGACACAGAGGGGGCAGAGGACAGGGGGCAGAGGACACAGAGGGGGCAGGGGGCAAAGGAGGCAGAGGACACAGAGGGGGCAGAGGAGCTGTTAATCCCTTGCAGCCCGGCTCTCACCTCTGCGTCCCTCCCTGGTGCTGAGCGCGGTGTCCCCCGGTGTCAGCAGTGCGGAGCTGTGGAGAAGGCGGGCGTGGAGACTGCGCTGTGCAGCATGATCCCGGGTGTCAGCCTCCAGTGTCAGCCGCCTCCTGTCAGTGCAGCAACTCCCCGGCTGCCATGTGCTGCCGCTGCCACCTCCTCACTGCCCGGGCACCCGGGGAATGTGTGTGCGGAGAGCGGGGAGGAGCCGGCCGCACACACTGGAGGGTCGGCTGTAACCCCTGCACTGCCGGGCGCCTCCTCCTGACAGTGTACTGATGTGTGGAGCAGGGGCTGAGGACATGATACATGAGGGGCGGCCTCTGGGCAGACAGCAATGGCAGAGGGTGGAGGGGAGAGGCTGTAGGGCACACGGAACTTCCAAGGTCGGAACGTTCCTGTGCCGCTGCCTGTAGCAGGGGGGCCCTGCACTGGATGACGTCACCAGCCCCTGGGCGAAGTCCGTCACGGAAGTGGCCTTCGCCTTTTCAGGAAGTGGCCTTCGGGTTTTATATAATAGATATACACATATGTACACACATAGACATACTATACAGACATACACATATACATATGTGTGTATGTATTGTGTGTATATGCACATACTCACCCCCGGGTCCTCCTCCGTCGCCTCCACTGCTGTGACACTTCAGCCCACTGCTTTGAGTGTAGGGACCCGCGGCTCATGTGACCTGGCTCGTCACTCAGCTCCTATACCTATCAGTGCAAGGATCTATGTCCTTGCACTGACAGGACATGTGATGACGCGCCGACTCACGTGACCTGCCGCTCAAGTGACGCTGCGGCTCCCCACACACAGCAGCGAGCAGATGTGGCCAGCGCTGAAGCGGCGCAACAGTGGAGGCGACAGAGGAAGTAGAAGAGGAGGATCCGGGGAGTGAGCATCTGTATGCGGTGGCCATATTGATACATCACTGGGGTGTGCCAATATGGCGGCCGTATTTTTTTCTGTTGCGCCGGCCGGTCATAAGAACCAATCAGATGGAGAAGAAAAGAAATAATCTCAATAAGGCGATTATATAGGTAGACATCCACCACGATATCTGCTCTTATGAACTATACCCGCCACACTATCTGCTCTTATGACCTATAACCGCCACACTATCTGCTCTTATGAACTAAAACGTCACACCATCTGCTCTTATCTATAACGCCACACTATCTGCTCTTATCTCTATATATATTTGTGAAGTGGCTCATCCACTTCCTTCTGGTTGTCTGCCTATGTCACTTCCGGCACCGCCATATTTCCACACCCAAGTGATGGGTATCCCCGCAGTCTGCCCGGTGTACCCTGCCAGGTCCCCACCACTAACCTGACGCTGCAGCCCCCAGCCAGTTATTCCCCCTGCCCCCGCCAATAAGATGGGATTTACAGGACCTGAGGTGATGTCACCACCATGGGCAGAGCTACATCACATGATATCACAGGTCCTGTCCACAGACAGAGCAACCAGGTACTGCAACAGTCCTCTGCTCTGCCGCACACACTGCTCTGCCGCACACACTGCTCTACCACACACACTGCTCTACCACACACACTGCTCTACCACACACACTCTGCTCTGCCACATGCTCTTGAACACACTCTGCCACACACATTGCTGTGCCACACACTCTACTCTGCAACACACTCTTCTGTACCACATTCTCGGCTGCACCACATGGTCTGCTCTACCACACTGCTGTGCCACACACACTTATGTGCCACACACTCTACTCTACAACACACTCTTCTGTACCATGGTCTGCTCTGCCACATGCTCTGCCACACTCTGCTCTGCCACATACGCAACTGTACTACACTCTACTCTGCCCCACACTCTGCTCTGCCCCTCTTCACCCCTTACTCAACTGTGCTCTGCCCCCACTCTGCCGTACTTTGCTCTTGCTCACTCTGCTCTGATCCCACTATGCTCTGCCTCACTCTGCTCTGCCCCGCTCTCCTTTGCTCTGCCCAGCTCTCCACTGCTCTTCCCTACTCTGCTCTGATCCCACTCTACTCTGCCCCACTCTGCTCTGTCCAGTATGCACCACTTTACCCCTGCTCTCGCTCTGCCCAACTCTCCCCTGCTCTGCTCTACCCAACTTTGCCCCACTCTGCTGTTCCCCTGCTCTGCCCAGCTCTTCCCAGCTCTCCTTTGCCAAACTCTGCTCTGCCCTGCTCTCCACCTGCTCTTCCCCCACCTTCCCCCTGCTCTGCCCAGCTCTTTCCCACTCTGCTCTGCCCCACTCTCCTCTGCCCCACTCTGTCTGCTTATGCTTGCTCTGTTCAGCCCCACTCTGCCCTGTTCTCTTTCTCTCTCCCCCGCAGAATGGGAGCGAGCACAGGGGGGAGCAGATCCCCCACGGGGGGAGGTACAGCAACCACAGGAGAAAAGCAGAGAGACAACAAAGGAGGGGCCACAGAGCAACCACAGAGGGGACAGAGAGACAGCACAGGTGGGGGAGAGAGCCACCATGGGAGGAGCAGAGACAGCACAGGTGGCGAGCTAGAGGGGCGCCTGCCACCCCCAGCGCCATAGAGCCCACCTCCCATCGTCATGTCACCACCCACCCAATGCGATAGCATCACTCCCATCTAGTGAACTATAACCACCACACTATTTATTGTTCAATGACTAAGGCTACTTGTTAGCAGAAACGCGTCTGAAGACGTTTTTAATGATTTTTCTCAGATAGCTGCGACTATCTAGATGTTTTTTATCCTGCTCCACTCACCGTGATCCAATAAAGGTATTTCCTTGAAGCTTATGCGCTGGACCTTTTTGCTTTTCCACCACACTATCTGCGCTTATGATCTATAACACCACATTATCTGCTCTAATGAACTATAACTATCGCACTATCTGCTCTTATAACCTGTAGCGGCCACACCATCTGCTCTTATGAACTACTAGATGTAGAGCGGTGAAGTCATGACGGGGCGAGCTCTGTGGTGCTGGAGGCAGCGGCTGTCTCTGCCCCCCTGTGCACTGTCTCTGCTCCCCATGTGCACTGTCTCTGCCCCCCTGTGCGCTGTCTCTGCCCCCATGTGCACTGTCTCTGCCCCCCTGTGCAGGGCCCTTGACCGTGGGTTACCAGCTTACGTACTTTGGCCAAAATACCACAAACACCTCACATTTTCATCTTTAGTGTTTTATTGCATTTTTTTCATCTGCAGTATGAGGCTGAGCCCTCTGGGGGGCGTCTGTCATTTTGTGAGGCATGTAATCAGTGCGGAGCAGCCCGCCTGATCTAATAGAAGGGCGTGACCAATAGGCTGCTCTGACACTATGCCTTGCATGTACCGTGAATGGCAGAGCCCTTGGTAACCTCGTGTCTTTAAATGCCACCAGTCACCTCCCTGACAGTATGGCAGGACGCTGGTGTCACAACTGCCCCCACTGTGGGTTGTAGGTGATTGAGTACTGGCATACAGACACCTGTGTTGCCTCTCAGAGGAGCTGGCAGCCGCTGCTAAGTGCAATGGGTATTTACCTGGCAAATTTTGGTGAGTTTTTGCCTCTGCCCCCCTGTGCACTGTCTCTGCTCCCCCTGTGCACTGTCTCTGCTCCCCCTGTGCACTGTCTCTGCTCCCCCTGTGTTCTCTCTTCCCCCTGGGCTCTCTCTCTGCCTCCCTGTGCGCTCTCTCTGTCCCCCTGTGCGCGCTCTCTTCCTCCCCCTATGCACCACGACGCTGCCATCTTTGAACACCCAGGTGTCCAAAGATGGTGGCGGCCTGAGTTACTACACAGGGTACATGCAGGTGCAGTTGTGGCACCCCTGCGGGGGATTGCCACAGGATCCACCGGTGCAAGGAGGGAATTACACCTTGGTTAACACAGCACACACCACCTTCCACCCCAGATCTGAAGGGGGAGCTCTACTGGCTGCCTTAAGCCAGTTCCTCTTTAAGAAGATCCAGGCCTGAGGGGAGGAGTTAGTCAGTCCCAGAGTGAGTCTAGAATCTGCAGTTGGAGAAGGAAGAGAGAGGAGACGGAGGAGCTGGTCGCTGGGAAAGATCCAGGCCCAGGACCAGGGACCACTGACCGCTGTGCACACCCTAGGGAAAGGGTCGGAGGCAAGTGGAGAAAGCAGAGAACTAAGAAGGGAACCAGGAGCTATAGCTCTTTAGTACACCTGGACACAGGGGTCTGATGCTGCCAGCATTCAGAGCTACAACAAAAAGCCTGGAAGACTCAGGAGGAGTGCAGCCCTGAGGAGAACAAGTAAGAGACACTAAACTGACCAAGCACAGGACCAGGGGCCATAGGAGAAACAGGGACCCCGCAGAAGGACCTCATTGCCAGTATAGGACAAAGCCCAGAGAGGGAGAAGGAGTGGTGGGTGCAGGCTCAGGCAGGACTCATCCCACACCACAGACACAGAGGAGGCCTCATAACTTTCTAAGGTGGAAGTCCCAAGTCTCACCGGGGACCTGGTTAATACTCTGGACTGTACCTGTTACCTTGTCACCAGTAAAAGGTACCGAAACAACAATCCCTGTGTGTGTGTGTGTGCCTGTCTAACCACCGCAATTTACCGCCTTGTCTTCAAAGACTCAACTACTCCCCTCATCCATCCCCGCTGCCCTGAGGTAAAGCTCCACCTGTGGGGAGCTGTACCACACTCTGCTGCACCCACCATCACCTCAGCGGCCGGCAGCAGCGCTGGTATACCCGTTACCAGGTACCATAGGTGGCGTCACGTTAACAATCCCCTTATCCTCCACCATTTCCCCGCCATTGAGGGTCCAGGGACCGGGGATCGTACAGCCGTGTCCCCCACCAGAGCCGCCATCAGCCCCGGTACCCCATACCCTGTCGACCGCCTCACAGTTACTAATTCGCCTGTGTACAGTGGTTATGTCTGGCAACGATTCCGGGTGACATGTGCAGCGTCGATTGCAGGTGTCTTCAGTTTCCATCATTGGCGGCACCACTTTGGTGTGCAACTATGGCTGGTGCCGGTGCGTGATAGGTGGACAACCAGAGGGAATTGGATGACAGACAGGACTTTGTGTTTATGTAAGTAGATAACCCCCGCACTATCTGCTCTTAAGAACTTTAATTGCCACACTGTCCTCACTCTACGCTGTCACCTCTCCATACTATCTCCCCACAATGTACTCCAAACATTCTGCCCCTCTTTGCACATCTCCTCCTTCCTTTACCCCCTCTCTACAGAATAAGTTCCTCTTACTGTATCTTTACCTCCACTATGTAACTCTTCCCTTCCAGTCATCAAAGCTGCATCTGTGGAACAGCTGTGACATCAACAGTGTAAAAATGTCAACACAACCTCAATGTGCGGAGACAAATACACACAATGGAGAAAGCAGAGAGCCGGCAAAGTGTCTGCTGTCCGAGAAGACTGACAGTGAGTGTAGCTCTGGAGCTGCACTCACTATTCTGCTGGTGCAGTCACTGTGTACATACATTACATTACTGATCCTGAGTTACCTCCTGTATTATACTCCAGAGCTGCTCTCACTATTCTGCTGGTGCAGTCACTGTGTACATACATTACATTACTGTGATCCTGAGTTACCTCCTGTATTATACTCCAGAGCTGCACTCACTATTCTGCTGGTGCAGTCACTGTGTACATACATTACATTACTGATCCTGAGTTACCTCCTGTATTATACTCCAGAGCTGCACTCACTATTCTGCTGGTGCAGTCACTGTGTACATACATTACATTACTGATCCTGAGTTACCTCCTGTATTATACTCCAGAGCTGCACTCACTATTCTGCTGGTGCAGTCACTGTGTACATACATTACATTACTGATCCTGAGTTACCTCCTGTATTATACTCCAGAGCTGCACTCACTATTCTGCTGGTGCAGTCACTGTGTACATACATTACATTACTGATCCTGAGTTACCTCCTGTATTATACTCCAGAGCTGCTCTCACTATTCTGCTGGTGCAGTCACTGTGTACATACATTACATTACTGTGATCCTGAGTTACCTCCTGTATTATACTCCAGAGCTGCACTCACTATTCTGCTGGTGCAGTCACTGTGTACATACATTACATTACTGATCCTGAGTTACCTCCTGTATTATACTCCAGAGCTGCACTCACTATTCTGCTGGTGCAGTCACTGTGTACATACATTACATTACTGATCCTGAGTTACCTCCTGTATTATACTCCAGAGCTACACTCACTATTCTGCTGGTGCAGTCACTGTGTACATACATTACATTACTGATCCTGAGTTACCTCCTGTATTATATCTCAGAGCTGCACTCACTATTCTGCTGGTGCAGTCACTGTGTACATACATTACATTACTGATCCTGAGTAACCTCCTGTATTATACTCCAGAGCTGCACTCACTATTCTGCTGGTGCAGTCACTGTGTACATACATTACATTACTGATCCTGAGTTACCTCCTGTATTATACTCCAGAGCTGCGCTCACTATTCTGCTGGTGCAGTCAATGTGTACATACATTACATCACTGATCCTGAGTTACCTCCTGTATTATACTCCAGAGCTGCACTCACTATTCTGCTGGTGCAGTCACTGTGTACATACATTACATTACTGATCCTGAGTTACCTCCTGTATTATACTCCAGAGCTACACTCACTATTCTGCTGGTGCAGTCACTGTGTACATACATTACATTACTGATCCTGAGTTACCTCCTGTATTATACTCCAGAGCTGCACTCACTATTCTGCTGGTGCAGTCACTGTGTACATACATTACATTACTGATCCTGAGTAACCTCCTGTATTATACTCCAGAGCTGCACTCACTATTCTGCTGGTGCAGTCACTGTGTACATACATTACATTACTGATCCTGAGTTACCTCCTGTATTATACTCCAGAGCTGCGCTCACTATTCTGCTGGTGCAGTCAATGTGTACATACATTACATCACTGATCCTGAGTTACCTCCTGTATTATACTCCAGAGCTGCACTCACGATTCTGCTAATGCAGTCACTGTGTACGTACATTACATTACTGATCCTGAGTTACCTCCTGTATTATACTCCAGAGCTGCACTCACTATTCTGCTGGTGCAGCCACTGTGTACATACATTACTGATCCTGAGTTACCTTCTGTATTATACTCTGGGGTATAATACAGAAGGTAACTCAAGATCAGTAATGTAATGTATGTACACAGTGACTGCACCAGCAGAATAGTGAGTTAGTGAGTGCAGCTCTGGAGTATAATACAGGAGGTAACTCAGGATCAGTAATGTAATGTATGTACACAGTGACTGCACCAGCAGAATAGTGAGTGCAGTTCTGGAGTATAATACAGGAGATAACTCAGGATCAGTAATGTAATGTATGTACACAGTGACTGCACCGGCAGAATAGTGAGTGCAGCTCTGGAATATAATACAGGAGGTAACTCAGGATCAGTAATGTAATTATGTACACAGTGACTGCACCAGCAGAATAGTGAGTGCAGCTCTGGAGTATAATACAGGAGGTAACTCAGGATCAGTAATGTAATGTATGTACACAGTGACTGCACCAGCAGAATAGTGAGTGCAGCTCTGGAGTATAATACAGGAGGTAACTCAGGATCAGTACATGATCAGTAATGTAATGTACAGTATATATATACTGTAGTTACAAAACAAAGATTATGTACATTCTAATTACGGAGGTGCTGCTAAAGTAGGAATAAATCTATTATATCAGTGTTCTGTATAGTTTGCTGCACTATGAGAATGTTTCTCACTTATTTGCAGAATCACGGAAATGAAATATATAGGAATTAAAGTAATACAAAGGACTGAGATCTGATCATCATTAACAGACGGTGAAACATTTCTGCACAGTGATTAACTTTTGTTACTGTAAATTACACAGATCCGCACAGGTTTATATCCCTCTGTGTAATCTGGCAGCAATGGCAGATGTGTTTCCTATGAATGTCCATCAGGTGGCGCTCCTGCCTAACACTGGCGCAGTAAATGTCATGTGATTGATGGATCAGAGGAGGGCGATGGAGGCTCTGGAGCAGCAATTATAATAAGGAGCAGGCGGGGATAGAAGATGTAAAAGAAGGAGGCAATAAAGGCAGTAGAATGGTGAGGACGTGTGTGCACTCACCTGGTCAGTACATCGTTACACTAGAAGTGACCCAGGTCCAGGGTTGACATATGGTTTGTCCTCTGGGTGTCGACACGTGTTTACGGTAATGAACCACATGTTCTATCCGGATGAAGAATTGATCAGCATTGATTCACAATACCCTTCATTCATTAATAGGAGACTTTGTGTTTTTCGCTGACATTTTTTAGAGAAAAAACATATATTTTTCTACTTTTTATTTATGTCATATTTTCATAAGATGTATACGTTTATAATAAGAAAATAGTCGAGCTCACCCCTCAATGTTCCTGGCGCACATGGTCCATGATACTCCTCACTCAGAGCCGCCCCGGTCCTGGTGTGCAGCAAACCCAACCCATGATTAAGACTGTTTAGTTGAAACGCGTGGGGTTAATCTTCTGCTGGGTCACTCCACTGTCTGCCACAAGATGTTGTAACTGGAAGAAAATAAAAATCTACTGGTCTTAGCACATCTTACCCTGCCTGTCCTCGCTGGAGAATTATTTTCGTTGTTTGGGATGTATAAAGTTTATATATTTAAAATGTTACATCAGATTTCAGTTTCCATGACTCAGCCGAGCGTCGTACATCACCAAGCACAATGCCGAGCATCGTACATCACCAAGCACAATGCCGAGCATCATACATCACCAAGCACAATGCCGAGCGTCATACATCACCAAGCACAATGCCGAGCATCGTACATCACCAAGCACAATGCCGAGCATCGTACATCACCAAGCACAATGCCGAGCGTCCTACATCACCAAGCACAATGCCGAGCATCATACATCACCAAGCACAATGCCGAGCATCATGCATCACCAAGCACAATGCCGAGCGTCCTACATCACCAAGCACAATGCCGAGCCGCATACATCACCAAGCACAATGCCGAGCATCATACATCACCAAGCACAATGCCGAGCATCGTACATCACCAAGCACAATGCCGAGCATCGTACATCACCAAGCACAATGCCAAGCGTCCTACATCACCAAGCACAATGCCGAGCGTCCTACATCACCAAGCACAATGCCGAGCGTCCTACATCACCAAGCACACAATGCCGAGCGTCATACATCACCAAGCACAATGCCGAGCGGCATACATCACCAAGCACAATGCCGAGCATCGTACATCACCAAGCACAATGCCGAGCATCGTACATCACCAAGCACAATGCCGAGCATCGTACATCACCAAGCACAATGCCGAGCGTCCTACATCACCAAGCACAATGCCAAGCGTCATACATCACCAAGCGCAATGCCGAGCATCGTATATCACCAAGCACAAAGCCGAGCGTCCTACATCACCAAGCACAATGCCGAGCGGCATACATCACCAAGCACAATGCCGAGCATCGTACATCACCAAGCACAATGCCGAGCGTCCTACATCACCAAGCACAATGCCAAGCGTCATACATCACCAAGCGCAATGCCGAGCATCGTATATCACCAAGCACAAAGCCGAGCGTCCTACATCACCAAGCACAATGCCGAGCGGCATACATCACCAAGCACAATGCCGAGCATCGTACATCACCAAGCACAATGCCGAGCGTCCTACATCACCAAGCACAATGCCAAGTGTCATACATCACCAAGCACAATTCCGAGTATCCTACATCACCAAGCACAATGCCGAGCGTCATACATCACCAAGCACAATGAAGAGTGTTGTACATCACCAGGCACAATGCCGAAAGTTGTACATCACCAGGCACAATGCCGAGCGTCATACATCACCAAGCACAATGCCGAGCGTCATACATCACCAAACACAATGCCGAGCGTTGTACATCACCAAGCACAATGCGGAGCGTTGTACATCACCAAACACAATGCCGAACGTCGTACATCACCAAGCACAATGCCGAGCGTCCTACATCACCAAGCACAATGCCGAGCGTCCTACATCACCAAGCACAATGCCGAGCGTCCTACATCACCAAGCACAGTGCCAAGCGTCGTCATCACCAAGCACAATGACGAGCGACGTACATCGCCAAGCACAATGCCAAGCGTCGTACATTGCCAAGTACAATGCTGAGCGTTGTACATTATAAGCACAATGCCGAGCGTCATACATCACCAAGCACAATGCCGAGCGTCGATCATTACCAAGCACATTACTGAGCGTCCTATATCACCAAGTACAATTCTAAGTGTTGTACATCAACAAGCACAATGCCGATCGTCGGTCATTACCAAGCACAATGCTAAGCGTTGTACATCACTAAGCATAATGCCGAGCCTCATATATCACCAAGAACAATGCCGAGCATCATACACCAACAAGTACAATAATGAGCGTCGGATGGAGCGGTATAAAGCCCCCAGCACTGGACTCTTGAGGAGACGTGCTCTGGGCAGTGACAGATGATGATGCTCTATCTGTGTCTGATGGAGGAGTCTGGGTGTGGTGAATGGAGAACGTTACCCCTAGATGACAGAGGGTGGAGGATGATGATGCTCCGGGCTGTTATCTGGGGGCGGTCGTGGCCCTTTAAGTCCATTCATTGCAGATCATCATTGTTCATCAAAATTGAATCTGAGTTATTTGTCTTCTGCATTCTTGTCCACTTATCCAACAGGGATCTAGTTACTTTGTTTTCACACATCACCAGTGACATTTTTTAGAAGGAGGAGGCTCTGAAACATGTCTGCATCTGACCACCAGGTGGAGCTGAGTTGGAGATTTGTTATGATGACGTCTAAAGAGAGAATCTGAAAATCAAAACTATTTTACAATTGTTTCCATCTGTTCAAAAGAGAGAAGAATCCACGTATCCGGATAACTGAGCATCAATACAAGGGAGAGAATATAAAGACGGACAACTGTGACAACACATCTGCAACCATATACCATAACCACTATAATTCTGCCCCTATGTACAAGAATATATCTACTATAATACTGTCCCTATATACAAGAATATACCGTAACTACTATAATACTGCTCCTATATACAAGAATATAACTACTATAATACTGGTCCTATGTACAAGAATATAACTACTATAATACTGCCCCTATGTACAAGAATATAACTACTATAATACTGCCCTATGTACAAGAATATAACTACTATAATACTGCCTCTATATACAAGAATATAACTACTATAATACTGCCTCTATATACAAGAATATAACTACTATAATACTGCTCCTATATAAGAATATAACTACTATAATACTGCTCCTATATACATGAATATAATACTAAATACTGCCATATACAGATATAATACTATATACTGCTCCTATATACAAGAATATAACTACTATAATACTGCTCCTATATACAAGAATATAACTACTCTAATACTGCCCCTATATACAAGAATATAACTACTATAATACTGCTCCTATGTACAAGAATATAACTACTATAATACTGTCCCTATATACAAGAATATAACTACTATAATACTGCTCCTATGTACAAGAATATAACTACTATAATACTGCTCCTATATACAAGAATATAACTACTATAATACTGCTCCTATGTACAAGAATATAACTACTATAATACTGCTCCTATGTACAAAAATATAACTACTATAATACTGCCCCTATGTACAAGAATATAACTACTATAATACTGCTCCTATATACAAGAATATAACTACTATAATACTGCTCCTATGTACAAAAATAGAACTACTATAATACTGGCCCTATGTACAAGAATATAACTACTATAATACTGCCTCTATGTACAAGAATATAACTACTATAATACTGCCCCTATATACAGAGAATATAACTACTATAATACTGCTCCTGTATACAAGAATATAACTACTATAATACTGCCCCTATATACAAGAATATAACTACTATAATACTGCTCCTGTATACAAGAATATAACTACTATAATACTGCCCCTATATACAAGAATATAACTACTATAATACTGCTCCTATATACATGAATATAACTACTATAATACTGCCCCTATATACAAGAATATAACTACTATAATACTGCTCCTATGTACAAGAATATAACTACTATAATACTGCTCCTATGTACAAGAATATAACTACTATAATACCGCCCCTATATACAAGAATATAACTACTATAATACTGCCCCTATGTACAAGAATATAACTACTATAATACTGCTCCTATGTACAAGAATATAACTACTATAATACTGCTCATATGTACAAGAATATAACTACTATAATACTGCTCCTATATACAAGAATATAACTACTATAATACTGCTCCTATATACAAGAATATAACTACTATAATACTGCCCCTATGTACAAGAATATAACTACTATAATACTGCTCCTATGTACAAGAATATAACTACTATAATACTGCTCATATGTACAAGAATATAACTACTATAATACTGCTCCTATATACAAGAATATAACTGCTATAATACTGCTCCTATGTACAAGAATATAAACTACTATAACACTGCTCCTATGTACAAGAATATAACTACTATAATACTGCTCCTATGTACAAGAATATAACTACTATAATACTGCTCTTATGTACAAGAATATAACTACTATAATACTGCCCTATGTACAAGAATTTAACTACTATAATACTGCACCTATATACAAGAATATAACTACTATAATACTGCCCCTATATACAAGAATATAACTACTATAATACTGCCCCTATGTACAAGAATATAACTACTATAATACTGCCCCTATGTACAAGAATATAACTACTATAATACTGCCCCTATGTACAATAATATAACTACTATAATACTCCTATATACAAGAATATAATCCCTATAATGCTGCTGTTGATCCTCCAGTTGTGGGGAATGTTGGCCGTCTGCCCGTCTTGTTATCGGCAGATACTGAACTATTATTTGTTTGTGGCTCTGGAGCTTCAGATATTTCGTCTTTGGCAGATTACGGTCGGTGACTTTTAGTTTTGACTTCTAAGAAATTTTCAGATTTAAAAATCTTCGTTTTAATAAAAAAAAACTTCTTCTTGGGAATTTTGTGTTCAATGGATTCCACATTCCGGATATTCCTCTCTAGTTGTAGATGTTGCTCTCGCACAGGTGCAGGGATACGGCCTCCTCGTAGGTTTCTGTTTCAGTGTGTCAGTCATCAGCCTCTACTGACAGCTGGTATACCCAGAGGCGGGCGGAGGGCTGTTATACACAGAGCCACCAGAGGGCTGCTATACACAGAGCCAGGCGGAGAGCTGCTATACACAGAGGCGGACGGATGACTGGTATACACAGAGGCGGGTGGAGGGCTGGTATACACAGAGGCGGGTGGAGGGCTGGTATACACAGAGCCGGACGGAGGGTTGGTACACATAGAGCTGGGCGGAGGGTTGGTACACACAGAGCCTGGCGGAGGGCTGGTATACACGCAGTCGGGCGGAGGGCGGTTATACACAGAGCCGGGTGGAGGGCGGGTAAACAAAGAGCCGGGCGGAGGGTTGGTACACACAGAGTCGGGTGGAGGGCTGGTATACACGGAGCCGGGCGGAGGGCGGGTATACACAGAGCCGGGTGGAGGGCGGGTATACACAGAGCCGGGCGGAAGGCGGGTATACACAGAGCCAGGCGGAGGGCTGGTATACACTTAAGCGAGCAGAGGTGAAGGAGTCGTCATGTATGAAGACGCTGTTGAGCATGTGTGACAAGGGAATGTGGCCTCTATCCAGGGGTGTAACTACAATAGGTGCAGGGGTTGCAATCGCACCTGGGTCCTGGAGCCTAGGGGGCCACAAAAGTCCCTTTTGGCCGATAGAACAAGACTAATGCTATTACAAATTTGCAATAATTGGGGGCCTCATTGGAGCTTTCACATCAGGGACCCATGAGCTTCAAGTTACACCACTGCCTCTATCCATGTTATAGGGTCAATGGGGCATCTGAAATTAAAGTATATGAAAAATATGCAATATCATTCCTCTGCTGGTAACAAGTGTAGATGCAATAATGGATGTAATACAGAGTCAAGATGGAGCTTGAAAATGGGACTGCTACTCAACACAAAGAAGACAAAGATACTAACTACTGCCAGGTACAACAGGGACACATGGGAGATCGACGGAGCTGAACTACAAGTGGTAAAGACTTCACCTACTCTGATCAATGATCACTCAAGATGAAGCGACGACTCCGGAAGTCAATAGAAGAAAAGCTTTGGGCAAATCCACAATGAAGTCACTGGACGAGGTCTTCACCTCAAGGAACATTTCACTGGTGATGAAGACACGGCTCGTACACAGTCTGGTCTATTCTGTAGAAACATTTCACTGGTGATGAAGACACGGCTCGTACATAGTCTGGTCTATTCTGTAGGAACATTTCACTGGTGAAGAAGACACGGCTCGTACATAGTCTGGTCTATTCTGTAGGAACATTTCACTGGTGATGAAGACACGGCTCGTACACAGTCTGATCTATTCTGTAGGAACATTTCACTGGTGATAAAGACACGGCTCGTACATAGTCTGGTCTATTCTGTAGGAACATTTCACTGGTGATGAAGACACGGCTCGTACATAGTCCTGGTCTATTCTGTAGGAACATTTCACTGGTGATGAAGACACGGCTCGTACATAGTCTGGTCTATTCTGTAGGAACATTTCACTGGTGAAGAAGACACGGCTCGTACATAGTCTGGTCTATTCTGTAGGAACATTTCACTGGTGATGAAGACACGGCTCGTACACAGTCTGATCTATTCTGTAGGAACATATCACTGGTGATAAAGACACGGCTCGTACATAGTCTGGTCTATTCTGTAGGAACATTTCACTGGTGATGAAGACACGGCTCGTACACAGTCTGGTCTATTCTGTAGGAACTTTTCACTGGTGATGAAGACACGGCTCGTACACAGTCTGATCTATTCTGTAGGAACATTTCACTGGTGATGAAGACACGGCTCGTACATAGTCTGGTCTATTCTGTAGTAACATATAGAAGTGACACCTGGACGATAAGGAAACAAGACAGAAGAATCAACTCCTTCACAATGTGGAGCTGGAGAAGGATCTTATCAATACCGTGGATGACAAGAATAAACACATCAATTCTGAAAAAAATCAGGCCAGACATGTCACTGTAAGGAAGGATCACCAAGATACGACTTGTCTACACATCATACGCAGAGAGAAATCACAGGAGAACGACATCATGGTAGGAAGAATAGAAGGAACAAGTTGAAGAGGAAGACCAGTAACCCAATGGCTTAATACAATCAAGATAATAGCAGACAAGACCCTGATGGACCTATCTAGACTTGGGAGATTCTGATGGACCCTATATCGGCTTGGAGAAAGCCCTGGTGGACCATCCAGGCTCAGAGAAAAGCCTGGTGGACCCATCTAGGCTCGGAGAAAAGCCTGGTTGACCCATCTAGACTCGGAGAAAAGCCTGGTGGACCTATCTAACCTTGGAGAAGACCCCGGGGGACCTATCTAGACTTGAAGAAGACCCTGGTGGACCTATCTAGACTTGGAGAAGACTATGGTGGACCTAACGAGACTTGGTGAAGACCCTGGTAGACCTATCTAGGCTCGGTGACAACTTTGATAGATTTATCTACACTTGGAAAAGACCCTGGTGGCCCTATCTAGACTTGAAAAAGACCTTGGTGGATCTATCTGGACTTGGAGAAGACCCTGGTGGACCTATCTAGGCTCGGTGATAACTTTGATGGATTTATCTAGGCTTAGAGAGGACCCTGGTGGACCTATCTAGACTTAGAAAAGACCTTGATGGATCTGTCTAGACTTGGAGAAGAACCTGGTGGACCTATCTAGTCCAGGAGAGGATTAGGAATTGCAATTTTTTATACATTTGTAAATCGGTCAATTTAACCTATTGGATTTCACAGCTGCTTTTTAAATCCTAGCGGGTGCGGTGCAAAATTGCGAAAAGTTACAAATATTACTACTTATAAAAGTGCAAACTAATTTTTCAACAGTTTTGGGCACCAGAAAACTGTTAGTTTGTCTTTTTTCTTTACCTCCTTAAAATCAGGGAAAAACAAACAATCTTCTAGTGCCCAAAAATATTTTTGCTCCGGGAAATTAAGTTTTTGTCTGATTTTTAAGGAGGGAAAGAAAGACACAATGGCCGAATGGACATGACCCTATCAGGACCCCTTTACCCCCCATACACTAAGGTTCATTAATATAGACGTTTTATACTCCTGTCTTAATGAGTGCAGAACAAATGTGATACATTCATTAATTATTGACCTTGCTGGAAATCCAAAAAAGCAGCAAAAATGCAGTAAAACTTGCTTTTTGGAAGCAGCTTTTTTTTTTTTTTTTTTCTGCAAGAGATCAGGTTTTGCTGCAGAGCAAAAACTGCAAAAAAAGCAGCAGCGTATGAACATAGCCGAATGTGCATGGGGCCTCTGGACTCTCCTATAACATATGTTGTGTGGGACAGAAGGAGAGGGCAGGTAAAACATTCCCCGGGAGATGACACACTGATCAGACGCATCGTCCCGTAACGCCCTGTTCACACTGTTTGCTTTGTATGCGTTTTTGATGTGTTTTGGTGCAATTTTGTCACAAGTCTCCCTCCTATCAAAGTCAATGGGAATCCTAAAGTCTTGTGCACATGTTGCTTTTTGGACTTTCAATTTTTGGTGCATTATTGCAGCGTTTTTCCCCCATTGACTTCATTATTAAAAACGCTCAAAAACACATTGGGTTTTTGGCGCATTTTTCTGCAGATTTGGTGCACAAATGTACTCAGCGTGCGCACATAGCCCCCATACTTCAAAGACATACTGATAGGATGTTTAGATTGTAGACCCCAATGGGCACAGTGTTGCAAATGTATGTAAAGTGCTATGGAATTAACAGCGCTAAATAAATGATTAAATATTATTATTATTATTAAAACCATAGGCACGACGGTGCACGCTCAATTTAGTGGAGCGTGCATGCTCATACGGGAATCAAGGAGATCTGTTCCATTATGGTGCCCGGCCCCTTTGGAGCATATCTGTATCTGTATTGAATTTTCGTAAAATGCAAACATAAGCAAACCCCTTTATAGAAATAAAATATTGCATAAAACTTGCAGCCGGCGTTTGTTGTCCAGGTGTCTGGATGAGGTTTAGGTCAGGACTCTTCAGTGAAGATCTTGCTCAGGGAACCTTCTTTGTGCTTTGTCATGTTGAAATAGGAAGTGTCCGTCCCCAGGCGGATGCTGGTGTTTGCACTGGATTCTGCAGAGCACAAGAGGCGCAGAGTCAGCAGCTCCAGGGGCCTCAAAACACACAAGTCCAATGTGTGCCATACCCTGAATGTCACCCTATAACATATTTTGCATTGGGAACTAGCAAGTTGAAAACCTTAGAGTTTTTATTCTGTAATATTTTTGTCGGATGTGATTGCAACTTTTTTCATTCTGGTAAAAGTTTGTAATTAACCTTTAAAAAATCTTGCTGTTATACAGTGAAGGAAATAAGTATTTGACCCCTTGCTGATTTTGTACATTTGTCCACTGACACGACATGATCAGTCTATAATGTTAAGGGTCGGTTAATTTTAACAGTGAGAGATCGAAGATCGAAAATAAAATCCAGAAAATCACATTGTCCTAATTATATAAAGGTATTTGCATTTTGCAGAGGCCGGCTTCACACTGCGTGTGTGATCCGATCTGTGGCTGTCCGCTTGAGGCAGACGGCGGCGGACCGGATCAGCACACAGGACTGGGGGCTAATATGCCCTCCGGTCCTGTGTGCAGAGCACGCAGTTCCCGCTGCTGATAGGTGAGGACCGCGGGCGCCGCGGTCCTGACCTGTCAGCGGCTGCAGCTCCGTGCGCTGCACACAGGACCGGAGGGCATATTAGCCCCCCAGTCCTGTGTGCTGATCCGGTCCGCCGCCGTCTGCCTCAAGCGGACAGCCACAGATCGGATCACACACGCAGTGTGAAGCCGGCCAGAGAGAAATAAGTATTTGATCCATTCCCAACCATTAGGAGTTCTGGCTCCTACAGAGTAGTTAAGATGCTCCTAATCCCCTCGTTACCTGCATTACGGACAGCTATCTTACATTGTCACCTGTATAGAGACTCCTGTCCACACACTCAATGAATCTGTCAGACCCAGGAGGTCCTTTCGCACGATGACCCGGGAGGTCTCTTCACAAGATGACCTAGGAGGTCCTTTTGCACAATGACCCGGGACGTCGCTTCACAAGATGACCCGGGAGTTCCCTTCACACGATGACCCGGAAGGTCTCTTCACAAGATGAACTAGGAGGTCACTTTGCACAATGACCTGGGAGGTTCCTTTGCACGATAACCCAGGGGGTCTCTTAACAAGATGAACTAGGGGTCACTTTGCACGATGACCCAGGAGGTCTCTTCGCCCGATGATCTAGGAGGTCCCTTCACACAATGACCCGGGAGGTCCCTTCACACAATGACCCGGGAGGTCCCTTCGCATGATGACCCGGGAGGTCCCTTCGCATGATGACCCGGGAGGTCCCTTGGCACGATGACTCAGGAGGTCTCTTCACAAGATGACCTCGGAGGTCCCTTCACACGATGACCCGGGAGGTCCCTTTACACGATGACCCGGGAGGTCTCTTCACACGATGACCCGGGACGTCCCTTCATATGATGACCTGGGAGGTCCCTTCACATGATGACCTGGGAGGTCCCTTTACAAGATGACCCAGGAGGTCCCTTCACAAGATGACCCGGGAGGTCCCTTCACATGATGACCCGGAGGTCCCTTCACATGATGACCCGGAGGTCCCTTCACATAATGACCAGGGAGGTCCCTTCGCACGATGACTCAGGAGGTCTCTTCACAAGATGACTTAGGAGGTCGCTTCACAAGATGACCTAGGAGGTCGCTTCACACAATGACCCGGGAGGTCCCTTCACACAATGACCCGGGAGGTCCCTTCACACGATGACCCGGGAGGTCCCTTCACAAGATGACCCGGGACTTCCCTTCACATAATGACCCGGAGGTCCCTTCACAGATGACTCAGGAGGTCTCTTCACAAGATGACCCGGGATATCCCTTTGCATGATGACCCAGGAGGTCTCTTCATACAATGACAGAGGAGGTCCACACACACGATGACTCAGGAGGTCCACTCACACGATGTCACTGTGTAGTCAGAATGCTGATGAGGTAATGGCAGGTATGGGTAGGGTGACCAGGGAAGACTAGTCTGACACTAGTCTAGGAACCCTGAATGGCCCTGATCCTGAAGGTATCTCTCATGGTGAGAAGGTTTGGGCCTCCAGCCTCTCCCTAACCTCCTCCACCAGCCCTGCTCTATTCCCCTCACCTCCCTCCACAGAATTGGGATACAGCAACTTCAAAGGAAAGGACTTCAGCAACACAAACACACAGGTCAGCACAGCACGGCTTCCAGGCATAGAGTGAAACTCTATCAGCAGCAACCACTTGGTGGAATGAGAGGCTACTTAAAGGCTAGGGGGAGGGGAGTTCAGGTGAGTCACACATTAACCCCTCAACCAGCAGTTGAACCTAATAGTGAATCCAATTCTGGAGCACAATACAGGAGGCCAGGACCTTCACAACTATCAACCATGCAGCTCTTAAAGAGAAACATACACAGCAGCATCCAGCAATGTCAGCGCCATCTAAGCGCGTGACACACGATGACCCAAGAGGTCCACTCACACGATGACCCAAGAGGTCCTTTCACACGATGACCCAGGAGATCCCTTCACACAATGACCCATGAGGTCCCTTCACACGATGACCAATGAGATCCCTTCCAACTATACCATTCTATGATTCAACAGATTTTAAAGCAGCAGAAAAAAAAATTCCACTACATGGGAATGCGGCCTCATCCTCCCATGGTGTCCAAGGATCCATATGTAGACTATGAGTTCTACTTATGTCTGCAAGAACTAATCACTGCTCCATGAAGAGCCAAAAGGTGGACTTCAGAAGCCGCTGTCTGCTCCTTACATAAAAACTAGTGATGAGTGGGCACTACCGTGCTCGAGGGCTGTGCTCGAAACGAGCAGATGGACACTGGGACGGGTGCGACTCAAGTACCAAATAAAATGGGAGATCTTTCTGAAAAAAATGCTTGAGTTCCTCATTGACTTCCATTATACTCGGTACTTGAGCCGCACACGTCCGAGGGTCCATCTGCTCGTTTTGAGCACCGAGCCCTAGAGCACGGTAGTGCTCGCTCATCACTAGTGAAATACCCTTTATCCAAGCACGACTGTACATTTCCTTCACAGCCTAAAATCCTACTGCAGTGGAGCAATCTTGACAATGAAGTCTCGGAGGAGCCATCGTGTACAAGGAGAGTAACGTGATCAGGTTGTACCTCGGAGATCCTGGCTCCTAGCACACACACACACCTGAGCCATATGGTACAATCTCCCCCAGAGACCAGTGCTCCCCCAGGGAACCACATGTTCCTCCTGTCTGGTCTTCAGGAACTTCTGCAGACAGTTCTCCCTGAAAAGCCGCATATAATAATTCTCTTTGCAATATTTTAGTTGGAATTACCCAAAATACCAATGGCAAAAGAAAGTATTATAGTAGTTATATTCTTGTACATAAGGGCAGTATTATAGTAGTTATATTCTTGAATATTGGAGCAGTATTATAGTAGTTATATTCTTGTATATAGGGGCAGTATTATAGTAGTTATATTCTTGTATATAGGAGCAGTATTATAGTAGTTATATTCTTGTACATAGGAGCAGTATTATAGTAGTTATATTCTTGTACATAGGAGCAGTATTATAGTAGTTATATTCTTGTATATAGGAGCAGTATTATAGTAGTTATATTCTTGTACATAGGAGCAGTATTATAGTAGTTATATTCTTGTACATAGAGGCAGTATTATAGTAGTTATATTCTTGTACATAGGGGGCAGTATTATAGTAGTTATATTCTTGTACATAGGGGGCAGTATTATAGTAGTTATATTCTTGTACATAGGGGGCAGTATTATAGTAGTTATATTCTTGTATATATGAGCAGTATTATAGTAGTTATATTCTTGTATATAGGGGCAGTATTATAGTAGTTATATTCTTGTACATAGGAGCAGTATTATAGTAGTTATATTCTTGTATATAGGAGCAGTATTATAGTAGTTATATTCTTGTACATAGGGGCAGTATTATAGTAGTTATATTCTTGTATATATGAGCAGTATTATAGTATTTATATTTTTGTACATAGGGGCAGTATTATAGTAGTTATATTCTTGTATATAGGAGCAGTATTATAGTAGTTATATTCTTGTACATAGGAGCAGTATTATAGTAGTTATATTCTTGTATATAGGAGCAGTATTATAGTAGTTATATTCTTGTACATAGGAGCAGTATTATAGTAGTTATAATCTTGTACATAGGGGCAGTATTTATAGTAGTTATATTCTTGTTCATAGGGGGCAGTATTATAGTAGTTATATTCTTGTGCATAGGAGCAGTATTATAATAGTTATAATCTTGTGCATAGGGGCAGTATTATAGTAGTTATATTCTTGTATATAGGAGCAGTATTATAGTAGTTATATTCTTGTACATAGGAGCAGTATTATAGTAGGTATATTCTTGTACATAGGAGCAGTATTATAGTAGGTATATTCTTGTACATAGGGGCAGTATTATAGTAGTTATATCCTTGTATATAGGAGCAGTATTATAGTAGTTATATTCTTGTACATAGGAGCAGTATTATAGTAGGTATATTCTTGTACATAGGGGCCAGTATTATAGTAGTTATTATTCTTGTACATAGGAGCAGTATTATAGTAGTTATATTCTTGTACATAGGAGCAGTATTATAGTAGTTATATCCTTGTATATAGGAGCAGTATTATAGTAGTTATATTCTTGTACATAGGAGCAGTATTATAGTAGGTATATTCTTGTACATAGGGGCCAGTATTATAGTAGTTATATTCTTGTATATAGGAGCAGTATTATAGTAGGTATATTCTTGTACATAGGGGCAGTAGTATAAATCATGTTCCAAATTATTATTGTAAATTGGTTTTAAGTGTCATAGAGTTTTTTTCTTCAATAAAACCTATTGATGGTATTGTGTCTCAGAGAGGTGTAACACAGCACGATGCAGCAGGTTGAACACAGGTTAATTGAACGATGAACGACAGATATGAGGTCCTGCTCACAAATCTTCAACCAAACAATCAAGCAATTTTTCACTGAAAGATCGCTCGGTTACACGCAACGATGAACAAACGATATCTCTCAAGCGATCAAAAATCCGGATCGCTTAAGCGATATCGTTCACAATATTGAAGCGTTTGACGTGGCCTTCAGGGTTCTTTGAATATAGGAAATCAATCTCAGATACCTGTGATAATTAATTTGGCAGGTGAGCCCAATAAAAGGAAAACTGGATGTTCCACAATATTACACAGGCCACAGTTTTCAAGTAACATGGGAAAGAAAAAGGATGTCTCTGCTGCCGAAAAGCAACAAATAGTGCAATGCCTTGGAGAAGGGATGAAAACAATTGATATTGCACGAAAACTTAAGCGTGATCATTGTACTGTGAAGAGATTTGTGGCTGATTCTGAGCACAGATGTGTCTGTGCAGATAAAGGCAGAATGAGGAAGGTTTCTAACAGGCAAGTTCATCGGATTAAAGGTACCGTCACACGCGGCAAGTTTGCTAGCAATTTCACTGGCAATTTGCTGGTTGCAGTGAAATCATGGACACATTGTTACATTTGTACACGGCAACAAAATAGAACAATGTGTCCATGATTTCACTGCAACCAGCAAATTGCCAGTGAAATTGCCGCGTGTGACGGTACCTTAAGAGAGCAGCTGCTACAAAGGCCTTACAAACCAGCAAACAGATATTTGAAGCTGCTGGTGCCCCTGGAGTCCCTCGAACCTCAAGGTGTAGGATCCTTCAAAGGCTTGCTGTGGTGCGTAAACCTATTATTTGGCCACCCCTAAACAGTGCTCACAAGCAGAAACAGTTGCAGTGGGCCCAGATATACATGAAGACTAATTTTCAAACAGTCTTGTTTACTGATGAGTGCCGAGCAACCCTGGATGGTCCAGATGGATGGAGTGGTGGATGGTTTGTGGATGCCACCATGTCCCAACAAGGCTGCGACGTCAGCAAGGAGGTGGAGGAGTCATGTTTTGGGCCAGAATCATTGGGAAACAGCTGCTAGGTCCCTTTAAGGTTCCTGAAGGTGTGAAAATGACCTCTGCAAAGTATATAGAGTTTCTGACTGAAAACTTTCTTCCATGGTACAAAAAGCAAAAACGTGCCTTCAGGAGCAAAATCATCCTCATGCATGTCAATGCACCATCTCATGCTGCAAAGAATACCTCTGTGTCATTGGCTGCTATTGGTATAAAAGGAGATAAACTCATGGTGTGGCCACCATCTTCCCCTGACCTCAACCCTATAGAGAACCTTAGGAGTATAATCAAGCAAAAGATCAATGAGGGTGGGAGGCAGTTCACACCAAAACAGCAGCTCTGGGAGGCGATTCTGACATCATGCAAAGAAATACAAGCAGAAACTCTCCAGAAACTCACAAGTGGAATGGATGCAAGAATTGTGAAGGTGGTATCAAAGAAGGGTTCCTATGTTACCATGTAATTTGGCCTGTTAGGATGTTTTGGCATTAAATAGCTTTTTATTTCAGTGAATGTGACCTCCTAATGCTGCAAATTCAACACATGAGCATTTTCAGTTCTTTCAAACATATCAAATGTTTAGAAACTCTCCTGTGCGTAATAATTTGGAACAGGGCATTAGAGTTTTTTTTAATTTTGAAGATTATACTGTTATCATTGGGAGGTTTCTTCAATAAAATTCGATGTATACTGTCATCTGCACTGACCATTTAGGAAAATCAGAGAAAATGAACATTTGCATAATAATTAGGAACATGGTGTAGAAGCAGTATTATAATAGTTATATTCTTGTATACAGGGGCAGTATTATAGTAGTTATATTCTTGTACATAGGAGCAGTATTATAGTAGTTATATTCTTGTATATAGGGGCAGTATTATAGTAGTTATATTCTTGTATATAGGAGCAGTATTATAGTAGTTATATTCTTGTACATAGGAGCAGTATTATAGTAGTTATATTCTTGTATATAGGGGCAGTATTATAGTAGTTATATTCTTGCACATAGGAGCAGTATTATAGTAGTTATATTCTTGTATATAGGAGCAGTATTATAGTAGTTATATTCTTATATATAGGAGCAGTATTATAGTAGTTATATTCTTGTATATAGGGGCAGTATTATAGTAGTTATATTCTTGTATATAGGAGCAGTATTATAGTAGTTATATTCTTATATATAGGAGCAGTATTATAGTAGTTATATTCTTGTATATAGGAGCAGTATTATAGTAGTTATATTCTTGTATATAGGAGCAGTATTATAGTAGTTATATTCCTGTATATAGGGGCAGTATTATAGTAGTATATATCTTGTATATATGAGCAGTATTGTAGTAGTTATATTCCTGTATATAGGAGCAGTATTATAGCAGTTATATTCTTGTATATAGGAGCAGTATTATAGTAGTTATATTCTTGCACATAGGAGCAGTATTATACTATTTATATTCTTGCACATAGGAGCAGTATTATAGTAGTTATATTCTTGTATATAGGGGCAGTATTATAGTAGTTATATTCTTGTACATAGGAGCAGTATTATAGTAGTTATATTCTTGTACATAGGGGCAGTATTATAGTAGTTATATTCTTGTACATAGGGGCAGTATTATAGTAGTTATGTTCTTGTATATAGCAGCAGTATTATAGTAGTTATATTCTTGTATATAGGAGCAGTGTTATAGTAGTTATATTCTTGTATATAGGAGCAGTGTTATAGTAGTTATATTCTTGTATATAGGAGCAGTGTTATAGTAGTTATATTCTTGTACATAGGGGCAGTATTATAGTAGTTATATTCTTGTACATAGGAGCAGTATTATAGTAGTTATATTCTTGTACATAGGAGCAGTATTATAGTAGTTATATTCTTGTACATAGGAGCAGTATTATAGTAGTTATATTCTTGTACATAGGAGCAGTATTATAGTAGTTATATTCTTGTACATAGGGGCAGTATTATAGTAGTTATATTCTTGTACATAGGAGCAGTATTATAGTAGTTATATTCTTGTACATAGGAGCAATATTATAGTAGTTATATTCTTGTACATAGGAGCAGTATTATAGTAGTTATATTCTTGTATATAGGGGCAGTATTATAGTAGTTATATTCTTGTACATAGGAGCAGTATTATAGTAGTTATGTTCTTGTACATAGGGGCAGTATTATAGTAGTTATATTCTTGTATATAGGGGCAGTATTATAGTAGTTATATTCTTGTATATAGGAGCAGTATTATAGTAGTTATATTCTTGTACATAGGAGCACTATTATAGTTACTATATTCTTGTACATAGGGGCAGTATTATTGTAGGTATAGGTTTATTCTAAGTAAGATTATGGTAGTAATACATAGATTTGCTTTTACATTCTAATATTCCTCCTTCAGCGTAACATTCTCTGCTCAGGACGGTATCTTACAGCTGCAGGTAAATAATATGGGTTTTGTGTAGTTAGACTCGTGTCTGCTCAGGCTAATTTCTTGGAAATAATGCGGAGGCGGCAGGAGCAGGAGTCGTTCACACTTGTGCTTTCCAGTGGCCATTAAAGTAGAAATCCCATCATGACCTGATGACCAACAAACCTTTGCACTAAGACGTTTCCTATACGATGAACTCGAGATCCGGCCACACATTAGGGAAACTACTTGAGTCAGTGAGAGACGGATGATTCCTCATGTTTGATTCTGGTGAAGAAGGCGTTTGCTCGAAAGAAGATTAACCGTGATCCGATTAGATCAGAAGAGATTATTGTGCGGAGAGAACCGGACGGCGGCTGTGTATCACTTCCTATGGATTTTGTGCCTAAATCTTTGTAGTGTGATCCACGGGTTTGTGTCTGGAGAGTGACTTCTGATTACTTAAGATATCGAACGAGTTGTCAGAAAACTACGGGGTACACTGAACAAGACAGGGGGCTTCAGGGGCAGAGCGGCTGCACAGCGGCCCGAAACTGCTGCCTGACCATTGGCCTGGGGGGCATCTGCACTCCTGCCCCTTGGGCAAACCCACCACTGGTTCTGAAGATTAATGTGTCAATATCATTTCTATTTGGACCTGTCGAACAAAATGGTAACAAAGTTTTGCACCTTTGACTTTCAGGTTCCAGATCTCACCATCCTCTACAGTTATGAGCATGAGACTACCTTCATTTTATAGACAATCATCTTGGCTAGCTCATACATAAATGTGACTTTCAGCTATCTAGCATATGATTAGTTATGCAGATTTTTGTCGTCTCACTGCATTGTTACAGTTTTGCACTCGTATACTACAAAGTACGACCTGTTCTAACATTCCCAAATAGTTCAGTGTGTTATTAGGTTGATTCCCAAGTGAAGGTCACGGTTCATATAGAGAAGCAGTCCATAAAGATTTTCCAAGAAAAGAGAAACAGCAGCATCCAGCTCATCGATAGCGGTCTCTTCTCTCCACCAAGAAATTTGCCGAACTGCATCGTGTGAGGCCAAGAACACGTCGAAGAACACGAGATGAAGTCTGTCCACCATTCAAAAGCCAAGAGGTGAAATCCAAGCAAAATATTAGAGTCACAAGGTCTATCAGTTCTGGTGACACCCGGCAGTGGAGGCGGCTCGTCTGCTCCGTAATAGTGAGATCACAGACGTCCATGCAAACACCGGGTGACGCTCGTTACACAAGTCTGGAATGGTGGCATGAAAAAAGGTGAAGAAGCCTGAACTGCAATATAGGAAGTGTCAGCTCAAGCTTGCAAAGAAAAAGTATGAAAAGTAGAAGATTGGAATCAGATGATTTGGAGCAATGAGACAAAATTCAGTAGATGGTTTTGATAGGGGCAAATGGGTCTGGAAGAAACAAGGGAAAAAGAGACAAACGGATCGAGAAATTGAAGGAACTGTCTAGTTGGGAGGAGGAAGCCTGATAATATGGGGTTGTTTCACAGCCAAAGGCATTGGATACTTGACCAGGATGGATGGTTGTCTTAATGTTGAGCTATATGTGAGGATCCTACAAGATGAGTTACTTCATACACTCGAGCACTATGGGTATGAAAAGGACGACATAGTGTTCCAGCAAGACAACGACCCGAAGTATACGAGAGATTAAAGAACAAATCGTAGGGCACTGTTTATCCAACACCTTGAAAAGGCACTGTATACCTAAGACATTGGTAGGGCAGTGCATGCATAACATATTGGCAGGGCATGGTTTATCTTGTTTATCTTCACATGTTGGTAGGGTATTGTATACCTAACAGATTGGTAGGGTATTGTTTACTTTCACATGTTGGTAGGGTATTGTATACCTAACACATTGGTAGAGCATTGTTTACTTTCCCATGTTGGTAGGGTATTCTATATCTATCCCCTTGATAGGGCATTATTCACTTAATCCTTGGAAGGGCATTGTATACCTAAAGGCCCAGTTACACACAGAGATACTTGTGCAGAGATTGTTCGCAGATCTCTGGTTGCAGTGAAATCATGGACACATTGTTACATTTGTACACGGCCACAAAATTGCAACCAGAGATCTGCGAACAATATTTGCACAGATATCTGTGTGTGAGACGTGGCCCCTAAAGGCCCTGTCACACAAAAAGAGATCGCTAACGAGATCGCTGTTGAGTCACGAAATCCGTGACGCCACAGCGATGTCGTTCTGTGTGACTCGCACCAACGATTGGCCCCTGCTGTGAGATCGTTGATCGTTACACACTGCTCTGGGTCATTCCTGCGTCGTTGCGCTCCCGCTGGGAACGCTACATCGTTGTGTTTGACAGAGATAATGAGCAACGATATCAATGCTACGCTATGGAGAGAAAATTCACAACGAACCTCAGTATAATTCTGGATCGCTAGTGCGTCGTTTTTCACATCGCTGGTAAGATGCCTGTTTGACATCTTACCAGCGATGTGTAAACGACGCACCAGCGATCTCTGCACATTGTTATCGGGATCAGGATCGCTGATGCGTCGTTATGCGAGACTGGGCCTTAACACCACAGTAAAGCATTGTATACCTAACAGCTTTGTGGAACATTGTTTACTTTAACACATTAGTAAGACATTGAGTTGGCCAGGTAGTGTTTACTTTAACACATCACTAATTTAATTAAAATGTACTTGGAGTCAGGAGAAGATTTTATGGTTTATACTTGGTAAAACCACAAAAATAAATGGGTTTCACATTCTCCTGCACCTGCGCTTTTTCACCAACAACAATGGAAAAACTGATATTATCCTTTTTGCTGCTTTTTTGGATTTTCTCAATACTTTCTATAGGTGAAAAAATCCTGAAAAAAATTGACATGCTGCAGTTTTTAAAAATGAAGCAATTTAACAATTCGGGCAGAAACAAAAAGCTGCATGTGATAAGATTTGTCATAGCTTTTGCAAACACTGTAAAAAGCAGCTTTCAAATTGTTTAAAAAAAAATGCAGCAAAAATGTAACGTGTGAACATAACCTAAGGAGGTACACCGCTCGCCTCCCAGCGTTGTGACAAGAGGACTCGCTGCATTTTTGCTCCTTGTCAAAATGTTCCCATTGACCTTGGTTGTCGCTTTATTATGTTGTTACTAATCGACCAGCGACCTTGATCCAGGAGAAAAATGTCTGTAACATGTTGCCTAATTTTCTCATCTACAGGATATAACCCTTCCCTTCTATTCACACAGATGCTTAACCATAAACTTTAACCAATTCTAGGGGCAGGAAGGACAGCCGATGGGGAAGTGGAAGCAAAGTTATGTCTGGAAAGCAAGCACAGCAAAACACGCTGTCCGTATGTAACCCCGAGACTAACATGTGGCACGATATTTCTTATGGATATCATACAGCTTCCTTTCATAAACATTCTGTCCTCTCACATAAAGCCTCACGCTTAACTTCAGAGTCTCTTTATTGAGGTTTCATTCCTCTTTTGACGTGGAAAAGTTATCTACTTTTTCTCATGGAACGTCGCACCGGCCGACAGTCCATCACAGTCTGTCGCTTGCGACCCATCGTTCACAATAATTGTGAATGTTTGATGTGTCATGAAACGCTCATTCAACGTTACGAAAATTGTGTAATGGAAACGGATCATTTGTTTGTTCATTCAACAATTGGATCGGCATAAAGGAAAAAATGGAAAATCATTTCCCACCTTGACTACTGCCACCTCCTGCTCTCTGGTCTCCCCTTTAGCACTCTTGCACCCCTTCAATCTACCTGTCTTTCCGCTATTCCCCAGACTCTCTTCTATGCCAAACTCTTCACTGGCTTCCCATTGCCCAGAGACACCAGTTCAAAACCCTAAACATGAACTACAAAACCATCCACGACCTGTCTCCTCCACACATCTGTGACATTGACTCCTGGTACTCACCTACACATAATCTCCGATCCTCACAAGATCTCCTGCTTTACTCCCATCATCCCTTCCTCCTGCAATCACATACAAGATTTCTCCCGTGCTTCCCCCATACTCTGGAACTCTGCCCCAACACATCAGACTCTCGCCCACTGTGGAAACCTTCAAAAGAAACCTGAAGACCCACCTCTTCCAACAAGCTACAACCTGCAGTAACCTTAAGTCCACTATACCACCGTACAACCAGCTCAACCCTCACCTACTGTATCCTCATCCATCCCTTGTAGACTGCGAGCCCGTGCGGGCTGGGTCTTCTACCCTACTGATTCCGCACCCATTCTTTGTAGCCGGTCAGCCCGGCAAGCAGGGTCCTCTCTCACTACTGCATCCTCACCCATCCCTTTAGACTGGGAGCCATCGTGGGCAGGGTCCTCTCTCCTCACCTACTGTACCTTTACCCATCCCTTGTAGACTGTGAGCCCTCGCAGGCAGGGTCCTCTCTCCTCTCCTACTGTACCCTCACCCATCCCTTGTAGACTGTGAACCCTCGTGGGCAGGGTCCTCTCTCTCCTACTGTATCCTTACCCATCCCTTGTAGACTGTGTGCCCTCGCGGACAGGGTCCTCTCTCCTCTCCTACTGTATCCTTACCCATCACTTGTAGACTCTGAGCCCTCTTGGGCAGGATCCTGTCTCCTCCTGTACCTTTTTGTGTCTTGTATTGTTAATGAATATTGTACTTGTCTCTATTGTGCATACCCCTTTTCACATGTAAAGTGCAATGGAATAAATGGCCTTATATACCGTATATACTCGTCTATAAGCCGACCCGTGTATAAGCCGACCCCCCTACTTTTGCCTCCAAAACCTGGGAAAATCTATTGACTCGCGTATAAGCCGAGGGTGGACCCCAGCACAGGTATGCAGCCCCCAGCAGTGGTATACAGGCCCCAGCAGTATGATATACAGCAGCCCCCAGTGGTATATACAGCAGCCCCCAGTGGTATATACAGCAGCCCTAGTGGTATTGCACTCCCTATATACAGCAGCCCCAGTGGTATTGCAGCCCCAGTGGTGTATACAGCAGCCCCTATATACAGCAGCCCCAGTGGTATTGCAGCCCCAGTGGTATTGCAGCCCCTATATACAGCAGCCCCAGTGGTATTGCAGCCCCAGTGGTGTATACAGCAGCCCCTATATACAGCAGCCCCAGTGGTATTGCAGCCCCAGTGGTGTATACAGCAGCCCCTATATACAGCAGCCCCAGTGGTATTGCAGCCCCAGTGGTGTATACAGCAGCCCCTATAAAACAGCAGCCCCAGTGGTATTGCAGCCCCAGTGGTGTATACAGCCCCTATATACAGCAGCCCCAGTGGTATTGCAGCCCCAGTGGTGTATACAGCCCCTATATACAGCAGCCCCAGTGGTATTGCAGCCCCAGTGGTATATACAGCAGCCCCTATATACAGCAGCCCCAGTGGTATTGCAGCCCCAGTGGTATATACAGCAGCCCCTATATACAGCAGCCCCAGTGGTATTGCAGCCCCAGTGGTGTATACAGCAGCCCCTATATACAGCAGCCCCAGTGGTATTGCAGCCCCAGTGGTGTATACAGCCCCTATATACAGCAGCCCCAGTGGTCTTGCAGCCCCAGTGGTGTATACAGCCCCTATATACAGCAGCCCCAGTGGTATTGCAGCCCCAGTGGTGTATACAGCCCCTATATACAGCAGCCCCAGTGGTATTGCAGCCCCAGTGGTGTATACAGCCCCTATATACAGCAGCCCCAGTGGTATTGCAGCCCCAGTGGTGTATACAGCCCCTATATACAGCAGCCCCAGTGGTATTGCAGCCCCAGTATACAGCCCCTATATACAGCAGCCCCAGTATACAGCAGCCCCAGTGGTATTGCAGCCCCACACAAATGCTGGCACACGTCCCCCCTGTTGTAAGGCCCCCCCTGCTGATTACTTACCATCCCTGGTCTTCAGCAGCACCCCGGCGCCGGTCCTCTGTGCTCCGGTCCTCCGCGATCCCGTCCTCTGTGCTCCGCTCCACGGCTGCATCCGGGTTCCCCGCGCGTCGCAGAAGCAATGACGTCATCGCGTCGGCGACGCGCGGGGAACCCGGATGCAGCCGTGGAGCGGAGCACAGAGGACGGGATCGCGTAGGACCGGAGCACAGAGGACCGGCGCCGGGGTGCTGCTGAAGACCAGGGATGGTAAGTATTCAGCAGGGGGGGGCCTTACAACAGGGGGGACGTGTGCCAGCAGATTGGGGGGCTGCAATACACATATATGCACTGCTCCCCCTGGCGCTGATTGACAGGGGATGCAGTGCATATGTAATGAGCGGCCCCACGTGACTGGGCCGCTCATACAGCAGCCTCCCCCCGCCTCCTCCTGCCTCCCCAGCACCCGGACAGAGCCCCCACCCCACTCACCCCGTATAGTGACTCGTGTATAAGCCGAGGGGGGGACTTTTCAGCCCAATTTTTGGGCTGAAAAACTCGGCTTATACACGAGTATATACGGTAATAATAAAATCAAGTTCTAAAAAGGTCCCCACTTGTGTGAACAGTGCACATGCTTTGATGTTACAATGTAGCAATCGCACTTCAACCGTTTCATTCACGATTCTCCTCCCGTATAAACACTGGTCAGACATCGTCTAGATCACATTATTCATTGTTCAACCCCTTGCGCCGCGGCCAATTTCCATTCTTGCATTTTGTCTTTTTACTCCTTTTCTTCCAAGAGCCAGAACTTTATTTTTTTGTCCCTGTATCGGGGGGAAAAAAAAAAAAAAAAAAAAAAAAAGGAAAAATAATTCCAGCTGTAGTGAAATTGCAAAAAAAAATTATTTTTTGGGAGGTGTTTTTAGTGTATATTGTGTGAAAAAAATGACCTGGACATAGGACTCTTCTCATCAGTACCATTAGGCTATGTGCCCACAGGACGTTGTTTAAGCAGTCCTGAACGCAGCAAAACCTGGACTAATTTCAATGATCCTAGAGTCCTTGCCAGGAGATTTGCTGCATTCAGGTCCAGCGTTTTTTTGTGCGTTTTTGCCATTGGTTGCAGCAAAAACGCAGGAAAAATAGAACATGTCAATTCTCTCCCATCTGCACCAAAACCGCAGGGGTTTGACAGTTCTTGACACTTGCAAAACCAATGTGTGGGCACAGCCTTTCGTTCTGTGAAACACATTTTGATTCCCAGCAAAAACAATTACAGGAACAAATTAGCATAAATTACCATAAAACCAATGGTAAACTGCATTCAGAAATTGCAGGAAAAACGCAGCAAAAATGTCCTGTGGGTACATACCCTTACAGCGATATCAAACGTTTCCAGTTTTTTTTTTTCATGGTCTTAGGCTGGCTTCACACCACGGTGTGATCAGGTCCGGGGCGACCCTGACAGCCCTGGACCCGATTATCACCTTGTGCAGCCCTATGGGGCCGGATGGCAGATATCTGCCATCCGGTTTCCATCTCTCCGGGAGAGATCAGGGTGTATTCAGATTTTTCTCCCGCACACAAAAACGTTGCTGTGTCCAGGGAGAAAAATCACCCCAAATTGGATTGCTCCGATCCGGGAGGATCTGGGAACCAGACACCTGCGGCTGCACACCAGACCGGAGGGCATATTAGCCCTCCGGTTCTGTGTGCTGATCCGGTCCGGGGCTGTCAGGTTCATCCCTGACAGCTCGGATCGGAGGTCACCGTGGTGTGAAGCCGGCCTTAGTAGTAAAAGCAAATGGTAATTTGTGAAATAAAAATGTGACCAGGTCACCATTTTCCGAGGCCAGTAATGGTGCCGTAACACAGCACGATCTGGCCAGCGATGTCGGAAGCGATGCGCGGTTGCCCACTCGCTTCCGACATCGCTGGCCAGCTGTCACACAGCATCGCTGCGGCCGGCGACACCGCAGCGATGCGGGCGGTGACATCGCTCGCTGGGCTGGGCTCAGCCCAGCCAGCGATCCGCAGCAACGCTGCGGTATAGGCTGGATCGCCGCCGACATCGCTCTGGCGATGTCACACGGCGCGATCCAGCCTTATCGCAGGTCGCTGGTTGACAGGTTTACGGTTCTTACCGTAAACCTGACAACCTGCGACAAAACGCCGTCGCGCTGCTCGTTTACACAGCGCGACGTCGCTAGCGACATCGCTGATACGTCACTTTTTCGGCGATGTCGCTAGCGACGTCACCAGGTGTGACAGCACCATAACATTTTCATTTTGCGGTTGATAAAAGCTGCGTGAAGTCTCATAGTTTGTGGGATGAGATGACGTTTTTACGGATACATTTTGGAATAAACAGGACATCTTGTATCACTTCATTTTTTTTGCTTTGTTGGAGGCAGGGCTTTGGAGTCAGTAAGCCAAATATCTGACTCCGACTCCTCAACTTCCCTGAATCAGACTCAAGATGCCCCCAACACCAAAATAGACACCAACTCCGACTCCACTACCAGAGCTGTAGAGTCAGTCAGCCAAATATCCGACTGACTCCTCAAGTCACTTGAATCCAACTATGACTCCAACTCCACAAAAATGGACCGACTCCGACTCCATAACCACAGCTGTGGAGGTGGTAAGCCAAACATCTGACTTAACTATTCAATTCCCTTGAATTAGACTCCAACTCCACAACCATGGCTGTGAAGTCAGTAAACCAAACATCTGACTCAATTCCCCTGAATCCATCTCACACTCCGACTCCACAAAAATGCACTGACTCTGACTCCATAACCAAAGCTGTGGAGTTGGTAAGTCAAACATCTGACTCCGACTTAACTTCCCTCAATCCAACTCTGACTCTACCAAAATGGGACTCCCAACTCCACAACCATGGCTGTGAAGTCAGTAAGCCAAACATCTGACTCCGACTGACGCCTCAATTTCCCTGAATACGACTCCATAACCAGGGCTGTGAAACAGCATTTTTTTTTTTGCACTTCTACATTTTTTTCGGGTTATTTTTTTTATATTTTGATACATCTGACTTTTTTGGATGTATCAATACCAAATATATCTATTATTTTGTGTATTTTTTTAATCTTTAATTTTAAATGGGGGGAGGGGAGAAGGTGGATGTTTCAAACTTTTAGAGTTTATTTTTTTTTTTTATGTATTCATTAGTTTTCTTAGGGGACTTGATTCTGTAATCATCTGAAATATCATGCTCTCCTGTGACCGGCAATGAGGCCTGCAACACACCTATCATAGCAACCCATCAGCGCCTTATGATTGCATCACGGTGCATTGAATGATGTGCCCCCCTGTTAGTGCCACTGTGAAGAGTGTGACCAGGTCATTTAACAGGCTAACAGTCAGGCACAGAGTTGCTTTCCACCGGCAACAGTGAGACGCAGGTCCTGGCTGCCATTATCTGCCTGGTATGGGGCGAGGACAAATCAACAATCTTAAATACACAGACGACACAACATTGGTAGCAACAAGCGTAGATGGAATGAAGGACTTAATACGGAAAGTCAAGATGAAAAGCTCCAACATGGGACGGCTACTCAACACAATCACTTGGGTGTACAAATATGGCTAACGGAACTTGTCCAATTAGAGGATAGGACGACATAACGGTGGAAGATGATGATGGACGAGACAAGGCAATTTTGTAAGTAGATAGGAGGTGGTGAGGGCTCATAATGAATACTAGATGGGAGCCCGATGCTATTGCATCAGGTGTGGGGTAACATAATGATAGCAGCGGGCTGTGGCGATAAAGTCTGCAGCAGTCACTCCCCTCTGTGCGGTCTCTCCCCTGTCCGTAGTTTTATCCCCCCTCATTCTCTGCCCCTCCTGTGCAGGGCTTAGTGGGGTGATAACAGGCAGAGCAGAGTTATAGCGGGCAGAGTGTGGGGTAAGAGCAGGCAGAGAATGGGGTGAGAGGTGGGTGAATGGGGTGAAAATGGGCTGTGTGGGGTTAAAGCAAGCTGTGTGGGGTGAGTGCAGGCTGAGAGCAGACTGCAGTACCTGGCTGCTCTCTGTACTCCCCACTCCACATCAGCTAAGGACCTGTGGTGAGGTCACGGCCATGTAATCTGGCTCTGCCAGTGACGGCATCACTGGTCCTGTGACATTACCATAGCTCCTGTAGGGTGGTTGCAGGGGCAGATAGGACCTGTGGTGATGTCACAATCATGTGATCTGGCTCTGCCTACGACTGTGACATTACCATAGCTCCTGTAGGCTGGTTGCGGGGGTCAGATAGGACCTGTGGTGACATCACTATCATGTGATCTGGCTCTGCCCCTGACTGACATCGCCACAGGTCCTGTAGGTAAGTTTGAGCTTACAGGTTAGTGTGGGGGGGGGGGGGGGGGGAAGCCTTTTCGAGTGGTGTCAGAGTGGGTCATTGTCGGTACCGCTGGTGGTCTCCTACCGCCAGCAGGTGCCATATTTGAACTCCCCTCACGTGGGTGTTCAATTATGATGCCCACAACTTGTTTTGGCCAATCCAGTGATAGGACACAATTACAGCGGAAGCGTATCACAGATGCCACAAGGCAAGTATTATAACAGATATAGATGCTATATGGGGGCTCATAATGCATTTTGGAGGCTATGTGGGAACTCATACTATATATAGGGACTTTGTGGGGGCTCATACTGTACATAGGGGGCTATGTGAGGACTCATCCTGTATATAGGGGTTAGGTGGGATCTCATAATGAATATAGGGGGTTGTGTGTGGTCTCAAACAGCTTATAATGTATTGAGGCTATGTAAGTGCTCATACTGTATACAGAGGCTAGGTGAACAACTCATCATATATAGGAGGCAGTGTGGAGCCTATACTGTATATAAGCTAAGTGAGGACTCCTGTATATTGGGAGCTCATACTGAATAAAGAGAGGCTAGATGATGGCTTTACAGTATAAAAGAAGCTATGGGGGGGGGGGGGGGGTTGGGGAGTCACACTGATTAGTAGGCTCTAATAAGAGGGGCTGTGCAGGGCTCATACTGCAAGAGTGGGCTGTGTGTAGAGGCACTGTATAAGGAGGCTGTGTAAGAGCACATACAGTATAAGGGGGCCAAGTGGGGGCTCTGTGCAGGTAAGGGTGGGGGGTTGACAGCATATTTAATACTACTCAATATTAAGTGATAACATGTGAATATAAAATAATTTGATATTAAAATTTTGCAGAATTACACTCAAGCTTGTTGGTTCGGCCTCGACAACAGTCACAGTGTCTCATGTGGCTCTTTGGAAAATTAATTACCTACCCCTGATATAGAGCATCAGCCAAAAATACAAATACATTTTTCAGACAAGTGCTTCCAAAAGAAGAATTTTCCATTACCCTCCTTGTCTTCAGCCAGCTGGATGTCTGTTTTTGGAATTTAGAGTAAAGCTGCGTAATAAAAACGCAACAAGACACTGATTTCTCTATATTATAAGCTAAAATAATGTTCCTCTACTGAACACAATACAAGCCAGAACAGTGCGGAGTTGTAGTCTGAGTCACTCTGATGCATTTCCGTTCGGTGCACCTGGTTGCAAGTGGTCGTCATTTCAGGAGAGCCAAGTTGTTTCTTAACCAGTCAGCTGTTATGTTTCCTTTGTGGTACAAGTGGAAGGTTCACTGAAGTCTTCTGCTTTTCGGCTTTCCTTGCTAACCAGTGCATTTCTTTTTCACAATGATTCACAAGACACCAAAGTCTGTATTACTATTTTCATCAAGCTTACAATCCATGACCCTAGTGATGAGCAAGCACTAACGTGCTCAGATGACTCCGTACTCAGGTCGAAACAAGCAGGTCTGAGCGAGCTCTACTCGTGCTCGGATACTCGTTAAGACCAGTTGATGCCCAGACTGGTTCGACTCATCCTTGGGGAATCTTTCAGAGCAGTTGACGCTCAGATGGGCTCTACTCATGCTTGGTACTCGTCAAGACCTGTTGATGCTCAGACAGGCTCAACTTGTGATCGGGTACTCAAGTCCAATTGATGCAGAGATGGGCGCGACTTGAGTATAATGGAAGGCCATTGGAAACTCGAGCATGTTCCTGGAAGATTCTTGAAAAATGCTTAAGTTTCCCGTTGACTCATTATACTCAGTAGATGAGGTTGAGCCTGTCCAACCTGCTCGTTTCAAGCACATGGTTTGGTGGTAGTGCTCCATCATCACTAATGACCTTGAATGTTAGGCGATTTTACATCAAGACCCATAGACTTCTTTTTCAAGATGTCCTTTTTGCTCAACGGCACCCCAGTCAGCACTTATACTTCTCTTAGGTCAAAAATAAAAAAATATATAAAATTTATCAAAAGCTGTAAATGGCCTTGATGTTTTTGTTCCCCCCCTTTCTTTTGTCCTCTTTGGGGATGTCATACGTGTCAATATCGCTGCTGCACATGACGTTGCAGCGATATTGACGTGTGTGATGCATCGCTGGTTGATGGTCGCCAGGTTTTAGAATCTGCTCTAAAAACTGGCGTTGGTCACCCACGCAGCGAGCCGACAATCAGCCAGCTCCCAGCGCTTCTCAGCAAGCGCTGGGAGCTGGTATCCATGGTAAACAGCAGGTAACTAAGCGCCGCACAGCGCTTAGTTAACCGCTTGTTTACATGGTTACCAGCGATCTCGCTGGTACTGATCGCTGCGAGTCTGCCTGTGTGACAGCTCCCCAGCGATCAGCCTTCAATGTCGCCATCGATGAGATCACGCGTGTGATGTCCCCATTACACCATTTTCCCCATGGACACTTTCACAAATGAAATGCGACAGATCCCATCTAAAAAGCAGATTATTATCCATGTCCAAGATGACGTCAGTCTTGTTGGGTGCTGTAGCTGGAAAGACATTATTGGTGAAGCCTTGGACTTTGCCTTCCCGATTTCCGAGTGGACAAAGAGGGATCCTAATACTCCCATCGTCGTGACCCACTTTGACACAGATTGAGAGAAGTTCATGCCTAACCTCAGATCTGTATTTTTGTATGATAAAGACTACAGACGACAACAACAACATTCAACCACATACCCAAACCAAAGTGTGAACAGCAAATCATTGGGTCATCGAAAATCCCAAACGTATGGGCAACTTAAGTCTCCATCATGAAAGCCCGTCCACTGCTCTCGACATCATAACCTTAGTTTTACTTTAACAATATCAAAATGTGAGTACCTTCCAATTGTCTGCATTTACTACCTTGAAAATTAACTTGAGGGCGCATCAAAAGTGGTTGAGTCTAGCCTTCCTCAACCTTTTCAAAGGGTAAAACAAGTATTAATTCATAGAAATGGTTTAAGTGACGGTTGAATATAGAAAAAAAAAAAAAACTACAAAACTTTTAATCTTTTTAGAGTCTTTATTTGTGGGTACATTGCATTTAACACAGAATATGTTGTAATAAAATCTTTAACCAAAAAAAAAAAAAAAAATTAAAGATGACATTTTTCATTAATAGGAACAATTGAAAAATAAGCCATCAGTAGTCACATTTACAAAATAATGGATGCATTATGCTACCACCATGTGCTTACAAATGAAGCAGAATTCATCTCGGTAGACATGGTTCCCGCTCGCACAGGAAAGGATTTTGGTTTATTTAATTTCATTTAAGTAAACATTTTGGATCCGTAAGTAAAGGCAAAATACTAAAAGGAATATGGAAAGGGTTGGGGGGGGGGGAATATAGGTACCGAATCTGTTGCAGTACCGTAAATATCGCTTATGTGATTTTGCGTTTGCCATTGTATCGCCAGGATAAAGCCGGCAAGGATTGTTCAGTTCCCATTTCCAAGCTCTCTGATGTAGCATCTTCCACAGCCTTGGAACAAAGATTTCCATGAGGAATGGTCTTCATATTGTGGGAAATGTCTGATAATGGTCTTCTTCACAAACTTTGACAACATTAGGTTTAAAGCCGTCATATTGATAGAAAAACGTCCCGTCTGCAGCTGCTTCCTATTGAAACAATCACTTCTGATCTTTGACAGTCGTAAAACCCGGCTAAGTGTTTGGAGCAGAAACACAGGTGGGGGGCAAGGTTCATTGGGCAGGTAGAGGATGGCGACGCCATACGACCTGCAAGGGCTGGCATAGTGGGCTTAATTATCTGACCATGGCAAAATCAGCACTTTGTTATACTAAAAAGGGATTGTCCAGGTATAATCTCACTGCCTGGCATGGAGATCTGTATCTAATGCAGCTGATACTGCACATAGGATCTATTCTAGGTACCCAGACCCTGGCAGGGTTTCACGTGGCCACCTTAGCAAATGTACCATTCATTAAACAGTTGTGTCTCTCGATGCCCAATGCCGGCTCAGAATACCCGGCCAGCCCCTTGTAATGACATCAACAATACTGCAACAGACAGATTAGTAGAAGAGGTTTTACTTGAATTCAATTTCTACCAAGCTGCACTTTTGTGAAGTCTAAAACCTCTTTATAGTTTCGATCAAGTATAGCTTTTACGGGTAATTGTAAAGTAATACCTCTGATAGTCAAATACACCCTAAAACTTTATGCAATTAATGCAAACACCAAATATACGATATGAGGATAGAAACGTAATTGGCACAAGTCAGGGTAATTACAAATACAGAAAAACTAGAATCGCCATCTAGAGGATTGTTACGGGCAGCTCCTGGCAGAAGCCTTATGTTCAGCTCTGGTCAATCTTACTGTAATGCAACATTTCCCAAAAAGCTTTATTTGCAAAAAGTCCCGTTCTTCTACCAGGTCATGGGTGAAGCCAGTGTTTCCCACCACAGCCAAGCTGCACTGACGATCGCCTTACTATGCCAATTAGCTGTCCTGGTCAACACAGGTTCAGCATTGGCCGAGAAGAGGTCGGAGGATAATCGAAGGATTGCTGGCATTTATTTTCTAATAAAACCTTAGGGAAATGTAAAGCCCTACGAAACTGGCCAAAAGCTGAACCACGATCTGACATCTGATAAGGAGATAATGGCAGCACATAAAAGCAGGAGATTGAGGGGATAAGCAAGGCGAGTGCCGATGCCTTGGTCCAGCCTTCCAGTCTAATTCCCATGGCAGGTGGTCTTCCGTATGTAGAGTCTGCCTTTTAAGCTTACAAAAAAACCAGACTACATGTGAGGCCGAAACCCCTCAAACGTCTGCAGGGCCAAGGCGCGAAGGCCAGCGGGGCCAGCGCGAAGGCCAGCGGGCCCAGGCGCGAAGGCCAGCGGCCAGGCGCGAAGGCCAGCGGGCCCAGGCGCGAAGGCAGCGGGCCCAGGCGCGAAGGCCAGCGGCCCAGGCGCGAAGGCCAGCGGCCCAGGCCGAAGGCCAGCGGCCCAGGCGCGAAGGCCAGCGGCCATGGAGGACCGGGCAGCCAGACAAGGGCGGCACAAATCAAATTACTCATCTCCACTCGATCTAGTACATGAGGTATTTACCTACTAAACCTAAATGGTTGACTTGATCCAGTCCTGTTCTAAGACCATCCTATGAATGGATACCTTGTCTAACATTTATATGGAAATTGCTGTAGATTTCAGAATGAAAGTCACCACCTATGCATAGACAAAGTGAAAGTGAGTCTTTGAGTATTAAGGGTTTAAACACTAGGACTTTCATGATGCCTAGAAGGGCACTCTGCAGAGCCTCATCTAAATGTGGCAGAGGTTGAGCAGGTGGACAACACCTACGATTAATGGAGTGAAGGGTGCATGCTCGACCTTAACCCCATTTGATGGGGCTCTACAGAGCTTTTTTCTTGGGATCAGTGGGGACTCAGATTGCCATCTACGGTCTTATGAATACCTTTGTAGAACCCTTCCAAGGTTAAAATGCAACAATCCTATCACACCGGGCCTAAATAGCTAGGCCAGGGGTGAAAACCCAAAACTGTATGAGCACTTGAGCCAAACAGAATGAAGAGCTGATATAACATTACAGGTCATCATTCACCACGTGGGAAGGAAAAAAAAATTTACTACAGGCACAAAATTGTCAAAGGTTGTCCCATAACTATATTACCTTATCCACAGGAAAGTTAAATATACAATTGCTGGAGGTCCCAATACCAAGTCAGGAAAAGAGGGCCTAGAGTAGTACTGAGCATGTGCATCCACCACCCCTGATCAAGAAGTCGCACATGCTCAGTACAGCTCCATTCTCTTAGGAATTAGACCGATGGCAAACAGACATTTAGCACCTTCCCTGGGGAGAATTGATCTACATATTTATGGGACAACCACTTATTCTAAATAAAACATTATTTCAAGTGCAATATCGCCTCCAAACAAGCTGTGATCAGGGCTGCACATTGACGTCCACCGGCACCCAGTTACCGGCCTTTTGGTCACGCACACTCCAGTGAAATCATTGTGCGATATACATTTTTTTTCTACCATTTTGTGCCAGTATTAAATCATTTTATGATCACTTAGTGCGGCCAACCTCATTCATTAATAATTTGACACTGCAGTGTACGTCCTTAAAGGAGTTGTGCACCTTTGTGCAGACCCCCATCCCCCATCAGAAGACCTGATCAGTGGGAGGTTTATGTACAGCGACTCTTTAAAGTAGCTTGGATCTTAAACTATTCAAACCAAGCACAGACACCCTGGTGTTGCACCTGGGCATCTACTTGTTCATCCATCTCTGCCTCCAATCAAGAAGAAGGGGAGTAGAGCGGTGGAAAAATAAAAAATCAATTCGTCAAAGTCAAGGGTGCACCAGGTCCTTATGCTTGGTTTGATAAGTCATTTTGAGCGAACAGAACCCTCCCAAGAGACTGAAAGGTGTGGGGGGACTACGCTTTGCTCTGGTGTGAATCTCAGCACCCTACCCCCACTAATACCATCTGCTGACATGAGAGGAATATAACACAACGGTGCACTTTTAAGGGGGCCACAGCTCCATTGATAGTGTAAATGCAAATAAAAACATTCTGAACACCTTTAAGCAAAATCATCACTGAGCGAGAGACCAGACGTTACCCACGTTTCTCAGAAAAAAAAAAAAGAAAGAAAAAAACACAACTGCATATAGAGGAGATTCACAGCAGATAATTACCCAGTGCTCGGCACCGGGAGCTGTGAAATGATAATTAATGCAGTGATAAGAATTTGCAGAGACGCTCGGTCTCGCTGGTGTCTCCTCCATGATAATGACAGGTCACTCCTCTATACAGACACGTGCCTTTCCTCTCGCTTCCCATCCAGCGAGGTCTGTGCGCACCAGTCTCCCTCCGTTTTTTTCCAGCGATCTTGCATGTGTTGGTGTGTCCCTCTCTAGCTCCTATCAGGCTCACGTATTTTTTGGGGGGGGTTCCTCATCCATTAAAATTTCAGCTTTCCCAAATAAACGACCACAACCATGGCTGCGACAATGTTACACGTCTCCAAAATTGGGTGTTTTTTTTTTCCATCGGATGAGCATTTCGGACAGGAACCGGCAACACCATCTTCCATGAGGGAACTACAAAGTCACAAGAAAGAAGCTAAAATTTAGAAATGGACAAAAGAAGAAATACACAAAAAAAAAGGGGGTCGTCCTGCAGATTTAACCCCATACGGTTTTGTCATAAAACAAAAAAAAAAAAAAAAAAAAAAAGAAAGAAAGGACTTAAAGAGAAAGGCATGGTTACCCCTGGAATTAAGACAATGCTGAAAGTTATTGAAATTAAACATCAAAGAACAAAAAAGGAAAAGTTTGCAATTCGCAAGCTGCAGTCACGCCAACTTTAATCGGCAAAGCCTTGAATGTGGCCTTCGACTTCTTAAGGGCGCAGTCCTTTCGGGTGAGCCGACTGAATGTGGATGGGTCTCATGTCCTTAATGGATTGGAGTGGTTGACCTGGTCATTTCTGAACCATTTAGTCCCAGGCTGGGGCGTCAAGCCAACAACTAGAAGCAAACTGATGAAACAAATGAGTCGGAGTTCCTGCCAACAGGAAGATTATTAGCTGCGAAAGCAGAGTCAATCATATACTTTATAAACTACCGCTGCCGGGATTGTGCACTGGCGCACAATCTGGTTACAGAGGACAATAAAAGAAGATAGCAGTATGCATGTCCCTAATATTCAATGTATGAGGAGGGATACAGAATGATAAGCCTATGATTTGAGTGCTTGGAGGAGGTCTTGATGCTCCAACAAGGCCAATCATATACATTTAGGAAAGTCAATAGTAAGCAAGTCAATCAGGGCACTTAGCGGGGCCAAGGTCACGGTTGAATTCCCTTCCAGGAATGGCGATTTCCCACCGGGGGTGCACAGCCAAAGTACCAGCGATAGCAAATAAAAGGAGAAGGGCGGCACTCACCGGGTAAACGAGATGGTCTCTTTATTCCAAATATCGGAAACAAACGGGGTGCAGGGAGGGGGCAAGAGGAGCCGCCGGACTACGGCACCGTTTCGTGACACGTGTCGCGAAACGGTGCCGTAGTCCGGCGGCTCCTCTTGCCCCCTCCCTGCACCCAGTTTGTGTCCGATATTTGGAATAAAGAGACCATCTCGTTTACCCGGTGAGTGCAGCCCTTCTCCTTTAATTTATATACATTTAGGTTTGGTGTCCATGTATAGACCACATTACCCAAACTGACCATGGTGTGCATGCAGCCCTTAGTTTGGGTCAGGAGACCTCCGTGGTAAATCCAGGTATTGGGCTCTGTACAGACGGCCAAATCCAGTCTTAAAGGGGCTGTGTTTAAGAGACTATCACCTCTCAGGCTAGCTGATAACAGAAACTAGAGCAGAATTCCTTAAAAAATGCACGAGTTTCCCTTTGACTTCCAATATACTGATGTCACGCCTATCCGAGCATCAACTGCTCTCTAGTACTTGAGGCAACTCATCTCGCTCTACAGGACAGATGAACATTTTTAGATTGGTACAGGTCCCAGAGGTCAGATCACTACTGGGAGGTGTTAATCCCATAAGAAAGGATGAGAAGTGAGCATGCTCGACCACACACTAGATCGAAGTGCTAGTCGTGCATGCTCACTTTTCAACCTAATGTGATGAGTGAGCCCAGTTCTGCCAATCGATAGTGATCTGACCAATGACACGTCTACCAATCTAAAAAGTTATTACTATCCTGTAGAGAGGCTAGTGTACTCATGACGAGCAGTGGATGCTCAAATAGGCAAAACTCAAGTGCCTGAGTGAAATGGGTGTTAGCAGGAAAGTTTCCTTTGACTTCCATTATACTGGAGTTTCGAACCCATTGGAGCATCATTATACTGGAGTTGCACCCATTGGAGAGCATCAACTGCTCTCAAGTACCTGAGTATGGTAGCGCTTGCTCATCACCTCTCTACAGGATAAGGGGCAACTCTTAGACTGGTAGAGGTCCAAGTGGTCAGATCCCCACCGATCGTCAGAATGGAGAAGGTTCACCCCATTAGAAAGGATAAGGAGCATGATCATCCACGCTCTACTAGATCGTAGTGCGGGTCAAGCATGCTCACTTCTCATCCTGTTCCTAGGAATAAGTGATCTTCACCAACTGGCAAATTCTTACCAACCCTGAGGAGAACCCTCTCATACCTAAACCATAAGAACACATTGTAAGGCATAAAGCTAACTGATTTTGGGTTAGATTAGGATCTACTTGGGATCACGTGCACAGAAAAGCTGCCTTTTCCTTGAGAAGATCGAAGGCCACATGCTCGGCCGGACGTGACCATCTTCTACCACATAGGCCAAATGTAATGAAGCAGATACAATGCAAATACAATTACAAAGAAAAATAAAAGGCAATTAATCATCACAAAAACCCCTAAGAAATTAGATAAAGGTGGTCTTCCATCGATGTGATCCATGTCGTTACTAAACCTATCCATCCCGGCAGCCTGACCACATGTGAAATCATCAAGTGAGATGCAGTTTCATTGTTGACAATTTATTACATTCCAGCTTTTTATTTCATATTTTCAATGGGTTTTTGGCTGTTGGCTTAAATAATTAAAAAAAAAAACCTATATAAAAAAGAAAAAAAGAAAAGTATATATATAGCACTGAAATGAAGGCGCAGGAGCGGCCGCCTTGTTGCCCTCTGTAGTGTTTGGGTATTTTATCCAAGGGCTGACCAAATTACTGACCAAGAAATAAAAAGGGGACGTGGAAGGAGGTAGGAATGTAAGAAACTGGCTGCAGGGTCTCCCCTTCCCCCCCACCCAAACACAATACTACCCCCTCCCCGATCATATAGAAATAAAGCCCCCTATAGAAGGAAAATCAGATGATTTTTCCCTTCCATTGTCCCTCGTCGCTGCGATGGAAATGTCTGGCAGCCGCTCGCCCCTCCCCGCGCGTGACACATTAATATGCACGTTGTGCCGGAACAACCCCTACATGATAATGGGGTTGGGGTCCGGGTGTTAATTGTCAGCTGTACGTCCGAGCTTAAAGAAAGGAGGCAAGTGGTGGGGTGTTATGGGCTTCTGGAAAGGATGAAAGCCAGACCAGGGGTAGAAATAGTCAAAGAGAAAACAGACCATCACATGATACATAGACAAGACCCACAGTGTCGAAAGGGCAGTGATGACGTGGCCCTTTAAAAAAAAAAAAAAAAAAAAAAAGTACGATATATATAATGAAATAGATTAATATATATAATTTATTTTAAAAAATTATATATATTTTTTACATTTTCTTTATTTAGCATTTTTCTGTAATATAGAATTTCTCATAATGAAAAAAAATACTATAATATAGAAAAAAAAAATATATATTTTCTATTTCTATATACTGTATTTGAAAATTTATGGAGAAATTATACACATAGTAAAATAAAAGAAAATAAAGTAATTAAATAGAAAAAAAATATATATTCTTTATTTTGTCTATTTTACTATATTCTTAATTTTCTTTATTTTAATATATTAAAATGAAAGTATATATTTGTCTATTTTATTATATACTTTATTTTCTATTATATAATTTTCTCTATTTTCAAATATTATAGAAAATAGAGTATAATAAAATAGAAAATATTTTCTCTTAGTTTTTCTATTTCATTATATATTCTTTATTAAAATAAAAAAAATTGAACATATATAGCAAAAATTATATATATATTTTTCTATTTTATTACATCATTTATTTTAATATATTAAAATAAAGTTTATAATAGAAAATATATTGTCTATTATACACTTTACTATATAATCTCTATATATTAATTTTGCTATATATAAAAAGAAAATAAAAATGGTATACAATAAAAAAAGAAAATATATATTTTATTTTTCATCTTTTTTTCTATTTTGTTATATATAATCGGAAATAAAATGTAAAAAAAAAAAAAATTAAAAAAATAGATTCGAGAGAAGGAAGGGGTGGGGAAATTGGGGCAATAAGTGCTAAAACCCTGCAGCCAGAATGTAACGGGTACAATGGGCGACACGGATGCTCCCTTGTCCCATAAAACGCCTCATCCAGTGCAACATATAGAAAAATGAAAAAGCAGCAACTTAAGTTTAAAGGAAAAAAAAAAAAAAAGAACAAAAAGAAAGAAAAAAAAACTGTTCAAATGCAATAAAAAAACAGCATCATAACACTGTTACCAACCCACCGATGGCTGCTGGGGCGCAGCAGTGACGGGGGTTAACGAATGAACGTGGGGAAGGAGCAGACACCCCTTTCACTGCCGGAGGAGATGCCGGTAGTGGAGGGGGTTTAGCGTAGAACAGTAAACCATATAGTCCTGTGCATAAATATATACAGACATATAGAGGAGATCTAACAAGGGGCAATGTGCCACAATGAACAGTATAGGGGTGGAGAGAGATGTTTTAGGGGGGTGTACGGCAGGCTTTGGTGCTGGCGGGTGGAGGTTGCACCCAATAACTATGGCTGGAGCGGGGGGGGGGGTCGGTTATGAGGCACGATGGAAGAGCCCGGTGGATTGTATCAATGATATATTTCGGGCTCCACAGGAAGAAAACTTTTGCATTAAGACCTTGTATAAAAAGGTAAGACTAATCAGCACCAGTAAGACGTCTCCAGTAATTGCCTCTGATAGCACTTAAAACGTTTCGCTCTCGTCTGCCTCCCCTTGTAAACGTTGCAGGAAAAAAAAAAATAAATAAAAATGGAGGGAATTCCTGTTCATGCACATGCAACCTGCGGGAGATACGGGATGGAGAGATATATACGTCCCCTCCCCAGGTCAGCGGGAAGAAGAACGAGACCCTCCGAGCAAGACCGGGTCCGGCGGGGGAACACCATGCCGAAATGCTGACCAATCCCTTTAAGAACAGAAGGAGCCACTCCCCGTTCTTCTCGGTTCCATATTACAAAGCACGGCAAGAGTCGGGTAAAGGCCGGGATCTCTTAAAGGCAAGGTGTCGTACCGTCCATGAACCACTAAGATTAATAGCAGCCTCTTGACCAGGAAAGTTGCACTACTTAAATGAACTCTTCTCATTACATCAGTGGCAGGAGTATTAAACCTAAAAATTGATCGACCGGACTTACCCTTTAAATGCGTCCATTGTAATATGGAAGAAGTCTCCTGCCTACTGCCTTCCCCAATTCATAGCTCAGTGGTGCAGCCTCATTTATAACAGGGATTCTGTGTTTTCCCCACCCCCGACCCTCCCCGATCCCACACCACCCCCATCCCCCCCCAAAACACCAGCAGTAATGGCCCCTACAATATTTACACGTGCTAGACCCCCCCAACCCCTGTAACTCCCACCCCACACCCCTTCCCACCCACTTTTCACAACCCTCCCCCCACCCCATACCCCCCTCCCGATCTTCTATTCCACCAAAAGGTTGATTTCGCTGGCGAGAAGCTGGTTCATGTTAAAGATAGCGCTCTTGGTGAGGAGCTCCCTCTCGGTGGCAGTGTCAGGATCACTGTCCACAGAGCTGGAGCTGGCACTCATGCTGTCGCCAGGTTCGTGGTGATGGAGGAGAGGAGCAGGCACGTCTACACCAGAGCCGGAGGTCACGCCAGGCAGCTCGGGCTCGCTCGTCTCGCTGGCGCTGGACACGACGGAGAGCAGGGACATTCGTCTGGTCAGTCGACTTGGCAGGAGGGAAATGGCGTAGTCGGCCACCATGGAGGCAACGTCCATGTTGCAGGCTTTGTCGAAGGCGATGAAGCCCACGTTCGCGTTCGCCTCGCAGACGCAGAAGGAGCCGTCTTCTTTGGTAAGCAGATCGATGCCGCAAACGTCCATTCCCAAGATGTTGGAGACTTGGATGGCGAGCTGCTTGCCCTGCTCGCTGAGCGTGCACATCATCCCGATGCCTCCTGCAAAACAGAGGTGGTAAATACAGGAACGATAACAGCAGGCAGTCAGAATCCATCACAACATAAAGGTCATTGCAGCTGCTTTATTTGGAACCAGATTGGTATCCAAAATTTAAACCCTTCCAGACATAGGACATAATACATCCACATGTCGGGTCCTCGTGTATGGAGCGGGCTAAGGAGCTGAGCCTTCACTAAACACAGCAGATACTGGATATGTAACAGCAGGTACCTACAGCCGGAATCGATCTAGTTTCACTATTTAAATGCACCAATGTGATCTAGTAGCCAGGGGCTTGCTGAAGGCCTCCATGGCTACCAATTTCAACCTGTCAAACCCAGCCCTAGATTAGACAGCACAGCAACCAAATGAGGAATCTGATTACATCTGCCTATTGGGAGTGTATAGGGAGGGACAAGTGTAGGGAGACCAACTTTGCTGCTTTCTAGTAAGGGTATGTGCCCACAGGAAGGTTTTACGTCGGTTTAGCAGCGAAAACCGCTGGCGGTTTAGCATAGGTTTTATTTAAATTTATGTAAATCCTTAGCAGCTTTAGGACTTACATGTAACCCTATGTAATTTAGAAACCGCTGTGCACACATCGTCGGTTTCTGTGAGCAAATCCGCCCGGATTGAGCGGTTTCCCAGCGGTTTAGCAGCATACAGCATGTCAATTTTTCTCAGCAGTTTTTGATCGGTTCCATGAAAAAAATCCTCCATAGAAAACCGCTGGAAAAACCGACTGAAAACCGCTGTGCCCACGCTGACAAAAACAGCCGGAAAACCGCCGGAACACAGCGGGAGACTTCAGAGCTCAGATCTGATAATTTCCAGCGGTTTACTGACGGTTCCAACGCCACTAAACCTTCCTGTGGGCACATACCCTTAGTGTTTTCTTTCAACCCTCAGAGCTGGAGACACATCTACACTGCTCAGTACTGCTACATTATGTCCGTACTGCTGCTCTCTAGTGTCATCTCTCACCCAACTCTGAATTCACAGCAGTACTGCTGTATGATGTACTCCACCATGCTGCCGTTTTAGTATTTTTTTTTATTTCACACCAGTGTGTTCACATCTACTTTTGCTCAGTACTGCTGTGTAATGTTGTCCAGTGCTGCTCTCTACTAAATGTTTTCTTTCACTCAGTTCTGAATTCACAGCAACACTGCCCAGTACTGCTGTATGATGTACTCCATGATCCCATTTTCCAAGTTGTTGTTTTTTTTATCCCATTGCTGTGTAATGTCTATACTGCTGCTGCTTTCTGGTGTTCTCACTGCCAGTGCTGGACTCACAGCTACCATGCTATACAATGTTCTCCATTCTGTTCCTACTTATCTAAATGTGATTCATAAAGACAGGAGAGCAAGAATTGCTCATGTCCGTGTGCTGTGTATGGCAGTGATAAGGCATCAACTCGACCCACTAGAACAGAGACCACTGAAGATAAGTAAGAGCCTGTAGATGGGGTGATACATGCATGACATGAGTCATAATGGTCAGAAATAGTGACTGTCACATGAAAAACTAGGACATATTCTGTCCTAACAAGTATTACTGATTCACAGCAAAACAAAGGAAGTATAGACTATAGTGGCCCCTGTGTATACCTAGGGAGCAGTTACTTTGCATCCTTCCATCCGTGGAGCATCTTAGCATGGTGCCAATCACTCGGCCACCGACTACAATGACCCTCACGTCCCGTCCGTGCGACTCCTCCACGTATTTCTGGAACAGGTAGGGAGCTTCATGCCGGATGAGATGAGTCAGGTCAGACAGGTGGTGCTTGTCCCGGGCTAAAAACACAGCCTTACCTATAAAGAAGAATATAAGTCAGGCTTCTATAATCTGAGGTGGGGTCTGTGCCAACATTGTATACCAATACAGACTCACCTCGATGACCCCGGGTGTTCTTCACCACCATGGGAAATTCCAGGACTTCTGCCTCGTCGATCATTTTTGAGAAGTTTTCGTGACCACCTGTGATATAAAACATTTGTATCAGCAAAGAAAATTCACGTGAATACACCCCCCCTTTCCGGCAAAGACCCCCTCACCGTAAGAAAACGTGTCGGGCAGCGGCACCCCGTGACCAGCGAGCTCCTGGAACGTCCAGAACTTGTTGACACAGTTCAGAATGGCTTGTGGTCGATTCATCAGTCGACAACCCATCTTCTCCAAGTGTCTGAGGACGGTGATATCGCTGTCACTTTGTACCCAGGGGGTGGGCACGCGGACCACCACCACCTGGGGATAGGACGTGATGAACTCTCCATTCACACGGAGACCTGGAATAAAAAAAAAAAAAAAGTAGACAGGCATCAATTCTCCCAAGTGGATCGTTTTGGCTGGAAGGCACAGAGACCACCAAGACGCACGAAAACCTACTACTGCTGGGGACGAGCACAGCAAAAGTCTACCTATATCATCAATAATTGCCCATGAAGACGTCTAAGACCAGGTTGAATGGAAGCAGTCATGTCATCATGCGATATTAAACTGCCCCCAATGAGCATCTCCAACATGGTTTCTTATAAACAAAAATTACACATACTTATTCTTAAAAATAAATAACTTTACATGCTGACATTAATGCAGTAAATACCTTTTATTTCAGTCATATGAGAGGCACATTTTTTAACTTAAGTCATGCCCCCCGATTGTAATTGAGTGACATCAACACAGGTCCAGCAGGAATTCACTCATGCTGAGCTCTGCCCATTATGGTTGCATGATCGTGATTTCACCACAGGTCCTTTACCAGTTTTGCTATACTGAGCTCTGCCTATTAAAGAGGACCTGTCACCCCCCTGGTGCATGGCAATCTAAATGCAGCACTGAATGCAGCAGGGAAGCTGTCCCCCCATGTGCCTGTGTGCCGTGTACCCAGAGATATAGCCTTTTTAAAACTTAGAAGCCATGGAGACAGTCACTGTGGCCATTCCCTCCCCCACTGCCTGTGTGCTGCCACCTACTGTGCTGTTTATGCTTTGTCAGGGCAGGAATCTGGAGCGGACGTCAGGACAAATGATTTGCATGCTGTGAGTGAGAGGAGGAAAGGAGGACAGAGCCTGTGCAGCAAAAGCAACACAGAGGTAGTGGAAACAGCCCCAGTCAATCAAGCTCCCTCCAGCCACAGCAATTGCCTCCATGGCTTTTAACTAAGTTTTACAAAGGCTATATCTCGGGGTACACAGCACACAGGCACATGGGGGACCCCTTCCCTGAATGCTACAGACATGCTGAATTCAGTGCTGCATTTAGATTTCCATGCAGCAGGGGGAGTGGCGGTCCTCTTAAGGGCACATGGTCCTAACATCACATGTCCTGTAAGAACTACAATCATGCTGAGCTCCGCCCATTATTTTCACATGGTCATGACATCACCATAGCTGCTGCAAGAATTCACTCAAACTGGGATCCTCCCATCAAGCTCTAATGGCCATGACATTACCACAGGTCCCTTGCCAGTTTTGCTATACTGTGCTCCGCCCGTTAAGGTCACATGATCGTGACCTCACCACAGGTCTTGCGAAAATGTGACCGTAATAGGCAAAGCTCAGCATTGGAGAAGTGGTGGTGATGGACCTATGGTGAGGTCACGACCATGTGAACTTAATTGGGCAGAGCCAAGCATGATTGAATTCCTGCAGTGATGACAATTACAATGCAGGGGGGAAGGGGCGTGCCGAAGTTAAAAAAATAGGACTCAATGAGTGAACCAGGCAAAAGTGACCCGTATGACAAAAAGGTATTTACTGCATTTAAATAGTTGTTTTTTTTATGATAAATACTTGGAATTTATTTTATTTCATTGAAAATCATGTTGGTGATGAACTTTGCATCAATTGAAACACATTGAGGGCGATTTAATATCGCATAACACGAGAGGTTCCCTTTAAATGAAGAAAATGGGGACAGGAAACCACGATGCACATGAACACAAGCACGAGTTCACCTACTGAGGCCGCGGCCTCTGCACAGACGTGTCCTGATTTTTTTTTCCTCTTGCTGGAATGCCGGTCGGGAAAGACACAAATAGATATTTCCCACGACGCCGTAGTACGGAGGGAAGTGACAGTCGTCAGCACTATAGTTGTAAACTTACAATCTGCTGACGGGGGGAAGGGTGCCGGACCCCGGGGACCAGCGGTGATGAATGAAGACAGCAAACATTCGATTCGCCTCCGAGGGAAAAAAAATGAAAAATAACACGATGACCAATGGAGCAGTCGCCCAACTTTGGAGACCATTTTCATTCTTTAACGCAGATGCATGATTTTGGGTAGCAAACAATTTTTTTTAAAAGGAGTACTAATTTTTTGCACCGTTTGCCTTCGACAGCCTCTGTGCCGCACCGTCTATAGCTGGCTGCAGAACGAGTTAACTGAGAAGCGGTTAGTGAGCTCAAAACCTTTAGAGCTCCTCAGGTGATTTGTGACCATACACCATTTAATGTGGAAAGAAACAAAGCAAAACTGCAACTTTAATTTTAAAGGAAACTGGATGCAAAAAATGATTATTAGCTGCAAGAGATTAAAAAAGATTAAAAGGTCTTACCTCTCCTAGTTAGCACTCCCTAAGTGGAGTACATACCAATTAGAAGAGGCACAGGGATGTCAGCAAGTAGAAGGGTCCACATAGTACTGACACCAACCCCCCCTGCAAGGACCCCAACATGTGTGTGTTTACAATGGGAGGCCACAAGTCTCATGATATGGATGAGATAATATAGGAAACCCCAGTGAGAAAGCGACTGCTTGCTCAGCGAGGTTACAGGAAAACAGTGTCAACTTCTCATAATAGAGGACGCCGGCCTATAAGCCCCTTCACACACGATCTGCTTCGCCACAAAGCACCTCCATCACCTCGGGGGGCCCGGCTGGGGGGGCTAAGCCATCCATTGTTACTGCGACCTTTCCTATTCTGCCCCTCGCACGCCATGACAGTCCGGACCCTGCTCAGTCAATATATATTGTTATTTAGGTGCAACATAATCTCTTTAGAGAAAGTGGGCCTGGCTTCCGGTGTGGTTTGCGCTTACAGCTGCCGCATTGCAGGCGGGAGCTGAGGGAAGCAGACGCCGCCGGAAAGTGCTTGGAATGCTGATCGGGAGTCGGGTTTCTAGAAGCCAAGGAAATTCTTGAGTGCACAGAAAGAAAAAAAAAAAAAAGAAAGGATAAAAGGTGATCGAGACAGAAGATGAAGAGCTGACACTGCTAGAAGCAGCAGCGCCCTGCACTGTCGGCATTCTGTCTTAAAGGGGAAATGCACAGAAAGGCCGAATGTAAATGTCCTAATGTTGCTTCACCCCGGAGTCACCCGTCGCCGCTCTACACCCACTACCTCACACACAGCTTCTGTTAATCTGTAAGAGAATCCAATGTATGAACTACAAACAAAACAGGCGACCATAAAGCGAGCGGCGATCACATGCCCCTTATTACGCCGTGTGGCCCCATCTGGATCCTATGCAGCGTCTCACCGTCCCCTGCTGTGACACATCAGCTGCAAGGAAGTTTACACGGCAGCGAGGAGGGGCCGTGCTGGTCTTGTGATGCTCACCCCCCCCCCCCCCCGCATTTTCCACTTCACCGTACAAATGGCTGCATTTCATAAACTGCAAACACTGCCAAGAAGGAAAACACCAGAAACCAGGAGAAGCGAGGAGGAAGACGGCGGCCCAAATGAGGTGGAAGATAGCGGCCTGAGCACCTACGGAGATCGTTCTAAACTGCATGTGCCTCGATTCCTTACAATGAAGACAGCACGATTACATGGCACTGGTCATCATGGCTGCCATCCTCGTCCTCCTGCGAGTCTCAGAGGGTCAATGATTCTGCAGGATCACAGTATATTTCATAGCTTTAAGTCCATTATACAGATTTTCCGCTTGTTTTGGTGCAGTTGGTCAATAAAGAGTAAGCCGTGCTGTACTCGCCATCCCCAGGGCCACCTGCCGACTTTAGTGCTGACGTCATGTCAGCAGAGCGGCAGCCGGTCAGTGAGCTCAGTGGCTCTGGAGGAAGGGGGCGTCACATCTACATGGGCAAAACCACCGAGCTCACTAACCGGCTGCCGCACTCCCAACCCGGGAGTGGCTCAATGGTGGACCCAAGGAAGGAGAGTACAGCACGGTATATGCTGGTTATTAAAACGTCAGCCGGAGAATACACTGTCTGAAGGAAAACTTTGTATTTTGAAAAACATTAATCCCATTGAGACGTGGCAAATTTCCGTTTTTTTGCCTCTTTCTCCCCTTCTTCAGTTTTTATTGATATCATGCTGGGGTAGATCGGACTTTTTGACTTGGTTAGTGTTTTTTTTGTAGAAGCGCTATTTTTCAGTTCTTGATTTTCCTTGCATTATTGTTAACAAAAGGGGTTAATTATTTTTATACTTTGATAGATTAGGGCCTTCAAGCGTTTTTGTCCGGCTCCGGACAAAAAGAATGCATCTGCCGCCTAACTGCCGCACTTCTGGTACGCTTTCGGCAAGCTGCATGCATTGTCCATTGGCCGTGATCCGGTACTTGTTGCAGGTGCGGCCGCGCAAAATAACCGCAGCTGACCGAGGTTTTTTTTGAGGCCGCAACACACTTGCCGCAAGCCCCATAGACAATGCATGGAGCTTGTCGCAACCGCACCGCAAGTGCGGCCGTTAGGCAGTAAATGCAGCAGATGCGGTTTTCTGTCGGAATTGAACTTTTTTTTAACTTTTTTTTTTCAAAACATTTTCAACTTCCAACAGTTCTTAATAGTCCCCTCAGGGAGCTATAACCTGCAATCGACTGATCTCTGGTGCACTATACACAGCAGTGCAGCAGTATTGCTGCATATAGCGAAAGTCACGGTCTCCTCTAAAACCCAGCCACAGGCTGCTATGGCAAGTATGGAGGTCTTCTGTAGACACCCAGCTGCCACAGCCACCTGCAAAAATTACTCACTCCTATGGGTGTGTTAAATCCCCAGCCAGACTTTTTGACAGCTGAATTAACAATTGTGGGTAGAGCGATAATCATCATCACCACCTGCCGAGTAAGGGGTGAGCTTACCTTGTGACCTCGATCCATACACCCCCTTCACTACACACAGTGATTTTCTCAAAAGGTTAAATATACAAATTTAAATTAAAAAGGAAAGGTCTAGATGTAGCCTTACCAGACATGGGCCCCATCTACTACTTCAGCCATTATACCATCCCGTGGTCACAGGTATTACTAAACTGGGATCAGGGGCCATTGATCTGGTCATTTGGGAGTCACAGATAATAGTATGGCAGGATCAGGGGGTCGCTAATCTGGACATTTCAGGTTCCACGATCCCTGAGGTTACAGCTAACACGGTGGGATCGAGGGCTGCAAATCTGGACATTTCAGGTTACACAATTCCTAGGGTCAAAGGTAATACTACAGCAGGATCAGCGGCTACACGATCCCTGGGGAGTCACAGGTAATACTACGATGGGATCAGGGGCCACAGGTAACACTATGGTGAAAATCAGTTGTCACACAATCCCCGACGGTCACAGGCAACACTACAGTGAAATCAGGGGCCGCCGCTCTGGATGTTTCATATGGTGGGATCAAAGCCTGCTGCTCTGGACATTTCGGGTCCCACAATCCGTCTTACCGAGGTTTCCTTGCTCAATGGTCAGCACCACCTCGTCCATCAGCAGATAGCGGAACTCCAAGTCTTCCTCGCAGCATTTGGCCTTGAGTGCGCGGTGGATCTCCTGCTGGGGGTAGTCGTCCTTTATCCTTCTATCTGTCAGAAACCAGAGTCGGCCATTGGAGCTGCACATTTTCACAGGCCTGGGGGGGAGATGGAGATGAATGCGCTCCCTGGGTCAGTGGTCTATAGGGAAACAAAGAGGGAGAGGAATTAACTTTAAAACACAGGACTGGAGAAAAATGTGCACCCCCCTCTCCAAAATATCTACAAACAATTTAGCCTTCGGCAGAAGGTACTACGTGGCCCGACGTGTCTTTGCACATGTCTGATCGACCCTGCATGCCACCCCAGTCATCCAGTACATATACTATTGCTCACCGTTACCTGCAAATTGAGTCTGAGTGCAGTTTTCTTTATTGGATACACAACTGATACGCTGCACTTTTGTCATACTTAGGTGACCCCTTTAAGTTGGCCTTAAGTGATTGTCCAAAGGGATTGTCTTAAGGGATTGTCCAGAAGTGTTTGGGGAGGGATAGAGGAAAGACAGCAGGGGGTGAACCCGTTGAAATCCAACATGCCTGATGCTTCAGCCCCATGCACATTGGGTGGATGACGAGTTTGACACGTTGGCCATTTTAAGACTAAGATTTCATGGAAAGGGTTAACGGGGTGACATCAGAGATGATGTGTAACATTAGTATTGAGCCCATCGGCTATGCCAGGGCCTGCAATGTCCATGATATCCTGCACATTAAAAAATGGCCGAACTACAACCGACTACTTCTCTGTCTGACACAGAATACAGCACAAGACACTGTGCAAAGACGTCCCTTTCTTCAGAGAAGGGGACAAGGATTAAGTTGGTTCGGCACCACCCTCCCTGCAACGCAGGCTGGCACTGCTGACGAAGCTTGTCTTCTACAACCTCCCCCCTCCTCGCTGCACAGACGCAGCCGGCAGACAATAGATTTAGTGTAATGTTAGACGGCAGCCACATGCTGCCCTCCCCCCTCCCTCCATCCTGCAACCTGGAGAGAGCTGCACAAAAGAGATGCAGGGGAGAAAATGCCGGATCCAACCTCCTCTACCCGAACACTCCACCCCACCGTCAGACCCGCTCCCCTCAATCATTATTCAGACATGTGCGCCCCCCCCCAGCCCTTCCCTCCGTTTCATGGCAGCATTGGCGCCTTTCCTTTCACTAAAGAGGGAGAACTGCTTCCTGTCTCAGCACCGCGAAGGGGAAGGGGGGGGGGGTCTGATTGCAGCACACAGGGGGTTAATGTGCACGAGGCCGGACGCGCCACAATGCACAGATCATATGGGGGGGAAAAAAAGAAAACCCGCCATGTCATCTGCACCCCACCGGATGCTCCACTTTAACCCCTATCCTGCCAGACATCTCACCAGGTTAGCCTATATGGCGGACTGGGGGGGGTGACGCACAGACCCTGGCAGGGTTCGGTGCCTGCATTTCTGCATTTGGAAGTAATTTAAGGGTCAAATTGTGACACGTGCTAGAAGCCGGAGTGGAGAGACGTCATCGCTCTGATGGTGATGGGTGGATGCCGCGGTGGAGAAGCGGCCGGAGGGGTGCAGACAGGGTGTGCCACCCAGCTAGTACTGCCAGACAGATGGGCACCATGTATGGTGAGTGCACACACACCAAGAAACGCCACGGACAGTGACCCAACGTGCACCCCCCCAGGGGTCGGGGAGGGGTAAATGTGCCGGCAGTGATTCATCTCCACGGCTCATCCAACCCCGTAGCCCAGATTACTGGAGGATCCATTGTACCGTGTCTAGTTCTACTGCTCTCTGTGGTCAGCCAAATGCAGGCTTAATTTTCACAAACAAAACCATCACTGATACTGCCCGTATACAGGCAGATATTTGCAGATTATTGATCCATTACTGAAAGCCCCCCCTTGGGACCCCAGAATTCTCCGGCATGTATTCCATACAGCGACCGCTACAGGAGGAATGAGGTATTGCAGGAAGCCATTTGCAGACATGAGCTGCCCGGGTCCTCCACCTGCCAAGTCTCAAAAAGCAAGAGGGCAAGACTAAAAAGGGTGAAAAGCCAGACGACCCCTCTAAAGCATTTAATGGGGTGTTAATCTGCTTGATAATCTAGGGCAGAGTGATCCGATACTGACTGATCAGAAGCCCCCACAGCTGGGATCTCCCCCATAATCCTTTCACCTTTAGCCACCATCACGGTCTGAGTAATGTGCCCCCCACCGACAGGGTGGACCCTCCGCTCCAGATAATCACAGCGGCCCGCACCCTGGGGTCAGCCCCCATATAAAAGCCCGCTCAGCCCAGCTGACTGCACAAATTTATTACGATGTGGATGGAGCAGTAGTAAAAAGGATTGGGCATATCAAAATTCAACCTAGGTAAAATAAAAAATGGCCTGTGGAGAAAGATGGTCAGGCTCAGTCCTTGATACCAAGTGCCAAATTGCAGTATTACACGCTGGAGTAACTATTTACTGCCCATCCCCTGGTACTGGACCTTCAACCCCTCCAGAAACAGGAGCACCAAGCCCAGGGGCCCCACAAGCCAATCACTGCTACATTCATAAAGGGGCACCCCAGCCCAGGTCTAATCTTAAAGCGGGAGTATATGCTTAGTCCTGGAAACAGTGCCACGCTTGTCTGCAGGTTGTCTCCGGTACTGCAGCTCAGTAGTGTGCAAGGCGAGCGGTGAGGACACTTACAGCCTGAGGACAGGGGTGGCGCTGTATCTAACCCTGGACAGGCCTTGTAATAACCTGCGGCCTCATACAGGGGGCAACGAGTCACAAGCAGGAAGGAAAACCACATGACCCGGCATGCGAAACGTGAAGTGCACCCTTCAGCGCAAAAAAAAAAAACACAAAATCTGACCACGCTAAAGCCTGAACTAGGCCTTCAGATCAAAGCTACTGCCTTCAATTATCACCCAGTTTGAGCTGATGGCACTTGCATCACTTCATGCCAAGGCCGACATCTATGAGTGGAAGAGGAACGGGCGGCTGCTCGCTGGAAGATGAAGCTGCTGCCTAACTTTAGCTCCAAATCCGAAAAACATGTGCTAGTCAGCAGGAAAGAGTGAAATCAGCAGAGCCGCCAGCAGCACCGCCGCGTGGACAGGAGCCACGTATGGATGAGACGCCACAGTCGCCCCTTCTGTGCCCCCAAACGGTCCAGGGACCACAGTGCAAATAACATCAATGAGCAATCAAATCCAAAACCCTGCACCACCCCAAGGGACTTGTGAGGAAAAAAAAAACCTATTCTGCACCCACCAACTTAGTCTTTTTTTGCGTCCGTCCATTACAGACATAGACACATGCAATGGATATAGAAAAGTTTCCACTATATTTTTCCAAAAGCAAACCTTTCTTAAATATTTCCTGGTCAACACATGCAAGTATATCAGTGTGGAGAAGCGGGGAAAGTATCTAAGTGTTCAGGGAGGGCGGATCACACCGCCTGTACATCACAGTGTAGATAGGGAGGAATGTGCTTATAATGTAGCATGCAGGGAGCAGTCACACAGCTTGTTTATGACAAAAGAGAAATTATGATTTGACTACAAGTGAGGAGAGGCTTACTTTCTGCATCTGTCCACCACAGACCTATACATATGGGGGCTTGCTGCACTGCATGAACACATGAAATGCCTACAGAAACCTTCCTGCTATACTTCTTCCTAAATGCACAACTTTAAAAATTGTGATATTCTCTGCTTGCAAGCAAATCAAAGCATGGAGTAGAGGGGAAAGCATCTAAGTGTTCAGGGAGGACAGATCTCAATGGCTGTACATTAGTGTTGATAGGTAGGAAAGTGCCTGCAGGAGGCACATCACAGCATATGTTTGGCACACTCAGCTGAAAGGAAATTATGATATGACCACACAAAGGAGGAGAGATCCCTGGGAGGGCCTCCTTTCTGCATCAGTCCACCCCTGACCTATAGGTATGGACACTTGCTGCAATGTATATGAAACCATTAAAAAGCTACAGAAACCTTCCTCCTGTATTTTTTTCTTAATTCAAAGCTTTCTAAATAAGTTCCTGCTCTCTGGCTCCAAGCATATCAAAGCGTGCAAAAAGGAAAAAAGCATCTAAGTGTTCAGGGAGGGTGGATCACACCAGCTGTACATCACAGTGTAGATAGGGAGAAAAGTGCATGCAATAGGGGGCGAATCACAGCGTGTGCATGGCAGACTCAGCAGAAGGGAAATTACAGTGTGAGGACACAAAGGAGGAGAGATCACGATGGTATCTATCTGCATCTGTCCTCTACAGCCCTATCAACAGGGACACTTGCTGCACTGCATGAAACTATTAAAAGGCTATAGGAACCTTTCTACTATATATTTTTTCTAAATGTAGAACTTTTTATATAATTGTGGAAAAGCATCTCCGTGTTCGGAGGGCAGATCACACCAGCTGAACATTACAGTGTAGGCAGGGAGGAAAGTACATACACTGCAGCCTGCAGGGGGTGAACATACAGTCTGTGTATGGAAGACTCAGCAGAAGGGAAATTTCATGTGACCACACAAGGGAGGAGAGATTCCTGGTGAGCTGTGACAGGGAATGAATGACAGCTGCCCCACAGACCTCACATCCAAAATTATTACTGAGGGGCACAACCATGAGAAAAATCTGGAGCAGGTTGTAAAATGCATATCAGGGGTGAAAATGCAGGACAAAGCTGAAGAGGCTTCACGGTCATCCTCACTCGTAATACTTCTAACTCAAGCTTTATGGCCGGCGAGGTCCGTGATGTCTGAGTCGGGGCTTTCCCTAAATTACCCGCAGTCGTACCTTCACAGCTCGTGTGCAGATGCTCAGGAAGTCACATGTATCATGTGTTGGTTGCTGCTGGCTTTGATGTCAGTAGTTTATACAAGTTGTGGCCGCACCCCTGAGCCTGAGGTGCAGGAGCCCGATGCTGGTAAATCTTACATCAAGCGTCATACACATCAATGAACCTGAATTACAAGGCTACACCACCCACTACACCGACTGCTCTCCATACACAGAGGAGCACACGACATCTGCTCTGCCCGACAGCCGCAACACAAAGCTGCTCATACCAGGAAGACAGAGCCGGGAACAAGCCAGAGACCCCCGGTATAAGTCACCCACCCCAAAGGGGATTAGCATGGCTGATACATGCAGGTCCTATGGCCTGATGCAACTTCAACAAGGTGCCCCCCCCTTGACAAGCCAAAGAGGCTTGCCCCCTAAAGCCAGCTAGCCAGAGGCTTACCCGCCCCCCTCCAGCCAGACAGGTTTGCCCACTCCCCAGACAGAGGCTTCCCCCTCCAACTAGTCAGAGAGGCTGCCCCTTCAACCAGACACTCCCCACTACTAGCCACAGAGGCTTGCCCACCACCCAGCCAGTCTCCCTTGCCCAACAAGCCAGAGAGACATGCCCACCCACCCCTTAACTGCCAGACCAGATCCCCAACCTCCTACCAGCATCCATGGCGTCCACTAGTAGAACCAGAGTCATCGATAACCATTACATCGGGTCCACTACTCAATTTAGGTCAGTAAGTGCTCACTTATTGCCGACTTGAGGGTTGCAGTCAGTAGGATGCGGCCGGTGAACCAGGGCCCTGCAAATCCTTTTGCAGAAAATCCCTTAGAAGCCTCAGTAATGCTGCCAGCTCCTGTGATCGTCGACAAGAGAAGATGTGCGCTTTCCGGCGCCCCCAGCTGTTGAGAAACTACAACTCCCAGCATGTCTGGTGCCACTGCAGAGTGCTGAGAGCTACAGATTCCCAACAGAAGATTGCTGACCTCTGTGGCACGAGCAGCCATGGGTCACCGCCACTCCATTTTTGGGCTGGAACAAGGAGGGTAAATGTAGCCTATAGAAGAAAAAACCTGTGTTGCTTTTCTATATTTTGTGAAATATTTCCAGATATGACCCACGTAAAACCTAACAACTGCTTCTCTTCCCAACCCCCGGGGCCACATCTTATCTGCAGCAGCTGTCGGAGGCTCGAGGTCACACGGAGACTATCCCCATCTGTAATAACCCTCCGCCCGGCGTCTGTGTCACTTACAGGGGACGCTCCGGGAATATCAAAAAAATCAGCAACTTGAGAGTCAATACGCCGGGAAGAACACGTCACCGTGCGGCTGCATCGAGGCCTGCGGATACTGTAACTAAGCAAATAGCAAGTCACAGAGCGAGACCAGGGGCAGAGGATTTACTGCCAACATGTAAAACTACTGGTAAAACGTGCTGGATAGATGCCGGGACCTCTATGGAGAGAAGACGCCTGTAGCTGCATAGAGGTCGCACCTGTACCCAGATATTAGAGATTAAAGGTGCAGCAGAAGACTTATCAATGGTTGCATAGGACAGTGACGCCACAATCTCCCCAATTGGAAGCGAGAGACTTTGGATAACACCATTAACACAAGATGAACGGAAACCATCCAAAGAGGACAGAGGATACAGTAACACTTTAAGAAGGCAGATGCCCCAATGATAGCCTGGGGAATCATTGCAAATAAAAATGAACGGATCATCCAAATTAAGGGGTTTCCTACTACCACCTCTCCAAACCCAGGAGTTGCGACCTCCAAGCTCAGTACCCGATGCGACATCAAAGGTCCTTCGGCATCACATACATAGGACACTTACCGTGAGCTGCAAACGAAGATGGGTCACTTGCAAAATTTCAGTGTAGATCGTCCAGACACCTACGGAAAGCAGAAGACAAATATTACTACAAACAGGATACATTGTAACCATTGATCGGGTCGCTGGATACATTTATAGCAAGTAATGAAATAGAGATACTATATTAACCCAACAGAAAATATGGTATTTGCACCCCAGGCAGGCGGCTGCCAGCTCCTTATCTCCAGACAGTGGCTGGCTCCATAGGACGCGTATTATGTCTCCTTAAAATGTCAAGATTATGCTCACGGACACCAGACAGGACACGGATCAGTCAACACCGCGTGCAACCTTCAGAGAGGAGCACTGCGAATACTGTATTCTCCGCTGCAGCAAGACTACAACTCCCAGCTGGCAGAAGTCATGGACTGATAGTATGGTCATTGTGACTTTGGGTTACCCATCCCTCCAGACCTGACTCTGCTGCCTGTTACATACATGAAACAGAAAGAACAGGATGAACGGGTTAAAGGGCTAGTGCAGTGACACTTCTGCACCAGGTGCTACCAGACCACAGGTGACCCCCTCTACCGGAATAATCAGGAGCATCACCGAAACCCAATGGGCTCCACTATGGTACGGCAGGCCGCCGCGCTGCTTTGCTCAAGCAAATGACGGAAGCAAAAACTGCAAATATGGAGCAGACCCGGCCCTGAAGACCACAGAGCCTCCGGTCAGACGTTCCAACACAAAAAAGTCAATATGCTACTGAGTGGCTCAAGTCCGCACTATCTACAGATGACCAAGCCGCCAGCAGCAGATCAGAGGGGCTTCCAGGCAGCGTCTGTCAGCACATAACTACCACAAGAACCCTCTACTAGCCAGCATCAACTATTCTAAAACTACAACTCCCAACATTGGGAATGCTAGGGTTTGTAGCTTCATTGCATGGAGTGGGCTGCTCTTCAGGCCCTGACTATGTGCACACAGCCCAGTCCCATCACACCACCAGGCCCAGACCTTCTATTCATTAACCCATTTTCTCCAGGAAACCAACACCAACATGATGGCAGGCAACTCAAACTCTGCATGAGCACCAGACGTCTGCAAGATTCAGCAGGCCCGAAACATCCCTACCACCTAATGGAGGGGAGATATTTTGCCCGGCCTGTACTGGGGCAAGACCATACAGCGCCCCAAAATACTGCACCAAATGCCATATTACAGATGAGTTATATGGTCACAACATAGGCCTGCTGCCTGATACCCATCACCATCCACCCAGCGAGCTCTCTCCGGATAAAGCTGCCCCCGTGTGATAGACGCCATGTCTGTAGTAAATGTGCTGCCAGCCAGACGCTCACCCACAACCATGGTGGCCTATAGGCCGCACTCACCCCAAAACGCAAGTCACCATCTCCTCCGCTTCAGATCAATACTATTTGTAAGTTAATGTACCCAAAATGTATAAGCCACATCAATGAGCCGAAATAATCCATCATGCCCAATATCAGCACCCATCCTGCACATGATGCCACATAAGGACCCCTACCAAGACACCCCTATCAATTCACACCTTTCTCACACCCCCAGCCCTCCCACTGTCACACCTCCCGCTCCCATCACACCCCAGCCCCATCATCAAATCTCCCCCTCCCTCATGACCCCCCCCCCCCCCGTGACATACCCCCATCATGCCACACCACTAGCTTCCTCCCATCATTGTGTGAAATACCTTCCTCCAATCATTTCACACCTCCCCTACATACCTACCCCATAATTTCACACCTCACCCATCCCGACAACCCCTACCCCTCCATCATTTCACACCTCCCCCATCCAACCCCCCCCCCCCCATCATTTCACGCCTCCCCCATCCCAACAACCCCCCCCCACCCATCATTTCACATCTCCCTCGCGACACCCACTACCCACCCATCATTTCACACCTCCCCTCTCTTGTGACACCCCCCTTCCACAATCATGAAACACCTCCAAGACACCATTACACACCCCCTACTCCCCCCCACATGACACCCCCTACCACAATCATGCCTCATTTCACACCTCCCCCGCGACACCCCCTGCCCCATCATATCACAACTCCCCCTCCGTCACGACACCCTCTTGCTCCATCATTTGACACCTCCCGCTAGACACCTCCTACTGCCCCCCCCCCATGTGACACCCCTACCACAATCATGTCACACACCCCCAGGACACCCCTACCAGCATCATTTGACACCCTCTACCTCCATTATGCATTACATCACACCTCCCCGCAAAACACCCCCTTCACAACCCCATCATTTGACACCTCCCCCCACATGACACCCTTTACCCCCATTATCCATTACATCACACCTCCCCCGCAACACCCCCATCATTTGACACCTCCCCCCCACATGCACACCTCTACCCCATTATCCATTACATCACACCTCCCCGCAACACCCCATCATTTGACACTTCCCCCCACATGACACCCTCTACCCCCATTATCCATTACATCACACCTCCCCCGCAACACCCCCATCATTTGACACCTCCCCCCACATGACACCCTCTACCCCCATTATCCATTACATCACACCTCCCCCGCAACACCCCCATCATTTGACACCTCCCCCCACATGACACCCTCTACCCCCATTATCCATTACATCACACCTCCCCCGCAACACCCCATCATTTGACACCTCCCCCATTATCCATTACATCACACCTTCCCCGCAACACCCCCATCATTTGACACCTCCCCCCACATGACACCCTCTACCCCCATTATCCATTACATCACACCTCCCCCGCAACACCCCCATCATTTGACACCTCCCCCCACATGACACCCTCTACCCCCATTATCCATTACATCACAACACCCCCATCATTTGACACCTCCCCCACATGACACCCTCTACCCCCATTATCCATTACATCACACCTCCCGTTCACACCTCCCCCAGGACACCCCCTACATCCATCATTTTACACCTCTCCCCACACCCCCTACTCGTTATTTCACACCTTCCCCCATGAACAAACGCCCCCCCCCCCTTTAATTTCCAGCACACCACTCCATCAGGACCCCCACACCAATTTTCCCCTTCTTGTAAGGACACGTCCGATCCCCCCAACCCTGCCGACCACTTACCATCTGCTCTGCATCGTTCCCTTTAATTCACATCCCTTTAAATACCCAGACACGAGGCAGAGAGGAGAAAAAAAAAGGGTACAAATCCTGCACTCCCGCCCAAAAATGAGCCGAGACCCCCCTAATGACAGCCCCCCTCCCCGGCATCGCAGACGCGATGCAATCATCGGCCGATCTGATCGCGACAGCCGCGTGGAGCCGACCTCCTCCCGATACATCGCCCGCCCGGGCCCCCGGGTCTCCTCCCTCACCTCCCCCCCTCCACTTCCCTCGGCGCCCTCCATCCTCCTCCTCCCTCGGCGCCCCCCGTCCTCCTCCCCCGGCGGATACTCACACAGGCGCCTTTCTCCGTCGTCTTTGTTATGTCTGACGAGAGGATGAGCACAATGCGGCAACACAAAGGAGCGGGCGGAGGACGGTGGAGAGCGGCGGCCGGACGAGCCTCCCCTGTAGGCGGGCTGGATACGGGCCGAGACCCCGAGCCGCCGCCGGAGCAGCTAGGACTGAGATCCTCCGGACACACGGAGCTCCGCACACACACGTCCGCACTGCACGCCACACTCACACCGACTGAGCACAGGCAGCACGCTGCAACCCTCGGCCACACCCACACACACCAACCGCCGCACTCCTATTGGCGGAAAGCTACGCCGGGCGCCGCCCATTGGCTGGAAGCAGATTGGCGGGAAAGGAGGGAGAAAAGAATACTGGGGCTGGGACGCGTGGGAGGGGGGAAGAGGAAATGAGTGACGGAGGGTGCGGCACTATGGCGACCTCTGATTGGATGAGACGGTAAAGAGGGGGCGGAGCCCGGAGCACATCGTTACCTCTTTACATCTTCATCACCTCTTTGGGGGTTTCTGATGACGTCAGCAGGGGCCTCCCCGTATATAAAAGGAGCGCGGTGGGCGGGAAAAGCAGAAGGTTTAGGGAAGTGATGGCTTGTGACTGGAAAGTGTAAATACAAATGTGCTCGTGAGAGGCTCAGCCCTCTGTGAGCCGGTGCCAAACTACGGTAGTCATAATAAACACTATCACGTAATAATAAATAGATTGTGTGTGAGTCCCTGACTTCTCTGAGGTAAACGTCCCTGAGGGATGTGAGGGGAGGCCAAAATGGCGGCCACGACTGGAGTCACCCTGGAAATAATGGTGGACGGTGGTGACAGGAATTTGTCGCCCAAAGTCCCCCGTACCGCATCTAACGCTCTTCTCCGTTCCACCATTCGCCTTCACCACATGGCGCAGGGCAGATGGGGTAAATTATTTTTAGGCGCCATGATTGATCGTCCGCAGTTTTACCTCAGCTTCACCTCACCGACCATAAGATGGCCCCGGCAGCCATCAGGACGTTATGGCGTCGTTTATACTTTGTACTCAGGATTTCTATTTTATATATGTCATATACAGTAATGGGGGCGTCATTTCCTGCGCTCAACACAGCACTATGGTACGGAGGAGGCAAAATGGGCGCAGTGTGGTCAGCACTGATACGGATACACGTGGATGGCACTGATACGGATACACGTGGATGGCACTGATACTGAGACGTGGATGGCACTGAACGGAGGCACGTGGATGGCACTGACACCGAGACATGGATGGCACTGATACCGGATACACGATGGATGGCACTGACACCGAGACGTGGATGGACACTGGATGCACTGAGGAGACACGTGGATAGCCAGTGGTGGTAACTTGAAGCTCATGGGCCCAATGCGAAAGCTCCAACAGGGACCAATTATTGCATATCGTTAATAGCATTAGTGTTTTTCATAGGCCAAAGAGGATTTTGGGGCCCCCTAGGCTCCAGGGCCGGGTGGCGATCGAACCACATGAAACTGTTGTAGTGGACCCGGCATGGCAACTGATATGATACACGAGGTGGCACTGATACGGAGACATGGGATGGCACTGATACGGATACATGTGGCATCATGATAGGAGACACGTGGTGGCACTGATATCGAGACATGTGGATGGCATTGATAGGAGACATGGCTGGCACTGATACGGAACACGTGGTGCACTGATACGGAGACACGGCAGCTGACACTGATATGGAGACACAGGCTGGCATGATACGGATGACACATGGATGGCATGACACGAGACATGTGGATGGCACTGATACAGAGACACATGGATGGCACTGATACGGAGACACGCGGCTGGCACTGATATGGAGACAGGGCTGGCATTGATAGGAGGCACGTGGTGGCACTGTAGGGTGATATCTCTGGGCTGGACAGATGTGACATCATGGCTGGCACTGATAGTTGGTTGATACGGATACGTGTGGCCATCACTGATATGTAGACACGAGGCTGGCACTGATATGTAGACATGTGGCTGGCATTGATACGGAGGCATGTGGCTGGCACTGATAGCACATGAATTCCAATTGCTGAAAGAATTTTTAACCAAAAATTTTTGCACTTAAGTAACACAAATGGTATCCATATCCTTTAAATATGAATCCGACACCATTCTTACATAACTCTGCCCAGATCTGTAGCCAATCACACAGACAAATGACCTATAACAGCCTCCACTGGGAAGCCAGTGATTGTTTGTCTGCAGCGGTCACATGCATGTCCCTGTCTGAGAAGTCAAAGCCTGACTCAAGATTGACACATTTTTCCACCACCGATACAATGTATCGAGGAGGATTGATCCTCTGATGTGTTCAGATAACATAGTTTAGATACAAATGTGACAAATTCTCAGTTGCGACAAGTATTAGAAGCCTCTGGCTGTGAAAAAGAAAGCTCTCGTTTACTTATAGAAAACGGAAAACTGCGAGGAATGGAAGCAAAGTTCATTAGAAAGTTTCAAAACATTTGATGACTTAATGATTAAAGTTTATTTTATTAAAACCACAAAATTCCCTGAGGAGATTCATAAAGTGTTGTCTGGCGGATCGTCTGCTCCCACGACTTATCGCTTATTAGAAATATGTGACGACTGTATGTCTGAATAGGGGGAACACAATGTAATAAAGTTCCTGAAATTCTGAATCAAAAAGACCCGATAGGTGCAAGATCACTAAATACAGTGTACGGAGAAAAGTGTTGGGCAACACGTCCCAATTGTTGAATTCCGACATCATCACTGAACACCACCACCACTCTCCGGTGGTGCAGAGCTCATTGTACCAGTAATAGAAGCCACCGGGTTCCTGGTCCATTCAAGATATTTCTTCCTCCATCACCAATGAGTGGAAGGAACCGCAGCAACTCAGACCCTGTAACGTTACAGAGCTGATGGGGGGGGGGCAGTGCTGAGGAACAGAAGGCAGAAAAATGTCCATCGCTCTGCTGACCCCATGACTGCAGAGTCCAGAACTCCTATGCTAATATCAGCACAATGCACCCGCTGGGAGCTTCACGGCCAAGCAACTACAGCCGTACATCACCAAGTACAATGCAGAGGGTCGGATAGAGAGGTGTAAAGCTGCCACCACCGGACTCTGGAGGAGACATGTTCTGTGCAGCTGGTGATCACCAAGCACAATGCCGAGTGTCGGATTGAGCGGTGTAAAGCCACCACCACTGGACTCTGGAGGAGACGTGTTCTGTACAGCGTACATCATCAAGCACAATGGCGAGCGTCGTACATCACCAAGCACAATGCTGAGCGTCCAATTGAGCGGTGTAGAGTTGCCACCACTGGACTCTGAAGGAGACGTGTTTCGTGCATTGACAGATGATACTGCTCTATCTGTGTCTGATGGAGGAGTCGGGGTTTGGTGAATGGAGAATGTTCCCCCAGACTGCATTTTGCCTGCTGTACAGATGGTGGAGGATGATAATGCTCCGGACTGTTATCAGGGGGCGACCATGGCTCCTTAGTTCCAGTGGAGAGAAATCTTAATTTCTTAATTACTCAGCACAAAATATTGTGGACAATTGTAGCTTCAGCTTTGTGGGGACAGTTTGGGGAAGACCCTTTTCTGTTCCTCATGAGTGCGTCCAGTGCACATGCTCCATGCAGACATGCAGGGCAGGAGAACAAGAGCCTGGACCTCAAGTCCACTCAATAATGGAGATTGTGAGCCCGGCCTCCCCCAACATCATCACAATTGGTCTTCTGAATGAAGGGGCAAAATTCCCACAGACACCTCCAAAATCTTGTAGAAGATCGGGAGACATTATATCTGCAAAAAGTCCAAACCCATATTGATGTCTATGGATTTATAATCCAAAAATGCTGGTTTATTGGACAAATAAAATTATATTAAATTGCAAATTAATGTAATTGCACCATTCTTTCATGTATTCTTTATATATAGTCATGCTCTTTGTTGTTGGGACCCATGAAGTTGAAGTATATAATGTGGAAAAATAGAAAAACTAAAGCTGCTGTGACACTGATATTGACACCTTTTACATTAAATTAGTGTGGAAACACATTTTGACTCACATGTGATACATTTTCAGTGCCCATGTGACATGAATGAAACAATGGATGATGACTTTAGTGTCTTAAAAAGCCACATGTTAGGCCCTGTTCCTTTGTCACAATGGTGAAGACAAACTGCTTTTATTACCAAACATAAGACTTCCAAAGTGTATAAGGCTATCTCCATAGACCTTGGTATCCCAGTTTCAACAGTGCACAATGTTATTAAGAAGTTTGCCAAGCATGGAACCGTCAAGAATCTCCCTGGACGTGGGGGAGAGAGGAAAATTGACAAGAGATGTATTCAAAGGTTGGTGCGAATGGTGTAAAAAAACACCAAATAAAACATCCAGAAATCTGCAGGCCAACCTGAAACTGTCTGGGGCCAACAAGTACCATATGGCACACACTAAACCACGCAGAGCTACATGGATGAAGGCCAAGGAAGAGACCATTGCTGAAGAAAAGACAAAAAGGAACAACTGATCTTTGCCAAAGACAAACCACAATCCTTCTGGGAAAGTGTTCTGTGGACAGATGAAACAAAAATAGACGTTTTTTGTCAATGCAAAGCAACAATTTGTTTACAGATGGTACAATGAAGCTTATAAGGAAAAGAACACCCTACCAACAATTAAGCATGGTGGAGGATCCATAATACTGTGGGGTTGCTTTGCTGTGTCTGGTACTGGAGGCATTGACCGTATCATAGGAATCACAAAGTCAGAGAATTATTGAGAGTTTATTGAGAGTGAAACATCCGACCCAGTGTAAGAAAACTTGGTTTGAGTCGAAGACCATGGGTCGTCCAGCAAGACAATGACCCAAAGCAGCATCCAAATGTACACAGGAATGGTGGAAAAATAAAAAAATGGACTGTTCTAAAATGGCAGCAACGAGACCTGACCTCAATCATTGAAAATCTTTGGAGTGAGCTGAAATCTGTTATTGGGAATTAGAATCTGCAAACATTCAAGAGGAAATACCAGCAATGCCAAAGGGGGCGGCCAAGTGTTGATTAGAGACCTGTATTGCTGCACATGATGTTTATTCTGTTTCTTTTTGAAATTGCAACATGTAAGTTGAGAAACAATATTTTATTGTTGCATTGCCTTGGACACTAATTACACAATCCTAAGGATAAAACTTTGGTACATTTCCATTTACTTCTGAAGATATTGTAGAGTCTATGGAAAAACTGAAGGGGCCAATAATGGTGAGCAGCGCTGTATCAGTAGAGAGATAGAGATGTTTACAGAATGTGAGCTCTGCGGCCTTCACCGTGTACAGCCAGAAGTCAAAATAAACCTTTCATGTTATCAAAAATGAAACATTTCTGGTAAGACATTCTTCATATCAACAAGGAGAACTGAGTGAGAAAAGCTCAGAAGTGCTGTACAGTCACCCGTCAAGGTACAGGATCCTCAGGTTACAAAATGTCCAGCATTGTTTTCCCTTTGCCATTGTAACCTAAAACCACATTCAACATATAATGCCACAGGCGGTCCATATCTGCAGCACTTGTGATCTGCTCAGCATGGGTGTTTCACTAGTAAATCACCTTGCAGTATGGAAGTGCATGCACTGATTGGCTGTCAGGTTGCACCATTGCGGTACTACATGTTCTGTAACCCTCTTTACTTGTTCCAGGATGACTGCGTTTCATTTTCCTGGTGCACTCTTTATACTTGCATGGAACTGGAAAAAGCTTAAAATTGAAATGTCATCAGAATTTGCAATACAAACTACATACATTCATGGATAGATATTGTAGACCTGGTGAGGCTGGTGCACTGACCTTGAGAACCATCTCAGAATTGTTGGATTATCCTTTTTTCTGTGAATGTTTCACTGCCTAAGGTAAAATAAGCATTTGATGTGTCCAGCTCTAGCTGCATTTCCATTGTTTGGCTGTCTAGGTAATCCAACATTTATTTCTCAGTGCATGCTGTCAATTGTAGTGTAGTGATCCGGTCCAGTTTTTGGCTGTCCCTTTCAGTACCCCTGGTCTGTGAGCAGCCCTGCACACTACAGCTCACTCCCTAGCTACCTAGTTACCTCTCTACGATTATCACAGGCCTGCGATGAAAAAAATACAAGAAAAGTTTCCACTGATTTTTATGTAATTTGCTGTGCTGCTGATTACGAAAATCACCTCCATTTTTTTCCATCACGTAAGGATTTTTTTTAAAACCAAGATCGATATTTTTGCTAAAATCCTATTTAAAAAGAATTCTGTCAAACAATTGTACATGTAATATCTGGCAACAGTGGTTTTTATCCATTTAAATTTATGTATAAATATACAAAGGCCCCCTTTGCTGGCACACGGCCCCCCCATCGGTATACAGAGGCCCCCCTGCTGGCACACGGCCCCCCCATCGGTATACAGAGGCCCCCCTGCTGGCACACGGCCCCCCCATCGGTATACAGAGGCCCCCCTGCTGGCACACGGCCCCCCCATCGGTATACAGAGGCCACCCTGCTGGCACACGGCCCCCCCCATCGGTATACAGAGGCCACCCTGCTGGCACACGGCCCCCCCCATCGGTATACAGAGGCCCCCCTGCTGGCACACGGCCCTCCCCTTTGGTATACAGAGGCCCCCCTGCCTCTGCATTGATCTCACCCTCCGATGTCCGCAGGCACTTGGGGTCTTCCGTCCACTCTCCTCGCTGTATGCCGGCGGGTTCTACATGTGACCGCTGGGCGCAGTGATGACGTCATCCCTGCTGCGCCGCTCTCAGCAAACCTGGCATACAGCGAGGAGAGTGGACGGAAGACCCCGGGTGCCTGCAGACATCGGAGGGTGAGATCAATGCAGAGGCAGGGGGGCCTCTGTATACCGAAGGGGGGGCCGTGTGCCAGCAGGGGGGCCTCTGTATACCGAAGGGGGGGCCGTGTGCCAGCAGGGGGGCCTCTGTATACCGAAGGGGGGGCCGTGTGCCAGCAGGGGGGCCTCTGTATACCGATTGGGGGGGCCGTGTGCCAGCAGGGGGGGCCTCTGTATACCGAAGGGGGGGCCGTGTGCCAGCAGGGGGGCCTCTGTATACCGAAGGGGGGGCCGTGTGCCAGCAGGGGGGCCTCTGTATACCGATTGGGGGGGCCGTGTGCCAGCAGGGGGGGCCTCTGTATACCGATGGGGGGGCCGTGTGCATCTTCCACAGACAGCACACTACAGATTTTCGACCCTGGATCCTCGCTGTTCGGATTTACACATGCTTCTTCAGCAGTAGGGCTACTGCCCGCGTGTTGGGAAAGATTGAGGGTCTCCTATCCCACCGCAACTTTATGTTATTTTCTTCAAGCACCTTTGCACGTGCTGTGAAATAAACTCAGGATTCCCAGGTATGTAAAAATATCTAATTTTCCGCTCTAAGCCACAAAAGACTCTGAAACTCCTTATAGCAGAATACAAATGCTACATCCAAATATTCCGTGCTCTTACAGCTCCAGAACCCAATCGCATGTCAGCATTCAACTGTAAAGTGTATTTGCCATGGCCTACCCATGTGAAACTGTGAAGCATTTACTCCATGTTGGATTTCCCTGTTGCTGCAATAGTAAACGCAACTGTTATTCCAGAGACCTGTGTCTATGGTCATTTTCGGCTGTGGACATTGGGTGGGGGTGAATAACAGGGTAGGATAAGCCCCATTGCAGCAGTTTTGCAAAAGCTAAAGTACGTTGAATATACTGTAGTTGCAGTTTAAGCTCTCTACTAAATTAAAATTGCACCAAGAAAGAAAAGACATGAAGTTGTGGAAATGATAATATTTGAAACATTTGTTTCCATGTTTTTATCAGTCTTTAGTATGAGAACCATGCACAGAAATCCTGGCACTTCCAGCCTCGGCTGTCGAGGTTATTAATGGTCGTCTGTGGAAGGTTCTGCCACTGAATGCATTTGGACAAATCATCAAGATCCTCTGCTAGAAGCTCCTGTATAATCACCTACTAATGACGTCCCCAATGTGCTCGATGGAGACAAGACCTTAGATCAGAGGTCTCAAACTCCGCTGGGTTGGTGGGCCGCATTGCTTGTAGGACTATGTGACATTTTTAGTAATACCTGAATTTTTTGCTCACTGTAGTACTGTCCAAATCCTGATCCCCTTCTTGTAGTAATGTCCCCATCTTGGTCCCCCTCTTATACTAATATCCCTATCCTGATCCCCTTCTGTAGTAATGTCCACATCATGATCCCCTTCTGTAGTAATGTCCACATCATGATCCCCTTCTGTAGTAATGTCCACATCATGATCCCCTTTTGCAGTGATGTCCACATCCTGGCCCTCATAGTGTAGTAATGTCCACTACAAGAGGGGATCAGCATGGGGATGTCCACATCCTGGCCCCCATAGCGTAGTAATGTCTCCCATGCTGATGCCCTTTTGTAGTGATGTCCACATCCTGGCCCCCATAGTGTAGTAATGTCGGCCATGCTGGACCCCTTTTGTACTGATGTCCATAACCTGGTCTACCTTCTTCTTACACACACACACATGCTCTCTGACACTCACGCTCTGACACACACACACACGCTCTGACACACACTCTGACACACACACACACACGCCCCCTATTGCTAGCACACGTCCCTCTGTGCTGGTACACGTCCCACATGACTGGCACACATCCCCCATGGCTGGCATATGTGGCGCCCCGCAACGAGTGCGTCACAGGAGGGTATTGCAGCCATAAATGCAGCCGCAATATTCTCTGACACAGCAGTGATCCGGTTAACTGAGAGATCCAACCCTGCATGCATCACCTAGAACAGAGGGCCAACCCAGGGTCCTGGTGGGCGGAGTGCTAGGGAAGTGTGTAGGAAGTACAGACACTTAGTTAGTAGTAGTCTGCAGAGTCTAGAGAAGAGAGAACTTGAACTTGGAGTAGGAGCGGGGGCTCTGCACCTCGTGCAGCCCCCAGGCCGTCACCGGTCGGGTGTCAGCACCTGAGGCCTCAACAACCAGGATCGGGCATCATCAACCACGGGTTCCAAAATACCCCCATGCCCAACTCACAGCCGGTTCACTGGTACCGAAGCTGGCAGCAGTTCACCTCTGCTACGCGAACCAGAAGTGTGGAGGAGCAGCTTCACAGGAGCACCCCACCACCAGCCAGTTTCCAGTCGTCTAACCAGCGGTGTACCCACTGAGGGATCCAAGGCTCCCCAAAACATCCACAACGTACATCTTGGATAGGGCATTGAAGCAGCCTCCCCGTACCCGATCTGGTATTCCTGGGCGACAATGGCAAAATACTTAGGTAGAATGGAGGAACACTACGGATCTCTAAGGGACATCATCACTGCTGAGTCCACCCGGTCCACTACCCATTAACTGTATACCATGTACTGCCTGCTGGTTACAGTAAAGACCCGTTGCAGAGACTTTCTGTGTCCGTGCTTCCTTATGAACTGTCCGTCTGCACTACAAGGTAACCGCAGCTGCCGCACAACATCTTAAGCAGCTCCAGCCTCCGGGGATCACCGCTCAGCCTGTGGGGAGCGTTCCATCTTGCTGCTGTCCATCCCCCAGAGGTTCCGCAGCGTCGGTAACGATTACCGAAACTACTCATAGGTGGCGTCCACTACCCATTAACTGTATACCATGTACTGCCTGCTGGTTACAGTAAAGACCCGTTGCAGAGACTTTCTGTGTCCGTGCTTCCTTATGAACTGTCCGTCTGCACTACAAGGTAACCGCAGCTGCCGCACAACATCTTAAGCAGCTCCAGCCTCCGGGGATCACCGCTCAGCCTATGGGGAGCGTTCCATCCTGCTGCTGTCCATCCCCCGGAGGTTCCGCAGCGTCGGTAACGATTACCGAAACTACTCATAGGTGGCGTCACGAATAAATTAACCCCTTTAATCTGTTCCTACAAGACGTCTTCAACTTTTGATCTGCACTCTACCGGGCCCGGCTACCGGCAGGCGTGGCCCACCCGTGACAAGGAGGAAGGAGCTACAGCCTGTCTAAACCTGGAGTCCACGGGCTTGCGGTGTGTCACACACATCCCCATAGCTGGCACACTTCCCCCGTGGCGGGCACACGTCCCCCATGGCTGGCACATGCCCCCTGTGGCTGGCACATGTCCCCTGTGGCTGGCACACGTCTCCCATGGCTAGCACATGCCCCCTGTGGCTGGCACAAGTCCCCTGTGGCTGGCACACGTCCCCCATGGCTGGCACACATCCCCCCTGCCCTGGCTATGGCCCCCATGTTCTTTCCTCACCCTCCTCCAGCGCTGTCCTCCGGGTATCTCTCCTGCCGCTCCACTTCCTGGTTCTCAGTGCCGGTCATGTGATCAGCACAGCAGAGAGACATTATCTCTGTGTGCCCAATCACAGCGGCAGCAGGGAGAGCGGGGAAACAGTGGGAGGATATCGCTGGAGGAAGGTGAGTAAAGCTTTTTTTATTTTACTCTGGGCAGCAGCATGTGGGGCCATATGGAACACAGGGGGGGCTTGTGCCATCACTGGGGGGGGGGGTGCAGTCACATATAATATGCGCTGCTCCCCCAGCCCATCACCGAGGTGCAGTTTCAGCACCATGGTGATGGACAGCGGCAGTGCATATTATATGAGTGGGAGCAGGAGATCTCCCGCTGCCTCCTGCAGCCTCCCCCAGCCCCCGGACAGGCTCCAGAGCCCTATCACCTCCCCTGCAGTATAATCCAGTCTTCAGATTTTCCGGTACGCTGCCGGCATGATTCACTGTCTACGGTGCGGGGCTCGTTCTGAGAAGCCCCGGGGGCGCATGTGGTGCGGGCTGTGTGTTTGAGACCCCTGCCTTAGAAGCTGCGGCCATGGGAGACAAGTCCAGAGATGCTGTAGCTATGGGAGATAAGCCCGGAGAGGGTGCAGCCAAGAGAGACAAGTCTGGAGGTGTTGCAGCCATGGAAAACATGTCCGGAGATGCTGAAGCCACGGGAGACAAGTCCGGAGATTATGCAGCCATAGGATCGGAGACAAGATCAAAGATGCTGCAATCATGGGAGACAAGTCCAGAGATACTGAAGCCATGAGAGAAAAGTCCAGAGAGGTTACAGCCATGGGAGTCAAGTCTGGAGATGCTTAATCCATGGGAGACAAGTGTAGAGATGCTGCAGCCATAGGGAACAAGTCCAGTGACGCTGCAGCCATGGGAGACAAGTCCAGGGGCGCTGCAGTTATGGGAGACAAATTTGGTGATGCTGCTGCCATGGCAGATAAGTGTGGAGATTCTGCAGTCATGGGAGACAAATCTGGAGACACTGAAGCCATGGGAGACAAGTCCAGAGATTCTGCAATCATGGGAGACAAGTTCGAAGATGCTGCAGCCATGGGATGGGAGACAAGTCTGGAGATGCTGCAGTTACGGGACACAAGTTCGGAGATGATTAAGCAATGCAAGACAAGTCCGGAAACGCTGCAGCCATACTAAACAAGTGCGGAGATGCTGCAGCCACGGGATACAAATCTGGAGATGCGGAAGAAGCCTGGTGATGCTGCAAACACGGGAGCACGTGTAGACCTTGCAGACTGTTCACTAACATTGTCTTATAATATCCCTGGTGTCTAATAAAATACTATTAGCCCTCGTGTTCAGTTGTGTACTTATAATATTCTTGGTGTATAGTAAAATAAGCATAACATCCCTAGTGGGGTCTTATAATATCTCATATTTCTAGTGGGACCTTTATAATATCCCTGGTGTCTAGTAGGATCATTATAAATTTCTCTGGTGTCATTGTTGATGTCTAGTAGGGTCCTAGTTGATGTCTAGTGGGGTCCTTATAATATCTCTGGTATCTAATGAAATATTAATAATACTCCAGAGCAGGGAAATACATGAATGTGCCCTGCCCCCGATACACATTAGATGGCTGTCTAACGACCACCGGTGCCACTATCCCGTCTCTCCCATAAACAAGAGCACTCGCTCTGCCGACAAAGCCTCTGCCAGCAGTGTGGCAACAGCTTATCTCAGAGACAATAAAGGACCTGCAGTCTAAAGCTGAACATTTCGGATCCTTAACATCACCGAAAGTCAAGTGTCCGGGGTTCCCATACACAGACTGTCGGCCAGACTGTCCTTATATGCTCACATTAGTCCAATGTGTATGGGGCTTTAGGCACCTTGAAGTTACTAATGTAGAAAAGTCTTAAGGGGCCGTCACACGCGTCAATACCGCTGTCAATATCGCTGCTGCACGTGATGTTGCAGCGATATTGACGCGTGTGACAGGGCGCATCAACCAGAGATAAATCGCTGGTTGATGGTCGCCAGGTTTTCGACTGGACCGAAAACCTGGCGATGGTCACCCGGTGGACACGCAGCATTGCTGCGTGCGACACCGGGACACGCGATCAGCCAGCACCCAGTGCCTCTCAGCAAGCGCTGGCAGCTGGTATCCATGGTAAACTACGGGTAACTAGGCAGCGCGCGCTGCCTAGATACCTGATGTATACCTTGGTTACCAGCCTTCTCCACTCACCGGCTGGTATCCAAGGTACACAGCGGGTAACTAGGGACCCAATTACCCGCTGTGTACCTTGGATACCAGCCGGTGAGCGGAGAAGGCTGGTAACCAAGGTATACATTGGGTATCTAGGCAGCACACGCTGCCTAGATACCCGCAGTTTACCATGGATACCAGCCTGCAGACATTGTGGAAACGATATTTAAATCATTTCCACAACGTCGCTGGTCCAATGATCCCTGGTGAGCCTGCCTGTGTGACAGCTCACCAGCGATCAGCCGTCAATGTCGCCAGCAATCAGATCGACATTGACGTGTGTGACGGGGCCTTTAGGTTTATCATTTGTAGACAAAGATCACTGTGATTTCCTTTGAGTTTCCAGCATTGTGTTTGTATGTGATGTTTGCTCTAGTATATTTACAGATGGTACAGCCTAAAGCACCAGGAGTACACTGGGTACGGAAAGTATTCAGACCCATTTAAATTTTTCACTCTTTGTTTCATTGCAGCCATTTGGTAAATTCAAAAAAGTTTTATTTCTTCTCATTAATGTACACTCTGCTCCCCATCTTGACTGATAAAATTTTTTTTGCAAAGTTATTAAAAAAGAAAAAACAAAATATCATGAGTCATAAGTATTCAGCCCCTTTGCTCAGACACTCATATTTACTTACATGCTGTCCATTCCCTTGTGATCCTCCTTGAGATGATTCTACGCCTTCATTGGAGTCCAGCTGTATTTAATTAAACTGATAGGACTTGATTTGGAAGGCGCACACCTGTCTATATAAGACCTCATGGCTCACAGTGCATATTAGATCAAATGAGAATCATGAGGTCAAAGGAACCGCCCAAGGAGCTCAGAGACAGAATTGTGGCAAGGCACAGATCTGGCCAAGGTTACAAAAGAATGTCTGCAGTACTCAAGGTTCTGAAGAGCACAGTGGCCTCCATAATCCTTAAATGTCAGAAGTTTAGGACCACCAGAAGTCTTCCTAGACCTGGCCGTCCAGCCAAACTGAGCAATCGTGGGAGAAGAGCCTTGGTGAGAGAGGTAAAGAAGAACCCAAGATCACTGTGGCTGAGCTCCAGAAATGCAGTATGGAGATGGAAGAAAGTTCCACAAAGTCAACTATCACTGCCGCCTCCACCAGTCGGGCCTTTATGGCAGAGTGTCCCTACGGAAGCCTCTCCTCAGTGCAAGACATATGAAAGCCGCATAGAGTTTGCTACAAAAACACATGAAGGACTCCCAGACTATGAGAAATAAGATTCTCTGCTCTGATGAGACGAAGATAAAACTCTTTGTGGATAATTCTAAGTAGTGAGAGAAAACCAGGCCCTGCTCATCACCTGCCCAACACAATCCCAACAGTGAGACATGGTGGAGGCAGCATCATGCTATGGGGGTGATTTTCAGCTGCAGGGACAGGACGACTGGTTGCAAATGAAGGAAACATGAATGCGGCCAAGTACAGAGATATCCTGGAGGAAAACCTCTTCCAGAGCTCTGGACTTCAGGTTCACCTTCCAACAAGACACTGGCTCTAGGTAACAGCTAAAATAACAAAGGAGCGGCTTCACCACAACTCTGTGACCATTCCTGACCGGCCCAGCCAGAGCCCGAACCTAAACCCAATGGAGCATCTCTGGGGAGATCTTAAAATGGCTCCACCAAAGTTCACCGTCCAACATGACGGCACTGGAGAGGATCTGCAAGGAAGAATGAGAGGATCCCCAAATCCAGGGGGAAAACTGCATAATTCCCAAGAAGACTCATGGCTGTACGAGCTCAAAAGGTGCAAATACTCAATACTGTGCAAAGGGGCTGAATACTTATCACTAATACTGAGCAAAGGGGCTGAATACAGTGCCTTGTAAAAGTATTTGACCCCCTTGAACTTTTCAATCTTTTGCCACATTTCAGACTTCAAACATAAAGATATAAATTGTAATTTTTTGGGGGAAGAATCAACAAGAAGTGGGACACAATCTTGAAGGGGAACGAAATTTATTGGATATTTTTAAACTTTTTTAACAAATAGAAAACTGAGGCGTGCAATATTATTCAGCCCCTTTACTTTCAGTGCAGCAAACTCCCTCCAGAAGTTCAGTGAGGATCTCTGAATGATCCAATGTTGTCCTAAATGATGATAATGATCAATAGAATCCACCTGTGTGTAATCAAGTCTCAGTATAAATGCACCTGCTCTGTAATAGGCTCAGGGGTCTGTTTCAAATGCAGAGAGCATCATGAAGACCAAGGAACACACCAGGCAGGTCCGAGATACTGTTGTGGCGAAGTTTAAAGCCGGATTGGGATACAAAAAGATTTCCCAAGTCTTAAACATCTCAAGGAGCCGCTGTGCAAGCAATCATATTGAAATGGAAGGAGTATCAGACCACTGCAAATCTACCAAGGCCCGACCGTCGCTCTAAACTTTCATCTTGAACAAGGAGAAGACTGAGCAGAGATGTGTGGAGCCTACTGGGACGGGGTACTCGGTACCGGACCGGGTTGCTGCTGGGGATGTCACGGAGGGCCTGGTCCAGACCGTGTCCCGGGTTCCGCAAGTAAAAGGGAATATTTACAAGGGATAAATGTTTGTCGTGACGCCACCCACGGTGTGTGGTCAGGGTGACCACCGCTGCTGCAGAACCTCCAGGGATGATGTTAGGCAGCTTAGATGGAACGGCTCTCCGTAGGTAGAGGCTGGTTCCCTGGGGCAGTGGTAATTAGAGTCTATGGTGGATATGATAGTTGTAATAATAAAGAGATTGATAGTGGAGACGAGTTCAAGGAACACACACTCACGTTTCTGAAGTTTTCCAAAGCTTTACTGCAGATGTTGTAGCAGATTATTGTCCACAGAGTCTGTACTGGGGCCGCGTTGCTCCCACCCTGTCCGGGTCCTCAGCTTCCTCCTGCTGCACTGTGTGTGTATCCCTGCCGCTGCTTCTAGCTGAGCTGCTGGCACTGTCTCTCTCCTCATAGGTACCCCTTGGCTAGGCAACTTGAGGTTTCCGTGTGCTGCTGACCCCGCCGTGTTGCTTTGCTCTGGTACAGTGTCGATCTAGAAACTCCACTATTCCTGGATTTACTGTGCTGTGTGTGTCAGTCACAGTCTTGGATCCGGTGTCCATTCTGTGCGCTCCTCCGGAGTGAGTGGTGATGTCACTCAGTCTCCCAGATGTGTTCCTCTGTCTTCAATTCTCCTTTCCTCAGACCCTGGCTAGGCCTGGAATCAGTGAGCGGACTGTAGAGAAGCCTGACGCAGCTCCTTTACACTACAGTCTCCCTCAGATCTCCCAGGAACTGGACTCTTCCCAGTACTACCTCGTACTGAACTCTCCTCAAAGAATAGACTCCAACTAAACTAACTACTTCCTCTTGACCTGGAGTATATAAGGGAGCTGGTTTAGCTCCCCCTCCTGGCCCAGAGGTGCTAGTGTCGTGTCCGTGTGTTGTGGGGAGGGAACCTGTGTGATGTTACTGTGGCACATTAACCCCTGGGGTGCCACAGATGCAGCCAAAAGGCCCATGATCACTCTGAAGGAACTGCAGAGATCTACAGCTGAGGTGGGAGAGTCTGTCCATAGGACAACAATCAGTCGTACACTGCACAAATCTGGCCTTTATGGAAGAGTGGCAAGAAGAAGCCATTTCTCACAGATATCCATAAAAAGTCACGTCTGAAGTTCGCCACAAGCCACCTGGGAGACACAAAACGTGGAATAAGGGGTTCTGCTCAGATGAAACCTAAACCAAACTTTTTGGGCACAATGCAAAACGATATGTTTGGCGTAAAAGCAACACAGCTCATCACCCTCAAACACCATCCCCACTGTCACACATGGTGGAGGCCTCAAACACACCTCCCCACTGTCACACATGGTGGTGGCATCATGGTTTGGGCTTTTCTTCAGCAGGGACAGGGAAGATGGTTAAAATTGATGGGAAGATGGACGGAGCCAAACACAGGACCATTCTGGAGGGAAACCTGCTGGAGTCTGCAAAAGACCTGAGACTGGGACGGAGATTTATCTTCCAACAAGACAATGATCCCAAACATAAAGCAAAATCTACAATGGAATGGATCAAAAATAACCGTATCCAGGTGTTAGAATGGACAAGTCACATCCAGACCTGAATCCAATGGAGAATCTGTGGAAAGAGCTGAGAACTGCTGATCACAAACGCCTCAATCCAACCTCACTGAGCTCCAGCTGTTCTGCAAGGAAGAATGAGACAAACCCCAAGAGACTGCAGCTGTAATCACAGCACAAGGGGGCGCTACAAAGTATTAACTCAAGGGGCTGAATAATATTGCACGCCCCACTGTTCAGTTTATTTGTTAAAAAAGTTTAAAATATCCAATAAATTTGGTTCCACCTCACGATTGTGTCCCACTTGTTGTTGATTCTTCACAAAAAAATTAGAATTTATATCTTTATGTTTGAAGCCTGAAATGTGGCAAAAGGTTGAAAAGTTCAAGGGGGTCAAATATTTTCACAAGGCACTGTATATAGGGGGCTGAATACTTTCACAAGGCACTGTATATAGGGAGCTGAATACTTTCACAAGGCACTGTATATAGGGGGATGAATACTTTCACAAGGCACTGTATATAGGGGGCTGAATACTTTCACAAGGCACTGTATATAGGGGGCTGAATACTTTCACAAGGCACTGTAAATAGGGGGCTGAATACTTTCACAAGGCACTGTATATAGGGGTTGAATACTTTCACAAGGCACTGTATATAGGGGTTGAATACTTTCACAAGGCACTGTATATAGGGGCCGAATACTTTCACAAGGCTCTGTATATAGGGGGCTGAATACTTTCACAAGGCACTGTATATAGAGGGCTGAATATTTTCACAAGGCACTGTATATAGGGGGCTGAATACTTTTACAAGGCTCTGTATATAGGGGGCTGAATACTTTTACAAGGCTCTGTATATAGGGGGCTGAATACTTTCACAAGGCACTGTATATAGGGGTTGAATACTTTCACAAGGCACTGTATATAGGGGCCGAATACTTTCACAAGGCACTGTATATAGGGGGCCGAATACTTTCACAAGGCACTGTATATAGGGGGCCGAATACTTTCACAAGGCACTGTATATAGGGGGCTGAATACTTTCACAAGGCACTGTATATAGGGGCCGAATACTTTCACAAGGCACTGTATATAGGGGGCCGAATACTTTCACAAGGCACTGTATATAGGGGGCCGAATACTTTCACAAGGCACTGTATATAGGGGGCTGAATACTTTCACAAGGCACTGTATATAGGGGGCCGAATACTTTCACAAGGCACTGTACATAGGGGGCCAAATTCTTTCACAAGGCACTGTATATAGGGGGCTGAATACTTTCACAAGGCACTGTATATAGGGGGACGAATACTTTCACAAGGCACTGTATATAGGGGGCCGAATACTTTCACAAGGCACTGTATATAGGGGGCTGAATACTTTCACAAGGCACTGTATATAGGGGTTGAATACTTTCACAAGGCACTGTATATAGGGGCCGAATACTTTCACAAGGCACTGTATATAGGGGGCTGAATACTTTCACAAGGCACTGTATATAGGGGGCCGAATACTTTCACAAGGCACTGTATATAGGGGGCCGAATACTTTCACAAGGCACTGTATATAGGGGCCGAATACTTTCACAATGCACTGTATATAGGGGGCTGAATACTTTCACAAGGCTCTGTATATAGGGGGCCGAATACTTTCACAAGGCACTGTATATAGGGGGCCGAATACTTTCACAAGGGCACTGTATATAGGGGGCCAGAATACTTTCACAAGGCACTGTGTATAGGGGGCCGAATACTTTCACAAGGCGGCTGTATTTAGGGGCCGAATACTTTCACAATGCGCTGTATATAGGGGGCTGAATACTTTCACAAGGCACTGTATATAGGGAGCTGAATACTTTCACAAGGCACTGTATATAGGGGGCTGAATACTTTCACAAGGCACTGTATATAGGGGGCCGAATACTTTCACAAGGCACTGTATATGGGGCCGAATACTTTCACAATGCATGTATATAGGGGGCCGAATACTTTCACAATGCACTGTATATAGGGGGCAGAATACTTTCACAAGGCACTGTATATAGGGGGCTGAATACTTTCACAAGGCACTGTATATAGGGGGCAGAATACTTTCACAAGGCACTGTATATAGGGGCCGAATACTTTCACAAGGCACTGTATATAGGGGCCGAATACTTTCACAATGCACGTATATAGGGGGCCGAATACTTTCACAAGGCACTGTATATAGGGGGCCGAATACTTTCACAAGGCACTGTATATAGGGGGCCGAATACCTTCACAAGGCACTGTATATAGGGGGCCGAATACCTTCACAAGGCACTGTATATAGGGGCCGAATACCTTCACAAGGCACTGTACATAGGGGGCCGAATTCTTTCACAAGGCACTGTATATAGGGGGCGAATACTTTCACAAGGCACTGATTTATAGGGGGCCGAATACTTTCACAAGGCATGTATTATATGGGGGCGAATACTTTCACAAGGCACTGTATATAGGGGGCGAATACTTTCACAAGGCACTGTATATAGGGGGCAGAATACTTTCACAAGGCACTGTATATAGGGGGCTGAATACTTTCACAAGGCACTTGTATATAGGGGGCTGAATACTTTCACAAGGCACTGTATATAGGGGGCTGAAGACTTTCACAAGGCACTGTATATAGGGGGCTGAATACTTTCACAAGGCACTGTATATAGGGGGCTGAATACTTTCACAAGGCACTGTATATAGGGGCTGAATACTTTCACAAGGCACTGTATATAGGGGGCTGAATACTTTCACAAGGCACTGTATATAGGGGCCGAATACTTTCACAAGGCACTGTATATAGGGGGCCGAATACTTTCACAAGGCACTGTATATAGGGGGCCGAATACTTTCACAAGGCACTGTATATAGGGGGCTGAATACTTTCACAAGGCCTGTATATAGGGGGCCGAATACTTTCACAAGGCACTGTATATAGGGGGCCGAATACTTTCACAAGGCTCTGTATATAGGGGGCCAATACTTTCACAAGGCACTGTATATAGGGGGCCGAATACTTTCACAAGGCACTGTATATAGGGGCCGAATACTTTCACAAGCACTGTATATAGGGGCTGAATACTTTCACAAGGCACTGTATATAGGGGCGAATACTTTCACAAGGCACTGTATATAGGGGCCTGAATACTTTCACAATGCACTGTATATAGGGGGCCGAATACTTCACAAGGCACTGTATATAGGGGGCCGAATACTTTCACAAGGCACTGTACATAGGGGGCCGAATTCTTTCACAAGGCACTGTATATAGGGGGCTGAATACTTTCACAAGGCACTGTATATAGGGGGCCGAATACTTTCACAAGGCACTGTATATAGGGGCCAATACTTTCCAGGCATGATTGGGCTATACAAGATGTATAGGGGGCGAATACTTTCACAAGGCATGTATATAGGGGGCTGAATACTTTCACAAGGCACTGAAATAGGCCGAATACTTTCACAAGGCACTGTATATAGGGGGCGAATACTTTCACAAGGCACTGTATATAGGGGGCTGAATACTTTCACAAGGCACTGTATATAGGGGGCCGAATACTTTCACAAGGCACTGTATATAGGGGGCGAATACTTTCACAAGGCACTGTATATAGGGGGTCTGAATACTTTCACAAGGTGTATATAGGGCGAATACTTTCACAAGGCCTGTATATAGGGCCGAATACTTTCACAGCATGTATATAGGGCTGAATACTTTCACAAGGCACTGTATATAGGGAATACTTTCACAAGCCTGTATATAGGGGGCCGAATACTTTCACAAGGCACTGTATATAGGGGCTGAATACTTTCACAAGGCACTGTATATAGGGCGAATCTTTCACAAGGCACTGTATATAGGGGCGAATACTTTCACAAGGCACTGTATATAGGGCGAATACTTTCACAAGGCACTGTATATAGGGGCCAATACTTTCACAAGGCACTGTATATAGGGGCCGAATACTTTCACAAGGCACTGTATATAGGGGCTGAATACTTTCACAAGCACTGTATATAGGGGGCTGAATACTTTCACAAGGCACTGTATATAGGGGGCTGAATACTTTCACAAGGCACTGTATATAGGGGGCGAATACTTTCACAAGCACTGTATATAGGGGGCCGAATACTTTCACAAGGCACTGTATATAGGGGGCCGAATACTTTCACAAGGCACTGTATTAGGGGGCTCAGACTACTGTATAGGGCGAATACTTCAAGGCACTGTATATAGGGGGCTGAATACTTCACAAGGCACTGTAATTAGGGGGCGAATACTTCACCAAGGCACTGTATATGGGGGCTGAATACTTTCACAAGGCACTGTATATAGGGGGCGAATTACTATCTACAGGCTGTTAAGGGGCATACTTCACAGTGTATATAGGGGGAATACTTTCACAAGGCACTGTATATAGGGGCCGAATACTTTCACAAGGCATGTTTAAGGGGCTGAATACTATTCACAAGGCACTGTATATAGGGGTGAATACTTTCACAAGGCTCTGTATATAGGGGCTGAATACTTTCACAAGTCAATTAAGTACCACATAGGTCAAGGCATATATATAGGGGGCAGAATACTTTCACAAGGCACTGTATATGGGGGCGAATACTTTCACAAGGATCTGATATACTGGGGGCTGAATACTTCTACAAGGCACTGTAATAGGGGGCGAATACTTTCACAAGGCACTGTATATAGGGGGCTGAATACTTTCACAAGGCCGCTGTATATGGGCGGATACTTCACAGGCACTGATATAGGGGGTCTGAATACTTCACAAGGCACTGTATATAGGGGCGATACTTTCACAGCACTCGTAATAGGGGGCCGAATACTTCAACAAGGCACTGTATTAAGGGGGCTGAATACTTTCCATCAAGGCACTGTATATAGGGGCTGAATACTTTCACACACTAAGGGAATTTCAAGGCATGTATAATGGGGGCCTGAATACTTTCACAAGGCCTGTATATAGGGGCTGAAAACTTTCTGCTTTTAAATGATTTTCAAGGCACTGTATATATGGGGGCTGCAATACTTTCACATAGGCCTGTATATAGGGGCTTGAATTACTTTCACAAGGCACTGTATCTATATGGGGGCTGGGATACTTTCACAGTATGTAATGGCTGTATTTATGACTGTATTGGTGGCTGAATACTTCACAAGGCACTGTATATAAGGGCTGCAAATTCTGAGATTGTATTGGCTATCTTTCACAAGGCACTGTATATAGGGGCTGAATACTTTCACAAGGCTGATATTGGGTACTTCATGCCTTTATGGGCTGATATTTCACGTTATTTGGTGAATACTTTTTTAATAAATGTTCACAATTTTCTACATTTCTGTTATACTTCAGTCAGTATGGGGTGCAGAGTGTACATTAATTATGATAAAAATAAGAACTTTTTTGAATTTAACATAATGCTGCAATGAAAAAAGGAATGAAAAATGTAAAGGGTCTGAATACTCCTCGTTCCCACTGTATATACACTACATGGAGGAAATCAGTGAATTGCTATTTTTCATTCAGTCCAATTGTCCCTAGTGAATAACCTCCGGCCTCTGGCCTCTGGTGTATATAGTGCAACAAGGCCGGTGGTGCAGAGTTCACTGATACCAGCGTGGTCTTGAAAGAGGAGCCACTAAAAAAGCAAGTCAGTTCATGATAACATTTCTAACCCCCCCCACCCCACCCCCGTCCCCTATGAGTGGAAGGAGCCGCAGCAACTCAGAGCAGAGAACACAAAAGTTCCCACCACTCTGCTGATCCCACGACTGCAGAGTCCAGACCTCTTCTGGTGACATCAGCACAAACACTGCGCCCAATGGGAACTTCATGGCCGAGAAGCTGCAGCTGTAAATCCCACAAACACAATGCCAAGTGTTGTACATCACCGAGCACAACGCAGAGCATCGGATGCAGTAGTGCTGCATTCTTGTAACAATGATTGTTCTGGTGCTGCATTCATGTACTGATGATTGTTCTGGTGCTGCATTCATTTGATGATTGTTCTGGTGCTGTATTCATGCACTGATGATGGTTTTGGTCCTGTATTCCTGTACTAATGATTGTTCTGGTTCTGTATTCATGTACTGATGATGGTTTTGGTGCTGTATTCCTGTACTGATAATTGTTCTAGTGCTGTATTTATGTACTGATTATTGTTCTGGTGCTGTATTCATGTACTGATGATGGTTTTGATGCTGTATTCCTGTACTGATGATTATTTTGGTGCTGCATTAATGTACTGAAGATTGTTCTGGAGCTGTATTCCTGTACCGATGATGGTTTTGGTCCTGTATTGATGATTGTTCTGGTGCTGTATTCATGTACTGATGATGGTTTTGGTGCTGTATTCCTGTACTGATTATTGTTCTAGTGCTGTATTTATGTACTGATTATTGTTCTGGTGCTGTATTCATGTACTGATGATGGTTTTGATGCTGTATTCCTGTACTGATGATTATTTTGGTGCTGCATTAATGTACTGAAGATTGTTCTGGAGCTGTATTCCTGTACCGATGATGGTTTTGGTCCTGTATTGATGATTGTTCTGGTTCTGTATTCATGTACTGATGATGGTTTTGGTGCTGTATTCCTGTACTGATGATTGTTCTGGTGCTGCATTCATGTACTGCTGGTGGTTCTGGTACTGTATTCCTGAATTTTGGAGGATACGTGTTTTGTGCAGTGACGGATCACACTGCTCTATCTGTGTCTGTGTTTGGTGAATAGAGGACGTTCCCCCTGACTGCATTGTACCCCTGTACAGATGGTGGAGGAGGATGATGCTCTGGGCTGTTATCAGGGGGCGGGCATGGCACCTTAGTGACTCACCGTAGCCGGGTTCTCAGGTCTCAGGCGATGCTTCACTTGTCACGGTTCCGCGCCTGAGGCTGTGGGGCCCGGTGGTTAAATGAAAAGGGATGGGGAAATTGGAATAAAATGAAGTTTGTTTGTTTCGTGACGCCACCTGTGGGTGTCCGGTGATGGCACCGGCGCTGCTTGGGCCTCCGGGGGATGTGCGGCAGCTAGATGGGATGCTCCCCACAGGATGAGCAGTAATCCCCGGGGCCAGGAGCTGCACTGGATGGAATACGGCAGCTCAGTTGTTTTAATGAACAAGGGTTAATAACAGTTCTTTAAGAAATGCACTGACACAATGCTCCTCTGTAACGGGTCTTTACTGTAAGTTCAGTGCGGTACACGGTATACAGTTAGTCAGGTAACGGACCGGGTGATCCCAGCGATGAACAGCCTCTGTCCAGAGCTCCACAGTGTTCCTCTGTTACTGTCTGTCCTGTTCTTATTGCCGTAGCTGCCTTAGTGCACCAGTTCAAGGCACTGGGTATCTCTATTGGAATACCTTAGCCGGGGTTTCCAACCTGGGCTGTGAAGGGTCCAGAGTCCCAATGGTGGGTACCTTGCTGGTAAGACTGCTGGGTTCGCGGCTGTAGTGAGGCGCTCCTATGAAGCTGCTCCGTCACTCCGGTTTTGCGGTCAGTGGTATACGACTGACTGTCTCGGAACCGGTGTCCAGTAGAACTGGGGCATGGGTGTCTTGGACCCCGCTGCTTCGTTGCTCTTTGCCCTCTTTCTTGTCTGGGTCACCATTTGTTGGTGCCCTCCCTGTTAGGTTGTCTTTCCAGGGCTGCACGGCACTGTGCAGACACCTGCTCCTTTCCTCCTTCTCCTATGTTCCTCTCCACACTCCTTACTGACTTTCTGTTCTTCTCTTTCCCCACACTACACCTTACACTCCTCCCAGCAGGAACTGATTGGCCCTCTACCTCTGAGTGGTGCATGTGGTATATGGAGCTCTGGATTTAAACATTTCATCACTGAGACGGAAGATATTACATCTTCAGTCAGGGATGCAATACCTTCCTGTGACGCACTCGTTGCGGGGCGCCACATTAGTTCTAGTGATTGGAAATTGTGGACAATTGTAGCCTCCAGTTTGGGGAAGATCCTGGTGCTCAAAGTGCGTAAAGACATGGAGGGGGAAGAATGTGACGGCCGCACAGATCCTCGACCTCTGGGATGACTTAGAGCAAAGTTTGTGAGCCCACTCCTATTGATAGACGTACTTTTGGTCTATGGACCAGCGGGGGTCCCAGCTGCTGATCTGACAGACAGGGGCATAACTAAAGCAGGGCCAGGCGTTGCAGATCTTAGGGGGCCCCATAGGTTCTTTTGACCCATAAAAAAAGACTAATGCTCTTAAAGATTTGCAATAATTGGGGGCCCCGTTGGAGCTTTCACATCAGGGCCTATGACCTTGAGGTTACACCACTGCTGACCGACCATACAATGCAATATTGGAAATATTTTTCTACAGGGCCAGTAACCTCACAATTTCGTTCACTCTTATTCATGATTCAGTCTCAGGATACATGCATGTCCTGCACAGGAAGGGTTAATGACTTGCGGGGTCAGATTTGCCTTGGAGAATATCAATGGTATTAACTATGTCCATAAGCAAAGAACAAAGATCTCCTGACATCTCTCAGCATTGGCATCCTGGATGGAGCTGAATTGATCATGAGTAATTTTATAATTAATCTTTTGCAAAGTTTATTTAGTTTTTCCATTTTCTCACCATCTCTGCTTGCTGTCAGTGAATAGTTACAGTCTTGGAATCTATTGACTGACCTGTGTGGCTGTCGGGAAACCTGTATCGGTCTATGGAGACTGCATTGAGTAGGTGGGTAATGGGTTGATTATGGATAAAAAAAGGAAAGATTGTATGGGGAGAGGGGTCTAAGTTGAGAGATTGGAGTTAGGGGCGTAACTACAGCAGGTGCAGGGCTTGCAATTGCACCTGGGCCCTGGAGCCTAAGGGGCCCCAAATGTCTCTATGGCCTATAGAAAAAGACTAATACTATTAAAGACTTGCAATAATTGGGGGCCCCATTGGAGCTTTCGCATCGGGGCCCATGAGCTTCAATATACACCACTGATTGGAGCTATGGAGGCTGAAGAGTGAGGATGTGGTCAGTGGTGTAACTTGAAGCTCATGGGTCCTGATGTGAACTCTCCAACGGGGCCCCAAATTATTGCAAATCTTTAATAGTAATAGTCTCTTTCTAAAGGCAAAAGGAACTTTTGGGGCCCCCTAGGCTCCAGGGCCCAGGTGCGATGGCAGCCCCTGCACCTGTTGGGCACTGAGCTGAGCGGCGCTCGTCCTGCCCATCGGGTTTATCAGGACATTGCATCACTGCATCCCTAGACGTCCTCCTGGGCTTTCCCCCCTTCGCAACGCTTTTCTCTTTGCAGCTATGGAGGTCAAACCTTCTAATGATTCCCCTGATTAATTTCTTTTACGAGGCTGAATGCTGCAGTAATCCCTTTATTGCTTGGGTGCAGCGCATGGAGCTCAGTAATAACACGTAGACACGGGTTGCGCTAGACACCAGCCTACTCCATATCCCGGCTCGGGTGGGACAGCGTGGCGGTGGTGACGGCGGCGGTGGCGGCGGCCATGCATTGTTCAGGTATACAGGGAGCTGCACACAATGACACACTCAAGATGCTCATCCACAATTAGGAGGACGCTGAGCCTGACAAATCCATTCAAATGAGCTGACGCACGGTGATTTCACTTGTAAAAGGAGGATCTGCAAAAAAAAAAGCTGCGACGACCCAGTGAACCGGAGGAGAGACTGCACCATTTCTATTAACCCCTCGCAAGCCGGCTCCTCCTGCTCTACATGGTGACTCTGCAGGAAGGATGCACCGGAGGATGATGACTCCGCCAGATGCCAACGAGCGGACGCTTTTGCATTTTTGCACTGTTTTTTATCCTGGTGGATTTTTATTTTTCCAATACTGTTATATCACAGAGCTACGTGATGACTCCCATTGACAGATGACTGCTGATATTCTATTGGTTAGATTTAGGCTGTGTGCACACAGTGTGTTTTTTGCTACATTTTTAATGCAGTTTTGACAAAACAATCCTTATGCCAGCAAAGTCAATGAGAATCCTGCAGTTTTGTGCACATTGTGTGAGTTCTTGGTGCGTTTTTGCAACGTTTTTCCACCCCAAACACACGGAAAAAAAGCACATTGAATACAAAGCCAAAATGCATTGATTGTGTTTTTGGTGCGTTTTTGCACCAGGAGATACAGATTTGGTGCAGAAATCTCTGCAACCATTTTCTTTCCTTGTGTATTTGATGCAGATTTTGGATCTCACTTATTGATCTATTTTTTTAAACACCATTTCAGTCCTCCGGTTATTGACCTTTTGGCGCCCCGCCGTGCAGGCCGCCACTAGAGGTACTGCACTCCTGGGATTAGGGAGCATTGTGCTTCTGCTCTCCAGGTGCAGGTTTGGTGCAGTTGAGCCAAAAACACACACACACAACCCGTAAGTCCCTGGGACGGTGGGTGGACCCAGGCTCCAAAAGGGGGACAGGGAAGTGTAGTCAAAGGAGTTTGAGAGGAGAGACCATCGAGAGAGGAGTGGAGTGTAAGTTGGGATTGTAGGGGCGGTGTGGTGCCGACTCCCGCGGGCTGGAGCATGGCCATGCTCGCCCCAGAAGGGAAAGACCAAGAGATGGGGAGGAAGAAGGGAGCCCTTGGGGTACGGAATAAGATGTAGATCCCCGTATGCCCGTATCTGGTGAGACAGAGGGGCTGGTGGACAAGACAGGGACCCGGCCCTGAACACGGCGCGGAAGCTTCATGCCCAAACCGTTGAACCGGAGGCCTTAGGCTTCTAATGGGATCTGCAGCCGAACACCAGACACAACTTGGGGAAGGTGGCTGAACTAGAGAGCAGTGCCCCGGGAGGTGGTACAAATTGGCACTCGTGGCTGTCGCTACTTGAGATCTGTGCTGCGGAGGCGCTAAGTAAGGAGCGACGAAATGAGCTTTTAGTGCGAGACGACCACCAGAAAAGGAAACACCTAGTGAGAAGGAAAGGGGCACCAACCGAGGCTCGAATGCACTAACCAGGCTGTGGTGTGTGAGACTTTCTTTAGCGGCAACCACCGACCGCAGAGGCCACATGAGACATTGGGGTAATGACGACCCAGTGAACATCTACCAAGGTACGAACTGACTCCTCCATCCTGCTGCCCTGGGGACCGCGCTTCACCTGCAGGGAGCGGAACCATCCAAGCTGCTGGTCACCATCCCCAAAGGTACTGAAGCCGCCCTGGCTGCATACTGCAGGTGGCGTCACGAATACCCCTTTCCCAAGTCATCCCCGTCATCTACCCCTGTTTATTACAATGACACCGCCAGGGTCACGGGACCGGGTCTCGGCCCCCATCTGTCCCTGTCAAAAGAATTGAAAAGTGAAGAAGAACAACTGCTGCCCGATTCCCGAGTACCCCCAAATTCACCAAAGCACAATGGGCTCGAGATTTAGATGAAGCTCATCTATTTTGCAAAAAAAAATTATTAAAACATTGTGAGTCCTCAGTGCTTGAGACCTGTTAGGTTACCTTTACATGCGGCAACTTTTCCAGGAATTTCACAGGTAACTTACTGGTTGCAGTGAAATCATGGACACATTGTTCTATTTTGTTGCTGTGTACAAATGGAGCAATGTCTCCATGATTTCACTGCAAGCAGTAAGTTGCCAGTGAAATTCTTAGAAAAGTTGCCGTGTGTAAAGGTACCTTTAGGGATTGTGTCATGCGGATAACCCTTAAATATAAATGACACAGCGCAGGCCCCCAATTTGGGGCGGCCCCATCTATGAGCCACTCTGCTGTAATAACTCAACCTATCTAATATATAAAGCTAAGTGTATGTATGTGGCATTAGCCCCGCCCATTCCACATAGCCACACCCACTCCACATAGCCACTCCTACTCCACATAGCCACACATACTCCACATAGTCACACCCACTCCACATAGCCACACTCACTCCACATAGCCACACCCACTCCACATAGCCACACCCACTCCACATAGCCACACCCACTCCACATAGCCACACCCACTCCACATAGCCACACTCACTCCACATAGCCACACCCACTCCACATAGCCACACCAACTCCACATAACCATGTCCACTCCACATAGCCATACCCATTCCACATAGCCATGTCCACTCCACATAGCCACACCCACTCCACATAGCCACACCCACTCCACATAGCCACACCCACTCCACATAGTCACACCCACTCCACATAACTACGCCCACTCCACATAACCACGCCCACTCCACATAGCCACACCAACTCCACATAGCCATGTCCACTCCACATAACCAAACCCACTCCACATAGCCATACCCATTCCACATAGCCATGTCCACTCCACATAGCCACACCCACTCCACATAGCCACACCCACTCCACATAACCACGCACAGTCCACATAGCCACGCACAGTCCACATAGCCATGGCTGAGCCCCACCCACTCCATATAGCCACATCCACCACCCACTCCACATAGCTACGCCCTCTCCACATAGCCACACCCACTTCACAGTCTGCATCTCCACATATCCCCATCTCCTCCATGTAGCCCCACCCCTGGGACTATGTGGAGGGGTGGAGTTATTAAGGGGCAGGGCTATACATGGGCATTGCTATAAACAGTGCAGTGCTACTGGTAGGGGTGGGGCTATAAAGGGACAGGGCTATGACACACACACATACATATATTACCATATATGGGCGATATTACCATATATGAGCATAACAACCATATATGGGCATTACACACAGGCATCGCTGGGCTCTATAGCTAGTACATGTATAAGGCTGAGGTCACACATCCAGTGTTCGTCCGTTTGATCGGATCCAGCACAATCCGTTCTGCAAACACAACTTTTTGTATATTGATTTCTGCAGGATCCGTTTTTTTATCATTGGAATCTATGGAGAACGGATCCGGTTAATAATTACTGCAGCCTTAGGCTATGTGCCGACGCCAAGTATTTGCTTGAGGATTTTTCTGCACCAAATCCGCTCCTTGTGACAAAAAAAGTAACAAAAACACCTTGCAAAATTGATGCGTTTTTAGTGCTGAAATGGTGTAAAATTGTGCCTGCCGATTTCCTAATGCCTTCTATGGGTGGGAGGGCTGCAAAACTGCTGAATAATCCGCTGCAAGAATTGACAGGCCGCAGATATTTCTGCAGCAAAATCCACAGCTTTTCTGCAGCAGAAAAAAAATAGAGCAAGGGCAACAACTTCAGAATTCCCATAGACTTTGCAAAATCCACAGCATGGACACAAGCCCTTACAGTGTTGGATTCTCATGTGAATGGCCGTCATGAAATAATGGTGGCTGTAGAGGAAATCATCATTGCCAACATTCCCAATGTCCAGGGGTCTCCAGCAAAAATCAGAGATCTTCTTGCTATACAAGGGTGCACTTACTTTACATGTTCAATGCCATGCTGTTAGGAGAATAGATAGAGAGATAGACAGACAGACAGACAGACAGACAGACAGACAGACAGATAGATAGATAGATAGATAGATAGATAGATAGATAGATAGAGCTAGATCAGGCTTACCAGTGTCCCCCTGCCTGCCACTCTGTGAAAGCCCGTGTGATTGGCTGCCATATACATTAGTGTATGGCAACCAACCTGCCGTCGTAGGGTGTTAATTAAATAATTTAAAGAAAACGCATGGAGCTTCTCAGTGTTTTTCAGTCTAGCCCAGTGAAAGCTGACAGCTGCGTGCTGACACCCTCAGCTGTGTAATTTTCTCTTGGCTGGCAATAAAAAAATGTGTGGGCTGTACCCCATCTTTAATTGCCAGCCAAGGTAAAATAAGGCAGCTGAGAGCAGGTATTCTCAGTGGGGTGAGGACCCATTGTTTTAGGCCCCCCCTCCCATGCTAAAGAATAGTATACCGCAGCCGCCCCCTTGAAAATGATGAATTCATCAAAGAGCCATTTACAGGCGCTTCACCAGGCCCTTCCAGTGGCCCTGGTGGTAGTGGCAGACTGGGTAATAAGGGGTTATTACCAGTTTTGTACTGCCAGCTAGTATTAAACCCTGAGATTCTTAATGTCAGGCCAAGTTAGATCCGGCCATTAAGAATCTGAAATAAATGGTTAAAAAAGACATTTAAGCCTAGAAGAAGATGTGGCCAAGCTCTCATTAACCTGGGCTGGGATTTGAGACAGCGAGATTCTACTGCACAGACGCGAGACTTCATAAATCTCAGGCACTGTGCGTCACCAATGGAGCACGGTGACCCGAGCAAGGCGCAGGCGCAAGTAGTGACTGTCACTCAATATCAATAGCGGGGTGGGTATTTCAGGCAGGGGGCGGCAAAGACCCCCCCGTACCTTTTCATTGGTCATTACCATACAGCGCGGGACAATAAAAGTGTATTTCTGAGGAGCAGGGAGATGTCTGGGCACATAGAGGGGTTACAGGAACCCCAGTTACATCATGTTTAAGCTGGTGGGCACAGTTTATAACGCCCAAAGGGGGTGACAGGTTCACTTAAATCATGGATTTACTAAAATCAGTGGCAAGGAAAATTAGGGTATGTGCGCACTGGGCGGGTTTTCGGCGGTTTACCTGTGTAAACCGCCGTTTTGCATACATTAGTTTTATTTAAATTTATGTTAATCCAAACCGGCGTTTGGATTAACATTGAAACTAATGTAACCCGCCCAAGGCTGTGCACATACCGGCGGTTACCCAGCGTCATCCGTTGCTAACCCGCAGGTTTCCCAGCGGGTTAGCAAAGAATGACCATGTTCTAAAAACCGGCCGGTTCTGCAGCGGCTGCAAGCAGAATCATGTGCTGCTTCCAGCCGCTGCAGAATCGCCGCCGAGAACCCGCTGGGCAGCCGCCGGATACCGCCCGCACATACCCGCCAGGAAGCCGGTGCACGGCGCCGGAGCTTCCTGGCGGGTCCCGCCCAGCCGCCGCCGACCAACACGCCGGGTAATGTGAACTTACCCATAACGCACTTGTCCATCGGATTGCAGATTTCCTAGTGCTGGAGGTCAGGGGGTCGGACATTGATGGTGTGAAGTTTCCATTTTGATAGTGAAATATTGGCGTCCCTGACACATGGGAGGATAATCCTGTACTGAAAAAGGAATTAAGGAAATTAAGAGGTTGGGCTGAGAAACAGCAAATGAAATGTAATCTGGCTAAAAGTAAGGTTATACATGTGAGAATCATGAAATTATTACATATTAAGAGCAAAAGAGACTAATAAAAAGGATTAAGGGATATCGGGGGGGATAAGACCAATGCCAGGAAGCTGCCACTAAAGCAGGAAGAACCAGCGGTGCACGAAAGAGGTGAAACACAACGTGGTGTTACCTGTATATAATGGATGTGTCAATCCTCACAAGGTGTATTATGCCACGTTTCACCACCAAGCATTGCCTTTAAGACTGATGTGATTACTTCCTTTGTGTCTAATGGAAAAAGACAAAACAAAACAGAGAAAGAAGGCAAATTGGACATAACTTCACACAAAACTCCCCAAAATGTCCCAGACACAATTGTTGTCCCCTCACCTTAATATTTGTGTTCTCCCTTTCTAATAAATCCCTGCAGTCAGTTGTGGCGCCCCACTGGTCAGGCGTCACAGTAGGGGTACTGCACCCATAAAGGAGTGTGCGGTTATCCCTGTCACAGTGGGATAACTGGCACTCCCACACACCCACCTGGGCAGATGGTGAGGGCCCATACCCTAGGGGGGAGTTAGGGGAGGAAGGAGGTAGAAAAACAGTGTTTTAGTTTGCACTGAGGAACTGAGGAGCATGGGAGCTCTGAGAGAGAGAAGGGGACTCTGAGAGAGGAGGCCTGGAGAGAGAGAACAGGCAGCCCAGACAGAAGGAGGGGACCCCCCGAACGTCCATACTCAGGCAGGGAACCCTGGTCCATTTACCGGAGTGCTGGTTCCGAAGACTGGGCACAGGGTGTTCAGCCCCTGAGCCGCAACACCGGAGGTCGCGAGTCCGTCTACTGGCCCAGACACCCTGTCAGAAAGGAAACCAGTCCCACCAGGATAACCCACCGGGGTCGAGATCCAGTACAGGAGAGAGGAGAGCGGGAAGCCGGGATACTCAGAAGGCACCCCAATAGGGCCTGATACTAAGCGGGCTGTTCATTCCACGGGAGACTCCAAGGGATCCTGCAGCCCACTGCGACTACCCGGCCGTCTTACCTTACTTAACAACGGTTGTCTTCTGTGAACTGTACCACCATCAGCATTGTTCCAGTAAAGTACCCGGGTAGAGTGACAGAGTCTCCGCGTGCACTGCAACTTACTTATCTCCATCATCAGCACTTCGATCACTATAGGTGCATCCCTGCCCGGAGGGCCAGCTCTACCTGCAGGGAGCTGTATCATCTCGGCTGCTGTACCATCGCCTTCCGGAGGTGTGAAGCGGCGCTGGTGCTACATCACCAGAATCTGCGGGTGGCGTCACAATAAACTTAAAAAACTTTTATTCTGATTCCACTACCCCTTTTTATTGACCACCAGGGCAACGGATCTGGGCATGCCACCAGTGACATCCCTACCGCAGTAGAGGGCCCATACACCCGAGTCCGCATACCCTGGGCTAGTCACAGTCGCCTCCTATAACCTCCACAACCTTCTTCTCCTGGAGTTCCTCCTTTTCTTTATAATCTGCTCCCGGTCTCTCGTCTTCTCCCAATTTTCAGATCTCCACAGGGGATCAATGGGATTTAGATCCGGACTCATTGCTGACACTTCAGATCTCTCCACAGGGGATCAATGGGATTTAGATCCGGACTCATTGCTGACACTTCAGATCTCTCCACAGGGGATCAATGGGATTTAGATCCGGACTCATTGCTGACACTTCAGATCTCTCCAGCGCTTTGTATCCTCCATTTCTGGGGCTTCTTGATGTTTGGGGTCATTGTCCTGCTGGAGACCCCTGACCTAGGACACCCCCAACCTTCTGACACTGAGCTCTACATTATCACCCAAAATCCTCTGGTACCTTCAGATTTTATGATGTCTTATACACATTCAATATATATCAATAAATGACGGCATCACCTGGACATGAAAAGGTGCTGGCAAAAAAATATACATGAATAAAGAGATTAATTGCCGCGACACTGATCATGGTGTAAATGAACAAGCATATGGCTATGTTTAAGGCTATGTACAGCTAAGGTGGTATATATGACTTTGAAACACAGTAAATGCTGCTATAGAATATAAGGAAAAAAAAGAGAGTCTTAGCTTCAACAATAGCTATTGGGGAAGAGCCCGGTAACTGCGACAAAGTGCTCTCTACCTACCGGGTCCTAACGCACTAGTGCTTCATGCGGTATGTAGTTGCTAGTTTGAGATTTTTATGTCTGTGAGTTGCAATTAAAACCTGCTGGTATAGTGTGTCTGTGGACTGGGGCTACAGCAAGATGGAGTCAGGTCACAGCCACTGGGCTGGGGGAGGGGAAAGGGAGCTCGTCAGAAAAATTATACTATATATATCAATAAATGACGGCATCACCTGGACATTTCCTTATATTCTATAGCAGCATTTACTGTGTTTCAAAGTCATATATACCACCTTAGGGTGGCTTCACATTAGCGTTTGTGTCTGCATGCTGATGGCATGCAGACACAAACGCTGTCAAAAGCAGGGACACTTTGATGTGTCCGCAGCAGATAATGTCCGCCTGCGGACACATCACTAGGGAGCCCGGCAGCCAATCGGCGCTGTCCGGGGGCGGGCCGGGGGCGGAGATCAGCGCCGGAGATCTCCGCCCCCCGGCCGCCGGTAAGCTCCGGGACTGTCGTCGGGGAGAACAGCTGATCTGAGAGCTGTTTGAATCTTCCCGCGCCGACACTGTGAGGAGATGTCGGCGCGGGAAGATTCAAACAGCTGTCACATCAGCTGTTTCTCCCCGCCGACATCGCTAGCAAATTACAGGCGGCGGGGAGGAGGAGATCAGCAGAGGCAGAGCTGATCTCCCGGTGGCCGTCGGTGAGCTCCTGTGACATCACCGGCGGCCACCCGGAGATTTTTCAATGGGTCCGCAGCGTTCTCCCGCGCTGTCAAGCGCTGAACACTGCGGACCCATTGACGGCAATGCATTTTTTGTACGCTTGGGGACGCTTGCTGATCTTCCAAGATCCCCAAACGCACAAAAAATGCAACATGCTGCGTCCCGGGTGCGGATGCTGGACACCGGAAGGAGCAGATATCGTCCGCATCCGCACCCGAACGCAGCAAACGCAGGCACCATGCGTTCCTATGTTAAACATAGGAACGCAGTGCGCATGCGTTTGAATGCGTATGGGAACGCAGCATACGCTGCGGCGCCAAACGCTAATGTGAAGGCACCCTTAGCTGTACATAGCCTTAAACATAGCCATATGCTTGTTCATTTACACCATGATCAGTGTCGCGGCAATTATACACATTCAAGACCCCCAGTGCCAGAGGCAGCAAAAAAACCAAAACATTTCTGACCTCCCCCATATGTGACTGTAGGTCCTGTGCTCTTTTCTCTGCTCTCCCCCATATGTGATTGTAGGTCCTGTGCTCTTTTCTCTGACCTCCCCCATATGTGACTGTAGGTCCTGTGCTCTTTTCTCTGCTCCCCCCCCCATATGTGACTTTAGGTTCTGTATTCTTTTCTCTGACCTCCCCATATGTGACTGTAGGTCCTGTGCTCTTTTCTCTGCTCTCCCCCATATGTGATTGTAGGTCCTGTGCTCTTTTCTCTGACCTCCCCCATATGTGACTGTAGGTACTGTGCTCTTTTCTCTGCTCTCCCCCATATGTGATTGTAGGTCCTGTGCTCTTTTCTCTGACCTCCCCCATATGTGACTGTAGGTCCTGTGCTCTTTTCTCTGCTCCCCCCCCCCATATGTGACTTTAGGTTCTGTATTCTTTTCTCTGACCTCCCCATATGTGACTGTAGGTCCTGTGCTCTTTTCTCTGACCTTCCCCATATGTGACTGTAGGTACTGTGCTCTTTTCTCTGCTCTCCCCCATATGTGACTGTAGGTCCTGTGCTCTTTTCTCTGACCTCCCCCATATGTGACTGTAGGTACTGTGCTCTTTTCTCTGCTCTCCCCCCCCATATGTGACTTTAGGTTCTGTATTCTTTTCTCTGACCTCCCCATATGTGACTGTAGGCCCTGTGCTCTTTTCTCTGACCTCCCCCATATGTGACTGTAGGTCCTGTGCTCTTTTCTCTGACCTCCCCCATATGTGACTGTAGGTCATGTGTTCTTTTTTCTGCCCTCCTCCATATGTGACTTCAGGTCCTGTGTTCTTTTCTCTGACCTCCCCCATATGTGACTGCAGGTCCTGTGCTCTTTTCTCTGTTCTCCCCCATATGTGACTGTAGGTCCTGTGCATTTTTTCTCTGCACTCCCCCATATGTGACTGTAGGTCCTGCACTCTTTTCTCTGCCCTCCCCCAAGTGTGACTGTAGGTCCTGTGCTCTTTTCTCTGCCCTCCCCCATATGTGACTGTAGGTTCTGTGCTCTTTTCTCTGACCTCCCCATATGTGACTGTAGGTCCTGTGCTCTTTTCTCTGACCTCCCCCATATGTGACTATAGGCAGGGGCTGGCTGGAGCCTCCATCCCCGGGTGGCAGATTTGCCCTGCCGGCCCTGACTTGAGAAGCGGGGGGGGGGGGGGGGGGGGGGGGCAAAGCGACGCCCGCGGCCGGGCCCGTTTCTGTAGGGGGCGGCCCTAGATGTGGACTATACCACCAGCCCAGGGGGCACTTGCCCCCTGCCACCTGGGCCAGCCCGCCCCTGACTATAGGTCCTGTGCTCATTTCTCTGACCTCCCCCATATGTGACTGTAGGTCCTGTGCTCTTTTCTCTGCTCTCCCACATGTGACTGTAGGTCCTGTGCTCTTTCATCTGACCTTCCCATATGTGACTGTAGGTCCTGTGCTCTTTTCTCTGTTCTCCCCCATATGTGACTGTAGGACCTGTGCTCTTTTCTCTGACATCCCCCATATGTGACTGTAGGTCCTGTGCTCTTTTCTCTGCTCTCCCCCATTTGTGACTGTAGGTCCTGCGCTCTTTTCTCTGCCCTCCCCCATGTGTGACTGTAGGTCCTGTGCTCTTTTCTCTGCTCTCCCCCATATGTGACTGTAGGTTCTGTGCTCTTTTCTCTGACCTCCCCATATGTGACTGTAGGTCCTGTGCTCTTTTCTCTGACCCTCCCCCATATGTGACTGTAGGTCCTGTGCTCTTTTCTCTGACCTCCATCATATGTGACTGTAGGTCATGTGCTCACTTCTCTGGCTTCCCCCATATGTGACTGTAGATCCTGTGCTATTTTCTCTGACCTCCCCCACATGTGACTGTAGGTCCTGTGTTATTTTTTCTGATCTCCCCCATATGTGACTGTAGGTCCTGTGCTCTTTTCTCTGCCCTCCCCCATATGTGACTGTAGGTCCTGTGCTCTTCTCTCTGCCCTCCCCCATATGTGACTGTAGGTCCTGTGCACATTTCCCTGTTCTCCCTCATATGTGACTGTAGGTCCTGTGCTCTTTTCTCTGACCTCCCCTATATGTGACTGTAGATTTTGTGCTCTTTTCTCTAACCTTCCCCATATGTGACTGCAGGTCCTATGCTCTTTTCTCTGACCCCTACCCCATATGTGACTTGTATGTAGGTACTGTTCTCTTTTCTCTGACCTCCCCCATATGTGACTGTAGATACCTGTGCTCTTTTCTCTAACCTTCCCCATATGTGACTGTAGGTCCTGTGCTCTTCTCTCTGACCTCCCCCATATGTGACTGTAGGTCCTGTGCTCTTTTCTCTGACCTCCCCATATGTGACTGTAGGTCATGTACTCTTTTCTCTGACCTCCCCATATGTGACTGTAGGTCCTGTGCTCTTTTCTCTGACCTCCCCCATATGTGACTGTAGGTCCTGTGCTCTTTTCTCTGACCCTCCCCCATATGTGACTGTAGGTCCTGTGCTCTTTTCTCTGACCTCCATCATATGTGACTGTAGGTCATGTGCTCACTTCTCTGGCTTCCCCCATATGTGACTGTAGATCCTGTGCTATTTTCTCTGACCTCCCCCACATGTGACGGTAGGTCCTGTGTTATTTTTTCTGATCTCCCCCATATGTGACTGTAGGTGCTGTGCTCTTTTCTCTGCCCTCCCCCATATGTGACTGTAGGTCCTGTGCACATTTCCCTGTTCTCCCTCATATGTGACTGTAGGTCCTGTGCTCTTTTCTCTGCCCTCCCCTATATGTGACTGTAGATTCTGTGCTCTTTTCTCTAACCTTCCCCATATGTGACTGCAGGTCCTATGCTCTTTTCTCTGACCCCTACCCCATATGTGACTTGTATGTAGGTACTGTTCTCTTTTCTCTGACCTCCCTCATATGTGACTGTAGGTCCTGTGTTATTTTTTTCTGACCTCCCTCATATGTGACTGTAGGTCCTGTGCTCTTTTCTCTGATATCACCATATGTGACTGTAGATCCTGTGCTCTTCTCTGATGTCCCCCATATGTGACTGTAGGTCCTGTGCTCTTTGATGTCCCCCATATGTGACTGTAGGTCCTGTGCTCTTTTCTGATGTCCCCCATATGTGACTGTAGGTCCTGTGCTCTTTTCTGATGTCCCCCATATGTGACTGTAGGTCCTGTGCTCTTCTCTGATGTCCCCCATATGTGACTGTAGGTCCTGTGTTCTTTTCTTTGTAGGCTTCATTCTGTTTTTGGTAAACAGTAGAATGATGTGCTTTACCATAATGCTCTATCTTGTCTCATCTGTTCACACAACGCTTTCCCAGAAGGATTTTACTTACTCAATTACACTTTGGCTTTTTTCTGTCTCTGTGTCAGCAGTGGCTCCTCCTGGGTCTCCTCAATAGCATTTCAGGTCTTTCTTCTCCTTTTTATCTGGTTTCAGGTGTGATTTTGATATTGCCCGCACCTGTTACTTGTTACAGGTGAGTGTGAATGAGCATCACAGGCTGGAGACAAAGTTGTTTACCCACAATTTTGGAAAGGTGCCAGCAGTTTTATCTGGCCCATTTTTGGAGTTTTGTGGGAAATTATGTCTAATTTGCCTTTTTTTCTCGTTTTTTTTGTGTTGTTCCCATAGACAAAAAGGAAAGAAATGTGTGTATAACAAAATATGTATAATACAATAATTTTCTGGGAGAAATACTTTACTTTCTGCAACAATTTCCAGGGTGCCAACACTTTCGGCCATGACTGTAAGTATATTAATGACCAACAATTGGAATATTGGAGCAAATCTCAGAGCTGGGACTCCCACCGATTGCCTGCAATGGGGACTTGCAAGATTAAGAAGATCGGCGCTCCATTGAACTCCTCCCGGCCTTGATCTTGTTGGTCGCGCATGCACCCCCCTGCTGCTCCTTTGACAACCTATTGAATAATCAATGAATGAATGGAGCAGCAGGACACATGAGCAAACAGACGCTCCATTCAACGCTTCAGGGGAGAGCTCTGGTGGAGGTATGAGGGGTGGGATTCACAGCAATCTGACAATTATCACCTATCAGAATGTGGACATGAGTTATAACACTATTTCTGCCCATTATATAATATGTATCTGGCATTTTAACTAGTTTTCCCCTCTGCAAGTTCTATCTTTACTATTCAGTTGTCTCTAAGCTGGTGGTGGAGGCTAGCTCCTACAATGTCTCACATACACAACACACACAAACATGAGGGATTCCTGCTTTCTTATCATTTTGCAGCAGATGTTCAAAATCAGCAGCAGCATGGAGGATGCTATACTGAACAGTGTAGCTGTGAATCCAGCACTGGAAATAAACAATTAGTAAGAAAGCAACAGCACAATGGAGGGTATTTTACAGCAATACTGAGCAGTGGAGCTTAGTGGTCTGATAAATAATTACATGAAAGCAGAAGCAACATGGAAGATATTATATAGAAGAATTGATCAGTGCAGCTGTGAATCCAGCACTGGAGTGAAATAAACACTTATTAGAAAGCAACAGCACAATTGAGGGTACTATACAGCTGTACTGAGCAGTGAAGCTTACTGCTGAGATAAATTATTACATGAAAGAAGTAGCAACATGGAAGATATTATATAGACGTATTGAGCAGTGCAGCTGTAAATTCAGCACTGAAGTGAGTTTGAACTATAAAGCAGCAGTATAGTAGAGGGTATTATTCATCAGTACTGAGCGGTGCAATTTTATGGTGACATAAACAATTGTAAGAAAACAGCGTGGGTAATGTTTTACTGAAGTATTTAACAGTGCAGCTGTGAATCCAGCACTGGAGTAATATAAAACTAAAATCTTATAGTGAAGTATTTAGCAGTGCAGCTGCGAAAGCAGCACTGGAGTAAGATAAAACTAAAAAGCAGCAGTATGGAGGGTATTATTCAGCAGTACTGAGCAGTGCAGATGTTTATGCAACACTGCTGTTAGCTAATACATGGGAGACATTATTCGTCATCACCCAACCATGTAGCTGTGAATCCAGCACTTGGAGAGATAAACACTTTCTAGAAAACAGCAGCGTGGCTCTGTGTTAGTTTTTCTAATTCTGTCCCTTCTTCATCTTCTCGCCTGTCTATTAGTAGACTTTAAATGGAACCTCTCATGTCCCCAAATACTATGAACCTGCAGGTTAACTGCGTTAGAGTGCTATCTGGCCGCCATACTGAAAGCCGGCTACCAGAAGAAAATGAACTTTATTTCCTCCAGGAGCCGCCAGCTTTCAGTCATAGTGGCGCACCCGGAGTGGCTACAATTACAGTGAGAGCTGGCTCTAAGTGCAGACCACCACAATGGTTGACAATACCCTGTGAGCTGTAACTCAAAGTGCCAGGGAGCGCCTACATGATAATTCTGTTAGTGATGACTGTGGGCACTCTATGACTGAAAGCTGGCAGCTCCCTGGAGGAAAAGAAGTTTATTTTTTCCCATTAGCTTCTCTTTCAGTGCAACGAGGTGCAGCATTGTAGCACTGTTTACCTGGAGATCAACCCTGTGTCTGCAGGTTTCATAGCATTTGGGGACTTGACAAGTTCCCTTTAACAGGCAGCTGTAACCTGATTCCTCAGTGAGATGGAAATCCATCTTGATTTTGGATTTTAGCAGGGAAGAAGATTTCTCTTATAACATATATTACAAAGTTTCTTATATTTGCCTCTTATTATTGATTTAGTCAGAGTTCCTGGTCACAGCAGTGACTGTTGTAATAGAGCGGAGATATAGGACCCCCAGACGGTGGAGCCCTGCAGTCCATGTCCTGATAGCCTCTTGGGATCACACTCCCTTCTCTGTACATTATATGGACCGCTCATCGATTTCACAGATGCTGTGAGCGAGGACTCGCTGGCGGCTTTCCTGATAATAATGGGTTGTGGGGGGACATATGATCCATGATGAGGATGAGGATATGTCCTCCTCTGACATCAGATATTGTAGAAAGCCCCTGTGTCAGCAGGAGATGCCCAGGAAAGAAAGCAGAGGGCCTGAAAATGTGGAAAGCACAAGCAAATAATTAGAAAAATTGCAGAATGTTCAAATTAGATGAAAAATGGTGGAATATTCAGATTAGATGAAGAATTGTGGAATGTTCAGATTAGATGAAAAACTGTGGAATATTCAGATTAGATGAAGAATTGTGGAATGTTCAAATTAGATGAAGAATTGTGGAATATTCAGATTAGATGAAGAATTGTGGAATGTTCAGATTAGATGAAGAATTGTAGAATGTTCAGATTAGATGAAGAATTGTGGAATGTTCAGATTAGATGAAGAATTGTGGAATGTTCAGATTAGATGAAGAATTGTGGAATGTTCAGATTAGATGAAGAATTGTGGAATGTTCAGATTAGATGAAAAACTGTGGAATGTTCAGATTAGATGAAGAATTGTGGAATGTTCAGATTAGATGAAAAACTGCAGAATATTCAGAATAGATGAAGAATTGTGGAATGTTCAGATTAGATGAAAAACTGCAGAATATTCAGAATAGATGAAGAACTGTGGAATGTTCAGATTAGATGAAAAACTGCAGAATATTCAGAATAGATGAAAAACTGCGGAATGTTCAGATTAGATGAAAAACTGCGGAATGTTCAGATTAGATGAAAAACTGCAGAATATTCAGAATAGATGAAAATTGTGGAATGTTCAGATTAGATGAAAAACTGTAAAATGTTCGGATTAGATGAAAAACTACAGAATGTTCAGATTAGATGAAAAACTGTGGAATGTTCAGATTAGATGAAAAACTGTAGAATGTTCAGATTAGATGAAAAACTGCGGAATGTTCAGATTAGATGAAAAACTGCGGAATATTCAGATTAGATGAAGAATTGTGGAATGTTCAGATTAGATGAATTGTGGAATGTTCAGATTAGATGAAGAATTGTGGAATGTTCAGATTAGATGAAAAACTGCAGAATATTCAGAATAGATGAAGAATTGTGGAATGTTCAGATTAGATGAAAAACTGCAGAATGTTCAGATTAGATGAAGACTTGTGGAATGTTCAGATTAGATGAAGAATTGTGGAATGTTCAGATTAGATGAATTATGGAATGTCCAGATTAGATGAAGAATTGTGGAATGTTCAGATTAGATGAAAAACTGTAAAATGTTCGGATTAGATGAAAAACTACAGAATGTTCAGATTAGATGAAAAACTGTAGAATGTTCAGATTAGATGAAAAACTGCGGAATGTTCAGATTAGATGAAAAACTGCGGAATATTCAGATTAGATGAAGAATTGTGGAATGTTCAGATTAGATGAATTGTGGAATGTTCAGATTAGATGAAGAATTGTGGAATGTTCAGATTAGATGAAAAACTGCAGAATATTCAGAATAGATGAAGAATTGTGGAATGTTCAGATTAGATGAAAAACTGCAGAATGTTCAGATTAGATGAAGAATTGTGGAATGTTCAGATTAGATGAAGAATTGTGGAATGTTCAGATTAGATGAATTATGGAATGTCCAGATTAGATGAAGAATTGTGGAATGTTCAGATTAGATGAAAAACTGTAAAATGTTCGGATTAGATGAAAAACTACAGAATGTTCAGATTAGATGAAAAACTGTGGAATGTTCAGATTAGATGAAAAACTGTAGAATGTTCAGATTAGATGAAAAACTGCGGAATGTTCAGATTAGATGAAAAACTGCGGAATATTCAGATTAGATGAAAAACTGCGGAATATTCAGATTAGATGAAAAACTGCGGAATATTCAGATTAGATGAAGAATTGTGGAATGTTCAGATTAGATGAAGAATTGTGGAATGTTCAGATTAGATGAAAAACTGCAGAATGTTCAGATTAGATGAAGAATTGTGGAATGTTCAGATTAGATGAAGAATTGTGGAATGTTCAGATTAGATGAAAAACTGCAGAATATTCAGAATAGATGAAGAATTGTGGAATGTTCAGATTAGATGAAAAACTGCAGAATGTTCAGATTAGATGAAGAATTGTGGAATGTTCAGATTAGATGAAGAATTGTGGAATGTTCAGATTAGATGAATTATGGAATGTCCAGATTAGATGAAGAATTGTGGAATGTTCAGATTAGATGAAAAACTGTAAAATGTTCGGATTAGATGAAAAACTACAGAATGTTCAGATTAGATGAAAAACTGTGGAATGTTCAGATTAGATGAAGAATTGGGGAATGTTCAGATTAGATGAAAAACTGCGGAATGTTCAGATTAGATGAAGAATTGTGGAATGTTCAGATTAGATGAAAAACTGTAGAATGTTCAGATTAGATGAAAAACTACAGAATGTTCAGATTAGATGAAAAACTGTAAAATGTTCGGATTAGATGAAAAACTACAGAATGTTCAGATTAGATGAAAAACTGTGGAATGTTCAGATTAGATGAAAAACTGTAGAATGTTCAGATTAGATGAAAAACTGCGGAATGTTCAGATTAGATGAAAAACTGCAGAATATTCAGATTAGATGAAAACTGCGGAATATTCAGATTAGATGAAGAATTGTGGAATGTTCAGATTAGATGAAGAATTATGGAATGTTCAGATTAGATGAAAAACTGCGGAATGTTCAGATTAGATGAAGAATTGTGGAATGTTCAGATTAGATGAAGAATTGTGGAATGTTCAGATTAGATGAAGAATTGTGGAATGTTCAGATTAGATGAAGAATTGTGGAATGTCCAGATTAGACAATGAATCCTAGGACATGTCTGGTGTTTTCGCTCCCAGACCCCGGATTTATCAAGAGCCTTGTTGTTCCTCTGCTATCATCTCACAAGGTCACTGACATCCCAGACTGCTGCACAATGCCCAGCACATCTCCCCACCCTGCCTCACTATGGGCCTCTCAGGACATTAACATTAAGGAGATTATCCCCACCATTAACCTTTTCTATGCTAAGGAAGTCATTTACCATTTACCATACCTTTAGCACATCAATAATCTGCACACAATCAGGAGAGTGGAGGGAGCAGCTTTATCTGCACATTTCCTGTGAACATGCAGATGATTACTGTATTCAAGAGCAAATACAGGACACTGAGAGGCCTGAAGATAGAGATCAGGGATTAAGTGCAGGAACCAATATTTAAATGGTTGAGAGATACTGAACACAGGGTCATTATCCTGTACCCCCCAGTGTCATTATCCTGTACCCCCAGGGTCATTATCCTGTACCCCCCAGTGTCATTATCCTGTACCCCCCAGTGTCATTATCCTGTACCCCCCAGTGTCATTATCCTGTACCCCCAGTGTCATTATCCTGTACCCCCCAGTGTCATTATCCTGTACCCCCAGGGTCATTATCCTGTACCCCCCAGTGTCATTATCCTGTACCCCCAGTGTCATTATCCTGTACCCCCAGGTCATTATCCTGTACCCCCCAGTGTCATTATCCTGTACCCCCAGTGTCATTATCCTGTAACCCCCAGTGTCATTATCCTGTACCCCCCAGTGTCATTATCCTGTACCCCCCAGTGTCATTATCCTGTACCCCCAGTGTTCATTACCCTGTACCCCCCAGTGTCATTATCCTGTACCCCAGTGTCATTATCCTGTACCCCAGTGTCATATTATCCCTGTACCCCCCAGTGTCATTATCCTGTACCCCCAGTGTCATTTACCGTGTCCTGTACCCCCAGTGTCATTATCCTGTACCCCCAGTGTCATTATCCTGTACCCCAGTGTCATTATCCTGTACCCCAGTGTCATTATCCGACCCCTGTACCCCCCTGTCCCAGTGTCATTATCCTGTACCCCAGTGTCATTATCCTGTACCCCCAGTGTCATTATCCTGTACCCCCAGTGTCATTATCCTGTACCCCGCAGTGTCATTATCCTGTACCCCCAGTGTCATTATCCTGTACCCCCAGTGTCATTATCCTGTACCCCCAGTGTCATTATCCTGTACCCCCAGTGTCATTATCCTGTACCCCCAGTGTCATTATCCTGTACCCCCAGTGTCATGATCCTGTATCCATTCATACCTGTACCCCCAGTGTCATTATCTGTACCCAGTTCATTATCCTGTACCCCAGTGTCATTATCCTGTATCCCCAGTGTCATTATCCTGTACCAGCCAGTGTCATTATCCTGTACCCCAGTGTCATTATCCTGTACCCCCAGTGTCATTATCCTGTACCCCCAGTGTCATTATCCTGTACCCCCAGTGTCATATTATCCTGTACCCCAGTGTCATTATCCTGTACCCCCAGTGTCATTATCCTGTACCCCCAGTAGTCATTATCCTGTACCACCTGTCAGTGTCATTATCCTGTACCTCCAGTGTCATTATCCTGTACCCCAGTGTCATTATCCTGTACCCCCAGTGTCATTATTACCTGTACCCCCATGTGTCATTATCCTGTACCCCAGTGTCATTATCCTGTACCCCCAGTGTCATTATCCTGTACCCCCAGTGTCATTATCCTGTACCCCAGTGTCAGTTCTTATCCTGTACCACCATGCAGTGTCATTATCTGTACCCCCAGTGTCATTATCCTGTACCTCCAGTGTCATTATCCTGTACCTCCAGTGTCATTATCCTGTACCTCCAGTGTCATTATCTGTACCCCCAGTGTCATTATCCTGTACCCCCAGTGTCATTATCCTGTACCCCCAGTGTCATTATCCTGTACCCCCAGTGTCATTATCCTGTACCCCAGTGTCATTATCCTGTACCCCAGTGTCATTATCCTGTACCCCCAGTGTCATTATCCTGTACCCCAGTGTCATTATCCTGTACCCCAGTGTCATTATCCTGTACCCCAGTGTCATTTCCTGTACCCCCAGTGCATCTGTCCCGTGTCATTATCCTGTACCCCAGTGTCATTATCCTGTACCCCAGTGTCATTATCCTGTACCCCAGTGTCATTATCCTGTACCCCCAGTGTCATTTCCTGTACCCAGTGTCATTTATCTGTACCCAGTGTCATTATCCTGTACCCCAGTGTCATTATCTGTACCCCAGTGTATTATCTGTACCCCAGTGTCATTATCCTGTACCCCAGTGTCATTTCTGTACCCCAGTGTCATTATCCTGTACCCGTGTATTCTGTCCAGTGTCATTATCCTGTACCCCAGTGTCATTTATCCTGTACCCTCAGTGTCATTGTCCTGTACCCCAGTGTCATTATCCTGTACCCCCAGTGTCATTATCCTGTACCCCAGTGTCATTATCCTGTACCCCAGTGTCATTATCTGTACCCAGTGTCATTTTTCTGTACCCCAGTGTCATTATCCTGTACCCCAGTGTCATTATCCTGTACCTCCAGTGTCATTTCCTGTACCCCAGTGTCAGTCTTATCCTGTACTCCCAGTGTCATTATCCTGTACCCCAGTGTCATTATCCTGTACCCCCAGTGTCATTATCCTGTACCCCAGTGTCATTATCCTGTACCCCAGTGTCATTATCCTGTACCCCAGTGTCATTATCCTGTACCCCAGTGTCATTATCCTGTACCCCAGTGTCATTATCCTGTACCCCAGTGTCATTATCCTGTACCCCCAGTGTCATTATCCTGTACCCCAGTGTCATTATCCTGTACCCCAGTGTCATTGTCTGTACCCTGTTCAGTGTCATTATCCTGTACCCCAGTGTCATTATCCTGTACCCCAGTGTCATTATCCTGTACCCCCAGTGTCATTATCCTGTACCCCAGTGTCATTATCCTGTACCCCCAGTGTCATTATCTGTACCCCCAGTGTCATTATCCTGTACCCCCAGTGTCATTATCCTGTACCCCCAGTGTCATTATCTGTACCCCTCTATGTCCATATCCTGTACCCCCAGTGTCATTATCCTGTACCCCCAGTGTCATTATCCTGTACCCCAGTGTCATTATCCTGTACCCCCAGTGTCATTATCCTGTACCCCTAGTGTCATTATCTATCCTCGCATTTAGCCCAGTGTCATTATCCTGTACCCCGCAATGTCCAGTGTCATTATCCTGTACCCCAGTGTCATTATCCTGTACCCCAGTGTCATGCATTATCCTGTACCCCAGTGTCATTATCCTGTACCCCAGTGTCATTATCCTGTACCCCAGTGTCATTATCCTGTACCCCAGTGTCATTATCCTGTACCCCAGTGTCATTATCCTGTACCCCTAGTGTCATTATCCTGTACCCCCAGTGTCGTCATTATCCTGTACCCAGTGTCATATCTTCATCTGTACCCCAGTGTCATTATCCTGTACCTCAGTGTCATTATCCTGTACCCCAGTGTCATTATCCTGTACCCTCCAGTGTCATTATCCTGTACCCCCAGTGTCATTATCCTGTACCCCAGTGTCATTATCCTGTACCCCCAGTGTCAGTGTCATTATCCTGTAACCCAGTGCCATTATCCTGTACCCCAGTGTCATTGTCCTGTACCCCAGTGTCATTATCCTGTACCCCAGTGTCATTATCCTGTACCCCCAGTGTCAGTGTCATTATCCTGTACCCCCAGTGTCATTATCCTGTACCTCCAGTGTCATTATCCTGTACTCCCAGTGTCATTATTCTGTACCCCAGTGTCATTATTCTGTACCTCCAGTGTCATTATCCTGTACCCCCAGTGTCATTATCCTGTACCTCCAGTGTCATTATCCTGTAACCCAGTGTCATTATCCTGTACCCCCAGTGTCATTATCCTGTACCCCAGTGTCATTATCCTGTACGCCAGTGTCATTATCCTGTACCCCCAGTGTCATTATCCTGTACCCCCAGTGTCATTATCCTGTACCCCAGTGTCATTATCCTGTACTCCCAGTGTCATTATTCTGTACCCCAGTGTCATTATCCTGTACTCCCAGTGTCATTATCCTGTACCCCAGTGTCATTATCCTGTACTCCCAGTGTCATTATTCTGTACCCCCAGTGTCATTATCCTGTACCCCCAGTGTCATTATCCTGTACCCCAGTGTCATTATCCTGTACCCCCAGTGTCATTATCCTGTACCCCCAGTGTCTTTATCCTCTACCTCCAGTGTCATTATCCTGTACCCCAGTGTCATTATCCTGTACCCCAGTGTCATTATCCTGTACCCCAGTATCATTATCCTGTACCCCAGTGTCATTATCCTGTACCCCAGTGTCATTATCCTGTACCCTCAGTGTCATCATCATGTACCCCAGTGTCTTTATCATGTACCCCAGTGTCATTGTCCTGTACCCCAGTGTCATTATCCTGTACCCCCAGTGTCATTATCCTGTACCCCCAGTGTCATTATCCTGTACCCCAGTGTCATTATCCTGTACCCCCAGTGTCATTATCCTGTACCCCAGTGTCATTATCCTGTACCCCAGTGTCATTATCCTGTACCCCCAGTGTCAGTGTCATTATCCTGTACCCCAGTGTCATTATCCTGTACCCCAGTGTCATTATCCTGTACCCCCAGTGTCAGTGTCATTATCCTGTACCCCAGTGTCATTATCCTGTACCCCCCAGTGTCATTATCCTGTACCCCCAGTGTCATTATCCTGAACCCCAGTGTCATTATCCTGTACCCCAGTGTCAGTGTCATTATCCGGTACCCCCCCAGTGTCATTATCCTGAACCCCAGTGTCATTATCCTGTACCCCCAGTGTCATTATCCTGTACCCCAGTGTCATTATCCTGTACCCCAGTGTCATTATCCTGTACCCCAGTGTCATTATCCTGTGCCCCCAGTGTCATTATCCTGTACCCCCAGTGTCATTATCCTGTACCCCCAGTGTTATTATCCTGTATCCCCAGTGTCATTATCCTGTACCCCAGTGTCATTATCCTGTACCCCCCAGTGTCATTATCCTGTACCCCAGTGTCATTATCCTGTACCCCCAGTGTCATTATCCTGTACCCCAGTGTCATTATCCTGTACCCCCAGTGTCATTATCCTGTACCCCCAGTGTCATTATCCTGTACCCCCAGTGTTATTATCCTGTATCCCCAGTGTCATTATCCTGTACAGCCAGTGTCATTATCCTGTACCCCAGTGTCATTATCCTGTACCCCCAGTGTCATTATCCCGTACCCCAGTGTCAGTGTATCACTTCCCTTTGTTCCACCTCTGTGTGTCAGTTACCAGCAGAGTCATATACAGCAATCAGGGATATATCCCACCATGCAATGATTTCCTTCCTTCTGCCGTTCACATCTTGAAGACTCAGGTCTACAATGCTGCGACTCTCGGCCGTCATACAAGATGAAAATGTGGGGGGCGTCTCCCCTAAAATCCTTATTACTTTATTAGATGAAATCATAACATATGAAAGCCCTCTTATAGCCGAGGTGGAGTCTTATTCTGAAGAGTCAGTGTAGGACAGCTCCTCCGCTATCGGGGGGCTTTCATATCTTATGATTTCATCTAATAAAGTAATAAGGATTTTAGGGGAGACGCCCCCCACGTTTTCTTCTTGTACCAATAGAGATAGCTGTCAGTGACTTGTAGGACCGCCCACTGGACTCCCAAACCAAGAATGAGCAAGGATTAAACCAGAACAAAGACAAGGTATAGTGAATATTTACAACCCTAAACATCACTGTGTTCAGCTCCTTTATAACATATTTCCTGCATATTCAATGTGACGCCTTCCCTTTCAGCCTAGTTACAATGTCTATTGAAGCCTGAAGGCATCTGAAATAAGGAAAGATACTGCTCCATCCACCATGCTTTACACTGCAGATCTATCCTGCAATGTCTATGATCCCCCTAAAGAAATTAAAATATTAACATGCGAATATTATTGTAATTTTGCTTCCATCCAGAATCCACAGAAGTCAATTAAATCGATATATACGGTTTATGGCTCTGTGCACATGCTGCTCTGCGGTGCAGACATTTTCCACACCAAATCTGCATCCGATGGCAGAAAAACTCACCAAAATCTGCCGTGTGGTCTAACACATGACAATGCGTTATTGCATGTGGAAAGAGAGAGAGAAAGAGAGAGGGAAAGAGAGGAGAGAAAGGGGAGAAACTGAGTAAGTGGAGAGAGATAGAGACAGAGGAGAGAAAGAAAGAGAGAGGAGCGAGAGTAAGAGAGAAAGAGAGGAGAGATAAAGAAAGAGAGCAGGACAGAGAGAGAAAGGGAGAGGGAGGGAGAGAGAGAGAGGAGAGAAAGAGAGGAGAGATAAAGAAAGAGAGCGAGACAGAGAGAGCGAGGGAGAGAGAAAAGGGGGAGACAGAAAGAGAGAGGGAGGGAGAGAAAGGGAAGAAACTGGGTAAATGGAGAGAGAGAATAAAAGAGAAAGAGAGGTTAGAGAGAGAAATAAAGAGCAGGACAGAGAGAGAGGGAGAGAGAAAGAGAGAGGGAGAGTGAGAGAGAGAAAGGGAAGAAACTGAGTAACTGGAGAGTGAGTGAGAGAGAGAGAGAGGAGAGGAGAGAAAGAAAGAGCAGGACAGAGAGAAAGAGAGAGGGAGAGAGAAGAGAGAGAAATGGAAGAAACTGAGTAACTGGAGAGAGAGAGAGAGATAGAGAGTAAGTGAGAGAGAGAGGAGAGAGAAAGAAAGAGCAGGACCGAGAGAACGAGAGAAAGCAGAGAAAGGGAGAGAAAGCAGTGAGTGGGACAGAGAGAAAGAATGAACGAGAGAGAAAGGAGAGCGAGAGAGAGAGAGAGAAAGGGAGAGAGAGGCAGAGAGAGAAAGAGAAAAGGAGAGAGAGGCAGAGAGAGGGAGAGAAAGGGAAGAAACTGATTAATAACTACAGAGAAAGAGAGAGAGGAAGAGAGATGGGGAAAAAGAGAGAGACAGAGAGGAAGAGAGAGTGAAATAGAGAAAGAGAGAGAAATAGTAGTGAGAGAGAGAAAGAAAGAGAGAAAGGAAGGAACAGAAAGAGAGAAATAGAAAAAAGAGAGAAACAGGGAGAAAAAGAGAGAGAAAGACAAAGAGGCAGACCATTTGAGAATAAACACAATAAACACATTCTGTGAACACATCGGTTTCTGCGGCGTTTCTTGATGATTACATTGGGGCCAATGGAGGATGAACGCTGCAGTAAACGCTGCCATATGTGACACACCGCTGCTGGAAGAGAAATCAGCGCGGCCCCAGGACTTGTGACCTGTCAGACACCGCGCGGCCTCAGGATAGACAGGCAGAGGATTGTCACAACCACGCACAGGCGCAGGCCTGATGTCGCCATTGTGACCCGTTATCTCTGGTTCATTTCAAAAATAAAATAAATGAAAGCAGTGATGTAACTTGAAGCTCATGGGCCCGATGTGAAAGCTCCAGAGGGGCCCCCAATGATTGCAAATCTTTAATAGCATTAGTCTTTTTCTATAGGACAAAGATACTTTTGGGGCCCCCAGGCTCCAGGGCCCCGGGTGCGATTATAACCCCTGCACCTGTTGTAGTTACACCCCTGAATAGAAGGTTGTAAACTCTTAGACGGAGGGTCCGTAATATCTGGAGAACGAGTTACACTAACACTGACAAATGTCCCTGTAAACACCAAGGATTCCTTATAGGAAAAGTTGCAAACAGCCATTAAGAATCCGCGATTGTGGTGATTGTATGGACGTTATCGCAGGTAAATACACACAGGTGTGTGCACTCAGTGACCGCCAATCACACACCAGTTCTGCCCAGACTGACCTGGCTTTATGGTGTCTGGCCGTACATTAACCTTTATTGGGGTCTGTGGGGTCAGAGTTTGGGGACAGGTGTGTTGTGGTTTCACAGGTATTGTGTTCTCACAATACCTCAAGGTAACACAGTGTTTATATCCATTGTGTGCGCTCCACCCCGACCAACACAGGCGATCAATGACCGCCATAAAGGGGCACGACCCCAACCGCGGCCATACACCGAGATCCTGGAGGGAAACCTTCTCAATTAGAAGCATCTCAATGAATGAGAATACAATGCAAAAGTTCACTTATTTCAGTAATTCAATACAGAAAGTGACACACAGATATTATATAGAGTCATTACACACAGAGGGATCTATGTCATGTGTTTATTTCTGTTAATATTGATGATTAATGAAAACCCAAAGTTCATTATATCAGAAAATTAAAGTAGGGAGGATAAAGGTTTAAGCACCACGCTGCCGTATTTCACGAGACATCAAAGGGTGAATATAATATTGATTTATTAGTCAACTTGTTTCAGGGATCGCTGTAAGCCATAATCATCAACATTAACATAAATAAACACATGAAATAGATTCCTCTGTGTGTAATGACTCTATATAATAGATGTGTGTCACTTTATGGATTGAATTACTGAAATAAATTAATTTTTTGAAGCTATTCTACTTCATTGAGATGCAGCTAAAAGGGGAAATTATTACCCCCTTATATACAAACTTGTAAAGTCAAATGATTACAACCTCTGCAGCTCACGCCTCCACCCCATTGTAGTCATAGGATGTGCATGACACACGCTCAGGTCAACTGTCGACATGCATACAAGTCTAGTCATGGCTGCCTGATGTCCTAACTCCTAACAGCAAGTATTGTTCTGTAAGTGTTCATTTATCTGATGTAATGTCAATAAGCAAAAACTACCATGTGCAAGAATATAACTACTATAATACTGCTCCTATGTACAAGAATATAACTACTATAATACTGCTCCTATGTACAAGAATATAACTACTATAATACTGCTCCTATGTACAAGAATATAACTACTATAATACTGCTCCTATATAGAAGAATATAGCTACTATAATACTGCTCCTATGTACAAGAATATAACTACTATAATACTGCCCCTATATACAAGAATATAACTACTATAATACTGCTCTTATATACAAGAATATAACTACTATAATACTGCTCCTATGTACAAGAATATAACTACTATAACACTGCTCCTATATACAAGAATATAACTACTATAATACTGCTCCTATGTACAAGAATATAACTACTATAATACTGCTCCTATGTACAAGAATATAACTACTATAATACTGCTCCTATATACAAGAATATAACTACTATAATACTGCTCCTATGTACAAGAATATAACTACTATAATACTGCTCCTATATACAAGAATATAACTACTATAATACTGCTCCTATGTACAAGAATATAACTACTGTAATACTGTCCCTATGTACAAGAATATAACTACTATAATACTGCTCCTATATACAAGAATATAACTACTATAATACTGCCCCTATATACAAGAATATAACTACTATAATACTGCACTTATGTACAAGAATATAACTACTATAATACTGTCCCTATGTACAAGAATATAACTACTATAATACTGCTCCTATATACAAGAATATAACTACTATAATACTGCCCCTATATACAAGAATATAACTACTATAATACTGCTCCTATGTACAAGAATATAACTACTATAATACTGCTCCTATGTACAAGAATATAACTACTATAATACTGCCCCTATGTACAAGAATATAACTACTATAATACTGCCCCTATGTACAAGAATATAACTACTATAATACTGCACTTATGTACAAGAATATAACTACTAAAATACTGCTCCTATATACAAGAATATAACTACTATAATACTGCCCCTATATACAAGAATATAACTACTATAATACTGCCCCTATATACAAGAATATAACTACTATAATACTGTCCCTATGTACAAGAATATAACTACTATAATACTGCTCCTATGTACAAGAATATAACTCCTATAATACTGCTCCTATATACAAGAATGTAACTACTATAATACTGCTCCTATATACAGGAATATAACTACTATAATACTGCCCCTATATACAAGAATATAACTACTATAATACTGCCCCTATGTACAAGAATATAACTACTATAATACTGCTCCTATATACAAGAATATAACTACTATAATACTGCCTCTATGTACAAGAATATAACTACTATAATACTGCCCCTATATACAAGAATATAACTACTATAATACTGTTCCTATGTACAAGAATATAACTACTCTAATACTGCCCCTATGTAGAAGAATATAACTAATATAATACTGCTCCTATATACAAGAATATAACTACTATAATACTGCACCTATATACAAGAATATAACTACTATAATACTGCCCCTATATACAAGAATATAACTACTATAACACTGCCCCTATGTACAAGAATATAACTACTATAATACTGCCCCTATGTACAAGAATAGAACTACTATAATACTGCTCCTATATACAAGAATATAACTACTATAATACTGCCCCTATATACAAGAATATAACTACTATAACACTGCCCCTATATACAAGAATATAACTACTATAACACTGCCCCTATATACAAGATTATAACTACTATAACACTGCCCCTATGTACAAGAATATAACTACTATAATACTGCCCCTATGTAGAAGAATATAACTAATATAATACTGCTCCTATGTACAAGAATATAACTACTATAATACTGCCCCTATATACAAGAATATAACTACTATAATACTGCTCCTATATACAAGAATATAACTACTATAATACTGCTCCTATATACAAGAATATAACTACTATAATACTGCTCCTATATACAAGAATATAACTACTATAATACTGCTCCTATGTACAAGAATATAACTACTATAATACTGCCCCTATGTACAAGAATATAACTACTATAATACTGCTCCTATGTACAAGAATATAACTACTATAATACTGCTCCTGTGTACAACACTGTAACTACTATAATACTGCCCTCTATATACAGGAATATAACTACTATAATACTGCTCCTATATACAAGAATATAACTACTATAATACTGCTCCTATGTACAAGAATATAACTACTATAATACTGCTCCTATATACAAGAATATAACTACTATAATACATATAACACACTTGTATATTCGGCTCAGCAGCTGCTATCTGTTACTGTTTTGCACTTTGTATACTTGTATCCATTACACTATGATGTTACTGTTGTGTTGTTCCTGCACATTTCAGTTGCTGACATGTTGTGATGTGTCCTTCCAGTGATCACATTGTAGCTATTATGTAACACACGCTTTTCCTAGTATTGCCTCCTCTATACATGTGTCCTGATTATCAAACCAAACAGACAAGAAACTTGTTTGGAAACAGATATAAATCTGTGTTTGTAATTTTTGCAAAGATTCAACAAATAATGATTCCATTGTTGGTTTTTTTATTCCCTCTTCTGTTATTCTCTTAATCCCCTCTGTGGAGACACGGGGGTCAGTGGGTGCTCTCCTCTGTGGAGACACGGGGGTCAGTGGGTGCTCTCCTCTGTGGAGACACGGGGGTCAGTGGGTGCTCTCCTCTGTGGAGACACGGGGGTCAGTGGGTGCTCTCCTCTGTGGAGACACGGGGGTCAGTGGGTGTCTCCTCTGTGGAGACACGGGGGTCAGTGGGTGCTCTCCTCTGTGGAGACACGGGGGTCAGTGGGTGCTCTCCTCTGTGGAGACACGGGGGTCAGTGGGTGCTCTCCTCTGTGGAGACACGGGGGTCAGTGGGTGCTCTCCTCTTGTGGAGACACGGGGTCAGTGGTGCTCTCCTCTGTGGAGACACGGGGGTCAGTGGGTGCTCTCCTCTGTGGAGACACGGGGTCAGTGGGTGCTCTCCTCTGTGGAGACACGGGGTCGTGGTCGAGAGGGGTAGGGTGCTCTCCTCTGTGGAGACACGGGGGTCAGTGGGTGCTCTCCTCTGTGGAGACACGGGGGTCAGTGGGGCCTCCTCTGTGGAGACACGGGGGTCAGTGGGGCTCTCCTCGTGGAGACACGGGGGTCAGGGGTGCTCTCCTCTGTGGAGACACGGGGGTCAGTGGGTGCTCTCCTCTGTGGAGACACGGGGGTCAGTGGGTGCTCTCCTCTGTGGAGACACGGGGGTCAGTGGGTGCTCTCCTCTGTGGAGACACGGGGGTCAGTGGGTGCTCTCCTCTGTGGAGACACGGGGGTCAGTGGGTGTTCTCCTCTGTGAAGACACGGGGGTCAGGGGTGCTCTCCTCTGTGGAGACACGGGGGTCAGTGGGTGCTCTCCTCTGTGGAGACACGGGGGTCAGTGGGTGCTCTCCTCTGTGGAGACACGGGGGTCAGTGGGTGCTCTCCTCTGTGGAGACACGGGGGTCAGTGGGTGCTCTCCTCTGTGGAGACACAGGTGTCAGTGGTGGCCTCCTCTGTGGAGACACGGGGGTCAGTGGGTGCTCTCCTCTGTGGAGGACACGGGTGTCAGTGGTGCCTCCTCTGTGGAGACACGGGGGTCAGTGGGTGCTCTCCTCTGTGGAGACACGGGGGTCAGTGGGTGCTCTCTCTGTGGAGACACGGGGGTCAGTGGGTGCTCTCCTCTGTGGAGACACGGGGGTCAGTGGGTGCTCTCCTCTGTGGAGACACGGGGGTCAGGGGTGCTCTCCTCTGTGGAGACACGGGGGTCAGTGGGTGCTCTCCTCTGTGGAGACACGGGGGTCAGGGGGCTCTCCTCTGTGGAGACACGGGGGTCAGTGGGTGCTCTCCTCTGTGGAGACACGGGGGTCAGTGGGGCTCTCCTCTGTGGAGACACGGGGGTCAGTGGGTGCTCTCCTCTGTGGAGACACGGGGGTCAGTGGGGCTCTCCTCTGTGGAGACACGGGGGTCAGTGGGTGCTCTCCTCTGTGGAGACACGGGGGTCAGTGGGTGCTCCTCTGTGGAGACACGGGGGTCAGTGGGTGCTCTCCTCTGTGGAGACACGGGGGTCAGGGGTGCTCTCCTCTGTGGAGACACGGGGTCAGTGGTGCTCTCCTCTGTGGAGACACGGGGGTCAGTGGGTGCTCTCCTCTGTGGGACACGGGGTCAGTGGGTGCTCTCCTCTGTGGAGACACGGGGGTCAGGGGTGCTCTCCTTGTGGAGACACGGGGGTCAGTGGGTGCTCTCCTCTGTGGAGACACGGGGTCAGTGGGTGCTCTCCTCTGTGGAGACACGGGGGTCAGTGGGTGCTCTCCTCTGTGGAGACACGGGGGTCAGTGGTGTTCTCCTCTGTGGAGACACGGGGTCAGTGGGTGTCTCCTCTGTGGGACACGGGGGTCAGTGGGTGCTCTCCTCTGTGGAGACACGGGGGTAGTGGGTGTCTCCTCTGTGAGACACGGGGGTCAGGGGTGCTCTCCTCTGTGGAGACACGGGGGTCAGTGGGTGCTCCCTCTGTGGAGACACGGGGGTCAGTGGGTGCTCTCCTGTGGAGACACGGGGGTCAGTGGGTGTCTCCTCTGTGGAGACACGGGGGTCAGTGGTGCTCTCCTCTGTGGAGACACGGGTCATGGTGCCTCCTCTGTGGGACACGGGGGTCAGTGGGTGCTCTCCTCTGTGGAGACACGGGTCATGGTGCCTCTCTGTGGAGCACGGGGTCAGTGGGTGCTCTCCTCTGTGGAGACACGGGTCAGTGGGGCCTCCTCTGTGGGACACGGGGGTCAGTGGGTGTCTCCTCTGTGGAGACACGGGTCAGTGGGGCCTCCTCTGTGGAGACACGGGGTCAGGGGTGCTCTCCTCTGTGGAGACACGGGGGTCAGGGGTGCTCTCCTCTGTGGAGACACGGGGGTCAGGTGGGTGCTCTCCTCTGTGGAGACACGGGGGTCAGTGGGTGCTCTCCTCTGTGGAGACACGGGGGTCAGTGGGTGCTCTCCTCTGTGGAGACACGGGGGTCAGTGGGTGCTCTCTGTGGAGACACGGGGGTCAGTGGGTGCTCTCCTCTGTGGAGACACGGGGGTCAGTGGGTGTTCTCCTCTGTGGAGACACGGGGGTCAGTGGGTGCTCTCCTCTGTGGAGACACGGGGGTCAGTGGGTGCTCTCCTCTGTGGAGACACGGGGGTCAGTGGGGCTCTCCTCTGTGGAGACACGGGGGTCAGCGGGGTGCTCTCCTCTGTGGAGACACGGGGGTCAGTGGGGCTCTCCTCTGTGGAGACACGGGGGTCAGTGGGTGCTCTCCTCTGTGGAGACACGGGGGTCAGTGGGTGCTCTCCTCTGTGGAGACACGGGGGTCAGTGGGTGCTCTCCTCTGTGGAGACACGGGGGTCAGTGGGTGCTCTCCTCTGTGGAGACACGGGGGTCAGTGGGTGCTCTCCTCTGTGGAGACACGGGGGTCAGTGGGTGTCTCCTCTGTGGAAGACACGGGGGTCGTGGCGGGGGTGCTCTCCTCTGTGGAGACACGGGGTCAGTGGGTGCTCTCCTCTGTGGAGACACGGGGGTCAGTGGGTGCTCTCCTCTGTGGAGACACGGGGGTCAGTGGGTGCTCTCCTCTGTGGAGGACACGGGGGTCAGTGGGTGCTCTCCTCTGTGGAGACACGGGGTCAGTGGGTGCTCTCCTCTGTGGAGACACGGGGGTCAGTGGGTGCTCTCCTCTGTGGAGACACGGGGGTCAGTGGGTGCTCTCCTCTGTGGAGACACGGGGGTCAGTGGGTGCTCTCCTCTGTGGAGACACGGGGGTCAGTGGGTGCTCTCCTCTGTGGAGACACGGGGGTCAGTGGGTGCTCTCCTCTGTGGAGACGACACGGGGGTCAGTGGGTGCTCTCCTCTGTGGAGACACGGGGGTCAGTGGGTGCTCTCCTTGTGGAGACACGGGGGTCAGTGGGTGCTCTCCTCTGTGGAGACACGGGGTCAGTGGGTGCTCTCCTCTGTGGAGACACGGGGGTCAGTGGGTGCTCTCCTCTGTGGAGACACGGGGTCAGTGGGTGCTCTCCTCTGTGGAGACACGGGGTCAGTGGGTGCTCTCTCTGTGGAGGACACGGGGGTCAGTGGGTGCTCTCCTCTGTGGAGACACGGGGGTCAGTGGTGCTCTCCTCTGTGGAGACACGGGGTCAGTGGGTGCTCCTCTGTGGAGACACGGGGTCAGTGGGTGCTCTCCTCTGTGGAGACACGGGGGTCAGTGGGTGCTCTCCTTGTGGAGACACGGGGTCAGGGGTGTCTCCTCTGTGAAGACACGGGGGTCAGGGGTGCTCTCCTCTGTGGAGACACGGGGGTCAGTGGGTGCTCTCCTCTGTGGGACACGGGGGTCAGTGGGTGCTCTCCTCTGTGGAGACACGGGGGTCAGGGGTGCTCTCTCTGTGGAGACACGGGGTCAGTGGGTGCTCTCCTTGTGGAGACACGGGGTCAGTGGGGCCTCCTCTGTGGAGACACGGGGGTCAGGGGTGCTCTCCTCTGTGGAGACACGGGTCAGTGGTGCCTCCTCTGTGGAGACACGGGGGTCAGTGGGTGTCTCCTCTGTGGAGACACGGGGGTCAGGGGTGCTCTCCTCTGTGGAGACACGGGGGTCAGTGGGTGCTCTCCTCTGTGGAGACACGGGTCAGTGGTGCTCTCTCTGTGGAGACACGGGGTCAGTGGTGCTCTCCTCTGTGGAGACACAGTGTCAGTGGTGCCTCCTCTGTGGAGACACGGGGGTCAGTGGGTGCTCTCCTCTGTGGGACACGGGGGTCAGTGGTGCTCTCCTCTGTGGGACACGGGGGTCAGTGGGTGCTCTCCTCTGTGGAGACACGGGGTCAGTGGGTGCTCTCCTCTGTGGAGACACGGGGTCAGTGGGGCTCTCCTCTGTGGAGACACGGGGGTCAGTGGGGCTCTCCTTGTGGAGACACGGGGGTCAGGGGTGCTCTCCTCTGTGGAGACACGGGGGTCAGTGGGTGCTCTCCTCTGTGGAGACACGGGGTCAGTGGGGCTCTCCTCTGTGGAGACACGGGGGTCAGTGGTGCTCTCCTCTGTGGAGACACGGGGGTCAGTGGTGCTCTCCTCTGTGGAGACACGGGGTCAGTGGGTGTCTCCTCTGTGGAGACACGGGGGTCAGGGGTGCTCTCCTCTGTGGAGACACGGGGGTCAGGGGTGCTCTCCTCTGTGGAGACACGGGGTCAGTGGGTGCTCTCCTCTGTGGAGACACGGGGGTCAGTGGGTGTCTCCTCTGTGGAGACACGGGGTCAGTGGGTGCTCTCCTCTGTGGGACACGGGGTCAGTGGGTGCTCTCCTCTGTGGGACACGGGGGTCAGTGGGTGCTCTCCTCTGTGGAGACACGGGGTCAGTGGGTGTTCTCTCTGTGAGACACGGGGTCAGTGGGTGCTCTCTGTGGAACCGGGTCAGTGGTGCTCTCTCTGTGAGACACGGGGGTCAGTGGGTGTCTCCTCTGTGGAGACACGGGGGTCAGTGGGTGCTCTCCTCTGTGGAGACACGGGGGTCAGTGGGTGATCTCCTCTGTGGAGACACGGGGGTCAGTGGGTGCTCTCCTCTGTGGGAGACACGGGGGTCAGTGGGTGATCTCCTCTGTGGAGACATGGGGTCAGTGGGTGCTCCTGTGGAGACACGGGGGTCAGTGGGTGCTCTCCTCTGTGGAGACACGGGGTCGGTGGGTGCTTCCTCTGTGGAGACACGGGGGTCAGTGGGTGCTCTCCTCTGTGGAGACACAGGGTGTCAGTGGGTACTTTTCTGTGAAGAACACGGGGGTCAGTGGGTGTACTCTGTAGAGACACGGGGGTCAGTGGGTGCACTCTGTGGAGACACGGGGGTCAGTGGGTGCTCTCTGTGGAGACACAGGGGTCAGTGGGTGCTCTCCTCTGTGGAGACATGGGGTCAGTGGGTGCTCCCTGTAGAGACACGGGGGTCAGGGGATGCTCTCCTCTGTGGAGACACGGGGGTCAGTGGGTTCTCTTTGTTTAGACACGAGTGTCAGTGGGTGCTCTCTGTAATAACACGGGGGTCAGAGGGTGCTTTCTGTGGAGACACGGGGGTCAGTGGGTGCTCTCTGTAATAACACGGGGGTCAGTGGGTGCTCTCTGTAATAACACGGGGGTCAGTGGGTGCTCTCTGTGGAGACACGGGGGTCAGTGGATGCTCTCTGTGGAGACACGGGGGTCAGTGGATGCTCTTTGTGAACACACGGGGGTCCATGGGTACCCTCGTCCACTGGCCCGGCCACCTTTAGAGAGACTGCATGGACCAGGGCTCATACCACTGAACGCCCGAACTCCTTACCCGTGGGAAGAACACGACTCAGACAACACAGGGTGAGGGAACCACACAATTGTAAGACTTTATTGGATCACCAACCGTCAAAGGCATATAATACATAACCAACAAGTACACACAATGTAACAGGCAACATAATCTCACCCTTCCGCTGGCTCACCAGGGATTAGAATATTCCTGACTTTGGGGTTTCCAGGACCACTTACCCCATTCCAGCAGCACCCCAATTTCAGCGAACACCCAATGAGAAAAGAGTAGCGGTGAGCTTAGGAAGCTAACCGAGCACAGCAAAGTCTGTAGCCAGGTGACTGAATCGTCCTAACCTGGGTATCTTCCTTAACTTGTCTTGATATTCCAGCCGAATCCTAGAATCCCAGGCTGCACTCCTGCAGAAGAGAATCTAGTTTTGGTGCTACTCTAGTCAGACCTGAAGCTCCTAGACTGAGGCCATCGAGAGCATGATAACACGATGTTATCCTGGCAGTCGGAACCGAAGTTTCTAGGCTGAAGTCCTGTAGCAAATGAAGACATGATGTGATCCTCTAGTTGGGGCCAAAGTCCTTAGACTGAGGTCACAAAAAATAGGAACTCCTGGTAACTGAAGAAAGTCCTTTTTATATCCCAAGTCTACACCTCTGGGTATATTTTGTTTTTCCAGGATTGGTGGTGCTAAGGTTGTTTTCTTATTGGTTGGCATTTCAATCTAATATCTGCAACATTCTCATCTGGGCGATGTAGACAGAGGGGGTGAGGTAATTTACATTAAATTAGCAATACACAAACTCAGACAATGAAGGCTCCACATAGTCTGGCAAGAAACAATGACTTAGCAAACATGAGATAATAAACATAAGACCAATGCATCAGGCCAAATTAAGAATATTAACCCATGGCAATCATTGAGAAAAGCTGTGTCGTCACAGAAAAGAAGCCCAACATCGGTCCCGCAGCTGGATCCATGACAAGTAAGAGACTTTAGGTAACAGACCCCGAGGACTACAGACTTGACACAAGAGGGGAAAGCACAGACAGAGACAGAGGGACAGGACCAGGAACGCCATATTAAGGGCACCACTGCCAGACGCTGGAAAATCCTCCAAGGTCTGCGGCTAAAAACCCCATTTAACCAGACTGTACCGTGTACCATTCCCACCTGGTGCAAGTAAAGAACTGTTTGAGCTGATCTGGTGTCCGGTCTCCTTCTATCGGCCGCCAGGAGAGCTTCTACAGCATCCTCGAGGTGAGGACTACGACTCCCCTCATCCACCCCACTGCACTGAGGTAAAGCTCCACCTGTGGGGAGCTGTACTACCAAAGCTGCATTCACATCACCTCAGCGGCCGGCCGCAGCACTGGTAACCCTATTATCAGGTACCACAGGTGGTGTCACGTTACCATTCCCCATCATCATCACCCCCACCCCGCCATTGAGGGTCCAGGGCACGGAGCTGGGAACCGACCAGCCGTGATCCCCACCGATGTAACCCCCTGTCCCGGTATCCGAGTACCCCCTACCCGGGCACCAGGAATACAACACTTACCCACTAAACAACAAGGATAACACACAAAATCCTGGAAAACAGGGGCATGACACTAAACCACTGGACCCCAGGGACACAATACTGAATTACTAAAACCAGGGCTACAACAATAAACCACTGGTTTGGACCTCAGTGGCAAGACACAAACTCTGGACCACCAAGACACAACACTAAAGCACAGGCCCCCGGTAAAGCACTGGACAACAGTGATAGGGCACTACACACAGGACATAGGGACAAGACACAAACTCTGGACCACCAAGACACAACACTAAAGCACAGGCCCCCGGTAAAGCACTGGACGACAGTGATAGGACACTACACACAGGACAAGGGACAAGACACAAACTCTGGACCACCAAGACACAACACTAAAGCACAGGCCCCGGTAAAGCACCGGACAACAGTGATAGGGCACTATACACAGGACATAGGGACAAGACACAAACTCTGGACCAACAAGACACAACACTAAAGCACAGGCCCCGGTAAAGCACTGGACAACAGTGATAGGACACTATACACAGGACATAGGGACAAGACACAAACTCTGGACCACCAAGACACAACACTAAAGCACAGGCCCCCGGTAAAGCACTGGACGACAGTGATAGGACACTACACACAGGACCAAGGGCAAGACACAAACTCTGGACCAACAAGACCACACTAAAGCACAGGCCCCGGTAAAGCACTGGATGACAGTGATAGGACACTACACACAGGACATAGGGACAAGACACAAACTCTGGACACCAAGACACAACACTAAAGCACAGGCCCCGGTAAAGCACTGGACAACAGTGATAGGACACTATACACAGGACATAGGGACAAGACACAAACTCTGGACCACCAAGACACAACACTAAAGCACAGGCCCCCGGTAAAGCACTGGACGACAGTGATAGGACACTACACACAGGACATAGGGACAAGACACAAACTCTGGACCACCAAGGCACAACACTAAAGCACAGGCCCCCGGTAAAGCACTGGACAACAGTGATAGGGACACTATACACAGGACATAGGGACAAGACACAAACTCTGGACCACCAAGACACAACACTAAAGCACAGGCCCCCGGTAAAGCACTGGACAACAGCGATAGGACACTATACACAGGACATAGGGACAAGACACAAACTCTGGACCACCAAGACACAACACTAAAGCACAGGCCCCTGGTAAAGCACTGGACAACAGCGATAGGACACTACACACAGGACCAAGGGACAAGACACAAACTCTGGACCACCAAGGCACAACACTAAAGCACAGGCCCCAGTAAAGCACCGGACAACAGTGATAGGGCACTACACACAGGACCAAGGGACAAGACACAAACTCTGGACCACCAAGGCACAACACTAAAGCACAGGCCCCCAGTAAAGCACTGGACGACAGTGATAGGACACTACACACAGGACATAGGGACTAGTTATTCACAATGGATAAGACACTAATCCACTGAACACTAGAGATACTACACTAAACCACTATTCACCAGGGATATAACGCTAAACTGTTTGATACAGGGGATGACAGTAGATTCCTGGACTCCAGGGATGTAACCAGGGGTGTAACTACAGCACGTGCAGGGGTTGCAATCATACCCGGGCCCTGGAGCCTTGGGGGCCCCAAAGGTCCCTTTGGCACATAAAAAAAGACTAATGCTATTAATGATTTGCATAAATTGGGGGCCCCATTGGAGCTTCGGGGCCCAGAAGCTTCAAGTTACACCACTGCATATAACACTAAATCTCTGGACACCAGGGACAAGACAATAATCCACTGAATACAAGAGACATGACACGAAAGCCCTGAGCACCAGGAATAACTCACCACTGGACACCAGGGATAAGACAGTAAACCACTGGACACCAGGGATAAGACAATAATCCACTGAATACAAGAGACATGACACGAAAGCCCTGAGCACCAGGAATAACTCACCACTAGACACCAGGGATAAGACAGTAAACCACTGGACACCAGGGATAAGACAGTAAACCACTGGACACCAGGGATAAGACAGTAAACCACTGGACACCAGGGATAAGACAGTAAACCACTGGACACCAGGGATAAGACAGTAAACCACTAGACACCAGGGATAAGACAGTAAACCACTGGACACCAGGGATAAGACAGTAAACCACTAGACACCAGGGATAAGACAGTAAACCACTAGACACCAGGGATAAGACAGTAAACCACTGGACACCAGGGATAAGACAGTAAACCACTGGACACCAGGGATAAGACAGTAAACCACTGGACACCAGGGATAAGACAGTAAACCACTGGACACCAGGGATAAGACAGTAACCACTGGACACCAGGGATAAGACAGTAAACCACTGGACACCAGGGATAAGACAGAAACCACTAGACACCAGGGATAAGACAGTAAACCACTGGACACCAGGATAAGACAGTAAACCACTGGACACCAGGGATAAGACAGTAAACCACTGGACACCAGGGATAAGACAGTAAACCACTGGACACCAGGATAAGACAGTAAACCACTGGACACCAGGATAAGACAGTAAACCACTAGACACCAGGATAAGACAGTAAACCACTGACACCAGGGATAAGACAGTAAACCACTGGACACCAGGATAAGACAGTAAACCACTAGACACCAGGATAAGACAGTAAACCACTGGACACCAGGGATAAGACAGTAAACCACTGGACACCAGGGATAAGACAGTAAACCACTGGACCCAGGGATAAGACAGTAAACCACTAGACACCAGGGATAAGACAGTAACCACTGGACACCAGGGATAAGACAGTAAACCACTGGACACCAGGATAAGACAGTAACCACTGACACCAGGGATAAGACAGTAAACACTGGACACCAGGATAGACAGTAAACCACTGACACCAGGATAAAACTGCACATAGATACACGACAGAACAACCAACAGAATACACGACACAGATAATGGTAAGACAGAACAGAACAGATAAATACCTGACAAAAAAAACAGACAGAAACAAAACCTGACCAAAAACACCCACACAGGAAGACATAACCATGACAGAACAACCGACGTACAGTAAACCTGACACCGATAAACAACACACCCAGATAAGACAACATACCAGATAGACAGAACATGACAATAAACAACATACCCGAAGGAAGACGAACTGACACAGAAACAACCACGCACATAAAGACACTCGAACAGAAACCCTGCACCAGTAATACACGACCAGATACAACCACGACCGATAAAACGACCCAGGATAAGACAGTAACCACTACACCAGATAAAGAACCACGACCCAAATCCGACACAGATAGACAACCATGCAGATAACATAACCTGACCCAAAACTAAACCATGACACCAGATAAGACATAACACTGAACCAGAAAACATACCCTGGCACCAGATAAGACTACACTGACGGATAAACAGTAAACCTGACACCAGATAAAAGAACCACTGCACCAGGATAAACAGTAAACCACTGCACCAGGATAAGACATAACACTGGACACCAGGATAAGACAGTAAACACGACACAGGGATAGACAGTACCACGACCCAGAAACAGTAACACTGACACCAATAACAGTAACACTGACACCAGGGATAAACAGAACACTGGACACAGGATAAGACATAACACTGAACCAGATAAGACAGTAAACATGACACCAGATAAAGAACCAGACACAGATAAACAAACCACTGACACCAGGATAAGAAAACCATGACACCAGATAAGACAGTACCACTGACACCAGATAAGCATAACCACTGACACCAGGAAAAAGTAACACTGACACAGATAAAGTACCACTGACCCAGGTAGACAGAAACACTGACACCAGATAAGACAGTAAACACTGACACCAGGGATAAGACAGTAAACCACTGACACCAGGATAAGACAGTAAACCACTGACACCAGGATAAGACAGTAAACCACTGACACCAGGGATAAGACAGTAAACCACTGACACCAGGGATAAGACAGTAAACCACTGGACACCAGGGATAAGACAGTAAACCACTGGACACCAGGGATAAGACAGTAACCACTGGACACCAGGGATAAGACAGTAAACCACTGACACCAGGGATAAGACAGTAAACCACTGGACACCAGGATAAGACAGTAAACCACTGACACCAGGGATAAGACAGTAAACCACTGACACCAGGGATAAGACAAAACCACTGAGTACGAACAGAGATAAAGACAGTAACACCACTGACACCAGGGATAAGACAGTAAACCACTGGACACCAGGGATAAGACAGTAAACCACTGACACCAGGGATAAGACAGTAAACCACTGGAACCAGGATAAGACAGTAAACCACTGGACACCAGGGATAAGACAGTAAACCACTGACACCAGGGATAAGACAGTAAACACTGGACACCAGGGATAAGACAGTAAACCACTGGAACCAGGATAAGACAGTAAACCACTGGACACCAGGGATAAGACAGTAAACCACTGACACCAGGGATAAGACAGTAAACCACTGGACACCAGGATAAGACAGTAAACCACTGGACACCAGGATAAGACAGTAACCACTGACACCAGGATAAGACAGTAAACACTGACACCAGGATAAGACAGTAACCACTGGACACCAGGATAAGACAGTAAACCACTACACCAGGATAAGACAGTAAACCACTGACACCAGGGATAAGACAGTAAACCACTGACACACAGAGATAAGACAGTAAACCACTGTACACCAGGGATAAGACAGTAAAACCATGTACACCAGGGATAAGACAGTAAACCACTGAAACCAGGATAAGAACAGTAAACCACTGGACACCAGGGATAAGACAGTAAACCACGTGACACCAGGGATAAGACAGTAAACCACTGGACACCAGGGATAAGACAGTAAACCAACTGGAACACCAGGGATAAAAGTAAACCACTGGAACACGTAAACAGTAAATACAGACGAAGCATAAACACTAACAGAAAAGAACACCAGGGATAAGACAGTAAACCACTGGACACAACAAGATAAGACAGAAACCACATAGGAACACCAGGATAAGACAGTAAACCACTGGACACCAGGGATAAGACAGTAAAACACTGGACACCAGGGATAAGACAGTAAACCACTGACACCAGGGATAAGACAGTAAACCACTGACACCAGGGATAAGACAGTAAACCACTGACACCAGGATAAGACAGTAAACCACTGGACACCAGGGATAAGACAGTAAACCACTGGACACCAGGGATAAGACAGTAAACCACTGGACACCAGGGATAAGACAGTAAACCACTGGACACCAGGATAAGACAGTAAACCACTGACACCAGGGATAAGACAGTAAACCACTGGACACCAGGGATAAGACAGTAAACCACTGACACCAGGGATAAGACAGTAAAACCACTGGTACACCAGGGATAAGACAGTAAACCACTGGACACCAGGGATAAGACAGTAAACCACTGGACACCAGGGATAAGACAGTAAACCACTGGACACCAGGGATAAGACAGTAAAACCACGTAGACACCAGGGATAAGACAGTAAACCATGGACACCAGGGATAAGACAGTAAACCACTGGACCCAGGGATAAGACAGTAAACCACTGGACACCAGGGTAAGACAGTAAACCACTGGACACCAGGGATAAGACAGTAATCCACTGGACACCAGGGATAAGACAGTAAACCACTGGACACCAGGGATAAGACAGTAAACCACTGGACACCAGGGATAAGACAGTAAACCACTGGACACCAGGGATAAGACAGTAAACCACTGGACACCAGGGATAAGACAGTAAACCACTGACACCAGGGATAAGACAGTAAACAACACATGGAACACACAGGGATAAGACAGTAAACCACTGGACACCAGGGATAAGACAGTAAACCACTAGACACCAAGAGATAAGACCAGTAAACCACTGTACACCAAGGATAAGACAGTAAACCACTGACACCAGGGATAAGACAGTAAACCACTGGACACCAGGGATAAGACAGTAAACCACTGGACACCAGGGATAAGACAGTAAACCACTGGACACCAGGGATAAGACAGTAAACCACTGGACACCAGGGATAAGACAGTAAACCACTGGACACCAGGGATAAGACAGTAAACCACTGACACCAGGATAAGACAGTAATCCACTGGACACCAGGGATAAGACAGTAAACCACTGGACACCAGGATAAGACAGTAAACCACTGGACACCAGGATAAGACATAAACCACTAGACACCAGGGATAAAGACAGTAAACCACTGGACACCAGGGATAAGACAGTAAACCACTGACACCAGGATAAGACAGTAAACCACTGACACCAGGGATAAGAAGTAAACCACTGGACACCAGGGATAAGACAGTAAACCACTGACACCAGGGATAAGACAGTAAACCACTGGACACAGGGATAAGACAGTAAACCACTGGACACCAGGGATAAGACAGTAAACCACTGACACCAGGGATAAGACAGTAAACCACTGGACACCAGGGATAAGACAGTAAACCACTGGACACCAGGGATAAGACAGTAAACCACTGACACCAGGGATAAGACAGTAAACCACTGACACCAGGGATAAGACAGTAAACCACTAGACACCAGGGATAAGACAGTAAACCACTGACACCAGGGATAAGACAGTAAACCACTGGACACCAGGGATAAGACAGTAAACCACTGGACACCAGGGATAAGACAGTAAACCACTGGACACCAGGGATAAGACAGTAAAACCACTAGACACCAGGGATAAGACAGTAAACCACTGACACCAGGGATAAGACAGTAAACCACTGACACCAGGGATAAGACAGTAAACCACTGGACACCAGGGATAAGACAGTAAACCACTGGACACCAGGGATAAACAGTAAACCACTAGACACCAGGGATAAGACAGTAAACCACTGGACACCAGGGATAAGACAGTAAACCACTGGACACCAGGGAATGACAGTAAACCACTGGACACCCAGGATAAGACAGTAAACCACTGGACACCAGGGATAAGACAGTAAACCACTGACACCAGGGATAAGACAGTAAACCACTGGACACCAGGATAAGACAGTAAACCACTAGACACCAGGGATAAGACAGTAAACCACTGGACACCAGGGATAAGACAGTAAACCACTAGACACCAGGGATAAGACAGTAAACCACTGGACACCAGGGATAAGACAGTAACCACTGGACACCAGGGATAAGACAGTAAACCACTGGACACCAGGGATAAGACAGTAAACCACTGGACACCAGGGATAAGACAGTAAACCACTGGACACCAGGGATAAGACAGTAAACCACTAGACACCAGGGATAAGACAGTAATCCACTGGACACCAGGGATAAGACAGTAAACCACTGGACACCAGGGATAAGACAGTAAACCACTGTACACCAGAGATAAGACAGTAAACCACTAGACACCAGGGATAAGACAGTAAACCACTGGACACCAGGGATAAGACAGTAATCCACTGGACACCAGGGATAAGACAGTAAACCACTGGACACCAGGGATAAGACAGTAAACCACTGGACACCAGAGATAAGACAGTAAACCACTAGACACCAGGGATAAGACAGTAAACCACTGGACACCAGGGATAAGACAGTAAACCACTAGACACCAGGGATAAGACAGTAAACCACTGGACACCAGGGATAAGACAGTAAACCACTAGACACCAGGGATAAGACAGTAAACCACTGGACACCAGGGATAAGACAGTAAACCACTAGACACCAGGGATAAGACAGTAAACCACTGAACACCAGGGATAAGACAGTAAACCACTGAACACCAGGGATAAGACAGTAAACCACTAGATACCAGGGATAAGAGAGTAAAACAACTGGACACCAGGGATAAGACAATAAACCACTGGACACCAAAGATGCCATACTAACCCTCTGGGCTCCAGGGATAATAAATAACTCTTTGGACACTGGACACCAGGGATAAGACATTAATACACCCAAGAAGAAGATCATAAAACCATATAATGATTGGGGCACAATATGGACCTTTTCTATGAGTGACACAGAATCCTCCTACATAAGGGGATGAGTGCGGATACAATCCGTGTACAGCGCCGTGGCATATGTTGTTTCTAAATAAGTATCTGTAAATGAATAATTAATGGGACTGGGAAGGACGATACATTTATTTTCATCCATTGATCCTTTCATCCCTGGCTCACATGTCAGCCCTCCAGTAATTTGCAGACTACAATCCCTGGCAAAGAGGATACGGAGCAGAATGACAGGAACATGTGAACGGCGGAGCACGCCGAGACACGCTACAGACACGGCAAGAGCAACCGGGATCCCGAGCTCACAAAATACAGTGTACACCAGGGATAGAGTGCAACAAAGCCCCCGACCCAGAGTATTGATTGTCACCCAATGATTCCAAGTTAGTGGATGATAGACAGGGAGGCAAAGGAGTAACACAGCGGCACTGTGCCTGCACTGTTATGGCGGTGCCGTGTTGTTGATACTGTTATAGAGGCATAAAATAAATAGCTGCACTCTGAAATGCTAAGATATGCAAACAATGAATATATTTAATGCTATGGAAATACATATAGAAAATTGAGATACTTTGCATAAAAAAGGCCAGTTTTATGTAAGCCCAGCAGCCAACGCCAAGGTGTAGCTCTTTGCTGGGTCCCCACCTAATGCCTCTATTTGGGTTAAAAACCCTCTAATTTATAAACAGATAGAACCTGCTAATAGAGAATTAACAGTACCAACCCCATGTCAGGACTCCGGCTTTTCCTGGTTACCTTCTCTCCACACCCTTATCCAAGATGACGACTGCTACCTTGTCCTGCCAATGTGTTCTTGCCTATTTAAGCTCCAGTCTGTCTTCCAGGCCTTTCTTGAGTATTTTGTTTCTCCTCTGGCTTCCCTGTGCATCATCTTAGTGGCGCCTTCTCAAGCTACTCCAGTTCACTTCTTGTAACATCTCTACAGCCCTCTGCTCAGTTGGCCTCACCTGCTCTGGATTTGCCTCCCAGCTACTTTTGTGCCCTGTAAAGACTGAACCTTCTACCAGTATCCTCAGCACACTCTCCTGCACGTAAGATCTGCTGTACTAAGAGGTTCTGCTCCTGCTATTAGTTTGTTTGTTCTTATTTGCAAGTGCGGCACTCAGGACCGTTTCTGGACTCTAGTATTAGCTGCACTGCACTGTGCTAAATCCGGGACTGTTTCACTATCAGCCCTGTAGTGTGTGAACTGTGCTCAATGACTATTTCCCGTTATCAGCTCTGTAGTGTGTGGACTGTGCTCAAAGACTATTTCCCGTTATTGGCTCTTCAGTGTGTGAACTGTGCTCAAAGGCTATTTCCCGTTTATCGGATCTGCTGTGTGTATGAACTGTGATAATGCAGAATTAAACTTATGCCTTTGTCTCTGTCTTGTCTTTGCCCTACACCATTAGATTCCTGAGATATCCACACTAGTTGGTACACCCCACAGTGATAAAACCACCGCACCTCCATAACAGTGCCAGCCTCATAATGATAACACGGCACTTCCATAACTGTAAGAAAACTGAGGGCACTTCCCAACAAGTAAGTGTGAATAGGTGCATACTGAACATGAAATATATTCTAACAATTAGACAGTAGCTCTCTGAAATACTAAGTGTACCGTCACACGCCGCAATGTCGGCTGGCGATATGAAGCGATATAACGTTAACGCTCACGTTTTTTGTGCCCGCCTCAGATCGCCGATGGCGGCATCACACGCCGCAATCTCGCCCTGAAGGTAAGGCGATGTGTCGCTCCGGAAAACACCTCCCCTATAGCGGAACCAATCTTGCCTCATTCCATCTCCGCTTCGCACGCCGCAATCTCAAAGGCAATGTGGGCGTACATGTTCAGCGCAGCGAGGAGATAGCCGTGCCACAGTGGTTTACACCGTGCCCCATACACGCTCGTAGGACAACGCAACAGCGTTACGATTGGTCAGCCTGCTCTGGGAGGCAGTCTAATACATGACGCCATTGTCTATCGGAGTTTGCACTGAGTTTGCGGACGGTTGTGTAGCAGAAGATGTGTGTGGCGCTGGACGGACAGCTCTTCAAATATGGCGCGGTGTCAACTGACAGCCAATGGGAACACAGTAGCCAACACCAATCATCTAAGGGTGCTTTCACATCTGCGTTTTTTGTAATTCGCGGCAGATGCGGTGAAAAAACCGCATCTGCCGCGTTTACCGCATAACCGTTCCACTTGCGGCGCGGTTGCGGTTTTTTCTATGCAATGTATAGGGGGACTTGCGGCAGATGCGGCAAGTGCGGTTTTGCACTTGCGGCAGGTGCGGCCGCGAAAAAAAACGCGGCTTACTGCGGTTTTTTTCGCGGCCGCACCTGCCGCAAGTGCAAAACCGCACTTGCCGCATCTGCCGCAAGTCCCCCTATACATTGCATAGAAAAAACCGCAACCGCGCCGCAAGTGGAACGGTTATGCGGTAAACGCGGCAGATGCGGTTTTTTCACCGCATCTGCCGCGAATTACGAAAAACGCAGATGTGAAAGCACCCTTAGACGGGGCGCGGACTGCAGCACGCTGAGGCACACCTACGGAAATCATAGGCAACGCTCTTTCCATCATTATCGCCCTGTCACACACCACAACACGGAAATATCACCTTCATGATTGTGGCTGATTACTGAGCACTGATCAAGAATCAGGCGACGCCGAGAGGTGATTTATCGCCGTGAAATTCCCCAATCACACACGAGGCAATTTCACGGTGATTGCTCCGGGGCGACACATCGCCTTTATGATTTCCAGGCGAGATTGCGGCGTGTGACGGTACCTTAAGGTATGCAAACTCTAAGTATAAGGAATATGGACACGCATTACTGCTAAGGAAATACATAGAAAAATTGAGACACTTCTCTATATATAATTGCGCGTTAGTTCCTCCACTCCCGTCTGGATGTCGCTTATGTCACTTCCGCCAGTGCCATATTACCACACCCAAGTGATGGGTATGGAAATATGATGGCAACTGCTCGCCCGCCTGGTGAGCCCCTGCCCGATCACCCACGCCGCAGCCCCGCAGTCCCCCCCACTAACCCGACGCCGCAGCCCCCGCCAGCCATGACCCCCGCCGCTGATAAGCTGGGACCATCTTACAGGACCTGTGGTGATGTCATGATAATGGCCGGAGCCAGGTCACATGATCATGACGTCACCACAGGATCTTCAGCAGAACGGATGGAGGAGCAGAGAGCAGCAGGAGCCAGGTACTGCAGGGGCAGCTCACTCTCACCACACACCACAGTCACACCCCACTCACCCTACACTCACTCAGCCCACACTCAGCCTGCAGTCACTCAGCCCGCACCATGGTCACCCCGCACTCGCATTCAGCCTGCACTCACTCAGCCGGCACCATGGTCACCCTGCACTCAGCCTGCCCCCACTCAGCATGCCCTCACTCAGCCCGCACCACGGTCAGCCCACATTCACCCTCCACTCAGACTGCACTATGGTCATCCTGCACTCAGCCTGCCCTCACACAGCCTGCCTGCACTCATTCAGCCTGCACTCAGCCCACACTATGGTCACCCTGCACTACAGTCACCCCGCACTCAGCCTGCCCTCAGCCCGCACCATGGTCAGCCTGCCCTCACTCAGCCCGCACCACGGTCAGCCCTGCACTCATTCAGCCTGCACCATAGTCACCCTACTCTCAGCCTGATCTCAACCTAGTCTCACACAGTGTCACGGGTGGCACGGATGACAGGGTGGAGGCCACGCGCAGACGATCCCAGCGGGTGGCCCACCAGCCGTAATGGGGGAGGATGGTCCGTCCCTTTCAGGGGCATTTACCTTCTGTGTAGATGGAGAGAGGGTGTGATGGGATCTCGCTGTTATGGGGGGACGGCTGTGGAGGTCTTGTGCTCGGTCTGGTTTTCTCCACCAATATGGTGGGTCACTAGGACCCAGCAGATTCCTTCCACCTTTATAAGGAGGTTCATTACCCTTCCTCGGTGCAGGTGATAGTTCCTTGTGCACTCATTATCCTTGCTCCAGCAGACGCTGAGGTTGTGGAGGTTGCTGAGTTCTGCTGTCAGATAAGTGTTTCCTTTTCCCTAATGTCTGTCTTCCCTGGTGTTTGTCTTTAGTTGATAGTGGAGGGGTCTAGTGAACCTCTCCATCTGATCCTTAGATAAGATAGATCTAGGATCAGAGAGGGACGAGGTTCGTGGTCGGCGACAGTTGAGGAGACTGTATAGGGACGTTAGGGCAGACAGGGTCAGCTCTAGGAAGTCTAGGGGTCACCGTCTCCTTCTTGTGCCCTTAGCGTTAGGGACTCCTTATTCCCCCCCCCGTCGTTATCCTACGCTGGGTGTCTTCCCCACTCCCAGCGTGACACACAGCCTGCACTACAGTCATCCCAACTCACTCAGCCTACATTCACGCAGCCTAAACTCACTCAGCCTGCCCTCATTCAGCCTGCTCTCACTCAGCCCACACCACGGTCAGCCTGCATTACGGTTATCCTGCACTCAGCCCATACTCACTCACACTCAGTACACAGCACCGTCACTCTGCACTCACCCTCCACTCAGCCCGCACCATGGTCATACAACACTCACTCTGCACTCACTCACCCTGCACAACAGTCACTCTGCACCACGGTCACTCTGCACTCACCCCACACTACCTCAGCCCGCACCATGGTCACCCCGCACTTACTCAGCCCACACTATGGTCACCCCGCAGCACTGGGGGGGCAGAGAAAAGGCAGCACCGGGGGCGGGGGGGCAGAGGGCGAGGGGGAAAAAACAGCAGGCAGGGGAGAGATCGCAAAGGGGGAGAGGCGAAATCTGCCCTCAGTGCCATAGAGCCTGCCCCCATTATGATGTCACCACCCACCCGATGCAATAGCATCGGGCTCCCACCTAGTCGCTCATAAAACAGGCTAGTTTTATCTGAGCCCAGCAGCCAACGTCAAGGCATACCTTTTTGCTGGGTCCCTACCTAATACCTCTATCAAGGTTAAAAACGTGCCCTGTTATCATTATGGGATTGGCACTGTTATGGAGGGGACCTGTTGTTATCATTAAGTGGCAGACCATTTATCATTTCTATGGGTTTTTCTATCTGAACCTTTGTGCCCCCCACAAGAAGCCCCCTGACATTGCTGCCGCCATCTTGTTTCTGCGGAGCTTCTTTGCGTTGCAGTGATGCTGCTGTTGGGCTGTGATTTTCCGTTTTCATCGGTGATGGCCGCTGTTAATGATCTGGTGTCTGGCATCTTACATCGGATGTGCACACGGCGCCGTCTTATTCCATCTTCAGTTTGATTTTTCCATCTTCATAAAACATTCAGGTGCTCGGGAGAAAGAGCGTCATGTGCAGCGCAGCCGGCTCCGCTGTAATGACTGTGCTGGAAACAAAGCGAAGGAAGCGAGTGTGTGCGAAATCTGCAGGGTCTTATAAGGACACAGTGAGCCGGGTCTGTGCATTGTGTATACAACCCCTCATATACTGCCCTGTATACTGCCATCCATATACTTCCTCTATGTACACTGACCTCCATACACCTTGTATACTGCCCTCCATACACCCTGTATACTGCCCTCCATACACCCTGTATACTGCCCTCCATACACCCTGTACACTGCCCTCCATACACCCTGTACACTGCCCTCCATACACCCTGTACACTGCCCTCCATACACCCTGTATACACCTCCTCCCTCCCTGTATACTGCCCTCCATACACCCTGTATACACCTCCTCCCTCCCTGTACACTGCCCTCCATACACCCTGTACACTGCCCTCCATACACCCTGTACACTGCCCTCCATACACCCTGTATACACCTCCTCCCTCCCTGTATACTGCCCTCCATACACCCTGTATACACCTCCTCCCTCCCTGTACACTGCCCTCCATACACCCTGTACACTGCCCTCCATACACCCTGTACACTGCCCTCCATACACCCTGTATACACCTCCTCCCTCCCTGTATACTGCCCTCCATACACCCTGTATACACCTCCTCCCTCCCTGTACACTGCCCTCCATACACCCTGTACACTGCCCTCCATACACCCTGTACACTGCCCTCCATACACCCTGTATACACGTCCTCCCTCCCTGTATACTGCCCTCCATACACCCTGTATACACCTCCTCCCTCCCTGTACACTGCCCTCCATACACTCTGTATACTGCGCTCCATACACCCTGTACACTGCCCTCCATACACCCTGTATACACCTCCTCCCTCCCTGTACACTGCCATCCATACACTCTGTATACTGCGCTCCATACACCCTGTATACACCTCCTCCCTCCCTGTATACTGACCTCCATACACCCTGTATACACGTCCTCCCTCCCTGTATACACCTCCTCCCTCCCTGTACACTGCCCTCCATACACCCTGTATACACCTCCTCCCTCCCTGTATACTGCCCTCCATACACCCTGTATACACGTCCTCCCTCCCTGTATACTGCCCTCCATACACCCTGTATACACGTCCTCCCTCCCTGTATACTGCCCTCCATACACCCTGTATACACCTCCTCCTTCCCTGTATACACCTCCTCCCTCCCTGTACACTGCCCTCCATACACCCTGTATACACCTCCTCCCTCCCTGTACACTGCCCTCCATACACTCTGTATACTGCGCTCCATACACCCTGTATACACCTCCTCCCTCCCTGTACACTGCCCTCCATACACCCTGTATACACCTCCTCCCTCCCTGTACACTGCCCTCCATACACCCTGTATACACGTCCTCCCTCCCTGTATACTGCCCTCCATACACCCTGTATACACCTCCTCCTTCCCTGTATACACCTCCTCCCTCCCTGTACACTGCCCTCCATACACCCTGTACACTGCCCTCCATACACCCTGTATACACCACCTCCCTCCCTGTACACTGCCCTCCATACACTCTGTATACTGCGCTCCATACACCCTGTATACACCTCCTCCCTCCCTGTATACTGCGCTCCATACACCCTGTATACACCTCCTCCCTCCTTGTAACTCCTCCATCTGCTGCTCCTTCTCCTCCTCCAGCTGCTGAATAGAGTGGTTAGACCAAGCCCAACACTGCCCTGTACAGGAGGACAATACGGCCCTGCACTGCTGGGGGGCACCTGCACTGAAGAGGGGGCAATACACTGCTGGAGGGGCCCTTGCACTGAAGGAGGGGACCAATGCACTGCGAGGGGCCCCGCACTGAAGAGTGGGCCCCTGCACTGTGGAGGGGCAATACACTGCTGGAGGGGGCCATACACTGCTGGAGGGGCACATACACTGCTGGAGGGGCACATACACTGCTGGGGAGGGCACTGCACTGCTGGAGGGGGCACTACACTGCTGATACTGGCCATACACCTGGATACAGCCCCTCCCATCCCTGATACCTGCCCTCCATACACCTGTATCACCCTCACCCCTGTAAGCCCTCCACTGCAGTGGATACATCACCTCTGTACGAGCCCTAGACACCTGTATGACACCTCCCCTCCCACTGCTCTGACCGAACGCCCCATGCACTCTATCGCTGAGGATACACTCACCTCTCCGAGACTGCACTGCTGTAGTAGCCCAACACTGCTGAGCACTCCTGCTGAGGGGACCAACTGCACTGTAAGGAGGGCCGCACTCTGGAGGACCCTGCACTGCTGGGGTAGCCCTGCAACTGCTGGAGGGACAACTGCCACTGCCTGACGGAGGCACAGGCACTGCACTGTGGAGGGGCACTACACTGTGGAGGGGGCAATCACTGCTGGAGGGCCACTGCACTGATGGAGGGGACAATACGCCGCCTGCACTGAAGGAGGGGGCAATACACTGCTGGAGGGGCATCCTGCTGAGAGGGGGCAATACACTGCTGGAGGGGCGCACTAAGGGGACCACTGCAGCAACATGCTGGAGGGGCCCCTGCACTGAAGGAGGGAGCCCTGCACTGCTGGAGGGGGCAATACACTGCTGGAGGGGCCCTGCATGAAGGAACTGCACTGCGGAGGGGGCAATACACTGCTGGAGGGAGCCCACCGTGCACTGCTGGAGGGGGCACTAGCACTGCTGAGGGGGCACCACTGCTGGAGGGGGGAGCACTAGCACTGCTGAGGGGGGCACTGCACTGCTGGAGGGGAGCACTGCACTGCTGGAGGGGAGCACAGCACTGCTGGAGGGAGCCCTGCACTGCTGGAGGGGGCACTAGCACTGCTGGAGGGAGCACTACACTGCTGGAGGGGGGCACTGCACTGGAGGGGCACAACACTGCCTGTCAGGAGGACAATAGCACGGGCTACCTGCAATGGAGGGGCACATACGCCTGCATGAAGGAGGGGCAATACATGCTGGAGGGCCCCTGCACTGAAGGAGGGGGCAATACACTGCTGGAGGGGCCCTTGCACTGAAGGAGGGGACCAATGCACTGCTGGAGGGGCCCCTGCACTGAAGGAGGGAGCCCTGCACTGCTGGAGGGGGCAATACACTGCTGGAGGGGGCAATACACTGCTGGAGGGGGCAATACACTGCTGGAGGGGCCCTGCACTGCTGGAGGGAGCACTGCACTGCTGGAGGGGGCAATACACTACTGGAGGGAGCCCTGCACTGCTGAAGGGGGGCACAGCACTGCTGGAGGGAGCACTGCACTGCTGGAGGGGAGCACAGCACTGCTGGAGGGAGCCCTGCACTGCTGGAGGGGGCAATACACTGCTGGAGGGAGCACTCACTGCTGGAGGGGAGCACTGCACGGGTTAAACGAAGCCCAACACTGCCTGTACAGGAGGACAATACGGCCCTTGCACTGCTGGAGGGGCCCTGCACTGAGAGGAGGGGGCAATACACTGCTGGAGGGGCCCCTGCACTGAAGGAGGGGGCAATACACTGCTGGAGGGGCCCTTAGCACTGAAGGAGGGGACCAATGCACTGCTGGAGGGCCCTGCACTGAATGGAGGGAGCACTGCACTGCTGTAGGGGGCAATCACTGCTGGAGGGGGCAATACACTGCTGGAGGGGCATACACTGCTGGGAGGCACTGCATGAAGGAGGAGCCCTGCACTGCTGGAGGGGGCAATACACTACTGGAGGGAGCCCTGCACTGCTGAAGGGGGGCACAGCACTGCTGGAGGGAGCACTGCACTGCTGGAGGGGAGCACAGCACTGCTAGAGGGAGCCCTGCACTGCTGGAGGGGGCAATACACTGCTGGAGGGGAGCACTGCACTGCTGGAGGGGGCACAGCACTGCTGGAGGGAGCCCTGCACTGCTGGAGGGAGAATACACTGCTGGAGGGGAGCACTGCACTGCTGGAGGGGAGCACTGCACTGCTGGAGGGGCAATACACTACTGGAGGGAGCCTGCACTGCTGGAGGGAGCCCTGCACTGCTGGAGGGGGATCACTACTGAGGACACTGCATGCTGGAGGAGCCCTGCACTGCTGAAGGGGGCACAGCACTGCTGGAGAGCCTGTATGCTGGAGGGGCAATACACTGCTGGAGGGAGCACTGCACTGCTGGAGGGAGCCCTGCACTGCTGGAGGGGGCAATACACTGCTGGAGGGGAGCACTGCACTGCTGAAGGGGGGCACGCACTGCTGGAGGGGCACCTGCACTGCTGGAGGGGGCAATACACTGCTGGAGGGAGCCCTGCACTGCTGGAGGGGGCACAGCACTGCTGGAGGGGGCACTACACTCTGGAGGGGGCACAGCACTGCTGGAGGGGGCACAGCACTGCTGGAAGGGAGCACTACACTCTGGAGGGGGCACAGCACTGCTGGAGGGGAGCACTGCACTGCTGGAGGGGAGCACTGCTGGAGGGGACTGCACTGCTGGAGGGGGCACTGCACTGCTGGAGGGCATAACTGCTGGAGGGAGCCCTGCACTGCTGGAAGGGAGCCCTGCACTGCTGGAGGGGGCAATACACTGCTGGAGGGAGCCTGCACTGCTGAAGGGAGCCCTGCACTGCTGGAGGGGGCACAGCACTGCTGGAGGGGAACACTGCACTACTGAGGGGAACACTGCACTGCTGGAGGGGCACATCACTGCTGGAGGGGAGCCAGCACTGCTGGAGGGAGCACTGCACTGCTGAGGACCTGCATGCTGGAGGGCACATCACTGCTGGAGGGGAGCACTGCACTGCTGGAGGGGGGCACAGCACTGCTGGGGGAGCACTACACTTGGAGGGCACAGCACTGCTGAAGGGGAGCACTACACTCTGGAGGGGGCACGCACTGCTGAAGGGGAGCACTACACTCTGGAGGGGGCACAGCACTGTTGGAGGGGCACAGCACTGCTGAGGGGAGCACTACACTCTGGAGGGGGCACAGCACTGCTGAGGGGAGCACTGCACTGCTGGAGGCAGCACTGCACTGCTGGAGGGTAGCACTGCACTGCTAGAGGGGCACTGCACTGCTGGAGGGGCACGCACTGCTGGAGGGGAGCCCTGCACTGCTGGAGGGGAGCACTGCTGGAGGGGAGCACTGCACTGCTGGAGGGGAGCACTGCACTGCTGAAGGGGGGCACAGCACTGCTGGAGGGAGCCCTGCACTACTGGAGGGGAGCACTGCACTGCTGGAGGGGAGCACTGCACTGCTGGAGGGGAGCACTGCACTGCTGGAGGGGGGCACAGCACTGCTGGAGGGAGCACTACACTGCTGGAGGGGAGCACTGCTGGAGGGGAGCACTGCACTGCTGGGGGGAGCCCTGCACTGCTGGAGGGGAGCACTGCACTGCTGGAGGGGAACACTGCACTGCTGGAGGGGAGCACTGCACTGCTGGAGGGGGCACAGCACTGCTGAGGGGAGAACATCCCTGCTGGAGGGGGCACAGCACTGCTGGAGGGGGCTCAACAATTCTGGAGGGGGCACTGTGTCGAGCCCCAGGCCCTGGGGTACTCAGGTATCAGGCTCAGTGGTTTTTCCAGGGATGTCACGGGTTGCAGCGCTTGATCCCGTGGCCTGGGTGACACTTCAATAAGGGGTGTATGTACAGGGGAGTAGAGTTTGTCATGTGACGCCACCTGTAGTATCTGGTGATGGGTCAACAGCGCCGCCACAGTCTGCTGGAGGTAGATGGTAGTGCGGATAAGTTGGTAAAGCTCCCTACAGGTGGAGCGGGTCCTCCGGGGCAGCGTAGTGTGAAGGAGCAGCTTGGAGTGAGGCTGTAGGTTGGGATGGGGAGTGATGAAGCAGTCTATGGGGGGCTCCGGGAGCAGAGAGGAATGACGCACACACACTGTAGGAGTCTCTATTACCTTATACTGTTGGTATGAGCAGGTAAAGGCGTCCAGGGCACGGACAGGTGACCAGGTGCACAGTGGGTCCCCACAGCAAGTGGGTATAAGGCCTCTTCTGCTCCTCTGTAATGACGGAGGCCCAGCCTCCATGCAGCCAGACCGGCCTCCTCTCTCCTCCTGACTCTGATATCTGTCCTCTCTTCAGAGAGGCCGGACAGAATAAAAGGGGGGTAAAACCCCCAAACATAAAGGGAGGCCGACATGACAGGGTTAAGGCGGGAGTGAGAAGTGTGTTACTAGGTAGATTAGAAAGAAAGGTGAAGGGAAAATAGTAGGATGGGATTATAGTAGAAGGGGCGCAGTCTTAGATTAGGGACTATTTACAGTGGGGGGCCATTTTGGGTTCATTGACCCCTGTTGAGGATCATAATTTGGAAGTACTTGGGTTTGCGGGTTTGGCATTGGGGTGTCATTTGAGTTAAGGGGGGGTTTCTTTTCGTTTGTCATCTATTCTGTTATGTGTTTGTCGCAGTAGCTGGCCGTAAGGGGAGAAGACCCTCGAAGTTGGTGGAGGTGGTTATTGGGGGAGCAATGGGGGGGGAGAACCCAAGAGGTTCTGGACCCCTCGGAGTGGATCAAGAGGATGGAAAGTAAGCTGACCGACGTGCTTCCGAGCTGGAATCCAAGCAAGCTTCAGTCAGGTGAGGTCACCCAGGGTAAGGGTGTTTTGGGCTTCGAGGATCAACCTCCTTTGAGTTTAGGATGTTTGTTATTAATAAATGGCTGCTGTGGCCGATTTAATCCAATAATGGAGTGTGGTTTTGTTATTTGTGGGAAGGGGCAGGGGGGGGTTGGCCGGACAGTATGAAGGGGTTAATTTAACTTGGGTGGTTTAAGGTACATAAGGACTCGCCTATACCTTTTGTCATGTGCGGTGCACGGGTTACCCTCTCTGATCACTGCGGTAGTACACTGTGGTGTCTGGCTCCCTCTCTTTGGGTACGCAGGGGGACCGGGTGACTGAAGTCTCCATGGTGTGACGGGGTTTTCTATAGTCCTGGAGTATCCTACATTAGCGGACCCCCGAAGTCCGGTACGTCTCTGTGCAAACTTCCACTAGTTCCTCACTCCCTTGGCTCTGCTCCTTGCCTTCTATCCCCACTTTAGGCTTACAGGACGTAGAAGGGCCACTCCGGGTCACTGGTTCGGGCCTATCCGCGGCACCGAGTACCAGGACGTCTTCGCAGCTCTCCTAGCGTCTGCACACTCTGACTAACTCCGCCCCCAGCAGCAGAATTTATAGGGGATATCGCCTAAGGTCAGCGAGTAGGGCTCCCCCTACTGTGCCGGGGTGGAAGATGTTACATGTAGTAAGTACCTGCTATGGAAACCCAGCTGTACACTAGGGAAGTCTGTGGCTACCTGCGTGAGCAGGGCGCCACTACTGCACTGCTCAAGGGGGCACAGCACTGCTGGAGGGGAGCACTGCACTGCTGGAGGGGGGCACTGCACTGCTGGAGGGGGGCACTACACTCTGGAGGGGACACATCACTGCTGGAGGGGGGTACTACACTCTGGAGGGGGCACTACACTCTGGAGGGGACACATCACTGCTGGAGGGAGGTACTACACTCTGGAGGGGCACTACACTCTGGAGGGGCACTACACTCTGGAGGGGCACTACACTCTGGAGGGGCTCCCTGCAATGCTGGAGGGGGCACTACACTCTGGAGGGGGCACAGCACTGCTGAAGGGGCACTACATTCTGGAGGGGGCACAGCACTGCTGGAGGAGCACACACTGCTGGAGGGGGCACTACACTCTGGAGGGGCTCCCTGCAATGCTGGAGGGGGCACTACATTCTGGAGGGGGCACAGCACTGCTGGAGGAGCACACACTGCTGGAGGGGGCACTACACTCTGGAGGGGCTCCCTGCAATGCTGGAGGGGGCACTACATTCTGGAGGGGGCACAGCACTGCTGGAGGAGCACAGCACTGCTGGAGGGGGCACTACACTCTGGAGGGGCTCCTTGCAATGCTGGAGGGGGCACTACACTCATCGTGGTGTGGGGTGAGAGTGAGCTGCCCCTGCAGTACCTGCTCCTGCTGCTGCTCTCTGCTCCTCCATCCGTTTTGCTCAAGATCCTGTGGTGACATCATGATCATGTGACCTGGCTCCACCCATGATGATGTCATCACCACAGGTCCTGTAAGTCGGTCCCAGATTATCAGCGGTGGGGGTGATGGCTGGCGGGGGCTGCGGCGTCGGTTATGGCACGGACCAGGCGGGGATGATGAAGCAGGGACTCACCGAGCAGGGGAGCAATGGCCGCCATATTACTATACCCATCACTTGGGTGTAGAAATATGGCGCCGCCGGATGTGACATAGGTGGACAACTCACAATTATATAGAGATTACATCCTGTGCCTCATATATATATTTGCTGAGCCCCTGCTCTGGATCTTCACAGGCTCTTAAAGAGACATGACACCTCTTCATTACCATAATTCATCTGTAAAGTGCTGTGGAGTATATTAGCGCTATGTAAATAAAATGTATTATTATGATCCAAACCACAAGATTTATTGTCAGGAGCACGGCTGGGAGTTTCTTCATCCGGGACAAAGATTGAGTTCAGAATCTAAATTCTCTGACCAGCCCCTGAGGAACATGCCACGCCCCCAACCCCACCCCTGCTGACTCCTCCCAGGTAAAACTATTTAAAGAGACAGAGTAGTTTTCAACACTGTGAACACAGGTTTCCACGGTGGTAGACCTGACCGCCGGTGTGGCGTAAGCTGTGGGTTTAATGTTGGCATCTGCCCAAGAAGCATTTGTCACAGCACAAGATGACGAGGGGGCAAAGGGGAGATAGTGGCCCCTAGAAACACTAGTGCTGACACCTGACTCCCCTAACAACCCTATGTAGTCTCCGCAACTGACGCCAAACAGGATACCTCTTCCCTGTCTGTCCCTAAACTAAGACTACCTAGGGATCAGACAGGGTGAACACTGGTCAGCCCAGCTAACAACTAAAGGAAAACACCAAGACAAACAAGGGGGAGAGGTAGAAACACTTAGCCGACAAAGAGAAAGACAGCAAACAACACAGAAAGTCAACGATGCACTGCTGAGCCAGGAAACAACACCACCTCCAAACACACTATCACCAGCAATGCAGCATAGGAGCCAAAGGGTATAAATAGAGACAGCTGAAAGGTCGGCAGGTAGGAGACCTGCTTGGGCCCAGTAATCTCGAGCTATCACCAATCAGAGAAATACCACTTAAAGGGAAAGAACAATTCAGGATTTTGGCTGTTGTGACCTTCTACTAGTGGCCCCGACAGCCTCATCTGTAGCTCCTGATACACCCGTGACAGCTTTATCCATGGATGCTCATGTCCCTTTAAGAATGACCTGATTTGACGCATTTTCTGCCTTCCAGTATGCAATCTTACTCCTCCCGTCTGGCAGCCGGTACTCGTCTGATATCGTGTCTTTTCTCCGGCAGCTCACGAGGCAGAGCCGGGACCGTCTCTGCAGGCTCCGCCGTCTGCGCTGCTCAGTCTGTGGATTGGGTTGTCAGCAGTGGCGTAATGTGAACCTCGTGGGCCCCGTGTGAAAGCTGCAACGGGGCCCCCAATTATTGCAAATCTTTAATGGATTAGTCTCTTTCTATAGGCCAAAGGACTTTGGGGCCCCCAAGGCTCCAGGGCCCGGGTGATTGCAACCCCTGCACCTATTAGTAGTTACGCCCCTGCTTGTCTGTGTATTTGCTGGGTGTCCGTCTTCTGCCTGCAGTTGTTTCATGGTGAACTGGCTTAAACCAGACACAAGAGGTAGAAGGAGAGGGGGGAACACGAGGGCGGGGGAAGGAGGGAGAGCAGAAGGCGCCGGGCAGCGAGGCGCAGGATGACAGCACCCCGCCTGTGTGCACACTGCAACTGAAAGGATTGCACTTACTACCCAGACTGCAAACATGGAAAAGCATGGGGAGAATGCCGGTATAACCTGGGCATCTCCTGTATATAATTATATATGTACAGCCGGTATAACTGGGCATCTCCTGTATATAATTATATAAGTACAGCCGGTATAACCTGGGCATCTTCTGTATATATTATATATGTACAGCGGTGTAAGCCTGGGCATCTCCTGTATATAATTATATATGTACAGCCGGTATAACCTGGGCATCTCCTGTATATAATTATATATGTACAGCTGTGTAACCTGGGCATCTCCTGTATATAATTATATATGTACAGCGGTTAACCTGGGCATCTCCTGTATATAATTATATATGTACAGCCGGTATAACCTGGGCATCTCCTGTATATAATATATATGTACAGCCGGTATAACCTGGGCATCTCCTGTATATAATTATATATGTACAACAGGTATAACCTGGGCATCTCCTGTATATAATTATATATGTACAGCTGGTATAACCTGGGCATCTCCTGTATATAATTATATTAAGTGTACTAGCACGATATAATACTATGTAGCGTGATACCCGGGCAGCGTTGCATAAGGAGCTGTGCGTAACAGGATCCGTTGCGATAACTGGCATCGATAATACAGGAACTGCATTGTATACATAATGAAGCGGTATAACCCGGAATCCTGTAATAAAGGCAGCGGTATAACTGGGATGCGTGACATACATGTACAGCGGAATAACCTGGAATCCGTAATTACAAGCAGCGTGATACAGGATCTGTACATAACAAGAGTGCTACAGCAGGTTACATACAGGAGCGTGATACAGGAGCGTGCATACAGGAACGTGCATACAGGAGCGTGCATACAGGAGCGTGCATACAGGAGCGTGCATACAGGAGCGTGCATACAGGAGCGTGCATACAGGAGCTGCATACAGGAGCGTGCACAGAGGAGCGTGCATACAGGAGCATGCATACAGGGCGTGCAAACAGGAGCGTGCATACAGGGCGTGCATACAGGAGCGATGATACAGGAGGTGCATACAGAAGCATGCATACAGGGCGTACATACAGGGTCGTGCATAAGGAGCGTGCATACAGGAGCGTGCATACAGGAGCGTGCATACAGGAGCGTGCAACAGGAGCATGTATACAGGGCGTGCATACAGGAGCGTGCATACAGGAGCGTGCATACAGGAGCGCGCATACAGGAGTGCATACAGGAGCGTGTATACAGAGTGTGCATACAGAAGCATGTATACAGGGGCGTACATACAGGAGCGTGCATACAGGAGTGTACATACAGGAGCATGTATACAGGAGCGTCATACAGGAAGCGTGCATACCTGCATACAGGAGTGTACATACAGAAGCTGACATACAGGAGCGTGCATACAGGAGCGTACATACAGGAGTGTACATACAGGAGCTACATACAGGAGCGTGCATACAGGAACGTGCATACAGGAGCGTGCAACAGGAGCGTGCAACAGGAGCGTGCACACAGGAGCGTGCATACAGGAGCGTGCATACAGGAGCGTGCATACAGCAGCGTGCATACAGGAGCATGTATACAGGAGGTTACAGGAGCGTGCATACAGGAGTGTACATACAGAAGCATGCATACAGGAGCGTGCATACAGGAGCGTGCATACAACTGCACAGCAGGAGTGTGCATACAGGGGCGTCATACAGGGCGTACATACAGGGAGCGTAGCATACAGGAGCGTGCATACAGGAGCGTAGCATACAGGAGCCGTGCATACAGGAGCGTGCATACAGGAGCGTGCATACAGGAGCGTGATACAGGAGTGTGCATACAGGAGCGTGCATACAGGAGTGTGCATACAGGAGCGTGCATACAGGAGCATTCATACAGGGCATGGAGGGGGAGGGCAGTTATTGATACTGTCTGCTGATTCCAGCTCTTTCTGTCTCCACAGATGTTCTTGGCTCCTGGACTCTTCTGATAATTCTCTCCTCTGTCTGTAATCTCGCGGGAGCTCCTGGTCGTTTCCGGTTTTATGGTGACATGATGTTCTCTCCACTTCTGGATTATGGCCCCACAGAGTTTACTGCAGCCTTCAGTAGTTTAGAAAGTTCTTCTGTAACCAAATGTCATCAATATGTTTTTCAGCAATAAGGTTGTGAAGGTCTTGACGCGGGCTCACTGCTTTTACCCATCATGAGATGTTTCTTGTGTGGCACCTTGGTAATGAGACACATTTTTATCAGTTGAACCAGTTGCCATTATTATCATCACTTCAGTGTCAGGATTGCTTTCTAATTACTGATAGATATCAGCAGGTGTCAGCACTTTCCAGGTTTTTACACCTCTCTTTCTTCATGTGTTCAATACTTTTTCCCTGGTCATTTCTCATTATTATACATAATTTATCTATTAATCTATGGTTTCATTTCTTTGCCTGGAGGATTGGATGGGTTGTTACGGACATCTGGTGAGAAATTCATTCAATAGCAACTTTAGAAATATATCTACTTAGAAAACTTGGAACGTGTCCAATACTTATTTCAGCTGCTGCAGACATTTTGGATGTGTCGGAGTTTTAATGATTTATTGGGTTAATGTTTAATCTTCTGCTTTTTAAGAGCCTCGTAAATGTGGAGCGCGGAGGTCTGGGATGATGATGATGATGATATGATGATGATGCGCCTCCTGCACCGTCTGACTGGTTTGGACTGGTCGCATTTTCTCTAAACTCGCACATGTCATTATGGAGAAGGAAATTATCCTCCGCAGCCTCACAGCGCTAACCCCATCTGGAGCAATACATGTATCTCCTGGAGGCCAGGTGACAGTGTCTCCGGGGTGGGGGGGGGGTGACAGTGTCTCCGGGGTGGGGGGGAGGTGACAGTGTCTCCGGGGTGGGGGGGAGGAAACATAGTGGTACCCCAGGGTCGTTTTGGAGGCGGGGTGACGTGTCTCCGGGGTGGGGGGGAGGTGACGGTGTCTCCGGGGTGGGGGGGAAGGTGAGGTGTCTTCGGGGACGGGGGGGAGGTGATGGTGTCTCAGAGTGGGGGGGGAGGTGACGTGTCTTCGGGGTGGGGGGGAGGTGATGGTGTCTCTAGAGTGGGGGGGAGGTGACGTGTCTTCGGTGGGGGGGGGGGGTTTAGTGTCTCTAGGAGTGGGGGGGGGTGGGGTGGGGGGGGTGACAGTGTCTCCAGTGGGGTGGGGGGGAGGTGAGGTGTCTAGGCGAGGAGGTAGGGGTGGGGGGGAGGAGACAGTGTCTCCGGGGTGGGGGAGGTGATGACGACTTCAGCGATTGGGGGGCTTGACAGTGTCTCCGGGGTGGGTAATGGTCTATGGGTGGGGATGGTGTCTCTGGGGTAGGGGGATGACGGCGTCTCGGGGGGGTGACAGTGTTTCCAGGGTGGGGGGTGATGGCGCCTCCGGGTGGGGGGGGGGTGATGGCGTTTCCAGGTTGGGGGGGTAACAGCATCTTCAGGGTGGGGGGGGGGTGACAGTGTCTCCAAGGTGGTTGGAAGTGATAGCGTGGTCGGGGGGGAGGGATGTGGTGAACGGCGTCTCCGGGTGGGGGACGGCATTTCCAGAGTGTGGGGGGGTGATGGTGTCAGCAGGGTGACAGCATCTCCAGTTGGGGGGGTTACAGAGTCTTTGGGGCGGTAGGGGTGAAGCATCATATCTCCGGGTGGGGGGCGCCGGACACTTCATCCAGCGTGTTTATTTATGGGTCGGGGGGGTGGGGTGAACAGTGTCTCCAGGGTGAGGGAATAATGGCGTCTCCAGTGTGGGGGGTGATGGTGTCTCCATGGTGGGGGGTGATGGCGTCGGCAGGATGACGGCATCTCCAGTTGGGGGGTGACAGAGTCTCTGGGGTGGTGGGGGTGACGGCATCTCCAGTTGGGGGGGTACAGAGTCTCTGGGGTGGTGGGGGTGACGACATCTCCAGTTGGGGGGGTTACAGATCTCTGGGGTGGTGGGGGTGACAGGCATCTCCAGTTGGGGGGGTTACAGAGTCTCTGGGGCGGTGGGGGTGACAGTCATCTCCAGTTGGGGGGTTACAGAGTCTCTGGGGCGGTGGGGGTGACGAATCTCCAGTTGGGGGGGGTGACATAATCTCTGAGGCGGTGGGGGTGACAGGTATCTCCAGTTGGGGGTACAGAGTCTCTGGGGCGGTGGGGGTGACGGCATCTTCAGTTGGGGGGTTACAGAGTCTCTGGGGCGGTGGGTGTGACGTATCTCCAGTTGGGGGGTTACAGAGTCTCTGGGGCGGTGGGGGTGACAGTATCTCCAGTTGGGGGGTTACAGAGTCTCTGGGGCGGTGGGGGTGACGGTATCTCCAGTTGGGGGGGTTACAGAGTCTCTGGGGGTGGGGGGTGAGGCATCTCCAGTTGGGGGGGTTGACAGAGTCTCTGGGGGGTGGGGGTGACACCATCTCCGATGGGGGGTTACAGAGTCTCTGGGGCTGGTGGGGGTGACGCATCTTCCGGATGGGGGGGTTACAAGTCTCTGGGGCGGTGGGGGTGACGGATCTCCAGTTGGGGGGTTACAGAGTCTCTGGGGCGGTGGGGGTGACGGCATCTCCAGTTGGGGGGTTACAGAGTCTCTGGGGCGTGGGGGTGACGGCATCTCCAGTTGGGGGGTTACAGAGTCTCTGGGGCGGTGGGGGTGACAGGTATCTCCAGTTGGGGGGTTACAGAGTCTCTGGGGCGGTGGGGGTGACAGCATCTCCAGTTGGGGGGTTACAGAGTCTCTGGGGGGTGGGGGTGACGGTATCTCCAGTATGGGGGGTTACAGAGTCTCTGGGGGTGGGGGTGACGGTATCTCCAGTTGGGGGGGTTACAGAGTCTCTGGGGGGTGGGGGTGACGTATCTCCAGGATTGGGGGGGTTACAGAGTCTCTGGGGTGGTGGGGGTGACGGATCTCCAGGGATGGGGGGGTTACAGAGTCTCTGGGGCGGTGGGGGTGACACCATCTCCAGGATGGGGGGGTTACAGAGTCTCTGGGGTGGTGGGGGTGACGGCATCTCCGGGATGGGGGGTTACAGAGTCTCTGGGATGGTGGGGGTGACAGTATCTCCAGTTGGGGGGTTACAGAGTCTCTGGGGCGGTGGGGGACGCGTATCTCCAGTTGGGGGGGTTACAGAGTCTCTGGGGCGGTGGGGGTGACGGCATCTCCAGGATGGGGGGGGTTACAGAGTCTCTGGGGCGGTGGGGGTGACGGCATCTCCAGGATGGGGGGGTTACAGAGTCTCTGGGGCGGTGGGGGTGACGGCATCTCCGGGATGGGGGGGGTTACATAGTCTCTGGGCGGTGGGGGTGACACCATCTCCAGGATGGGGGGGGTTACAGAGTCTCTGGGGCGGTGGGGGAGACGCATCTCCAGTTGGGGGGTTACAGAATCTCCAGTTGGGGGGGTTACAGAGTCTCTGGGGCGGTGGGGGTGACGCCATCTCCAGGATGGGGGGGTTACAGAGTCTCTGGGGCGGTGGGGGGTGACACCATCTCCGGGATGGGGGGGTTACAGAATCCTGGGGCGGTGGGGGTGACGCCATCTCCAGGATGGGGGCCGCCGGACGCCTTCATCATCAGCTTTATTTGTTAGATGCTCGGCACCGCGGCATCCAGGGATGACAAGGAGGGAAAACAACGCTGCAAGCAGGAGAAATCCGCCAACACCGGCCGTGTGCTCATCCCTGCACTGCCCTACATCCGCCAGCCTCTCTCCACCCGCTCACCTTCATGCCAACCCTTCACCGGCACTAAAAATAGAGGATTGGTGCTAAATGCCCTTACTCATAGAGTCAATCCTACAGGGAATCTGTCAGCAGGTTTTGGTTATGTAATCTGAGAACAGCATAAGGTAGGGACAGACACCCTGATTCCATCGATGTGTTACTTACTGGGCTGCTATCTGCAGGAGGTTATCACTATAGGACAGGGGCCCCCAACTCCAGGTCTCGAGGCCCGCCAACAGTGCATGTTCTCAGGATCTCCTTAGTATTGCACAGGGCTTGGAATCATTACATCATCACATAACACCTGTGCAATGCTAAGGAAATCCTGAAATCCTGCACTGTTGGCGGCCCTCGAGCCCTGGAGTTGGGGAGCTCTGCTATAAGACAAGTAAATCTGCTGCCATGTATCCCAAAAACCCCCACCACATAGGTTATAGAAACAGTGGGATTACCTGCAGTCCCATGTAAAACGTTAAGGATCGTATTTTGATGTCGTCATCACTTCTTCCAAATGACACATTCGACTCTGCTACATTGAAAATCCTAGGCAAACTACTGACCTTCATATGGAGCGGTGGTAGGATGTAGTAGGATTACCTGCAGTCCTATGTAAAATGATACCCGTCTCACAAACTCAGCTCTGCTACGTCAACAGGCAGCTCTCCTGCAGATACGCGCTGGATGAATCAGTCATTGAGCTGCTATAGGAACAGCTGCAGTCCCATGTAAAATGTTAAGGATCATATTTTGAAGTCGTCATAACTTCTCCCAAATGACACACTCGGCTCTGCTACATTGAGAATCTGAAGCAAACTTACTGACATTCATATGGAGCTGTTATAACATGTACTACTGTAACCTGCAGTCCTATGTAAAATGATACTGGTCTCACAAATTCAGCTCTGCTACATTGAACAATTTTGAGTCTTTGTATACAATGTGGTAAATCAGAACAAATGTCATTGATAGGGGAAGCATGGTAAGTTTACTTGCAGTCCTATGTAAAACCATACCTTCATTTTATGCATCAGCTCTGCTACATCTGTTTAGGAGAATAGTAGCAACAACCTGTGTCACAGGCAGGAGGAGGGAGGCTGCAGAGCTGTGCAGGAGGGGAGAGGGGAGAACTACAAGTGCCAGCATGCTGGAGGAGGGAGGCTGCAGAGCTGTGCAGGAGGGGGAGGTGGAGAATACAAGTCCCAGCATGCTGGAGGAGGGAGGCTGCAGAGCTGTGCAGGAGGGGAGAGGTGGAGAACTACAAGCCAGCATGCTGGAGGAGGGAGGCTGCAGAGCTGTGCAGGAGGGGAGAGGTGGAGAACTACAAGTGCCAGCATGCTGGAGGAGGGAGGCTGCAGAGCTGTGCAGGAGGGGATGGTGGAGAACTACAAGTCCCAGCATGCTGGAGGAGGGAGGCTGCAGAGCTGTGCAGGAGGGGATGGTGGAGAACTACAAGTGCCAGCATGCTGGAGGAGGGAGGCTGCAGAGCTGTGCAGGAGGGGAGAGGTGGAGAACTACAAGTGCCAGCATGCTGGAGGAGGGAGGCTGCAGAGCTGTGCAGGAGGGGAAGGTGGAGAACTACAAGTGCCAGCATGCTGGAGGAGGGAGGCTGCAGAGCTGTGCAGGAGGGGAGAGGTGGAGAACTACAAGTGCCAGCATGCTGGAGGAGGGAGGCTGCAGAGCTGTGCAGGAGGGGAGAGGTGGAGAACTACAAGTGCCAGCATGCTGGAGGAGGGAGGCTGCAGAGCTGTGCAGGAGGGGATGGTGGAGAACTACAAGTCCCAGCATGCTGGAGGAGGGAGGCTGCAGAGCTGTGCAGGAGGGGACAGGTGGAGAACTACAAGTGCCAGCATGCTGGAGGAGGGAGGCTGCAGAGCTGTGCAGGAGGGGAGAGGTGGAGAACTACAAGTGCCAGCATGCTGGAGGAGGGAGGCTGCAGAGCTGTGCAGGAGGGGATGGTGGAGAACTACAAGTCCCAGCATGCTGGAGGAGGGAGGCTGCAGAGCTGTGCAGGAGGGGATGGTGGAGAACTACAAGTCCCAGCATGCTGGAGGAGGGAGGCTGCAGAGCTGTGCAGGAGGGGAGAGGTGGAGAACTACAAGTGCCAGCATGCTGGAGGAGGGAGGCTGCAGAGCTGTGCAGGAAGGGGATGGTGGAGAACTACAAGTGCCAGCATGCTGGAGGAGGGAGGCTGCAGAGCTGTGCAGGAGGGGAGAGGTGGAGAACTACAAGTGCCAGCATGCTGGAGGAGGGAGGCTGCAGAGCTGTGCAGGAGGGGATGGTGGAGAACTACAAGTGCCAGCATGCTGGAGGTGGGAGGCTGCAGAGCTGTGCAGGAGGGGAGAGGTGGAGAACTACAAGTGCCAGCATGCTGGAGGAGGGAGCTGCAGAGCTGTGCAGGAGGGGAGAGGAGGAGAACTACAAGTGCCAGCATGCTGGAGGAGGGAGGCTGCAGAGCTGTGCAGGAGGGGGAGAGGTGGAGAACTACAAGTGCCAGCATGCTGGAGGAGGGAGGCTGCAGAGCTGTGCAGGAGGGGACAGGTGGAGAACTACAAGTGCCAGCATGCTGGAGGAGGGAGGCTGCAGAGCTGTGCAGGAGGGGACAGGTGGAGAACTACAAGTGCCAGCATGCTGGAGGAGGGAGGCTGCAGAGCTGTGCAGGAGGGGAGAGGTGGAGAACTACAAGTGCCAGCATGCTGGAGGAGGGAGGCTGCAGAGCTGTGCAGGAGGGGACAGGTGGAGAACTACAAGTGCCAGCATGCTGGAGGAGGGAGGCTGCAGAGCTGTGCAGGAGGGGAGAGGTGGAGAACTACAAGTGCCAGCATGCTGGAGGAGGGAGGCTGCAGAGCTGTGCAGGAGGGGAGAGGTGGAGAACTACAAGTGCCAGCATGCTGGAGGAGGGAGGCTGCAGAGCTGTGCAGGAGGGGACAGGAGGAGAACTACAAGTCCCAGCATGCTGGAGGAGGGAGGCTGCAGAGCTGTACAGGAGGGGAGAGGAGGAGAACTACAAGTGCCAGCATGCTGGAGGAGGGAGGCTGCAGAGCTGTGCAGGAGGGGATGGTGGAGAACTACAAGTCCCAGCATGCTGGAGGAGGGAGGCTGCAGAGCTGTGCAGGAGGGGAGAGGAGGAGAACTACAAGTCCCAGCATGCTGGAGGAGGGAGGCTGCAGAGCTGTACAGGAGGGAAGAGGTGGAGAACTACAAGTGCCAGCATGCTGGAGGAGGGAGGCTGCAGAGCTGTGCAGGAGGGAAGAGGTGGAGAACTACAAGTGCCAGCATGCTGGAGGAGGGAGGCTGCACAGCTGTGCAGGAGGGGAGAGGTGGAGAACTACAAGTGCCAGCATGCTGCACTCAGACCCCCAGCAGCAGATGCTGGTGACGTGTCCTCCTGCCTGATGACGTCATCACTTGATGCTGCTGCAGGGGGTGTGACCGCAGGCTGCCCTGTGATTGGAGGATAGCAGCCCCTCCTCCTCCCTGCAGCCATCAGTGCAGCAATGCAGCAGCCCCCACCCTGCAGACTGCAGCAGAGCACTGACCAATGCAGGGATCTGTGTGCAGGGAGGTGCCCTGGGCACTAGAGTGCCAGCTCTTCAGCTCACACACAGCAGGGCAGGAGCTGACAGCTGGAGATCAGCCCCATCCTCCACCCCATTGTGTGTCAGCACATGGAAACTAAGCGCTCAGAATATCAGAGGTGTCACAGCGGCCTCTGGTGGCAGAATTGTGTATTGCAGGTGTGCACTCATTGCTGCAGGTGACATGTATCACAGAGGTGTCTGATGGCAGAGGAGCAGACATTGGATCTTTTTTTGCACCCAGTTTTCTTTTTCCTTCTGTATATTGGGCCCCTGGAAGGTGCAGGCACAGCCATCTCTGCTCCAATCTGCTGCATCTCCTAGAAAGACATGAAGACTGTAGAGCAGTGGACAGGGCGGTGTGCCGAGCAGTGGACGGGGCGGCGTGCCGAGCAGTGGACGGGGCGGCGTGCCGAGCAGTGGACGGGGCGACCTGCCGAGCAGTGGACGGGGCGGCCTGCCGAGCAGTGGACGGGGCGGCCTGCCGAGCAGTGGACGGGGCGGCCTGCCGAGCAGTGGACGGGGCGGCCTGCCGAGCAGTGGACGGGGCGGCCTGCCGAGCAGTGGACGCGGGGGCGTGCCGAGCAGTGGACGGGGCGGCCTGCCGAGCAGTGGACGGGGCGGCGTGCCGAGCAGTGGACAGGGGGCCTGCCGAGCAGTGGACGGGGCGGTGTGCCGAGCAGTGGACGGGGCGGTGTGCCGAGCAGTGGACGGGGCGGCGTGCCGAGCAGTGGACGGGGCGGCGTGCCGAGCAGTGGACGGGGCGGCCTGCCGAGCAGTGGACGGGGCGGCCTGCCGAGCAGTGGACGGGGCGGCGTGCCGAGCAGTGGACGGGGCGGCGTGCCGAGCAGTGGACGGGGCGGCGTGCCGAGCAGTGGACGGGGCGGCGTGCCGAGCAGTGGACGGGGCGGCCTGCCGAGCAGTGGACGGGGTGGCGTGCCGAGCAATGTACAGGACAGGGCGGTCTGCAGCGGTTGTGTTTTTGCACGTTCTCGTGGCTTTTGATGGTGAAAAATGCTACAAAAACGCTGATAGAATTGACGCTGCTTCTTTCAAAAACGCAGCAATTTTCCATTTCAGACAGGGATAAAAATGAATGGTGCAGGAGATTTCTGGGATCTCAGAGCTTCTGCTGGGGCTGGAAAAATCAGCTTTTAATTTGTATGAAACCATGCAAAAATACAAGGTGTGAACACAGCCTTAAGGGTGCGTGTGTGGCGCCCCGCAACAAGTGCGTCACAGGAGTGTATTGCAGCCCAGACAGCAGCAGCAATATTCTCTGACTAAGCAATGGCATGGTTAAAACTCAGAGCTCCATACCCTACATGCACATCAGCATAGAGGGCCAATAAGGTCCTGGTGGGCGGAGTGTAGGTGTAGTGTGTAGTGAGTAGTGTAGAAGAGAACAACAGAGAGAAGAAGCAGGTCAAGCTCTGCAACCTAGGAGAGGGGGCCTGCACAGTCCCGTGCAGCCCCCTGGCCATCACCACCGGTTGGGCGCCATTATCCCGGAGCCTCAACAACCGGACTCTGGGCGAATGCATACGGGTCAAAACATCCCCGTGCCCATCTACAACAGGATTACTGGTTCCGAAGCTAGCAGTTGTTCAGCACTGCTACGCAAACCAGGAGTGGAGGGACATCTCTCCAGGAGCACCCCACCACCGCCGCACACAGAGTCGTCTAGCCAGCGGAGTACCCACCAAAAGGACCCAAGGCTCCCCTCACAAACCGGCCAGAATTCCCCGGTAGGGAAATTGAAGCAGCCTCCTTGTACCCGATCTGGCACCTCAAGGCGACAACGGCAACACAAACTAGTTAGAATGGAGGAACACCGCGGAGCTCTGAGAAACACTAGTCATTGCTGAGCCCACCCGGTCCATTACCCGTCACTGTATGCCATGTATCACCTGCTGGTTACAGTAAAGTACCCGTTACAGAGACTATCAGTGTCCGTGCTTTCTTATGAACTGTCCATCTCCGCATACTAGAAGGTAACTGCAGCTGCCTCACAACATCTTGTGCAGCTCCTGGCTCCGGGGACTCCCGCTCAGCCTGTGGGGAGCGTTCCATCTTGCTGCATCCCATCCCCCGGAGGCCCAAGCAGCGCCGGTGGACATCACCGGAACACTCACAGGTGGCGTCACGAATTAAAACAACCTTTTTTAAATCTGTTCAGCCAATATTCCTTTGAATCTGCACCACCGGGCCCCACTTTGGCAGGCGCGGTTCCGTGACAAGGCTTTGCCCGCCCCGTGAAGTCCCGGCCACCGGTCTGGTCCCGACACGTGCACACGGTCTGGAGGAGCTGCGTTTTGGACGCGGCTCCTCCGGACCTGAGGGAAGCCGCGGGTGGCCACCATGTGCGGCGGGTGCAGGGCGGCTTCTCCCTGTAGTCACCCGATGGGAGCCGCTTCTGACTCCGCAGCATGAAGTGAACATGCGGAGGAGGAGCGGACTGCCGGCAACCCGCACCGCAGCTCCAAACACGCTGCGGGCGGATTATGCATAGTGATCCCATCCACTATGTTAGTACTGGACTACGCAGCGCAAAGACGCTGCAGGCGGGTTACGCATAGTGAGGATGGGATTTCTTGTTAGTACTACGCAGTGCAAAGATGCTGCGTCCAGAACGCTGCGTCTCCTGATCGTGAGGATGCTCCCTCAAGGTTTCCACTAATCTAGAAATGTGAACAGAGGCGCAAATCCCTTAATAAATCGCCTCCTCCTTGGTGTTTTCTGTCAATTTTGCTACCAATGAGTGGAAACATTTTACAGAAGAGCTTGCGGAAGACCCCCGACACATTGTAACGAACCCTCCGAGGTGTGAGCGTCAGGTGAGGACAGTGCTCGCTCTATATCACATGCACCATATTATGTGAATTGTTGAACTATTTTGTGTGTAACCCTTCTCATGTATGGTGCTATATAAATAATAACTGTGTTACTGTCAGGTTATGTGTATATCTACACAGTGCATCAGCTTGTGATAGCGCTTCATGTATTTTAAACAGAAAAAATCATAGGCCCCTTCCCAAATCCACCTTGAGTGGAGCAGTGTGATCCGTCACTGCACAGAACACGTCTCCTCCAGAGTCCAGTGCTGGTGGCTTTAAACCACTCCATCCGATGCTCCTCATTGTGCTTGGTGATGTAGGACACTTGGCATTGTGCTTGGTGATGTATGACGCTCGGCATTGTGCTTGGTGATGTAGGATGCTCGGCATTGTGCTCGTTGATGTAGGACGCTTGGCATTGTGCCTGGTGATGTATGACGCTCGGCATTGTGCCTGGTGATGTATGACGCTCGGCATTGTGCTTGGTGTTGTACGATGCTCAGTATTGTGCTTGGTGTTGTACGATGCTCAGTATTGTGCTCGGTGATGTAGGACGCTCTGCAATGTGCTTGGTGATGTATGACGCTCTGCAATGTGCTTGGTGATGTATGACGCTCTGCAATGTGCTTGGTGATGTATGACACTCGGCATTGTGCTTGGTGATGTAGGACGCTCGGCATTGTGCTTGGTGATGTAGGACGCTCAGCATTGTGCTTGGTGATGTAGGACACTCGGCATTGTGCTTGGTGATGTAGGACGCTCGGCATTGTGCTTGGTGATGTAGGTTGCTCGGCATTGTGCTCGGTGATGTAGGATGCTCGGCATTGTGCCTGGTGATGTACGATGCTCAGTATTGTGCTTGGTGATGTATGACGCTCGGCATTGTGCTTGGTGTTGTACGATGCTCAGTATTGTGCTTGGTGATGTAGGACACTCGGCATTGTGCTTGGTGATGTATGACGCTCGGCATTGTGCTTGGTGATGTATGACGCTCGGCATTGTGCTTGGTGATGTATGACGCTCGGCATTGTGCTTGGTGATGTATGACGCTCGGCATTGTGCTTGGTGATGTACGACGCTCGGCATTGTGCTTGGTGATGTACGACGCACGGCATTGTGCTTGGTGATGTAGGACGCTCGGCATTGTGCTTGGTGATGTAGGACGCTCGCCATTGTGTTTGATGATGTACGGCTGCTCAGAACACGTTTCCTTCAGAGTCCAGTGGTGGTGGCTTTACACCGCTCCACCCAATCCTCGGCATTGCACTTGGTGATGTTTGGCTGCAGCTGTTTGACCGTGAAACTCCCAGTGGGCGCAGTGTTTGTGCTGATGTTACCAGAGGAGGTCTGGACACTGCAGTCATGGGATCAGCAGAGTGATGGTGACTTTTCTGCCCTCTGCTTGTCAGCACTTGACCCAGGAAACAGCTGGGTCACAAGCTTCTGACAATGTAACTTACTAAATTATCCTGTATCCTCAGAATCCCGGGATGTCTTGGCCCCAGAGGGCATAATAGCAGGGCACCAGTATGGGCAGCCTTCGTGCAAAGCTGCGTCACCCTGTGCCCATTACCGCCATACACTCCCCGCAGTGATAATGTCCCAGGCTCGGCTGTGGCAGCACCACTATACGACCTATAATATATTTGGCCCCCAGGAGCCCCTATAAACAGACTCCTGCACCCCCTGAGTGCCCGCTGCCATGGTGACTGTCACCAAGGAGATGAAGCCCTGCAGATCACATATGAGAAGGGTTTACATTGGGGGTCAGTACTTGGCAGGTCGTCTCCATGGTAATGTGGCACCCACGTAGTAGGTAATGTGGAGCCATATGTGTAACGTTAAAGAAAAGTGCCTCCTAGCTATAGGAAGAAATTTAAATATGTTTGAATGTAAATAGTTTACCCGTTGATATTGTTATAGAAAATATGAAAAATGCTTTTTCACTTCCCGTTTAACAGGTAGATACTCGCGGACGAGTATATTCCATCAGGGGGGTATGTGGTGCCCCACGTAGTCAGGCATCACAGAGGGGTATTGCATCCGTAAAAGAGGTGTAATTGCCCCAGCTGCAGGTGGACCCTAGGTTGGTGGGTGGGAGCCATTCCTGCACTCCCACATTAGCTGAGCGGTGGGAGATAACCCAGGAGGGGATATATTCATCTCTAGGGGGATAAAGGAGGTCTTCAGCAGAATGGCCAGCTAAGAGAAAGAGTAGTCTCTCTCTAGGCGGTGAGAGAGGGAGAGGGTCGGAACAGTCGGAGAAGGAGGAAGGTTGGAAAGAGTGTGGAACAAGGTGGAAGGGTTACCCGGAGGAAAGGAGAAGGGATCTTGAGGAGATCCTGAAAGAAGGCGCCCGACGAGCGGAGTCGAGGCCCTACAGAGAAAGGGAGAACCCCAGCGTGGAGTGACCATACTCCAGGGGAATCTCCAGTCCACCACGGGAACGCCGGGCCCGAGGATCCGGCCAAAGTCCATCTTTGCAGTTTGCAACCGGCTGCTGTGATTCGTATATCGCCACAGCACCCTGCCGGACGGAGCGGTCTGCCTGCTTCCTCACCATGAGGGAGAGGACCCCCAATACTACCTACACAGAGCCATTGGCTATAGACTTATCCTAGGCGGGGAAGAAAGGACACGGGTTCGTCAACTAAGGTACACCGCGGGTCCCACCATACCACCTGGGATCCACTTGCAGCCACCCGTAGAGCTACCTGTTACTTTAACATCTGATGCTGGACTGTGACCTCTGTATAAAGCTGCTACAAGTTGACAGTAAAGTACCCGGGAGAAAGTGACTTTACCTGTGTGTGGTTATCTCCATCACCCTGCTTGATTTCAGGAACGCTGCCCCGGAGGACCAGCTCTACCTGTAGGGAGCTTTGAGATCTCAGCCGCACTACCATCTACCTCCAGCGGACTGTGGCGGCGCTGGTGACCCATCACCAGACACTACAGGTGGCGTCACATGACAAACTCTAATCCCCTGTAAATACACCCCTTATTGAAGTGTCACCCAGGCCACGGGATCAGGCGCTGCCACCCGTGGAATCCTAGAACACCCACAGAGCCTGATACCCGAGTACCCCTGGGGCTCGACAGTAACACACACGGGCTGGCCTGTACACCGGGCGCAGGAACTGGCACCAGCTGCTGAGGTGAACACTCCCCACACACAGCGATCACAACACACAGGTCAGAGGCCACACACACCGGAGCCTCAACTACGTCACCGAGTGCAGCACCGCATCCACCGCCACCCGCTCCTGCAGCTCCAGCAGTCTGCAGGGAAAACGCACACAATTGTGGCCCGCCCCCTCAACCATCAGACCAATGTATATACTGGAGAACTACAAATCCCAGCAGCCCTGTAACACCAGACCAATGCATGTACTGCAGACTGCAAATCCCAGCAGCCCCTATAACATCAGACCAATGTATGTACTGCAGGACTACAAATCCCAGCAGCCCCTGTAATATCAGACCAATGTATGTACTGCAGGACTACAAATCCCAGCAGCCCCTGTAATATCAGACCAATATATATACTGCAGGACTACAAATCCCAGCAGCCCCTGTAATATCAGACCAATGTATGTACTGCAGGACTACAAATCCCAGCAGCCCCTATAACATCAGACCAATGTATGCACTGCAGGACTACAAATCCCAGCATTCCCCCATCTCACCTGTGCTATTAAAGGGACAGTCCACCTTGCAGCACCCCACCAGCCACCTGCAGTGGACCTTAGAGGAGGACAGGTAGTATCCTGTAAGGGCCGAGGCAGCTGCAATGTCGAGAACTGTGGAGGTGATCGGCTCCAGGGACACAGCGACATGGAGGAGCAGCATGAAGAGCAGAGGAGCCACGTCCCGGGCCGAGCCTCACCTCTCGTCCAAGCCTGCGCCATCCAGACTTCCAGTTTCTGGCCACAGCAGCGGTGATGGCCCACTCAAGCGGTGATTCCCATGGGCCTCGCCCCCTCTAGTCTTGCACGGCAGACCCAGGCCAGCAAAGCAGCGTCAGCGTGTGCTGGCTGGGGGGGGGGGGACGCGCCTCCTTGCTCCAAATGGCCACAACTCCGCCAGCACACTTGGGCCCCCATGCCCCTGTTCTAATGGCCACGTCCCCTCCAATGATGGGCGGGCCCCTCACTCCAGTAAGACCTGTAAGGCCCTTTCGGCGGCACTGCATGGAAAAAATAACCCGATGAGCTTTGTCTATAGATAGAATCTACAGATAATATTGAGTCATTTTCTAAATCATTTCATTTCCATATTATGTTTTTTCCTCTCCAGAGCTGAGTTTAAAATTCTCCGATAACTTTGGACCAGTTGTGAGAAATGTCTAAAAAAAAAGCGGAATCATAAAATGTCCCAGATTTATCGCTGACCTGGGGCAGTTTGCCTAATCTTGTTTAACTTTACGATAGTACTAAAAATTCTTCCTCCAGTGCATTATGGGAGTTCAGCTTCAGGCGTGTGACAAGTGAACTGCACATGGACTGCAAGTACAAACTATTTTGAATGCAGCTCTGGAGGTAACTAGAGCAGAGGTTGCACTGAAACTTTACAACGTTGAATACGTTTGATATACGTTATATGCTTTAAACTTTATGTATAGGAAGGAGGTCTTTAAAATCTGAGATAGTAATGACTGTGCCAACAAAAAGTGGCATTGGTGATTATGTGAGATCTATAGACAGAGAATCAAGAGGAAGTTGGGTGAAGTATAAGGATAACGCAAGCATAATACAGGAGGTAACTCAGGATCAGTAATGTAATGTATGTACACAGTGACTGCACCAGCAGAATAGTGAGTGCAGCTCTGGAGTATAATACAGGAGGTAACTCGGGATCAGTAATATAATGTATGTACACAGTGACTCCACCAGCAGAATAGTGAGTGCAGCTCTGGGGTATAATACAGGTGGTAAGTCAGGATCAGTAATGTAATGTATGTACACAGTGACTGCACCAGCAGAATAGTGAGTGCAGCTCTGGAGTATAATACAGGAGGTAACTCAGGATCAGTAATGTAATGTATGTACACAGTGACTGCACCAGCAGAATAGTGAGTGCAGCTCTGGGGTATAATACAGGTGGTAAGTCAGGATCAGTAATGTAATGTATGTACACAGTGACTGCACCAGCAGAATAGTGAGTGCAGCTCTGGAGTATAATACAGGAGGTAACTCAGGATCAGTAATGTAATGTATGTACACAGTGACTGCACCAGCAGAATAGTGAGTGCAGCTCTGGAGTATAATACAGGAGGGAACTCAGGATCAGTAACGTAATGTATGTACATAGTGACTGCACCAGCAGAATAGTGAGTGCAGCTCTGGAGTATAATACAGGAGGTAACTCAGGATCAGTAATGTAATGTATGTACACAGTGACTGCACCAGCAGAATAGTGAGTGCAGCTCTGGAGTATAATACAGGAGGTAACTCAGGATCAGTAATGTAATGTATGTACACAGTGACTGCACCAGCAGAATAGTGAGTGCAGCTCTGGAGTATAATACAGGAGGTAACTCAGGATCAGTAATGTAATGTATGTACACAGTGACTTCACCAGCAAATAGTGAGTGCCGCTCTGGAGTATAATACAGGAGGTAACTCAGGATCAGTAATGTAATGTATGTACACAGTGACTGCGACCAACAGAATAGTGACTGCACAGCAGAATGGAGTGCGCTCTGGAGTATAATACAGGAGGTAACTCAGGATCAGTGATGTAATGTATGTACACAGTGACTTCACCAGCAAAATAGTGAGCGCAGCTCTGGAGTATAATACAGGAGGTAACTCAGGATCAGTGATGTAATGTATGTACACAGTGACCACCAGCAAAATAGTGAGGCAGCTCTGGAGTATAATACAGGAGGTAACTCAGGATCAGTAATGTAATGTATGTACACAGTGACTGCACCAGCAGAATAGTGAGTGCAGCCCTGGAGTATAATACAGGAGGTAACTCAGGATCAGTAATGTAATGTATGTACACAGTGACTGCACCAGCAGAATAGTGAGGCAGCTCTGGAGTATAATACAGAGGTAACTCAGGATCAGTAATGTAATGTATGTACACAGTGACTGCACCAGCAGAATAGTGAGTGCAGCTCTGGAGTATAATACAGAGGTAACTCAGGATCAGTAATGTAATGTATGTACACAGTGACTGCACCAGCAGAATAGTGAGTGCAGCTCTGGAGTATAATACAGGAGGTAACTCAGGATCAGTAATGTAATGTATGTACACAGTGACTGCACCAGCAGAATAGTGAGTGCAGCTCTGGAGTATAATACAGGAGGTAACTCAGGATCAGTAATGTAATGTATGTACACAGTGACTGCACCAGCAGAATAGTGAGTGCAGCTCTGGGTATAATACAGGAGGTAACTCAGGATCAGTAATGTAATGTATGTACACAGTGACTGCACCAGCAGAATAGTGAGTGCAGCTCTGGAGTATAAACAGGAGGTAACTCAGGATCAGTAATGTATGTATGTACACAGTGACTGCACCAGCAGAATAGTGAGTGCAGCTCTGGAGTATAATACAGGAGGTAACTCAGGATCAGTAATGTATGTATGTACACAGTGACTGCACCAGCAGAATAGTGAGTGCAGCTCTGGAGTATAATACAGGAGGTAACTCAGGATCAGTAATGTAATGTATGTACACAGTGACTGCACCAGCAGAATAGTGAGTGCAGCTCTGGAGTATAATACAGGAGGTAACTCAGGATCAGTAATGTAATGTATGTACACAGTGACTGCACCAGCAGAATAGTGAGTGCAGCTCTGGAGTATAATACAGGAGGTAACTCGGGATCAGTAATGTAATGTATGTACACAGTGACTGCACCAGAGAATAGTGAGTGCAGCTCTGGAGTATAATACAGGAGGTAACTCGGATCAGTAATGTAATGTATGTACACAGTGACTGCACCAGCAGAATAGTGAGTGCAGCTCTGGAGTATAATACAGGAGGTAACTCAGGATCAGTAATGTATGTATGTACACCAGTGACTGCACCAGCAGAATAGTGAGTGCAGCTCTGGAGTATAATACAGGAGGTAACTCAGGATCAGTAATGTAATGTATGTACACAGTGGACTGCACCAGCAGAATAGTGAGTGCAGCTCTGGAGTATAATACGGAGGTAACTCAGGATCAGTAACGTAATGTATGTACACAGTGACTGCACCAGCAGAATAGTGAGTGCAGCTCTGGAGTATAATACAGGAGGTAACTCAGGATCAGTAACTGTAATGTATGTACACAGTGACTGCACCAGCAGAATAGTGAGTGCAGCTCTGGAGTATAATACAGGAGGTAACTCAGGATCAGTAACGTAATGTATGTACACAGTGACTGCACCAGCAGAATAGTGAGTGCAGCTCTGGAGTATAATACAGGAGGTAACTCAGGATCAGTAAGTAATGTATGTACACAGTGACTGCACCAGCAGAATAGTGAGGCAGCTCTGGAGTTTAATACAGGAGGTAACTCAGGATCAGTAATGTAATGTATGTACACAGTGACTGCACCAGCAGAATAGTGAGTGCAGCTCTGGAGTATAATAAGGAGGTAACTCAGGATCAGTAATGTAATGTATGTACACAGTGACTGCACCAGCAGAATAGTGAGTGCAGCTCTGGAGTATAATACAGGAGGTAACTCAGGATCAGTAATGTAATGTATGTACACAGTGACTGCACCAGCAGAATAGTGAGTGCAGCTCTGGAGTATAATACAGGATGTAACTCAGGATCAATAATGTAATGTATGTACACAGTGACTGCACTGCAGAATAGTGAGTGCAGCTCTGGAGTTAATACAGGAGGTAACTCAGGATCAGTAATGTAATGTATGTACACAGTGACTGCACCAGCAGAATAGTGAGTGCAGCTCTGGAGTATAAACAGGAGGTAACTCAGGATCAGTAATGTAATGTATGTACACAGTGACTGCACCAGCAGAATAGTGAGTGCAGCTCTGGAGTATAATACAGGAGGTAACTCAGGATCAGTAATGTAATGTATGTACACAGTGACTGCACCAGCAGAATAGTGAGTGCAGCTCTGGAGTATAATACAGGAGGTAACTCAGGATCAGTAATGTAATGTATGTACACAGTGACTGCACCACAATAGAGTGCAGCTCTGGAGTATAAACGGAGGTAACTGATCATAAGTATGTATGTACACAGTGACTGCACCAGCAGAATAGTGAGTGCAGCTCTGGAGTATAATACAGGAGGTAACTCAGGATCAGTAATGTAATGTATGTACACAGTGACTGCACCAGCAGAATAGTGAGTGCAGCTCTGGAGTATAATACAGGAGGTAACTCAGGATCAGTAATGTAATGTATGTACACAGTGACTCCACCAGCAGAATAGTGAGTGCAGCTCTGGAGTATAATACAGGAGGTAACTCAGGATCAGTAATGTAATGTATGTACACAGTGACTGCACCAGCAGAATAGTGAGTGCAGCTCTGGAGTATAATACAGGAGGTAACTCAGGATCAGTAATGTAATGTATGTACACAGTGACTGCACCAGTAGAATAGTGAGCGCAGCTCTGGAGTATAAAACAGGAGGTAACTCAGGATCAGTGATGTAATGTATGAACACAGTGACTGCACCAGCAGAATAGTGAGTGCAGCTCTCGAGTATAATACAGGAGGTAACTCAGGATCAGTAATGTAATGTATGTACACAGTGACTGCACCAGCAGAATAGTGAGTGCAGCTCTGGAGTATAATACAGGAGGTAACTCAGGATCAGTAATGTAATGTATGTACACAGTGACTGCACCAGCAGAATAGTGAGTGCAGCTCTGGAGTATATTACAGGAGGTAACTCAGGATCAGTAATGTAATGTATGTACACAGTGACTGTACCAGCAGAATAGTGAGTGCAGCTCTGGAGTATAATACAGGAGGTAACTCAGGATCAGTAATGTAATGTATGTACACAATGACTCCACCAGCAGAATAGTGAGTGCAGCTCTGGAGTATAATACAGGAGGTGACTCAGGATCAGTAATGTAATGTATGTACACAGTGACTGCACCAGCAGAATAGTGAGTGCAGCTCTGGGGTATAATACTGGACCAGTAATGTATGTACTCATCCTTTTGTGTAGATTATACACTTTGTATACACTTTCCTGTCTTGGTATAACATCATTGTGTGGCTGGGAGTGGTGGTTATCTCATTGTACTCACAGCCCTGAAGCCATTGTATAGGGTTGACTCTTGCAGAGTGGAATGTGGATGAATCCCAGATGAGTCATGCTCTCCACAGCTGCTTTCCCTTTTGTTCATCCTCTATACGGGAATATAGGTCTGATTTCATCAGGAAATTCTGCAATGTGACTCCGGGTCCAGCAGAGAACGATTCCAGGAGGAGGGAGCGCACGATTGACCTCGTCACCACCGCTATGACCCGGTGTCACTCAAGGCTTGGTATAAAATTGCATTATGGTCACATTGCCAAATGTACAGACCCGAGATGACCTAAGGAGTCCGGACCCAGTGATGGCCCATGTCCCAGCCCTGGGGAGGCTTTACTGGACTGCTCTTCCCCAATCTCATTCTTTATAGCGCAGTGTAATATTTGAACCATGACATGAGAAGGGGATAAAGCCCACTATCAGGGTTGAATGAAAAGTAATACCTCTACCTCCATAACTCCTCAGTGTCATGCTGGGTGCTGTAATGCTAAAGGGGATCAGGAAGACAGGTGGTAAGATGGGCAAAAGGCAATCAGGGGAGCTAGTCTGACCTTTAGACTGGAATCACACTATCCATGTGATATACACAGTGTGATTCCAGCCTTAGACTGGGATTCTCTAACTCACCCTGTTCCCGGAATTATCTCTGAAGATGATGATGTCTGGACCACCACCCTTTCCCTTTCATCCTGATGAGCCCTATGCTAAGATCCTCTCACCTACACCCACAGACTCGGTACCACAGTAACTCCTAACAGAAGGAAAACACCAAGGCTTCAGCAAAAAGCACGTCTTCTCAACTCCTAAACTCTTAGGGCAGGAGTCAGGTAGCCCACTCTTGCATTCTCTTTATTAACCATGTCTTTTATTTCATTGTCTATCTTACTATGTGCTTTTGTCATTCACTTTCACCGCCCCATCCCTCCTCCTTCACCCCTCATCCATATAAGCCTCTCTCTCCTTCTCTTTCCTATGCACAGCTCCCATACTCCCATGTTCACCCTTCTGAAAAATCTAAATCAATTTTATTCCAGAGTATTGCATCATAGATAATGTCTTAATTATAAAAACTCTTTGCTCTTTCTCTTTTTGCTGCTGCTCCTGTCAGGTGATATCTCTCCAAATCCTGGTCCACCCTCTGCTAACTTCAACCCCTCCCCAATGTCACATTTCACCCTACTAACCTTATTACCATTACGTGCACACCTTCATCTCCCTCTTTTGATTGCGCTCTCTGGAGTCCACAGTCTGTATGCAAGAAACCTACCTTCATTCACAACTACTTTCTCACTAACTCTCTTAACCTCCTGGCCCTCACAGAAACCTGGATCCAGGACTCAGACACTGCTTCCCCTGCTGCTATTTCTTATGGCGGTTAACATTTATCCCATTTCCCGAGACCTGGGAACAGACATGATGGTGGAGTCGGCTTACTCCTGTCCCCACAATGTGCTTTCCAGGTTTTGCTTCCAGTACCATCTCTATGCTGATGACACACAACTATACACTTCCTCCCCTAACCTTACTCCCGCTGTAATAAAGAACACCAATCACTGTCTAACCGCGGTCTCCAACATCATGTCCGCTCTCTACCTGAAACTAAACCTTTCCAAAACTGAACTCCTTCTGCTCCCGCCCTCCACTAACCTCCCTAAATCTGACATCTCTCTCTCGGTGTGCGGCACCATGATAACGCCTAGTCAGCAGGCTCGCTGTTTGGCTGTTAAGTTTGACACCGGTCTCTCCTTCACCTCCTCTATACAATCTCTTGCCGCTTGCACCAGAAGAACATCTCTAGAATTCGCCCTCACCATGGAAACAACAAAAACCCTCACTGTGGCCCTGATCCATTCCCACCTTGATTATTGTAATTTTCTTTTAATTGGCCTCCCCTGCACTAGACTCTCCCTTCTACAGCCCATCCTTAATGCAGCAGCCAGGATCACCTATCTGGCTAACCGTTACTCGGATACCTCCACTCTATGCCAGTCATTGCACTGGCTGCCTGCACACTACAGGATCCAATTCAAACTGCTTGTTCTCACCCACAAAGCTCTTCACAGTGCAGCACCCCCCTACCTCTCTACCCTCATCTCTGTCTATCACCCCATCCATTCTCTTAGCTGTGGAAGGGACTTTAGACTCACTTCTAAATTAATCCAAACCTCCCACTCCCGACTCCAAGACTTCTCCAAAGCTGCACCAATTCTCTGGAATGCTCTACCCCAAGAAATTAGGTGTATCCACAACTTACATAGTTTCAGGCGCTCCCTAAAAACACATCTTTTTAGGGCGGCCTATCATGATCCCTAGTCAAAGTCATTTAGACATAGCCTTCCCGGTCCTCCAGTCTCAAGTGGATCACAAATAATGGTTGGTGGCCACTTAAGCTGCTCTTATCTATTCCCCATTTCCTCAAGTTGATTATACCATCATAGTAAATAAGCCCCTGTACTTTGTGTCACCCCCACCTCATTGTTAGATTGTAAGCTCTTATGAGCAGGGCTGTCATTACTTTGCTTTAACTATTGTATTACCTGATAACTGTTACTAACGATTATTTGAATATGAACCTCTGAATTGTGAAGCGCTGCAGAATATGTTTGCGCCATATAAATACATTTTATTATTATTATTATAACTCTTATCAGCAACACCTGATGATGGAAGAGCGAACTATTGAAAGGCCAAAGGTGTGGTCACCTGACAAACCCAAAACTCCCCACCTGTGGAGCCGCCTCACAGCAACATAGAAGCATCTATACATTAACTTTGAATGTGCCAAAGGAAATTAACTTCCAATAAAACTACCGGGAACTTTACATATAGACTGCAGCAGTGAACACATGACACTCAGCAGATGGCAGCACTAGTATGCAGCAGGTACTGGACTGTTCAGTAGACTCTCCTCTACAGCTTAAGCAGAAGGTGTCACCCCAAAGGAAATTCATCAGAGAATACTGCCGCTTATGGTGATTATGTTGATGTGAGCACTGTGCGTCATTGGGCCACTAACTTTAAGGATAGTGCAAACTATAATGACTAACAAGGGTCCGAGAGGAAAAGGGAAGTGTTTTCCCGCTGCATGACCATGCCAGACCACACACTTCACGTTACCACAGCAGAACTCCGGAGACTGAAGATCACCTCCATACAGTCCAGATCTGGTGCCATCTGAGTTCCATCTGTCCCCGATAATAAAAGATCTGCGGGGACATCACTATGCATCTGATGAAGAAGTGGAGAGAACTGTCAGAGTCTTCAGGCGGAAACAGCGACTTCTTCTGTGACGGCTTCAGAAAACTTGTTCATCGTTGGCAGAATTATATCCAATTGTCTGGTGATTACATGGAAAGGTGAATATTTCTGCATTTGATTAAAATATTCCCATCGAAACCAAAGTTACAAAGGTGGAGGCGTTACTTTTCATTCAACCCTAGTAATACCATCCTGAACTTATCACTGTCCCAGTTATAGCCACAGTTATGTGACAGCATGGTGGCAGAGACTGGCCCTCTGTACCAGTAATTGCAGGGCACACCGTCCGGCCAGTAGCGTGGATGGTATCTCTGACATCAAGTGGGCCCCCCAGCAGTCCAGGGCCCTGGCACTTGCCCGGGTGCACCGGGTGCTGACACCGGCCCTGATAACAGCAGGAGATTGAAGGTTTAGAACTATCTAATACTTCAATGGTTGTAATCTGGTGACAGCAGCCAGAAATGTCTGATTATATGTAGTCGATGCAAAGAAGAACTCTGGATAAACTCCACCAAATACATCCCTCTGCGTTCTCCGAGCAATACTGGGAACAAGAGGATAATGTGCAGGTTTTCACATACGTCAATAAAGGAAAACTAATTCACAGAGGGAAATTCTGCGGAGAAAACAGATGCTCGAGTGTCCAAAATGTATAAGCACCAAGTACACTCAGATGTTTTCTTAAAGAGGTTGAATGCTTAGATAATCATGTTTTAGAATGAAGGTTCCAAAAAATAATCAGATCAAAGGTTGTCGGAATGCTGGAAACCCTAGCAATCAATCCTGTATACAGATCATCTGTACACCACAGAGGAGAGCAGACATATCCTCTATATCAGGGGTGTACTACATTTTTTAGTCCAAGGGTCACATCGCCATACTGAACCAATCCCAAGGGAATAAAACATTTTTTTAAAGGGGTACTTGCATGAATACATCACCAGAACCACCATCAGTACATCAATATGTTACAAGAACCAATTTTTGAATATTTTAGGAGGATAAAAAAATTGTACACACACGTGAACACATGCTAGCTTAAACTGAGTTTTTGCAGCAGAAACCTGCCAAATCCTCCCCATATCCTCCCCAACTTAATCTTTAAGTTTTGAGGATTTATGAGTTTTAACATAGCCATAAAACACATTATGGATTGCGAAATGTGTAAAAAAGCAGAACCACTTTCAGCACATAAAAGCAGTGCCAGAACCTCCATCAATACATAAATGCAACCAGAAACTTCTTCAGTGCATGAATGCAGTATCAGAACCCCCTTCAATACACAAATGCAGCACCAGGATCACCATCAGTACACTATTGCTGTACCAAACCCCTATCAGTACACAAATGCTGCCCCAGAACCACCATCAGTACATAAATGCAGTGGCATAACCAGTATCAGTACATGAATGCAGCATTAGGACAACCATAAGTACATGAATGCAGTGCTAAAACCACTGTGAGTACATGACTTCAGCACCAGAACCACCATCAGTACATCAATGCAGTTCCAGAACCAAAATCAGTACATGACTGCAGTGCTAGAACCACCATCAATTCATGAATACAGCTCCAGAACCACCATGAAGTACATGAATGTACTAGTACTAGAATGTGCTTAAGCATCACACGCCACAAAATAGGTTGTGGACTCATGTTGGCTCCTTTGCCCCAGTCCCAATGCTGAAGACACATCCTCTATATACTACACCTCACAGGACACATCCTCTATATACTACACCACACAGGGCATGTCCTCTATATACTACACCACACAGGACACATCCACTATATACTACACCACACAGGAGACATCCTCTATATACTACACCACACAGGACACATCCTCTATATACTACACCACACAGGGCATGTCCTCTATATACTATACCACCAGGGGTGCACCAAGCCCTCCGCCGCCTGAGCCGCGGCCCCCTCTGCCGCCCGTGCCGCCTGAGCCGCGGCCCCCTCTGCCGCCCGAGCCGCCTGAGCCGCGGGACCGGCAATATTGATATTGACGGCCGCGGCCGTGAGAACCCGGGAGGGGGGGGGGGGTTCTGCTGTTGAGCCGTGGGCGCCTCCTGTCCCTCTCCCCGGGTCGCGCCGCTTACCTGCGGTGCGCTCGGGGTGAGCGGCGGCGCCATGACAGGGGGAGGCTGCGTGCATGAGGCGCCGCTTCTGCACTGCCGCTCCCCCTGCCGGCTGCCGCCTGAATGACAGGGCTCACCTTGTCCAATGGACGGTGCGGCCCTGTATACCACACAGGACACATCCACTATATACTACACCACACAGGAGACATCCTCTATATACTACACCACACAGGACACATCCTCTATATACTACACCACACAGGACACACCCTCTATATACTACACCACATGGGACACATCCTCTATATGCTACACCACACAAGACACATCCTCTATATACTACACTACATAGGACACATCCTCTATATACTGCACCACACAGGACACAGCTTGTATACATACACCACACAGGACATATCCTCTACATACTACACCATACAGAACACATCCTCTATATACTACACCACACGGAACACATCCTCTATATACTGCACCACACAGGACACATCCTCTATATACTGCACCACGCAGGACACATCCTTTATATATACACCACATGGGACACATCCTCTATATACTACACAACAGAAGACAGATCCTTTATATACTACACCACACAGGACACATCCTCTATATATTACACCACACAGGGCACATCCTTTATATTCTACACCACACAGGACACATCCTCTATATACTACACCACACAGGACACATCCTCTATATACTACACTACACAGGACACATCCTCTATATAATACACCACACAGGACACATCCTCTATATACTACACCACACAGGACACATCCTCTCTATATACTACACCACACAGGACACCTCCTCTATATACTACACCACACAGGACACCTCCTCTATATACTACACCACACAGGACACATCCTCTATATACTACACCACACAGGACACCTCCTCTATATACTACACCACACAGGACACATCCTCTATATACTACACCACACAGGACACATCCTCTATATACTACACTACACAGGACACATCCTCTATATAATACACCACACAGGACACATCCTCTATATACTACACCACACAGGACACATCCTCTCTATATACTACACCACACAGGACACCTCCTCTATATACTACACCACACAGGACACCTCCTCTATATACTACACCACACAGGACACATCCTCTATATACTACACCACACAGGACACCTCCTCTATATACTACACCACACAGGACACATCCTCTATATACTACACCACACAGGACACATCCTCTATATACTACACCACACAGGACAAACGGTCTATATACTACACCACACGGGACACATCCTCTATATACTACACCACACAGGTCACCTCCTCTATATACTACACCACACAGGACACATCCTCTTTATACTACACCACACAGGACACATCCTCCATATACTACACCACACGGGACACCTCCTCTATATACTACACCACACGGGACACCTCCTCTGTATACTACACCACACAGGACACATCCTCTATATACTACACCACACAGGACACATCCTCTATATACTACACCACACAGGACACATTCTCTCTATATACTACACCACATAGGACACATCCTCTATATACTACACCACACAGGACACATCCTCTATATATACTCCTCTATATACTCACCACACAGGACATTCTCTATATACTACACCACACAGGACACCTCCTCTATTACTACACCACACAGGACACCTCCTCTATATACTACACCAACATAGGACACATCCTCTATATACTTCACCACACAGGACACATCCTCTATATACTACACCACACAGGACACATCCTCTATACACTACACCACACGGAACACATCCTCTATATACTACACCACACAGGACACATCCTCTATATACTACACCACATAGGACACATCCTCTATATACTACACCACATAGGACACATCCTCTATATACTACACCACACAGGACACACCCTCTATATACTACACCACACAGGACACATCCTCTATATACTACACCACACAGGACACACCCTCTATATACTACACCACACAGGACACATCCTCTATATACTACACCACACGGAACACATCCTCTATATACTACACCACACAGGACACATCCTCTATATACTACACCACACAGGACACATCCTCTATACACTACACCACACGGGACACATCCTCTATACACTACACCACACAGGACACATCCTCTATATACTACACAATTATTATGGACACCAGTGGTTTTGACGTTTATGGCAGCTGTGTTGTGCTTCGCTCCAGGAGCCTCTTTGAGTCTTATTCCTCCATGTTTCTGCAGGTTTTCCTAGAACTCTAGTACTGTAATGGTTGCCGCTGACATATTGATCCCTGCTCTGGAGCGTGTCCACATCTGATTATATCTGTCCTTAATGGTCACACTCTGGATTTGATGTTTGCAGTGATATCATCATACCCCAGTAATTGATGGGGGCCGAGCTGTGCTGCAGTATAAGGGAGGGGGACAGCTGCCACAATGTAACAGGTCCTTCTCCAGAAATTCCGAAGCAATGAGAAAATTGCCGGGAAAACGTCCAGTGATCAGACAAGAAGTGCAGAGAAAGGACAGAGAGGTGGACGGATGGAGGGATGGACAGTATACAGCCCTACAGCTGCCTGACACCTACAGGGAGTGGGCCAAGTCCTCAGTGTCCTCTCACTGTGTCTGGGGACTTCACAGCTATTTGCTTCATTGTTTCAGTTTTGTTTCTATTTGGTTCACAATGCAATTACACTAAACTAACACAAATTATATTGTATAAATAAAAATATAGTCATAGTTATATTGTAGATGTCAAGAGTCATTATCCAGGTCTGTATTATCCTCCAGAGCTGTACTCACTATTCTGCTGGTGCAGTCACTGTGTACATACATTACATTACTGATCCTGACTTACCTCCTGTATTATACTCCAGAGCTGCACTCACTATTCTGCTGGTGCAGTCACTGTGTACATACATTACATTACTGATCCTGAGTTACCTCCTGTATTATACCCCAGAGCTGCACTCACTATTCTGCTGGTGCAGTCACTGTGTACATACATTACATTACTGATCCTGAGTTACCTTCTGTATTATACTCCAGAGCTGCACTCACTATTCTGCTGGTGCAGTCACTGTGTACATACATCACATTACTGATCCTGAGTTACCTCCTGTATTATACTCCAGAGCTGCACTCACTATTCTGCTGGTGCAGTCACTGTGTACATACATTACATTACTGATCCTGAGTTACCTGCTTTATTATACTCCAGAGCTGCACTCACTATTCTGCTGGTGTAGTCACTGTGTACATATATTACGGATCCTGAGTTACCTCCTGTATTATACTCCAGAGCTGCACTCACTATTCTGCTGGTGGAGTCACTATGTACATACATTACATTACTGATCCTGAGTTACCTCCTGTATTATACTCCAGAGCGGCACTCACTATTCTGCTGGTGGAGTCACTATGTACATACATTACATTACTGATCCTGAGTTACCTCCTGTATTATTCCCCAGAGCTGCACTCACTATTCTGCTGGTGCAGTCACTGTGTACATACATTACATTACTGATCCTGAGTTACCTCCTGTATTATACTCCAGAGCTGCACTCACTATTCTGCTGGTGGAGTCACTGTGTACATACATTACATTACTGATCCCGAGTTACCTCCTGTATTATACTCCAGAGCTGCACTCACTATTCTGCTGGTGCAGTCACTGTGTACATACATTACATTACTGATCCTGAGTTACCTCCTGTATTATACTCCAGAGCTGCACTCACTATTCTGCTGGTGCAGTCACTGTTACATACATTACATTACTGATCCTGAGTTACCTCCTGTATTATACTCCAGAGCTGCACTCACTATTCTGCTGGTGTAGTCACTGTGTACATACATTACATTACTGATACTGAGTTACCTCCTGTATTATACTCCAGAGCTGCACTCACTATTCTGCTGGTGCACTCACTGTGTACATACATTACATTACTGATCCTGAGTTACCTTCTGTATTATACTCCAGAGCTGCACTCACTATTCTGCTGGTGCAGTCACTGTGTACATACATCACATTACTGATCTGAGTTACCTCCTGTATTATACTCCAGAGCTGCACTCACTATTCTGCTGGTGCAGTCACTGTGTACATACATCACATTACTGATCCTGAGTTACCTCCTGTATTATACTCCAGAGCTGCACTCACTATTCTGCTGGTGCAGTCACTGTGTACATACATTACATTACTGATCCTGAGTTACCTCCTGTATTATACTCCAGAGCTGCCTCACTATTCTGCTGGTGCAGTCACTGTGTACATACATTACATTACTGATCCTGAGTACCTCTGTATTATACTCCAGAGCTGCACTCACTATTCTGCTGGTGCAGTCACTGTGTACATACATTACATTACTGATCCTGAGTTACCTCCTGTATTATACTCCAGAGCTGCACTCACTATTCTGCTGGTGCAGTCACTGTGTACATACATTACATTACTGATCCTGAGTTACCTCCTGTATTATACTCCAGAGCTGCACTCACTATTCTGCTGGGCAGTCACTGTCTACATACATTACATTATGATCCTGAGTTACCTCCTGTATTATACTCCAGAGCTGCACTCACTATTCTGCTGGTGCAGTCACTGTGTACATACATTACATTACTGATCCTGAGTTACCTCCTGTATTATACTCCAGAGCTGCACTCACTATTCTGCTGGTAGCAGTCACTGTGTACATACATTACATTACTGATCCTGAGTTACCTCCTGTATTATACTCCAGAGCTGCACTCACTATTCTGCTGGTGCAGTCACTGTGTACATACATTACATTACTGATCCTGAGTTACCTCCTGTATTATCTCCGGAGCTGCACTCACTATTCTGCTGGTGGAGTCACTATGTACATACATTACATTACTGATCCTGAGTTACCTCCTGTATTATACTCCAGAGCTGCGCTCACTATTCTGCTGGTGCAGTCACTGTGTACATACATTACATTACTGATCCTGAGTTACCTCCTGTATTATACTCCAGAGCTGCACTCACTATTCTGCTGGTGCAGTCACTGTGTACATACACTTACATTACTGGTCCTGAGTTACCCCCTGTATTATACTCCAGAGCTGCACTCACTATTCTGCTGGTGCAGTCACTGTGTACATACATTACATTTACTGATCCTGAGTTACCTCCTGTATTATACTCCAGAGCTGCACTCACTATTCTGCTGGTGCAGTCACTGTGTACATACATTACATTACTGATCCTGAGTTACCTCCTGTATTATACTCCAGAGCTGCACTCACTATTCTGCTGGAGCAGTCACTGTGTACATACATTACATTTACTGATCCTGAGTTACCTCCTGTATTATACTCCAGAGCTGCACTCACTATTCTGCTGGTGCAGTCACTGTGTACATACATTACATTACTGATCCTGGGTTACCTCCTGTATTATACTCCAGAGCTGCGCTCACTATTCTGCTGGTGCAGTCACTGTGTACATACATTACATTACTGATCCTGAGTTACCTCCTGTATTATACTCCAGAGCTGCACTCACTATTCTGCTGGTGCTGTCACTGTGTACATACATTACATTACTGATCCTGAGTTACCCCTGTATTATACTCCAGAGCTGCACTCACTATTCTGCTGGTGCAGTCACTGTGTACATAAATTACATTACTGATCCTGAGTTACCTCCTGTATTATACTCCAGAGCTGCACTCACTATTCTGCTGGTGCAGTCACTGTGTACATACATTACATTACTGATCCTGAGTTACCTCCTGTATTATACTCCAGAGCTGCACTCACTATTCTGCTGGTGCAGTCACTGTGTACATACATTACATTACTGATCCTGAGTTACCTCCTGTATTATACCTCCAGAGCTGCACTCACTATTCTGCTGGTGCAGTCACTGTGTACATACATTACATTTACTGTCCTGAGTTACATCCTGTATTATACTCCAGAGCTGCACTCACTATTCTGCTGGTGCAGTCACTGTGTACATACATTACATTACTGATCCTGAGTTACATCCTGTATTATATCCAGAGCTGCACTCATATTCTGCTGGTGCAGTCACTGTGTACATACATTACATTACTGATCCTGAGTTACCTCCTGTATTATACTCCAGAGCTGCACTCACTATTCTGCTGGTGCAGTCACTGTGTACATACATTACATTACTGATCCTGAGTTACCTCCTGTATATACTCCAGAGCTGCACTCACTATTCTGCTGGTGCAGTCACTGTGTACATACATTACATTACTGATCCTGAGTTACCTCCTGTATTATACCTCCAGAGCTGCACTCACTATTCTGCTGTGCAGTCACTGTGTACATACATTACATTACTGATCCTGAGTTCACCTCCTGTATTATACTCCAGAGCTGCACTCACTATTCTGCTGGTGCAGTCACTGTGTACATACATTACATTACTGATCCTGAGTCTACCTCCTGTATTATACTCCAGAGCTGCACTCACTATTCTGCTGGTGGCAGTCACTGTGTACATACATTACATTACTGATCCTGAGTTACCTCCTGTATTATCCTCCAGAGCTGCACTCACTATTCTGCTGGTGCACTCACTGTGTACATACATTACATTACTGATCCTGAGTTACCTCCTGTATTATACTCCAGAGCTGCACTCACTATTCTGCTGGTGCAGTCACTGTGTACATACATTACATTACTGATCCTGAGTTACCTCCTGTATTATACTCCAGAGCTGCACTCACTATTCTGCTGGTGCAGTCACTGTGTACATACATTACTGATCCTGAGTCACCTCCTGTATTATACTCCAGAGCTGCGCTCACTATTCTGCTGGTGCAGTCACTGTGTACATACATTACATTACTGATCCTGAGTTACCTCCTGTATTATCCTCCAGAGCTGCACTCACTATTCTGCTGGTGCAGTCACTGTGTACATACATTACATTACTGATCCTGAGTTACCTCCTGTATTATACTCCAGAGCTGCGCTCACTATTCTGCTGGTGCAGTCACTGTGTACATACATTACTTATCATCAGTACTTCTCAGTATTCTTCTTGTCCACAGGGGCTATTCCGTTTTCCATACTGTAGGTGTGACATGTAGATGCCGCCTATCCTTACACATTATATGAGCACATCCAGACCCTGTGTCAAGGCCAAGCAGCTGCCCAAGTGCTTACATTTTTTTTCGTGTCTTTGGGTGCGGCTTTTAATTCAAGAATACTGGAGAAAAGACAAATAACGAGGGGAATCGAAGGGGAGCAGAGAAGGGGACAGAGGAGAGAAGGAGACACATTGGGGCAGGAGACCAGATCACAGACGGAGCAGTAAGTCTGGATTGTTACTTGGAGAGGATGAGAGGACAGATGTGTGTGTGATGGAGGACCGCAAAAAGAGACAGAGCGAGATGGGGAAGGGTCTGCGAGACAGACGGGATCAGAGACTGCATACATAGCAATGCCACACTAGATCTCCAGCTCAGAGGGGTCTCCAGACCTCTGACGTTATACAACTTTCAACATAGTCCAATATATTCCAGATTCCTGACACTAAATGTAAAGGTTCATATTTATATACCTGCAGGTTTATTACATTTATGTCCAGTCTGATACATTTTACCTGCTCTGATACATTGTAGCAAAGTATCAGGTCAGGAAAGATCCTGAGCCTTATTTAGATCATAAATGGTTACATTCGGCCCTGTGTCAATACTTTATAGTCTCATCTTAATTCAACCCTTCATGGTATGAGATCTGCATTTACTGTAAACTCTGCTATATGTCATCTGTTTGCACTAAATACTCCCCAGTATGATCTCCTTAATTGTAATCTTTATCTGAAGGGAAAGGTGTGATTCTGTGTAGCTGGACTCTGGCTAATGTTAAACCTGAGTGGTCAGCTTTGATCAGCTATTTATCCCCTGCTGTGTGGTCCAGCTGTTAATTACCTAAATCATCTGACTTCCTACAACCCCCCTCACCTGATGCTATAGTGAGCCCTTTAAATGGTAGTTAGTCAGGGCAGAAGTCGAGTAACCCACACTCTTTCAGTCTTTTGTAACTATGTTCTTTATTTCATTGTCTGTTTTCCTATGTGCTTCTGTTATCCACTTTCACCATACCATCCCCCTCCATCACCCCTCATCCACATCAGCCCCTCTCTCCTTCCCTCTCCTATGTACAGCTCCATGCTCTCTTCACCCCTCTGAATAATCTCAGTCCATCATTATTCCAGGTTTTTGCATCATAAACCATGTCACAAATGCTAAAACTACTTGCTTTTTCTCTTTTTGCTGCTGCTGTCAGGTGATATCTTTCCTATTCCTGGTCCAGCTCACCTCACATAGAAACCCCACTAACCTTATTACCATTACTTGCACACCTTCATCTCCCTCTTTTAATTGCGCTCTCTGGAATACATGGTCTGTGTATATCAAGCTTCCCTTTATCCACAACTACTTTTCACTAACTCTCTTAATCTGCTGGCCCTCACTGAAACCTGGATCCAGGACTCAGACACTGCTTCCCCTGCTGCTATTTCTCATGGGGCTTACATTTCTCCCATTCCCCAATACCGGGGAGCAAACATGGTGGTGGAGTTGGCTTACTCCTGTCCCCACAATGTACTTTCCAGGTCATCCCTCCAGCTCCATCACTCTCATTGCTTTCTTTTGAGGTTCACACCATTAGACTTCCAGCCCCTCCCCCTCAGAGTAATGGTGTACCGCCCCCTAGGTTCACCCACCAGTTCCTCGACCATTTCTCCACGTGGCTGCCACACTTAATTTCCTCAAAATTGACCAACCGTTATTCTGGGAGACTTTCCCATAAACAGCCCAAACTCCCAATCTGCATCCCAGCTCCTATCTTTAACCACTTCTCTTGGCCTCTCACAGCTCCCAACCTCTGAAACACCAAGGATAGTAACACCCTTGACTTGGCCTTTGTCCGGCTCTGCTCAACCTCCTTCTTTGAACTCACCTCTTCCTCTCTCTGATCACATTTTCTCCTTCACGCTCACAAATCCTCGCCCACTCCTGCACACTCCGACCTATCTCACATTCAGAAATCTTCAAGCCATTAACCCTCATACACTCACAGACTCTTTCATATCATCACTGTCCCCAATCTCTTCCTCATTCTCCTGTCCCTATATGGCAGTAAATCACTACAATGATGTTCTCAGTAGGACCCTGGCCCAAGTAGCGCCCCTCACCCTCAGAACCTCCAAATATAGAATAAAACAGCCCTGGCTCACATCACAAACTTGATTCCTCCAGCGATGCTTCAGGAGTGCTGAACGCCTATGGAGGAAAACTCGCTCTCAAGAAAACCTTATCTATTATAAATTCATGTTAAGAACCTACAACGCTCCCTTCACCTTGCCAAACAAACCTACTTCACCACCCTGATCTCCTCACTAGCAACCCAAAGAAACTCTTTGACACCTTTCACTCTCTCCTTAGTCGTAAAGTGCAGGCCCCCCATCACTGACCTCTGTGCTGATGATCTAGCTTCTTACTTCACAGAGAAAATAGAAAACATCCGTCAGGAAATCAACTCCAAACCTTCAAGCGCTGTTACTCCCATTATCCCCCACATTTCCTTTAGTTCACTCTGTACATTTGATCCAGTCACAGAAGAAGTCTCCAGGCTCCTCTCTTCCTCTCGTCCCACCACATGCAACACTGACCCCATCCCCTCACACCTACTCCAGTGTCTCCTCCGGTCGTCACCACTCACCTAAATAAAATCTTCAATCTCTCCCTCTCTTCTGGCATCTTCCCCTCCTCCTTCAAACACTCGATCATTACTCCATAATTAAAGAAAACATTTCTCGGCCCATCCTGCACAAATAACTATAGACCAGTCTCCAATCTCCCCTTCATCTCTAAACTCCTGGAGCGCCTGGTCTACTCCCGCCTCACCCGTTACCTCTCCGCTCACTCTCTTCTAGATCCATTACAGTCTGGTTCCCCCCCCTACATTCTACTGAAACTGCACTCATTAAAGTGACCAATGACCTTCTGACAGCAAAATGTAATGGTGACCACTCTCTGCTTATCCTTCTTGACTTCTCCGCAGCTTTTGACACAGTTGACCACCATCTCCTACTCTCTATGCTGCACGCCATTGGCATAAAGGACACGGCTCTCTCCTGGTTCTCTTCCTATCTTTCTGACCGCTCTTTCAGTGTATCATTCTCTGGCTCTACTTCTTCCCCTCTTCCCCTCACTATTGGGTTCCCTCAGGGTTCAGTCCTTGGCCCTCTTCTCTTCTCCCTCTACACTGCCCCGATCGGACAGACCATCAGCAGATTTGGCTTCCAGTACCATCTCTATGCTGACACACAATTATACACTTCAGCCCCTGACCTTACCCCTGCTGTATTACAGAAGACCAGTGACTGTCTAACCGCAGTTTCCAATATCATGTCCGCTCTCTACCTGAAACTCAACCTTTCCAAAACTGAACTCCTTCTGCTCTCGCCCTCCACTAACCTCCCTAAATCGGACATCTCCCTCTCAGTGTGCGGCACCACGATAACGCCTAGTCAGCAGGCTCGCTGTCTGAGTGCTATCTTTGACACTGATCTTCCCTTGATTCCCTATATACAATCTTTCACCCGCTCTTGCCGCTTGCTCCTGAAGAACATCTCTAAAATGCGCCCTATTCTCAACATGAAAACAACAAAAACCCTCACCGTGGCCCTAATCCACTCCCGCCTTGACTATTGTAATTCTCTATTAATTGGCCTCCCCGCACTAGACTCCCCTCTCCAGTCCATCCTTAATGCAGCAGCCAGGATCACCCATCTAGCTAACTGTTACTCAGATGCCTCTGCTCTGTGCCAGTCATTGCACTGGCTGCCTATACACTACAGGATCCAATTCAAACTGCTTGTTCTCACCCACAAAGCTCTTCACAGTGCAGCACCTCCCTACATCTCCTCCCTCATCTCTGTCTATCACTCCATCCATTCTCTTCGCTCTGGAAGTGACTTTAGACTAACATCTGCATTAATCCGAATCTCCCACTCCCGGCTCCAAGACTTCTCCCGAGCTGCACCAATTCTCTGGAATGCTCTACCTAAGAAATTTGGACTATCCACAACTTAAATAGTTGCAGGCGTTCCTTAATAACACATCTTTTTAAGGCGGCCTATCTTGACCCTAATCAAAGTAACTTAGACATAACCTATACACTCCTCCAGACCCAAAAGTATTACAAAGAATGGCTGCATTCCACATCTATCTTTCCTACTACTTTTTTTTGTCAACAGGTAGGAGGAGGCTTTCCTTTCTTGCAGTAAGTACTTTACTTTTTTCACTTTGCATTCATGTTTTATGTTTTCATTTATCATTTAGTGTGCTTTATAATATTGTGAGTGCAGCTATTTATACCTTCCCCTTGCTGGTCTATTCTGCTGTCTATATGCCTATGTGGATCCTGCTTGGAGTTCCAGCCATACAGCTCAGGATTTATCCTAGTCCGATAGCTTCATTATCTTTACTGTCACATCTGTCTTTCTAACTCTTTTTTATGTTAGGTGATAGGAGGCTTTCCTTTCTTGCAGTAAGTACTTTTACTTTTTTTATGTTTTCTCACTTTGGGATCTCTTCTATTTCTATATATACCTTCCTTATTCAGAGTTAGGGTATGTGCGCACGGGGGCGGGTTAGTGGCGGCGGCGGCTGGGCGGGACCCGACAGGAAGCTCCGGAGCCGTCCACCGGCTTCCTGTCGGGTCCGTGCTGCGGGAGACGGGCGGGTGTGCGGCGGTGCACAGCGGGTTAGCGCCGGCGATTCTGCAGCGGCTGGAAGCAGCACATGATTCTGCTTGCAGCCGCTGCAGAACCGGCCGGAATATAGAGCATGCTCATTCTTTGCTAACCCGCTGGGAACCCGGCGGGTTAGCAACGGATGAGCATGTGTAAACCGCCGCTGTGTGCACAGCGGGTGTCGGTTTACATAGGTTTCTATGTTAATCCAAACGCCGGTTTGGATTAACATAAATTTGCATGAAATTTATGTAAACCGACCGGCGGTTTCCGCTGCTAATCCGGCCCTAAAACTCCCTGTGTGCACATACCCTTATAGCTCCCTGCATCTACCTCTGGTTCCTAAGGTGGTATGAGGAAGACTCAATGGCCTATATGGTAGCCAGGCCCGAGTTGTGATCTCCTAGTTATGGGGTTACGGTCATTTCAGCCCATACATGGGCCACCAGGGACTGTGCAGCTGGGAGCTTCAGTCTGTACAGGAACCGTTTGGGCAGGTGCAGGTGTTTAATTTCTATTTTTCTGTGTAAATTACCATGTGTGCATAACACCTGCAATCTGAATACCTGAAGAAGGTCAGGGATCTGACTGAAACGTCATCATATTCCATGATCATGGATTGTATATATACAAATAAAACTTGTCACATTATATATTCTTGAATGACAAGTTCCTGTGATCTTTCACGTTATGAGTTTATGTACAGACTCCAGTGTGTGATCGTCAATATAAATACTGCGGAGAAATCCTCAGCTCTCGCTTTCTGGCCCCGGGGCGATTTTTCAGGAAGCTGTCATGTTCTGTAATAAGTTGCGGCTTGTTTGCTCATTCCGGACAGATTGGCTTTGTCCTGGCTTCACCTCACAAACCGGCTTTTCCTGAAAAGAAGATGATAGTAACAATGTAACATCGTCTATTGGGATCCTCAACATCTACAGCTCAGTGACACATCATCTATCGGGGTCCTCATCACTTACAGCTCAGGGACACATCGTCTATCGGGGTCCTCAACACTTACAGCTCAGTGACACATCGTCTATCGGGGTCCTCAACACTTACAGCTCTGTGACACATCGTCTATCGGGGTCCTCAACACTTACAGCTCAGGGACACATCGTCTATCGGGGTCCTCAACACTTACAGCTCAGTGACACATCGTCTATCGGGGTCCTCAACACTTACAGCTCTGTGACACATCGTCTATCGGGGTCCTCAACACTTACAGCTCAGTGACACATCGTCTATCAGGGTCCTCAACACTTACAGCTCCATGACACATCGTCTATCGGGGTCCCCACACTTACAGCTCAGTGACACATCGTCTATCGGGGTCCTCAACACTTACAGCTCAGTGACACATCGTCTATCGGGGTCCTCAACACTTACAGCTCAGTGACACATCGTCTATCGGGGTCCTCAACACTTACAGCTCAGTGACACATCGTCTATCGGGGTCCTCAACACTTACAGCTCAGTGACACATCGTCTATCGGGGTCCTCAACACTTACAGCTCAGTGACACATCATCTATCGGGATCCTCAACACTTACAGCTCAGTGACACATCGTCTATCAGGGTCCTCAACACTTACAGCTCAGTGACACATCGTCTATCAGGGTCCTCAACACTTACAGCTCCATGACACATCGTCTATCGGGGTCCCCACACTTACAGCTCAGTGACACATCGTCTATCGGGGTCCTCAACACTTACAGCTCCATGACACATCGTCTATCGGGGTCCCCACACTTACAGCTCAGTGACACATCGTCTATCGGGGTCCTCACACTTACAGCTCAGTGACGCATCGTCTATCGGGGTCCTCAACACTTACAGCTCAGTGACACATCGTCTATCGGGGTCCTCAACACTTACAGCTCAGTGACACATCGTCTATCAGGGTCCTCAACACTTACAGCTCCATGACACATCGTCTATCGGGGTCCTCAACAGTTACAGCTCAGTGACACATCATCTATCGGGGTCCTCAACACTTACAGCTCCATGACACATCGTCTATCGGGGTCCCCACACTTACAGCTCAGTGACACATCGTCTATCGGGGTCCTCACACTTACAGCTCAGTGACGCATCGTCTATCGGGGTCCTCAACACTTACAGCTCAGTGACGCATCGTCTATCGGGGTCCTCAACACTTACTCTATGCTTTTACTGTACAATTCTTCTATCGGAGTCCTCAACACTTACAGCTCAGTGACACATCGTCTATCGGGGTCCTCAACACTTACAGCTCAGTGACACATCGTCTATCCGGGTCCTCAACACTTACAGCTCAGTGACACATCGTCTATCCGGGTCCTCAACACTTACAGCTCCGTGACACATTGTCTATCGGAGTCCTCAACACTTACAGCTCAGGGACACATCATCTATCGGGGTCCTCAACACTTACAGCTCAGTGAGCTCAGTGACACATCGTCTATCGGGGTCCTCAACACTTACAGCTCAGTGACACATCATCTATCGGGGTCCTCAATACTTACAGCTCAGTGACACATCGTCTATCGGGGTCCCACACTTACAGCTCAGTGACACATCGTCTATCGGGGTCCTCAACACTTACAGCTCGTGACACATCGTCTATCGGGTCCTCAACACTTACAGCTCAGTGACACATCGTCTATCGGGTCCTCAACACTTACAGCTCAGTGACACATCGTCTATCGGGGTCCTCAACACTTACAGCTCAGTGACACATCGTCTATCGGGGTCCTCAACACTTACAGCTCAGTGACACATCGTCTATCGGGGTCCTCAACACTTACAGCTCAGTGACACATCGTCTATCGGGGTCCTCAACACTTACAGCTCAGTGACACATCGTCTATCGGAGTCCTCAACACTTACAGCTCAGTGACACATCGTCTATCGGGGTCCTCAACACTTACAGCTCAGTGACACATCGTCTATCGGGGTCCTCAACACTTTCAGTCAGTGACACATCGTCTATCGGGGTCCTCAACACTTACAGGTCAGTGACACATCGTCTATTGGGGTCCTCAACACTTACAGCTCAGTGACACATCGTCTATCGGGGTCCTCAACACTTACAGCTCAGTGACACATCGTCTATCGGGGTCCTCAACACTTACAGCTCAGGGACACATCGTCTATCGGGGTCCTCAACACTTACAGCTCAGTGACACATTGTCTATCGGGGTCCTCAATACTTACAGCTCAGTGACACATTGTCTATCGGGGTCCTCAACTTACAGCTCAGTGACACATCGTCTATCGGGGTCCCCACACTTACAGCTCAGTGACACATCGTCTATCGGGGTCCTCAACACTTACAGCTCAGTGACACATCGTCTATCGGGTCCCCACACTTACAGCTCAGTGACACATCGTCTATCGGGGTCCTCAACACTTACAGCTCAGTGACACATCGTCTATCGGAGTCCTCAACACTTACAGCTCAGTGACACATCGTCTATCGGGGTCCTCAACACTTACAGCTCAGTGACACATCGTCTATCGGGGTCCTCAACACTTACAGCTCAGTGACACATCGTCTATCGGGTCCTCAACATTACAGCTCAGTGACACATCGTCTATCGGGGTCCTCAACACTTACAGCTCAGTGACACATCATCTATCGGGGTCCTCAAACTTACAGCTCAGTGACACATCGTCTATCGGGGTCCCACACTTACAGCTCAGTGACACATCGTCTATCGGGGTCCTCAACACTTACAGCTCGTGACACATCGTCTATCGGGGTCCTCAACACTTACAGCTCAGTGACACATCGTCTATCGGAGTCCTCAACACTTACAGCTCAGTGACACATCGTCTATCGGGGTCCTCAACACTTACAGCTCAGTGGCACATCGTCTATCGGGGTCCTCAACACTTACAGCTCAGTGACACATCGTCTATCGGGGTCCTCAACACTTACAGCTCAGTGACACATCGTCTATCGGGGTCCTCAACACTTACAGCTCAGTGACACATCGTCTATCGGGTCCTCAACACTTACAGCTCAGTGACACATCGTCTATCGGGGTCCTCAACACTTACAGCTCAGTGACACATCGTCTATCGGGGTCCTCAACACTTACAGCTCAGTGACACATCGTCTATCGGGGTCCCAACACTTACAGTCAGTGACACATCGTCTATGGGGTCCTCAACACTTACAGCTCAGTGACACATCGTCTATCGGGGTCCTCAACACTTACAGCTCAGTGACACATCGTCTATCGGGGTCCTCAACACTTACAGCTCAGTGACACATCGTCTATCGGGGTCCTCAACACTTACAGCTCAGTGACACATGTCTATCGGGGTCCTCAAACTTACAGCTCAGTGACACATGTCTATCGGGGTCCTCAACACTTACAGCTCAGTGACACATCGTCTATCGGGGTCCCACACTTACAGCTCAGTGACACATCGTCTATCGGGGTCCTCAACACTTACAGCTCAGTGACACATCGTCTATCGGGGTCCCACACTTACAGCTCAGTGACACATCGTCTATCGGGTCCTCAACACTTACAGCTCAGTGACACATCGTCTATCGGAGTCCTCAACACTTACAGCTCAGTGACACATCGTCTATCGGGGTCCTCAACACTTACAGCTCAGTGACACATCGTCTATCGGGGTCCTCAACACTTACAGCTCAGTGACACATCGTCTATCGGGGTCCTCAACACTTACAGCTCAGTGACACATCGTCTATCGGGGTCCTCAACACTTACAGCTCAGTGACACATCGTCTATCGGGGTCCTCAACACTTACAGCTCAGTGACACATCGTCTTCGGGGTCCTCAAACTTACAGCTCAGTGACACATCGTCTATCGGGTCCTCAACACTTACAGCTCAGTGACACATCGTCTATCGGGGTCCCACACTTACAGCTCAGTGACACATCGTCTATCGGGGTCCTCAACACTTACAGCTCAGTGACACATCTCTATCGGGGTCCCACACTTACAGCTCAGTGACACATCTCTATCGGGGTCCCACACTTACAGCTCAGTGACACATCGCCTATCGGGGTCCTCAACACTTACAGCTCAGTGACACATCGTCTATCGGGGTCCTCAACACTTACAGCTCAGTGACACATCGTCTATCGTGTCCTCAACACTTACAGCTCAGTGACACATCGTCTATCGGGGTCCTCACACTTACAGCTCAGTGACACATCGTCTATCGGGGTCCTCAACACTTACAGCTCAGTGACACATCGTCTATCGGGTCCTCAACACTTACACTCAGTGACACATCGTCTATCGGGGTCTCAACACTTACAGCTCAGTGACACATCGTCTGTCGGGGTCCTCAAAATCAGTGACACATCGTCTATCGGGGTCCTCAACACTTACAGCTCAGTGAACATCGTCTATCGGGTCCTCAACACTTACAGCTCAGTGACACATCGTCTATCGGGTCCTCAACACTTACAGCTCAGTGACACATCGTCTATCGGTCCTCACACTTACAGCTCAGTGACACATCATCTATCGGTCATTTCAGCTCTGACATGTCTATCGGGTCCCAACTTACAGCTCAGTGACACATCGTCTATCGGGTCTCAACACTTACAGCTCGTGACACATCGTCTATCGGGGTCCTCAACACTTACAGCTAGTGACACATCGTCTATCGGAGTCCTCACACTTACAGCTCAGTGACACATCGTCTATCGGGGTCCTCAACACTTACAGCCCAGTGACACATCGTCTATCGGGGTCCCCAACACTTACAGCTCAGTGACACATCGTCTATCGGGGTCCTCAACATCTACAGCTCAGTGACACATCGTCTATCGGGGTCCTCAACACTTACAGCTCTGTGACACATCGTCTATCGGGGTCCTCAACACTTACAGCCATGACACATGTCTATCGGGGTCCTCAACACTTACAGCTCAGTGACACATCGTCTATCGGGGTGCCTCAACACTTACAGCTCAGTGACACATCGTCTATCGGGTCCTCAACACTTACAGCTCAGTGACACATCGTCTATCGGGGTCCCCACACTTACAGCTCAGTGACACATCGTCTATCGGGGTCCTCAACACTTACAGCTCAGTGACACATCGTCTATCGGAGTCCTCAACACTTACAGCTCAGTGACACATCGTCTATCGGGGTCCTCAACACTTACAGCTCAGTGACACATCGTCTATCGGGGTCCCCAACACTTACAGCTCAGTGACACATCGTCTATCGGAGTCCTCAACATTACAGCTCAGTGACACATCGTCTATCGGGGTCCTCAACACTTACAGTCAGTGACACATCGTCTATCGGGGTCCCAACACTTACAGCTCAGTGACACATCGTCTATCGGGGTCCTCAACACTTACAGCTCAGTGACACATCATCTATCGGGGTCCTCAACCTTACAGCTCAGTGACACATCGTCTATCGGGGTCCTCAACACTTACAGCTCAGTGACACATCGTCTATCGGGGTCCTCAACACTTACAGCTCAGTGACACATCATCTATCGGAGGTCCCACACTTACAGCTCAGTGACACATCGTCTATCGGGGTCCCAATACTTACAGCTCAGTGACACATCGTCTATCGGGGTCCTCAACACTTACAGCTCAGTGACACATCGTCTATCGGGGTCCTCAACACTTACAGCTCAGTGACACATCGTCTATCGGGGTCCTCAACACTTACAGCTCAGTGACACATCGTCTATCGGGGTCCTCAACACTTACAGCTCAGTGACACATCGTCTATCGGGGTCCTCAACACTTACAGCTCAGTGACACATCGTCTATCGGGGTCCCAACACTTACAGCTCAGTGACACATCGTCTATCGGGGTCTCAACACTTACAGCTCAGTGACACATCGTCTATCGGGTCCTCAAACATTACAGCTCAGTGACACATCGTCTATCGGGGTCCTCAACACTTACAGCTCAGTGACACATCGTCTATCGGGGTCCTCAACATCTACAGCTCAGTGACACATCGTCTATCGGGGTCCTCAACACTTACAGCCCAGTGACACATCGTCTATCGGGGTCCCCAACACTTACAGCTCAGTGACACATCGTCTATCGGGGTCCTCAACACTTACAGCTCCGTGACACATCGTCTATCGGGGTCCTCAACACTTACAGCTCAGTGACACCTCGTCTATCGGGGTCCTCAACACTTACAGCCCAGTGACACATCGTCTATCGGGGTCCCCAACACTTACAGCTCAGTGACACATCGTCTATCGGGGTCCTCAACACTTACAGCTCCGTGACACATCGTCCATCTTGGGGATTCTTTAACATATAGATCCCTTCACTGGATGGTGATCTGGTAATTTTGGGGTGGCTATGGAAGGTTGGGATCCCCTTAATGGTTATTGGAAGACAACCTCTCCCCTTGTATTTATAGTGCTCCTAAGCAGGTGCTTTCACCTGAGAGTAAGGGAGCGGGGCAATGTCATGGTAAATCACCAGATTTTCGGAGCTTCGAGGATTTCACCATTTTTTGCAACTGCAGTTTTTCCCTTTATGTTGTCAATTAAAACGGCTGCTGTGACCAATGTATCCACAGTCGTCATCTGAATATTATTCATAGTCTGGGGGGATTGAACCGGACATGTAAATATAGGAGTTATAGAGGCCACGTCACGGGTAAGTCGACATACCAGGGTCAAGGTACACCTGAACATTCTCAGGGGCGGTAGAGCCAGATTGGAAGGAAAACCCCTGCAGGGAAATGTCCTGACCCCAACTAGCAGAAATGACCTAGAATTCCTCCCTTCTGGGTCCTGGCTGCTATTTTTCTCATTTTCAGGAGGCATTTCTCTAGGCCTAGCAGTAATAGCAATACTCTATGCTTTTACTGTACAATTCTGCAGACGTCTGACTTCACATCTCCTGCAGAATCCCTGTATCGAGCCCACTGGGACGGGGGTACTCGGTACCGGACCGGGTCTGCTACTGGGGAAGTCACGGGTGGTTCTGGTCCGGACCGTGTCCCTGGCTTGACAATGAAATAGGGAATATTTACAGGGGATTGTCAGTCGTGACGCCACCCACTGTATGCGGCCAGTGATGGGGCCGCCACTGCTGCAGAACCTCCGGGGATGATGTAATGGCAGCGTAGATGGAATAGTTCCTGTGGGCAGAACTGTGTTCCCCGGGGCAGTAAGGGTTAAAGTCTATGGTGTAGTGTGCAGGCCTGGTGCTGAGTGCAATTCACTTACTAGCCAGATGCTGCAGAAATCCTTCCTCTATGCTGGAGCTGACAAGCTGTGGCTCTGCAGGTTGAGGTCCTTTGCAAGCCTGCATGGTGGGAATAGCATTCAAGCAGAGACACACAAGGGAGACGTATTCAGGGTTCTCCGTGTTTACTTCTCAAGTTCAAGTTACAGTTCAGTACAGTTCTTACAGTTGGTCTCAGTTCAAATCTCAATACACGGGCTCACTCTCCCCTCCGGGTTCCCTTTACTCTCTGCAGCCAGGCCTCTCTCTCTGTGACCCCTCACTCTGTCTCTGTGTCCTTTCCAGGCTGTTAACTCTCTCTGGGTTCACTTGGTGTGTGTGACTCCGGACAGTATGGCGGTGACTCGGGCCCCTGTGGGTCCTCCTGTTTGTCACTGAGCTGCCTGTCCTTTGGGGTAGGGACCCTAACGTGTAACTGTGGTCCCCCGTCAGTTGTCTGAGGATGCCGGGTGAAACTACGGTCCCCTCTAGAGCCAACACTCTACTCAGCCCAGCCTCCAGCAGTCCTCAAGTGTGAGGCTCTACCAGGCTCTCTCTACTGTGTCTTCCAGTGTCATAGGAGGGCTTCTCCGCCTGCAGCCTGTCGTCTCAGCTGTAAATCTAGGGCCTGGATATCACCATCCCTCTCTTCCTTCACACTCCTGGGGGTACTGGCTCCGGATAGGCTTTCTCTCTGCGGCTCACACTGGCTCTATTCAGATTCTGCGCTCCTTACACCCCACTTTGCCAGGACGTGTGATTCCTTCTTTCTTTCTCAGCTTAATTCGGCCTACTGCTGTCTCTCGGCCTGTGCCATGTTCCTCAGCCTGCTGCTGATCTGTGTCTTTGCTGCTCGGCACCCAGGGCCTACTGACTCCTTCCTCCTCCCCCTTCACTATTGCTACTGTCTGTCACCTGACTAAGTGTGTGCCCAACCTACTGCTCTAAACCCACAACCCCTCGCCTGCATAGAGTTCCCAGGCTCCGGGTTGGATGCTGCCCTCTACTGTACGTGGGTTGTGTGGGCTGTGAGGGTGTTGGTGTGCAACTGTCGTCCTACCTGCCTGGCTGCAGTTCCCTTTGTGGCCTCCTGAACGCAGGGGCGCCACACTTGCTTCCACGACCATGGGTCGTGGCTGGGTCTTCCAGCACGACAATGACCCAAAACATACAGCCAGTATGTTTTGGGTCATTGTCGTGCTGGAAGACCCAGCCACGACCCATTTTTAATGTCTTGGCAGAGGCTGTCAGTCAGGATTTTATGGTACATGGCTCTATTTATTGTACTATTGATGCGGTGAAGTAGTCCTGTGCCCTTAGCAGAGAAATACCACAAAACATAATGTTTCCACCACCATGCTTGACTGTGGGGATGGTGTTCTTCTTTGGGTCATAGGCAGCATGTCTTCTCCTGCAAACACAGTAAGTTGAGTTAATGCCAAAGAACCCAATTTTTGTCTCCTCTGACCACAGCACCTTCTCCTAATCACTCTCACATTCACAAGTGCTCACTGGTAAACTTCAGACCGTCGGCACATGTGCCTTCTTGAGCAGGGGGACTTTGCCGACACTGCAGGATTTTAATCCATTATGGTGTAATGTGTTACCAATGGTTTTCTTGGTCACAGTGGTCTCAGCTGTCTTGAGATCATTAGCAAGTTCCCCCCGTGTAGATTTAGGCTGATCTCTCACCTTCCTCATGATCCTGGATACCCCACAGGGTGAGATTTTACATGGAGCCCCAGATTGATGTGGATTGACCTCATTTTGTATTTCTTCCATTTTCTTACTATTGCACCCACAGTTGTCTCCTTCTCCCCCAGGTTTATCTTACTTATGGTTTTGCAGCCCATTCAGCCTTATGCAGGTCTTGGATCTTTTCCCTGATATCCCTAGAAAGCTCTTTGGTCTTGCCCATGTTGTAGAGGTGACTGATTGAGTGTGTGGACAGGAGTCTTTATACAGGTGACAATTAGGGATGAGAGAGTATACTCGTTACTATTCGGTACTCGCTGAATAGTCCGGTATTTGGGCTACATGTTACTCCACGAGTTTCCTTGTGAATACTCACTAGGAGTAACGAGTCCAATATAAGTCAATTGGAAAAGCGAGTATTGCGAGTAATTACTCAGCTGGACCCTATACAGCGGTCTGGGGGCTGAGGAAGAGGCTGAAATAGGTGCATGATTGTTTAAAAGCCGGCAGTAAAAAGCCGCCAGCTTTTAAACAATCATTCTACCCGCTCCTCTGCCTCCCATCCCGATCCTCCACTCCTCCCGTCAAGTCCCACCCCGATCCCGTGTTAGGACCGGACGGGGAGCGCAGCACTAGGGAGCAGGGAGTGCAGGACCCGGGCGGGGAAGCCGGCAGTGAAAAGACTTCACCGACGGCTTTCCCGTTCTGTGCTGCGCTCCCCGCTCCCTGATGCCCCCTCCCCGCTCCCTGGTTCTGCACTCCCCGCCCGGTCCTAACTTAGGATCGGGCGGAGAGGCAGCGGGGGAATCAGGGAGCAGGGAGCGCAGAACCGCACAGGAAAGCCGGCGGTGAAGTCTTCTCACTGCCGGCTTTCCCGCCGGTTATTTCAAATGAACAACTGAGGTATCAGCTGATGCTGATTAGCTGTTCATTAGAAGTAGCCGCACGGTGCTGTCAGTGTTCATGTGAGTTCATGCGTGACTCCATGAACTCACATGAACTTTCCCACGCCCACCCAGCACACAGCTCTCTACCATGTACTCTATCAGAGATGTAGCTGAGCTAAAGAACAAAACTGGATTGGACTACGTCGGACGGAAGATCATTTTTTTTTAATAAAGATGGAGTCTCTAAGTGTAGTTTTGTTTCTTTTTCTAATAAACTTTTTTCTCTGTGTTGTTTTTTTTGAACACTTTAATAGAAATTTATTGCGGTAATGTCTAATATTGGCATGACCCCGTGAATTTCGGGCTTAGGGCCAGCTGATAATAAAAAGCTGGCCTTAACCCCTTTATTACCCAGTGAGCCACCGCACCAGGGCCCTGGATGTGTTGGGTTCAGCGCCAGAAAATGGCGCTTCTATGAACGCGTCATTTTCTATGGTTGTTGTGGACTGCAATTCGCAGTGGGGTGGGGGGGGCGGAAAGCTTGGGCCTCCCTGCACTGCAGATTCGAGGCCCCAGCTGCCTAGTTGTACCTGGCTGGACACAGAAATAGCGCGAAGCCCAACATATTAATTTTTTTATTATTTCATGAAATTCATGAAATAATAAAAAAAAAAGGACTTCCCTATATTGTGGTGTACGGCCAGGTAAAAATAGGCACCTGGGGATTGGAGGCAGCCTGTTCATGAAAATAATAAAAAAAAAATACGTAGAGCTTCGCGCTATTTCTGTGTCCTGCCTGGTACAACTAAGCATCTGGGGACTGTAATCCGCAGCGCAGGGAGGCCCAAGCTTTCTGGGCCCCCCCTGCGAATTGCAGCCCGCAGCCACCCCAGAAGATGGCGCATTCATAGAAGCGCCATCTTCTGGCGCTGTATCCAGCTCATCCAGCACCCTGGTGCAGTGGCTCACTAGGTAATAAGGGGTTAGGGTCAGCTTTGTATTATCAGCTGGCCCTAAGCCCAAAATTCATGTGGTCATGCCAATATGTCATAGGGTCATGACCATCATGAATTTCTATTAAAGTGTTTAAAAAAAAAAAAAAACACAGCACAGAGAAAAAAGTTTTATTAGAAAAAAAAAGCAAAACAACACTTAGAGACTCCATCTTTATTAAAAAAAATTATCTTCCGTCCGACGTAGTCAAATCCAGTTTTCTTCATTAGCTCAGCTACATCTCTGGCAGAGAACCTCTACCACAGATGTAGGAGAGCTGTGCGCTGGGTGGGCGTGGGAAAGTTCATGTGAGTTCATGATGTCACGCATGAACTCACATGAACCCTGACAGCACCGCGCGGCTACTTCTAATGAACAGCTGATCAGTGTCAGCTGATACCTCAGCTGTTCATTTGAAATAACCGGCGGGAAAGTCGGCAGTGAGAAGACTTCACCGCCGGCTTTCCAGTGCGGTTCTGCGCTCCCTGATGCTCCCTTACCGCTCCCCCACCGCCTCTCCGCCCGATCCTAAGTTAGGACCGGGGGGGAGTGCAGAACCAGGAAGCGGGGAGGGAGCATCAGGAAGCAGGGAAAGCAGCACAGAACGGGAAAGCCAGTGGTGAAGTCTTTTCACCGCCGGCTTCCCCAACTTGGTCCTGCGCTTCCCGCACCATTGTGCTGCGCTCCCTGCCCAGTCCTAACTCAGAATCAGGGTGGGACTCGGCGGGAGGAGCGGAGGATCGGGATGGGGGGCAGAGGATCGTGCTGAGTGATTGTTTAAACACTGGTGGTTTTTACAGCCTGCTTTTATACAATCATGCATCTGATAAGCACAGGGAGAGGGGTACTCGGATACGGGATGGGTTCATGGCTGTAGCGGGGAATCACGGGTGGTCGGTTTCCCGTTTCCGTGCCCTGGCTATCATCTTTGGAGAGGGAAGGGGAATTTAGGGAAAGTTCGTGACGCCACCTGTGGATCCTGGTAATAATGATACCAGTGCTGCCGGCCGGCCACTGAGGTGATGGGATGCAACTTAGTGTAGTACAGCTCCCCACAGGTGGAGCTTAACTCAGGGCAGCGAGGATGGAGGGCGCCGGCAGGATGGAAGGACAGACACCGATTCAACTTCAATGTCCTTTACTGGTACCGGCAGATGGTATAGTACACAGTACAGTCTGGTAGAATAGGGACGTAGCTGCAGGTTCAGGGTGCCCTCATGGAGTCTGAGGATATTTCCTTTTTAGTGGCTTTCGGGGTCTCAGTCCTTTCTACACTCTCTTTACCACCCTTGGGCAGAGCACCCTTGCCGATCCCCTGGCCTGTTACAGATAGGTGCGGTTTGTCCCTTTACCGGTACGGATGGGAGCGGTGAAACTTGAACCTTTGCGCCCCAGAATCCGGGCCGTTATCTATCAGTGTCTTGGCCCGATTATAGGACTGAGGAGGAGGTACTGTTCTGTGGTGCTACGGCTCCCATGGATTGGTCCCGTGGCTCTTCGGTTTACGGTCAGGGATAGACCACTGACCGCCTCGGCTTCCGTGTTGCCGGTGTCGACCACAGACATTTCCAGCTGGCTCCAACCGTTTCTGGATCGTCTCCCTCTGTCCTGGGTCCCCTTTTGAAGAGAGGTGCCCTCCTGTCAGCAGCCCTGCCAGGCACATCCTCTCTGGCTGCCTTGCTAGCACTGTCTGACTAAACTCTCTCTTTCTCCTGGTTTCCCACTCTATCCTAGGCTCCAGCCCTGGGACTTACTGAATATCTAGTCCCACTATCCTAAGGGGCCTAGCGTTGTGTGTTAGTACAGACTCCATAAGTTAAACCCCAAATCCACAGCCACGGAGGCACTACACCTGCTATTCGGGGTGCAGTACCTCCCTGTGGCGCCTAGCCATATTGGCGCCACACACCCATTTCAGCCGTTTTCTTAGCCCCCTGACCGCTGTATAGGGTCCAGCTGAGGAATTACTCACATTACTCGCTTTTCCCATTGACTTACATTGGACTCGCTACTCGTAACGAGTATAGTGAGTCCGAATATTTCACTACTCGCTCATCCCTAGTGACAATGTAAGACAGCTGTGTGTAATGCAGGTAACGAGGTGATTAGGAGCGTCTAACTGCTCTGTAGGAGCTAGAACTCCTAATGGTTGGTAGGGGATAAAATACTTATTTCCCTCTGCAAAATGCAAACACATTTATATATTTTACACAAAGTGATTTTCTGGATTTTATTTTTGATATTCCATCTCTCACTGTTATAATTAACTGACCCTTAAACTTATAGACTGTTCATGGGTGGCACAGTGGTTAGCACTCTATGGTGGCTCAATGGTCAGCCCTGTACGGTGGCTCAGTGGTTAGCACTGTATGGTGGCTCAGTGGTTAGCCCTGTATACGGTGGCTCAGTGGTTAGCACTCTATGGTGGCTCAATGGTCAGCCCTGTACGGTGGCTCAGTGGTTAGCACTGTATATGGTGGCTCAGTGGTTAGCACTGTATATGGTGGCTCAGTGGTTAGCACTGTATATGGTGGCTCAGTGGTTAGCACTGTATATGGTGGCTCAGTGGTTAGCACTGTATATGGTGGCTCAGTGGTTAGCACTGTATGGTGGCTCAGTGGTTAGCACTGTATATGGTGGCTCAGTGGTTAGCACTGTATATGGTGGCTCAGTGGTTTAGCACTGTATATGGTGGCTCAGTGGTTAGCACTGTATATGGTGGCTCAGTGGTTAGCACTGTATATGGTGGCTCAGTGGTTAGCACTGTATGGTGGCTCAGTGGTTAGCACTGTAATGGTGGCTCAGTGGTTAGCACTGTATGGTGGATCAGTGGTTAGCACTGTATATGGTGGCTCAGTGGTTAGCACTGTATATGGTGGCTCAGTGGTTATCACTGTATATGGTGGCTCAGTGGTTAGCACTGTATGGTGGTCAGTGGTTAGCACTGTATATGGTGACTCAGTGGTTAGCACTGTATATGGCTCAGTGTTAGCACTGTATATGGTGGCTCAGTGGTTAGCACTGTATATGGTGGCTCAGTGGTTAACATGTAATGGTGGCTCAGTGGTTAGCACTGTATATGGTGGCTCAGTGGTTAGCACTGTATATGGTGGCTCAGTGGTTAGCACTGTAATGGTGGCTCAGTGGTTAGCACTGTATATGGTGGCTCAGTGGTTAGGCACTGTATATGGTGGCTCAGTGGTTAGCACTGTATTATGGTGGCTCAGTGGTTAGCACTGTAATACAGAGCCGGGCTCAGTGGTTAGCACTGTACGGTGGCTCAGTGGTTAGCACTGTATGGTGGCTCAGTGGTTAGCACTGTATGGTGGCTCAGTGGTTAGCACTGTATATGGTGGCTCAGTGGTTAGCACTGTATATGGTGGCTCAGTGGTTAGCACTGTATATGGTGGCTCAGTGGTTGGCACTATATAGTGGCGAAGTGGTTAGCACTGTATATGGTGACTCAGTGGTTAGCACTGTATATGGTGGCTCAGTGGTTAGTCACTGTGTATGGTGGACTCAGTGGTTAGCACTGTAGTATGGTGCTCAGTGGTTAGCACTGTATGGTGGCTCAGTGGTTGCACGTATATGGTGGACTCAGTGGTTAGCACTGTGTATGGTGGCTCAGTGGTTAGCACTGTTATGGTGGCTCAGTGGTTAGCACTGTATGGTGGCTCAGTGGTTAGCACTTATATGGTGGCTCAGTGGTTAGCACTGTATATGGTGGCTCAGTGGTTAGCACTGTATATGGTGGCTCGTGGTTAGCACTGTATGGTGGCTCAGTGGTTAGCACTGTATATGGTGGCTCAGTGGTTAGCACTGTATATGGTGGCTCAGTGTTAGCACTGTATACGGTGGCTCAGTGGTTAGCACTGTATGGTGGCTCAGTGGTTAGCACTGTATGGTGGCTCAGTGGTTAGCACTGTATGGTGGACTCAGTGGTTAGCACTGTATATGGTGGCTCAGTGGTTAGCACTGTATATGGTGGCTCAGTGTTAGCACGTATGGTGGCTCAGTGGTTAGCACTGTATGGTGGCTCAGTGGTTAGCACTATATAGTGGCGAAGTGGTTAGCACTGTATGGTGGTTTAGTGGGTTAGCACTGTATATGGTGGCTCAGTGGTTAGCACTGTATATGGTGGCTCAGTGGTTAGCACTGTATATGTCGTGTGCTACGTGGTGTTAGCACTGTATATGGTGGCTCAGTGGTTAGCACTGTATGGTGGCTCAGTGGTTAGCACTGTATATGGTGGCTCAGTGGTTAGCACTGTATGGTGGCTCAGTGGTTAGCACTGTATATGGTGGCTCAGTGGTTAGCACTGTATGGTGTCTCAGTGGTTAGCACTGTATATGGTGGCTCAGTGGTTAGCATGTATGGTGGTCAGTGGTTAGCACTGTATATGGTGGCTCAGTGGTTAGCACTGTATATGGTGGCTAGTGGTTAGCTACTGTATATGGTGGATCAGTGGTTAGCACTGTATGGTGACTCATGTGGTTAGCACTGTATATGGTGGCTCAGTGGTTAGCACTGATATGGTGACTCAGTGGTTAGCACTGTATATGGTGGCTCAGTGGTTAGTACTGTAGTATGGTGACTCAGTGGTTAGCACTGTATATGGTGGCTCAGTGGTTAGCACTGTATACGGTGGCTCAGTGGTTAGCACTGTATATGGTGGCTCAGTGGTTAGCACTGTATATGGTGGCTCAGTGGTTAGCACTGTATATGGTGGCTCAGTGGTTAGCACTGTATATGGTGCTCAGTGGTTAGCACTGTATATGGTGGCTCAGTGGTTAAGCATTGTATATGGTGGCTCAGTGGTTAACACTGTATATGGTGGCTCAGTGGTTAGCACTGTATATGGTGGCTCAGTGGTTAACACTGTATATGGTGGCTCAGTGGTTAGCACTGTATGGTGGCTCAGTGGTTAGCACTGTATATGGTGGCTCAGTGGTTAGCACTGTATATGGTGGCTCAGTGGTTAGCACTGTATATGGTGGCTCAGTGGTTAGCACTGTATACGACGGCTCAGTGGTTAGCACTGTACGGTGGCTCAGTGGTTAGCACTGTATGGTGGCTCAGTGGTTAGCACTAGTATGGTGGCTCAGTGGTTAGCACTGTATATGGTGGCTCAGTGGTTAGCACTGTATATGGTGGCTCAGTGGTTAGCACTGTATATGGTGGCTCAGTGGTTGCACTATATAGTGGCGATGTGGTTAGCACTGTATATGGTGACTCAGTGGTTAGCACTGTATATGGTGGCTCAGTGGTTAGCACTGTATGGTGGCTCAGTGGTTAGCACTGTATATGGTGGCTCAGTGGTTAACACTGTATATGGTGGCTCAGTGGTTAGTTAATCGTGTTGATGGTGACTCAGTGTTACACGTATGGTTCAGGGTTACACTGTATATGGTGGCTCAGTGGTTAGCACTGTATGGTGGCTCAGTGGTTAGCACTGTATATGGTGGCTCAGTGGTTAGCACTGTATATGGTGGCTCAGTGGTTAGCACTGTATGGTGGCTCAGTGGTTAGCACTGTATGGTGGCTCAGTGGTTAGCAATGTATATGTTGGCTCAGTGGTTAGCACTGTATATGGTGACTCAGTGGTTAGCACTGTATATGGTGGCTCCAGTGGTTAGCACTGTATGGTGGCTCAGTGTTAGCACTGTATACGGTGGCTCAGTGGTTAGCACTGTATATGGTGGCTCAGTGGTTAGCACTGTATACGGTGGGTCAGTGGTTAGCACAGTATACGCTGGCTAAGTGGTTAGTACTGTATACGGTGACTCAGTGGTTAGCACTGTATGGTGGCTCAGTGGTTAGCACTGTATATGGTGGCTCAGTGGTTAGCACTGTATATGGTGCTCAGTGGTTAGCACTGTATGGTGGCTCAGTAGTTAGCACTGTATGGTGGCTCAGTGGTTAGCACTGTACGATGGCTCAGTGGTTAGCACTGTATATGGTGGCTCAGTGGTTATCACTGTACGGTGGCTCAGTGGTTAGCACTGTATATGGTGGCTCAGTGGTTAGCACTGTATATGGTGGCTCATGGTATCAGCACTGATAATGGTGGCTCAGTGATCAGCACTATATGGTGGCTCAGTAGTTAGTGGATCACTCTTGCAGTATTGGTTTCCTGGGTTCAAATCTCTGCCAAGGATGACATCTGCAAGGAGTGTCTATATTCTCCCTGTGTTTGTGTGGCTTTTCTCTGGTTTCCTCCCACATTTTAAAGACATTCTTATAGTATGTTTAGATTGTGAGCCCCAATGGGGACAGTGTTGCAAATGTATGGAATTAATAGCGCTATATAAATGAATAAATATTATTATTATATCTTTGTCAGTGGGCACACTTACAAAATCAGAAAGGGATCAAATACTTATTTCCCCACTGCATAGTATATATACTATATATGTGCACAATGTGTAAATATGATATCATCTATTTCCTATATGTGAGTATATTTGCCTGTAACGTTGTCTCCTCTCCGCAGCGATGCCAGGCCTGAACACTCGTCACCGCTGCTTGTTGCTTCTCACAGTTTTGGCCGTCGGTGAGTATAATGCAGTCTCTCACTATAGACCCCAAACTCACAATACAAATCCGAGATATCTGCTAATAAGTGCAAAAAAAAGAAAATTCCTATAATACAACATTCTGATAATCCGGCACCTGACTGCAAGATAATGAATCCAGGTATGGAGATGTCCGGGATAATCTTTATTGTGATTGTCGGAGGTATGGTCATCGTCATACTGGGGTCTGCTGCACCTTGTGTCATCTCTAATATACAACATTACACAATGATTGATGGCTGCTGTGTCTTTGTGTCCTGCAGTGCTGCCGGCTCTGGGGAATGCGGTCGTCCGGAGGAATTCAGGTGAGTTGGATCTAATCTCAGGTATTCTCTCCTGGCTTTGTCCACCTCTCGGTAGGTGCAGCGCCTCGCCTTATTTCTACATACTTCCCTAATGGACGTTATAAAGGTTGTAAGATCCTCAGAGGCAAAAAACTGAAACCCTCTCCAGTGCGGCATGAACTGCAGAAGACGAGAAAACTGATAAGCTTCCTCTTTCCAGACGCTTGTTGTTTCTCCTCTCTATATGTTCTGCACTCATGGTGGTTTAGGAAAAATAAGTGAAAAAACAGGCCTACAAGTGGCCACCACTAGGGGAGCTCACTGTAAAGGGATGTATACCATACTCAATAATACATAGAAAAGGCTCCCCCTAGTGGGAATAGTAAAAAAAATATTTTAAGAGAGTTTTTCCACTACTACGTAGGATATTGGTGACCCTACAAGTCAGCTTTAGATTGCATAAAAGTGTAAGAGCCACAGATCCTGCATAACAAACCGCGGTATCTTGAATTCTTAGACTGTCCTGCAGAATTGAGAAGGGAATAAAGGCCAAATCTTCATATTAGACTTAATGGACGGGGCGTGTGCGGCTTCTCCTGGATCCCCAAGTGCTGCCGATGTTGAAGTTGTCACATTACGGACATCTAGTGGCCGATTTGAAATTAGCGTCTTATTATAAATGACCTTATAATGTCCTGAAAAAACAAAACCCCGTCCGCTGCGGGCAATTTTTATTTTTGCATTTGGAAGAATTTGTTTGTGTCGACTGGTTCTAGGAGCCAGAGCTTTTTTTTAAATTATCATTCTTTAAAATATAAATCTATTATAATACTTACCTTAAGTTGCGGCGTCTGTCATCCACTTTCACCGTAATGGTGTCCTCCTATCACAGGATTGCTCAGAGGCCACAACATGTTCCAGTCGCCATATTCAGACACCGAAGTGATGACGACCACTGGAAGTGGAACCAACTACTAAAACTGACGCTGCATACACCAGTCCACGCTCCCACTGCCGCTCGGTCCATGATCTCCGTAGCCCCCTGACTCCCGTCTACACTCCCACCCCACTTGTCCATGCTCCCCGTAGTCCACTCACCCTGGTCCACGCTCCCAGCAGCCCGCTAACCTAAGTCTGGTCCACGCTCCCACCCCCACCTGTCCACGCTCCCCATAGCTCCCTCACCCTGCTTCATGCTCTCATCCCCACCCGGTTATGCTCCCCACAACCCCCTCACCCTGGTCCACGCTCCCACCCCCACCTAGTCAACATTCCCAGTAGCCCCCTCACCCTGGTCCACACTTTCATCCCTGCCCAGTGCACACTCCCTGTAGTCCCCTCACCCTGGTCACACTCCCACCCCCACCTGGTCCATGCTCCCCCTAGCACCCTCACCCTGGTCCACACTCCTCACAACCCGCTCACCCCAGACCACGCTCCCCGCAGTCTGCTCACCCTGGTCCACACTCCCACCCCACCTGGTCAACGCTCCCCGTAACGCCCTCACCCTGGTCCACACTCCTCACAGCCCACTCACCCTGGACAACTCTCCCCGTAGCCCACTTACCCTTGTCCACACTTCCAACAGCTTGCTCATACCTGCTCAGTCCAGGGTCACGCAGCCCACTCACATTGGTCCACGCTCCCACCCTCTCCGGTCCATGCTCCTCCCCAGCCCCTTTACCTTGGTCCACATTCTCACGCCTGCTGGTCCATGCTCCCCACAACCCCCTCACATTTATTCACGCTCGCCGTGGCCTCCTACCCCGGTTCCACTGTCCCAGCAGCCCGCTAACCCCTGCTGGTCCATGCTCCCCAGCTCCCTCACCCTGGTCCACACTCCTACCTCTGCCTGATCCCATACTCCCCGTGACCCCCTCACCCCAGTCCACGCTCCCAGCAGCCCGCTCATCACTGCTCAGTCCACTCTCCCTGCAGCACACTCACCTGTGACCACAGGGGGCAGAGTGGTAGCACAAGGGGGGCAGAGGCAAGGGAGAAAAGCGGACAGAGGACAGACCACATGCCCCCATTTTGACGTCACCACCCACCCGGGCTCCTGTCTAGTATATATACATTCAAAACATTGGATGTCCCCAACCCACTGCTCCTAACGCTTCCTCTCAGGAAGGGATCAAATACTTATTTCCCCATGGTATATCGAAGTTTACCTGAAAATGACAATAGCTATAGGTGAAAAGGCATTCTCCCAGTTATCCGACCCGGGTGCATCTTCTACTATGCAGTAAAAAGATTAAGTCATAGACTTTCTTTTAGGTTACTTTATAATCGTGGAACGGGCTTTTCCTATCGTTGGATTTTTTTTCTTCTTTGCAAACTTGTATCCACCTCCAAGGTGAAAAGACCAGGATACAATGGGTGACCATGGTGAGCTGATCGGAAAAAAAAACACAAAAAAATCCCCTACCCTATAATTGTCACTAGAGCCATTATTGGTGTATAATGTACTAGAGGGGTAAAATCAGGGGTATCACCCAGAGGCCGTGTAACCCCGGAGGCGTGCCTAGCACCGCTAGACCTATAAAAGTTATGAAATGTAAAGAGTTACCACCAGGCGGCGGTAGAGTCCTGCCGTACATTACAGGCGGCTTGATCGGATCGAAGAAGTGTGATAGACAGCTACATTACAATCAATGATTTGCAGAATTTTTGCCATTTTGCAATGTTTACCAAGTATCAGTATACTATACTGTAATTAGATTTTAATGAAATGTTTTTCTTTTGCGATACAGATGATGCCGCCACTACATCTCCAGACGCAGGTGAGGTTACAAGTCCAGAACGTGTCCATTATTCTCATTTCTGTCTTTGTCTGTCTACTTTTTGTGCCGCCATAAGGTGTAACAGGGCAGTTGTGCCACCTACTGCAAACTTATTTGCATCCATACACGGTATTACTGCAACTCAAGGTAGAAGGCGACAATAGCAACAATAGTCCTTAGGATAGTTCCTCAAATCCAGATGGTAGATATCTTGACCGTAGCTCATGTATCCACCTCCAGTCAGTAATAATAGTCCTTAGGATAGTTCCTCAAATCCAGATGGTAGATATCTTGACCGTAGCTCATGTATCCACCTCCAGTCAGTAACAATAGTCCTTAGGATAGTTCCTCAAATCCAGATGGTAGATACCTTGACCGTAGCTCATGTATCCACCTCCAGTCAGTAACAATAGTCCTTAGGAGAGTTCCTCAAATCCAGATGGTAGATATCTTGACCGTAGCTCATGTATCCACCTCCAGTCAGTAACAATAGTCCTTAGGATAGTTCCTCAAATCCAGATGGTAGATATCTTGACCGTAGCTCATGTATCCACCTCCAGTCAGTAACAATAGTCCTTAGGAGAGTTCCTCAAATCCAGATGGTAGATATCTTGACCGTAGCTCATGTATCCACCTCCAGTCAGTAACAATAGTCCTTAGGATAGTTCCTTAAATTCCAACAGTAGATATCACGACTGTATCACATGTATCTAACTCCCAACTCATTAGTCCATTCAGGACCTGGCCTCAGCACTGATCCTTTTACTTCCAATTCAAAGCACCAACTGACCAACACCCTCCAAAAAAATGTGTCTTCTTCTATTCTAGTTCTTCTTGGAATCAGACCCCTAGTTGAGCAAGGGCAAGCACACCTAACCCTCTTAAGGTACCATCACACGCGGCAATATTGCTAGGCAATTTCACCGGCAATTTTCTGGTTGCAGTCAAATCATGGACACATTGTTCTATTTTGTGCCTGTGTACAAATGTAACAATGTGTCCATGATTTCACTGCAACCAGCAAATTGCCAGTGAAATTGCCTAGCAATATTTCCGCGTGTGACGGTACCTTTAGCTATATGTTCATTCAATCAAAAGTAGAAGAAGGTCAATGAAATCTCCAACCGGTCTGCAAAGTTTTGTATCCAGAAGCCCCCTCTCCCCCGTGTATGGAGGACCAAAAGGCTAACAACCCCCATCCCCAACCAAATTCAGGACATTGAATGATAATGTAACCTGATTGCATTATGGTCTATGAACGCAGGCTGGAAGAGACACTCTGGTTCATCCCCTTCCCCCTTCAACTTGTGAAGAATAAAATTGACATAACTAACCATCCGTGTTGGAAAAGTCCAATAGTCATTAGTTAATTTCCAGCTCCTCACCCCCTTTATGAACTTCTTCAAGTAACACACAACACTCCAACTCTTGCACCTAGAGAATGTGACAGTACAAATGTGCACGTTTATATGTATGGATGAATGCCCCAAAAAATTCTTTATTAAGCCATGTATACTTTTTAAATGGCTTGATAAAGGCCCCCTGTTGGCCGAAACGCTGTATTTTCCTCCTCCACAAAAACTTTATTGATCCCAACATATGCATTAAATGTATTGTAAAAAAAAAAATCAATGTTTCGGCCAATGCAGGGCCTTTATCAAGCCATTTACACCTTTTTAATAGGCTTGATAAAGGCCATGCATTGGCCAAAACTTTGCATTTCTTATCCATCTTATTTGTTTGTTTGCATCAATAAAGTTTTTGTGGAGGAGGATCTTTAGTGTTTGGATCTCTTTGAATTTTTTTCCATATTTTTCCTGCTTAGAATCAAATTGAGATACTGCCAATAGGGCGAATTGTGTGGCCAAGATACTATAGATAAGGAAAGGCATTCAGTTCCTACAGTCTCGAGACGTCCAACCAAGGATCCACCTCCTCCACATTCTCTCCATGTTTCGGGATACTTGCCGCCCATCAGTACAGAGTCAGGTACTTGTTGGTTTGGTAATAGGTCTTTTACATAGCTCAATGGGGGCAGGGGTATGCAATGTTCCAGCTGGATACTTGAAGCCTTAGGTCCAGAGCAGCACGTCTATTGCAGCACGGACAGATGGGGCTGGTGCAGCAGTGATTAAGATGGAACAATGGAGGAAGATGTAGCAGAACAGAACTGAAAGCACAGGAACTGAAAAAGTGGAGTCGAAATCACAGTAACAGATGAAAAGAGTGAAGAGATGGTTTCTGGTGTACCAGAGGTAGAGTCACAGCAGCTGAGTTTGTCATAGAGTTCAAGACAAAGCTGGCCAGCGGTGGAGAAGCATGACATACTGTAGCAATGTAGAGGAGCTTGGTTTGTTACAGATTGTAGGCAGAGCTGGCACAGTGGTTTAGCAGACCTACCAAGAGATGTTGTACAGCTGGGTTTGCTACAGAGTCCAAGGCAAAGCTGTCCAGCAATGGAGAAGCATGACATAGCAATGTTGTGGTGCTTTGTTTGTCACAAATTGTAGGCAGAGCTGGCACAGTGGTCTAGCAGACCTACTGAGAGATGTTGTAGAGCTAGGTTCGTCACTGAGTCCAAGTAGGCACAGTCTTTTAGCAGAGTTACTTGTAGAACTGGGTTGGTTTGTCACAGAGTCAAAGGCAAAGTTGGCAGAGTTACCCCAGAGATGTTGTAGAGCTGGGTTGGTTTGTCACAGAGTCTGAAGGAGTGCTAGCTCAGTGATCTAGCACACTCACGAGCAGTGTAACAGAGATAGGTTTGCAACAGAGTCTAATGCAGAGCTGGCTCTGTGGTGAAGCTGAGTTACCAAGTCAAATAGCAAATCTGGGTTTGTCAGGAGGTTCTAGGTAGAGCAAGAAGGTGTAAGAGGCACGAGTGACAACTGCCTAACTATTAAGGTGGTGTCCCACCGCCTGAGCTGTCCTATACGGCCTGGGTGCTTGACATCCTGGGGGCAACCAAGGGACAGAGGTAACCAGGGAAAATAGGAGGACGCTAAAAGTGACGAGTAACACGGTTTCCATTGTCATCTCCAAAATAGTCTACAGATAGGTGACTGTTCCCTTTAGAGGTGACTCTGACTTAAGTCCAGAGACCTGTGTCATATGGGTCGGATATTGAGTCACCCAAAAAAAAGCAAATAACTTTGGAGCAGCCCCATAGACCACAGTGGTGACGTGATTTACTTGTGAAAAACTGAAGACTGAAAAAGACCTAGAAGGTGATTTTGTCCAGCGGATATGGAGATTGGGGACATAAAGGACGATGCTAGAATACACGGCTCCCGGACCCTGCTCGCATCAACACGCCAGCCCCATCCTCGTGCTCTGAACCTGCCGGCTCGCTTGCTTGGGGAATTCAGCACAGCAAGATCTCAACAGTTCCCTGATCGCACGGCAGCCAGCTCACTAGCATCGGACACGGACCCATCTGGATCACCGTCCATCTCCCTACCTTGGGCTCGTCTGATCCAGCGATCCTGACAAACTGCTCCCCCGCCTGCTAGTCAGTTGTGCGACCGAGGCACAACAACAACAGGTGAGCACCCAGTCATACTAACCGCACTCATTAACTGCTCAGCAGTCTGGCGCAACCTGTTTTGTTTTCACGATGCTAGAATACAGGAATGGAGCGCTGATGCATGTTGTTGGCGGCTCGGACGACCTCCTGTTTCCTTTTATGCATTATTTTATGTCTATTTTTACATTTATTGACTATAACATAAACTGTATCTCTTACAGAGGATTCTGGCAGCAAAGTGACCCCAACCCCGGGAGGTGAGTACACTGCATATGATGGAGGATACACTGCACCGTGCCACCTCGCATTATCTATTATGTACTTTCCTACTTACGTGTGTTATCGGCTTCTGTCACGATGTCCACGTATTCCAGAATCCACTGCACCCTGGAAGCCGCTCCATATTAGCACACCCAAGTGATGGCAGTGGTAACATGGCACCGACCCACACCTGACGCCAGGAAGCACCCGCATCGTTCCCGGATACCCCCATCACTCACACCGATCTGACAGGGCCTGTAGTGATGTCAGAGTCATGTGACTGATTGCACGACTGTGACATCACCTAAGGTCCTGTAATGCAGAGGAGCCAAGTACTCTCTTCCCTCAGACAACACTTAGATTCCTCAGCCCACGCTCACTCCCCTCAGCCCACGCTCACTCCCCTCTGCCCACGCTCACTCCCTTCAGCCTGCGTTCAACCCCCTCAGCCTGCGCTCAACTCCCTCAGCCTGCGCTCACCCCCTAAGCCCGTGCTCACCCCCCTCAACCTGCACTCACCCCCCCTCCGCCTGCGCTCACCCACTCTGTCCATGCTCACCCCCCTCAATCTGCACTCACCCCCCCTCAGCCCACACTCACCGCCTCAGCCTGCACTTACCCCTCTTCAGCCCGCACTCACCTCCCCCCTCAGCCCGCGCTCACCCTCTCAGTACCCGCTCACCACTTAGCCCACTCACCCCTGACACGCCCCTCCAGGGTCTTATGATACTTGGAACCGGGCTTTCTTGAAGCTTCATCACAGGGATCACAGGGACCGAGAATCGGCTCTGTGACCCTGGCGGTGTCATTAAAAGTTGGGTGTGGGTGGCTCTCTCCAGTAGGGATAAAATTCTGGCGTGGAGGGTTCATTCTGGACAGAGATGACTGGACCTAGGGATACTTGTTAATTTTACGTGACGCCACCTGCAGGTTGCGACTATAGATGGCCGCCGCTGCACGACAGTTCTAGGGGCCGATGGTTGGGAGTCAGCAATGTTCTTAAGCCCTCTATGGGTAGGGCTGACCCTTAAGGTGGCGAAATGTACTTGAGTGAGTTGGTAGTTGTGTTTCTGGTGCTTTAGACATGTTAAGAAAGTTCACAGACACAGCAGGGTGCAATCTTCAGATTTTTTACTCAGTCTTTGTGTAACCGCCCGCTGAGCACTGGGATCTCGGAGGCAGGGATCCAGCAACTCACTGGTAGTAGAATGACACATAACTGGCACCCTTTCGCTGTCATTTCTCAGCCTCTTCACACTGCGCTTGCCTCACCCGTCCTGCCTTGCGCCTCTCCACACAGAGCTCTGAGCCAGTGACTGTGGGGCTTTCTTAGGGGTTTCCCTGCAGTCTCTCCCCTTAGCCCTATGGTGCCATATTTTCAGCAGATGTGTGTGGTTGTCGGCTGAGTCACCATAATAAAAGTGGCACAGCCTCCGGGTTGCTAGCTGAGCCTGGTCTTCACCACTAGTCTTTTGGGTTCCTGGTGCCCTTGTGGCCTAGTCTGTACACTTGCCAGCGCCTGACAATGGATACAAGACATATGGGTGGATTGCTCACTTCCTGTGCCTCTAGGACCCCCTCTTCCTCCTGGAGTCACTTGGGTGATGTTCTGCTCTAGGGTTCGGCCTTAGGACGAGCTACCACTTGCTCCAGTCCTCTGGACACTTCTCAGGCGTATGTTCTCTAGCTTCCCTCCAACTCGACCTTGGTGTTCAATGGCCTTTTCACCAGCTGTTCTACACCTCTCCTCAGCTGGTCACTCTCTTTTTCTGTTCAACTATCTATTCTTCTTTCTAGATGTTTCTCGCTCTTTTTATACCCCTTGTCATGTGTCCCGCGTCATCTACGTGTGTTCTTTCTGGCCTCACTCCTTCCCAAGTGCTCCCTCTAACTACTTTCTTCACCATCAAGCCCCACTACAATAGTTCTTAGTGCATAACCTGAGTGTCCCGGTACCAGTCTGTACCCAGTACGTCCGTGACGACTGGATCTGCAGGGGCTCCACACCCCGCTCAACACTCTGCCTGCTCTCTCCCGTTCACCACTTGGCCCGCTTGCCTCGCTCACCACTGAGTTTGTTCGACCCGCTTGCTACTCGGCCTGCTCGCCCCCCTCACAACTCAACCCACTCGCCCCTCTCACCACTCAGTCTGCTCGCCCCGCTCACTACTCTGCCTGCTCGCCCCGCTCACCACTTGGCCTTCTCTCCCCGCTCACCACTCGGCCTGCTTGCCCCGCTCACCACTCGGCCTGCTTTGCCCCGCTCACCACTCGGCCTGCTTGCCCCGCTCACCACTCGGCCTGCTTGCCCCGCTCACCACTCAGCCCGCTCACCACTCAGCCTGCTTGCCCCGCTCACCACTCAGCCTGCTTGCCCCGCTCACCACTCAGCCTGCTTGCCCCGCTCACCACTTGCCCCGCTCACCACTCGGCCTGCTTGCCCCGCTCACCACTTGCCCCGCTCACCACTCGGCCTGCTTGCCCCGCTCACCACTCGGCCTGCTTGCCCCGCTCACCACTCGGCCCGCTCGTCCCGCTCACCACTCGGCCCGCTCGCCCCGCTCACCACTCGGCCCGCTCGCCCCGCTCACCACTCGGCCTGCTTGCCCCGCTCACCACTCGGCCAGCTCCCTCCGCTCACCACCCGGCCCACTCATTACTCATCCCCACAGTCCTCTCACCCCTCAGCTCACTTTGCCCGCAGCCCATTCACTCTACAGCCCACCCCACTGAGGGACTGCGCCAGTGCCTCATGCCATTGTCATATTCCTGATGGTGCTGCCGCATGAAAGCCAGCACAGGGGGACCAGAGAGTGACCACAGGGGGGGCAGAGCGTGACCATGGAGGGTGGGGGGAGGCGTAGAGCAACTGGGGGGCAGACAATGACCACAGAAGGGGTCAGAGAGCGACCACGGGGGGCAGAGAGTAACAACGGGGGGTTTAGGGGGAAAAACAGCGTACAGGGGAGATATCGCACAGGGGGAGAGATTCCTGCCACTCCCATTGCCACTGAGCTCACCCCCATTGTGATGTCACCGCCCGCCCGATACGATAGCATCAGGCACCCATCTAGTCTACTATAAATACTAAAAAATAGAATTATTAATGTGATAACAAATTAAAGGAAATAGCAGTCCCCCATCATTCTATCCCCAGGATCTCTCATTATAATTGAGACCCGATCCCTTTTAATAAAGAGCAGATATTGAACTCTTATGTGGCAACAAAACACTAAGTAGGGTCAACACTGATCGTTTCATGATGTCAGATTGGATATATTTGCCCGTCATCCCCACCACCAGTGATGTGCAGGTTACTGATGAGCTGTTATGGGCCTACTGGATCCCAGTAGAGGGCCTACTGGATCCCAGGGCAGCCATGTTGGTACTCCGTTCAAGTTCACAGGCTTCGTATGATACCTTGATGACTATTAATAAAAACTGGAGGAAAAGAGAAGCACAATGGAAGGCGTTATACAGACAACAGCCGTTCGAATATGCGTAAACGTCTCAGCTGGCGGTGTGAGACAGAACAACACTCGAAAAGACTCAAAAATAAAAGGTCCGGCTGCACTACTGGCGTCTCATTAGATAGAGATGTCTATTCTGTAGGAACATTTCACTGGTGATGAGGACACGGCTCGTACATAGTCTGGTCTATTCTGTAGGAACATTTCACTGGTGATGAGGACATGGCTCGTACATAGTCTGGTCTGTTCTGTAGTAACATCTCACTGGTGATAAAGACACGGCTCGTACACAGTCTGGTCTATTCTGTAGGAACATTTCACTGGTGATGAAGACACGGCTCGTACACAGTCTGGTCTATTCTGTAGGAACATTTCACTGGTGATGAAGACACGGCTCGTACATAGTCTGGTCTATTCTGTAGGAACATTTCACTGGTGATGAAGACACGGCTCGTACATAGTCTTGTCTATTCTGTAGGAACATTTCACTGGTAATGAAGACGCGGCAGTATATAGTCTGGTCTATTCTGTAGGACCATTTCACTGGTGATGAAGACACGGCTCTTACACAGTCTGGTCTATTCTGTAGGAACATTTCACTGGTGATGAAGACACGGCTCGTACATAGTCTGGTCTATTCTGTAGGAACATTTCACTGGTGATGAAGACACGGCTCGTACATAGTCTGGTCTATTCTGTAGGAACATTTCACTGGTGATGAAGACACGGCTCGTACATAGTCTGGTCTATTCTGTAGGAACATTTCACTGGTGATGAAGACACGGCTCATACATAGTCTGCTCTGTTCTGTAGGAACATTTCACTGGTGATGAGGACATGGCTCGTACATAGTCTGGTCTATTCTGTAGGAACATTTCACTGGTGATGAAGACACGGCTCGTACATAGTCTGGTCTATTCTGTAGGAACATTTCACTGGTGATGAAGACACGGCTCGTACATAGTCTGGTCTATTCTGTAGGAACATTTCACTAGTGATGAAGACACGGCTCATACATAGTCTGGTCTATTCTGTAGTCACATATGGAAGTGACACCGGAACGATAAAGAAAGAAGACAGAAGAAGAATCAACACCTTCATAATGTGGAGCTGGAGAAGGAGGTTATCAATACCGTGGATGGCAAGAAGAACAAACACATCATTACAGGAACAAATCAGGACAGACATGTCACTGGAAGGAAGGATCACCAAGCTACGACTTGTCTACACATCATACGAAGAGAGAAAGACGTCAAGGTTGGAAGAATGGAAGGAACAAGGCGAGCACTTGATACTATCAAGATAATGACTGAGTAGACCCTAGTGGACCGGTCTAGGTTTGGAGAAGATGCTGGTGGATCTATCTAGGCTTGGAGAAGATCCTGGTGGACCTGTCTAGGCTTCAAGAAGAACCTGTTGGTCCTATGTAGACTTTGGGAAGACTATGGTGGACCTATGAAGGCTTGGAGAAAACTCTGGCGGACATATTTAGGCTTGGAGAAGACCCTGGTGGACCTATCTAGGCTTGGAGAAGACATTGGTGGATTTATCTAGGCTTGGAGAAAGCCCTAGTGGACCTATCTAGGCTGCACAAGATCGATTTTCCTACAGAACATTCATCCATCAAGTCACGAAAGCTCAAGGTTGAGCTAAAGACCGTTTTATAATAATAATAACTGCAGTTTTTTTTACATGAAAGTTTTCCTTTTAAATAGAGAATTTGTAGCCTGCACATGTAGATCTTTACATTTTCTTTCTCTCTTGCAGACTGTAAGGAGGTGAAGTATCCCTGCACCCGCGTGTACTCGGTGCAGAAGCCGGTGAAGCAGTGCATCAGCTACCTGTGTGTCACCAGGTATGTATCACACACTTCTCAAAGGCAAAAAAACTTACTGCATATTTAAAGGGATTTTATTTAGCATTTTTTAATTTTGGCATTTTGAAATTCTCATGAAAATCCCATGTGCCAATAACGTCTTTCTTGGCATTTTCAAGTCCGGTGGAAAAACACCCAAAATAAATTCCGCACCTAGAGCAAGTTTGGTGCAAAATAACTACAACGCAGCACTAATAAAAACCTAACACAAAATGCCCAATAATACTCAATGTCATTTTGGGCACGCCATCATAAGTGGGTGATCTGTGGGGTAAACCCAAAAAACTGACCATACATTGAAAAAAAAAAAAAATTCTTGCTTTTTTTTATTGATACCTTTTTTTCTATAGAGAATTTTTTGGATAAAATGCCATACCTAGAGTAGGCTGCATGATGAAAAAAACTATGGCCCTACCAAAAAAGTCACCGCTGAGCTGAGGGTTAGGGTATGAGAGGTGCTTGTATGTATTACTCAAGATGGAGTCAGACACATCCTGGTTGGGGATCTAATTTCCTGTGTGATGGAATTGCATGATGGTGGCATGAGAAGTTGGTGGACAAACTTGCCTACAACGTGCACCAAAGTCATCATCTAGCCGTGGCCAATGAGTCACTTTCTCAAGTCAATGACCTTATCCCTTTAACAGATCTGTGTTGCATGGGCCCGCTATGGTGCCTGTACACCGCTATGGTCCCACATTGTACCTCCACGTGCCTACAATCAGGGCTGTGAGGTCAGTAAGCCAAACATCTGACTCCGACTCCTCAATTTCCCTGAATCCAACGCCACCAAAATGGTCACTGATTCCGACTCCATGACTCCGACTCCAATTCCACCAAAATGGACACCCACTCCGACTCCAAGACTCCGTCTCCACAACCATCGCTGTGAAGTTGGTAAACCAAACGTCTGACTTTGACTCCTCAATTTCCATGAATCCAACTTGGACTCCAACTCCACAACCATGACTGTGAGGTCAGTAAGCCAAACATCTGACTCCTCAATTTCCCGTAATCTGACTCCGACTCAACCAAAATGGACACAGCCCTGCCTTCAATATTATAAGGTAGGGTTTTCTCTCACAAATTCACAAGAAATTGATGAGAAAATAATTGCTAGAAGGATTCTCTTCCATGGAGGACCAATGGTCTTTTGGATCCAGTGGTGACTTTTACAAACATCCCATGTCTCATCCTCTTCAACAAGATCCCCATACCTCCCATTAGCAGTAACCATTGTGTCTTCTTGCAGCGTCCGACGCGTCTACATGATTAACAAGGAGATCTGCACGAAGATCATGTGCAAAGAAGACGAGATCATGCAAGGTGAGTCTTCCAGAATAGACACCTCAGGACTAGTGATGAGCAAGCACTACCACACTCGGGTGCTCGGTAATCGAAACGAGATTCACTCAAGTAGAGTCTACCGAGAAAAATACTAAAGTTTCCAATTGATTTCTGTGGCACTCCTGTGGTTCGGTCGCCACAGTGGTATCGCCCCAGTAACCTGTGGTGGTGACATGTCTGGAGGTAACTGGAGCTCGCTACACTAAGTACCCATCGCATCCGCACACAGCCTGATCCCTGGAACAGAAGGGGGAGCACAAGTACCTATGTTATAGGAGTGTCTCATCCTTCTGGCTGGGGGGAGAGATTAGAGAGAGGAAAGTGTGATGAAGGAATGGAGGAGATCACATGTGCAAACGAAAGGTCTGGGGTTGGAGCTGCAAGAAGCTCACCCCAGGAACGCTGAAAGCAGGGTACCAGCGCCCCAGGTCGCTCAGGGAATGCAGACCCTGTGGACAGAAGCTGGGGATTGGCAGATTGCAGATCTGCTGGTCATCTGTGTAGACGCAGGAACACAGCAATACAGATAGCCCAGAGCTGTGAAGATTAGGACACCATCACTTGTAAGGTTCACTTTGCCTGCTAGCTGGAGAAACTACACAAAAAGAAGTGATAACAGTGAGGACACGATAGCTCCCAGTCACCTGAGACTCCAAACATACAGAGAATAGCAGGAAGTCATTATGTCCCACTTGGTTGAGTGGACTCCAGATACTTCCAGATTGACTGGACCCTGGACTTGGTGAGCAGTACCCTTGAACCTCACTTGTTACCAACTGCAAATAAAGGTAAAAGACTGCATTCAACTGCCACCTTGTTTCCTTCTGCTGCACCCCCTGCATTTCTCCATCATCTCCATTACAATCCCTCTCAGCACCTACAACCTACTATAGCCCAGGGGTCTGCCCTGGCTGAGGAGGGTACAACACCTATGCCATGGGACAACTATATGCGACACTGGCCATCTATGGTTGGACACCGCAGCTGGCGTCACAAATTTTATAAACTTTCATCCCCGTAAAAAAAAACCTTATTCATGTGGGCTCAGGGACTCAGCTGTTGGGTATTGCCACCATGCTATGAACATTATACCTCTGGCCAAGCTAGCGAAGGTCACACTTCCACTACTCTCGGTACTCGAGTCAAATTCATCCGAATATAATGGAAGTCAATGGGAAACTTGAGCATTTTTCTCGGTGGACTCTACTTGAGTCTAGCACATCGGACCTGCTCATTTTGAGTACTGAGCACCTGAGCATGGTAGTGCCCACTCTTCACTACTCAGGACCAGTAGTGGTCCATCTATGAAGCCCACCTGTCTGATTGTGATGCCTCTGCTCTCTTATGTACAGAAGACAAATGCCGCCAGCTGGCTGGACTCCCTCCACGGCGCCTCCCAGAACTCCAAGAACCACCCACGCCTGAATCTGATGGGAACTAACGACAGAAAAGTCTATATTTGATCCCACAGTATTATACACTCCGGTGGTGGTGACCTTCTCCTGGACACTGAAGCTACAGCAATATTGTCATATGCGGCCTTGTCACTTACCCTGACCCAATCACATATTCGGTCTCCATGTACACCATATAGTGCAAAAACGTAGGCGTTAGCCATGACATCCTCTCCAATTCTGGAATGTTTTCCATAATGGTGCTGGTGTGGATGAATTCAGGGGTCACTGCACATAAAGGACAACTGGGAACAAGTGGCACAACCATTACAGAGCAATTCTAGTCTAATCTGATATAGTAACATTCCTGCCAAGTTTTGTTCATAGGGGATAGTATTTGATTAGATATAATCTGGGGCATAATTGGCAGTATTAAAGTATTTCTTACCTAGCAGGCAGTATTAGAGTACTAGTATATTTTGTCCATAGGGGGCAATATAGTACAACGTTTGTCCATAATAGAAGAATATTATAATACTAGCATTTTTTGTCTATAGAGGCAGTATTATTATAACTAGGGGACAGTACTATAATACTATGTTTTTTTGTTCATAGGGGTATTAATATTATAGTCCGGCTTATAGCTAGGGGGCTTCAAAAAGTCAAAAAAGCTTACCAAAAGTCAACTATCCATTGCATTTCATCTGATTACAGCTAGGGGGCGGCATTAATTTCCTTGAGCAGAAACAAGCATTTCTTTGATCTTAAGCAGAAATATGTTATAATATATCCAAAACACGATGTAGGCAATGATAAGCACATAAGAGCCATAGTATCTGCACCAATAATCTGGAATTGCTCTTTAAGTGCAGGGATCAGTATATACCTCAGCTGGTAGGAGAGGGTCTGTATACCGGAGTCAGGGTTGGATATTACGGACTAGTCTAAGTCTACAGGGATAAGTTGGTTGCACTACGTATTACATGATATTTCCTTTCTTATTTGTGCCTTTGTATCCCTATCATATAATGATGTAACAAATGCAATATAAAGACATTTACTGAAGCCGGCTGTATCTTGTGTTATGTACGTACCTATATGGCTATAATACGTGCTGAGCACAGTGACAGGTGACCCTCTTCTTCCATTGTTGCATTTAGTCCGTTTTTCTTGTACAGGCGCCACCAGTGTGTAAGAACCGAGGGATTCACTTAGAACAAAATACAAATGGGAATGGAGTCAGATAGTGGCCAATCGCAAAGAACTTTACTGAGGGGCACTGTGACTAATGGTGGGTTTACACGTCCCGATATCGGCGTCCAACTCCGACCAAAAGTCATGTGGTTCGTGCGGTGGACCCGATATCGTTCCTGCGTTGTACGGTGTGAACGTCCAATACGATGCAGGAACGATGTCAAACCGATATCGGGGATCTAATTAGTCTGCTCTCCAACGGCCCGATATCGGATGTCGGTTGGAGCCGGATCATGCTGTGTGACAGCCCAACTCCGATGTGCAGTACAACGTCACCCATTCACTCCCATGTTAAATGGTCGTTCCTGGGTCGGGGGCGTAGACATCGTAGGGACATTATATCACGATATCGTGCTGTGTAAACCTCCGATGTGATTCTGTGAAATCCGGGCACAAAATGCGCGCTCCCGCGCCGTCGGATCCAATATCGGACCGACGTTGGAGCGTGTAAACCCACCATAATAGACTAAGCTTATATCCTCAATATATACACTATAGCAGAACTGATACCCGGGTATCTAACTCTCAGTACCGTACAAGTGTCTTTGAGTCCAACACAAGACTGTAGAAATGGTTGCATCCTATTATTTTGCCAAAAAGAGTACTCTCACACTTCCCGCCAATAAGTGCATATGCGGAGCCTAAACCTGGGACTTACGTTTTTTGTTATATATCTAAGGGAAAGTAGGTCCACAAGAGTTATGGCCACTTTACACATCCCGACGTCAGTTCGATGTTGGATACAATGGCGCGGGAGCGCCCTTTTTCTGGGCAGAATTCCAAGATCGCATAGGAGATGTTACACAGCGCGATATTGACAGACAACGCCACTATGATGTCTACGCCCCCTTGTACGGCCGTCCCAGGAACGACCATTTAACATGGGAGAGAATAGGGGAAGTTGTACTCCACATCGTTGTTGGGCTTTTACACAGCACGATCCGGCCACAACGTCCATCCAATATCGGGCAGTTGGAGAGCACGCTCATTTGATCCTCGATGTCGTGTTGGCATCGTTTGTGCATCGTATTGGACATTTACACCATACAACGCACAAACGATATCGGGGCCAACGCACGAACCACGTGACTTTTTATCGGAGTTGGACGCCGATATCGGGACGTGTAAAGTGGCCATTAGACATTGGGAAGGACAGCGATCTTCTTTGGCATACAAATCGTGAGTGCATAATAGACCGTGCCTTTGGAACAGCACTATGGCTAACAAGCTTAACATCAAGCCTATATCCACATTATTCATACTATAGCCGAACTGATACCCAGATATCCAACTCAACTCAAGTCTCTTTGAGTCCAACACAAGTTTGTAGAAATGGCCGCAGACTATTATTTCACCTTTGGCGCCAAAAAGATTACTGTCACACTTCCCGCCAATAAGTGCATATATGGGGCCAGGCGTAGGACTGACCGTTTTTATTGCAGATCTAAGGGAAATGGGTCAGCAAAACTTCTGTTAGACACCAAGAAGAACAGCAATCTTCTTTGATGTACGAATTGTGAATGTGTTCTATAGTGTGTTTTTGGAACAGCAAATTTAACACTAAACCTAAGAGCACAGTATATACACTATAGCAGAACTGATACCCGAATATCTAACTCTTAGTAGCTTACAAGTCTCTTTGAGTCCAACACAAGTCTGTAGAAATGGCTGCAGCCTATTATTTTACCTTTGGCGCCAAAACAAGTACTCTCACACTTCCCGCCAAAAAGTATGTATGCGGAGTCTATGCCTCGGAATCACTGTTTTTATTGTATATCTATATATATAAGGGCAAGTTGGTACTCAAGAGTTATGTTAGACTCCGAGAAGGACAGCAATCTTCTTTTTCATACGAATCGTGAGTGCGTAATAGACCATGTCTTGTTACAGCACTATGACTAACAAACTTAACACGTAGCCTTTATCCACTATATATACACTATAGCAGAACTGATACCCGGGTATCTAACTCTCAGTGCCGTACAAGTCTCTTTGAGTCCAACACAGACCTGTAGAACTGGTGTAACAAGGCAAAGTGTAACAAGCCAAAGGTTAAAGCAGTCTAGGCATGATTATACCCAGGTTATACTATGGCCTTGGCCATTTCATACCATCTCATGCCAGATTATACCCCCCTTGATATCAGCAGCGTTGAGTGATATGAACAAGAATTACTTAATTTTTCAACAATTTATTGGAGTTTCAGGTTTGTCAGGTGAGTTATGTGAGAAGATAACAGACTAAAATCTTTCTAAACACATAAGCTTTTAATACTTGAACCAAAAAAACCTTCAATTAGTAAACATATTAGACTTCCACAAAGATATAATGATGTAAAGAATCCTAATGCACTCCTCAGCAGTTAGATTTTATAATAAAAGCACATATCTAGAAAATTATAATGTAACATAATATTCAACTACCAGTAATTTGACTTAAAGTAATGAAACTTCAACATCGAAGACTAGGACAGTTTATCCCCCTGGGTATACTCTTGCCTGGAGGGGTATAGTTTGGCCTAGGCTACTTTATACCCAGAGTATAGTTTGACCTAGGCTACTTTATACCTCGGGTATAGTTTGGCCTAAGTTAGTTTATAACCACGGGTATAGTTTGGCCTAGGTTACTTTATACCCCGGGTATAGTTTGGCCTACGTTATTTATACCCAGGGTATAGTTTGGCCTACGTTACTTTATACCCCGGGTATAGTTTGGCCTAGGCTACTTTATACCCCGGGTATAGTTTGGCCTAGGCTACTTTATACCCCGGGTATAGTTTGGCCTAGGTTACTTTATACCCCGTGTATAGTTTGGCCTAGAACAGTGTATCCACGGGGTATATGTGTCTGTGGGTGGGTTCTGTGGACAGACTCTGTAGTTTCCCCCTCCTCCACCTGTGCCTACGAGAAACTACACCTTCTTTCTGGGGTGCAGTACCTCCCTGTGGCGTCCCGCCAAAGGGGCACCACATTCCCCCTTGGTTTAATACACTCGTCCGCGAGTGTCTAAGTGTTACAACCAGACCAGGTATGAGCTTAATTTTATTTATTTTTTTAACCGGATTATAACTAAACAGGACCATAACAAAAACAACAACAATACGATTTTCTTCTATTCTTTCCTTGCTGGAGGCACCATGCTTAAAACGTTTCAAACCAAACACAGTTATTCTAGTCCACATCGGCTCTACGGGGGCCGGGTATTGAGTCTCTGATTTCAAGTTCAATTAGGCTCCAGCACCAAAAGTTCACATTCAAGTCCAGGTCAGTCTACCACAATTAACTATTTAAATTTAGCACGAATCATCTTAATTGTTCAACACTTACTGATCCGGATCGCGTACCAGCCTCGGGGTCCTGCATAGCTTTTGTATGAAATCATGTCACCCCGGTACAAATCCCAGTCCGGGTGGCCTTGCAGGAGGTGGGGCTCGACATCTTTCCTCCCCACGAAGACCTCTGTATGGAGGCCTGCTTCCCGGGCAAAGCCGTAACCAGTACTCAGGTTGAAGGCTGTGATTGTCCCTTTCTTTCTTTGGTTCACAGGTAATGGTGGTTGGGTACGGGCAAAGGCGTGGGCCATTTTGTTAGCCCACCATGCTTCCCGCCGTCTCTGCCGATCTGCCTCGTCATCCTGGGCAAACTGTGGCCTCCCGACGGGTTGCCAGGACTGCGGGGTCGGGGCTGGAGATTGGCTTCCAAATCACCTCATCTCCATTCCAACCCAGGATGTTGGTTGCTCCAGGCAATCGGCCAACCATAACTTGCGGGGCCCGGATGCCTCTGCGCTGCCAACTAGTTCTACCTCTCGGTCCTCCTCCCTGGAACTCGCCTGGTTGGTAGAGCCTTCTTCCTCATATTCCTCCACAATCAGGTCGGGCTCCTCGGAGAACCAAATCAGATCTTCCGGTTCGGCAGGCTCCACATCAGCCTGGTCATCATTGGTATCGGACTCGTGGTTCTTGTGGCTGTGTTATGGGTTGTCGGTCTCGGGTGATTTTGTCTCCTCAGCGGTGATGGAGTCCAGCTCTGTGGAGGCGTTGTCCTCACCGACCACCGGGTACTCGGTCTCTGGTTCAACCGACACACTCGGTTCTGGGTCTAGCTATGCCCCTCTTGCTGTCTCACTCGCCGACTCAGCTCCAGCCGCATATTGGCGCTCCACCTCCGGATCGTCCATTCCACGAACCTCCATCACCTGGGCTCGCAAATTGTCGAGGGCTACACTCCACAGGGCCGCATCGCCACCCTCATTCTCAAATGTCAGTATCCCTGGGGCTCTGGTGTCTGCCCTCAGGTCTTCATCGACTTTGCGGACCAGGTCCCTCAGTCTTTGAGCTGCCATCTTAACTGGGCCGTGCTCGGTAATAGGTCTGGTAGTCGCCAATGTCTCTCGTTCTCGCTTCTGGCAGCACCCTGTTCACGTTTTATAGTCCCGAGCTGCTGCGGTCCGGTTCCTAACCCGCCCCCTTGGTTGTTTGATGGCAAGGGGGGCGGGGAGACAGTTTGGCGCCTCTTGCATGGCCCTCCTTTGTTACGGGGCTGAGGCACACCCTGGGCAGCACATCTCAGTCACATCTCCAGGCCTGCCATTTTGGGTCTCTGCAGTAAAAAAAGGCTCAGTCAATAAAATCCGATTTAAGGTGCACAGTACCCGGTTTTACCGGGCACGGGATCCTGTTCGTGACGCCAAAAATGAGTTGGACCGGCAGAGAAGGGGTTACTCGGATACCGGGACGGTGGCTCCGGTGGAGATCATGGCTGGTCGGGTCCCGATACCGTGCCCTGGGCACTCAATGGCTGATGGGGGTGATGATTGGGGGATTATACGTGACGCCACCTGTAGTGTCTGGTAAGCAGTTACCAGCACTGCAGCCGGGTGCTGAGGTGATGGTGTGGTGCAGCAGAGGTAGTACAGCTCTCCACAGGTGGAGCTTTTCCTCAGCGCGGTAGGGTGGATGAGGGTAGTTGTAGTCCCAAATCTCTATGGTGCTGGAGAGGCCTTTTGGGCGATGGATTAAATGAAGCCAGAGGCCAGGTCTGCTCAAACAGTTCTTTTCCTGGTACCAGGTGGATAAGGTACACAGTACAGTCTGGCTCACTGGGGTAATAGCCATAGATTTTAGGATTCACCACAGAGTCCGTCAGAGGTGTCTCTCCATGGTCTTTCTTGGTCTTGTTCACAATGGCTCTCTGCCCTCCCACACTGAAGTCTGTTTACTAGTCCCCAGGTCTGTTGCTTTAAGTCACTGTTACCTCTTAGTGTCTTGGACCTAGCTTTGGGACAGAGGTTAGGCTTCTTGGTGGGTGTCTTGGCTCCCTTATGAGGGCCCATAACGCGCTGGTCTGCCGTTTGGGATAAACCTAATCAAACCGCCTCGGATCCAGTTTACCGGTGTGACCTGGACACTCCATACGGCTCCGACCAGACCTGGAGTGTCCACTTCTTGGTCACCTCTGCTCCTTAAAAGTGCCTTCTCCTCAGGACAGCAGGGTCCCCTGCGTCCGTCCGTTCTTCCTCTCTGTCACCGTCTTACTGACTTGTCTCCCAACTGTCACTCACGTCTCCCGCTCTCCTAAGCTCCACCCCCCTGGGACCTACTGAAATGCAGTCCCCTGTGCTAGGGTGTTTGTGGGTGGGTTCTGTGGACAGACTCTGTTTCCCCCCCTTCACCTGTGACCATGGAGATACTACACCTTCTTTTTGGTGTGCAGTACCTCACTGGGGCGTCCCGCCAGAGGGGCGCCACACAGGGACCCGCTGGGTCTCTGTGCTGCTATGTATTTCAACTGGATGTTTGTCCTTGGACACACATCCAGCTGGAGAAGGTGTTGGGGTTGGCCGGCCCCTGTACTTCCGGGCCTGATTGCGACCCCTACGACCGTGATCCTTATGCCCCTGGCTGGGGCGCACTATGTGCACCAAATACTTTGTCCTTCTTTCTGTTCTTCTAAAGTTGGGAGGTATGCCATGCCGAACCTTACCATAATAGTGCCATACTGTGTCTGAACACCACCAGAATAGTGCCATACTATTGTATTGTCTGAACAACTTTATCCTAAGATTGCTATAGAGTGTCTGAATACCAACACCATAAGTGCCATACTGTACCAATACAACACAAGAATAGTGCCATACTGTGTCTGAAAAACACCACTATACCACGCCAAAAAAGTAACATATAGTACCCTTGTAATACTGCCATACAATATCCAAACAATATTAAAACAATAGTACCATGTGGTAAACGTGTAATGGCACTCCAACAATGGCATCATATACTGCACGCTGTACTGCATAGTGTCCACATAACATTGCCAGTGTGTATAATAGTGTGGCGCCCCTGCGACCAGGTGGCCACAGGGTGAACTGCAGCGGGACAGATAAGACGGTCAATTCAAAACAACACCCACACGTACACACTCCGACCTTGAGCCAAGTTACTCTATGTCAGGCAAGGGGTGGCGGGAGTGTGTGGCGCCCCTCTGGCTTGTCGCCACAGGGAGGTATTGCACTCTGACAACAAATGTGGTATCTCTGTAAGTTGTCAGTTCAGAGTTTAACCTGTGGAGTCTCAAGTTACACACGCACACCCAGGACTAGGCCACCTAGTGCAGGGGGACTGATAATTCAGTGAGTCCCAAGGGGTGGAGCCTAGGCTAGAGCGGGAAAACAAGGAAGTTAGGAGAGTTTTACCTCAGACAGTGCTGGGAAGGCAGTCAGGAAGGTCAGGCCTGACAGGCTGCTGACAGGAGGGATCCCCATCTCTAAGAGGGGGCCCAGGACAGTAGGAAACGGACTAGGACTGGTTGGAGAGTAGTTCACCTCTGGCCGCAAACCGACGAGCTGCGGGCCCATAGTAATCGAGTTGCCGTTAGCACCACAAAGGCATCTCACCCCTCAAGACTGAAAGCGGTTCAGGACACTAGAGGTAACGGGCCAAATTCCGGTGGGGAGCTGTACCACACTCTGCTGCACCCACCAACACCTCAGTGGCCAGTTTGCAGCGCCGGTACCTATATTACCGGGAACTACAGGTGGCGTCACGTACCCCCTTGTAAATATTCCCTCCCCCCCCTCCATCTAACAAATGATAACCAGGGCACGGAACCGACCGCCCGTGATTCCCCATCCAAGAAGCCATCAGTCCCGGTGTCCGAGTACCCCTAGCCTTGGGCTCATCAGGAGTATAGCACAAGTGGGTGGGATATAGAGAGAACCCGGGGCAAAGGGGTGGAGGAACAGTAGTAAAACACTGGAACACTAAGTTGGAGGCTGATTTCCCTAGAGGTAGAGGAGACAGAGACTTTCTCTGGAGGGTGGAGAAGAGGGAAGAACCCGAGCCGAGACACCCTTCAGCAGAGTACTGACGACTCAGACAAAAAGAACAACGGGGCCCGGTGGCCTGCACCACTAATGGCCAGTCGGGAACCCAAGCTGCAACCGGTGAGAGACTGAGGGAGCCAGGTGATCCCGACTAACACGGGTCACCTGTGGCTGGGCCAGAGAACCAGAGTGTCGGCTGTAGATTTGGCTGGGACCGCTTCAAGCCCCTAACCACAAGACAACCTGGCGGGGTGCGGGAACTCCAAGTCCCCGAGAGCTAATTATCGCTACGGAGTAGAACAAAGCCATCGTACTAGGGCTGGTGACCCTGGCTAGGGAATGACACACCATAAAGCCTGTGATGGCCGGACCGAACCTGTATGCGAGGGAGAGAGAATAACAAGGCCCATAAGGTACACAGGGGAATGACGAAGAGGAACTGTTCCCGCTACAGTAAAAACTCACACCCGTGACCGTAAGTGGACCCGCTCCACAGAGTGTGTAAAGAACCGTGAACTGTTTGTTGGACCTTGAGAGATTAAAAATACTGGACCAACTCAAAAGACTGTGTGCGCTTTACTGGGCCGATAGTTACAGCGGCTCGCCTGCGGAGCCATACTCCTGCTGCCTGTGCTCGGTGGTTGGAGGAGCTGCGTGAAGAGGAGAAGTGCAGCATCCCAAGCGCGCAGGACATCTCCTCTGCCCGGGGACCCAGCCCTACCCGTGGAGTGCTCACCATCCCGGCTGCCGCCACTACCACCGTCCCCGGCAGATTCCACGGCAGCGGTGGCCACATTGGCCACGACCCACGGGTGATGTCACGAATTACACCTTATAAACTTTATTAATCTTTTCCCATTTCCCAGTTTTTTTTATTTGCCACAGAGCCGGGCCACACCACCGTGGCGACTCCCGAGACAGCACGGTCCAGCCCCGAGTGCCCCGGTCCCTAGCGGGTGCGACAATAGTGCCATGCAGGCTTTGCTTCATTTGATACCTGAACCCCAAGTATCAGGATCTCATCATATACAATCAGCAGGGGCGTAACTACAACAGGTGCAGGGGTTGCACTTGCACCCGGGCCCTGGAGCCTAGGGGGCCCCAAAAGATTCTTTTACGTATAGAAAAAGAGTAGTGCTCTTAAAGATTTGCAATAATTGGGGGGGCCCTGCTGGAGCTTTCGCATCGGGGCCCATGGGTTTCAAGTTAGCCACTGATAATCCGTGTCTGTTGCCGTCTAACCATGACTCGGTGGTTTCTATAATTCTGTCTGTGAATGTGATTAAAGAATAAAACAACCTCACCACCCACCCGCTTATTTTCACATCCCCCAGCACACAGCAGTATATGGGCACAATGCACACATCCGCACACCTGCAACATGTTTGTATGTGCAACTTGCACCATCCGCCCCCGCACAGCTGCCCGGGGCTCACAGATCATCACACCACCGCACACAAACATGTATCACACATCCCACCAAGCATGTATCACACCACCGCACACAACCTTGTATACAGCAGCTATCGCATTCATTAAATCCCTATAATGTTACGTTATGTACCTGCTTTTGCACTAAAGTGCCCTCCACTGGCAAAAGTCCCGCAGAAACATCAACAAGGGCTACAACACAGAAAATGGTGGTAGATCCCATTATGTTATTCAACCAATTGAGAGCAATAAGGGGTTATTAGCCCGGACGCCCAGTTGCCTCCAGGGCCCCCAATGTCGGCTCCTAGCGGGAGGTCCATCAATGAGAATAAGGCTATGTGCACATGTCGTGTATTTGCATGCTCTATTTGAGCATCCGACTCGCCCCCAGGGCTGTGGGGTACTTGGAACAGGGCTGGTTTGGTCTCTCGTGGGACGCACGTGACTCACGGTGGGCCAGGAGACTCAGGTCTCAGGCGCAGTCTGTAGGTCACGGTTTCGGTGCCTGAGGCTGTGGACCCGGTGGTCAATGTAAAGTGGGAAAAATAAAATAATAAAAAGGGATAAAGTTTAGTTTGTGACGCCACCTGAAGGGTTCCGGTGATGGCACCGGCGCTGCTTGGACCGCCGCGGTGATGGGCGGCAGCAAGGTGGAACTGCTCCCTACAGGACGAGCGGGTTTCCCGGAGTTGAGAGCTGCAACGGTGGAATAGGGCAGCTCGGTTGTTCCTGAAAAGCAAGGCAGGTTGATGGCAGTTCTGGAATAAGGCTCAGACATGCTGTTCAATCCGAACGGTTATTTACTCAGGTGTTCAGTGGCATACAGGGTAACATAGTCCTTAATGCCGGGTAGTGGACCGGGTGGTTCCTTCGGTGAGTAGCATCCTCCTAAGGCTCCACAGATGTCCTTCTCTATCTCTTACTGTCCCTTTTCTCCTCGCTGCTCTGGTATACCTCGTTAAGGGTACTGAGGGTCCTCGATTGGGTTCCCGCCTGGATCCTGAACTTACGGTCCCTGGCCTTCAATGGTGGGTACCCCCCTGGTATAGCTGCGGTAGTTGGTGGGTTGTGAGTCGGGCTCCTAGGAAGCCTTTGACCACTCCGGGTTTTGTGGTGCAGGGGTGAACCAACTGGACCACGTCGGAGCCGGTACTCCGGGTTTTGGACTGGGCTCGAGTCTTCAATCACCCGCTCTGACTTTGCCCTCTTTCTCTTCTGGGCCACCAGGTTGAGGTGCCCTCCCAGTTAGCTGTCTCGGTTCTCTTTCTGTTCTTTCTCCTCTCTGTTACATCTGCTGCACAGCTCCTATGCAGCTCCGGTCACGACTTGACTCTGCTGTTCTGTTCTTGTCTGATCTCTCCACTTGTTCTAACTCCTTGCTGCTCTCCCCACTGCTATATACCCTAGCTCTCCTCCCACCAGGTCCGGTTACCCTGGGAACGGGTGCCTAATTGGTCCTCTATCACTAGGTGTTGCATGTGGTGTATGGAGCTTCAGGATTATCCTATCCACCACTGGAACAGAGAATACGACACCTTCAGTCAGGGGTGTAGTACCCTCCCGTGATGCACTCTTAGTCGGGCGCCACACACGGGGGCTGAGACCCGGCTCCGTAGCCCTGCGGACTCACTTAAAAATGCGGGGGAAATGTTTTAGGATAATGGATTGTGACACCACCTGTGGTTTGCAGCTATGGGTAGCCGCCACTGCTGCAGAACCTCTGGGGACCATGGACGGGCAGCTGGGACGGAGTGGCTCCTCACGAGTGGAGCAGGTCCCCAGGGAAGTGGATGTTGGAAGGTCATTGGGGTGCAGGATGGAGGGCGCAAAGTAACAGACTCACGGTTGTTGGTTCCTCAGGTCCTTTACTGTTGGTGCAAGCCGGGATACTGATAGGTGATGTTAATCTGAGTCCATGCAACCTATGAGCAACTCGGGGTTCTCCTCACCTGACACATTCTGAGGCCTCCCTGCTGCGCTTACTCTTGCAGGTCCCTGCTGCTGCTTGAAGCTGAGCTGCAGCCCTCTATTAGTCCTGCCCCACTTCTCTGGTGGCTGCTCCTGGGCTCTTCACGCTGCTTTGCCTCCGGGTACTTTGGTGTGGATGGGGGACTTGGAATCCTCCACCCTCCAGTGTTGGCTGCCTGGACGTTAGGACCTGCACAGCCTTGGACTCCGGTGTCTGGTTCTGTCACTCTCTACACTTGGGCGAGCGCGACACCGCTCCACTTCCCAGGCTTTCCACTCCTTCCTCAGACCCCTGCCTTGGGTTCCTCACGCTAGGCTTAGCTATCCTGGGACGAGATTAGCACTGCTCCAGCCCACAGGATGTCTTCCTCAGTCCTCCTAGGAACTGAACTAACTCTGCCCCAGACCAGACTTTATAGTGGAGCTGCCCTGAACCCAGGTATAGAGCTCCTGCTTCAGGCCTGGAGGCAGAAAGGTGTTGTGTGCTTGTCTCGCCTGGTGTGGATACCCTCTGTTGCTCTCAGGTATGACACTAGCCCCCAAGAGCGGCAATGACATTGTGGCATCCACACTCTGGTGTGCCACATGATGCGCCCCAGGGCCTCGGGTACTCGGAACTGGGCTTTAATTCTTCTTCTGGGGAGTCACAAGGGCTGAGACTCTGGCCTGTGTAGTCTTTAAGAGATCAGGGTAGCAGGTAGATCTTCGGTGGTTTGAATGTCCTGTCCTCTCTCTCCCTGGTCCCCGTTCCTCAGCAGCGCCTGTACTTGACAGAGCCTCTGCGCGCAGAGCTCTGATCCAGCAGCCTTGGATGTTAGTGGGCGACTGATACCTTGTCCCCGGACCCTTGTCCGGCTGCTTTCTCTGGGAATATGCCAGGTGCGTGAGCAACACCTCCTGTGAAGCTTGTAGCCTCCGCTTCAGCAGTTTGGTATTAGGCTCCTGTGCCGCGTTCAGGTCCGGTCCCTGTTTCTAGACCACAACCCCTGCATCTGGTATTATCCCCTGGGTCCTAAATGTGTGTGTGTGTTGAGGATCTTTACACCTACCATCCCCTATCTCCCGACTACTCGAGAGCCACACCCTGGCTTGCGTGCAGTACCGCTCGTGGTGTCCAGACCAGTGGGGCGCTACATTCCCCCTTGGTTAAATTCGCTCGTCCTCGAGCAACCTGACTGGGTAACAGAATTGGCATTTTTGTATTGCATACATGCATGCATAAACAATAAAATAACATGAATTCTTGGTTTCCCTTGCGGGAGGTACGGTACTTTAACGTTACATAACAAAAAACGTTTCCTACCAGTATAAAAATATAAAATAGCAATAAGTGCAAAAAGGGTTTCAGTTCCAGGTTAAACAGTGTCCATCACATCCTTCACTCAAAAGTTCACAAAGGCACCTTACACTGGACTGCAAGATAAGTGCAACTGTTCAAACCATCCATGAATGTCCTTTATCAAATTCGCAGTTACTACTAAACTCTATATCAAAGCAACAGGTATCTAACTACACACAAGGCGAATTATAACTGTACATTATTAGCTATGTATCACATAAATTAACTATCTACCTTCTGCAAATTTTTCACAGTTTTTCTATTCAAGTTCAGGTGCAAGTTGGGGAGGTTGCAACTTATATAACTGTGGCACTCCTGAATCAAAGTGCCACAGTGTCATCACTGCCCCCGGGTGGTGGTGTCACGAGACAGCAACAAAAGAGTCTTCTCATCAGGCAACACACACACAACACTCACACCTCCAGGCCAGAAGAGGGAGACCAAGCGCGGGTTCAGGGTGATCTCCCCTATATATTCTGGTCTGGGGAGGAGCTACTTAGTGCAGTTCTTAGGAGGACTGTGAAGAGAACCTGAGTGTAAAAGAGCTGTGCTAAGCTCATCCCAAGGTCCGCTGACAAGTTCCAGGCCTAAGGCTAGGGTCTGAGGAGAGAAGCAGGAACACACCTGGGATGCTGAGCAACCCCGTGCTCAGCCCAGAGGAAAGCGCAGAGAACGGACACCGGAGTCCCAGACTGTGCAGGGTCTTACGTCCCGGCAGTCATTACCGGAAGGTGGGGATTCCAAATTCTCCAGCCACACTGTACCAGAGGCACAGCAACACCGTGAGAATTCAGCAGCATACACCCGAGATCAGGGTAGAGAAAGGACTCGACTTGCCTGTCATACCGGTACCTCGCAGGAAGAGACAGGGCCGGCAGCCTAGCTTATGCAGCAGCAGGAGCCAATACCAAGCGCAGTAAAGGCCCCATCACACACTACGTTATCGTTAACGATATCGTTAGTACGTAACGGCTTTTTGGGAAACTACAAAAACAATGAGTCTGCCTATTCCTTGTGCCTGTTGTCCTGCATCACACACATAGACTATTTACCCTGCCCCGGGATTGGCTTTACCCATGGAAAGCCATCCCATCTCAGCTGCTATCCATCATCCCCGGAGATTCTGCAGCAGCGGTGGCCATTCCTAGCCACACACCATGAGTGGCGTCTCAAAATCTCCCTTGTATGTAACTCCTTTCCTAACAACGCCAGAAAAGTCCCTTCTCTTTTAAGCTGAACCCAGGCCACGGGACCGGGCCACGACCCCCGTGACTTCCCCCAGAGACAGCAACGGCCCGGTTTCAAGTACCCCAAGGCTCTGGGAGTGACTCAGACCCTCAGGGCATACCATCCCCTCGGGTCCAACTGGCGCGTATAGCTCACCTGGTCGCCTGGGTAAAGGTTCCTACCCAGGTGTCCTTTTGGTAGATAGCTTTCTACATTGCACCTGCTCATGAAGACTTCCTCCTTGAAGCCTGGTTCTTTAATGAACCCCCACCAGTTGTTCAAGTGGAAGTTGACCACCTCTCTGCGGTTGCGTTGCGCTGGGTCAGTAGCGGGGGTCTTCCGGGTGCTCCTCGAAGCCTGGTTCTTTAATGACCCCCATCCGTTGTTCAAGTGGAAGTTGACCACCTCTCCGCGGTGGCATTTCGCTGGGCCAGTAGTGGGGGTCTTCTATGCGCCCTCCTTCTCCTGAAGGTTCTCCTCCTCCTGGGCCCATCATCTTTCTTGGCGTCGTCGGCGCTCCTGTTCTTCCTCACGCTGTTTCTGCTGCCAGTACTTTTCCACTGGGTCGGCCTCAGGTCTGCTCCACACCTCAGCTTCCTCCATTCAGGCTACAGATTGAAGCTCGGCCAGCTCCTCCTGCCATTGCACCCACAGTGGATCGTCCCGACCTCGGATTTTACAGGCTTCACCGGGGCACTCTCTATTTCTCCACCGTCTGATTCACTTTCCACGACTCCTGACCTGGTTGGCTGGTCATGAGCCTGCTGAGCCAGGTTAGGCACTGTCATAGGCTCTATTTCCACGTGCGTAGCAGCATCTCTGGTGGTCCGCTGCGGCTTTTCTGGCGCGGCCTCAGACGATTTCAACTTTTTCAGGGCTACGGCTCTCGCTACCACCTGCGTTAGTGCATTCTTTTTCCAGGTCTTAAATGCCCAACATTGAGCCTGGTTAAGTCAAGTCCTTTAATGCAGCATTCCAAAAGTCTGGGTCCACTGGCATAGACTGATCCAGGCTTTCCTCCTCATCCACGGAGACACCTGCTCCCTCCTCAGTCTTCTGCTAGGTTCTCATGACCCGTTGCCGCCATTTTCTCCTTCTTGCTTACAGCACAGCCAACTCGCGTCTTCTCTCTTTGGCTACCGTCTCTCATCTGCACCCCGCCCTTCCGACTATCAATCACTTCTCTGGGTGGAGTCAGCACAGGGCTAAGCAGGCCCCTTTGGTTTTCGGCTGGCACTCGGGGCGGGTCTGCTCTTTCGTGCCTTTGGCTGGCCCATCCCATGATAGGAGGCTGAGGCACGCCCCCGGGCCAGCACATGGTGTCAGTTTTTCATGGTCGCCATTTGCAAAGTCTATTTCACACAACAGTTCAAAAGTCTTTAAGGCACACAAGACCCGATTTTACCAGGCTGTTCGCATCCTGTTCGTAACGCCAAACCAGCTGATGCGCCCCAGGGCTGCGTGGTACTCAAAACTGAGCTTCAATGCTTCTTCTGGGGAGTTACAGGGGTCGAGACCTGATTCCGTGACTCTGAGTTCAGTGTTAAAGAGTTCTTAGGGAATTATAGGAATAGGGTGGTGTAAAAGGGAGAATTGTTCATGACACCACCCGTGATTTGCGGCTATGGGCAGCCACCGCTGCTGCAGAACCTCTGGGGACGATGTACAGGCAGCTGGGATGGAGTGGCTCCCCACGGGTGGAGCGGGTCCCCAGGGCAGCGGATGGAGTAATTGGTAGTCTCTGGCAGGCAGGGGTTAACGTTAGGCCTCGTTACCTTGTTCAGTGGCCTTCACAGCCGGTTGGCGCTCAAATAACACAGTCTCACACAATTCTGTAACTCTGCACCCTGATTTACTAACAGCACTTCCCAACAGGTCATAGGATATACAAAGTCTCTCAGATAAGCTCCGGCCTGTGTAGTCTTTAAGAGATCAGGGTAGCAGGTATAAGATCCTCAGTGGTGTGCCTGTCCTGGCCTCTCTCTCTCTGGTCTCCATTCCATAGCGCCTGTGCTTGACAGCGCCTCCGTGCGCAGAGACCTGATCCGGCAGCCTCCAGTCACTCTGTACATACATTACATTACTGATCCTGAGTTACCTCCTGTATTATGTAATGTATGTACACAGTAACTGCACCAGCAGAATAATGAGTGCAGCTCTGGAGTATAATACAGGAGGTAACTGAGGATCAGTAATGTAATGTATGTACACAGTGACTGCACCAGCAGAATAGTGAGTGCAGCTCTGGAGTATAATACAGGAGGTAACTCAGGATCAGTAATGTAATGTATGTACACAGTGACTGCACCAGCAGAATAGTGAGGTCAGCTCTGAGGTATAATACAGGAGGTAACTCAGGATCAGTAATGTAATGTATGTACACAGTGACTGCACCAGCAGAATAGTGAGTGCAGCTCTGGAGTATAATACAGGAGGTAACTCAGGATCAGTAATGTAATGTATGCACACAGTGACTGCACCAGCAGAATAGTGAGTGCAGCTCTGGAGTATAATACAGGAGGTAACTCAGGATCAGTAATGTAATGTATGCACACAGTGACTGCACCAGCAGAATAGTGAGTGCAGCTCTGGAGGATAATACAGGAGATAACTCAGGATCAGTAATGTAATGTATGCACACAGTGACTGCACCAGCAGAATAGTGAGTGCAGCTCTGGAGTATAATACAGGAGGTAACTCAGGATCAGTAATGTAATGTATGTACACAGTGACTGCACCAGCAGAATAGTGAGTGCAGCTCTGGAGTATAATACAAGAGGTAACTCAGGATCAGTAATGTAATGTATGTACACAGTGACTGCACCAGCAGAATAGTGAGTGCAGCTCTGGAGTATAATACAGGAGGTAACTCAGGATCAGTAATGTAATGTATGTACACAGTGACTGCACCAGCAGAATAGTGAGTGCAGCTCTGGAGTATAATACAAGAGGTAACTCAGGATCAGTAATGTAATGTATGTACACAGTGACTGCACCAGCAGAATAGTGAGTGCAGCTCTGGAGTATAATACAGGAGGTAACTCAGGATCAGTAATGTAATGTATGTACACTGTGACTGCACCAGCAGAATAGTGAGTGCAGCTCTGGAGTATAATACAGGAGGTAACTCAGGATCAGTAATGTAATGTATGTACACAGTGACTGCACCAGCAGAATAGTGAGTGCAGCTCTGGAGTATAATACAGGAGGTAACTCAGGATCAGTAATGTAATGTATGTACACAGTGACTGCACCAGCAGAATAGTGAGTGCAGCTCTGGAGTATAATACAGGAGGTAACTCAGGATCAGTAATGTAATGTATGTACACAGTGACTACACCAGCAGAATAGTGAGTGCAGCTCTGGAGTATAATACAGGAGGGAACTCAGGATCAGTATTGTAATGTATGTACACAGTGACTGCACCAGCAGAATAGTGAGTGCAGCTCTGGAGTATAATACAGGAGGTAACTCAGGATCAGTAATGTAATGTATGTATACAGTGACTGCACCAGCAGAATAGTGAGTGCAGCTCTGGAGTATAATACAGGAGGTAACTCAGGAACAGTAATGTAATGTATGTACACAGTGACTGCACCAGCAGAATAGTGAGTGCAGCTCTGGAGTATAATACAGGAGGTAACTCAGGATCAGTAATGTAATGTATGTACACAGTGACTGCACCAGCAGAATAGTGAGTGCAGCTCTGAAGATAAGTATTTGTCATGTATACATTATCTTGCATAGATAATTCATTGAAATAATGTTGCTGTTTATAAATGATAAAGTGTTACAAATCCTACTCTTCCATCTTGGTCTGTGTACTTTCCATTCACCTCAGTTATATTAGACCCATCACTCTACTGTTTCCTGTGTCTTTGTACTGTACACCCCATCATTACTCTGCAGCTTGCACAGTCCTGTTTTTGTGTCTTGTCTTCCTATTTTTAGTCTATAGAGAAAGTGAGCAGTGGAGCGGGGCGGGGGGACAAGGGGGGGGGGTTCTGATCTTGCCCTATGGGAGCGCACAGCGCCAGATACAAACTTTCTGTGACGGGAAGTAAAACCACAAACCATGAGCTTTCTGTACTGTCACCTCAATACTTTACTGCCAGCATTAAAACAAAGTCATATCATATAATGTAGTATAGATACGTCACAAGAAATGTAATGATCGATAAAGAAGTAAAAAATCTGTGACTAATATAGTAAACAACTATAATACAAAAAACAGCAAATAAGCCAACACTACCTGAGGACAGCATGTGTGGTATGTTGGTATCTGCTATTATTACTAATTTTATAAAAATCCGATGCAGTAACTTAGTTCGGCCACTAGAGGTCACCATGCAACAAGATATGCCAATCTGAAGACTGACCGGAAGTTGTTTATAAGGACAGTAAGTGGAGAAAGAGAAAGTAAATGGAGACAAGAGGCTGCTGGAGAAGAAGGGAGCTGAGGGAAGACGGGGAGTGAAGGAGACTAGTCCTGCTTGAGAGACCCAGAAGCGCTGAGAGCCTTGAGAGACCCAAAGTGGATGGTGTGGTAAAGAGGAAGCAGAGACCGGTCACCGACTGTTTAGTCAGGTAGGGAAAGTTAGATAGGATTTGCAGCATCTCCAAGGAGATCCCTTTTGCAAGGACTGCAGATGGACTGATAAAGAGATTGTATGAGGTTCTCTGTACCGAGACTCTGGTGAACGTGATTGCTATAGGGGAGCTCAGTGGATCTCTACTGGATTGAGACCGATTCTGAATCCTCACCTACACCTGGATGTATCAGAGGACTTGGTGACTTAGGAAAGTTGATTCTAAATCTAGTGGCCGGAAGTCAAAGTATCACGTTCATTTCTTACTATTTGCGGATATTCAGTCAGGGCATCTGCTCTGAGTGCTCATGATGAGAAGGGCAGTGTGCTGTATGAACATTGTTATGGTTCAAGTTAGGTGTGTAACTATATATATATATCAAGGGGAAAACAGGATACCTGGAATCTATTGTAAGTAAGGCGGGAGTGTATTCCTGAAAGAACGACGTGTCACGGTCACGGTAGAACCCCGGTTAGGCCCTGTATTGGATAAGGCAAGTAGTGGCATAGCCTTGGGGGTAGTCCTGCTCCTATCCGTGAAGCTGGCACTTGTGATCTCTCAGGCTGAATAAGTTGTATTTGGTGGTTTGTGGCTGTTGTGACCCACATTTTATTGGGAAGCAAAATTCTGGTATATGTTTCAAGTAATAAAAGGAGAAGTTGGTTTGGTATCAAATTGTGGTCAGAGTCGTTCATGGCGTGCCGTATCTCACACTCACATTAACCAGTGTCCAGTTGTTACATCTGCGAGATAAAGTGTGCAAATGCACATATTCCTTCCAAACTGTATAATATTATGAAATTGAGATATTTAGCAAAACAGTGATCAATCTTTTGGGCCACCCTGCCACGTCAAGGCTATCTCATCAGGGTGGTCCTACTCTATATATTTTTATTTTAGCTGTACCATGCGGCCTGCAACATACCGTACATATCATCAACTGTCCGGATCTTGAACAGTGGTCACCGCCCTCATGTTATGCAACAATCAGGGACAATAAGAGACAATTAGGGACAATAAGGGAAGATCAGGGACAATTAGGTTTAATAAAGGGAGAATAAAGGTCAATAAGGGGCAATCAGGACCAATAAGAGAAAATTAGGGACAATATGGGACGATCAGGGATAATAAGGAACAATAAGGGAAGATCAGGGATAATTAGGGTTATTAAATGAGAATAAAGGACAATAAGGGACAGTCAGGGACAATAAGAGATCATCAGAGTCAATAAGAGACAATCAGAGACAATAAGGGACGGTCGGGGACAATCAGGGACAATAAGGGAAGATCGGGGATAATTAGGGTTAATAAGAGAAAATAAAGGACAATAAGAGACAATCAATGACATTAAGGGACGATCAGGGACAATAAGGGGCAATCAGTGACAATAAGAGACGATCAGGGACAATAAGGGACAATAAAAGATAATCAGGGACAATATGGGAGGATCAGGGATCATTAGGGTTAATAAGTGAGAATAAAGGATAATAAGGGACAATAAGACAATCAAGGACAATTAGGGGACGATCAGGGACAATAAGAGAAGATCAGGGATAATTAGGGTTAATAAGAGAGAATAGAGGACAATAAGTGAGGATCACGGATCATTAGAGTTAATAAGAAAGAATAAGGGACAATCAGGGACAATAAGAGATAATCAGGGTCAATAAGAGATAATCAGTGACAATAAGAGATAATCAGGGTCAATAAGAGATAATCAGTGACAATAAGAGATAATCAGGGTCAATAAGAGATAATCAGTGAAAAAGACAATAAGGACAGAGACAATTGGACAATAAGGGACAATAAGAGACAATCGGTCAATAAGGGACAATAAGAGACAATAAAGGGACAATAAAAAACAATTAGGGAAAATAAGGGGAGATCAGGGATAATTAGGGTTAATAAGAGAATAAAGGACAATAAGTGACTCAGGGACAATAAGAGATAATCAGGGACTGCTACTTTCTACAGCAGAAGACCAGTCATAGTTAGATGATTGAGTTGTGTATGTCACAAGCTATCATGGTACATTGGGCGAGGAGCTCATCATCATTCAGATTTACCTCTAGAGGAGGAACTAATTGGGTTTAAAACAATGAAAACAAGTTTTTTGGGCGCTTTGTACATTTTTGAATCCCAACCGTTGACGATGACAAATAAATTGGGGGTTGGGTGACGTCACACCGGGTATTTTAAGGACGCTGCGAGTATCGGAGTGACTCAGAGGTGGAGAGCCCCAGAGATGGACAGGTGAGACCCCATCATTCCCCCCCCCGGTATCACTATGTGTCTGTGTCATCAATTTACAATGACCTTCAGTAATTTGCACACGGCTGCGGCGCCGTCTCTTACTCACAACGAGAATTTCAACTTTTTTTTGTAAATTTGATGAACTCATCTCAGCCCCCCTGACTGAGAGAAGAGACTCACAGCTGAGTGATCAGACCGTAAGTCAGGTTATTAATAAGACCGCGCTATCATGTGTATTCTGCCATATTTACACTGCATGAAATGAGAAATAATGAGTTCCCTTTTTTTAGTTTACTTTTTATATTACATTTTAGAAAAATGTTTTTGTCATTTTTGTGGTTTATGATGAATTTCTTGGTTATACTACTATATTACGATTTCTTTATTATTAGTATTTACATCTATGTTTATTATTCATGTTGTTTCTCCAGTTACATAGCACATTCCCATCATCTATATCTATATTGCTTGTGTCTTGTTACTAATCTTTACTCCACATACCGTATTTATATAAAGTAACATTAGAGACACAAACAGGAGACCTCAGGGTCATTATCCTGTACCCCAGTGTCATTATCCTGTACCCCCCAGTTTCATTATCCTGTACCTCCAGTGTCATTATCCTGTACCCCCAGTGTCATTATCCTGTACCTCCAGTGTCATTATCCTGTACCCCCAGTGTCATTATCCTGTACCCCCAGTGTCATTATCCTGTACCCCAGTGTCATTATCCTGTACCCCCAGTGTCATTATCCTGTACCCCCAGTGTCATTATCCTGTACCCCAGTGTCATTATCCTGTACCCCAGTGTCAGTGTCATTATCCTGTACCCCCAGTGTCATTATCCTGTACCTCCAGTGTCATTATCCTGTACCCCAGTGTCCTTATCCTGTACCCCCAGTGTCATTATCCTGTACCCACAGTGTCATTATCCTGTACCCCCAGTGTCATTATCCTGTACCCACAGTGTCATTATCCTGTACCCCCAGTGTCATTATCCTGTACCCCCCAGTGTCATTATCCTGTACCCCCAGTGTCATTATCCTGTACCCCTAGTTTCATTATCCTGTACCTCCAGTGTCATTATCCTGTACCCCCAGTGTCATTATCCTGTACCTCCAGTGTCATTATCCTGTACCCCCAGTGTCATTATCCTGTACCCCAGTGTCATTATCCTGTACCCCAGTGTCATTATCCTGTACCCCCAGTGTCAATATCCTGTACCCCCAGTGTCATTATCCTGTACCCCAGTGTCATTATCCTGTACCCCAGTGTCATATCTGTACCCAGTGTCATTATCCTGTACCCCCAGTGTCATTATCCTGTACCCCAGTGTCATTATCCTGTACCCCAGTGTCATTATCCTGTACCCCCAGTGTCATTATCCTGTACCCCAGTGTCATTATCCTGTACCCCCTAGTGTCATTATCCTGTACCCACAGTGTCATTATCCTGTACCCCCAGTGTCATTATCCTGTACCCCCAGTGTCATTATCCTGTACCCCAGTGTCATTATCCTGTACCCCAGTGTCATACTGTACCCAGTGTATATCCTGTACCCCCAGTGTCATTATCCTGTACCCAGTGTCATTATCCTGTACCCGTTCATACCTGTCCAATTATCCTGTACCCCCAGTGTCATTATCCTGTACCCCAGTGTCATTATCTACCGTGTCTACCTACCCAGTGTCATGTATTATCCTGTACCCCCTAGTCGTCATTATCCTGTACCCAGTGTCATTATCCTGTACCCCGGCAGTGTCATTATCCTGTACCCCAGTGTCATTATCCTGTACCCCCAGTGTCATTATCCTGTACCCCAGTGTCATTATCCTGTACCCCAGGCATTACCTGTACCAGTGTCATTATCCTGTACCCCAGTGTTCACATGTATTATCCTGTACCCAGTGCATAGTACCATTATATCCTGTACCCCAGTGTCATTATCCTGTACCCCAGTGTCATTATCTGTAGTTCTATCCTGTACCCCAGTGTCATTATCCTGTACCCCCAGTGTCATTTATCCTGTACCCCCAGTGTCATTATCCTGTACCCCAGTGTCATTATCCTGTACCCCAGTGTCATTATCCTGTACCCCCCAGTGTCATTATCCTGTACCCCCGTGTCATTATTCCTGTACCCCCAGTGTCATTATCCTGTACCCCCAGTGTCATTATCCTGTACCCCCAGTGTCATTATCCTGTACCCAGTAGGTCATTATCCTGTACCCCCAGTGTCATTATCCTGTACCCCAGTGTCATTATTTACCGTCTCACCCCCAGTGTCATTAATCCTGTACCCCAGTGTCATTATCCTGTACCCCAGTGTCATTATCCTGTACCCCAGTGTCATTATCCTGTACCCCAGTGTCACTATCCTGTACCCCCAGTGTCATTATCCTGTACCCCAGTGTCATTATCCTGTACCCCCAGTGTCATTATCCTGTACCCCAGTGTCAGTGTCATTATCCTGTACCCCCAGTGCCATTATCCTGTACCCCCAGTGTCATCATCCTGTACCCCAGTGTCATTATCCTGTACCCCCAGTGTCATTATCCTGTACCCCCAGTGTCACTATCCTGTACCCCAGTGTCATTATCCTGTACCCCCAGTGCCATTATCCTGTACCCCCAGTGTCAGTGTCATTATCCTACCCAAAGTGTCAGATTTAGTATCAAAGTCATTATCTTGTACCCCCAGAATATCCTATACCTCAAATGTCATTGTAAATGTGACCCTCCCAGGGGTCTGAGGGAACTCGGTACCTGGGCGTTTTACTGTTACGGGGTTTCTGATGGCACCAGCGCTGCCGTGGGCCTCTGGGGATGGTGGTCGGGCAGCTGGATGGTATAGCTCCATAGGGGTCCCCGGGGTTGTGATGAGATGAAGGCAGAATGAAGACACTGGAGGATTATAGCCTCTGTACGGGTGTTTACTTGTAAAAGTGCACGGATCAAGTTCACAGTTACACAGTTCTTTAGTGGGTACCTGGCCGGGCCCGTTGGGTGCTATGAGGTTCCCTTCTTCTCATCTAAGGGACTCTACCCGGTTTGGTGTCCCTGATGGGGCTGCACGTTCTGGACGGGGCTGATAGATAGGCAACTCTGAGCCGGTTCTCCGTTGTGGACTAGGATTCCCCCAGACCTGCCCGATGGTCTGGCACTGGGTTTCCTCCTTCCTTACGTTCCGTCTAGGCGCCCTCACTAGGAGACTTCTCTAGGGCTCCCTCCTTGCTTCGCTCCTCAGACTAGGCCAGATCTGTCTGTTGGTTCCTGCTCCTTTTACCCTAACACTCCTCCCACCGGGACTGGATCCCTAGTGACGGGTTAACCAAAAGGTCCGCTATTTTAGGTGTAGGGATGCTGAGAAGAGAGCCTCAGGTCAACTTCACACTCCCCAGTGAGAGGAATACTGCAGGCTGTGATGTGGGTGCAGTACCCCTACTGTGGCGCCAAAAAGGATTGTCCAAGATTGGGTTATTGATGACTTATTATGCTTAGGATAGGTCATCAATGTGAGATTGGGGGGTGTCTGACACCTGGCACCCCACATAATTACCTGCATGGGCAGAGGCGTAACTACAATAGGTGCAGGGGTTGCGATCGCACCCGGGCCCTGCAGCCTAGGGGGGGCCCCAAAATTCCCTCTGGCCCATAGAAAAAGACTAATACTATTAAAGATTTGCAATAGTTGGGGGCCCCGTTGGAGCTTTCGTATCGGGGCCCCTGGGCCTGAAGTTACGCCACTGTGCATGGGTCTGATGTAAACAGCTGGAACAGCTCACTTCTGTACACAGTGTAATCCTTCAACAAGACCTGCAGTACCCATGACCAGCCACTACACATGTATGGCGCTGTGGTGCTCCATTCTGGACACTGTACTTTGCAGCCCCATCCAGAGCAGCTGATCAGTGAGGATGAGGATGGTGTTGCAGAATCCCTCTGGTCTATATCATAAGGGATCAATATCGCCGTCCTGGACAACCCCTTTATATGTTTTAGACACTTGAGACTTGCTTGACAAGATGGGATGTCTTTCTGGGAGATTGGGCTGCAGTCTTGAGGTGACTTCACTCAGTCACAGACGCAGGTAATTAATGATCCAGCCAGAACCTCTGAATACACTTTGCTCAGATACAGTAATTACCGCAGAATATCAAATCTGCCCGATAGCTTATAGTATTGGCAGACACTGAACCAGCAGGATGTTATAAGGCTCAGTCCAGTGATCGTCCGGTACACTAGGCGATGCAGCGGCGCTGTCGTCGGTGATAGGCCACGCCCCTGCGTCGCCTATGTAATCAGCGGCGATATGGCCACGTGTGACGGTACCCTAAAATGTCTTTAATAATCTTTACCAATCTGTAATCCATTTTCTGGTCAGTGACTGAGAATACCTCTCACCGCTGGGTATCCGGAGTGGTACATTTCACCTGCAGCGATTGTTTGTAGCAAACATTGTGCAGCTGATGTTATTAGCTCATTGCTGATTGCCTAGGCTGGATACAATTGTAACAAACCTTCAGCTGTGACTAGTATTAGATAGACAGTACACAACCAATATAAAAGGCAGAGAAGATCCTGGTGCTCCTATCTAGGCTTGGAGTAGACACTGGTAGGCCTATGTAGGCATGAAGAAGACTCTGGTATGTCTATGTAGGCTTGAAGACTCTGGTGGGCCTATCTACCCTTTTCCCCCGAAAATAAAACAGCGTCTTATATTAATTTTTCTACCAAAGACGCGCCTTGTCTTATTTTCAGGGGGTGTCTTATTTGTCCATGAACAATAATTCATATTTATTACTGAACAAAAAAAAAAGGACCCTTTATTATCCCCTTGCAAACCCCAATAAGGCATCCCCATCATCCCCTTGCAGCCCTCAGTAAAGCATCCCCATCATCCCCTTACGGCCCCCAATAAGGTATCCCCCAATATGGTATCAGCATCAAACACAGGGACACTCGGGGACACACACACTTAGGGACACACACAGGGACACACATACAGGGACACACACACACACACACACACACAAAGGGACACAGGGACACACACAGAGACACACACACATAGACACACACACAGGGACACACACATAGACACACACATAGACACACAGAGACACACACACACACGGACACACACACACACAGGGACACACACACAGGGACACACACACAAGGACACACACACACAGGGACACACACACACGGACACACACAGGGACACACACCCAGGGACACACACCCAGGGACACACACACATGGACACACACACACATAGACACACACACAGGGACACACACATAGACACACACATAGACACACAGAGACACACACACACGGACACACACACACACAGGGACACACACACAGGGACACACACACAAGGACACACACACACAGGGACACACACACACGGACACACACAGGGACACACACCCAGGGACACACACCCAGGGACACACACACATGGACACACACACACACAGGGACACACACACACAGGGACACTTCTCACTGGTCCCTGCTGCATTCCGGTGCCGCTCTCAGCTGCCCGCTGCTGTCCAGGTGTTGTCGATTCAAGAAGAACAGCCCTGCTCTCAGCTCCTTGCCTCAGGTGCAATAAGTGTACCTACGGTGCCACTTTCCCGGCCAATCACAGGCCGGGACAGTGGTGGGGGGGCTTGAAAAATAGAGCGGTGTCGGTGTTTATGCATCTGAGGCACCGCTCACAATGGTGAGCACCTGGACACCGGCGGGGAAGGGGGTCTGAAGGAGTCACAGCTGCATGCCCCAGTCTTCTGATCGGTGGCAAGCTTGTATTTTAACAATAAGATATGCCTCATTTTCGGGGAGTGCCTTATATTTTCATGCACACTAAGAAGCCCCCTGGTACGTCTTACTTTTGGGGGCGCCTTATTTTCGAGGAAACACGTTAGGCTTATGGTGGGCCTATCTAGGCTTGAAGTGACCCTAGTGGGTCTATCTAGGTCTGGAGAAGACCCTCGTGCACCTATCTAGGCTTGGATAAGGCGCTGACCCTGGTGGACCAATGTAGGGTTGGAGAAGACCCTGGAGGCCCTATCTAGGCTTGGAGAAGACCTTGGTGGTCCTATCTAGGGTTGGAGAAGACCCTAGTTGCCCTATCTAGGCTTGGAGAAGACCTTGGTGGTCCTATCTAGGGTTGGAGAAGACCCTGGTGGACCTGTCTAGGCTTGGAGAAGACCCTGGTGGACCAATCTAGGGTTGGAGAAGACCCTGGTGGACCTGTCTAGGCTTGGAGAAGACCTTGGTGGATCTAGGCTGGACAAGATCGATCTTTCTACAGAGTGTTCACCCATCATGTTGCCATGGCTTGGGATCGAGCTGACGGCCATTAAATAATAATAGTAATTCATAAATAATACTGTCCTTAGAAGCATGTGTCCCTTGTTTTACCTTGTATTATAAACTGCTCTCCCCTCCAGTCTGTTCCTGAAGCGTCACAAGTTCCTGTACCACTACAAGAACCTCCGCTGGGCACGAGGTCGGCATGAGACTTACCTGTGTTACATAGTCAAGCGCCGGTACAGCTCCGTCTCCTGCGCCATGGACTTTGGCTACCTGCGCAACCGAAGTAATTGCCATGCGGAGATCCTGTTCCTGCGCTACCTGTCCATCTGGTTGGGACATGATCCAAACAGGGCGTTCCGGATCACCTGGTTCAGCTCGTGGAGCCCATGCTGCGACTGTTCCCGGCGCACTGCCGAATTTCTGCGCAACCACCCGAACCTGACCCTCCGCATCTTCAGCGCCAGATTGTACTTCTGTGAGGAACGGAACGCGGAACCTGAGGGTCTGCGGAGGCTGCAGAGGGCCGGGGCACGGCTGGCAGTGATGACTTATAAAGGTAAGATATGAGCGGGGTAATGGCGCCAGGTATCAGAGTTCTTTGGTAAGGCTGAGTTCCCACGACCAGTGATCGTCCGGTAGATCGGATCCAGCACAATCCGTTCTGCAAACACAACTTTATTGTCCGTTTTGAAAAATCTGATTTCTGCAGGATCACAACATTGGAGTCTATGGAGAACGGATCCGGTAACTGATCACTGTTAATCCTCCGTTATTTGTAACATTGGAGTCTATGGAGAACGGATCCGGTAACTGATCACTATTTATCCACTGTTTTTCTCTTATTTCTAAAGGATCCATTTTTTTCTTACTGGATCAGTTTGAAATGAAAGATAAATAGTGATCAGTTACCGGATCCGTTCTCCATAGACTCCAATGTTAATAAACGGATCCTGCAGAAATCATTATACCAAAAGTTCTGTTGTAGAACGGAATGAGCTGGATCTGATCTATCGATGATTGCTGGACGTGTGAACTTAATGTTACTTACATTTTTTATCTTTTCTTACATTTTCTATCTTTCCTAGACTACTTTTACTGTTGGAACACCTTTGTGGAGACTCGTGAGAAGAGATTTGAAGCTTGGGATGGATTGCATGAGAACTCAGTGAGACTCTCCAGAAAGCTCCGCCGCATCTTAGAGGTAAGTACAAAAGATAGACCGTATTTTTCGGACTATAAGATGCACTTTTTTTCCGGAAAATTTTGGGGGAAAGTGGGGGGTGCGTCTTATGGTCCGAACATAGGACCTGTGGGGCTATGCTGGGGGAGCTGCAGCTCTGGAGTGGGGTCGGAGGAGGCTGCCTAAGGCAGCGGGACGTCACGTGCTCCCGTTCATTTAATATGCACTGCACCCGCCGCTGTCCATCACCTTAGTGCAGAAGCAGCGCTGAGAGTTGGCTAAGGGATGCCGTGCATTTTAAATTAAGTGATGTGTACACCTCCCCATCACTAGGTATGCCCCCACATTGTCCTGGATATGCCCCCCATCTTGATATACAGCCCCACATCCTGGTATATAGCCTCCCATCCTCCCATCCTAGTATATAGACCCCCATCCTGGTATACAGCCCCCCACCCTGGGATATAGCCCCCACCATCCAGGACCATTACCCCCCATCCTGGATATGTCCCCCATAGTCTTGGATATGCCCTACCATCGTCCTGGATATGGCCCCCAAGGTGCCGCACACAAGAAAATAACAATGTAAAACTCACCTCTGGCGCTTCCCTCCTAGCAACATTCACGATCTGAGTCCTTCTGCGTCCCAGGGGCAGCCGATCATGTGATCGGGGCGCACAGTGATGATGTCACTCTGCTGTGCTAATCACATGACCGGCTGCCCATGGGAGGCAGAAGGACTCAGACCGTGAGTGCTAACAGGAGGGAAGCGCCGGAGGGTGAGTTTTACATTGTTTGTTATTTTCTTGTGTGTGGCAGCATGGGGGGCCATATCCAGGACGATGGTAGTGTATATCCAAGACTATGGGGGACATATGCAGGATGTGGGGTAATGGTCCTGGATGGTGGGGGCTATATCCCAGGGTGGGGGGCTGTATACCAGGATGGGGGTCTATATACTAGGGTGAGTTTTACATTGTTTGTTATTTTCTTGTGTGCGGCAGCATGGGGGGCCATATCCAGGACGATGGTAGTGTATATCCAAGACTATGGGGGACATATGCAGGATGTGGGGTAATGGTCCTGGATGGTGGGGGCTATATCCCAGGGTGGGGGGCTGTATACCAGGATGGGGGTCTATATACTAGGGTGAGTTTTACATTGTTTGTTATTTTCTTGTGTGGCAGCTTGGGGGCCATATCCAGGAAGATGGGGGGATATTCCAAGACTATGGGGGACATATCCAGGATGGGGGATAATGGTCCTGGATGGTGGGGGCTATATCCCAGGGTGGGGGGCTATATACCAGGATGGGGGGCTATATACTAGGATGGGAGGATGGGAGGTTATATACCAGGATGTGGGGTTGTATATCAAGATGGGGGCTATATGCCAGGATGGGGGGCTGTATCCAGGATAGGGGCCATATCCAGGATGGGGAGCTGTATACCATGATGGGGGGATATATAATAATAATAATCTTTATTTATATAGCACCAAAATATTCTGCAGCGCTTCATAATTCAGAGGTTCATATACAAACAATCATAAGAAACAGTTATCAAAGAATACAACAATTAAAGCAAAAATAATGACAGCCCTGCTCATAAGAGCTTACAATCTAACAAGGATGGGGGGGCTAAATCCAGGATGGGGGCTATATACCAGTATGGGGGCTGTATACCAGGATGGGGGGGCTGTATCCAGGATGGGGGCCATATCCAGGATGGGGAGCTGTATACCATGATGGGGGTCATATAATAATAATAATAATCTTCATTTATATAGCGCCAACATATTCCGCAGCGCTTCACAATTCAGAGGTTCATATACAAACAATCATAAGAAACAATTATCAGAAAGTACACCAATTAAAGCAAAATAATGACAGCCTGTTCATAAGAGCTTACAATCTAACAAGGATAGGGGGGGCTATATCCAGGATGGGAGGCTATATACCAGGATGGGGGGGGGGCTGTATCCAGGATGGGGGCATATCCAGGATGGGAGGCTATATACCAGGATGGGAGGCTATATACCAGGATGGGAGGCTATATACCAGGAAGGGGGGGCTGTATCCCAGGCTGGAAAACCATATCCAGTATGGGGTATGCTATATACGTAAATGGGGGGGGGGGCATATTTCACATGGGGGGCTATATCCAAGGATGAAGGGCTATATACCCGGAATGGGGGCCATATCCAGGATGGCGATTATATACCAGGATGGCAGGACCACATATTACTTGGAAGGGGCCCAGGATGGGGACATTACCCCCACAATTGCCAGCAGCAGATCTCCCCCATAACAGTGCATTATAATCACATTTTTTTGCTTAATTTTCTTTTCTCTATTTTCTCCTCTAAATTCTGGGTGCGTCTTATAGCCTGAAAAATATTGTAATATTGATCCCACTCTTTAAAGGGTTGGTTACATTAGAACAACCTAGTTTATAAATACAGGAGCATCTCAATGAATTAGAATATCATCAAAAAGTGACTTTATTTCAGTAATTCCATACATAAAGTGACACATATATTATATAGAGTCAATACACACAGAGGGAACTATTCATGTGTTTATTCTGTTAATGTTGATGATTAATAAAACTCCAAAGGTCATTAACTCAGAAGATTAAAGTAGAGAGGATGAAGGGTTAAAAACTGCTCTGCCGTGTTCCACAAGACATCAAAGGGTGAATATGATATTGATTTATTAGTCAATGTGTTTCAGGGCTCCCAGATACATGGCAATATGATATTGATTTGTCCTGAGGAAGAGGCAAGGGAGCCCTGAAACGTGTTGACTAGCAAATCAATATTATATTCCCCCTTTGATGTCTGTGAATACGGCAGCGCAGTGTTTAACCCTTCATACTCTATATGCACCACGGTGGGGACTGCAGCAGCCATGATTGCTTTTATAGTGGTTGTGACTCTCACAACCACACAAGGTGAAGCCTCTGATACCTATTTAGGTCATATTTTATCTCTCAGACCCTTCATCCTCCCTCCTCTATATGCACCACGCTGGGGACTGCAGCAGCCGTGATCTGCTTTTATAGTGGTTGTGACTCTCACAACCACACAAGGTGAAGCCTCTGATACCTATTTAGGTCATATTTTATCTCTCAGACCCCTTTATCCTCCCTCCTCTATATGCACACGCTGGGGACTGCAGCAGCCGTGATCTGCTTTTATAGTGGTTGTGACTCTCACAACCACACAAGGTGAAGCTCTGATACCTATTTAGGTCATATTTTATCTCTCAGACCCTTCATCCTCCTACTTTAATTTTCTGAGATAATGACCTTTGGGTATTCATTGGCTGAAAGCCATAATCATCAACATTAACAGAAATAAACACATGAAATAGATCCCTCTGTGTGTAATGACTCTATATAATAGATGTGTTTCACTTTATGTATTGAATTACTGAAATAAATTACATTTTTGATGATCTTCTAGTTCATTGAGATGCATTAGTAGATTTTGGGCTCTGCAGCAAGTAATAAATAAAATAAGCAGCACTCAAGGCAACCACTAGGTGGCACAAAGAGACCTTTAAAATTATATTATTTTTTTCCTTCTCTCCTTACAGCCTCCCTATGACATGGAAGACTTACATGAAGCATTTGATCTTCTGGGACTTTAAGTACAAAGGCAATCCAGATTCAAATGAAAATTTTCAATGCAAGAAGGCAACTAAATTCAGGTTCAAGTCATCAGAAAATATGACGTCCCGGAGAGCAAAATGTACATCCGACGTCAACACAGAACCTACATACAAGTGAAATCCAAGAGGATGACATGTTATCTACTGCACACTCCAAACTAGCAACACTGGCAAAATCCCTCCAAACAAGAAAATACCATACTACTATATGCAATACCGTGGATTACCACTATGTGTTGCACTGAGATCAATTTGTATTGTGTCAGTACAAACACAGGGGACAGTATTATAGTAGTTATATTCTTGTATATAGGGCAGTATTATAGTAGTTATATTCTTGTATATAGGGGCAGTATTATAGTAGTTATATTCTTGTATATAGGAGCAGTATTATAGTAGTTATATTCTTGTACATAGGAGCAGTATTATAGTAGTTATATTCTTGTATATAGGAGCAGTATTAATAGTAATAGGAGCAGTATTATAGTAGTTATATTCTTGTAATAGGGGCAGTATTATAGTAGTTATATTCTTGTACATAGGAGCAGTATTATAGTAGTTATATTCTTGTACATAGGAAGCAGATATTATAGTAGTTATATTCTTGTACATAGTAGCAGTATTATAGTAGTTAATATTCTTGTATATAGGAGCAGTATTATAGTAGTTATATTCTTGTATATAGGGCAGTATTATAGTAGTTATATTCTTGTATATAGGGCAGTATTATAGTAGTTATATTCTTGTACTATAGGAGCAGTATTATAGTAGTTATATTCTTGTATATAGGGGCAGTATTATAGTAGTTATATTCTTGTACATAGGAGCAGTATTATAGTAGTTATATTCTTGTACATAGGGGCAGTATTATAGTAGTATATTCTTGTATATAGGGCAGTATTATAGTAGTTATATTCTTGTACATAGGAGCAGTATTATAGTAGTTATATTCTTGTATATAGGGCAGTATTATAGTAGTTATATTCTTGTACATAGGGGCAGTATTATAGTAGTTATAATCTTGTACATAGGAGCAGTATTATAAGTAGTTATATTCTTGTACATAGGGCAGTAATATAGTAGTTATATTCTTGTAATAGGAGCAGTATTATAGTAGTTATATTCTTGTACATAGGAGCAGTATTATAGTAGTTATATTCTTGTATATAGGAGCAGTATTATAGTAGTTATATTCTTGTACATAGGGGCAGTATTATAGTAGTTATATTCTTGTATATAGGAGCAGTATTATAGTAGTTATATTCTTGTACATAGGGCAGTATTATAGTAGTTAATTCTTGTATATAGGGCAGTATTATAGTAGTTATATTCTTGTACATAGGGGCAGTATTATAGTAGTTATATTCTTGTATATAGGAGGCAGTATTATAGTAGTTATATTCTTGTACATAGGGGCAGTATTATAGTAGTTATATTCTTGTATATAGGGGCAGTATTATAGTAGTTATATTCTTGTACATAGGGGCAGTATTATAGTAGTTATATTCTTGTACATAGGAGCAGTATTATAGTAGTTATATTCTTGTACATAGGGGCAGAAGTATTATATTAGAGTATTTATTATATTCTTGTATAGAGCAGTATTAGTAGTTATTTGTAATAGAGTATTATATATTATATTCTTGTACATAGGGAGCAGTATTATAGTATTTGTATTCTTGTACACAGGGGCAGTATTATAGTAGTTATATTCTTGTATATAGGAGCAGTATTATAGTAGTTATATTCTTGTACATAGGAATAGCAGTAATTTTAATAGTAAGTTTATATTCTTGTACATAGGGCAGTATTATAGTAGTTATATTCTTGTACATAGGGGCAGTATTATAGTAGTTATATTCTTGTATATATGGAGCAGTATTATAGTAGTTATATTCTTGTATATAGGGCAGTATTATAGTAGTTATATTCTTGTACATAGGAGCAGTATTATAGTAGTTATATTCTTGTAATAGGAGCAGTATTATAGTAGTTATATTCTTGTACATAGGGCAGTATTATAGTAGTTATATTCTTGTACATAGGGGCAGTATTATAGTAGTTATATTCTTGTACATAGGGGCAGTATTATAGTAGTTATATTCTTGTACATAGGAGCAGTATTATAGTAGTTATATTCTTGTACATAGGGGCAGTATTATAGTAGTTATATTCTTGTACATAGGGGCAGTATTATAGTAGTTATATTCTTGTACATAGGGGCAGTATTATAGTAGTTATATTCTTGTACATAGGGGCAGTATTATAGTAGTTATATTCTTGTACATAGGGGCAGTATTATAGTAGTTATATTCTTGTACATAGGAGCAGTATTATAGTAGTTATATTCTTGTACATAGGGGCAGTATTATAGTAGTTATATTCTTGTACATAGGGGCAGTATTATAGTAGTTATATTCTTGTACATAGGGGCAGTATTATAGTAGTTATATTCTTGTACATAGGGGCAGTATTATAGTAGTTATATTCTTGTACATAGGGGCAGTATTATAGTAGTTATATTCTTGTACATAGGGGCAGTATTATAGTAGTTATATTCTTGTACATAGGGGCAGTATTATAGTAGTTATATTCTTGTACATAGGGGCAGTATTATAGTAGTTATATATTCTTGTACATAGGAGCAGTATTATAGTAGTTATATTATTATTGTACATAGGAGCAGTCTTATAGTAGTTATATACAAAGCATTTTATTTTGTCAGTGTCCTCAACCTATAGTTTCAGAATGTTTCCTTTATCATTGATGTGAATTTTAGGGATAGGAAATGCTCATTGATTCTTCTTTTTTGATTTCTCTTGTTTTCTTTCTGAGATGTTGAACATTTCTGATCACATATACCATATATAATTAAATAAAAAACATAACTGTTTTAGGCTTAAAAACTCTGTTAATTTAATTTTGCTAGAATTCTAAAAATCACAGCAACTTTCAGTTTGCAAAATATTGCAGATATCAGGCTGACAGACTCATCGGTCCTATATACTGAAGAAAAGTTTCAACAATTTTTCAGGACTTCCCCTACTTTTCACACAAGACCCTTTATTTAGTAGAGTAGCATAGTACTTATTCACTTATAGTACGCCATTAACACAAGGGAAACAAAGAGAACAAAGGGAGAGAGGTCACTTCCTGACACCTGTGTCTGTACCCTGAGCTCCCTACCATGCCTTAACGGGTCCTTCTCCCTGTCGCTGTCACATGCCTAGTCCCTCACTTTGCCTCCAATCACCCTGGAAAATGCAAATGCTGGTGAGTGCACCAGTATCACCCCTGCTGTAATCAGACACAAGGAAACAAGGACAGACAGAGGGACACAAACAAAAAAGGATATACACCAACTTCAAACTTGCAGTGAAGCACCAGGGCTGCAAGCGAACCGACTCCAGCAACTACAGGAGACTTGTTCCTTCCACGGTGGTCAGCATAGAAATGGATTCTACAGCCGGCATCAGATTATGGAACGCTTGACTGTTTAAAGTGGAGAGGAGTGGTCACAAAAACCACACCTGAGATAGAGCTAACTACCAGCAAGGAAAGTGTCCTTAACCCTGCAACACCAAAAGAAAGAATATATATTTTAAAAACAGTTTTACAATGAAATGTGACCCTCAGGTCTCAGACTCGCCAAAGGTTCCCCAAGGTTTCTGTGGAAGGAAGGATCTTTTAGATTTAGAGATTGAGTGTAAGGCATTGTTTATTTAAGGACCCTTGTAGTCATTGAGGGACACATTTTATGGCATGTTTTCTTTCACTGGCACATTTTGGGGTATGATTTTACTCAAGGGACATCTTCGGACACATTTATAGTTAAAGGGCCCATTTTGGGGACATATTTTTATTTAAGGGGCATATTATGAGGTATTTTGTTTATTCAGGGACACATTGTAGGCCATTTTTTTCCATCAGGGACATACTGTGAGGCATATTTCAATTCCAGTGCCCATTTTGGGAGCGTATTTTTATTTAAGGGGCACATTAGGAGGTATTTTTTATTCAGTGATACATCTTAGGCCATTTTATTTTTATATTAGGGGCATATTGTGGGGCCTATTTCATTTCCAGTGCCCATTTTGGGGCATATTTTTAAACAAGGGGCACAATATGGGGCACATTTTTATTCAGGAGGACATTAAGGCCTTATTTATTTAAGGGTACAGTATGGGGCCTATTTTTTATTCAGGATTATAGTGGGGGGAATGTTTTTATTTTGGGCCTACAGGGTCTGGAGCTGATCTGTAGGATATGTCTGCTCATTTGTCACTTTATCCTTCCCTTGTCTGTCAGGGTTCGTAAGAGGCTTGTACTCAGAGCAGCCATGTAATAATTTTAGGGTCTTTACCAAGAAGTGAATCATGAGAACATGGGGGCGCAGTAGGCCTCATTGAGGCCTAGTAAAGCTGTCTGACAGTAAAACGCTCTTTGTTGCCCATAGCAACCAATCACAGTGCAGCTTTCTTTTGAACAGAGCAGTTTGTAAAATGAAAGCTGAGCTCTGATTGGTCACTATGAGCAACAAGGACAACTTGGATAATTGAGGCCCAATATTTCTATTTTCCAGTAACACGTCACTCATAAGTGAAAAAATAAAACTTATATCAGGCAGAATACAATTCTTATTGTATGACTTTGAATGGAATGCAGCAAAAATAGGGTATATCAGTGTATAACGACCTGAATGAGGTTTAAAGCTTCTCGGGGGTCGAAATGTCATGTCTTTGTGGAGCCCCAGGCGGGACTAGGGTACTCGGTACCGGACCGGACGGTTGCTGGGGATGTCACGGGTGGCTTGGTCCGGACCGTGTCCCTGGGCCCTCACAATAAAAGGTGGGTATTTACAAGGGATTTGTCACGGGTGACGCCACCCACTTGGTGCAGCCAGTGATGGGCCGCCGCTGCTGCAGAACCTCCGGGGGTGATGGAATGGCAGCGGGGATGGTATAGTTCCAGTGGGGAGAACTGTATCCCCCGGGGCAGTAAAGGGTTATTAAAGTCTATTGTGTGTGTGTGTACTTTGAGCACACTTACTTTGCAGGCTGCAGGGATCTCTCCTCCTGGCTGCTGCCGACAGGCTGGATCTGTAGGGAGGAATGTTCTGCAGATAGAAGCAGGCAAGAGAGGCAATGCAGGGTTTTCCAAAGCTTTACTCGTTGTTTCAGTCAGCTTACAAGTTACTGGCAGTTGTTATACAGTTCAAGTACACGGTTGCTTTCTCCCTCTCCGGGTTCCCTTCTCTCCTGCAGCCAGGCTCCTCTCTCCTTGTGACCCCTCACACAGTCTTTAAGTGTACCTTTCCGGGCTTTTACTTCTCTTTCCTCATGGGTTGTGCGACACTGGACAGTATGGCGGTGACTCGGGCTTCTGTGAGTCCTAATCTGTCACTTAGCTGCCTGTCCTTTAGGGTTAGGAACTCCAGCCTGAAACTGAAGCTCCCCGTCAGTGAATCTGGGGATACCAGGTAAATCGTCGGTCCCCTTCAGAGCTGACACTCTGCTTTAGCCCAGCCTGCAACAGTCCTCTAGCATGAGGCTCTGCCAGGCTCCTTCTTCTATGCTCCTTCCAATATTCTAGGAGGGCTTCTCCACCTGCAGTCATTTGCTTGAGCTGTGTGTCTAGGGCCCCGGGTTACACCGTCCCTCTCAGCTCTCTCACACTCCTGGTGGTTTCAGCGTCGGACGGGCTTTCCCCCCCACCTGGCTCGCACTGGCTCAGTCCGGGTCTGCACTCCTTGGCTTAGGCTCTTCCAGGCAGTGTGGCTCTCTCCTGCTCAGCTTCAGCTCAACTTCCTGCTGTCCTGTTAGTCTTTGCTTCTCAGCACCATGGCTTACTGTCTTCCTTTTCTCCTCCCCCTCTCTATATACTGTCAGTCACCTGACCTCTGGTGTGCCCAACCCACTACCCTCGTCCACCACCCCTCTGGTCTCATATAGTGTCTAACCTCAGGGCTGGACATAACCTCTCTGACACGTGGGTTGTGTGGGCTGTGAGGGTGTTAGTGTTTAACAATTGTCCTACCTGCCTGGCTGCAGTACCCTCTTGTGGCCTCCTGGACGCAGGGGCGCCACATTTTCTTGAGGAAGGTATCATTGGGTATTATTGGACCTTCTAACAGAACAATAATCCCAAGCATCTCACAGTCCACCAAGGATCAGTTTCAAATTAAGTCATCTGACTTGATCCCCATAGCAAATCTAGGGTGGGATTTGATGTCAGTGGCTACAGCACGAAATTCAAGAGTATTAGTGATCTGGAGGCCATTGCTCATGAGAGATGGACTAGGATTGCCCATGATCAATGCCAGAAGCTGTCGTCAGGTGGCTATACAGCAAGTCATAACAGCCAGAGGTGCAGCAAGTCATAATAGCCAGAGAGGAAGCAAGTCATGATATCAGAGGGGCAGCAAGTCATGATAGCAGAGGGGCAGCAGCTCATAACAGCCAGAGGAAAGTAAGGCCATAACAGCCAGTGTGGCAGCAAGTCATAACAGCCAGAGGGAAGTAAGCTCGTAACAGCAAGAGGTGCAGCAAGTCATAATAGCCAGAAAGGAAGAAAGTCATGATATCAGAGGGACAGCAAGTCTTGATAGCAGAGGGGCAGCAGCTCATAACAGCCAGAGGAAAGTAAGACCATAACAGCCAGTATGGCAGCAAATTATAACAGCCAGAGGGAAGTAAGCTCATAACAGCCAGAGGGGCTCTACTAAGTACTACCCTATTTCCCTTAAAATAAGACACTCTCTTACCTAACGTTTTGCTCTAAAAAATGCACTTCTCTCTTATTTTTAGGTGATGTTTTATCTTTGCGTCATCCCCATCCACGCCCCAATATTCCCATGCAGTCCCCAATATCCCCACCATCTTCTTGCAGCCCCTAATGTTCCCATGCAATACCCCCCCCCCCTTCCCCGTCTTATTTTAGGGGAAACAGAGTAAATATATTTGTCACGAAAGGGCGAATAATCCTGAGATTGCAGGAATCAGTATAAGTGGCATATTGCAATGAATTTGGAGAAACCTCTTTTTATATTAGTTGTGGTGATCTATTAACATTGTTCATTAATTTATTGTAAATGGCAGAAGTTTGCGAATTTGTCTAATAAAATGAATTTGCAATGAAGGTTTAATTATTTTGATTGAATTTGTATATACACCCATGAAACATGTATAGATATCATATACTACACATGTATGCGGTACATACTGCATAAATACACACAACACACATATTGTAGTAAATAAGGAATATCCATTCTGCCTTACCGTGCTCTACAGTATTATGCTCCTCCTGGGCAGGTTCTTAAAGGCTCAAATACCTGTCCTGCCTCAGTTTGCTCTGTAGTTTTTTGCTCCTCCTGGGCGGGGTCTCAAAGGCTCTTTATAATTAAAGGGGTTGTCCGGTGTGAAACTGACAATTCTGAAGTCACTTGATGTGACTGAAGACTTCAGTTCTCCTAGATCCCTCACAATGCACTGGTTTCTAAGACAGGAAGGGACTGCAAATATGCAGTATATATGTTTCCAGCAACAACATGACTAGTGGGTGTGGCCTTGCTCAACACAAGAGTATAAAGCAGGTGTGTCTGACTAATGAGAGCAGCCGTCTAGTTGGCACGGGCTTGCTCCATACACTTGTATTGAGCGAGACCGCTTTCACTTGTCGGGGGCTCTGGCTGGGAACATGTATACAGCATAACTGCGGTCCATTCCTGGTTTGGAAACTGCAAATCCTCACAGTGCACAATGAGTGCGCTGGGAGGCTTGATAAGTCTGCAATCACATAGCATGACTGCAGAATTATCAGTTTTAGATCGGACAACGCCTTTAATACCCATGCTGCTTCTCCATTCTATGTAGTATTATGCTCCTCCTGGGTGGGATCTCAAAGGTTTTCTCACAGCTCCTGCAATCCTTCCAGCAAGATGATTTCTGTTGACACAGAGTGCAGGGCCGCTATGGGCTAGGGAGAAAGACGTCCCATTAGATGTCTCTATTATAAGGTCATGTAATAGTGACCTCACAATAGCTGTGGCCCTATAAATACCAGTGCAGGGGCCCCTCATCCTCAGTCTTTCAGACTGTGTCTTATTATACAGTTCCTATTGAGGTCCCCGCCATTGAATTGAAAAATTAAAGACTCAGTTGGGTCTTGTAGTCAATATGGGTTCTGATAGCAATAAGAAGGAAATACCTCTTATACTACACAAAATGGGAGTGGAGGTCATGTGACTCTAAGAAGCCCTGCTCATGAGGAGCCAGGGGGGAGCTCTTAGATTGATTATAGTGCCATATGGGAAACACTGACCCCTGTGACTGACACTGGATGGCCACCACTATAGTGTGAAGACTCCACCAAACAACATCTCATATCCCAGCATCCTGGATCTTTTCCCTATTACAAGTTTTCCCTATTAGGACATATGGATGCCCATGAGAAGGGTCTGCTGCCTGATCACAGTGGAAAGTGTCAGCTCTGGCGAACTCAGGGCAGAGATGAATGCTCGATTGTTTTATTAACTTTTTTTCAGTAATGGCAACTGACTACTTTGGGTTTCATATGTTAGATCAGTAATGATCAGGGGAAGGCTGGGCCGGGGGGCAATGATGCATTTGCCACCCAGGCTGGTTCCCAGGAGGCTGTTCGGGGCCGCCGGAAGGCTGGCAGTGACGAATATCTGATCAACAGTTGACCTTAAGAAAACAGGGAGCTTTATAGGATGCAGAGGTGGCTGTTGCTCCACAGCCTTCCTGTTTCAGAGAGCCCAAAGTGCTCTGTGCATTATTATTACACAAGTATTGTAGTTTGTAATGTCTTAACAGATTCTACATTGGGGCCCAGGAATTTGGCTTTCAATGTGTTTTTCATTGATTTCCAATAATCTGCAGCGTTTGATAAACCCCCAGAGTTAAATGGGGCTGTATTAGTGGTGATGAACATATGGTACATAGGAGGCTTAAGTTCCCGCATTCACACTATATTTAGTTGTTTACTCATATTTGGGTTTCTTTTGTTGTTTTTGTGTTGCATTACACCAACTCCCCATCCTCTAGTTTCATATTCTGCTCAGAACGGGCTCTCAACTGCAGAAAGAGGGAATTGAAACCACACCTTGATGTGCCCACTCCTCCCTAAGTACACGTCATTATTCACAAATAACATGGTCAACTTCAAAGGGTAACTCACAACCACGTCCCCTTATAACAAACCCATGAAGGAATCCACTAGAGGAGCGAATTCCATACATCATCCAGTTGGGATACGACAATATATATGCAAGGGTCCTATGCGGACCAGAATTTCTATGCTTGTCGTTGAAAGAACCCAATCATGAGAGGTGGAGGTCACTAAGTAAAAAGTTTGATAAGTCCCAAGCCGCCCGATTGAGAATGGATCATTCTTCCCAGGGGCCTTTCTAATGAAGTCTAGGACTCACCCATGCCAATGAAGTACTTAGGCTGCATTCACACACAGCGTTTTTGTTGTTTTGTGAAGATCCGTTTTTGGTGCAGAAACTGCAAAAACAGCCAAAACGCTGAGTGTGAATGTGTGGCGTTATCTGCTGCCCTAATTACTCACTTCCCCATGATCCCACGGTGACCTACGGTAATGTCCTCTCATCCCAGAAGGATGCAGGACCTATGAGAATCTGTTCGGTGCCTCTAGGAACTGGGCATATGATTGAGTGACATCACTGTCAGCTGACAGTGACATCACTCAGTCACGTACGCAGGTCCTCGAGGCACCGAACAGATTCTCATAGGTCCTGCAGCCTTCTGGGATTGTTGAGGGGCTCACGGCATGGGGCCCCAGTAGTTGAGGGCAAGGTAGGGCCTAGGTCACAGAGCAGCCGGCTCACCGGTGCAAAAGTTCAACTCAGTCACCCTTGTGGTGAGCGTTAAGCACACAGAGTCTGTTAAAGCTTTGCACAGAAATCACGGCACTTCCAGCCTTGGCTGTTGAGGTTGTTAATGGTCATCTGAGAAAGGTTCTGCCACTGAATGCACTTGGGCAAATTATCAAGATCTACTGCTAGTAGTTCCTGTGTAATAACAAAGATATTATGTCCAAGATGTGCTCAATAGAGACAAATTTGGAGACACTGCAGCCATGGGAGGCAAAGCTTGGAGATGCTACAGTCATGGGACACAAGTCTGGAGACTCTGCAATCATGGGAGACAAGTCCGGAGACTCTGCAGCCGTGAGAGACAAGTCTGGAGACTCTGCAGCCGTGGGAGATGAGTCCTGAGATGCTGCAGTCATGGGAGGCAAAGCTTGGAGATGCTGCAATCATGGGAGACAAGTCCGGAGACTCTGCAATCATGGGAGACAAGTCCGGAGACTCTGCAGCCGTCAGAGACAAGTCTGGAGACTCTGCAGCCGTGGGAGATGAGTCCTGAGATGCTGCAGTCATGGGAGGCAAAGCTTGGAGATGCTGCAATCATGGGAGACAAGTCCGGAGACTGCAGTTATGGGAGACAAGTCCGGAGACTCTGAAGTTATGGGAGACAAGTCCGGAGACTCTGCAGGATATAGGAGCACATTTGGGCCACACAGGTTGCCCACAGTAGCCAAAGAAACAGGAGATGGCATTGTTATGTTAAAAATGGTCCCAGGGACTTCAGAGAAATGGCCACACCGCTAGTTTCACGGATGAATCACTGTATCGCCGAGATGTTAGTGTAGCTGGACAGGAGACAACAGTGGTCTGGCTACCGTGTATTAGGCCACCCTATACTATAATTCCATGAGTAGGACCAGTGTGACGTTCTCTCATGAAGGCATCTTCATGGTGTTACCCACGTGATCTCCCCTTCAGCCATGAGTTCCAGTTTAGTCTGAGATGCATCGATAGCCATAGATTGGTAAACGTTGTTGGCTTTGCCTGTACTCTTACTTCACTCTCACTTTTTAAACTTTGGGTGACTATAGTGTAAAAACTGATACATTTTGTGCATATAGCAATTTTTTTTCAAGTGTTTGTGAAAATTGCAATATTTGGGTGGCAAGAAAACTGGCATAAAGGTGGCCAATTGAATGTAGAAGGGTGTGTCCCCTTCAGTTTTGTATTGTATTTGGTTCTTTGTATCGTTTGGCATTATATGCTGTTATTAGGTTGTCGCGGTCACAGAGGGCCAGGGTACTCGGTAGCCAGGCAGGCATATCGGTGATTTCACGGTGGTGATTGCTCAGCACCGTGGCCCTGAATGGACATGTAAAAGAGGGTTATTTACAGGGGCTAAACAGTTTATAGAGTTTGGCCTGATGCCAGCTGAGTGATCTGGTCAGGGGTGACCAGCGTTGCAGGTAGTAGTCCCCAGGGGTAGATGGTAGAACAGCTAGGTGGAGCACTCCCCTCAGCAGGAGCGGGCCCCTGGGGTGTAGTAGTAGGAGAATGGTGTTGAAGATAGTAGGAGTTGTAGTAATGGTTGGAGAGACAGGATGGCCACAGAAAATAAGCTCTCTGTTCTTTACCTTTTTATTTGTATAGACGTCCATCATTAGATCCAGGGTACTGCTTCACCGGGCCAGGTGATCTAGTCAGTATAAGAAGAACTAAACACCGCATTGATGGATGGCGTTCCAGCTGACCTTCTCCTTAGGTTGAGGTTCTAGGTACTATCCGCTTCCTCATGTATTTCTTCCTTCATTGTGGCTTCTAGCAGGCAGGCAGGTGACCACAGACTCTTGAGACCCAAGACCCACACCGGTTCTCTAGCCCTATGACAGTCTCTGTGCCTCTGGTAGTCCCACAGTGTGGGTACTAATCTTGCAGCCCAGCAGCCTCCAGTTTACTGCCAGGCACGAAGTCCTGACAGCCTGAGGTCCTGATACCCCTTCCACAGCTTGTAACCTGCACAGCTTCGACTGTCTCACAAGTGCCTAAGTTACTTCTCATGCCACCCCTTCCTATGCCTCCCTACAGCTAGGCCCTCCCTCCAACCAGTGTCTGTCACAGCCCTCAACCATCTATTTGTGCCCAGCCCACTGATAAGAGTTTGGGAAGTGTGTGTGTGCATAGGAAGTCCATCATAGGACACCTGATTTAGGACAGATGAAGTTAACATCCATCACTGTGGCGACCAGACCGCAGGGGCTCCACAATGTGATCTGTATGTGGCAGTATTAATTTGGCACTATATGGCGGCATTAAGTGTGATGAAATGACCTAAACATTGCAGCCTAAGAGCAAAGACTCAAAGTATAAAACAGCTGTAGTATCTTTTGAAAAAAATACAAAAACATTTATTAATTCTTGGCAATGTTAATGTTTAGCATCTCTGGTTAGTTTTATGACGTGTTCTGACCTATCTATAATAGTGCTTATTTTTCTCAAAAAATGTGATTTTTATTTTGTAAACATTATTATTATTTTCTATATACATATATTACATCACATAGCATATCTGTATAGTAAAACACATGTTCCTCATGAATCATCATCACGTTCCATAATATGATGCCATTTAATTTTATTAGATTTTTTTGGTCCTGCTATTAAATATTAATTTTTGATTTATATTTGCAGATCAGACGGTGTTGGGGAGGACACTCCCGACCTCCAGACTTCTCACAAGTCAATGGGTTGGTGTCCAAAACATCGTTTTTTAAGGCCATGTTTACTAGCGGTGTCTCCAAACCCCTCTATTTATGGGGCATGTGCAGTGCATAAGGGAATCTGTCAGCTGGATATGCTACTTCATCCAAGAGAAAAGTGACGTAGCCAAAGAGATCCTGAATCCATTGATATATTACTTAGATTACTGCCTGCAGTTGTTCTCACACAGTCAAGAGTTTTTAGATTTAGCTGAGAAATCTGCCCCTGCCCACACCAGGCTCTGTATGTACAATGTCTATAGACAGTGAGCTGCACCTGCCCATCACAGGCTCTGTATGTACAATATCTATAGATAGTGAGCTGCACCTGCCCACACCATGCTCTGTATGTACAATGTCTATAGACAGAGAGCTTCCCCTGCCCATCACAGGCTCTGTATGTACAATATCTATAGATAGTGAGCTGCACCTGCCCACACCACGCTCTGCATGTACAATGTCTATAGATAGTGAGTTGCACCTGCCCACACCAGGCTCTGTATGTGCAATGTCTATAGACAGTGAGCTGCACCTGCCCACACCAGGCTCCGTATGTATAATGTCTATAGACAGAGAGCTGCCCTACCCACACAGGCTCTGTATTAACATGTCTATAGACAGAGAGCTGCCCCCTCTTACACCAGGCTCTGTATGTACAATGTCTATAGACAGAGAGCTGCCCCCACCACACCAGGCTCTGTATGTACAATGTCTATAGACAGAGAGATGCCCCGGCCCACACCAGGCTCTGTATGTACAATGTCTATAGACAGTGAGCTGCACCTGCCCACACAGGCTCTGTATGTACAATGTCTATAGACAGAGCTGCCCGCACCCACACCAGCTCTGTATGTACAATGTTATAGACAGAGAGCTGCCCCCGCCCACACCAGGCTCTGATATGTATAATGGCTATACACAGATGAGCTGCCCCCACCCACACCAGGCTCTATATGCACAATGTCTATAGATAGAGAACTCACTCTACCCACACCAGGCTCTGTATTACAATGTCTATAGACAGAGAGCTGCCACCCGCCCACACCAGGCTCTGTATGTACAATGTCTATAGACAGTGAGCTGCACCTGCCCACACCAGGCTCTGTATGTACAATGTATATAGACAGAGAGCTGCCCCCGCCCACACCAGGCTTGTATGTACAATGTATATAGACAGAGAGCTGCCCCGCCCACACCAGGCTCTGTATGTACAATGTCTATAGACAGAGAGCTGCCCACACCAGGCTCTGTATTATAATGTCTATAGACAGAGAGCTGCACCCTGCCCACACAGGCTCTGTATGTAAATGTCTATAGACAGAGAGCTGCCTCCACCCACACCAGGCTCTGTATGTACAATGTCTATAGACAGAGAACTCCCTCTACCCACACCAGCTCTGTATGTACAATGTCTATAGACAGAGAGCTGCCCACACCAGGCTCTGTATGTATAATGTCGATAGACAGAGAACTCCCTCCACCCACACCAGGCTCTGTATGCACAATGTCTATAGACAGAGAACTCCCTCCACCCACACCAGGCTCTATATGCACAATGTCTATAAACAGTGAGCTGCCCCCACCCACTCCAGGCTCTCTTTGTACAATATCTATAAACGGTGAGCTGATAATCACATGGGGGGGAGTCGGACTAGGGCTCACAGAGCTGCTAAATCCAAGCCATGATAATCTACTAGTGTTAAAGCAAACATTGCAGCTAAACAACACCACCCAGTGTGATAGACGCATTGTTAAACTCTCTGTGGTAACCCCAACAGCATGCTGACTTCAGATTACATAGCAAAAACCTGTTAACAGATTGACATAATGGATAACTGTCCATTAGATTAGGTTTGGCAGCCAACTATCCCAAATATTAGCTCCCATACACATGCTTGTAAAGTTTGGCTAATAGCTATCCCAACCATAAGCTTCCATGCACATTATTGTAAGGTTTGGCAGACAGCTATTCCTACCATAAGCTCCCATACATTGCATGTGCTTGTGAGGTTTGGCCTACAGCTATCCCTACCATAAGCTCCCATACACATGCTTGTAAGGTTTGACCAGCAACTATCCCAAACATAAGCTCCTGTACATGTAATAATATCAGGACCCGTTGAAGCGCGAACACGCAAAAGGGTGACCGTCATCCCACCCTGCTGACCTCCTCCCTGCATCTAGTAGCCATGTTTCAATCGGAATAAAAGTTCCACATTGCAAGCAACATCTGCCAGTGAGTGCCGCTTTTCCTTCCATATATTGCTCCCATATATGTGCTTGTAAGGTTTAGCCAACGGCTATTCCAAAAATAAGCTCCCATATATGTGCTAGTAAGGTTTGGCCGGCAGCTATCCCTACCATAAGCTCCCATAGACATGCTTGTAAGGTTTAGCCGGTAGCTATCCCCACCATAAGCTCCCCTACATATGCTTGTAAGGTTTGGCCTGCAGCTATCCCTACCATAAGCTCCCATACATATGCTTGTAAGGTTTGGCTGGCAGCTATCCCTACCATAAGCTCCCATACATATGCTTGTAAGGCTTGGCCGGCAGCTATCCCTACCTACCATAAGCTCCCCTACAAATGCTTGTAAGCTTGGCCGGCAGCTATTCTTACCACAAGCTCCCATACATATGCTTGTAAGGCTTGGCCGGCAGCTATCCCTACCACAAGCTCCCATACATATACTTGTAAGGTTTGGCCGGCAGCTATCCCTACCATAAGCTCCCATACATATGCTTGTAAGGTTTGGACGGCAGCTATCCCTACCATAAGCTCCCATACATATGCTTGTAAGGTTTGGCCGGCAGCTATCCCTACCATAAGCTCCCATACATATGCTTGTAAGGTTTGGACGGCAGCTATCCCTACCATAAGCTCCCATACATATGCTTGTAAGGTTTGGACGGCAGCTATCCCTACCATAAGCTCCCCTACAAATGCTTGTAAGGCTTGGCCGGCAGCTATCCCTACCATAAGCTCCCCTACAAATGCTTGTAAGGCTTGGCCGGCAGCTATCCCTACCATAAGCTCCCCTACAAATGCTTGTAAGGCTTGGCCGGCAGCTATCCCTACCATAAGCTCCCATACATATGCTTGTAAGGTTTGGCCGGCAGCTATCCCTACCATAAGCTCCCATACATATGCTTGTAAGGTTTGGCTGGCAGCTATCCCTACCATAAGCTCCCATACAAATGCTTGTAAGGCTTGGCCAGCAGCTATCCCTACCATAAGCTCCCATACATATGCTTGTAAGGCTTGGCCGGCAGCTATCCCTACCATAAGCTCCCATACATATGCTTGTAAGGTTTGACCAGCAGCTATCCCAACCATAAGCTTCCATACATATGCTTGTAAGGTTTGGCCAGCAGCTATCCCTACCATAAGCTCCCATACATATGCTTGTAAGGTTTGGCCGGCAGCTATCCCTACCATAAGCTCCCATACATATGCTTGTAAGGTTTCGACGGCAGCTATCCCTACCATAAGCTCCCATACATATGCTTGTAAGGTTTGGACGGCAGCTATCCCTACCATAAGCTCCCCTACAAATGCTTGTAAGGCTTGGCCGGCAGCTATCCCTACCATAAGCTCCCCTACAAATGCTTGTAAGGCTTGGCCGGCAGCTATCCCTACCATAAGCTCCCCTACAAATGCTTGTAAGGCTTGGCCGGCAGCTATCCCTACCATAAGCTCCCATACATATGCTTGTAAGGTTTGGCCGGCAGCTATCCCTACCATAAGCTCCCCTACAAATGCTTGTAAGGCTTGGCCGGCAGCTATCCCTACCATAAGCTCCCCTACAAATGCTTGTAAGGCTTGTCCGGCAGCTATCCCTACCATAAGCTCCCCTACAAATGCTTGTAAGGCTTGGGCCGGCAGCTATCCCTACCATAAGCTCCCCTACAAATGCTTGTAAGGCTTGGCCGGCAGCTATCCCTACCATAAGCTCCCATACATATGCTTGTAAGGCTTGGCCGGCAGCTATCCCTACCATAAGCTCCCCTACAAATGCTTGTAAGGCTTGGCCGGCAGCTATCCCTACCATAAGCTCCCCTACAAATGCTTGTAAGGCTTGTCCGGCAGCTATCCCTACCATAAGCTCCCCTACAAATGCTTGTAAGGCTTGGCCGGCAGCTATCCCTACCATAAGCTCCCATACATATCCTTGTAAGGCTTGGCCGGCAGCTATCCCTACCATAAGCTCCCATACATATGCTTGTAAGGCTTGGCCGGCAGCTATCCCTACCATAAGCTCCCTACAAATGCTTGTAAGGCTTGGCCGGCAGCTATCCCTACCACAAGCTCCCATACATATGCTTGTAAGGCTTGGCCGGTAGCTATCCCTACCATAAGCTCCCATACATATGCTTGTAAGGCTTGGCCGGCAGCTATCCCTACCATAAGCTCCCATACATATGCTTGTAAGGCTTGGCCGGCAGCTATCCCTACCATAAGCTCCCCTACATATGCTTGTAAGGCTTGGCCGGCAGCTATCCCTACCATATGCTCCCCTACATATGCTTGTAATGTCTATAGGTCTGGGATATATACTCATCACTTTTGAGAACAGAAATCAGAATAAGAGGAAGGAAAGGGCTAAATCCGCGAAGCCAATGGAGGAAACCAGTATGGATAAATACAGTAGTTTATTGCATCTACGCGTTTCAAAGCAGCAGGCCTGTTTTTCAGGACATAAAACTACACATCACATTTATGTCCTGAAGAAGAGGCCTCCTGCTTTGAAACGCGTAGATGCAATAAACTACTGTATTTATCCATACTGGTTTCCTCCAGAAAACTCTTGAACACTTGCTTGTACATTTCCAGAGATTATTACTAGACACACAGGAGCCCTTCTATAAATAGGGATCATTCAAAGTGATATGTAATATATCATGTAGCGCGTGCCTATGAGATAAGGAGATGTTTCTGCAGGATCGTGAAAGCTGGACAAATTAGAATATCAAATATATAAAAATATCTTTTTTAAATAAATAAACTAGACACAAAGTTCTGATCATTGTACCGGGAGGAAGACGGCACTCCATTCTCATAACACTATACATTATATGCATTGAATATAGATATTGTGATGGATCCAGACGTGTTCACACCAGCAGAATGATGCAGCTTATCCAAGAACTCCATTGTTTGCCAAAAAAAAAAAGGTAACTTTCCTGAGACGTCCCAGCCACTCTCAGTTCATGGGCTGATCATGTTTGGAGTAGGAGAGACAGAGCACATGGCGGACATCGGCCATGGCGTCTGTTCGGTCACTCATCCGGGTCCTGCGGCACCTTCACACCGGTCAGTTCTACGCTGTTTCGCTTCCCGGCAGGTTCCAGACGATTCTTCTTCTGAAACTGCTGGGCGATGTCTTCGAATGTCCGACCCCTGGTTTCTGGGACTTTGAAGAAAGTGAAGATGAAGAAGATGATCAAGAAGCCCATGAATATGAGGAAAACAAACGGACCACATCCTTTCTGTAGGCGGAAGAAATAAAGGAAATTTGTCAATGTGAGAGAACACAATTATGGAGCTCATTCTTTAAATCCAGGAGCCTCATATCCAAAAAATGTGTCTAGAAGAGAAAAGCAAAAAGATTTACGGTGCCCAATTCCGATCTTTGGTTTGTTGCAACCATGTTTCTATTTCTTTACTCCTCTGTCACTTCCAAACTCCTACCTGGTCATGAGGTTGAGTGAGGACCTGCCATGTCGAGAGGTTAGGTGAGGCCCTGCCATGTCATGAGGTTGAGTGAGGCCCTGCCATGTCATGAGGTTGAGTGAGGACCTGCCATGTCATGAGGTTACTGGAGGCCCTGCCATGTCGTGAGGTTGAGTGAGGACCTACCATGTCGTGAGGTTACTGGACGCCCTACCATGTCATGAGGTTGTGTGAGACCGTGCCATGTCATGAGGTTGAGTGAGGACCTGCCATGTCGTGAGGTTACTGGAGGCCCTGCCATGTTGTGAGGTTGAGTGAGGACCTGCCATGTCGTGAGGTTACTGGAGGCCCTGCCATGTCGTGAGGTTACTGGAGGCCCTGCCATGTCATGAGGTTGAGTGAGGACCTGCCATGTCATGAGGTTACTGCAGGCACTACCACGTCGTGAGGTTGGGTGAGGCCCTGCCATGTCGAGAGGTTGGGTGAGGCCCTGCCATGTCATGAGGTTGAGTGAGGACCTGCCATGTCATGAGGTTACTGGAGGCACTACCATGTCGTGAGGTTGGGTGAGGCCCTGCCATGTCGAGAGGTTGGGTGAGGCCCTGCCATGTCGAGAGGTTGGGTGAGGCCCTGCCATGTCATGAGGTTGAGTGAGGACCTGCCATGTCATGAGGTTACTGGAGGCACTACCATGTCGTGAGGTTGGGTGAGGCCCTGCCATGTTGAGAGGTTGGGTGAGACCGTGCCATGTCATGAGGTTGAGTGAGGCCCTGCCATGTTGTGAGGTTGGGTGAGGCCCTGCCATGTCGAGAGGTTGGGTGAGACCGTGCCATGTCGTGAGGTTGACTGAGGCCCTGCCGTGTTGTGAGGTTACTGGAGGCACTGCCATGTCGTGAGGTTGGGTGAGGCCCTGCCATGTCGAGAGGTTGGGTGAGGCCCTGCCATGTCATGAGGTTGAGTGAGGACCTGCCATGTCATGAGGTTACTGGAGGCACTACCATGTCGTGAGGTTGGGTGAGGCCCTGCCATGTCGAGAGGTTGGGTGAGGCCCTGCCATGTCGAGAGGTTGGGTGAGGCCCTGCCATGTCATGAGGTTGAGTGAGGACCTGCCATGTCATGAGGTTACTGGAGGCACTACCATGTCGTGAGGTTGGGTGAGGCCCTGCCATGTCGAGAGGTTGGGTGAGACCGTGCCATGTCATGAGGTTGAGTGAGGCCCTGCCGTGTTGTGAGGTTGAGTGAGCCCCTGCCATATCAAGAGGTTGAGTGAGGACCTGCCATGTCGTGAGGTTACTGGAGGCCCTGCCATATCATGAGGTTGAGTGAGGACCTGCCATGTCGTGAGGTTACTGGAGGCCCTGCCATGTCATGAGTTTGTGTGAGACCCGGCCATGTTGTGAAGTTGTGTGAGGCCATGCCATGTCGTGAAGTTGCATGAGGCCATGCTATGTCATGAGGTTGTGTGAGGCCCTGCCATGTCAAGCGGTTGCATAAGGCACTGAAATGTCATGAAGTTGCATGAAGCACTTCACGTCATAAGGTTGTGTGAGGAACTGCCATGTCGTGAGGTTGCGTGAGGCCCTTTCATGTCGTGAGGCTGCGTTGGGCCCTGAAATGTCAAGATGATGCATAAGTCATGACGTCCTGGAACCCAGGAAGTAACAGAGGCATCCAGTAGATTCCAGGCCGAGGATACCACACATGTGGTTGCAAATGGACTGGACCAAAGATTCCAACTGAGTAACACAAATCTATTTTTCATCCCTACTCTCCAGTCCTGTCCTAGGTGTGGACAGGGTATGAGCTTTGGCTTATCCACACCTTGGTGAATAGCCCCTTCCGTCATCCACTTGACCAACCTACCTGTGCGTAGGGAAACAACATGCCCACTAGAAAGTTTGCCGTCCAGTTGGAGCATCCGGACACAGCCATGGCAGCCGGCCGAGGACCCTGACTGAAGAGCTCAGCTACGATGAACCACGGAATGGGTCCCGGGCCGATCTCAAACAAAGCCACAAACCCAAAGACGGCCACAATGCTGACGTAACTCCATCCTATGACCCGACCATCGTCCTGGAACGACAGAATGAAAACGTTATCGCTGGCATCATCCACTCAACACGTAGGCATGACTGTGTAATATGGAGGGTGCTGGACTGGTCACCATAGAATATGTGATCTCAGATATTAATATTTACCACTGTACGGTGGTATTGAGTACTATATGGCAGTCTTATTTATGCACCGAGAATATTACAGCACTTTTATGTATTTATTCTTGATGTTATTAATACCCACTGGATGACGATGTTTTTAGCACTCTTTAACGGTATTATGGAAGCACTGTATGGCGGAGTATTATGTATATGTTAAAGTCTTGTTATCACACCCAGTATTCACTTTTCTGTGTTACAAACCTTGACTTCATTTCCTGACCGTACCGACAAACCGTTAACTTACAAATACAAGGTTTATACAGAAATTCTCTTTTTTCCACACTTTATTAATTTTACAAACTTATTAAAACTTTTAAACGCTTGCTTAGCGTCACCATCTTTTCAGGCAAAAACTTTTCATGCTATTTGTCAAGGCTTACGGTACTTTTTCTAGGATGAGCTGAAGTTTTTATATCGTACGCATTATTTTGGCTATTTTAGCCTATGGTGAACTTTTTAATCAGCTTGATTCACTGTTTTTATGTTCAAATATATATATATATATATACAGTGGGGAAAAAAGTATTTAGTCAGCCACCAATTGTGCAAGGTCTCCCACTTAAAAAGATGAGGTCGGCCTGTAATTGACCTCATAGATAGACCCTTGAGCTTGTTATCAGTATAAAAGACTCCTGTCTGCAACCTCGAAGAGTCACAGTCCAAACTCCACTATGGTGAACACCAAAGAGCTGGAAAAGGACACCAGAAACAACATTGTAGGCCTGCACCAGGCTGGGAAGACTGAATCTACAATAGGCAGCAGCTTGGGGTGAAGAAATCCACTGTGGGAGCGATAATTAGAAAATGGAAGATATACAAGACCACTGATGATCTCCCTCCATCTGGGGCTCCATGCAAGATCTCACCCCGTGGGGTCAAAAGGATCTCATGAACGGTGAGCAAAAATCCCAGAACCACACGGGGGGATCTAGTGAATGACCTGCAGAGAGCTGGGACCAACGTTACACAGGCTACCATCAGTAACACACTATGCCACCAGGACTCAGATCCTGCAGTGCCAGACGTGTCCCCCTGCTTAACCCATTACATGTCCGGCCTGTCTGAAGTTTGCTACAGAGTATTTGGATGATGTAGAAGAGTATTGGGAGAATGTCATATGGTCAGATGAAACCAAAGTAGAACGGTTTGGTAGAAACATAACGTGTCGTGTGTGGAGGAGAAAGAATGCTGAGATGCATCCATAGAACACCATACCAACTGTGAAGCATGGGGGTGGCAACGTCATACTATGGGGCTGTTTCTCTGAAAAAATGAATGGGGCCATGTATCATGAGATTTTGAGTGGAAACCTTCTTTCTGTTAAAATTTTTTGGATGCTTTGCAGCACTGTTATTTGTAACTTATAGAATTTTCCTATTTTCTCTGTTCCCCGCAGTTATTTTTTGCCCTGGTGACATGTCTATAACTCCGTATGCTGGGAGCTCCCCCTGGTGGTGACAGCAGGTAAAGCAGCCTATGCCAAATTTTGCTATTGGGCCTCATCATTTTGATTTGGGCCCCAGATCTAATGCAATAAATAGATAGGGGGGGAATAAAATATTAGTCATAGTCTTACGTTTAGTTTCAAGGATATTGTCATAATTATTGCAAACACTGCCATTCCACCAAGGCCAATGAGGTGCAGAGTCCGACGTCCGGCGCGTTCTACAATCAGGAGCTAGAAGAGATGAGAATATTATTAACATTTGCATATGTATTTGTATATGGAATAGTGAGAGTTTGGCAATTTGTTCCAAACTGCCCCAAAAATTCAATTGGCAGCAAATTTATTTCATGCAAATCGAATATAAACTATTTTGCGTTGATCTCCAGACACCAGACCATAATAAACATTTATAAAAACAACTTTAAAAATATATATTCACCCTGCTCTAACTTGTCCAGTTTACTTTTTAGTTCTGGCTGCCAGTGTGGTCAGTATTGGGCCATCTTCAGTTCTAAAGATGGCCCAATGATGACCCCCACCGACCAGGGGCGGTCATATAGCATATGCAGCCAATGCATTGCACCGTTGTCCCGAGGAGGGGGGGCCCCGAAGAACAGGTGAAACTACACCTGCATGAAACTGAATTGAGTCCATCAAAGAACCAATGGAAGAATCAGTGTTAACAGGAGGAGCAGGGGCCCCTCTGCTGAATGTTACAGCTGACACGTGCCCCTTTCCTCACGTGTTAATGATATTGCCACTGCCGCTGGTCATAGCTGTGGAGACTCCTCACTGTGCTGAGGGGAGGTGGGAGGGAGTCACAGCCACAGTGTGACGACTCACTCTTCTCTGTGTGCTGCTGATCCACGGAGGGTATGAGGGGAGGTGTGAGGGAGTCACAGCCACAGTGTGACGACTCACTCTGCTCTGTGTGCTGCTTATCCATGGAGGGTATGAGGAGAAGTGGGAGGGAGTCACAGCAACAGTGCGATGACTCACTCTGCTCTGTGTGCTGCTGATCCATGGAGGGTATGAGGGGAGGTGTGAGGGAGTCACAGCCACAGTGTGACGACTCACTCTTCTCTGTATGCTGCTGATCCATGGAGGGAATGAGGGGAAGTGGGAGGGAGTCACAGCCACAGTGTGATGACTCACTCTGCTCTGTGTGCTGCTGATCCATGGAGGGTATGAGGGGAGGTGTGAGGGAGTCACAGCCACAGTGTGATGACTCACTCTTCTCTGTGTGCTGCTGATCCATGGAGGGTATGAGGGGAAGTGGGAGGGAGTCACAGCAACAGTGCGATGACTCACTCTGCTCTGTGTGCTGCTGATCCATGGAGGGTATGAGGAGAGGTGTGAGGGAGTCACAGCCACAGTGTGACGACTCACTCTTCTCTGTATGCTGCTGATCCATGGAGGGAATGAGGGGAAGTGGGAGGGAGTCACAGCCACAGTGTGATGACTCACTCTGCTCTGTGTGCTGCTGATCCATGGAGGGTATGAGGGGAGGTGTGAGGGAGTCACAGCCACAGTGTGATGACTCACTCTTCTCTGTGTGCTGCTGATCCATGGAGGGTATGAGGGGAAGTGGGAGGGAGTCACTGCCACAGTGTGGCGATTCACTCTACTCTGTGTGCTGCTGATCCATGGAGGGTATGAGGGGAGGTGTGAGGGAGTCACAGCCACAGTCTGATGACTCACTCTGCTCTGTGTGCTGCTGATCCATGGAGGGTATGAGGGGAGGTGTGAGGGAGTCACAGCCACAGTGTGATGACTCACTCTGCTCTGTGTGCTGCTGATCCACGGAGGATATGAGGGGAGGTGTGAGGGAGTCACAGCCACAGTGTGATGACTCACTCTCCTCTGTGTGCTGCTTATCCATGGAGGATATGAGGGGAGGTGTGAGGGAGTCACAGCCACAGTGTGATGACTCACTCTCCTCTGTGTGCTGCTTATCCATGGAGGGTATGAGGGGAAGTGGGAGGGAGTCACAGCCACAGTGTGATGACTCTGCTCTGTGTGCTGCTGATCCATGGAGGGTATGAGGGGAGAGGGGATGGCAGAGAGATGGAGCAGGACATTAACCACCAGGAGAGGGCTGTGCAGTGTGTCCAGTGATCCAACCATGTAATATTATAAGGCCTGCACACGGGGACATTTGTGCCTCATCCCTGTCAGCCAATCACACACTCTGCTTTATAAGAACATCTGTGATTGGCTGACTGGAGATGATAGCGTCCTCTGTGCTCTGGAGGCAGCAGACATTGGTGGCCCCTCTGACACCATGGAGAGACTCACAGCCTCTGGCGGAAACTATGCAAGAATCTAATGTTTTATTATAAAAATTAATTTCTATATGAACATGTGGTCAGTAGTGGTCAGTAAGGAAAGCGGCTGTCACAAGTCCACAAACTACACAGCGGCCTACTGGTGACATGCACTGGCCGGCTCTGTACATACAACATGCATCCTGGTCCCCTGGTTACTATTGGGTCAGTTTGCTGTCTCACATAGGCATTATACTGACCAAATACACAGTCGTTGGAACAAGCCCTGTCACCACTCTAAGGCTATGTTCTGTGTATGTACTGTGTAAGCAGGAGCACAGCACTAAGAAAAACAGAGCAAAAACACAAACGGATGATGCGATTGTGATGCTTTTTTTGCAAAAAGAAAATGCACCAAAACGGATCTCCTAAAACGTAGCACAAATGGCCAGTGAAACCTTAGGGTACGTTCCCGCAATCTGGAGACACCACGTTCTAGATGCAGAATGTGCAGCACCCCAGGGTCTAAGTGCCACTGTGTCATTACTGCCCCCTAGTGGTGGTGCCATGCTGAGAATAAGAATGGGTCTTCTCATCAGGCAACCCACACACACTCTGTTGACATGGAGCAGCAGAATTGCCAACAGCAGGGGTCCAGATGATGCTCTACTCACCGATACAACCGTAAAAACAGTGTTCACCACGCCGGCACCGATGGTTGCATAAACCGCATTCGGAACGTTTGCAGCCTTGAAAATATTTGTGGAATAGTAAAAGACCTGAGAACGAAAATAAAGCGAGTCGGTCAGGAGGATGGGATAATGAAAAAACAAAACATTAAAACTGCAAAAAAAAAAAAAAAGGCGATTTACCGCATTAATGCCAGAAAGCTGCTGCGAAAGCTGCAGGACGATGGCGATAATAATGGGCTGCCGGTACTGACTGGCTCGGAACAGTTCTATGAAGGACACGGGCTTCTCCTGGGCCATGCGGTGACCTTCTTCCTTCATCTCTTCTATGTCGGAGGCCACGTCCTGAGTGCCACGAAGCTTCTGAAGAACTGAAATCGTATGGGAAGACATGAAGACCCTCAGTGTAGAACAAAGTGGTGACAAAGTCACTCCAAACTTTATGTAGAATTTATCAGGACAATAAAATGCAAAAAACCACATTTGGATTGTGTCGCCTTTTCCTGAGACTTCACTTTAAGGTTCCTTTTCTATCTTGCTGTGATTAACGTGTAGTTGTAATCTCAGCAGCTGCCACTCCTTTCTGCTATATAAACCTACTCCTTACTGTCTCTTATGCCGGCTATAATTCATTCTATGCTGAGACCCGTAACATCTTTACTTTTTTTGGTTGATAGAGCCGTGTGAGATGTTGTGAGTTTGCAGATGGGTTTATGACTATGATTTTGTGGTACATGTGACATGCTGGTTGTTTTTGTTGCATTTTTTCACAAAGGTTTTAAAAGAAAAAAAAACAAATATTCAGTCATTTTCATTTTTTCCTTTTTACGGCATTTATCGTACTGGCTAAATAATTATATTTTAATAGAATTTTTTATATTAAAAATATGTAACTCTAATGTCTATGACACGGAGAGAATGCACAACGCGGCGGTGCAGAACTCTTACTACTACTACCACCATTATGACTCCCACCACTACTGCCACTACTTCTATTATTGCTACTTTTTGTCATGAGTGTGTCGCGGCCTGATGAGACCTCGGGGGGATTCGGGATCAGAAGGTCATAGTATTTTATAGTTGATCACAGATCCTCTTTAGGAAATCCTCTTCACAAATCTCGTGAGACATCGGCAATATGCACGGACTGCGCAGGCACAGAGGCGCCTCTTTGTGCCGCGGTCTCGTGAGATTTGTGAAATCTTGTGAGACATCGGCACTGTTCAGTGCAATGCATGAAAACTGCAGGGCGGGTTTAGCAGCCTGGAGGGGTGGCGAGGACACCATCCACCCGGTCTAAACAGCAGCCCCCGGTCACAGTAGGAGGCCAGCTCTGGACATAATAAAAGTTCATATTTCAGGTATGAGGTCCAGTCTGGGCACATACAGGGGTTACTAGAACTCCATTTACGTCACGTAAATGCTGGTGGGCACGGTTTAAAATGCCTAAAGGGGTGACAGGTTCACTTTAAGGTTCCTTTTCTATCTTGCTGTGATTAACATGTAGTTGTAATCTCAGCTGCTGCCACTCCATTCTGCTATATAAACCTACTCCTTACTGCCTCCTATGTTGGCTATAATTCATTCTATGCTGACCTATGAATTAGTTGGGTCTGGAGAAAGTTGTGGTTGTCTTTCCAGTGGATGCCATGGAGTCTCTCTCTGCAAAGGAATTGGAGTTGTTTTTTGTTACATGTGTTCCCCTTGTTTGTGTATCCTTCCTCGCGTTAACTTAATAATAGTAGTAAGACTAGAGTCTTCCTGCCCTACCCACTAGCAAGGGCTAGTCCAGGGTCCGCTAGGGTTTAGACAAGTAATCGCACACAGGGGGATGAAAGACCTGTCTAGGGATGTTAGGGCACTTAGAGATCAGCCACAGGTGAATTGTGTAGTGACCTCTCTCCCTTCTCCCTTGAAGTGAAGGTCTTGTCCAGTGACTTCATTGTTGATTTTCCCATAGCTTTTCTCCTGTTGACTTCTAGTGTCGTTGCTGCATCTTGAGTGATCATTGATCCAAGTAGGGTGAAGTCCTTACAACTTCTAGTTCGTCGCAGTCCATTTCACATGTGTCCTGGTCATACCTGGCAGTAGTCAGTATCTTTGTCTTCTGTGTATTGAGTAGGAGTCTACACTACTTCGTTATGTTCTTCCCTACCACCAGTACTTCTTCTTCTACCTCTAGAACTCTACTAATACTAGATCTTCCACCAGTCCTTCTCCTCCTACTACAACCATCAGAATCTCTTGATACTCACTCATCTCCGCTTGTTCATGCTCCTTCTTTACAATCAGTAGATATCGGGGACTTTCTGGGCAGAATGGCAACAGCCCGCACTGAAGGACCGACAGGAGAACAGTGAGCCCCAGCAGGAGCGGCCAGAAGGTGGTCGAGCCAAGGATCACGTCCAGCCCAAAAATCTAAAAGAGAGGAAACAAAGACCATTCATGATGTGAGATATTTAGTAGATGATGCACTCTTATTAATTCATGTCCTATCTTTTAAGTACACCTGATATAGGTACGTTCAGACAGTTTTAGCTTTGTGTGTTTTTAGGGGTATCAAGAGGTGGTCTAGATTGTGACTCTCTCTTTAAGTATCCCTGGACGGCGAGTAGACCTGCACACTATAGCTCACTCCCTAGTTACCACTCTAGATATGCAGTTTCATGTAAATCTATTTTATATCTCGGGTATTTCTCATTTGTTGTGTTCCAGCTCCATCTACTGGTGGTGAAAATGTGCGGTTTATATCACTTTGCATTGTAAGAATCTGACATGTAAATTGGATGTTGTTCTATTGGCCGGTGACTCAGTCACAGGGCTCAATAGGTGTAGTCACTTCCAGCTTCTGTCCTTCTAGGCAGACAGAGCTGGAATTTCCCCAGTTCTGGACAAGATGCCACACAGAGCAGAGCACATGTGAGAGGTCTCCTCATCACTTCCAGGCCTAAGGCCTGAAAGTTCAACCCTCTATTCACAAGATTTCCTGCCAGGCCCTAAGGCCTAGGATCCTGCCCTGACTTCCACAGCCAAGATGCTAAAGACTTTTTACCATGGATCCTCGCTGTCCAGATTTACATGTGCTACTTCGGCAGTAGGGCATACTGAATGTAAAGAAGAACCTAATGCCCGCGGAAAGATTGAGGGTCTCCCATCCCACCACACTATAGCTCACTCCCTAGCTACCACTCTACAGTTATTAGTGAGTTTTAGATATGCAGTTTCATGTAAATCTATTTTATATCTCGGGTATTTCTCATTTGTTGTGTTCCAGCTCCATCTACTGGTGAAAATGTACGGTTTATATCACTTTGCATTGTAAGAATCTGACATGTAAATTGGATGTTGTTCTATTGGCCGGTGACCAGTCACAGGGCTCAATAGGTGTAGTCACTTCCAGCCTCTGTCTGTCTAGGCCCCAAGGCCTAGGATCCTGCCCTGACTTCCACAGCCAAGATGCTAAAGATTTTTTACCATGGATCCTCGCTGACCGGATTTACGTGTGCTGCTTCAGCAGTAGGGCATACTGAATGTAAAGAAGAACCTACTGCCCGTGGAAAGATTGAGGGTCTCCCATCCCACCACAACCTTACGCTATTTGCTTCAAATACGTTTGCACATGCTGCGACCAGCTGTGAAATTAACCCAGGATTCCCAGGTCTGTAAAACTCTCATTATATTTAACCTTCCACTCTAAGCCATTAAGGACTCTGAACCTTCCCATAACAGCATACAAATACTATATCTAAACAATCCCTGCTCTTAAAGCTCCAGAACCCCAGTTTCATGTCAGTATTCAACTCCGAACTGTACTTGTCGTGGCCTACCCACGTGAGACTGTGAAGCATTTCTGCCATGTTACATTTCCCTGTTCCTGCCAAAGTAAAGGTAACTGTTATTCCTGAGACCTGTGTCTGTGGTCATTCATGTCTGTGGACACTGCCTGGGGTCGATAACAGGGAACGATAAGCCTCATTGCACATGGGGGTCCTGAAAGTCGCACCAGCCTTTCCATATGCGATTTCATGAACATATTACAACTAATGCTCATTATATTATTGTATGGATGGACCAAGTGTTATTTGGCGGCATTTATGTGCAGAATAATAATTAGCAAGTATATATTGGTCCCCGGGGGAGGGGTAGGGTGCCAACAGAAGACATAGTACCAGACAGGTCTAAATAATACTTGACCCACTATAATTAACTTAGATATATTATTGTATGGAAAGGAATGGATTAAGGCATGAAACGCGTGTACAGTATTTTATATTTGGGTGTTTTATGGAGTCTACATCAACTTGTGAAATGTCTATATAACCAATTGGGGGAAAGCCAACTCTCGGCATCACAACTCATTATCTGATTGAGGGTCCTGCCCAGCACTGAAAGTGGCACAGCTCCAACTATGGTGTTGTGGCCATCGATAGTACTGCAGGCTATCTTTCATTCACTTACCTACTGTATCCTCACCTGTCTCATGTAGACTGGGAGCCCTCACAGGCGGGGTCCTCTTCCCTACTGTATCTTCACCATCACTGTAGACTGTAGCCTCGTCAGGTCCTCACTCCTCACTACTGTATCCTCACCCATCCACTTGTAGACTGTGAGCCCTCGTAGGCAGGGTCCTCTCTCCTCATCTACTGTATCCTCACCCATCACTTGTAGACTGTGAGCCCTCATAGGCAGGGTCTCCTCTCCTCATCTACTTTATCCTCACCCATCACTTGTAGACTGTGAGCCCTCGTAGGTAGGGTCCTCTCTCCTCATCTACTGTATCCTCACCCATCACTTGTAGACTGTGAGCCCTCGTAGGCAGGGTCCTCTCTCCTCATCTACTGTATCCTCACCCATCACTTGTAGACTGTGAGCCCTCGTAGGCAGGGTCCTCTCCCCTTATCCCTACTGTATCCTCACCCAATTCTTGTAGCCTAAAGGCCCTCATGGGCAGGGTCCTCTCTCCTCACCTACTGTACCCTCACCCATCCCTTGTAGACTGTGAGCCCTCGTAGGCAGGGTCCTCTCTCCTCATCTACTGTATCCTCACCCATCACTTGTAGACTGTGAGCCCTCGTAGGCAGGGTCCTCTCTCCTCATCTACTGTATCCTCACCCATCACTTGTAGACTGTGAGCCCTCGTAGGCAGGGTCCTCTCCCCTTATCCCTACTGTATCCTCACCCAATTCTTGTAGCCTAAAGGCCCTCATGGGCAGGGTCCTCTCTCCTCACCTACTGTACCCTCACCCATCCCTTGTAGACTGTGAGCCCTCGTGGGCAGGGTCCTCTCTCCTCACCTACTGTATCCTCACCCATCACTTGTAGACTGTGAGCCCTCGCAGCAGGGTCCTTTCCTGTGCCTGTCTGTGCCTTGTATATTGTTCATAATTATTGTACTTGTCTATGTCTGCCCCTCTTCACATGTAACGTGCCATGGAATAAATGGCACTATAATAATAAATAATATTAATTCACTTGTACATGCAGTACCATTCATGGCCACTACAAAATGTACAGCACTGTGCCTCGTCAGGATCACCGCAGCACCTTCAATCACTTGATCACATGGGGTCTCTTTAGAAGGTGGCTTGTTCTGTTCTATATATATATATATATATATATATATATATATATATATATATATATATATATATATATAGTAGATGGTGGCCCGATTCTAACGCACATTATTATTTTGATATTTATTTCATTTCTCTTTTTGGAATAAATGTAACTTGGGCCAAATTTTAGACATTTGTGTATACATATATATATTATATATATATATAATATTATTATTATTATTATTATATATATATATATATATATATATATATATATATATATATATATATAATATACACATACGCATACATGTATATTAGCTTGTACCTCATGTATTATATTTTATTTTGCAGCATAATTGTAACCATACTGTGATCACATCATATTTTGTAATGGTTTCATGTTAATAAAAAATTATTTGAATTGGAACTGGACTGATGTGATACTGATCAGATCATCAATATTAATATCCAAGAAAAACATTCCAGGTCAATAACTTGAGTTTTAAGGCGTCTTTATGTCAACCAACCTGCGCTATCAATATTCCCACCACGATGCCAAGCTGGTTCAGGGTGCCCAGAGCTCCTCGGTAGGCAGTCGGCGCCAGCTCTCCTATATACATAGGTACTAAACCGGTGCAGGATCCAGAAAAAAGTCCAATGATGAATCTCCCGATAATGAGCATCTCAAAGGACCAAGCAATCTTCGAGAGAGCCATTAACGCTCCCCCCACCAGGGCGGCGACGTTGACCAACAGCATTGAATTTCTCCTGATAAAGAGAAAATGATGGGATTGATCAGTGGCTTCAAAATGAGCTGGAGAAGGTATGAAGTAAAACTAAAACATGTCGTAATCTACTGAACTGGAGGATTAGGTCAACTGTCTCCGAAATGTGTTGTCATCTACTGGAACGCTATTGTGTTATCATGACTGAGGACTGCATGATATGGGCTTGAAATTTGCTGGAATTGGATCTGATAGTATAATTAAGCCTGAAGGGTGTCCTCAGAATGTGTTGCAATTGACCAAAGTGGCATCGGTCATGTTTCCAGGAAGGGGAACTGGCCAGCTGGCAGCCCGAAACGTGTTTCAATCAGCTATAAGTGTTTTATATAAATAATGTTTAATGCAAAGCCATGCAAGTGTTATTCATAGAATAGGATGAGTGATAGGTTTCTGATCACGTGAGGGGGGGGTCTGGAGGAGGGCACACATGCTCCATTTGTGGCGCCCCTGCGGTCGGCCTGTCACAAATGGTAATCCATCTGATAATCTTGTATTGCTATGTCAGGATCACACTGCTGGAAATCTCCCTATGGATCCAACATTTCCAAACTCCAATCAGAAGTTGCAGGGTGGAAGAGACCCACCATAGGGCAGACCCCACTTCTGGTTGGAGGGAGGAGTTAGGACAGGGAGAGGTAGGCAACAGGTGTTCTAGACTGGATGTAGGGCCGTGAGGCTGACTGGTCGCATCTGCCGCCAGCTCAGAGTAGCTGGGCAGAGGAACAAAGCAGCAGAAGGGTAGCAGGCCTAAGCGTCCAGTGCAAAGAGAGCCAGAGGACTGTAGTGTCGCTCATAGGGCTCGCGTCACCTGCCCGGCTGGAAGGTAACCACAACTCAGAGGAAGCTAGAGGACGAAGAGTGGAAATTGTATCTGGGACTAGAAGTCAGCAGGACGGCAAATACACCTTATTCCAGCAGGGTGGACTCATCTTTCTCCGGACTGGCCAAGCCGTATACCTGATTCTATACATATGTCCTGGCTGTATTACTAACTTTACTGTAAAAGGTAAAAACAAGAGACTGTTTGCTGTAGCTTCTTTCCATGCTGCACCTCTGAACTATCACCACCATCATCCATCTACACCTCCAGGGCCGGTCTTTGCTGAGGGAGGTATTCCACCGCACTGCCATCACATCTATCCCTGGAGGCTACCTATGCGGTCACTCTAACCTCAGCTGGTCCAGGGGCCATAACTCTGGCTCAGGTACCGTGATATAAAGTGACTGGATCCTGGTGCCAAGTACCCCAACCTTTTGGGCTCCACACATTCACTGCTGGAAATAGCTGGGTGCTGTAGTTCTCCAGGGTCTCAACGTAAAGGACTGTGCCTTTAAATGCGCCAATGTTACAGTGACATTACCCCAGACTCACCTGCCAAATCGGTTCGCGATATATCCGACAGACAGAGACCCAAACATCCCCCCGACGGAGAAGATCGCCACGGAGAGGGACCACAGCGAGGTGAGCATGCCCTCCGACATCGGCGTCCCGTAGCGATGGATGTACGTCTCATTATAGAAGGCTCTGATGATCTACGAGAAAACAAGAAACAATCAGAAGGTCAGATCACCAAATCATCTCATAGGATTTCAGTTAGGTCTTCTTTTTTGACAACTATCCGTAGCATCATCACCAACATCCACTTGCCGACATTTTCTAAGTTACTATAATTTCTTAACTTTTCTTAAAAAAAACCTGAATCTGAGATTATTATATCATTTGATAAAACTAGCGATCGAAAGCAGAGAACAGTGTGATCACTTGATTTTCTCAGACAGGATGTTACCTACATTGATAAACATTTGGCGGTTTTACACCATACCACTAGAACAGGGTTTTCCAAAATAACCAAAGTTTAGCAACTTAAAACCTTTATTTTACACAAAACATGATAATGATAATTAGAGAACAGCAATGACTGTAGACAGAGAAAGATTAAAACTAAATGTTGTGAAGGTTACAACAGTCACCAATCAGTAGGAAGTGTGCAGGCCTTTGCTTTGTACAGGCCTTTGCTGTGAATGAGTTCAGCACATCTGTGGCCACTGGACATCACTAGTCTCTCTCTGCTCTGGGGGGATTTTGCTCCACTCTTTTTCCAGTCTCTTCCACTGCTCTGGGGGATTTTGCTCCACTCTTCATCCAGTCTTCTGCACTGCTCTGGGGGGATTTTGCTCCACTCTTCTTCTAGTCTCTTTCACAGTTCTGTGACTGTTGTGGGTTTCTTGGCCATTACTTTGTCACTAAGGATTTTCCAAAGGTTTCTATGTTTGCATCAGTAAAGGTATCAGAACTGCATTCCCCGTGTCTGTCTGCTCCTTCTGTGCCCCATGCAGCTGTGCCACCACCATCACAATCATCACTGCTGCAGCCCTGCTCTCTGCACCCTGCATTCCTCGCCACCATCCTCCATATAAACTTTCTCAATCCCTGGGGGCCTGCTTCACCTGTGGGAGGTGTTCCATCTCAACTGCTGCACCATCCACTCCCCAGGGCTCATACGGCAGCGCTGGTCATCCCTGACCAGGCACCACAGGAGGCGTCTCATAAAGACTACTAATCCCCTCCCCTGCAAATAATCCCCGTAACTGGTTCGGTCAGGGCCACGGAGCTGGGCTACCGCCACCTTGACTACCCCGATTTACATACATATATATAAGATGCGCCCCGGGGCCGTGGGGTTACTCAGGACTGGGCCCGCTGTTGCGCTGCTGGCGGGGAGTCATGGGGGTCGAGGCCTAGTCTCATAGTTTGAAAGGGTTCTGGCTTAGTGATTTAGGGATAGTTGTCGTGATGCCACTCGTGGTATGTGGCTATTAGTGGCCACGGCTGCTGTATGGTACCTCTGAGGATGATGGGATGGCAGAGGTGATGGTTTCGCTCCCCACAGGTGGAGCGGGTCACCAGGGCAACCGGTATAGTCTATGGCGTTGGTAGGCCATTGAGGGTGCAGGACTGAGGGAGCGGAATGACCGACAGGCACAAAGGTTGAAGTCTCTGTTACCTTTACTGGTAGAAGTAGCAGGTTCACCCAGGGTACCATCCACAAGAGATGTTAGGAGTCCGGTGGAAGCAAGTTGGGGTTCCCCTCACCCAGTAAGTTCTGAGGCCTCCCTGTTGCACTACTTTTGCTGGGTCCTGGCTGCCTGTAGCTACGCTGCGACCCTCTTCTCCTGCATGCAGTCTCTTGCCCATATGACAGGCAGCTCGAGCCCCCTTTTGGGTTACACTCCTCTGGCTGCTCTCCTTGAGCTCTCTAGTGCTGCTGTGCCTCCTGGGCTTCATTGTGGATGAGAAACTTGGAATCTCCTGCCCTCTGGTGTTGGCTGCTGGGCCTAGAGACTCCAGTTGTCTCGTGTTTTTTTGCCTATTCCATGTTTCAGCTCTTTCCAAACATGATCAACAAGATGTAGGTCAGGGCTCTTTGAAGCCACTCCAGAATAGTCCAATGTTTTCCTCTTAGCCATTCTTGGGTGTTTTTAGCTGTGTGTATTGGGTCATTATCCTGCGACTGAGACCAAGCTTTCTGACACTGGGCAGCACATTTCTCTCTAGTATCCCTTGATAGTATTGAGATTTCATTGTACCCTGCACAGATTCAAGACACCCAGTGCCAGATGCAGCAGGGCAGCCCCAGAACATAACAGAGCCTCTTACATGTTTCACTGTAGGGACAGTGTTCTTTTCTTGATATGCTTCATTTTTCCATCTGTGAACATAGAGCTTATGTGCTTTGCCAAAAACATCCATTTTTGTCTCATCTGTCCATAACATTCTCCCAGAAGCTTTGTGGCTTGTCAATATATAGCTTGGCAAATTCCAGTTTGGCTTTTTTATGATTTTGTTTTCAACAATGGTGTCCTCCTTGGCCGTCTCCCATGAAGACCACTATGGCTCAAACAATAACGGATGGTGCGATCTGAGACTGATGTTCCTTGAGCTTGAAGTTCACCTTTAATTTCTTTAGAAGTTTTTCTGGGATCTTTTCTTACCATTCGTGTTATCCGTCTCTTTGATTTGTCATCAGTTTTAGTTCTACGACCACATCCAGGGAGGTTGGCTGCAGTCCTGAGTGTTTTGATGTTTCTTATTTCTAGGAAACTGCTCTTTTTATGTGACATATTTGCAGTGCGGTCTTCTAAAATTGTACAGGCCTACGTGGAGACGCTGCACAGCCCTGGGGGCAAATCAGCAAAACGAGGAAATTCTTAGCACATGAGAGAATCTGCATTGACCATGGAGAGATCACATCACTCAGAGACCGAACCCACCGCCCCACCACCATCTGCGCCCCCTTGCCCCTCACCACCACCTCCACCCCCCCCACCTCGCTCCCCATCATGGGGAAGAATTCCACATTACCTTCCATTTGCTATATATCACAAAAGGTTTAAATGTGTGTGTCTAGTATCAATACTTTTCCTGTGTCAGAATATTCCAGAACATTCCGTGATTTTAGGACGACAGAACTATTCAAGAATTCAAGCAAAAATGTAACTGGAACTTGTTGGAGCACGAAACCCATTTATTCCATATAGAGACAGCTGGAGGCCAGTGAGGAAGAGGAGACACAATGTATCACCATCACAGGAATCATACTAGTATCATAGTGATTACATGAGGAGGGATTATACCAGTAACATTACTGTACAGAGATTGCAGTATTATAGTTGGTTTATTCTTGAACATAGGCAGTAGTATTATAGTAGTTATATTCTTGTATATAGGAGCAGTATTATAGTAGTTATATTCTTGTACATAGGGGCAGTATTATAGTAGTTATATTCTTGTACATAGAGGCAGTATTACAGTAGTTATATTCTTGTACATAGGGGCAGTATTATAGTAGTTATATTCTTGTACATAGGAGCAGTATTATAGTAGTTTTATTCTTGTACATAGGGGCAGTATTATAGTAGTTATATTCTTGTATATAGGAGCAGTATTATAGTAGTTATATTCTTGTATATAGGAGCAGTATTATAGTAGTTTTATTCTTGTACATAGGGGCAGTATTATAGTAGTTATATTCTTGTACATAGGAGCAGTATTATAGTAGTTATATTCTTGTACATAGGGGCAGTATTATAGTAGTTATATTCTAGTATATAGGAGCAGTATTATAGTAGTTATATTCTTGTACATAGGGGCAGTATTATAGTAGTTATATTCTTGGACATAGGGACAGTATTATAGTAGTTATATTCTTGTACATAGGAGCAGTATTATAGTAGTTATATTCTTGTACATAGGAGCAGTATTATAGTAGTTATATTCTTGTACATAGGAGCAGTATTATAGTAGTTATATTCTTGTACATAGGAGCAGTATTATAGTAGTTATATTCTTGTATATAGGGGCAGTATTATAGTAGTTATATTCTTGTACATAGGGGCAGTATTATAGTAGTTATATTCTTGTACATAGGAGCAGTATTATAGTAGTTATATTCTTGTACATAGGAGCAGTATTATAGTAGTTATATTCTAGTATATAGGAGCAGTATTATAGTAGTTATATTCTTGTATATAGGGGCAGTATTATAGTAGTTATATTCTTGTACATAGGAGCAGTATTATAATAGTTATATTCTTGTATATAGGGACAGTATTATAGTAGTTATATTCTTGTATATAGGAGCAGTATTATAGTAGTTATATTCTTGTATATAGGAGCAGTATTATAGTAGTTATATTCTTGTATATAGGGGCAGTATTATAGTAGTTCTATTCTTGTACATAGGAGCAGTATTATAGTAGTTATATTCTTGTATATAGGGGCAGTATTATAGTAGTTATATTCTTGGACATAGGGACAGTATTATAGTAGTTATATTCTTGTACATAGGAGCAGTATTATAGTAGTTATATTCTTGTACATAGGAGCAGTATTATAGTAGTTCTATTCTTGTACATAGGAGCAGTATTATAGTAGTTATATTCTTGTACATAGGGGCAGTATTATAGTAGTTATATTCTTGTACATAGGAGCAGTATTATAGTAGTTATATTCTTGTATATAGGAGCAGTATTATAGTAGTTATATTCTTGTACATAGGGGCAGTATTATAGTAGTTATATTCTTGTATATAGGAGCAGTATTATAGTAGTTATATTCTTGTATACAGGAGCAGTATTATAGTAGTTATATTCTTGTATATAGGAGCAGTATTATAGTAGTTATATTCTTGTACATAGGAGCAGTATTATAGTAGTTATATTCTTGTATATAGTGGGCAGTATTATAGTAGTTCTATTCTTGTACATAGGAGCAGTATTATAGTAGTTATATTCTTGTATATAGGGGCAGTATTATAGTAGTTATATTCTTGTACAAAGGGGCAGTATTATAGTAGTTATATTCTTGTACATAGGAGCAGTATTATAGTAGTTATATTCTTGTATATAGGGGCAGTATTATAGTAGTTATATTCTTGTACATAGGAGCAGTATTATAGTAGTTATATTCTTGTACATAGGGGCAGTATTATAGTAGTTATATTCTTGTACATAGGAGCAGTATTATAGTAGTTATATTCTTGTATATAGGAGCAGTATTATAGTAGTTATATTCTTGTATATAGGGAGCAGTATTATAGTAGTTATATTCTTGTACATAGGAGCAGTATTATAGTAGTTATATTCTTGTATATAGGAGCAGTATTATAGTGGTTATATTCTTGTACATAGGAGCAGTATTATAGTAGTTATATTCTTGTATATAGGGGCAGTATTATAGTAGTTATATTCTTGTATATAGGAGCAGTATTATAGTAGTTATATTCTAGTACATAGGAGCAGTATTATAGTACTTATATTCTTGTACATAGGGGCAGTATTATAGTAGTTATATTCTTGTATATAGGGGCAGTATTATATTATAGTAGTTATATTCTTGTACATAGGAGCAGTATTATAGTAGTTATATTCTTGTACAGAGGAGCAGTATTATAGTAGTTATATTCTTGTATATAGGAGCAGTATTATAGTAGTTATATTCTTGTATATAGGTGCAGTATTATAGTAGTTATATTCTTGTATATAGGGGCAGTATTATAGTAGTTATATTCATATATAGTCCTCTTGGGAGTGATTGTCATTATGGGTCGCAGCTCCCCGGGGATAACACTGAGCATATTAGAAATCTCCTCCTAGAATATATTTAATCTTTTTCTAATTTGATTCCTAATAGAAGGACAGTTTTGATACATATTTATGGGATCCTTCCTGCAGGACTCTTCCCCATTTACCTCTTCGGGAGCGTTGATGACTCCTGTGTTGTATCCAAACTGCAAAGAACCGATTGTTGCCACTGATACAGCGAAAATCAAAGAACACGTCAGACCCCCCTGCAGAGAGAAGAAAATATATTATATAAGGACCAATACACATTATATTCCTTACAGCATTTATTTAAATATATTTTTTATATTCTTTAAATGGAACCTGTCACCAGGTTTTTCCTCACCCATCTGAGAGTGGCATGATATGTGAGCAGAAGCCCTGATTCCAGCGATGTATCACTTACCAGGCTACCTGCTGTAGTTTTGATAAAATCACAGTTTTCTTTGCTGTAGATTTACCAGTTCTTTGAACGATAAGTCCTGTATAACTCCACCCACACCATTGATTGGCTATGTTTGGTGTACATTGGCAAGAAGCTGCCAATCAGTGGTGGAGGTGGGGTTATGCAGAGCTCTATAATGTAGTGGACTGAATGGCAGCAGGTTTACTAGTCCACTAGTGATAATCTACTGCTGATAAAACATAAAAAATAACTTTTTTGCACTCCTCTGTCCCTTCCTGTAGGTGGCACTGTGTCGGCATCTTTAGGCTTTTGGCTGTCAGATATGATTTCCATATATCATGTTAAGGCAGAAATGAAAATCCATTGCTGGGAAATCTGCATAAATGGTCACAATATATTTAAAGGGATGGGAAAAATGTGCATTAATGAACTAAAAGACTTTCTGCAATCAGAGCATGCACACGCGGCTGCAGATAACCTATGTGCTGGAAGCTGAGATATGGGGAGCTGTTTGCTGTAAGCTCAGACTGTTTATCTAGTGTCATTTCAGCACTATCTCCTAACCTGTGAATTTATGATTGGGGTGGAATTGCTCTGTTAATTACCAGTAATTATATGTTCTATATGATATGCAGATTTTATAATTCCTTATTATGGGCCGGGACTGGATGCGGATTGTATGGGAAGCTGAGATAGATGGAGGAGACGCTTCTTGCTGCAAGAATTCATTTAGCTCTTTCATGATGAAACACGTCTCACATTGTTACGATGCCTTCATGACTTTATTTCCTTTCCATTCTATGTCATTTTGGTTATCTTTGCTGCCGGCGGATCTGTAGGGTTTGTGCACACGTTTAGGATTTGGGTTAGATATTCCCGCACCATTTCTGCCTTTTTTTGGTGCAGATTTTTCCCACTTTTCCTTTCATTCGAATGGATAAAATCTGCAGCAGAAAACGCTGTAAAGCCAGAGACGCACTGTACTCGCATGACTCACCCAGAACGGCGTGTGGAGCTCCATAGAAACACAATCGGTCAGTGAGGCAGGGGCCAGTCCGGGTGAGTCATGGGAGTATCTCGTATGCATCTCGCATAGTGTGTTTCCACCCAAACAATTGACATCTGCAGATTTATTTATGCAAGGAGAAAATACTCAACGTCTGCAGGAGACTATAGGATTCTCCTGACAAATTTGCACTTAAAAACGCCACGTCTGCGCCCAGCCTATGTGTTCAGTTGTGCCAACCCTAATCTGTAGGTGAGATCTCGCCTCTGGTGTCCCGGTTTCCTTCTACCATTAGGACTCTCAGATTCTACTATATATTTTTCTATGATTAATGAAGGACCCAAGAGAAAAGAAGCTGTCACCCATTGCTATTCTTCCCTTGGTGGTCATCATGATTTTGGTCTTCTTGATGTCCAGGTGAAGCCCCATCTTCACAATGTCTTCTTCAGCTCCTTCTCACTTGGTATCTTCTGCACATCTCACTCAGTAGATGTTTCTTCCACCCATTTTCACCCAACACTCAATCATCTAGGTCCAGCTTCTTCATGAATGATGACTTCCACATAGCGGTTGAATTATAGGGAGAGAGGATGAATCCGCGTCTTGTTCTCCTTTTCATCTCGATCCTTTCTATATCTCCATACTTGGATCCCTTTTGCGGCTTCATGACCCTCATACCATGAACTGTTCAACCTAATCTAATGCTCCTATCTCGAAGATTATCATGGTCAAAAGCCTTGGTACAATCAATATAGAATGCAGATAGGGGTGAAAAGAGCTGGGATGAGATGCCGCGCTGACCACAAAGATGGCCCTGATGAAGTGGCGTATAAGCCATGAAACACGTGATGGCATAAATAAACAGAGTGTGTGATTAACCCTGTGTTTATCTTTGTGGTCAGCGCGGCATCTCATCCCAGCTCTTTTCACCCTTATCTGGATTCTACATTGTTCAGCTGGGAGCCTGCAGCCACCTCCTGTGTGCTTTTATTGTAGTTGTGACACTCACAACTACATCAGGTGAGTCTAACAATTTGGGGTCTGAGGGACCTGTAAATTAGAGGTGCTACTTCCTTTCTCTTTTAATTTATATTGGTACAATCAATGACTCACAGGTGGAGGATCTACTGGTTCTCCCTCTTCTTTTTGTGATCCCCCTCAGGTTGGCGGTGTGATCACTGATCCCTCTGCCCTATCCAGCTATGTTGTCAGGAACGTGTCTACCAAGGGTGTTGTCCAAGCGATGACCTTTAGAGGCAGCTTGCTGGCATTGGGATCAGTGCCATTGTTCTATAGTTGGCACAGTCCCTGGTGTCGCCTTTCTTAGACAATGTAATGAAGACGTTTTCAGTCCTTTGACCATGTGCAGGTCCTCCAGATCCTCTGATGTGTGACTCTTGGGATTGGCTTGAGCAGTTCTGCGGGGAAATCCACTTTTCTTTCCAATTTCCTGGTTCTGGTTCCTCTTGGTCCTCCTGATGGTCACTGATGGCCTATATTCCCTATGTATATTCTTTCCATCGCGATGTCCTGCTGGTTGAGAATTTCATTGTCTTTGTCAGGGCAGAGACACACTTTATGGGAGCTGCATGCAAGTGTCTCACATGCATCTCGCATGACTCACCCGGCCTGGCCCCCCTGCCCTCTGAATGGGAACATGGAGCTGATTGTGTTTCTATGGAGTTCCACACTCCCGTTCAGAGGCAGGGGCCATTCCAGATGAGTCATGCAAGATATATATGAGACACTCACATGCATCTTGCCTATTGTGTTTCGACCCTAAGGGCCACTTTACACACACCAACTTATCTGTCCAACTTCTGAACAACTTTACTGGTTGCAGTGAAATCATGGACACATTGTTACATTTTGTGGCTGTTTACAAATGTAACAATGTGTCCATGATTTCACTGCAACCAGCAAGTTGGTCAGAAGTTGGACAGATAAGTTGGTGTGTGTAAAGTGGCCTTAAGACTGTGCGGCGCATGGAGTATTTGGTGCAAAAAAGTTCTGCATCAAATTTTGTATTTTATGCATATACGGTGTTTTTTTATGTGTTTTTGCATGGGTTTTTCCTTGCATCCGTATTTCAAGTTAAACTTATTTAAATAAAGCTTAGTTAAAAATGAGGCAGAGAGACAGAGAGAAAGAGACAGAGAAAGGAGGGAGAGAGAAAGTGAGAGAAGAGAGAGAAAGGCAGAGAGAAAGAGAAAAAGGAGAGAAAGTAGAGAGACAGAGAGAAAAAGGAAATAGAAGAGAGAGAAAGTGAGAGAAGAAAGAGAGAAAGGCAGAGAGAAAGAGAAAAAGGAGAGAGAGAGAAAAAGGGGAGCAAGAGAGAGCAAAAGAGAGAGAAAAGGAGAGAGAGTGTGAAAGAGAAAGGAACACAGAGAGAGAAACAGAAAAAGGAGAGAGAAAGAGAAAGGAAACTGAGAGAAAAAAAGAAGAGAAAGAGAAAAAGAAGAGAGAGAGAGAAAGGAGAGAGAAAGAGAAAGGAGACTGAGAGAAAAAAAGAAGAGAAAAAGAAGAGAGAGAGAGAAAGGAGAGAGACAGAAAAAGTGAGAGAAGAGAGAGATAGGCAGAGAGAAAGAGAGAAAGGAGAGAGAAAAGGGAGAGCAAAAGAGAGATAGAGAATGGGAGAGGGGAGAGAGGGAGTATAGACAAAGAGAGAGGAAGAGAGGAGAGAGATCGCAAAAGAGAAAGAAAGAGACACAGAGAGAGAGAACGAGAGCAAGAGAGAGCGAAAGAGAGAGAAAGGGAGAGAAAGGGAGAGAGAGTGTGAAAGAGAAAGGAACACAGAGAAATAGAAAAATGAGAGAGAAAGAGAAAGGAGAGAGACAGAAAAAGTGAGAGAAGAGAGAGAAAGGCAGAAAGAGAAAAGGGAGAGCAAGAGAGAGCAAAAGAGAGATAGAGAGAGAATGGGAGAGGGGAGAGAGGGAGTATAGACAAAGAGAGAGGAAGAGAGGAGAGAGATCGCAAAAGAGAAAGAAAGAGACACAGAGAGAGAGAACGAGAGCAAGAGAGAGCGAAAGAGAGAGAAAGGGAGAGAGAGTGTGAAAGAGAAAGGAACACAGAGAGAGAAATAGAAAAATGAGAGAGAAAGAGAAAGGAGAGAGACAGAAAAAGTGAGAGAAGAGAGAGAAAGGCAGAAAGAGAAAAGGGAGAGCAAGAGAGAGCAAAAGAGAGATAGAGAGAGAAAGGGAGAGAGAGAGCATGAAAGAGACACAGAGAGAGACAGAGAGAGGTGAGAAAGGGAGTATAGACAAAGAGAGAGGAAGAGAGGAGAGAGAGCACAAAAGAGAAAGAGACACAGAGAGAGAAAGTAAGAGAAGGGAGAGAGAGAAAGCGAGGAGAGCGCAAAAGAGAGAAAGAGACACAGAGAGAGAGAAAGAGGGGAGAGAGAGAAAGCAAGGAGAGTGCAAAAGAGAGAGAAAGAGAGAGAGACAGAGAGAGAAAGAGGGGAGAGAGAGAAAGCAAGGAGAGTGCAAAAGAGAGAGAGACACAGAGAGAGAGAGAAAGAGGGGAGAGAGAGAAAGTGAGGAGAGAGAGCGCAAAAGAGAGAGAAAGAGACAGAGAGAAAGAGAGAGAAAGGGAAGGAGAGAGTGTGAAAGAGAAAGAGAGGAGAGAGAGGGAGAGAGGGAGTAAGAGAAAGAAAGAGAGAGGGAGTATAGAGAAAGAGAGAAAGGGGAGAGAGGGAGTATACAGAAAGTGAGAGAAAGAGAGAGAGAGAGTCCTCCTGCAAAACACACCAAGAATTGTCCCGCTGTAGACTTATTTCTGCACCAAATCTGCAGGGAAAAAAGCACCATGTCCACAATCAGTGTGCACATGGCCTGAGTTTGCATGGAGTCGCCTTCCCTCCTGCTCCCTGCCCTCGGCTTTGGCTTCTCTCCTGATCTTCAGGGCGGCTGCAGCTCAAGGATTCGGTGTTTTCGTAATACCTTATAAACTCTTGGAGCACCGACAGACAGGATTTTGGAGGTAGAAGTGGCTCCCTCCACTCTTGTGACTGCACAGGTTGCACCAAATATCTGTCCGTCCTTGTAGTGGAATTAATTTTTATTAATTTAATTATTGGAATTGCTGCAAATTCTATATTTCGCTGATAAAACAATATCACAGTTCATGTTAAAGTGGAGGATTTTGATAAAGGGAATCTGTCATCAGGTTTTTGCTATGTAAGCTGAGGACATCATGCTGTAAGGGTTAAAAAACAAAAAGCAACGGTGCTTCTCTTATCAGGCTGTGTGCTATTGTTTACTTAAACTAAGGGTTTTATCACCTGGTGGTTACCATTACTGTACTACATTGTGCACGGCAGGCTGACACAGCCACTCCTGTGATTGACATCTCACAGTAAATGCACAATCTCTATAGAGAGCCTGGTGTGGGCGGGGGCAGCTCTCTCAGCTCTGTTGTGTCTCTAAAACTAAATTATTTGATTGTGTGAGAACAGCTGTAGCCAGTAATCTATTGGATTCAGGGTCTCTTTGCCTACATTATGTTGCTGTCAGATGAGGTAGCAAAAACCTGCAGACAGATTCCCTTTAAGCTTAGTCATGTCTCACAATCATCATCTGTGTAACTGTCCGCGCGCAATGTGGGGCCTGAATTACTTTGTAAGAGAAATATGAGGGTTGTGTAATGGGGTTTTATATGACAGGACCTTGCCCTAGAGACGAGCAGGAGAATAATGTGCGGGAGAATCATATTCTCAATGTCTTCCAAGAAAATAGGATGTCTCGAACTCCTGGAAGAGCCATCAGATCTCCTGGGTACCAAACACACTTACTCACTGTACAGGGTAAGGTGAAGAGGTGATATTGTCCTAACTGTCCCCCATAGTTGGCAGACTGATGACCGCTCTGCGATCTGAGCTTCACATTGTTTTGTAACACTCAGGACTTTAAATGTTTTTGCTTTCTGTTGACAGTTCCTGGTCAGTTCTATCTCAGGTGTAACCTGTTTGTTACCACTCCCCTTCCCTTTAAACAGTCACGTGACCCATCTCCTATTGCCGGTAATAGATTCATTCTATTCTGACCATCTTGGAGGAAGCAAGCAGTTGCGGGAGCCGTGTTGCCTGCACTCCTGGTGTTTGGCCGCAGCAGTCAAGTTGGTTTTATATCCTTCAATGTCTACCTTCCCCTGTGTTGCATTATATTAGAGGTGAAGTGTAGCACACTCACCGGCTTTTGCACTAGCCAGGGTGAGTGAGGGGGCAGCTCAAGGACTAGCCATGTGAGGGCATCAGGGGGAAAGACCCGTTTAGGGATGATAGGGCACTTAGGTGCCAGACACAGGTTAGTGTCAGGAGGTGTCCCACCCCCCACTCTCTATCATCAGGGTCTTCCTCTCCCTTCCCATCCCATTGTAACCTCAGTGATGTGCCGTGCACCGATCCCCTAGTCCATGCGTGGCAGAAATAAGTAAGTGGGAAGGATCTCTATGTAGAGGAGGTTCTGCTCTGAGGTCTGAATTAAGGGCCTAAAAAAAATAGGTCTGGCTTGGGGGGGTCTATATAATTGTTAGTATACAGGGGGCCGGTCTGGCGTCCGTACCTTTATCTAGCAGGTCCGGTGTGCTTATTGGGGCATGTAGTGAAGGGGGTCACATGTCCTATTTAGGATTTACATGCCGCAGGTCAAGGGTTTGTCCTATTTAGATGGACGGGGCACTCTTCTTACATTTTGACAGGTATATCCTGTACTGAACCCTCCATCACACAGTTACTGGTAGAATTCTCCTGCAAAACTGTCAGACATGTTGCAATATTTGTAAGTAACCTGCAGTTGCGCAAAAAATGCTGTTACAACTGCTGACAAGCCCCGCCCATTCCTAAAGTGGGCAGGGCATAGAAAAAGGGGGCGTGACCTTACAGGCCAGCAAATTAATTATAGTTTAACCCTTGAAAATTTAATAAATTACATTAGAAATGTCCTGAAATCAACGCCGGTGCGCGGTAACTGGAGGAAGCACCAAAAAAGAGGCGATTATTACTGGAGTCACCCCGTGCAAGACTGGTGACAGAGCGAGGGATGATGGACGAGAGAAGGAAAGAGTGAAAGAATGAGAAAGCAACAAAAGGAGGAGGGAGAAGGAAGGATGCAAGAGAGAAGGGCGAGTGCAAACGATTGGGGTCTGCACCATTTCTGTAGGTCTTGGCAGCGGATCCGTGCATTTTTGCAGCATTTCTGCCATTTTTGGTGCAGATCTTTCTCATTCATTAGAATTGGTGAAATCTGCAGCAAAAAATGCTGAAATAATTGACATCTGCAGATTTATTTCTGCATTAAATCTGCAAGAAGAAAAACATTCATCGTCTTCAGGAGACTCCAGGGTTCTCATGACTTTGCTGCATCAGGATTCCTGCAGGCACTGAAAAATGCATCAAAAATGCAACATGTGCACACAACCCAAGACAGAGGATAAAGAAAACAGAGAAGAGAATGATAGAGAGAACGAGGGAATACAAGAGAAAGAAAGAAAGACAGACAGACAGACAGACAGACAGAAAGAAAGAAAGAAAGAAAGAAAGAAAGAAAGAAAGAAAGAAAGAAAAAAGAAAGAAAGAAGAAAACGAAGATTAAGAGGACGATACAAAGAAAAAGAGAATGAAAAATGCAACATGTGCACACAACCCAAGAGGAGACAGAGGATAAAGAAAACAGAGAAGAGAATGATAGAGAGGTAGAAAGAAAATGAGAGAACGAGGGAATACAAGAGAAAGAAAGAAAGAAAGAAAGAAAGAAGAAAGAAAGAAAGAAAGAAAGAAAGAAAGAAAGAAAGAAAGAAAGAAAGAAGAAACGAAGATTAAGAGGAAGATACAAAGAAAAAGAGAATGAAAAATGCAACAGAGAATAAGAGAGTTGAGACAAAAAATGGTTAAAGCTCCACAGAGAATATGAGACCGAGTAAATAAGGAACAGAGGGAAAGAGACAGAAAGAAAGAGAATAAAAGAGAGAATTAAAGAGAAAACAGAAGGTGAGACAGAGGGAAAGAAGGAGTAAAAGACAGAATAAAAGATAGAGGGAAAGAAAGTAAAAGACGAGAATGAGAGAGGGAAAGAAAGGAAAGGACAGAGAATAAGAGATAGAGGGAAAGAAAGGAAAGGACAGAGAATGAGAGATAGAGGGAAAGAAAGGAACAGACAGAGAATAAGAGATAGAGGGAAAGAAAGGAAAGGACAGAGAATGAGAGATAGAGGGAAAGAAAGGAAAGGACAGAGAATGAGAGATAGAGGGAAAGAAAGGAAAGGACAGAGAATGAGAGATAGAGGGAAAGAAAGGAAAGGACAGAGAATAAGAGAGGGAAAGAGGAAAAGACCGAATAAGAAGGAAAGAAAGAAAAGACACAGAATAAGAGAGGGAAAGAAAGAAAAAGACCAGAATCAGAGACTGACGGAAAGAAAGAATAAAAGATAGAGAATGAGAGATAGAGGGAAAGAAAGAATAAAAGATAGAGAATGAGAGATAGAGATAATGAAACTCGAAAAATGAAAGAGCAACAGAATAAAGACAAAAAAATAAGACAAAGAAAAAGACAAGTGAGAGAAAATAAGAAGAAACAGAGAGATGGGGAAGATAAGTAACAGGAAACCAAGAAATGTCATCAAGAAGAAGACAGAAGATGAAGAGCGGAGACTCCATGATCATCATCATCACAGATACTTTGTATCATTTCTACTTCTCACAGATATTTGCAGTTTTGTATACTGTACATTCCTGAACTTACTAGATGCATTTGATGTTTCCTAGTATTGCAAGGAGGGGAAAGGACAATGGGGAAGGGGAGGGGGCGGTGGGGTAAGAATGGGTTAATTGCTAAACAATCACACACTATAAAACAATGCAAAAATACAAATATAATAATACAAGGGATATCTGCAGTTTTGAACATTCACATCATATCTCCGTCACGGAATGTTGACCGGTCATATAATTGTGCTCTCCACATAGGACTAATGTTACAGTAATGACTTTCCTCCAGTTTCATCCTGACTCTGCACAATAGTGGAGTATTACACATATGCCACCAGGTCTACAGTGCCCAAGACATCATCTAATGCAGCGCCTAATATATGTTGACGAGAAGAGGATAACTCACCCTTTTAGGCTCCATCTTGCAGATTTATTGCTCCTTACAGGGTTAAATCCAAAAAACCACTAAGTCCAGGACCATGCCAAATCCAGCGAGACGTGCCCTGCAGTGCGGAGGTTCCCTGGGTCACCGCTGCTTGAGCTGCATAATGTGCACTCCTTAATATAGAGAGGGTGTGTATATAGGTTTGGAGGGCTGGGTTGTTGCATCATAGCTCAATTGTCATTCCCATCTATCGTCTATGCCTGGACGATGATGAATTGCCAGATTGGTCCTCAATATATGAGATTTCTCAGGGCACCGCCATGGGCACATTCATCACCCCTTAAAAATTGTGATTTATAATGCAGAATGAAAACGTAAACCAAAATTCTGTTAGAAGGAACATCAGACAAAGAGACCTTGGAACCCTTAGAAAAAAAAATAGTTTTGCTCCCCCTCTTCGTATGCAGAACAAATACATATTAGGGTAGACACTGCCAGTAAGGGGCTTGTGTGCAGGATGTGTGTATAATACAAAGAGTATATTAAATTAATTAACATGATTCAGTCAGTCCCATTGCCCCCCAGTCCTGTAATTGGAGCCACCTCCTCTGGTAACATCAGCACTAACACTACGCCTACCGGGAGCTTCATGGCCGAACAGCTGCAGCCGTACATCACCATGCACAATGCCGAGCGTCATACATCACCAAGCACAATGCCGAGCGTCATACATCACAGAGCACAATGCCGAGCGTCCTATATTACCAAGCACAATGCAGAGCGTCGCACATCACCAAGCACGATGCCGAGCGCCCTACATCACCAAGCACAATGCTGAGTGTCGTACATCACCAAGCACAATGCTGAGCGTCGTACATCACCAAGCACAATGCCGAGCGTCGTACATCACCAAGCACAATGCCGAGCGTTGTACATCACAAAGCACAATGCCAAGCATCGTACATCACCAGGCACAATGCAGAGCGTCGTACATCACCAGGCACAATGCAGAGTGTTGTACATCACCAAGCACAATGCCGAGCGTCGTACATCACCAAGCACAATGCCAAGCGTCATACATCACTAAGCACATTGCCAAGCATACATCACCAAGCACAATGCTGAGCGTCATACATCACCAAGCACAATGCCGAGCGTCATACATCACCAAGCACAATGCAAAGTGTCGTACATCACCAAGCACAATACCGAACGTCCTACATCACCCAACACAATGAAAACTGATACTGAGCCAGATCACAATGTGAACAGGGCTGTAAACCGTGTTCACACCACCAAGAATATATGTCACAAAAAAAGAGGGTGCAAAAAACGTCCAAAAAATATATCACTGCTATAAAAGTAAAAAGCAAGTGCAAAATAGTGTCAACAGCAGGGTTCTTAGTTAGTACGTTTTTTGCAAAAAAGGTACGGAAGCCATTCTACCACTCCACGGTGACCCCTATCAGAACGGTCCTAGACTAACGTATTTAAAACCTGATCTAGTGCGCCCATAATGAATCTGGCCCTGCTGCATCCTGCATCTATGAGGTATGGTCGCACTAGATCAGGTTTTAAATACGTTAGTCTAGGACCGTTCTGATAGGGGTCACCGTGGAGTGGTAGAACGGCTTCCGTACCTTTTTTGCAAAAAACGTACTAACTAAGAACCCTGCTGTTGACACTATTTTGCACTTGCTTTTTACTTTTATAGCAGTGATATATTTTTTGGACGTTTTTTGCACCCTCTTTTTTGTGACATATCACCCAACACAATGCTGAGCATCGTACATCACCAAGCACAATGCCGAGCGTCTTACATCACCAAGCACAATGCTGAGTGTCCTACATCATCAAGCACAATGCCGAGTGTCATACAACACCATGCATAATGCCGATCGTCCTACATCACCAAGCACAATGCCGAGCGACGTACATCACCAAGCACAATACTGAGGGTCATACATCACCAAGCACAATGTCAAGCGTCCTACATCATCAAGCACAATGTCAAGCGTCATACATCACCAAGCACAATGCCAAGCGTCCTACATCATCAAGCACAATGTTGAATGTCCAGTGGAGCAGTTTAAAGCCACCACCACTAACTCTGGAGGAGACGTGTTCTGTGCAATGACGGATCACAATGCTCTATCTCCATCTGATGGAAGAGTCTGGGTTTGATGAATGGAGAACATTTCCCCTGACTGCATTGTGCCTATTAGGGGCGTAATGATCGTGGTCACAAAGGTCCCAACTGTTACCCGGCCTCGGAGTGGAGGGGACCCACCAGTGTTTATTTCACCTTTATGTTCTCAGTCACACATTCAGCTGAAGTGTATTGCTGAGCAAAGACCTGCTGGGTTCCTGCACGGCAATACAAGCTGCTGACCAAACAGGGCCCAGCAGCTAGCGTCAGCGTGTGACTGGGGCGCATTACAGTCATCTGCATGCAAACGTCAGTTGCCGAATTCAGAGGAGGACGGGGGAAGAGGGGAGTGAGGGAAGGTGAGTAGAATCGTTTATTTTTTTAGTGTGTTAAAAACAGCACCAGCATGGAAGTAACACCAGGATGGGGAACATAATACCAGGATGGGGAACATAATACCAGGATGAGGGGACATAATACCAGGATGGGGAACATATATACCAGGATTGGGAACATAATACCAGGATTGGGAACATAATACCAGGATGGGGGACATAATACCAGGATTGGGAACATAATACCAGGATTGGGAACATAATACCAGGATGGGGGACATAATACCAGGATTGGGAACATAATACCAGGATTGGGAACATAATACCAGGATGGGGGACATAATACCAGGATGGGGGACATAATACCAGGATGGGGGACATAATACCAGGATTGGGAACATAATACCAGGATGGGGGACATAATACCAGGATGGGGACATATACCAGGATGGGACACATAAACCAGTATGAGGGACATAATCACCAATGACACATATCCAGGTGGACAATCATAACTACCAGATGGGACATAATACCAGGATGGGACATAATACCAGATAGGACATTAATCCAGATGGGGGACATAATACCGAGGACTAATCATGAGGACATAATACCAGGATGAGGGACAATAATACCAGGATGGGAGACATAATACCAGGATGGGACATAATACCAGGATGGGACATATACCAGGATGGGACATAATACCAGGATGAGGGACATAATACCAGTGGGACAATCAGGATGGGGACATAATACCAGGATGGGGACATAATCCAGGATGGGAATTCCAGAGGCATAATACCAGGATGGACATATCCAGGTGGGACATAATACCAGATGGGACATTACCAGGATGGGGAACATAATACCAGGATGGGGAACATAATACCAGGATGGGAGACATAATACCAGGATGAGGGACATAATACCAGGATGAGGGACATAATACCAGGATGGGGACATAATACCAGGATGGGACATAATACCAGGATGGGGGACATAATACCAGGATGAGGGAAATACGATGGGAATAATACCAGGATGAGGGGACATAATACCAGGATGGGAACATAATACCAGGATGGGGACATAATACCAGGATGGGGACATAATACCAGGATGGGGACATAATACCAGGATGGGACATATACCAGGATGAGGGACATAATACCAGGATGAGGGACATAATACCAGGATGAGGGGACATAATACCAGGATGAGGGACATAATACCAGGATGAGGGACATAATACCAGGATGAGGGACATAATACCAGGATGGGGACATAATACCAGGATGAGGGACATAATACCAGGATGAGGGACATAATACCAGGATGAGGGACATAATACCAGGATGAGGGACATAATACCAGGATGGGGACATAATACCAGGATGAGGGACATAATACCAGGATGGGGACATAATACCAGGATTGGGGACATAATACCAGGATGGGGACATAATACCAGGATGGGGACATAATACCAGGATGGGGACATAATACCAGGATGGGAATATACAGTGGGGACATATACCAGGATGGGACATAATACCAGGATGGGGACATAATACCAGGATGGGGAACATAATACCAGGATGGGGACATAATACCAGGATAGGGAAATAATACCAGGATGGGGACATAATACCAGGATGGGGACATAATACCAGGATGGGGAACATAATACCAGGATGGGGACATAATACCAGGATGAGGGACATAATACCAGGATTGGGAACTAATACCAGGATGGGGGACATAATACCAGGATGAGGGACATAATACCAGGATGGGACATAATACCAGGATGGGGACATAATACCAGGATGGGGACATAATACCAGGGATGAGGGGACATAATACCAGGATGGGACATAATACCAGGATGGGGGACATAATACCAGAGGGGACTAGGAGGGACATAATACCAGGATGGGGACATAATACCAGGATGAGGGACATAATACCAGGATGAGGGACATAATACCAGGATGAGGGACATAATACCAGGATGAGGGGACATAATACCAGGATGAGGGACATAATACCGAGGGGACTATAGGATGGGACATATAAGGATACATTCCAGGATGAGGGACATAATACCAGGATGGGGACATAATACCAGGATGGGGACATAATACCAGGATGGGGGACATAATACCAGGATGGGGGACATAATACCAGGATGGGACATAATACCAGGATGGGGACATATACCAGGATGGGGACATAATACCAGGATGAGGGACATAATACCAGGATGGGGGACATAATACCAGGTTTGGGGACATAATACCAGGATGGGGGACATAATACCAGGATGAGGGACATAATACCAGGATGGGGACATAATACCAGGATGGGGGACATAATACCAGGATGGGGACATAATACCAGGATGGGAACATAATACCAGGATGGGGGACATAATACCAGGATGAGGGACATAATACCAGGATGAGGGACATAATACCAGGATTGGGACATAATACCAGGATGGGGGACATAATACCAGGATGAGGGACATAATACCAGGATGGGGGACATAATACCAGGATGAGGGACATAATACCAGGATGAGGGATCATATATACCAGGATGAGGGACATAATACCAGGATGGGGGACATAATACCAGGATGGGGGACATAATACCAGGATGAGGGACATAATACCAGGATTGGGAACATAATACCAGGATGGGGGACATAATACCAGGATGGGGGACATAATACCAGGATGAGGGACATAATACCAGGATGAGGGATCATATATACCAGGATGAGGGACATAATACCAGGATGAGGGACATAATACCAGGATTGGGAACATAATACCAGGATGGGGGACATAATACCAGGATGGGGGACATAATACCAGGATGGGGGACATAATACCAGGATGAGGGACATAATACCAGGATGGGGGACATAATACCAGGATTGGGAACATAATACCAGGATGGGGGACATAATACCAGGATGGGGGACATAATACCAGGATGGGGGACATAATACCAGGATGGGGGACATAATACCAGGATGGGGGACATAATACCAGGATTGGGGGACATAATACCAGGATGGGGGACATATATACCAGGATGGGGGACATAATACCAGGATGGGGGACATAATACCAGGATGGGGGACATAATACCAGGATGGGGGACATAATACCAGGATGGGAACATAATACAGGATGGGGGACATAATACCAGGATGGGGGACATAATACCAGGATGGGGGACATAATACCAGGATGGGGGACATAATACCAGGATGGGGGACATAATACCAGGATTGGGAACATAATACCAGGATTGGGAACATAATACCAGGATGGGGGACATAATACCAGGATGAGGGACATAATACCAGGATGAGGGACATAATACCAGGATGAGGGACATAATGCCAGGATGAGGGACATAATACCAGGATGAGGGGACATAATACCAGGATGTCTATGGGGATTGTATCATGGCTCGATGGCTGTCCTCAGCCATGTTGTGGGCCGTGAGCGCAGTCCAGAGCAGCATTTATCATGATATCTCCTCTAACAGAAAGAGGAAACCTCTTCTATTTTCTGACTTCAGTGTAAGTCTGTGATGTGAGACCTCTTCCTTCATTAAGCCACATTATGCTCGATACGTGACAAGCTGATATTTCCATTGTGGGGAAGTCCCCCTCATCCCTTCCAGTAAACTACACATTAGTCATGGACGGTGTCAGTCATACCAACCGTTTCTTGATCTCTGTCATTGAGAACGAGAGTTGGTAGGGACCGTGAAACATTCGCCCCAGACCACCTTCTCTTCCTGTGTAGTCTCCTGTCTTCCGCTGTTTATTGTGTTACGTGAGAGGTTCACGTATCTCCAGAAGGATGAACCTGACCTCAATCTACAGCAGAACCTTCAGTGCTGGAAAAGTGGTGCCATCATTGACGCCCAATATCTTGGACATTGCCCGGCCCCCAGCTAACATCAGGGCCAGCGAGGGACTAGGTATCCTGCTCGGCGACAGGGTGAAAGAACCCGTATAGGGACTGTAGGGAGATCAGGGCACAGTCGCGGGTGAGCTCAGGAGGTGTATTTTCCCCCATTCCCTACAATGAGGGCCCTCCATTGTATTTGTTTCCCCTGTCTGTTGTTGAGTGTTGTGTACCAGACACTGTTGGTCTGTGGAGGTTACAAAAATCTGCAAACTCTTACGCAAATCCTTTGTTGAAGTCTCTTCTGATTTATGGCAGGGTTCGGTTATTTTGGGTCAGAGTCTATCGCACATCTCGAACCGGCGATCTTTGCCATTCGTCCTTGCAGCATGTCCACATCTGTCAGATTGCAGGGGCGACTCCTGTGTACAGCGCCCTCCTCAGGTCACACTCAGATTGTCACTTGGATTCAGGTCTAAAGCATTGATCTTCTTCTGGTGAAGTTGTTCTCTTGGTAATTTGGAGGACACTTGGAGTCATTTTCGTGCCAAATGGTGAAATTACTCTTCAACCTGGCGTTTTAGGAGAGGCTGGAGGCTTTTGTTGCAAAATTGATGTTTGGAATTATCTCCACCTTGACTAAAACCCCATTTCCAGTTGCCAAAAAACAGCCCCAAAGCACAATGATGCCTCCACCATGCTTCACTATGGGTATGGTGACTTTCTGGATCACACTGTTATGCCTCGGTTTCAGGATTCCATCCAGTGACCTCTTGTTCCATTGTTGTTCTTTCTGTCTGCTGAGCTATGGCCCTTTCCTTCTTGGTCCTAATGCTGATGGTTATTTTGTTTTTCCTTTCTTGGCTTTCTTCTCCGCAGGTGTTTTCAATTGAACTGTTTTGATTTGTCCTATCACAGTCTAGATGGGGATATATATGTTCGCCCTTTGATTTGTCCTATCACAGTCTAGATGGGGATATATATGTTCGCCCTTTGATTTGTCCTATCACAGTCTAGATGGGGATATATATGTTCGCCCTTTGCTGCATTTTCTTGCTGGCTATACTTCTATGTGGATCTGTTCCTGGGATTTCCAACCCTTCATCTTTGTGGTTTAAGACCAGTTGACTCTCTGCTGTTGTGTGCGTGTATTTCTTCCAATATCCTTTCACCCTACTTGTACCGGTTTCAGATTAGCTCACACAGTATTTCTGTTTGTTACTGTGTTCCTTTCTCTCCCTTGTAGGTAGTACTTTGCTGTTTCCCTTATGGTCCCTCAGGAGGCACAATGAACCCCTCCATCTCTTTCTAGGGAGCCAGGTCCTAGATGGTTCTGCTAGTTGTGTGACTAGGGTCTAGTCTGTACAGGGACCAGTTGTGTGAGTGATTTATGTTCATAACTTATAGTCAGCCAATTAGTGTACACTGAGGCATCATTCATTATGGATCCCGTTAATGCCTTTGCTGCACAATTTCAAACCTTGTCCTTTGAACTTGAGGACATCAGGTGTCTTGTCTCTTCTGGGTATAAGTCAACGAATGGGCATTGTTTTTGCTATGTAGACATCCTCTTGGGTTTGGCATTTTCTTAGGATTCCCTGGCATTTACCTCGGTTGAGGCGTTTTTCTCAGCTCTTGACCTCATCTATGACGACCCGGACAGTCACTGTTGCTGAATCCAAGACACGTATGTTGGTTCAGGTAGGCCGTAGAGCTGAGGACTACTGCTCACAGTCAGATGTTGGGTGGTAGAGACCTCCTGAGACAGCTCTGTTCTTTAGAATCAGCCTCTCAGCCCCTACATCATGCTGCTCTCAGATTACAGAGCAAAATTCCACTGACAGATTCTGATAGGCCCCAGGGCCGTGGGGTACTCGGAAACGGGTATTGGTGCTTCCGGGTGCCTCCGTAACCATGGTTCAGCTTTTAAAGAATTCTTAGGAAAATATAGGAATAGGGGGTTTAAAGGAAGGATTATTCGTGACGCCACCTGTGGTATGCGGCTATTAATAACCTCCACTGCTGCAGAACCACTGATGACGATGGATGGCCAGCTGAGATGTAGTGGTTCCCCACAGGTGGAGCGGATCCTCAAGGCAGTGGAGGTTGAAAGGGTGTAGGGTGCAGGATGGAGGGCGCGAAGTAACAGACTTATGGTTTGTTGGTTCCTTTACTGGTGATACCGACACAGGGACAGAGGGTATTGCTGGATTCTGGCAACCTGGGAGTAACTTGGGGATCTCCTCGCCAGGCAAGATCTGAGGCCTCCCTGCTGCGCTCTCTTAGTGGGTCCCTGCGGCTGCTAATGCTGAGCTGCGGCCCTCTCTCTCCCCCTCTCCTGCGTGGTGCCGGTATGGCAGGCAGCTCGAGTCCTTCTCCAGCCACACTTCTCTTGTGCCTGCTCCTGGGCTCTTCACGCTGCTTTGTGCAATTGGTGTGGGTGGGGTACTTGGAATCCCCCACCCTCTGGTGTTCACTGCCGGGACCTTAGGCCCTGCACAGCCTTGGACTCCGGTGTCCAGTTTTTGCACTTTCTCCTATGGGGTGAGCTCGACACCACTCCACTCCCCAGGCTCTCCTCAACTTCCTCAGACTCTTGGCTATGGGTCCCTCAAGCTAAGCTTCAGCTATCCTGGAACGAGCTTAGCACTGCTCCAGTCCCCAGGATGTCTTCCTCAGTCCTCCTAGGAACTGAACAGACTAACTCCACCCCAGACCAGAATTTATAGGGGAGCTGCCCTGAACCCTGGTATAGAGCTCCCCCTTCAGGCCTGGAGGCAGAAATGTGTTGTGTGCTTTGGATTGCCTGGTGTGAATACCCTCTGTTGCTCTCTGGTATGACACTACCCCCGGGGGCGATAATGACATTGTGGCATCCGGACTCTGCGGTGCCACAATTCCCTTTAAGAAGCCGTAAAATTCCAAATTAGGTTGCATTCTCCTTTCTCTAGTGTTAGCTAAAATGTCCTAATAGGAGCTACATATATATTTTTCATAGTACAAGTTAATTCAATCACAATGTTGTCACAAATCAGGGAAGGTTTCATGTTACTCTACAGGATTTTCGATTTGCTTCACGGATTTTGATACTGGGCTCAGGGCGTCATTTATAGGGCAAGAACAATAGATAAGATTAAGTATTGTTACCTGAAATGAGCAAACACTGAGATGGCAATCGTTCCTATGAATAGGTGAGGACAAGGAGAAGGAACGCGACATTTAACCAGCTGCCTACTGGAAGTCCGTAATTGAAAGCCATTAGTGAATTTTACCTTTATTTACTATTTTCATTTATTTTCTTAATCAATAGGATTCCTAAATAAACACTGACTCCACTTATCACTACGAGGGTAGGGTCAAAATTGGCTCCACCGAGACATAAGGTCTACCAGCTAACAACTGCCCCAAAGTCTACCTTACGTAAACTGCACAGCGGCAGTACATAGTATATGAGCGGGAGCAGGAGATCTCCCGCTGCTCCACCAGCCCACCCTAGCCTCCCCCAGCCCCCGGACAGGCTCCAGAGCTCTATCACCTCCCCTGCAGTATAATCCATCCAATCATTAGATAATGAGGCCGGCGGCACTTAACTGCTGATAAGTCACCAGCCCAGGGGGCAAATGCCTCCCTGCCACCCGGCCCAGTCCGCCCCTGACTGGGCCTAGTCCTACCAGTCATCCAGTAATTGGAGCTCCAACGTGGACTCATTTTTTGTTACAACACGTAAAACGTGGACTGTTTTTCTGCATCTCAAAAGAAACCTTCCACCATATAACTTGGAGGGAAATGTCCGGACCCGATAGGATTGAATGCAATGAGATTTTCTGCATCTCAAAGAATTTCCACATATACGACTGACCAACAGAATAAGTATGAGAGATATTCTCGTGATCAGATCAAATACAAAGGATCTTCTCAAGGGTTGGTTAGACCACCATGGAGGTGCTATGGACAAAACATTGGCAAGAGGCCCAGGAGGATAAGCAGGATTAGGACTCATCTAAGGGAGGCAAGAACTGGAAGGTCCATAGTGATTTTTACCTTTATTTACTATTTTTATTTGTTTTTTAATCAATAGGATTCCTAAATAAACATGGACTCCACTTATCACTCCCAGGGTTAGGTCAAAGTTGGCTCCACCGAGACAGAAGGTCTTCCAACTACCGTCTACCTACAGTCAACTAGACCTGGTCCTACCAGCATCTAATAACTGGTGCTCCAATTTGGCCATATTTTTGTTTCCAACACGTAAAATATGGACTTTTTCTGCATCTGAAAAGAAGTTTTCCACCATATAACGTGCAGGAAAACGACCTTACGTGATAGGATCAAGTACGAAGAGGATCAGACCAACATTGCAAAGGGAGCTTCTTCAAGGGTTGGATCGGGCCACTATGGAGGTGCTATGGAAAAAAACAATGGCAAGGGGCCCAAGAGGATAAGCTCGATTAGGACAATCTAAGGGAGGCAAGAACTTGAAGGTCCATAGGGATTTTTACCGTTTTACTATTTTCATTTGTTTTTTTAATCAATAACATTCCAAAATAAACATAGACTCCACGTGTGACTGCGAGGGGTGGCTTCACCGAGACATAAGGTCTACCAACTAACAACTGCCCCAAAGTCTACCTTGGGTCAATGGGACCTGGTCCTGTCAGCATCCTAAAATTGGAATTCCAACTTATCCTCATTTTGTTTACAACGTGTAAAAAATGGCTTTTTTCTGCATTTCAAAAGAATCTTTCCACCAAATAACTTGCAGAGAAGCAACCTGACCGATATGTTCAAGTATCAAGAGATATTTTCAAACATCAGATCAAAATAGCAAAGGAACTTCTGATAATACAAAGCTGGCCCTAACCCTTTTATTACCCAGTGAGCCACCGCACCAGAGTTGGGTTCAGCGCCAGAATGAACGCACCATTTTCTGGGGTGGCTGCGGGCTGCCATTCGCAGCGGGGGTGCCCAGAAAGCATGGGCCTCCCTGCGCTGCGGATTCCAGCCCCCAGCTGCCTAGCTGTACCTGGCTGGACAGAGAAATAGCGTGCAGCCCCACGCATTTTTTTTTTATTATTTCATGAAATTATGAAATAATAAAAAAAAGGGGCTCCCCTATATTGTTGTGCCCAGCCGGGTACAGACAGGCACCTGGGGGGTCTGTGGCAGCCCGTTACTGCCTGCTGTATCCGGCTGGATACAAAAAATACGGCGAAGCCCACGTCAAATTTTTTTCTGAAAATTCCAAAAAGCAATATGAATGAAAGGGACTGCATCTTTATTAACCCCTCGACCATGGTCGATGGGTTAATAACGATGCAGTCCCTTTTTAGAGGATTGTTTAATGGATTTTTCAGAAAAATTTTGACGTGGGCTTCGCCATCTTTTTGTATGCCAGCCGGATACAGCAGGTGGCGACGGGCTGCCCCCAACCTCCAGCTGACTATTTGGACCTGCCTGGACACAGAAATATCTGGAAGCCCTTATTTTTTATTATTTCATGAATTTCATGAAATAATAAAAAAAAAAAATGCGTGGGGCTCCACGCTATTTCTATGTCCACCCAGGCACAGCTAGGCAGCTGGGGGCTGGAATACGCAGTGCAGGGAGGTCCAAGCTCTCTGGGCACCCCCCACCTGAGTCAGCTGTTCATGTGAAAATCCAGGCGGGAAGGTCAAAAATAGAAAACCGGATTGAAAACCGGATTCTCCCGGATTGTACCCGTCAGATGCAATCTGGCGCCCCATAACATGGGGCTCTATGGTCCCGGAATCCGGTTTTCACTTAATGCTGTGATAGCGGCCGTGCTTTGCGGCCGCCGCCGTTCTGTGCAGCTGCTGTCGCAAAGCAAAGACACAAAAGAAGACGGCGGCCGCGGAGGACGGTGAGTGAACCGGCACCCCCCCACCCTCGCACAATAGTGCAGGATCCTCCGCTCCCCCCGCGCAGCCTCCACACCCAATCCTAAGTTAGGATCCTGCTGTCACGCGGCAGGGAAGCTGTCAGAAGCTGTCAGCATTGTTGAAAAGCCGGCGGCTTTTTACCGCTAGCTTTTAAACAATAAAATGGGGAATTGCAGGTTTTTCCTCTGCTGCCAGACCTTACAGGGTCCAGCAGCAGAGGAATTACTGGCAATACTCGCCTCCCCATTGACTTACATTGGACTCGCTAGACTCGTAGTGAGTCTTAGAGAGTCAGAGTATTTTAGTACTCACCCATCCCTAAGTATAAGTCATTCGCCACTTGTCACATTTAGTCAGTTACAGAACTAAGCTATTATCATTCTGAATAATACGTTGCACATTTCCTTTCTAGTAATTGTGGTTTAGTGAACAGATAAGGCGCCATGGTGAACGTGTCTCTGTGGTGATGCCTCATGTGTGGTCACTGCCATACTGCTGAGCTACAGCCTCATACCGAGCGAGAACGTGTCACACCGAGCGCCTGACATTTCTCCATTCATCAGTGATAGACAGAATTAAAGAAAACAAGATAATTACAATTCTCTTATATAATGAGCGGTACACCGAGCACAACATTGGATATCAATGTGAAATCTATGTAGTATATGGACGTGTTGACTCCTCCAGAGGCAAAATGATCTTTGTAGTCACTTAAAACTCCTTGTAATTATTAATGTAGATCACAAATCATGATCTAAGGTCTCATCATCTCCAGCTGTCTGTGGTTGCAATCACTTCATGGATGTCTTAAAGGGAATCTGTCAGAATCTGGCTGTTATTGTGGAGCTTGGCAGTGACTGTACTGAGGTATATATCCATGCACTGCAACCAGTGATATGTATACCCAAGCTGCAAGGATGCTATAATAATAATATAATCTGAGAGCAGCGTGATGTAGAGGCTGAGAGCCTGATTCCAGCGATGTATCACTTACTAGGCTGCTTGGTGCTGTTTTGATAATAATATTTAATAATATTTATTCATTTATATAGCGCTATTGATTCCATAGCACTTTACATACATCAGTAATGCTGTCTCTCTTGGAGCTCACAATCTAAACATCCTATCAGTATGTCTTTACAATGTGGGAGGAAACCGGAGTGCCCGGAGGAAACCCACGCAAACACGGGAGAACATACAAACTCCTTGCAGATGTTGTCCTTAGTATCCTTGGTGGGAATTGAACCCAGGACCTCAAGACCCCAGCGCTGCAAAGGCTACAGTGCTAACCACTTGAGCCACCGTGCTGCCCCAAAATCCCTGTTGTCTCTGCTGTAAATGTAGCAGAGCTCAGAATGCTGAGCTCTGCATAGCCCCACCCACATCACTGATTGGCAGCATCCCATGTAAATGGTTAGCAAGCTACCAATCAGAGGTGGTGGCTGGGTTACACAAATTAGCTGGACTGTGTGGCACAAGATACCTAGTCCTGTATTGATAATTGTATTGACACAACAGCACAAAGCCTAGTAAGTGACTTATCACTGGAATCAGGTTCTCTGCCCATCAGTCATCCTGCTCTCAGATCAAATAGCAAAAACCTGATAACATATTACCTTTAAGCCCATCCCTTTGACTATACTTGTGCCTTAGTTTCTGATGTCAGCTATAGAGATACATAATAATACATTTTATTTATATAGCAACAGCGTATCTCACAGCACTGTGAGGCCAGGACAAGGCCAGAACAAGATCACAACGTGGCCAGGACAAGGCCAGAACAAGATCACAACGGGGCCAGGACAAGGCCAGAACAAGGCCAGGATGAGGCCCCCATAGACTTGTATTGAGTTGTGAATTCTAGTACCTCTATGAAGTTGCCAAAATGGGTATCAGACAGAGGTCAGGGACTTATATTTAAGCCCCATTCAAGCGGTGCAATAAATACAAAGCTGTACCATTTAATGAGAGATGCAGCAGATCTAAAGCTGTTAGGAATGACAGCAACGTGTGTGTGATACTCAACCACAGCGGCACACCCCGCTCACCACTGTACGATACAATGTTACTTCTTACCGTTGCTTCCTCTCTTTACTGTTCCTTTATATTCATATACAGAATAATTATGTATCAAAAACCTATAAAAAAAATTGTGTGACCTCCGCTCTGGGGAGGCAGCTGATATCTGCCCACATCCGTGTAACATGCAAAGGCTGCGGGTTCACAATACGTCATGGAGAACAATGTACGTGACGGGTCGAGGCGTCCAGGGCACTGACTGGTGCTATTATATCAGTAGGGCGCTGTTCACAACTGCGCGAGCTGTGCATGTTTGCTCTTATTCACTAGGAAAGCTGCTAGTGTAGACATTAAACTGATGCGTAACTCTCAGCCTGTGTGTGTAGTGTAATACCTGTCAGTCTATGTGGCGAGGAGAAGTCACCATGGAGCGGCCTCAAACTATTCCCCAAGACATAAGTCCCCGTCCGGCTTCTTAAACTATCTTTTCTCTGAAATACTGCAGAATTAAACATACACTGCTGGAATGTGTCTGTGTGTGTCTGTCTGTGCTTGTGTGTGTCTGTCTGTGGCTGTCTATGTGTGTCTGTGTGTGTGTGTCTGTCTGTGTTTGTTGTGTTGTCTGTGCTGTCTATGTGTGTCTGTCTGTGTGTGTCTGTCTGTGTGTGTCTGACTGTGTGTGTTGTGTGTGTGTGTCTGTCTGTCTGTCTGTGTTTGTGTGTGTCTGTCTGTGGCTGTCTATGTGTGTCTGTCTGTGTGTGTCTGTGTGTGTCTGTCTGTGTGAGTCTGACTGTGTGTATCTGTGTGTGTGTGTGTCTGTCTGTGTTTGTGTGTGTCTGTCTGTGGCTGTCTATGTGTGTCTGTCTGTGTGTGTCTGTGTGTGTCTGTCTGTGTGAGTCTGACTTTGTGTGTCTGTGTGTGTCTGTCTGTGTGTGTGTCTGTGTGTCTGTCTGTCTGTGTGTCTGTCTGTGTGTGTGTCTGTGTGTGTGTGTCTGTCTGTGTGTCTGCCTGTGCGTCTGTCTGTGTCTATCTGTATGTGTCTGTCTATGTGTGTCTGTCTGTCTTTCTGTGTGTGTCTGTGTGTGTCTGTCTTTGTATCTGTCTGTGTGTGTCTGCCTGTGTGTCTGTCTGTGTGTGTGTCTGTGCTGTGTGTGTCTGCCTGTGTGTCTGTGTGTGTGTCTGTCTGTGTGTGTCTATGTGTCTGTCTGTGTGTGTGCCTGTGTGTGTCTGTCTGTGTCTGTCTTTCTGTGTATGTCTGTCTGTGTGTCTGTCTGTGTGTGTCTGTCCGTGTGTGTGTCTGTCTGTGTGTGTCTGCCTGTGTGTCTGTCTGTGTTTCTGTCTGTATGTGTCTTTCTGTGTGTGTCTGCCTGTGTGTCTCTGTCTGTGTGTGTCTGTCTGTGTGTCTGTCTGTGTGTGTCCCCTCATTTGTGCTGCGATAGTAATGTACAAAAATGCAGCACAAACACAATGCGTTTGTGCTTTTTTTTTTTTTTAAACCTTTCATGCAGAATTTTCCTAACCACAAACTGATCACTTTTTAATGTGGGCATATAACAATATTATAATAATGTTTATTAATTATATAGCCTAAGGGGACAGGACATGATAGGTGGAGATCCCTAAGCTTATTAAAGGGAAACTGTCAGCAGGTATTAACTATGTAAGCTGAGGATAGCATGATGTAAGAGTTAAACAACAAAAGTCAACTGTGCTACTCTTATCAGTGTGTGTATTACTGTTTACCCCACTGCAAATGACACCTCACTGTCAATGCACAATCAAGAGAGAGCCTGGTGTGGGCGGGGGCGTCTCTCCCAGCTCTGCTGTGTCTCTAAAACTAAATTCTTTCATTGTGTGAGAACAGCTGCAGACAGTAATCTATGTTATATATTGTTGGATTCAGGGTTTCTTTACCTACATTATGTTGCTGTCAGATGAGGTAGCAAAAACCTGCTGACAGATTCCCTTCGTGCTATCGACCATTTCTCTTGGTGAAGGACTCATATATGATGTGTTTCCTTAATCTTATACACTTATTTTGTATAATCTTATAACAGTATAGTTATATTTATATATACTGTTTGTTGTATTTGGCTGTCACCTACTAGCCGATGGTATATAAGTCTATCAATTTACTGAATGGTGATTTTCCTATAATGTCTCTCTCTGTAACCCCTCCAATCTTGTTCCCATCTACAGTCACTTCTTCTAGTTTTGGTGCCATTTTGGCAACATGTGCACAAGGACTGAAAGCTGCATCCTCTTCATATCTGTACCTTCCAACCTCATAATACAACTCCCATCTTCTCTCTGACATCTAAGCCTCATCCCATCAAGGTACTGGAAATAAACAAGTTACAATAGAATCATCACATCATTATTCCTGGGCAGGATACATATGGCTGGAAATACATTGGAGAAGAGGATAGTGAGTAAACTATCTACCACTGCTTGTACAGAGACTGTGCTCACATTCCTCAGACACATCTCACATTTGTGCATCAGAGGCAGGATGCCCTTTAAATCAGGGGTTGGGAACCTATGGCTCGCGATGGCCGCATCTGGCTTGCAGCCAAATCGGGTGCCTGCTGCAATGTTCAGTGCGCGTGCCCACGTGCGTCTCCGAATGCCGCTGTGCCCACTGTGCGGTCTTCCGGGTGCCGCTGTGCCCACTGTGCGGTCTTCCGGGTGCGTTGTGCTTGCTGCTGCTGTGCGGTCTTTCGGGTGCCGCTCTCCCTGCTGCCGAACCCACACGGGTTTAGCCAATCAGAGGCCAGCAGGTGCAGCCCAATTAGATTCCAGCATGTGACATCATCCGTCACTGATTGGGTCGCAGCTGCTGGCCTCTGATTGGCTTAACCCATGTGGGTATGGCAGCAAGGAGAGTGGCACACAGAAGACCACACAGCGGCGGACAGCGGAGGATCAGTGAGTATATCTGTGTGTGTCTGTGTGTGTGTTAGTGTGTGTGTTTACTGGTACCCGGCACAATGGTGGGGGCTGTAAAGGGCTACAAAGGGGGTGATGGGAGTACTGCATGGGGATGATGGGGGTACTGCATGGGGATGATGGGGATACTGCACGGGGATGATGAAGTACTGCAAGGGGATGATGGGAGTACTGCATGGGGATGAGGGGGCACTGCATGGGGATGATAGCGATACTGCTTGGGGATGATGGGGGCTGCAAGGGGATCATGGAGAGAGCATATTTGGGGCTGCAAAGGGCTGCAAGTAGATGATGGGGGTACCATATTGGGAGCTGCAAGGGGATAAGGGGATGATGGGGGTGCCATATTGGGGGCTGCAAAGGGCTGCAAGAGGATTCATCATTGGTAGCAACAGCATAACGTTATTAAAAAGAATTTAGAGACTTATTGTACTTTAAAAGTGTTGGTCTTACATAAAACACACACATTTACTTGTATTTAGTTCTAAAGATATTGTACGGCTCTCACAGAATAAAATTTTAAAATATGTCACGATTATGGCTCTCTCAGCCAAAAAGGTTCCTGACCCCTGCTTTAAATGATGGCTTGTCTTATAGGACAACCAACAGAGGTTGTCTTCTTAATGAACTCATGGATGTTGTCGAAGTCTAGATCTTTATCCAACAGTCAGTCAAAATATTTGCATGGAAAATCGTCCTGATGTCCAAGAGACAGGAAAATAAACCAAAAACATCAAAATCGTACACCTTCCATCACCCTTGAACAGACTTGCAACTTTCATTGGTTCCACCTGGGAGAAGAGTAGATGAGCGGAACGTGGAGCTCCAACTTCTCCAATGAGTGAATGAGCAGATTGCAGAGCTCCAACCTCTCCAAGGAGTAGATCAGCGGAACGTGGGCTCCAAGCTCTCCAAGGAGTAGATGAGTGGAACGCGGGGCTTCAAGCTCTCCAAGGAGTAGATGATTGGAACGCGGGGCTCCAAGCTCTCCAAGGAATAGATGAGCCGAACGTGGAGCTCCACCTCTCCAAAAAGGTTATAAATGGAACGCAGAGCTCCAATCTCTCTAAGGAGTAGATGAGCAAAACACGGAGCTCCAACGTCTCTAAGGAGCAGATGAGCGGAATGCGGAGTTCCAACCTCTCCAAGAAGCAGATGAGTGCAACGCGGAGCTCCAACCTCTTCAAGGAGTAGATGTGCGGAAAGCGGAGCTTCAACCTCTCCAAGGAATAGATAAGCCCAATGTGGAGCTCCAACCTCTCCAAGTAGTAGATGATGGAACGCAGAGCTCCAACTCTCTAAGGAGCAGATGAGCGGAATGCGGAGCTCCAACCTCTCTAAGGAGTAGATGAGCGGAATGCGGAGCTCCAACCTCTCTAAGGAGCAGATGAGCGGAATGCGGAGCTCCAACCTCTCTAAGGAGTAGAGTGAGCGGAACGCAGAGCTCCAACCTCTCTAAGGAGCAGATGAGCAGAATGCGGAGCTCCAACCTCTCTAAGGAGTAGATGATTGTAACGTGAAGCTGCAACCTCTCCAAGGAATAGATGAGCAAAATGCAGAGCTCCAACCTCTCCGAGGAGTAGATGATTGTAAAGTGGAGCTCCAACCTCTCCAAGCAGTAGATGAGCAGAATGCGGAGCTCCAATCTCTCTAAGGAGTACATGAGCAGAATTAGAGCTCCAACCTGCCCAAGTATTAGATGGCCGGAATGCGGAGCTCCAACCTCACCAAGGAGTGGATGATTGGAATGCGGAGCTCCAACCTCTGGAATGCAGAGCTTCAACCTCTCCAAGGAGTACACGAGCCAAAAGCAGAGCTCCAATCCCACCAAGGAATTGATGAGCAGAATGCGGAGCTCCAACCTCTCCAAGGACCAGATGAACGTAACGCAGAGCTCCAACCTCTCCAAGGAGTAGATGAGTGGACGTGGACCTCAACCTCTCTAAGGAGTAGATGATTGGAACACGGAGCTCCAACCTCTCCAAGGAGTAATGATTGGAACAAGGAGCTCAACCTCTCCAAGGATAGATGAGCAGAACGCAGAGCTCCAACCTCTCCAAGGAGAGGATGACAGAACGCGGACCTCAAACCTCTCCAAGGAGTAGATGATTGGAACACGGAGCTCCAACCTCTCCAAGGAGTAGATGAGCAGAACGCAGAGCTCCAACCTTCCAAGGAGTAGATGATCAGAACGCAGAGCTCCAACCTTCCGAGGAGAGGATGAACAGAACGCGGACCTCAAACCTCTCCAAGGAGTAGATGAAGAACGCGAGCTCCAACCTTTCCAAGGAGTAGATGATCAGAACGCAGAGCCCAACCTCTCGAGGAGTAGATGAGCAGAAAGCGGGCTTCAACCTCTCCAATGAGTAGATGATCAGAACGTGGAGCTCCAACCTTTCCAAGGAGTAGATGAGCGGAAAGCGGGGCTTCAACCTCTCCAATGAGTAGATGATCAGAACGCAGAGCTCTAGCCTTTCCAAGATCCCTTCCCCTCCCTACTCATTTTCATTGTTCCAACCAGACCTTAAAACATGTGGGCGATCAAGAAACAACAGATTGAACACTACATTGCTCTGCACAGGGGCTGCATACACAGAACAGGGGAAGATATTGCACCAAATATTGACAACATTCCTAATTCCAGTGTACATGGTGGTCATGGGTGATATTTGCCCCCGACCTTCTAGGTCTAGGAATATGTTTTTTTGATGATCTTTTGTAGGAACATTTTGGGTGTTTTCAAATTAGCAATAATTCCCATCCTAAAAGCAAAAATGTACGACTGCAAATGTGAATTTCTTAATGTCTACATAGGTTTCACCCACGTTTATTGTAATACACAGGAAGATTGCGCCCATTTCCTAAAATTGCATAAATCTATATGTGCTGCAATGGTCCGAAAATACCTCCAAGCATCCATGCAAATCAATGACAAACCCTGAAGGGGTACAGGAAGCTGAGATAGAACATTTGACTCATTAGGAAGGGGTCATATAGATACACAAGGGTCCAAAATAAGTACCAAACCTTAAATTAGGACAAGGAGGATGTGAAGGGTTAAAATCAATGGACGAGATGTGAAGAGGATGAGCCAGGGAAGTATTATCAAAGCAGTTAATTGGGTCGACGCATTTTGATGTATAAAGTGTCACGAGTGTGTTCCGCTCTAGGGAGACCATTGACGAGTCTGGGATCTGAAGGTTAGAACTCCGTATGGATCGCAGATCTATAACTTGTATTTAAATATATGTACTTTATTTTGGTGATGCAGGGATAAGAATTGTTTCCTTTCAGGTTGTCTCAGGAGCAGTTTTGGTGACCACTCCCCTCTGCTATAAAGAAGTGATGTGTCATCAGCTGAATATCATTCCATATGCTGACAACTATGGAAGTAGCCAGCCTCTGGAGAAGCAAAGGTGTGTGAAAATTGCAGCTGTGGTGCTTTGCTGCAATTGAGGACTTTGGTGTTATGCGCTTTTGTGTCTAGTTTCCTTCTGTCTGTGCTCCTACCCTTGTGTTTTATTATTGTAGAGGTGAGACCAGTGTCCTCACCAGCAGGGCCTAGGCAGGTGATTGAAAGGGGGGGGGGAAGGACTGTATGGGATATTAGGCACTTGTGATAATTTAGGGCAATGAGGATCTAGGCATGTTCAACAATGAGGGAGGAGGACCTGTACTGGGATATTAGGGCACGTAGGATGAGTCCAGGGCAATTGAGGACCTAGGCATGTGTCAACAATGAGGGAGGAGGACCTGAACTGGGATATTAGGGCACGTAGGATGAGTCCAGGGCAATTGAGGACCTAGGCATGTGTCAACAATGAGGGGGGAGGACCTGTATAGGGACATTAGTGAGATTAGGGTGCAGACACAGGTCAGTGTCAGGAGGTGACATCTCTCCTCTCTTCCTATCGTCAGGACCTTCCTTCTATACCATTCCCGTTGCTCATCCTTGTTTTACCCCATTTTCAGACCCTATAGTCTCCTATTTTTGTTCATTCCAAACCTTAAATTAGCACAGAGAAAGAAATCCCTGTGAGATGGACAGAGATCTCCAACCCCCAGACGGGGTGATTGCTATGATGCCATATAACCTTTAGTAAAATCATATGAAGCGATTGCGGATAACAGGAGCCACATATGGATGTGGGATAGGTAAGACTAAAAGGTGGGCAGGTGGGGGTCCATTCCTGGATGTTTTGGAGGGGTGTATTATTCCTACATCACATAAATCGTGCAATGTTTCATTGGGTGTCATATTAATCAAGTATTGTCAGCACCATATGGCGGCACGCAGCTCCCCGGTGGCTCCATATTACAATCCACAGGGCGATCAGCATTCACCTTTCTGCACAGGCTTTAGATTTCTTCTACTGGAACCTTGCCCGTATTATTGGCTCCTGTTTCGTGATGTTATCTGGGTGCCCGCGCTCTATGCCAGCCTGGGATTAGTGTGGTCCGCCTGTTCTCCTCTCTGCAGGTATTACCGGTCAGTGTACAGAGTATAGCAGATTACTATATGGCGATCAGCCATAGGTGTGTGCTGCCATAGAGAGTAATACACACGGGGAGGAAGGAATCTATCAGAACCGGCTCTGCAGGTGCCAACGACACCGCGCCAAGTGCTGCCCATCTGCACCATGTTCTGTGTCTTATGGGATCTCAGATCCTTCTCGTATATTACATCAGTGCAGACACATAAGACTGAGGCCCCTGTCCAGTGACCGGATCCAGCATGATCCGTTCTGCAAACACAACTTTATTGGTTCGTTTTGCAAAAATTGATTTCTGCAGGATCCGTTTTTTGTAACATTGGAGTCTATGGAGAACGGATCCGGTAACTGATCACTGATCATAGTATTGAGGAGGGGGAAAGTGCGATGATCGCACGAAAAAGGCCATTTTTGGGGTTCGATTTTTAATGTAGAAAAAAGAGTAATTTAAATGAAAAAAAAATTATATATATATATATAATATATATATAAAGATATATAAAATAAATAAATATACTGCATATGATAATGCATATGATGGATAATCTACATATATAATAATATATTCATAAAATAAATAATGTTACATATAAAAATTAATTAAATAATATTAATTATTATAATAATATATCTTGGCACACTGTCGCAATGATCAGCTGGATGACGTGAAGACTCTGCTCTGGTCATGCACCGAAGTCATGCTCCAATCTCCTGGCACCGACACATTGTAACGCAGATTGTCACTTACATTCCATTAAGGACACAACGTTTCTTGGCAGTGAAGAAAGACTGATACCGAGACTCTGCCCGCTGAGCATATATTGTGTCTGGCACAGATTGATGTGTGTGTAATTGGTCACTGTGCATTTATAGGGTCCGGCTCGACTGATTGTAGAGTATGGTGACGATGTGCTCATAAAAATATATTGTTGTTACCTAATATCTAAGGAGAGGTATTAAAGCAGGTATATTCTTGAACATAGGGGCAGTATTCTAAGTTATATTCATATAGAGATACATAATGAAATCCTGACTGCAGAAACCACTAGGTGGAACTCTCTGTATACAGAGATACATGATAAAATCCTGACTGCAGAAACCACTAGGGGAGCTCCCTGTATACAGAGATACATGATAAGATCCTGTCTGCAGCCACCACTAGGGGGAGCTCCCTGTATACAGAGATACATGATAATATTCTGCCTGCAGTCACCACTAGGGGAGCTCCCTGTATACAGAGATACATGATAAGATCCTGTCTGTAGCCACCACTAGGGGGAGCTCCCTGTATACAGAGATACATGATAAGATCCTGTCTGCAGTCACCACTAGGGGGAGCTCCCTGTAAACAGAGATACATGATAAGATCCTGTCTGCAGTCACCACTAGGGGGAGCTCCCTGTATACAGAGATACATGATAATATTCTGCCTGTAGCCACCACTAGGGTGAGCTCCCTGTATACAGAGATACATAATAAGATCCTGTCTGCAGTCACCACTAGGGGGAGCTCCCTGTATACAGAGATACATGATAAAATCCTGACTGCAGAAACCACTAGGGGAGCTCCCTGTATACAGAGATACATGATACGATTCTGTCTACAGTCACCACTAGGGGGGGCTCTCTGTATACAGAGATACATGATAAGATCCTGTCTACAGTCACCACTAGGGGGAGCTCCCTGTATACTGAGACTCATGATAAGATTCTGTCTTCAGTCACCACTAGGGGGAGCTCTCTGTATACAGAGATACATAATAAGATTCTGTCTGCAGTCACCACTAGGGGAGCTCCCTGTATACAGAGAAACATGATAAGATTCTGCCTACAGTCACCACTAGGGGGAGCTCCCTGTATACTGAGATACATGATAAGATCCTGTCTACAGTCACCACTAGGGGAGCTCCCTGTATACAGAGATACATAATAAGATCCTGTCTACAGTCACCACTAGGGGGAGCTCCCTGTATACTGAGATACATGATAAGATTCTGTCTGCAGTCACCACTAGGGGGAGCTCTCTGTATACAGAGATACATGATAAGATCCTGTCTACAGTCACCACTAGGGGGAGCTCCCTGTATACAGAGATACATGATAAGATTTTGTCTACAGTCACCACTAGGGGGATCTCCCTGTATACAGAAACACATGATAAGATTGTGTCTGCAGTCACCACTAGGAGGAGCTCCCTGTATACAGAGATACATGATAAAATTCTGTCTGCAGCCACCACTAGGGGGAGCTCCCTGTATACAGAGACACATGATACGATTCTGTCTGCAGTCACCACTAGGGAGAGCTCCCTGTATAAAGAGATACATGATAAGATTTTGTCTGCAGCCACCACTAGGAGGAGCTCCCTGTATACAGATACATGTTAAGATTGTGTCTGCAGTCTTCACTAGGGGGAGCTCCCCTGTATACAGAGATACATGATAAGATCCTGTCTGCAGTCACCACTAGGGGGAGCTCTCTGTATACAGAGATACATGATCCACTAGGGGGAGCTCCCTGTATTCAGAGATACATGATAAGATCCTGTCTACAGTCACCCCTAGGGGGATCTCCCTGTATACAGAGATACATGATAAGATTCTGTCTGCAGTCACCACTAGAGGGAGCTCCCTGTATACAGAGATACATGATAATATCCTGTCTACAGTCACCACTAGGGGGAGCTCCCTGTATACAGAGATACATGATAAGATCCTGTCTGCAGCCACCACTAGGGCGAGATCCTTGTATACAGAGATTCATGATAAGATACTTGTTTGCAGTCACCACTAGGGGAGCTCCCTGTATACAGAGATACATGATAAGATTCTGTCTGCAGTCACCACTAGGGGGAGCTCCCCTGTATACAGAGATACATGATAAGATCCGGTCTGCAGTCACCACTAGGGGGAGCTCTCTGTATACAGAGATACATGATCCACTAGGGGGAGCTCCCTGTATTCAGAGATACATGATAAGATCCTGTCTACAGTCACCCCTAGGGGATCTCCCTGTATACAGAGATACATGATAAGATTCTGTCTGCAGTCACCACTAGGGGGAGCTCCCTGTATACAGAGATACATGATAAGATTCTGTCTGCAGTCACCACTAGGGGGAGCTCCCTGTATACAGAGATACATGATAAGATTCTGTCTGCAGTCACCACTAGGGGGAGCTCCCTGTATACAGAGATACATGATAAGATTCTGTCTGTAGTCACCACTAGGGGGAGCTCCCTGTATACAGAGATACATGATAAGATTCTGTCTGCAGTCACCACTAGGGGAAGCTCCCCTGTATACAGAGATACATGATAAGATCCTGTCTACAGTCACCCCTAGGGGGAGCTCTCTGTATACAGAGATACATGATCCACTAGGGGGAGCTCCCTGTATTCAGAGATACATGATAAGATCCTGTCTACAGTCACCCCTAGGGGGATCTCCCTGTATACAGAGATACATGATAACATCCTGTCTGCAGCCACCACTAGGGGAGCTCCCTGTATACAGAGATACATGATAACATCCTGTCTGCAGTCACCACTAGGGGGGGCTCTCTGTATACAGAGATACATGATAACATCCTGTCTGCAGTCACCACTAGGGGGGGCTCTCTGTATACAGAGATACATGATAAGATTCTGTCTGCAGTCACCACTAGGGTAATCCTTATGACAATTGTCTTGATTGAATTGCAGCATCTTAACTTGCTAAATACCTTCGGATGGGAATTTGAGGCTGAACTTTGGAAAATGTCCAACTGAACAGAGTGATAATTATGTTTTTATATTCCCAAAGTAGGACATCAGTATACATTAAATATAAAGAGACTGTCATTACAGATTATGTAAACCTGCCGCCAAGACTCACCTGTATGGTTTACCATGCTGAAACTTGTAGTTCAACCTTATAGAGCAAAAAATAAGATGGTCACATAGGATCATCAATGCTCTTCTGTGGAAGCCGTGCTCATCCGCAGTGATCACTATTGAAGGAGTTGATGCCCGATATGAAGGATTCCTTCAGCTGCTGATGAGAGCTGCCAGATGTTAAAACTCTTATTATTTTGCATAAAGCTACATGTAATTCTACCTCCATTAGCTTATTAATGAGGACCCGTGATTCGGTATATATACTATATGTCATCTTTTTTCGTATGTTGTAAATGCCGCTGTTCTCCTGAATCCAGTGTTGGTTTTCTTGTGTTCCTGCGCCTCTCCGTTCCAGAGATATGGCTTCTTCTCCTCTCCTCCTAAATCTAGTCTTGATAGCCAAGTGGGCGTGATTTGAAAGAATTCTCCCACTGATAAGAGTGAGGACTACGCCCACTTGCCCAAAAAGACTAGAATTATATACAGAAAAGAAGGGGCCATATCTCTGGAACAGAAAGCGCAGGGACAAAAGAAAAACAGCGCCGGATTCAGGAGAACAGGGGCAGGTTAAACACAAAAGTACACTGGAAGAGAGAGACAGACAAGGGCCCCTGTGAAAGAACAATATATTCGCCCTTTGTAGTCCAATGAATCATCGTAATGCATAATTCCACCTGCTTTGGAGAATGTTGTGGCCTCCTTATCTCCTGTGCACCTGTGTGGTTGCACAGGTCAGGACTGCCACTAGGAATTTTAGGGCCCCTCACTGGCAAAATTTTGGGGTCCTCCTGAAACTCCATCCAACACACACACACAATAGAGACTGCTTTGGGTTGAATACAAAATAGAGAATACACATTTGAAACTTCTGCTGGCTGTATGCACAATAGCCACTGCTGCTGGCTGTATACACAATAGAGAAAGGCTGTGGGCTGTGTACACAATGAAGACAGCTGCGGGCCGTATACACAATGGAGACGGCTGCCAGTTGGAATGGAAGTCAATGCGTTAACCTGAGCATTTCTCCTTTATATTCTTCCGGCGAAACTCTTGCATTTCCCATTGACTTCCATTGTTCTCAGTACTTGAGTCGCACCCGTCCAGCGTCCAACCTGCTTGTTTCGAGTACGGAGCACCAGAGCTTGGTAGTGCTCGCTCGTCAATAGCGGTGACCCCGTTCCCCAGCATGGTAAGGAGGAGATCAGTCCGTTGGACTATTCTCCCATGTGGGAGAACATGCCACAATTAAGCTGAAAAAAATGCATAATTATTTAAAAATGTAATTTTTGAATCTACTTATTATCGTAAAAAAAAAAAATACAAAATAAAGTAAAAGAAAATATTAGAAATAAAAGCCCTATAGATTATCTGTGCCAACACAAAGCATCCCCATTAGTGATGAGCGCGCACCGCCATGCTCGGGTGCTCGGTACTTGAAACATCTCCGGAAAAAATTAAGAGACCGCTGCAAAATTTCCGGTTTCTCTGATATTTCTCTTTTTAGGTATATTTTTTGAGTAAAATGTAGATTGTTGTTTTATTCTATAAACTATTGACAACTGTCTCCGAAATACAAAGCTAAAAATGTTTATCTGCAGCAAAAGAGAAATCGTCAAAATAATAAAGAAACATCAGATCTCGAATAAAGCAAAGAAAACAAGTTCATATTCATTTACCAACAACAATATTCATGTTTTAACTCAGGAAGAGTTCAGAAATCAATATTTGGTGGAATACCCATGATTGTTAATCTCAGCTTTCATGTGTCTTGGCCGCTTTCCACCAGTCTTTCACACTGATTTTGGGTGATCTTATGATGTCTTTATGACATATCCATCTTCCTTTTGTTTACATTCCAGAGGTTTTCAGTGGGGTTCAGGTCTGGAGATTGGGCTGGCCATGACAGGGTATTGATGTGGTGCTCCTTCATCCATAGATTGATTGACCTAGCTGTGCAGCATGGGGCATTGTCCTGCTGGAAAAAACAGTCTCAGCGTTGGGGAACATTGCCTGAGCAGAAGGAAGCAAGTGTTTTTCAAGGATAACCTTGTATGCGGCTTGATTCATACGTCCTTCACAATGATTAACGTGCCCAATTTCAGCCCTGCTGCAGCACCCCCAGATCACTGATCCTCCACCAAATTTCACAGTGGTGCAAGACACTGTAGCTTGTACGCCTCTCCAGGTCTCCATCTAATCATTACACAACCAGGTGTTAGAAAATTAGACTAATCAAGAAGATTATGTGGTGCCCCAGTGGTCTGGATGCCACAAAGGGGTACTGTACCCAATCCAAGGGTAGTGTTCCTGTCTTCAGTAAACAGTTGGTAAGTCTGGACACCCACAAAAGCACCCAACACACCCGGTCCAGGGAATGGTGGGCGGACCCTGCAGGGGGAGGCCCACGTAGTCAACGGGACGGCGGGAGGAAAGGTGGAGGGTGGGAAGTTAGGAAGAGCAGCCAAGAAGAAGGGAACAAAGGGAAAAAGGACAGGAAGTGGACAGACAGTTGGCGGAGTAAGGAAGGACCTGGAACTTGAACAGAGATGAGGCTCGTCCCGGGACAAAGGATTCCAGAGAGACAGAAGGACGCCTAGGGGCATGGTCAGTAAGCAATCCACCCATGCGCCCAAATCTGAAGTGACAGCGGAGAGGCAGGTGGCAGACCAGGGGACCGCCCTGAAGGTGGCGAAGAGAAGCCATACTCCAACCATGGAACCGGAAGCCACGAGGTCCAGAGGAGCTGTGGCCCACACCCGACACATCCGCTAAAAAGTCAGCCGTACTGGGGTCAGGGGACACGGACGATCCCCGACAGGACCTGTGGCTACTGGATCGGGTCACTGTGCGCGGAGGTGCAAGCAGGAGTTATGTAAGCAGGCAGTGCTGAGGAGGGAAGCAACCAGAGAAAGTAACATAAAGTGGAGTCCCGGATGAGCTATCCCGGTTGCTGAGGACTAACCGGACCACAACTGAAGCACAATTGTACCCTGTGTTGACTGCAAAGAAAAGCCATGTAAACCGGGTTTTGGAACTCAGTGCTATGTGTGAGACTCTTCATTTCCCGCCTGAGGAGAGGTAGACTGCTGCTAAGCCACGCCGGCTGTAGAACCCTGCTCGTAAGATATTACAACCCTGACTCACTGGCCAGAGCTACCCACTGGCCCTCCATCACGAAAATCATCCCTCCACACCAGATGCCCTGGGGACCCACTCCACCCGCGGTGAGCGAAACCATCACAGCTGCCACTCCATCATCCCCAGAGGACCCAAACTGCAGCAGCAGCCCCTACTGGCCGCATACCATGGGTGGCGTCACGACAAACTCAATCCTAAAACCCGCTTACCCTTTTTGACAATTTTTATTTCCCCTTTCTTTTATTGACCGTCCATCTCGGGGGACCATGGACCGAGTCGTGCCACCATGATATTAGCAGCACCCTGAGGATGACGTCCAGAAGCCCGGCTCTGAGTACCCCAGGCCCCCACGCGGGTGAGTCAATTACCTTACTCCAGTCCCTATGGTCCAATCCTTATGATCTTTGACAAACTTCAGCCTGGCTCTCCTTTGCTTCTCATTGATGAAAGGCTTTGTTTCTAGCATTACGTGACTTGAGACAGTCACAAGACATCAAACAATGAAGAACTGCTTACATTTTTGTTCCAGGAGCGGCATAAAGTCACCCAAATGCAGTGTGAAAGACTGGTGGAAAGCGGCCAAGACGCATATAAGCTGTGATTAAAAATCAGGGTGATTCCACCAAATATTGATTTCTGAACTCTTCCTGAGTTAAAACAGTGGTATTGTTGTTTCTAAATGAACATGAACTTGTTTTATTTGCATTATTATATATCTGTAAAGAGAAAAATCAGAGAAAGTTTTGCAGTGGTCTCCCTTTTTTCCAGAGCTGTGTGTATATATACATATATATATATATACACACACAGGGTGGGCCGTTCATATGGATCACCTAAATAAAATGAGAATGGTTGGTGATATCAGCTTCCTGTGTGTGGCACATTAGTATATGGGAGGGGGAAAACCAGTTGACCATGCGGCCATTTTGAAGTCGGCCATTTTGGATCCAACTGTAGGGTCATGTGACACATCAAACTATTGAGAATTTCATAAGAAAAACAATGGTGTGCTTGGTTTTAACGTAACTTTATTCTTTCATGAGTTATTTCACGTTGATATTACCATGCATTCCCATGTTATTTAGGTGTATCCATATAAATGGCCCAATTGCCGGGGATATATGATATATGATATATGTCTGCGGTTGCAGGCTTACTTTATACACTAGCGCTTATTCTGTCCTAAATGGGCAGGTTTGAGCTGTTTCTAGTGATCCTCATGGAGGGTATGTTTGGGTCCACTATGCTGGAGAAAGACCCGAGGGTTGAAACGTTGCATCACAGGAGGCTGGATTACAATGTGTCCACTTCACCTATAGCATGCAGTGCTGCCTGTTCTTTTGGATCTATGTTTGATGCAGTTGAGCTCTTCATACACAGGAAGTATTGCACCAAACCTGTCCTGCCGTGTGCGCAGAAGGTACTCCTCTTCTTGGGGCCGGGTAACAGGAAGTGGTGAAAGACAAACAAGGGACGGATGTAACGAGGTGAACGCGAAAAGCAACTTCACGAGTTGGCACCGAACCTCCCAGAGCAGTTCTGCACACAAATCCGTGTTTGCTGCCACCGTCCTGCCAACGCCACAACGTGCCAACTCCTAGGAGCTGTGACAGAGGGCGGCATGTTCATACTTGTCGCTCCTTCTTCAGCCTTATCAGCTGTCTCGCCCGCGGCACTCCAGATCCTGCTCCAAACCCAAGAGGTTGCACCGAAATAGCAGCTGTCTGTGTACGGTCAGCAGGTGATGGTCTGTCCTGACCACGGAATGGACACGCGGGGTGTTAGATCGCAACATACGGGCCCATGTGTAACTCTGATTTTGTTACATGTTTTCATTATTCCATATTATATTGTCATAGGAGACAGTAAGGAGCGTACGGCATCAGCGCAAAGGGAGACAGTTGACAAATATCACCAATTTCCTAATTTTTAACACATTCCTGCCGTCTATTGTAACCCATCACCTGCCAAGTGCTGCATCTCCCTTCTTCCTCAGATGATGTGGTTTATTATCTGCTGCACGTCAGGTTAATATGGCAAATTGACACTTTTCTATATTGTCAGGACGCGGAGTCATTTGTCATCAGGTTGTCACAGGGTGGTGTAACAGATAGGCAATCAGGATGGTAAGATGGGCTAAGGGCATTCAGAGGAGCTAGTCTGACCCATAGACTGGAAATCCCTGGCTCACCCTGCTCCCAGAGGTACCTCAGATGGCGAGGAGGCCTGGGTCACCTTCCTAGTACTATGCACTTGATAAGCCCTAGGCTAAGAGCTCCTACCTCCATTCATGGACCGGAAAAAAGAGCAACTTCTAAGGAAGGGAACAGCAGCAGCACATCACACGTCTTCACTGCACAGGGTCCTAGTAGAGACAGAGCTCTATCTGCGACACCCGGTGGAGGGAAGTGGAACTGTTGAAAGGCTGAGGGAATAGAGAACAGAATACACCCCCACCTCTGTCTGCAGCACATTACAGCAGCTTTCTGAGATTAACACTCAATGTGCCAAGGGAAATTAACTCAGACTTAAATCAGCAGCAACACACATGGACTTCAAGGCAGTCAACACGTGACATAGGTATGACAGACGTACAGATATTTTTACCTCCTGCACATTACACTATTCTTCTAATTAAAAACTCTGGTTCCCCTAATGTTATGAGTCTCATCACCAACGTGGACTGGACCTGATCCATCACAAGCAAATATGGATAATCTACTGCACATTCGGAGTCGCCCTCTCCACAAAAGGCCACTTTATCCGGATAATTCTGCAGGTAAACATATTTTTCCAGCACAGCGGTGTCATAAGAGCAGATTTACATTCTTCTATAATCCGCTAACAACAAAAAAGAAATTAACGAACAAGTGATGGCGGTCAGAAGTGTCAGGTCAGAGAATGGACGGGGAGGAGGGAAGGGAGCGGAGAGGAGTCAGTGACTAATAGGTGACCACATACGAGAGCGGAAACATGAAATCTCCCTGATGTCGCAGGAGGTGACAGGAGCACTCGCATCCTGTTATGTAACCGCCGGTGTCACAAGAGCAAGATGTCCGACCACGGACCTGAAGAGCCGAGATCGCGCCCTTACCTCTCCGAGATGCATAAACTATTCTGCCGACGTCTCCCACATACCCTGCTGGTTCAGTGTCTGCACAGTCTGTACTGTAATCTACCAGTGTGGAATATTAGGCTTATAATTATCACCGCAGGTATTAAGCCATAAATGTGAAATGTCAAAGGAAATTACATTCAAACATATCAGAACATTGCTGGAATATGTCAGAATCATCGAAGAAAGAGCCGAGCGATGGAGTCACCACTATTCTTTACACTGCAGCCACAGGTGACAATACTCAGATATGTATCTCTACAGGGGTAACATAGCGCGGGGCGGGTATAAGCGGTGATGTCACCGCAGGGGGCAGGGCTAAACGGCCATTTCTAAAAAAAATTAAAAAAAAATCTGTGTTATGCTGCAGAAGAGGGAGACAATGATTGGCAGCGGTGGGCAGATTAAACATGCAGGGGGTGTGAATCTGCCATTCAGCTCCAGCCTCTGGCCACCTCCTTTATGGCTGCAGGATGTAAGTTTCCTAAGTGTATTTACTCGGGGTACAGGGGGGCTCAATGGCTGGGGGACCCCTTGCCTGCATGCTGCAGACATGCTGCATCCAATGCTGTAATTAGATCACCATGCCTGGTTTGGTGACAGGTCCTCTTTAAGGCTGTGTTCACACTGGGCGTTTTTGGGCTGTTTTTGCTCAACAGTTTTTGTAGCCAAAACCAGCAGTGGGTGATTAAATCCAGAAGTGGTGACGTGTTTCTATTAGACTTTTCCTCTGATTGCTCTACTCCTGGTTTTGGCTACAAAAACTGATGAGCAAAAACAGCCCAAAAACGCCCAGTGTGAACACAGCCTAAAGGAACGAGTTTTCCAATATGGCCGGTACTTAGCTTCTCTACTTCTGACACCTTGGATCTCCCGTCCGGGTCACTCTCTTCATCTCATGTTCTCTGTTCTGTCCTGGCCAGTTACCGTTCTCAGCTGTAAACTCGGGGCCCTACTGTTAGACGTCCTGTCCCAGAACCCATCTCCAGTTGACCACTCTGTCCTTCCATTTGTGTTCCTTTCTCCTTTCTTTGGCTCCTGCTATCCACTGTCTCGGTCTCCTCACATCAGAGACATCCACATGATGCGGCTCTGCTCACTATCAGACCTTAGGCCTGTATCACTACTGCATGCTGAGCCCTATCTCATCAACCTGACAGGAAACTGTCTCTGTCCCTTCACTTTAGCCCCTCCCACTCTGGACCAGTCCCAAACATTATCCCTGACTCATCCTACTGTCAGGCAAAATGCCTCTTAGTTCTAGGAATAGGAAATCTTAATGCTTCAGCACCAGATATTGTAGACAATTGTTGTTTCAGCTTTGTGGGAACATTTTGGGGAAGACCCTTTTCTGTTCCCCATGATTGTGCTCAGTGCACAAGTTACATACAGCCATGGAGAAGGAAGAACATTATTGAACCTGGACCTCAGCCCCATTCAACACCACAGAGCCTGGACCTCAGCCCCATCCAACACCACAGAGCCCGATTCCCAGCACCACAGAACCTGGACCGAGAACCATCCAACACCACAGGACTCGGAACCCAGTACCATCAAACACGACAGAGCCTCGATGCTGGCCTCATCCAACACCAAAGAGCCCGATCCCGAGCCCCATCCAACACCACAGGACACAGGACCCAGCCCCATCCAACACCACAGGACACAGGACCCAGCCCCATCCAACACCACAGGACACAGGACCCAGCCCCATCCAACACCACAGGACACAGGACCCAGCCCCATCCAACACCACAGGACACAGAACCCAGCCCCATCCAACACCACAGGACACAGAACGCAGCCCCATCCAACACCACAGGACACAGAACGCAGCCCCATCCAACACCACAGGACACAGAACGCAGCCCCATCCAACACCACAGGACACAGAACGCAGCCCCATCCAACACCACAGGACACAGGACCCAGCCCCATCCAACACCACAGGACAGAGGACCCAGCCCCATCCAACACCACAGGACAGAGGACCCAGCCCCATCCAACACCACAGGACAGAGGACCCAGCCCCATCCAACACCACAGGACACAGGACCCAGCCCCATCCAACACCACAGGACACAGGACCCAGCCCCATCCAACACCACAGGACACAGGACCCAGCCCCATCCAACACCACAGGACACAGAACCCAGCCCCATCCAACACCACAGGACACAGAACCCAGCCCCATCCAACACCACAGGACACAGAACCCAGCCCCATCCAACACCACAGGACACAGAACCCAGCCCCATCCAACACCACAGGACACAGAACCCAGCCCCATCCAACACCACAGGACACAGAACCAGCCCCATCCAACACCACAGGACACAGGACCCAGCCCCATCCAACACCACAGGACACAGACCCAGCCCCATCCAACACCACAGGACACAGGACCCAGCCCCATCCAACACCACAGGACACAGACCCAGCCCCATCCAACACCACAGGACACAGAACCCCAGCCCCATCCAACACCACAGGGACACAGAACCCAGCCCCATCCAACACCAGAGGACACAGAACCCAGCCCCATCCAACACCAGAGGACACAGAACCCAGCCCCATTCAACACCACAGGACACAGAACCCAGCCCCATCCAACACCACAGGAAACAGAACCCAGCCCCATCCAACACCACAGGACACAGAACCCAGCCCCATCCAACACCACAGGACACAGAACCCAGCCCCATCCAACACCACAGGACACAGACACAGCCCCATCCAACACCACAGGACACAGGACCCAGACCCATCCAACACCACAGGACACAGAACCCAGCCCCATCCAACACCACAGAGTCCAGACCCCAGCCCCATCCAACACCACAGAGTCCAGACCCCAGCCCCATCTAACACCAAAGAGCCTGGATGCCAGCCCCATCCAACACTCCAGAGACTGATCCTCAGCCATATCCAATGTGGCGCCCCACTGGTCAGTGCGCTACAGAAGGGGTACTACACCCAGATAAGCGTGTGTGGTATCCCAGTGACCAGAGGATGTGATGTTAATCTGAGGCCCTCATTCCTGCATTCACACACCTAGAATAGGGGGACTAAGGGTTAACTGTTTGCCTGGGAGACCCAGCCCCCGGTGGGAGGAGCTTAGGTGTAGTGGAAAGAGCGGGAAGAAGGGAGTTAGGCAGAACAGCCATAGAGAGAGTCTGAGGAGGAAAGAGAGGAAAGTCTGGGGGAGATGAGGAGTGTTGTGCTTCCCCAGAGGAAAGCGCAGAGAACGGACACCGGGTCCGAGACTGTGCAGGGTTACACATCCGCTTAGCTTTACGCAGCTGTTGGAGTCTACAAGTAAAAGCGCAGGTAGAGAAAAGACAGAGAGTGACTAAAGAAGGAACATCGTGGAGAGCCTCAGAGACATTGCATCCTCTGGTGACTACCCGGCCAGCTACCCGTAACTGTGACTGTGTACCTTGTGAACGTTTGAAAAGTCACCAGTAAAGTACCTGGTGAGCTCACCACTGCCTGAGACTGCTTCTTTTCAGCGTCGCAACAGAGTCCCACCTGCGGAGCCACAGACTGCTATGTCAACACACTGTCTGGAGAAGCTGCAGCAGCAAAGTAAATGCAGCGTACAAAGCACAGTCCCTCACCAGGCCCCTCCACCACTACAAAACCTGCCCTGGGGACCCTCAGCCCTACCCGAGGAGGCTTACCATCCACACTACCCTAGGTCAATGTCCCCAGCAGGAATATGGCAGCGGTGGTCGCCACTGACCACATACCCCGGGTGGTGTCACGACAAAATCCCCTGTAAATAACCCCTTCATTTTTGGACTGAGCCCAGGCCACGGGACTGAGTACCCCACTGCCTGTAGCCCAGCCCCTAGTCCCATCCAACACCACAAAGCCAACACGTCTGCAACATCCAACACCATAGAACCTAGACTTCAGCCCTATCCAACACCACAGAGCCACAATCTCAGCCCATCCAACATCACAGAGTACGGACCTCAGCCCCATCCAACCCCACAGAGCCTGGACCTCAGCTCCATCCAACCCACAGAGCCTGAACCTCAGCCACATTCAACACCACAGAGCCTGGACCTCAGTCCTATCCAACACCACAGATCCTGGACCCCAGCCCCATCCAACACCACAGAGCCCGGACCTCAGCCCCATCCAACCCCACAGAGCCCGGACCTCAGCCCCATCCAACACCACAGAGCCCGAACCTCAGCCACATTCAACACCACAGAGCCCGGACCTCAGTCCTATCCAACACCACAGAGCCATGACCCCAGCCCCATCCAACACCACAGAGCCCAGACCTCAGCCCCATCCAACACCACAGAGCCCGGACCTCAGCCCCACCAACACCACAGAGCCCGGACCTCAGCCCCATCCAACCCCACAGAGCCTGGACCTCAGCCTCATCCTGTCGTGCCCCGGGGATGTGAGGGTTACTCGAGGCCAGGCCTGCTGCTTTTGCTGCTGGCGCGGAGGTGTCACAGGTGGACGAGGGAGGTTTCTGGCCTAGTAGTTTATGGATAGTTGTCGTGACGCCACCTGTTGTATGCGGCTATTAGTGGCCCCAGCTGCCGTGCAGGACCTCTGGGGATGATGGGCTGACAGAGTTGCCGGTTTTGCTCCCACAGGTGGAGCAGGTCCCCAGGGCAACTGGTGTAGTCTTTGGCGGTGGTAGGACGTTGGAGGTGCAGGATTGAAGGGGTACGAAATGATCGACAGGCACAAGGGTTGAAATCTCCGTTATGTTTACTGGTAGAAGTAGCATTTTCGTGCAGTGTACCGTCCACAAGAGATGTTGGGAGTCTGGGGCCTGGAAGCAGGTTCTGGTTCTCCTCACCTGGCGAGTTCTGAGGCCTCATTGTTGCGCTACTCTTGGTGGGTCCTGGCTGCCTGTAGCTACGCTGCGACCCTCTCACTCTCCTGCGTACCTCCTGTTGCCCGTACGGCAGGCAGCTCGAGCCCTTCCTGGGTGACTCTCCTCTGGCCACTCTCCCTGAGCTCTCTCTGGCGCTGCTGCGCCTCCTAGGCTTCGTGGTGGAAGAGCGACTTGGAATCTCCCGCCTTCCAGTGTTGGCCTCTGGGCCTAGAGTCCCTCACTGATTCGGACTCTGGTGTCCACTTTTGGTGCTTTGCACTGGGGTGAGCATAGCAACCAGCTCCACTCCCCAGACCTGCTTCTCCACTTCCTCAGACTCTCTCCTACGTCCCTCACGTGGCTAGTCTTTGTCCTGGGACGAGCCTTACGCTGCTCCAGTCCACAGGACCTCTTCACAGTCCTCCTAGGAACTGAACTTCGTAACCTCGCCCCCAAATCAGAATTTATACAAGGGGACCTCCCTTTGGAATCAGGTTTTAGAGTTCCCCCTTCTGGCTTGGCGTTGGGAAGGTGTTGTGTGTGCGGTTTACCTGGTGTGGGTACCTTCCATTGCTTCCAAGCACGGCATGGACCCCCCACAGGGGGGGGCGATGCCATCATGGCAAACGGACTCTGGGTGCCACATTCCAACACCACAGATCCCGGACCTCAGCCCCATCCAACACCAAAGAGTCTGGACCTCAGCCCCATCCAACACCACAGAGCCTGGACCTCAGCCCATCCTATATGGATACTGTGAGCCAGGATTCCCCCAACTCAGTGTCGCCTCACAAATGCTCTTCTGGATGAAGGGGTGAAAGTTCCCATAGATGCCTCCAAAATCTTGTAGGAAGTCTTCCTAGAAGAGCGGGAGCAGTTATTTCTGTAGAGAGGCCAACTTTAGTGATGAGCTAGTGTATTTGTTACTATTCACTTCTTGCACGGATGGTACGATATTTGGGTATTTGTGCACTCGCCTCGCGATATTCAAATGTCCTGCCCAGCAGTTTTGGCACCTCATTTGCAGCCACTAAACATGCTGGGCTTCTTAACCAAGTAATGCGCAGCCATCTTGGTTGTGGCATTACTGTGATTGGCTGGCCACGCAGCACCATAGGGTCTATTTAAGCCCTGCCACCGCTATTTTGCGCACATTGCATCTGGATCAAGCATTGAAGAAGCATAGGGAGAGATCGAGCAGCTGTTAGGGAGAATGTTTAGCAGGAGCTGGCTGGCAAATTTCATCCTAGGGGCATGCACACAGCAGTGGCCCATGAGCAGTGAGCCCAGACCAACATGACAGATGGCCGGGCGGCCCCAAAACTGCTGCTTGACCACTGGCCTGGGGATATCTGCCCCCCTGCCCCCTGGACCAGCCAGCCCCTGGTGTTAAGGCCTCTTTGTAACACAAAATCCCTTTTCAGGGCTACCTGCAGTGTATACTAGGTCAGTGTAGTGTAGGCAGGAAGAGATTCTCGAGCAGGGACAGTTCAAAGGAGCCTCTCACTAGCTCCATAATAGCAGAAAACCATAGCTCTTTTCAGAGCTGAAACCACAGAACAAGCATCCATCCAGAGCAGCGTCCATCCAGCTCTTGTCATAGGCAAAGCTCTATTTTTCCAGTACACAGAGTAGTAGCATTTTGTGCTGCCTTATGTTTAAAAGCACTGGTCTTTTTTCCCTGCAGTTTTTGGGGTCACAGCCTGGCTTGCGCTGTCCACATCAGTCCTGTTAATACGATGCTAGTCTCCTAGCCAAAGCAGTACTACAAACGTTTCCTACTGCCTGCTACAAAGAGAGCCCAGGCTATTTTCCCCCAATAATTTGGCTTGTGCCATCAATATCTGAAATTCTGTCAACAAAACCCAAAATCCCAATAAAGTCTTAAGGAACAGGGACGTGGACGTGAATGTGTTGTCAGTGGTGTGCAACAATGCCCTGAGTGTCAGGTCAGGAGAAGCTTTATGCATCCAGAAAAAATATCCTGGTCTGGCCCATCCAATCCTGAACCTGGTTCTCCTTCCTCCCGCTATTATAAGTCACAGGAGACATATAACCCCAAGCTTGGCCACTCCGAGGATCTATTTTGTACATATCCTTTGCTTGGCAATGGCCTCTCACCGTGCAGCATTGAAGAGGAACGTGAGGAGGTGGCGTGCGTGATGCTCAAGTATTTAACCCCTTCCCGACCCGTGACGCAGCATATGCGTCATGAAAACAAGTTCGTTCCCGACCTTGGACGCATATGCTGCGTCATCGCAGGTTTCCCTTCCTGCAGCTCTATTAACCGCGGTCACTATGGGGTTAAGGACCAGAAGAAAGCCACTTTGAGGACCCTGATTTACAGTCTCCAGAGGTGGAGGCTGATGATGATGAAACACAGTTGCCATCAGGTCAACCTACAGTCTCAACTGGGAAGGAGGATGAGATGGAAGAAGAGGTGGTCGATGAGGAGTCCACTGATCCAACCTGGACCATTGCCATACATAGCCATCACAAAAACACAGAGGAAGATGGATATGTAGCACCAATTCAGGCACCAAGGGGCATGGTTTGCCCAGAATGAGAACTCGGTCAACGGTTCCCAAGAGCACCCCGGCTGTGGGCCAAGTCAGGGCAAGGGGGCGTTCAGCCACTGTGTGTGCCATCCCTGCATTACACCAGCAATCAGAACCGTGCTCTCACCAACGCACTAACCGGGAAGGTCCACCTAACAAAAGACACCTGGACAAATTGTTGTGGACAAGGATGATATAGCTCTGTCACGGCACTCTGGGTGAACCTGGTGGAGGGTGAGACAAAGGCGCAAACTGGAACATCACACATTCTACCCACGGCAAGAATAGCGGGCCCAACTTCCACCAGGGTTTCCTCCACTTCATACTCCACTTCCCCTCTTCCTTCCTCCTGCTCCTCATCCTATGCTGAAATACCCTTCCCATCACCGCCAAGCTGGGACCTGTGCAGCAGCGCATCGACAAAGTGTCAACACGCTCTACTGAAGCTGATCTGTTTAGGTCAGAAACCACACACTGCAGCAGAGCTGTGGCAAGCTTTAAAACAACAAAGTGATCAGTGGCTCTCCCCACTGCACCTCTAACCCGGTCTGGTGGTCTGCGATAATGGGCATAACCTGGTGGTGGCTTTAAAGGTCGGGAAGCTGGTACACGTGCCATACATGGCTCACGTGCTGAACCTAGTTCAGTACCCTGACTTGCCGTACCTCCTTGAGAAGGTGCGTCGTATTAGCGCCCACTCCTCTACTGCTTTTGCTGGTCTTACAGTGCTGCAAAAGCGCTTGAATTTGCCAAATCACAGACTCATTTGCAACCTGCCTACGCGGTGGAACTCTACCTATCATATGTTGGCGAGGATTAGTGAGCAGCAGATGGCAGTAGCTTCAACATGACCGTGAGACTGGGAGTCAACCACCACTCAAAACAACTGTCGAGTGGGTGTGGATCGCTAACATTTGTGAGGTTCTTGATCATTTTGAGTACTGCACCAACCTCGTGAGCGGTGATCAGGTTACTATCAGCATAACCATTCTGCTGCTGTGTCTCTTTAAACAATTACTACACAATCTCAGAGAGGAAGCTTTAAATGCCCAACATGTGGCTATGGAGCCTGACTTCCCAATGAGTGATTCTACCCAGCCCAGCCAATATTCTGAGGCAACATTGGGTGATGATGAAAATGAGGAGGGAGAGGACTTGTTTTTCTGTGCTACTGAGGGGACTGCCAATGCTACAGAGAGGACACCCAACCCAAACTTTATGTTTGTCCAGCATGGATGGGCTGGAGAGGAGGAGGACGAGGAGGTGAATCACCAGGAGAGGATGGGTACTGTTCCTACTGAACATTTGCCTGTTTGCAGCTTGGCCCACATGGTATAGTTCATGTGTAAGTGTCTGAGGTAAGAATCTCGCCTGATAAACATTTTATCCAACAAACTAGAATGGTTGGCCACCTTTCTTCACCCATGGTACAAGGAGAAATTTCCTTTTCTGCTTTTGGAGTCACCAAAGAGTTGAACAATGGAATCCTTCAAGAGGACCGTTGTAGATGAGTTGCTGAAAATATCACCCTCAGACAATGCTGGTGGCAGAGGTACCAGCTCTTTTTAAGGGATGATGGGGAGAGACACGAACACCAGGTCCAAAAGAGTTAGGGGGAAAATGTTCACAAACTGGGCCATTTTCAATAAACCAGCACATCAGTAAGGGCTATCTGTGCCAATAACAATGCTATAACGGGAGAAGTTGCAGAACATGGCCAAGGGATACTTAAGTGATCATACGTGCGTCCTTTCTGACACTTGCAGTTCTCTTTAATTACTGGGTGTCCAAACTGAACACTTGGCCTGACCTCTCCTTATATGCCTTGAAGGTGCTGGCCTTCCCGGTTGCTCGTGTGATGTCAGAACGTATTTTCAGTTCCGCTGGGGCAGTCATCACTAATAGGCGCACATACCTCTCCACGGAAACGCCGACTTACTCTGATTAAATTCACAAGGACTGGATATCTCCATAGTTTCTAATCCCTCCAGATGACAGCAAGTCAACCTAAAGTCACCAAAAATGCTGATTCATGCTACTGCTGTCAACCCCTTCCCATAAAAATCCCTTTCCTTCCTGCATGAACCACGACTGAGCCCAAAGAGCTAATTTTTGAAACACAATGCACAATGTGTAGTGGACAAACCAGGACAGTACTCCTACTCCAGCCTAACTACTATGTGTCATTGGAGGCCCTTGTCACAGGTTGTCCCACATTATGACGGAGATAGAGGATACGTATTCAATAGAAATTTACACTGTTGATGACCAAATGATAGTCCTCTGAAAACTTGAACTGAGGGCCACAACTACTAGAGTAGTCCTATGTAGTTAATATTTGTCATGGGAGGCCCTTATCATGGTGTCGCCCTGCGTCTATGACACAGCCCCCAGGAGTAACTTTAGGAAAACGTATGTTACAGGGCCACCTCCGGGCCCTCACCAAACTCAGGTTTCCCGCCTACTGCAGGCCTTCTGAACATTAGAATTTAGGGTCGCAGAATCACATGAGGGTGGAGGAGGAGGGTGACGGCCAACGCTACAATGGGCACATTGTAAACTACTATGGAATATGTATTCCACTATCTGAGTCTCAATAAGGGAGGGACCGCCAAAATGTATGTTACAGGACCACCTGAGGTCCCTCTGGTCAAAGATCAACATACCATCGGGCTTGTTCTAGCAGGCCTTGTACAGTGCTGGGGAATAGCTAACTAATAATGATGTATGACAGAGGGACCTACAAAATGTATAAGTCAGGAAGTCAGGGCTCTCCCAATTGTAAAAGGCGACAAACAGCCACAACAGGACATGTTGTGTCATTTTCCTGGACAACTGATCGGAAATGCTTCACATCAGCATCCGCACAGGCACATAACATGAAGATGCAGCACAGGGGAGCAGACAAGCTACATGGAGCAGATGCAGCACAGGGGGCAGACGAGCTACATGGAGCAGATACAGCACAGGGGAGCAGACGAGCTACATGGAGCAGATGCAGCACAACCGAGGGGAGCTGAGCCCAGTACATCAATGAGAAACACCGCCACCTGGTGGAGGAACATAAACACAACTCCAAAACATTAATAATTTGTTGCCCATAATAACCAATCGCAGCGCAGCTTTTTATTTCCAAAGCTACTTTGGAAAGATGAAAGCAGTACTGTAATTGGTTAATATGGAAAAAGCTGCACTGTGAGTGGTTGTTATGGTAAAACAAAAGCTGCACCCCGATTGGTTGCTGTATAAAAATCAAAGTTGCACAGTGATTAGTTGCTTTGGGCAACAGGAGTCTTTTTTTTGTAAAACAACTTTGATAAATCTACCCAAAAATGTTCATGGAGGGGCGTCACTACTAATGTATTAACCCCTTCATGGCCACTGATGTAACTTTACATTGCTGTCGATATGCAACGGGTTCAGGCCCTTATTCCACTTCATATCAGGCAGAAATCGGCCGTGTTATCCGGAATAATACACAGGTGTACTGGGAAGAATATGATGAACATGTGGTATCGCCATGTCCGTAAAAGTCTGCCCTAGCTGAGTAAAATATTAAATCATAAATAACTGAAAAGCCAGAATAGCTGTTTTTCAGTCTTCAGAATTGCTTTTTTGCCTCCAAATTTGCTGTTTTTTTGGCCTCCAAATTTGATGTTTTTTAGTCTCCAGATTTGATGTTTTTTGGCCTCCAAATTTGCTGTTTTTTCACCTCCAGATTTGATTTTTGGATGTTTTTCCTCCAAATTTGATGTTTTTTAGTCTCCAGATTTGATGTTTTTTGGCCTCCAAATTTGCTGTTTTTTCACCTCCAGATTTGATGTTTTTTGGCCTCCAAATTTGCTGTTTTTCACCTCCAGATTTGATGTTTTTTGGCCTCCAAATTTGCTGTTTTTCACCTCCAGATTTGATGTTTTTCACCTCCAGATTTGATGTTTTTTGGCCTCCAAATTTGCTGTTTTTGGACTCCAGATTTGATGTTTTTAGTCTCAAGATTTGCTGTTTTTTGATCTCCAGATTTGCTGTTTATTGACCGCCAGATTTGATGTTTTTTGGCCTCCAGATTTGATGTTTTTTATTCTCCAGATATGATGCTTGCAGTAGATTGATAATAAATGGCTTCACCCAACCACTAACCATGAGTGGGAGAAGAGTTTTTATGTTATCATTCATATTCTCTGAGGCCAAGAAAGCAAAAGATCTGCAGGGCAACACCAGGCTCTACAGCTGGTATACACACACACACACACACACACACACACACACACACATATACATATATATATATAAATATATATATATACATACATACACATACATACATACATACATACATATATACACATATATACACACTATATATATATACATGCAGCTCTGGCAAAAATGAAGAGACCACTGCACAGTTTTCTAAAAATCCCCATCTCTTAATGCCTGTCAGCCCTTCTATTCCAGTGTCGGTTGAATTCCAACCACAGTACACTTCATTCTACTTAATGTGCTTCTGATCAGGTGATCACCTGAACCAAACTTATTTAACGAGGGAAAGTACATAAAACACTGCTGTGGTCTTCACAATCCTCTTATAATAGGAAAAGCTGGTTGGCAAAACAAGGGCTAGGAATAACCCGAAAAGTAATTTGAATGAAAACATAACTTTTAACCATGCCAAAGGAGTTGAAAAGAAAAGTCTTGAGGGTGGGGAAAAGAATGGCTCAATTCTGGCTTTGGTAGCAGAGGGATACAGTGAGTGTCATGTTGCCTCCATCCTTAAAATATTGAAGACGGCAGTCCATTACAACAAGGTCAAGCAGCAGACATTGGTGACAACAAAGCTACAGACCGGCAGAGGGCGAAAGCGACTCTCCACTGACCAGGATGACAGTCATCTTATTTGAATGTCACTCAGCAACTGCAGGATGACATCAAGTGACCTACAAATGGGATGGCAAATGGCAGCTGGGGTGAAGTGCACGGCAAGAACAGTTCGTAGCAGGCTCCTAGAGGCAGGGCTCAAGTCATGTAATGCTAGAAAAAAGCCTTTCATCAATGAGAAGCAAAGGAGAGCCAGGCTGAAGTTTGCCAAAGACCATAAGGTTTGGACCATAGAGGACTGGAGTAAGGTAATCGTCTCTGAGTCTAATTTTCAGCTTTGCCCAAAACCTGGTCGTCTAATGACTAGATGGAGACCTGGAGAGGCGTACAAGCTACAGTGTCTTGCACCCACTGTGAAATTTGGTGGCTGATTGGGGATGATCTGGGGTGCAGCAGCAAGGCTGGATTTCAGCAGGTTAATCATTGTGCAGGACGTATGAATCAATCTGCATACAAGAATATATTGGAATCTGAGAGTCCTCAGTGGTTGATACCTTTTAATGGCGAACTGAAAAGATGGTAAACATAGCAAGCTTTCGAGACGACTAAGGTCTCTTCTTCAGGCTGATAATGACACAAATTCTGAAGACACATACATTTATACATAAGCAATAGAGGAAAAAAAAAAAAAAGAAGGGGAAAGAAGAGAACAGAAAAAAAATGGCAAAACAGTGTTATATGCTCTGGTGGATATGACAGGTGACGCAAAGCAGAGTCGGGTAGGGAGGGGTGGAGGAGCAGGGACAGAGAAAGCAGATTTCTAAGATAAGCGCAACCAATGTATTAGGTGGATGGTTAGTAACCCATGGAGACCTGAAAATACTTAGTTAAGTTGTGGAGAGCAGACTAAGTGACAGAGTTCACAGAAGTGTCAGGAGCTCATAGTCCTATAATGTCAGTGTGTAGCAAGCTGTCTCCAAATGCACTTTCATTTTATATATAAAATGCATAAATCTGCTATCCCCAAATGTCCGTTCATTTTACATAGAATCCCATAAATCCATGTGAAATATTTAATCCGGTTTCGAGTGTGTTGAAGGTCGTTATCAATTTGTATTACCAAATTCTTCTCTCTCTCTGAGATTTGAAGTCACTCTTTAAGATGAGCAGCCTCATATCGGATTCAGTATTGTGCTCAGAGCTGCAAAAATGCTTTGCTACAGGTAGATCTACCTGTAGCAAAGCATTTTTGCAGCTCTGAGCACAAGAGAACAGCAGCTCCACCTGTAGGGAGCTTTACAACCCTTGCCACAATACCATCGCCCTCCAGAGGACTCTGGCGGCGCTAGTGACCCATCACCAGGTACTACAGGTGGCGTCACATGACAACAACAAACTCTTATCCCCTGTACATAACCCTTATTGAAGTGTCACCCAGAACACGGGCTCAGGCACTGCCACCTGTGACATCCCTGTGAAAATCCCTCCGAACCTGATACCCGAGTACCCCAGGGCCTGGGGCTCGACATATATTTCTGGCGCTCACGAACAGGATCTTGTGCCCGCTATTACCGGGTACTGTGTGCCTTGGACTTTTGAACTGCATTGAAAATAACTTTTCCCGCCTTTTATTTGGCGCCAAAAATGGGTTCCCGCCATCACCGCAGGAGGACCCAAGATGGCGCTGTAGACATGTACTAAACACCATTTGTAGGCCCGGGGGTGTGCCTCAGCCCCTAGAAGAAGGAGGGCCAAGACGGAGGCGCCAAAAAGTGTGGCCGCCCCAATTGCCATCAATCAATCTGGGGGGCGGCCCACAGGAAGTTCTCCGGGAGTGGCTGCCAATAAAGAGACAAGCCGGAAGAGAAGGACAGAACAAACAAGGCTCCTTTGTACCCAGCAGAATGGCGGCACCCTGCTGGAGAGACATTGTGCGTGAGGTTGAAGAACAGGCCAGAGACGCACAAGGAGACCCGGCAGCGGCGTCCCTCTTAACACTAGAGGGGGATGCCGACTACAGGAGAGACGCGTTTGGACGGCTCCGCCAGGACATGGAGGAAGCCTTGGAGTGGGTGTGCCGGTGGTGGAGCGCGGAGAGGGCCTGTGAACTGATGACTATGAGAGAAGGCCGCGAAGCGCGAGAGGCAGCGGTAACAGTGCAGGCAGTCGTGGAGTACCGAGCCTCGTTACCACCCGTCCAGACCCGGGTCACAGGGACCCAGACCGGAGCCCCTGTAGAACCACTGTCCCGTACCCGCAGCTATCTCAGGATAGAGCCAGCGCGACCGTCCCCAGCAGAACCAGATGTGGTTGTAGAAGCTGAGGGAGACGAGTCAGACTTTGAGGAAGCGGAGGACGTAGAAGGAGCTTCAAGAGGAAGTACCCCAGAGGCTGCATGGTGGTCCACATGGCAGCGGCAAGGTACCCCCCATCATTGTGAGCACAGCAGAGACCAGAGCGTCGCCAAGAGTCCCAACCGGCAACTCACCACCACCAGAATACCAGTCATTCCTGAACCAGCGAGACCAACTAGCAAGACAAAACAAGAGAAGAATGGTTCCAGAAAGAACAGGCTACCCGGCGACTTCGAGATGAAGCCTGAGCACAGCCCCCGCTTCCATTGGAGGTGCGCCGCCAAGGAACTGTAGTTCCCATCTACCACGATGAAGGATGGGGATTCATACGTGAACCCGGACTTCAGGAAGACATTTTTTTCGCCAGACGAGACGTTGAATCGAACCTGCGGCGTGGACACCCGGATCGTGATCTGTACCGAGGTGAGCAGGTTTCCTTTGAAAGGCATCCAGGCCCCTTAGGCTGGTTCGCTATACGTATATCCCGCCAACAATAGACTCCCGTCGCAGAGACTATGACTTTAAGGGTAAGTGCACACTGGGCGGGTTTTCGGCGGTTTACCTGTGTAAACCGCCGTTTTGCATACATTAGTTTTATTTAAATTTATGTTAATCCAAACCGGCGTTTGGATTAACATTAAAACTAATGTAACCCGCCCAAGGCTGTGCACATACCGGCGGTTACCCAGCGTCATCCGTTGCTAACCCGCAGGTTTCCCAGCGGGTTAGCAAAGAATGACCATGTTCTAAAAACCGGCGGTTCTGCAGCGGCTGCAAGCAGAATCATGTGCTGCTTCCAGCCGCTGCAGAATCGCCGCCGAGAACCCGCTGGGCAGCCGCCGGATACCGCCCGGCTCCCGCAGCTCATACCCGCCAGGAAGCCGGTGGACGGTGCCGGAGCTTCCTGGCGGGTCCCGCCAGCAGCCGCCGACCGAACCGCCGGGTAATGTGCACTTACCCTAAATAGCCCCTTTATCCAGCTTTATTCCCCTGCATTATGAAGAGTCAGAGTCATGGACTCCTGTGTAGAACTTTTATTTTCCCTACAAGTTGATGTGTGATATATATGCAGCGGTCTGGCGGTGATGACTCACACTGGACTGTGCTGGACAATATGTTACCCCCAGAGCCGCGCAGTTAGTACCGGTCCCCGTTGGGCAAAGATAGACTCAAAAGTTCATTATGTTTTATGCAGATAGTAACAAACTGGAGAGTAATATCTTAGCCAACAGGTGACCCGAGGGCCGTGGGGTCTATAGTAACTACTGCAAATGTGTAACGTTATGAGAAAATGTGCCTCCAAGAGATAGGAAGAAACTAAAGAATGCTTGATTGTATATAGTTTACCCGTTGATATTGTTACTGAAAATATAAAAATGCTTTTCACTCCCCGGTTAACAGGTACCTATACTCGCGGACAAGTATGTTTCATCAGGGGGGTATGTGGCGCCCCACATGGTCAGGCGTCACAGTGGTGTAATTTTCCCCAGCTGCAAGTGGATCCTAGGCTGGTGGGTGGTACCCATTCCTGCACTCCCACATTAGAATAGGGGTTGGGGGGTTACTCCTGGGAGGGAGATATATTCACCTCTAGGGGAGTAGAAGTTAGTGAGAGTTAGAAGAGAGAGTGTGAGGAGTTGGAGAGGAGTCGAGGAGGAGTGTGGAGCGAGTCGGAAGGTTTAACCGGACAGCTCTACGCTGATCCGAGGGAAGATGAGAGAGGATCCTGAGGGGATCCTGAGAGAGGGTGCCTGACGAGGGAGTCTGGGCCCTAGAGAGAAAGGGAGAACCCCAGCGTGGAGCGACCATACTCCAGGGGATCCTCCAGTCCACCACGGGAACGCCGGCCCCGAGGAAACGGCCAGAGTCCACCTCTGAAGTCGTCAACCGGCTGCTGCGCTCTATTCACCGGCTGCGGCACCCTGCCAGACGAGCGGTCTGCCTGCTTCTTCACTACGAGGGAGGGGAGCCCGAAATCTACCTTCAAGGAGCCATTCGGTATAGACTAATCATAGGAGCGGAAGGAAAGGACACGGGTTCGTCAACTAGGGTATACCACGGGTAACACCATACCACCTGGCATCCACTTGCAGCCACCCGTAGAGCTGTTTCATTAACAACTTTTGCTGAACTGTGAACTTGTATGTGATGCACCCCCAGGCTATGGGGTACTCGGGAACCGGGCCGGTGCTGTCTCTGGCGATCACAGTAGTCGTATCCTGGTCCTGTGGCCTGGGATCAGTCCAAAAAGGGGTATTTGTCGTGACGACACCCGGGGTATGTGGTTAATAGAACCACCGCTGCCGTATTCCTGCTGGGGACGGTGACTTGGGGCAGCATGGATGGAAAGCCCTCCTCGGGTAGGGCTGAAGGTCCCCAGGGCAGGAGTAGTTGGGATGGATGGGTGTAGTGAGGGGCTGTGCTGGGTACAAGTCACTTACTTTCTGCTGCTCCTCCAGCCAGTCTGCAGGGCTGACAGGCTGTGGCTCTCCAAGCGAGACTTCTCAGTGCTGAAAACAAAAGCAGTTTCTTGCAGGAGTGAAAGTAATCCAATGTCCACACACAGATGAGCTCGCAAGGTACTTTACTCAGTTTTTAGCAGTAGTTACAACGGGTCACAGTTCTTTCAGTACAGTTTACAGTTCTTTCCAGTTAACACTTTACACTTCAGCACTGCTCCGGGTTACCCACACTCTGCAGCCTCAGGTAGCTTTTCTGTGTTGATCCCTCATAGTCCTTTCAGGCCCTTCTCTCAGTATAAACGTAGTACCTCACTCACGGTTTTGGTCTGGCTGTCTCGGACACACAGGTGAAGAATTTTCCCTTAAAGTCAGGGTCACCAGTCCTATTGTGACAACTGTGTTCCTCTGCCGTAGTGGAAAGTTAGGCTGCAGCACATAAAGTCTCTGCCCCCCACCGGGGTGTCTCGTGATTAGGGTATAGAATCTCCGGTCACCTCATCAGAGCCGGTTCTCTGGTGTCGGCCTAGCCCTCCAGTGTCCCAGGTTGCTGTCTTTGGGCACACCAGGCTCCTTCCTTCAGTCACTGTGCTAAGGGTTCCTGCGCGCAGCACGGGTCTCAGGTTGCCAGGCCCTTGTCTCCCACCTTCCTTAGCTGTGGGGTCTCTTTCCAGTCTTTCCTCTTCCCTTCGATCCCAGGCTGTGGAGCGGGCTTTCTCTCCAGGGTCTGTGCCTCACAGGATTCTGCGCCTCCAGGGAGTCTGAAACTGTCTGGGAAGTGTCTCTCTGTTTCTGCTCTGCTGTTCTCTGTCTTCCCTTTTGACTAGTCTAACCCTGTGTTTTGTGCTCCTGGTTTTGTTTGAGTCTCTCCACCCACTTTGTCAGTGTCCTGCCTACACTCCACCTACTGTGCTACACCCTGCCACCCCTTGCCCATCCTAGGCGTAGGGTCGGTGCTTGTGTGGTGTGAGTGTGTTTTCAACCTTGCTTACCTGGCTGCACTACCCTCATGTGGCCACCTGGTCGCAGGGGCGCCACATATGCTGATCACTGTTTACAGTAAAGTACCCGGGAGAGTGACTTTGCCTCCGTGTCTTTGTGCTGCAGAACTCAACCTGTTTGCTTACAGGGACGTTGCCACGAAGGACCAGCTCCACCTATAGGGAGCTTTACAGCCCTTGCCGCAATACCATCGCCCTCAGGAGGACTGTGGTGGCGCTGGTGACCTATCAGCAGGTACTACAGGTGGCGTCACGAGAAAACAACAAACTCTTATCCCCTGTATATAACCCCTTATTGAAGTGTCACCCAGGCCACGGGTTTAGGCGCTGCCACCTGTGACATCCCCGCTAAAGCACCCACCGAGCCTGATACCCAGTAACCCAGGGCCTGGGGCTCGACAACAACAGAGAGCAGCAGCTACACCTGCAGGCCACAGAGAGCAGCAGCTACACCTGCAGGCCACAGAGAGCAGCAGCTACACCTGCAGGGCCACAGAGAGCAGCAGCTACACCTGCAGGGCCACAGAGAGCAGCAGCTACACCTGCAGGGCACAGAGAGCAGCAGCTACACCTGCAGGCCACAGAGAGCAGCAGCTACACATGCAGGCCACAGAGAGTTGTAGCTACACATAGAGGCCCCAGAGTGTTGTAGCTACACATAGAGGGCCACAGAGAGTTTAGCTACACAGAGGGCACAGAGAGTTGTAGCTAGACATAGAGGGCCACAGAGAGTTGTAGCTACACATGCAGGGCCACAGAGAGTTGTAGCTACACATGCAGGGCCACAGAGAGTTGTAGCTACACATGCAGGGCCACAGAGAGTTGTAGCTACACATGCAGGGCCACAGAGAGTTGTAGCTACACATAGAGGGCCACAGAGAGTTGTAGCTACACATAGAGGGCCACAGAGAGTTGTAGCTACACATAGAGGGCCACAGAGAGTTGTAGTACACATAGAGGGCACAGAGAATGAAGTTGCCTGTGATCTGTGTCATTAAGTTGGGCTTTGCCGTTTCACTTGTTATGTAGTTCATACATGTGGCCACTTGAGGGCGACATTACATCAGTTTTTATCTGATGATCTGGTTTCCTCTCTGATCACAGAATGTGTAGGGTAAAGTTATCAAAGTGACTTTCCTTTATGTGTTGAATGTGGCCCAATGTTGCACTGTCTGGTCCAGATGATGAGATTCATTTTTGAAGTCAGTATTTATTGAGGTCGAGTTGACGTTTTTTGGGCCTAATTTTCGAGTGTCGCCCAATGATGGACTGAGCGCATCCACAGACGCTTTTTTTCTTCCAGTTTTTCCTCCAATATCCACGACGAGCGAGTCTGTAACATTTAGCAAAAGTCGCAATTCATAATTCTTATTAATAAAGCCGACCGCACCGATGACATACCCAGATCGCAAACTCAGCTCTGCTACATCCGACAAAATCTCAAAACATAGACCTATACGACAAACTCACTTAATTGAGAAATTCAGCAATGCAATATCTGCCATACACAGAATATGATGCAAATTACACTCAGCTCTGCTGCATCTAACAAACCTATAAATTGTGTAGTTACAAAGTCAACACTGCTGCATCTGACCAATCTATAAATTGTGTAGTTAGAAACGCAGATCTGCTGCATCGGACAGATCCGTAAATTGTGTAGTTACAAAGTCAACACTACTGCATCTTACCAATCTATAAATTTGTGTAGCTACAAAGTCAGCTCTGCTACATCTGACAGATCCATAGATTGTGTAGCTACAAAGTCAGCTCTGCTACATCTGACAAATCTATAAATACAAACTCAGCTGTGCTGCTTCTGCCAAACCCATAAATTGTTCCAAACAGCAAACTCAGCTCTGCTGCATCTGACAAGCTATTTTTTTTTTTTTTTTTACAAATTACAAACTCAACTCTGCGGCATCTATCAAAACCATAAATTGTTCCAAGACAAATCCATATCTAATGTGTCTGACAAAACTACAAATATTGTCAAATTACAAACTCAACTCTGCTGCATCTGTCATCCATATAAAAACTGTTCCAAGTTACAAACTCAATGCTGATGCATCTAAAATAAATATAAATTGCTCCAAAAACATACTCCACTCTGCTGCATCAGACAAACACAATGCTTTCAAATTAATAATGCAGCTCTGCGGTATTGGAGAGACTTACATTGTTCCAAATGACAAGCTATACAAATGACAAACTCAACTTTGAGGCATCTGACAAGCCAATTATTTTTAACATTACAAACTCAACTCTGCTACATCTAACAAAACCATAAATTGTTCCAAAACAAACTCATCTATATGCTTCTGACAAAACCATAAATATAGTAAAATTACAAACTCAACTCTGCTGCATCTGACATCCATATAAATTGTTCCAAATTACAAACTTGGCTCTGCTAAATTTGACAAACAACCTCCACTCTGCTGCATCAGACAAAGCGTCAAAAAGAAGTTCAAATAAACAAGCCGGCTCTGCTGCATCTGAGAAATCCATAAATTGTCCCAAATGGCGAAGCTATACAAATGACAAACTTAACTCACCTGCATCTAACAAAACCATAAACTGTTCCGAGACAAACTCATCTCCAAGCGTCTGACAAAACCATAAATATTGTCAAATTATAGACTTAACGCTGCTACCTCTGACATCTACATAATTTGTTACAAATAACAAACTCCACTCTGCTACATCAGACAAACGCATCATAAATTGTTTCAAATAAATAACTCGGCTCTGCTGTATCTGAGAAACCCATAAATGACAAATCTATACACAATGACAAAACTCAGCTCTGCAGAATCTGATGAAACCCTATATTGCCCCAATTCCCAATCTAAGCTCTGCTGCATCAGACAGAACCTGCTGTGCATTGAGCAAGATGAAAAACAGCAGGGTCGAGTTTGCAGTAGAGCTGTGCTTGCAGTAGAGCTGTGTTTGTATTAGAGCTGTGTTTGCAGTAGAGCTGTGTTTGTAGTAGAGCTGTGTTTGTAGTAGAGCTGTGTTTGTAGCAGAGCTGTGTTTGTAGCAGAGCTGTGTTTGTACAGAGCTGTGTTTGTAGTAGAGCTGGGTATGTAGAAGTTCTGAGTTTGCAGTATAGCTGTGTATATAGTAGAGCTGGGTTTGTAGTAGAGGTGGGTATATAGTGGAGGTGGGTTGCAGTAGAGCTGGGTATATAGTAGAGCTGGGTATGTAGTAGAGCTGGGTATGTAGTAGAGATGTGTTTGCAGTAGAGCTGTTTGTAGTAGAGCTGGGTATATAGTAGAGCTGGGCTTGTAGTAGAGCTGGGTTTGCAGTAGAGCTGTGTATATAGTAGAGCTGGTATATAGTAGAGCTGGGTCTGTAGTAGAGCTGGATATGCAGTAGAGCTGGTATGCAGTAGAGCTGAGTTTGCAGTAGAGCTGGGTATATAGTAGAGCTGGGTCTGTAATAGAGGTGGGTCTGTAGGAGAGCTGGGTTTGTAGTAGAGCTGGGTTTGTAGTAGAGCTGGGTTTGTAGTAGAGCTGGGTTTGTAGAAAGAGCTGTGGGTTTGTAGTAGTAGAGCTGGTTTGAGTAGAGTGGTTTGCAGTAGAGCTGGGTTTGTAGTAGAGCTGGGTTTGTAGTAGAGCTGGGTATGTAGTAGAGCTGGGTATTAGTAGAGCTGGGTTTGTAGTAGAGCTGGGTTGTCAGTAGAGGTGGGTATATAGTAGAGCTGGGTTGTATTAGTGGGCTGGGTTTGCAGTAGAGGTGGGTATATAGTAGAGCTGGGTTGTAGTAGAGCTGTTTGTAGTAGAGCTGGGTATGTAGTAAAAAAGGGTTTGTACTAGACTGTTGTAGTAAAGCTGGTTTGTAGTAGAGCTGGGTCTATAGTAGAGCTGTGTTGTAGTAGAGCTGGGTCTATAGTAGAGCTGGTTTGTAGTAGAGCTGGGTCTGTAGTAAGCTGGTTTGCAGTAGAGCTGGGTTATAGTAGAGCTGGTTTTAGTAGAGCTGGGTATGTAGTAAGAGTGGGTATTGTAGTAGAGCTGGTAGTAGATTTGCTAGAGCTGGGTTTGTAGTAGAGCTGGGTTATAGTAGAGCTGTAAGTTTAGTAAGTGGTGTAGTAGAGCTGGGTTGTAGTAGAGCTGGGTCTTAGTAGAGCTGGTTTGTAGTAGAGCTGGGTTGTAGTAGAGTGGGTCTATAGTAGAGCTGGTTTGTAGTAGAGCTGGGTTTGTAGTAGAGCTGGGTTGTAGTAGAGGTGGGTTGAGTAGAGCTGGGTTATAGTAGAGCTGGTTTTAGTAGAGCTGGGTATGTAGTAGAGGTGGGTTATATAGTAGAGCTGAGTTTGCAGTAGAGCTGGGTATATAGTAGAGCTGGGTATGTATAGAGCTGGGTTTGCAGTAGAGTGGGTTAATAGAGAGCTGGGTTGTAGTAGAGCTGTTGTAGTAGACTGGGTTGTAGAAGGTTGTATAGAGCTGGTTTGCAGTAGAGCTGGTTTGTAGTAGAGCTGCGTTATGCATATAGAACTGGGTTTGTAGTAGAGCTGGTTTGTAGTAGAGCTGGTATGTAGTAGAGTGGGTAATATAGAGCTGGTTTGTAGTAGAGCGGTTTGCAGTAGAGGTGGGTATATAGTAAGAGCTGGGTTGTATAGAGCTGGGTTTTGCAGTAGAGGTGGGTATATAGTAGAGCTGGTGTTGTAGTAGAGCTGTTTGTAGTAGAGCTGGGTTAGTAGTAGAGTGGTTTGTACTGCTGTGTAGTAAGCTGGTTTGTGAGTAGAGCTGGGTATAGTAGAGCTGGTTTGTATACTTAAGTAGCTGGTTTGTAGTAAGCTGGGTTGTAGTAGAGCTGGGTTTCAGTAGAGCTGGGTATATAGTAGAGCTGGGTTTGTAGAGCTGTAGATGCTGGTATTAGTAGAGCTGGGTATGTAGTAGAGCTGAGTTTTGCAGTAGAGCTGGGTTTGTAGTAGAGCTGGGTCTGTATAGAGGTGGTCTGTAGTAGAGCTGGGTTGTAGTAGAGCTGGGTTTGTAGTAGAGCTGGTTTGCAGTAGAGCTGGGTTTGATAAGCTGGGTTTTAGTAGCTGGGTTGTAGTAGAGTGGGATATAGTAGAGCGGGTTGTAGTAGAGCTGGGTTGTAGTAGAGCTGGGTATGAGTAAGGTGGGTATATAGGAGCTGGTTTGAGTAGAGCTGGTTGTAGTAGAGCTGGTATGTAGTAGAGGTGGGTATTAGTAGAGCTGGGTTTGCAGTAGAGGTGGTATAGTAGAGCTGGGTTGTATAGAGCTGGTTTGCAGTAGAGTGGTATTAGTAGAGCTGGGTTGTAGTAGAGCTGTTGTAGTAGAGCTGGTATGTAGTAGAAGGGTTGTATAGCTGTTTGTAGTAAGCTGGGTTTGTATAGAGCTGCGTTTGCAGTAAACTGTTGCAGTAGTTGTTTGTAGTAGACTGGGTTAGTAGTGGTATGTAGGCTTTGTAGTAGAGCTGGGTTGGCAGTAGAGGTGGGTATATAGTAGAGCTGGGTTGTATTAGAGCTGGGTTTGCAGTAGAGGTGGTATATAGTAGAGCTGGGTTGTATAGAGCTGGTTTGCAGTAGAGCTGGTTTGTAGTAGAGTGGTTGTATGAGCTGTTTGTAGTAAGCTGGGTATGTAGTAAGAGGGTTTGTACTAGAGCTGTTTGTAGTAAGCTGGTTTGTAGTAGAGCTGGTTATAGTAGAGCTGGGTACGTATAGTAGAGCTGGGTTTGTAGTAGAGCTGGTTGTAGTAGAGCTGGGTCTATAGTAGAGCTGTGTTTGTAGTAGAGCTGGTTTGCAGTAGAGCTGGGTCTATAGTAGAGCTGTGTTTGTAGTAGAGCTGGTTTGTAGTAGAGCTGGGTCTGTTGTAGAGCTGGTTTGCAGTAGAGGTGGGTATATAGTAGATCTGGTTTCTAGTAGAGCTGGTATGTATAGAGGTGGTATATAGTAGAGCTGAGTTTGCAGTAGAGCTGGGTATGTAGTAGAGCTGGTATGTAGTAGAGCTGGTATGTATAGAGCTGAGTTTGCAGTAAGCTGGTATGTAGTAGAGCTGGTCTGTAATAGAGGTGGGTCTGTAGAGAGCTGGGTTGGTAGTAGAGCTGGTTTGTAGTAGAGCTGGGTTTGTAGTAGAGCTGGTTTGCAGTAGAGCTGGGTTTGTAGTAGAGCTGGGTCTGTAGTAGAGGTGGGCATATAGTAGAGCTGGTTTGTAGTAGAGCTGGGTTTGTAGTAGAGCTGGGTATGTAGTAGAAGTGGGTATATAGTAGAGCTGGGTTTGTAGTAGAGCTGGTTTGCAGTAGAGGTGGGTATATAGTAGAGCTGGGTTGTATTAGAGCTGGTTTGCAGTAGAGTGGGTATAATAAGCTGGGTTGTAGTAGAGCTGTTTGTAGTAGAGCTGGGTATGTAGTAAAGAAGGGTTTGTACTAGAGCTGTTTGTAGTAAAGCTGGGTTTGTAGTAGAGCTGGGTCTATAGTAGAGCTGTGTTTGTAGTAGAGCTGGGTCTATAGTAGAGCTGTGTTTGTAGTAGAGCTGGGTCTGTAGTAGAGCTGGGTTTGCAGTAGAGGTGGGTATATAGTAGAGCTGGGTTTCTAGTAGAGCTGGGTATGTAGTAGAGGTGGGTATATAGTAGAGCTGAGTTTGCAGTAGAGCTGGGTATGTAGTAGAGCTGAGTTTGCAGTAGAGCTGGGTATGTAGTAGAGCTGGGTCTGTAATAGAGGTGGGTCTGTAGGAGAGCTGGGTTGGTAGTAGAGCTGGGTTTGTAGTAGAGCTGGGTTTGTAGTAGAGCTGGGTTTGCAGTAGAGCTGGGTTTGTACTAGAGCTGGGTCTGTAGTAGAGGTGGGCATATAGTAGAGCTGGGTTTGTAGTAGAGCTGGGTTTGTAGTAGAGCTGGGTTTGCAGTAGAGGTGGGTATATAGTAGAGCTGGGTTTGTAGTAGAGCTGGGTTTGTAGTAGAGCTGGGTATGTAGTAGAGGTGGGTATATAGTAGAGCTGGGTTTGTAGTAGAGCTGGGTTTGCAGTAGAGGTGGGTATATAGTAGAGCTGGGGTTGTATTAGAGCTGGGTTTGCAGTAGAGGTGGGTATATAGTAGAGCTGGGGTTGTAGTAGAGCTGTTTGTAGTAGAGCTGGGTATGTAGTAAAGAAGGTTTTGTACTAGAGCTGTTTGTAGTAAAGCTGGGTTTGTAGTAGAGCTGGGTCTATAGTAGAGCTGTGTTTGTAGTAGAGCTGGGTCTATAGTAGAGCTGTGTTTGTAGTAGAGCTGGGTTTGTAGTAGAGCTGGGTCTGTAGTAGAGCTGGGTTTGTAGTAGAGCTGTGTCTGTAGTAGAGCTGGGTTTGTAGTAGAGCTGGGTCTGTAGTAGAGGTGGGCATATAGTAGAGCTGGGTTTGTAGTAGAGCTGGGTTTGTAGTAGAGCTGGGTATGTAGTAGAGCTGGGTCTGCAGTAGAGCTGGGTTTGTAGTAGAGCTGGGTCTGTAGTAGAGGTGGGCATATAGTAGAGCTGAGTTTGCAGTAGAGCTGGTATGTAGTAGAGCTGGGTCTGCAGTAGACCTGGGTCTGCAGTAGAGCTGGGTTTGTAGTAGAGCTGGGTTTGTAGTGGAGCTGCGTATGTAGTAGAGCTGGGTTTGTAGTAGAGCTGGGTATATAGTAGAGCTGGGTTTGCAGTAGAGCTGTGTTTGTAGTAGAGCTGTTTGCAGTAGAGCTGTATTTGTAGTAGAGCTCGGTATGTTAGAGCTGGGTTTGCCATCTGGCACAAGCTGTTATCCTATTACATTGTATTATGTGTCTTTTGCATGGGACTGCAGGCTTGAGGCATTGTATGTACTCAGAGTTATAACAGTGCATTGACAATCCGGCTCTGCTACATCTGCCATTCTCTATGGCAGGGTCTCAGATTGCTGCCCTTTGCTTCCTCCCCTCCCTGCTCTCTACCTCCCTCCTTTTCTGTCTCTCATGTCCTCCCCTCCTTTTTCAGACTTATGGCCCGGAAGAAAACCCAACCCTGCAGGAAGCAGAAAGTCCTCCTCTATCTGTCTGGATCCCCCCACCCCCTCCATCCGAAATCTGCCTCTCCCCCCTCCCCAGCCTGTGCAGAGGAGAGGGGGCGACCCCCCAAGAAGACCCCAAGAGAGGAGGCGCAAAGTGTCAGAGACATCAGGAGGGGAACCAGGGTGAGAGACAGCTAAGGGGGGACAGAGACAGCTAAGGGGAGACAGAAGTGACAGCTCCAGACAGATGTGCTCACATGCAGCGGATAATTATAGACACACGGACACATATCAGCAGGTACACGCTGCCCAGTGACAGCTCCAAACACACACACGCCCGCCTGTGACAGCACTCAGTGACAGCCCTACAGGTGGACGGACGACTGACGAGGGGCAGCTGACGTGCCTGCCACTGACGGGTAAACAGGCAGAAGGCGAAGACGGACAGATGTACACTGTCTAGCACAAGCAGACTGGAAGTGTGACGGCTGGCACTGACGGTGTGGGGCTGTCAGACAATGAGACTATGGGGCAGGCGTATAGGGGCAGCTGACAGGCGGCGAGATGGCGAGACAGTGGTAGACTTAGAAAGTAAGCGAAGGCTGGGGTGGGCATAGCGGTATAGATTGGGTAGACGGGCACTGAAATGCGTTGGCGATACTGATTATGTGACGCTGTGATAGATGCTTGTTTGGCGGGTGTTGGTAGTGTAGGGTCGGCAAGCAGGGGAGCAGGTGCATGTATGGGGGTGCGAGGTGGCACCAAGGTAGCGGGGAACGGCCAGCTTGTGGTCAGGTAGTCGTGGGGATGAAGGGCAGGTAAAGGGGGGCAGCAAGAAGAGAATATGGGGCAGGCAGAGAGGAACAGGAGGTGGTGGTAACACTGTATAGACAAGCAATTACCGGTGCACCGCACATGGTCGGCAAGTGTTGCTGGTAGGCCGTATAGTTGGGTAGGCTGTTACCGGTTCATTAGAATAACCAAAAACGCGTTGCTTGTATCACGATCTAAAGACATGCGGGTGCTGGAAATGTAGTGTGAGCATGGAGGTGGGCAAATGTTAGCAATATGGCGGAGGTAAGCCAGAAAGTGCTGGGATGGCGAGACTGACAAGCTAATGCTGTTTATACGGCCAATACGGGCAAGCAATTATTGGTTCAGTTGTGTGGGATGTCAGGACAGGCAGGTAAGAAGGCGTCAGCCATGTGGCGGTATTACAGGTCAGGCACTTCTGAAAGTGGGGGGCAGGAAGGTGTGGGGTAGGTGTAAGTTCTATAACGATACAACAATCACATCATGATGGAGGCAGATAGAGACGTTCTGATACCGGACAAAACAGGGACAGGCAATGAAGATACAACGTGACAACATGCAGATGACTGAGATACAGTCTGACAACACACAAAGATGTCTGAAAACAATATGACATCAGAGACAACAGACGGCTGACATAAAATATGACTACACATGGACAAAAGTGTATATACAATGTGATAACACACATAACTAAACTACAGTGCGACAGCAGATCAATGTCTGGATATATAGGTGTCTGTGCAGTCACATTGTATGCTAGTTGTCCATGCGCCCAGTCACATTGCATTTAATTTAGTTGTCTGTCTAGACAGTCACATTGCATGTTAGTTGTCTGTCTGTGCAGTCACATCGTATATTAGCTGTGTGTGCAGTCACATTGTAACACACAATGTGATTGCATAGATAGACAACTAACATAAAATGTGACTGCACACATACAACTAATATATACAATGTGACTGCACAGACAACTAACATACAATGTGACTGCAGAGACAACATATAGTGTGACTACGCAGACAGACAACTAACATACAATGAGACTGCACACACAAATAGCATACAATGTGACTACACAGAAAAATTGCATGCAATGTAAATACACAGACAACATACAATGTGATTGCACACGACAGACAAGTAACATACAATGTGACGACACACACGACAGACAGGTAAGATACAATGTGACGGCACACACGACAGACAAGTAACATACAATGTGACGGCACACACGACAGACAAGTAATATACAATGTGACGGCACACATGACAGACAAGTAACATACAATATGACGGCACACATGACAGACAAGTAACATACAATGTGACGGCACACATGACAGACAAGTAACATACAATGTGACGGCACACATGACAGACAAGTAACATACAATATCACTGCACACACAACAGACAAGGAACATACAATGTAACTTTACACAGCAGACAAGTAACATACAATGTGACTGCACACACAAACAACTAACATACAATGCGAGACTGCACACATAGACAATATACAATAAGACAACTAACATACAATGTAACTGCACACAGAGACATACAATGTGACAGCACACACGACAGACAAGTAACATACAATATGACTGCACACACAACAGACAAGTAACATACAATGTGACGGCACACACGACAGACAAGTAACATACAATGTGACAGCACACACGACAGACAAGTAACATACAATATGACTGCACACACAACAGACAAGTAACATACAATGTAACTTCACACACGGCAGACAAGTAACATAGAATGTGACTGCACACACAAACAACTAACATACAGTGTGAGACTGCACACAGACAATATACAATAAGACAACTAACATACAATGTAACTGCACACAGACAACTAACAGAGAAAAACAATAAACATACAATGTGGCTGCACAGACAACATACAATTTGACTGCACACAGAGACAACTAACATACAATATGACTGCACAGACACCATACAATGTGACAACACACAGACAACTAAGGCTGGCTTCACACCACGGCACAATCCGATCGGGGGCTGTCCGATGTAAACCGGACAGTCCCGGACTGGATTTTGACCCCATAGTTTCCATGTGTCCAGGAGAATCCGGGAGGAATCAGATTTTTCTCCCGGACACAAAATCTTAGCATGCAGCATTTTTGTGTCCGGGGAGAAAAATCTCCTCAAATTGAATCCTCCCGGATCCGGGGCAATCCGGCGCTCCCTACCATGGTAGCCTATGGATTGCCCCGTTTCGGGAACCGGACACCTACAGCTGCATGCTGATGTCATTTCAGGACCACGGCTAGCTCCCCGAGAGCCGCGGTCCTGATTTATCAGCAGCGGCAGCTGCGTCCAGCTACACACCAAACCGGAGGGCATATTAGCCTTCCGGTTCTGTGTGCTGATCCAGTCTGGGGCTGTCAGGTTCATCCCTGAACAGCCCGGGGTAGGATTGTGCCGTGGTGTGAAGCCGGCCTAACAATGTGATTGTATCAAGTTGTCTGTGTGTGCAATGTGATGAGATACAGAGAGAACACAGAACAGAAGACCAATATACAATGTGACTACAAACACCGACATGTTTAGATACGATGTGACCACACACAGAGGCATCTTGGTACAACATGACAGTAAACAGCCAGAGAGACCACCGAACTACACAATGTGACTACTCACAGCCACCCAGATACAATGAGACAACACAAAGACAGGCGCCTAGATACAATGTAACAACACACACAGGTGCAGATAAAGATGCCTGGACACAATGTGACTACACACAGATACATTGGGCAGAGACTGACAGGAGACTGAAGGTGACTGATGTGACATTGTGTTTTCTCTGCTGTATATTGTTGCCCAGGGAGGTTGGCACAGCGGCCTCCGCCCACAGGCGCTATGTGTAGACTGGCGGCTCTTTGACCGGCCGCCATTCTCTAAGGTTTGCGATAGTAATGTGATGCCGTTTTAGTGCGATTTTCCACCTTTCACCATCTTGTCTATTCCACCGCTCTGCATGGGTAAAACTTCGAAAAATTAGAGGGGAATTTTATAGACTTTCAATTGCTGAAATCAGTAAAAAATATCGAAAAAATTCCATCACTTAAATATTTCATAATTATTGACTCCATAGGAGTCCAATCAGAGCACAGCTTTCATTTTACCTCAGCAATACAAGAAATGAAAGCTGCGCTGTGATTGGTTGCTATGGGGAGTACATGAGATTGTGGTCGTGTCCAATAGCAACCAATCAGAGCACAGCTTTCATTTTACCTCAGCAGTATAAGAAATGTGAACTGCGCTGTCATTGGTTGCTATGGGGAGTACATGAGATTGTGGTCGTGTCCATAGCAACCAATCAGCGCACAGCTTTCATTTTATCTCAGCAGTTTAAGAAATGTGAACTGCGCTGTGATTGGTTGCTATGGGGAGCACAGGCAGATTTTCCTTTATACAGGGTTCATAATAGTGTGGTGGTGTCCATAGCAACCAATCAGACCACAGCTTTCATTTTACCTCAGCAGTATAAGAAATGAAACCTGCGCTGTGATTGGTTCCTATGGGGATCACAGGCAAATTTTCTTTTAGGCCGGAGACACATACAAGATACTCTGACGAGTCTGGCATGCCTCACCCAGAATGGCCGCCGGGCTCTCTGGACAGTAGCGTGTCAGCTGCATAGAAATGCAAGCAGCTGACACACTCCTGACTAGACAGCCGGTGGCCATGCTGGTTGAGGCATGCTAGACTCGTGAGAGTATCTCGCACCGCGTGTCTCCAGCCTTAGACAGAGTATGGTGGTGCGGACCACAATTCCTTTCCGTATTTAGTGGTTGTGGTGGATTAAGGTTCTGATTCTAACTACGTGATCGGAATGGCTACAAGGTGGCGTCGTAATTCACCCAACACCTTTTGCGGTTGTTTTGTGGTGAAGATACAATGAAGGAACATTACGGAGTCGGTGTTATGTGCACTTTGGTGTAAAGCTCAGTGATGGGGACGAGTCGTGGCTCCACATGTCGTGTGTGGTGATCTACACACTGCTCTATACCAGGGGGCCCCCAACCCATATAGAGCCACGTTTCTCGTGAGCCGCTGATGTCTGGCTCATGACTGTCTGCCAGCTTGGTTCATTAGTCTAGCAACCAGCTATGAAGAAAAGCTCTCCAGATGGTGACTTTTGTGAGTAGCTCCACATAGAAGAGCAGATCTGAAAAGGGGTAGGGTAGGAATCCCTGGATCTTGGAATACCGCCATCTCGGTGTGATTCTGTGGAAAGCTTTGACTGTCATTATACCGGTAATGGGGGCTCACTACTAAGGGGGGTGGGAGCTGGATGTGACTTGCGAGCCTCTCTCGGGACTGGATGTGGCTCTCAAGATCAGAAAGGTTGGGTACCACTGGTCTAAAGCTTTTATTTTGGTGCCTATGATATGGAGGGAATGGGGAATTCACAGTGATAACAGGGGCGTAACTACAACAAGTGTGGGGGTTGGCCCTTGGAGCCAAGGGGGCCCCAACAGTTCCTTTGTCCCATAGAAAAAGACTACGCCATGTTCCAAATTATTATGCAAATGTTCTTTTTCTCCGATTTTCCTAAAAGGTCGGTGCAGATGACAGTCATTATAATAAAAGTCATCACCCGTTAGAGTATACATCAAATTTGATTGAAGAAATCTCCCAATGATAACAATATAATCTTCAAAATTAAAAAAAAAACTCCAAACGCCCTCTTCCAAATTACTAGGCACAGGAGAGTTTCTAAACATTTGATATGTTTGAAAGAACTGAAAATGCTGATTTGTTGAATTTGCAGCATTAGGAGGTCACATTCACTGAAATAGGATGTTTTGGACTTAAATAGCATTTTAACAGGCCAAGTTATATGTTAAGGGTATGTGCCCACAGGACGTTTTTCCAGCAGTCCTGAACGCAGCAAAATCTGTACTGGTTTCAATGATCCTAGAGTCCTCGCCAGGAGATTTGCTGCATTCAGGTCCTGTGTTTTTATCGTGTTTTTACTGCGTTTTTACTGCGGTTGTGATGCTGCATTTTTCCTACGTTTTTGCCATTGACTGCAGCAAAAACGCAGGAACATAGAACATATCAATTCTCTCCCATCCGCAGCAAAATCGGAGGGATTTGACAGTTCTTGACACTTGTAAAACCAATGTGTGGGCACAGCGTTTCTGTGAAACATATTGGTTTTGCTGGGAAGCCCAACCGCAGGAACAAACTAACATATATTAACATAAAACCAATGGTAAACTGCATGCGGAAACCACAGCAAACACACAGCAAAACGTCCTGTGGGCACATACCCTAACATTGGAACCCTTCTTTGATATCACCTTCACAATTCCTGCATCCATTGATATTGTGAGTTTCTGGAGAGTTTCTGCTTGTATTTCTTTGCATGATGTCAGAATCGCCTCCCAGAGCTGCTGTTTTGATGTGAACTGCCTCCCACCCTCATAGATCTTTTGCTTGATTATACTCCAAAGGTTCTCTATAGGGTTGAGGTCAGGGGAAGATGGTGGCCACACCATGAATTTATCTCCTTTTATGCCCATAACAGCCAATGACACAGAGGTATTCTTTGCAGCATGAGATGGTGCATTGACATGCATGAGGATGATTTTGCTCCTGAAGACACGTTTTTGCTTTTTGTACCATGGAAGAAAGTTCTCAGTCAGAAACTCTATATACTTTGCAGAGGTCATTTTCACATCTTCAGGAACCTTAAAGGGGCCTACCAGCTGTTTGCCAATGATTCCAGCCCAAAACATGACTCCTCCACCTTCTTGCTGACGTCGCAGCCTTGTTGGGACATGGTGGCCATCCACCAACCATCCACTACTCCATCCATCTGCACCATCCAGGGTTGCTCCGCACTCATCAGTAAACAAGACTGTTTGAAAATTAGTCTTCATGTATATCTGGACCCACTGCAACCGTTTCTGCTTGTGAGCACTGTTTAGGGGTGGCCGAATAGTAGGTTTATGCACCACAGCAAGCCTTTGAAGGATCCTACACTTTGAGGTTCGAGGGACTCCAGAGGCGCCAGCAGCTTCAAATATCTGATTGCTGGTTTGTAAGGCCTTTTTAGCAGCTGCTCTCTTAATACGATGAACTTGCCTGGCAGAAACCTTCCTCATTCTGCCTTTATCTGCACGAACACGTCTGTGCTCAGAATCAGCCACAAATCTCTTCACAATACGATGATCACGCTTAAGATTTCCTGCAATATCTAATGTTTTCATCCCTTGTCCAAGGCATTGCACTATTTGTTGCTTTTTGGCAGCGGAGAGATCCTTTTTCTTTCCCATGTTACTTGAAAACTATGGCCTGCGTAATATTGTGGAACACCCAGTTTTCCTTTTATTGGGCTCACCTGCCAAACTAATTATCACAGATATCTGAGATTGATTTCAGTGATCCAAAGAATCCTGAGACACAAGACCAGCAATGGGTTTCTTTGACAAAAAAAAAGCCTATGATACTTAATACCAATTTGCATAATAATTTGGAACATGGTGTAATGCCATTAAAGATTTACAATAATTGGGGGCCCCTTTGGAGCTTTCGCATCGGGTTCATGAGCTTCAAGTTATATCACTGGTGATAATAGCTACTTTTGTACGTGCAGTGTGGAGGGATTCAATCTTACAAATAAAGTATAATAATATAAAATTATATTGTGGTACCATGTTAGCCAGAAAAATCGATGTAAATACTTAAGACCCAAAAACATTTTGAGAAAAGTATTCTAGGAGCGATACCTTTATTGCCTAACCAGAAAAATTATATTTGTAAGCTTTCAGAGCTCAAATGGCCCCTTCATAGGGCAATGCTACAAATGAATTACTGAGACATTTAAATAGATATTACAACCGGACATGAGGTGATGCTAAGTAGAGATGGGCTAAGGAAATTAAATTAAGGTCTTTGTTACTGATGCAGATGAGGTGGAAGTGTTCTTTTCCAGAGACATTCTTGTGGAGGTGTTAACTGTGTCCATGTAATGACTCATGAATACAGGTGTCAAATTGAGCCCCATTGTTAGAGATTGGAACATTCTTAGGGTGCCTTCACACTGCGGCGTGATCCGGTCCGGGGCTGTCCAGGATGCCCCTTACAGCCGAGGACTGGATCAGCACACAGGACTGGGGGGCTATTATGCCCTCCGGTCCGGTGTGCAGCCGCACGCAGCTGCAGCCGCTGACAGGTCAGGACCGCGGCGCCGTGGTCCTAACTTAGCAGCGGGAACTGCGTGCGCTGCACACTGGACCGGAGGGCATAATAGCCCCCCTGTCCTGTGTGCTGATCCAGTCCTCGGCTGTAAGGGGCATCCTGGACAGCCCCGCCCCGGATCATGCCGCAGTGTGAAGGCACCCTAAGAATGTTCCAATCTCTAACAATGGGGCTCAATTTGACACCTGTATTCATGAGTCATTACATGGACACAGTTAACACCTCCACAAGAATGTCTCTGGAAAAGAACACTTCCACCTCATCTGCATCAGTAACAAAGACCTTAATTTAATTTCCTTAGCCCATCTCTACTTAGCATCACCTCATGTCCGGTTGTAATATCTATTTAAAGGTCTTAGTAATTCATTTGTAGTATTGTCCGATGAAAGGGTCACTCCAAAATACTTTTCACAACATTTTTTGGGAACTAAAGTATCTACATCAATCTTACAAATAAGAAGGAAATGATATACCCGGACCTTCCATGAGCCATTTGCCCTATGCTTCATGGTCCTGGAATATCTGTCCCTTCAACTTCGGAGAAACTTGAAGATACACCCAATTCAGAAGATTAAGAGCAGGATGAAAACTTTCACGCCAGTCCTACGAGCTACAGCTTTTTTCACAGCTCGAATTAAATGATTTAGGCCGGTGTCACACTTGCAAGAGACTCGCACAAGTCTCGCATCACATCACCTGGCATGGCCGCCCACTCTCCAGACATAGAAACATGCAACTAACACGCTCCTGTCCGGAGAGTTGGAAGCCGTGCCAGGTGATGTGACGTGAGACTTGTGCGACAAGTGTGACATAGGCCTTATTCAGGGACTTGGACCCTCCTAAGGGTATGTGCACACTTTGGCGGGCGCACAGCGGGTTAGGGTCGGCGGCGGCTGGGCGGACCCGCCAGGAAGCTCTGCAGCCGTCCACCGGCTTCCTGGCGGGTATGTGCGGCGGGTGACGGGCGGGTGCCCAGCGGGTTAGCGGCGGCGGTTATGCAGCGGCTGGAAGAAGTACATGATTCTGCTTGCAGCCGCTGCAGAACCGGCCGGTTTATAGAACATGCACATTCGTTGCTAACCCGCTGGGAACCCAGCGGGTTAGCAACAGATGAGCATGTGTAAACCGCTGGTGTGTGCACAGCGGGTGTCGGTTTACATAGGTTTTAATGTTAATCCAAACGCCGGTTTGGATTAACATAAATTTACATAAAACTTATGTAAACCGACCGGCGGTTTACACAGCTAAACCGACCCTAACCCGGCATATGTGCACATACCCTAAAGATTCTACAGAACCCTTAGGCTATGTTCACTCCTTGCTTTTCTGCAGCAAAACCTGCTTTCTGTACAGTGAAGATCTGCAGCCTTCTGTAAGAGAAAGATGGAAGGTGACCATGATGGAGGACGACTGCTGGTGGCTTCACAGAGGAGATCTGCAGCCTTCTATAAGAGAAAGATGGAAGGTGACCATGATGGGGGACAACTGCTGGAGGCCTCACAGAGAAGATCTGCAGCCTTCTATAAGAGAAAGATGGAAGGTGAACATGATGGGGGACGACTGCTGGAGGCTTCACAGAGAAGATCTGCAGCCTTCTATAAGAGAAAGATGGAAGATGACCATGATGGGAGACAACTGTTGGAGGCTTCACAGAGAAGATCTGCAGCATTCTATAAGAGAAAGATGGAAGGTGACCATGATGGAGGACGACTGCTGGAGGCTTCACAGAGAAGATCTGCAGCCTTCTATAAGAGAAAGATGGAAGGTGAACATGATGGAGGACGACTGCTGGAGGCTTCACAGAGAAGATCTGCAGCCTTCTATAAGAGAAAGATGGAAGATGACCATGATGGAGGACGACTGCTGGAGGCTTCACAGAGAAGATCTGCAGCCTTCTATAAGAGAAAGATGGAAGGTGACCATGATGGGGGACGACTGCTGGAGGCTTCACAGAGAAGATCCGCAGCATTCTATAAGAGAAAGATAGACGGTGACCATGATGGGGGACGACTGCTGGAGGCTTCACAGAGAAGATCTGCAGCCTTCTATAAGAGAAAGATAGAAGGTGATGATGGTGGAGGACGACTGCGAAAATGTGAATTTTCGTATATTCAAGAAACCTAACTACGAGAATCAAGGATGGTCAATATGTGGAATATGAAAGTTCTTTCTTTGCTACTTGTGCAGCAAGGAGGATACACGAAACACCCATGGCTTTTTGTGTGAATGGGAAAGACGGTATAGGACTCATCACTGGAGCCAAAGAAGTTGGTCAACAAGAACATCTTTGCAACATGGACTTAAGAATATAGTTGCGTACAGTTTAGTTTGATCCTCTAAATTTCTCCTGCCACTAATCCACATTAAACTTGGACTGTTAAAGTGATTTGTGAAAGCTCTACTGAAAGGAGAGACTTTTACGTACTTGTGTACCAAGTGTCAGGGACTATCTGAAGCCAAACTGAAGGAAAGCATTGTTGTGGGTCCAGGTAGTCAAAAATTCATGACGGACGATGTGTTTGAATCAAAAATGTAACCTGTTGAGAAAATGGCCTGGCTTCTACCGAAGTCATGAAGAAATTTCTAGGTAACAACAAAGATTCAAAAGTTAAGTCCATCGTGAAGAACATGCCGAAACATTTCAAAGTCTTGATTTGCCTGATGAATTTGAAGTTACATTTTTAAATTCCCATTTGGACAACTTTCCTGAAAACCTTGGTGGTGTTAGCGAAGAGCAATGAGAAAGATTTCATGAGAATATGAAGGAGATGGAACAACGATACCAAGGTAGATAGACCGTGAACATGATGGAGGACGACTGCTGGAGGCTTCACAGAGAAGATCCGCAGCCTTCTATAAGAGAAAGATGGGAGGTGAACATGATGGAGGACGACTGCTGGAGGCTTCACAGAGAAGATCCGCAGCCTTCTATAAGAGAAAGATGGAAGGTGACCATGATGGGGGATGACTGCTGGAGGCTTCACAGAGAAGATCTGCAGCCTTCTATAAGAGAAAGATGGAAGGTGAATATGATGAAGGACGACTGCTGGAGGCTTCACAGAGAAGATCCGCAGCCTTCTATAAGAGAAAGATGGAAGGTGACCATGATGGGGACGACTGCTGGAGGCTTCACAGAGAAGATCCGCAGCCTTCTATAAGAGAAAGATGGAAGGTGAATATGATGGAGGACAACTGCTGGAGGCTTCACAGAGAAGATCTGCAGCCTTCTATAAGAGAAAGATGGAAGGTGAACATGATGGGGGACGACTGCTGGAGGCTTCACAGAGAAGATCCGCAGCCTTCTATAAGAGAAAGATGGAAGGTGAACATGATGGAGGACGACTGCTGGAGGCTTCACAGAGAAGATCTGCAGCCCTCTATAAGAGAAAGATGGAAGGTGACCATGATGGAGGACGACTGCTGGAGGCTTCACAGAGAAGATCTGCAGCCTTCTACAAGAGAAAGATGGAAGGTGACCATGATGGAGGACGACTGCTGGAGGCTTCACAGAGAAGATCTGCAGCTTCTATAAGAGAAAGATGGAAGGTGACCATGATGGAGGACGACTGCTGGACCTTCACAGAGAAGATCTGCAGCCTTCTATAAGAGAAAGATGGAAGGTGACCATGATGGGGATGACTGCTGGAGGCTTCACAGAGAAGATCTGCAGCCTTCTATAAGAGAAAGATGGAAGGTGAACATGATGGGGGACAACTGCTGGAGGCTTCACAGAGAAGATCTGCAGCCTTCTATAAGAGAAAGATGGAAGGTGACCATGATGGGGGATGACTGCTGGAGGCTTCACAGAGAAGATCTGCAGCCTTCTATAAGAGAAAGATGGAGGTGACCATGATGGGGGATGACTGCTGGAGGCTTCACAGAGAAGATCCGCAGCCTTCTATAAGAGAAAGATGGAAGGTGGACATGATGGAGGACGACTGCTGGAGGCTTCACAGAGAAGATCCGCAGCCTTCTATAAGAGAAAGATGGAAGGTGACCATGATGGAGGACGATTGCTGGAGGCTTCACAGAGAAGATCCACAGCCTTCTATAAGAGAAAGATGGAAGGTGACCATGATGGAGGACGACTGCTGGAGGCTTCACAGAGAAGATCTGCAGCTTCTATAAGAGAAAGATGGAAGGTGAACATGATGGGGACGACTGCTGGAGGCTTCACAGAGAAGATCTGCAGCCTTCTATAAGAGAAAGATGGAAGGTGACCATGATGGAGGACGACTGCTGGACCCTTCACAGAGAAGATCTGCAGCCTTCTATAAGAGAAAGATGGAAGGTGACCATGATGGGGGATGACTGCTGGAGGCTTCACAGAGAAGATCTGCAGCCTTCTATAAGAGAAAGATGGAGGTGACCATGATGGGGGACGACTGCTGAGGCTTCACAGAGAAGATCTGCAGCCTTCTATAAGAGAAAGATGGAAGGTGACCATGATGGGGATGACTGCTGGAGGCTTCACAGAGAAGATCTGCAGCCCTCTATAAGAGAAAGATGGAAGGTGACCATGATGGAGGACGACTGCTGGAGGCTTCACAGAGAAGATCTGCAGCCTTCTATAAGAGAAAGATGGAAGGTGACCATGATGGAGGACGACTGCTGGAGGCTTCACAGAGAAGATCTGCAGCTTCTATAAGAGAAAGATGGAAGGTGAACATGATGGGGGACGACTGCTGGAGGCTTCACAGAGAAGATCTGCAGCCTTCTATAAGAGAAAGATGGAAGGTAAACCTGGATGACTGCTGGAGGCTTCACAGAGAAGATCTGCAGCCTTCTATAAGAGAAAGATGGGAGTGACCATGTGGGGGATGACTGCTGGAGGCTTCACAGAGAAGATCCGCAGCCTTCTATAAGAGAAAGATGGAAGGTGGACATGATGGAGGACGACTGCTGGAGGCTTCACAGAGAAGATCCGCAGCCTTCTATAAGAGAAAGATGGAAGGTGACCATGATGGAGGACGATTGCTGGAGGCTTCACAGAGAAGATCCCAGCCTTCTATAAGAGAAAGATGGAAGGTGACATGATGGAGGACGACTGCTGGAGGCTTCACAGAGAAGATCTGCAGCTTCTATAAGAGAAAGATGGAAGGTGACCATGATGGGGACGACTGCTGGAGCCTTCACAGAGAAGATCTGCAGCCTTCTATAAGAGAAAGATGGAAGGTGACCATGATGAGGATGACTGCTGGAGGCTTCACAGAGAAGATCTGCAGCCTTCTACAAGAGAAAGATGGAAGGTGACCATGATGGAGGACGACTGCTGGAGGCTTCACAGAGAAGATCTGCAGCTTCTATAAGAGAAAGATGGAAGGTGACCATGATGGGGGACGACTGCTGGAGGCTTCACAGAGAAGATCTGCAGCCTTCTATAAGAGAAAGATGGAAGGTGACCATGATGGAGGACGACTGCTGGACCCTTCACAGAGAAGATCTGCAGCCTTCTATAAGAGAAAGATGGAAGGTGACCATGATGGGGGATGACTGCTGGAGGCTTCACAGAGAAGATCTGCAGCCTTCTATAAGAGAAAGATGGGAGGTGACCATGATGGGGACACTGCTGGAGGCTTCACAGAGAAGATCCGCAGCCTTCTATAAGAGAAAGATGGAGGTGAACATGATGGAGGACGACTGCTGGAGGCTTCACAGAGAAGATCCGCAGCCTTCTATAAGGAAAGATGGAGGTGAACATGATGGAGGACGACTGCTGGAGGCTTCACAGAGAAGATCCGCAGCCTTCTATAAGAGAAAGATGGGAGGTGACATGATGGAGGACGACTGCTGGAGGCTTCACAGAGAAGATCGCAGCCTTCTATAAGAGAAAGATGGAGGTGAACCATGATGGGGACGACTGCTGAGGCTTCACAGAGAAGATCTGCAGCCTTCTATAAGAGAAAGATGGAAGGTGAACATGATGGAGGAGACTGCTGGAGGCTTCACAGAGAAGATCTGCAGCCTTCTATAAGAGAAAGATGGAAGGTGAATGATGGAGGACGACTGCTGGAGGCTTCACAGAGAAGATCCGCAGCCTTCTATAGAGAAAGGAATGAGGTGACCATGATGGGGACGACTGCTGGAGGCTTCACAGAGAAGATCCGCAGCCTCTATAAGAGAAAGATGGAAGGTGAATATGATGGAGGACAACTGCTGGAGGCTTCACAGAGAAGATCTGCAGCTTCTCTAAGAGAAAGATGGAAGGTGAACATGATGGGGGACGACTGCTGGAGGCTTCACAGAGAAGATCTGCGCCTTCTATAAGAGAAAGATGGAAGGTGACCATGATGGAGGACGACTGCTGGAGGCTTCACAGAGAAGATCTGCAGCCTTCTATAAGAGAAAGATGGAAGGTGAACATGATGGGGGACGACTGCTGGAGGCTTCACAGAGAAGATCTGCAGCCTTCTATAAGAGAAAGATGGAAGGTGACCATGATGGGGGACGACTGCTGGACCCTTCACAGAGAAGATCTGCAGCCTTCTATAAGAGAAAGATGGAAGGTGACCATGATGGGGGATGACTGCTGGAGGCTTCACAGAGAAGATCTGCAGCCTTCTATAAGAGAAAGATGGGAAGGTGACCATGATGGGGGAGACTGCTGGAGGCTTCACAGAGAAGATCTGCAGCCTTCTATAAGAGAAAGATGGAAGGTGACCATGATGGGGGATGACTGCTGGAGGCTTCACAGAGAAGATCTGCAGCCCTCTATAAGAGAAAGATGGAAGGTGACCATGATGGAGGACGACTGCTGGAGGCTTCACAGAGAAGATCTGCAGCCTTCTATAAGAGAAAGATGGAAGGTGAACATGATGGGGGACGACTGCTGGAGGCTTCACAGAGAAGATCTGCAGCTTCTATAAGAGAAAGATGGAAGGTGAACATGATGGGGACGACTGCTGGAGGCTTCACAGAGAAGATCTGCAGCCTTCTATAAGAGAAAGATGGAAGGTGAACATGATGGAGGACGACTGCTGGAGGCTTCACAGAGAAGATCTGCAGCTTCTATAAGAGAAAGATGGAAGGTGAACATGATGGGGACGACTGCTGGAGGCTTCACAGAGAAGATCTGCAGCCTTCTATAAGAGAAAGATGGAAGGTGACCATGATGGAGGACGACTGCTGGACCTTCACAGAGAAGATCTGCAGCCTTCTATAAGAGAAAGATGGAAGGTGACCATGATGGGGGATGACTGCTGGAGGCTTCACAGAGAAGATCTGCAGCCTTCTATAAGAGAAAGAGGGGAAGGTGACCATGATGGGGGACGACTGCTGGAGGCTTCACAGAGAAGATCTGCAGCCTTCTATAAGAGAAAGATGGAAGGTGACCATGATGGGGATGACTGCTGGAGGCTTCACAGAGAAGATCTGCAGCCCTCTATAAGAGAAAGATGGAAGGTGACCATGATGGAGGACGACTGCTGGAGGCTTCACAGAGAAGATCTGCAGCCTCTATAAGAGAAAGATGGAAGGTGACCATGATGGAGGACGACTGCTGGAGGCTTCACAGAGAAGATCTGCAGCCTTCTATAAGAGAAAGATGGAAGGTGAACATGATGGAGGACGACTGCTGGAGGCTTCACAGAGAAGATCTGCAGCCTTCTATAAGAGAAAGATGGAAGGTGAACATGTGAGCGACTGTGGAGCTTCAGAGAAGTCTGCAGCCTCTATAAGAGAAAGATGGAAGGTGACCATGATGGAGGACGACTGCTGGAGGCTTCACAGAGAAGATCTGCAGCCCTCTATAAGAGAAAGATGGAAGGTGAACATGATGGAGGACGACTGCTGGAGGCTTCACAGAGAAGATCTGCAGCCTTCTAAAACATAAAATGGGCAGGCACGGTGGCTCAAGTGGTTAGCACTGCAACCATTGCAGCACTAAGGTCCTGGGTTCAATTCCCACCAAGGACACCGAGGACAACATCTGCAAGGAGTTTGTATGTTCTCCCGGTGTTTGCGTGGGTTTCCTCCAGACACTCTGGCTTCCTCCCACACTGTTAAGACATACTGATAGGATGTTTAGATTGTGAGCCTCAATAGGGACAGTATCACTGATGTATGTAAAGTGCTATGGAATTAATAGTGCTATGTTTTCATTGTTTGCACATTTGTGTACTTTATTTAAATTCCTTTAAAAATGTCTAAAGATATCTTCTGAAGTTGATAATTATATATCTTGTACCTTGGTTCAAAGTAGATCTGATTTCATGAATCCGCTTCCCCCTGTGCGTCTGAGGAACCCCTTCACATCATGATTTTTGAGGATCCGTGGCTATCCATTGTATAACGGATAGCCATGGATCTGATTTGGCCCCCATGTATCCCTATGGGCACGGATTGGTCCTGTATGGCCATCTGTGTCCAAATTGTCATTGATCTGATTGTGTCTGATTTTTTGCTGTGCCCGGAATCGGAGACTGCTCCTATTTTGGGCACAGCGGACCAAATCGGACAGAATCAGATCAGACGAGGTCCTCGGCAAATAACATGGGAGCCTATGGAGCGCGGGTCTGGGAAAAAACAGGATCGGTTCCCGAATCTGATTTTAGTGTACGGAGCATGCTCAGTATATTAAAAAACTGCTCTGTTCCCATGTTATTTCACTTTCGCAATGTATATACATACACTGCAAAAATGAAGCAAGTGTTAAAAAAAATCCTCACCTCTCCACCGTGTGTCCCACGATGCGATGGCTTAAGGACCTGAATCTGGTGACTGGGCGGGGCAACCCGATCAGCTGATTGGTCATGGTCATATGACCGCATCAGCTGAGCGGTTTAAATCGCACACCCGCAAAAATCGTTTGGTGGACATGCGATTTAAACTGCGCTGATGCGGTCATGTGACCATGACCAATCAGCTGATCAGGTTGCCCCGCCCAGTCAGCTGATTCAGGTCCTTAAGCCATTGGATGTGGATGCATCGCAGGACACACGGCAGAGAGGAGAGGATTTTTTTTATTTGTAACCATTGCTTTATTTAATTTCACATTTGCAGTGTATGTACAGTATATACATTGTGATAGTGAAAGTGCACCGCTTGCCTGTGCTTTGCAGGCTCGGGCTCCTCCCAGCTCTTTGTGTGTCCGGATCTGTGAAAATCACGAATCCGGACACAGAAATAGCATCTGGAGGTCACATCCGATCCTGTCCTTTCGGTCCTACAAAAAACAGGATTCCCATGGATAGGAAAAAAACTGCGATGGGAAGGGGCCTAAGGGTTCAGACACATGGGCGTAAATGACTGCAATGCGAGATCTGACCAATGTTAAAGGGGTTGTCCGGGCTTTTTGGATAATTTCTATGTGTATCCAGGCTGCAGAATGCTGACAGTTTGTAATTTACATCCTGTCGACATTTTGCATAGTTACCCAGATATCACCTAGAGAACGTCCAGGGGGCGTGTTTGTATTGGAGCCTGTAGAACTGGACGTTATGCCCAATCTCCTACAAACACGCCCCCTCCCCTAGTCAAAAGTTTACCCAGCCACCCCCAGACTGCTACAGGCTCGCCCCAACCCACTGCACACAGTGGTCCCCTGCTTCACTGACACACTGTGCTGAATCCGCAGCTGTGAAGTAGATTCGGTACACTGTTAGTTCCTCTGTACCACAGTACCGGTGACTGCGCTGTAGAGAGGACCGGCTCCAAAGGCTCTGTGGTACAGGAGGTATAGAGAGGAACAACATCGGCTCCACTGTGCACAGAGACCCGGGCTGCGGACCTCGGCTTCACTGACGGCGGCCTCAGGGTGAGCGCACACACTATATTGTAGACAGCGGTCCCCTGCTCCACTGACACAGTGTACAGAATCTACTTCACAGCTGCGGATTCAGCACAGTGTATCAGTGAAGCAGGGGATCACTGTGTGCAGTGGGGGTGGGTGGTCACATAAGGGGTTGGGGCGAGCCTGTAGCAGTCTGGGGGTGGCTGGGTAAACTTTTGACTAGGGGAGGGGGCGTGTTTGTAGGAGATTGGGCATAACGTCCAGTTCTACAGGCTCCAACACAAACACCCACTGGATGTTCCCTGGCTGCCGCAAATAGGTGATATCTGGGCGACAATGCAAAATGTTGACAGGATGCAAATTAGAAAACTGTCAGCATTCTGCTGTGTTGGGGCAACCCTGTAGCAGTCTCGGGGTGGCTGGATATACTGTAGACTGGGGGAGGGGGCGTGTTTGTAGGAGATTGGGCATAACGTCCAACTCTGCAGGCTCCAATACAAACATGCCCCCTGGATGTTCCCTGGCTGCTGCAAATAGGTGATATCTGGGTGACAATGCAAAATGTTAACAGGATTATATTACAAACTGTCAACATTTTGCAGCCTGAATACACACAGAAAAATTAATGCAAGTCAATGGGTGCAAGAAAAAGAATCACACAGCAAACTGACAGTCAGGGGTGCCCCGCGGCCCCTGTAGGCCTAGTTGAGGACCGGGGGGGTGCTAGCAGACTCCAGCCCCGCCGCCCCTGTAGCCTACACTAGCAGAGCGCCGCTGCCCTCTTACCGGGTGACACTGTGGCGGCCGCCATCTCTCATGAAGCCGGCCGCTAATGCTGGCGCCGTCCCCCCTGCCTGCTGCCGCTTGGTACTCAGGGCTCACACTATCCAATGGACGGTGCGGCCCTGCTGACAGTGTTATTAGCTTGGTCTTTCCCATACTGGAAAAAGATTGAATAGAGCAGATAGGATAGATAAAACATCTTAGTAGTCTCCCGCTGCTGCTTCAGAGGTCACCCATTAAGCTTCATGCATATTTACTGGACTGACCGGCAACAGCCAATCAAAGATGCTCACACTCTGTAAGAGCCTCTGTGATTGGTTGTTGAAGTCGGACTGCATGTCTACAATCTGGTCAGTGATTGTGCTTGGTTTGCCATACACATTAATGTATAGCAACCAACCTGCCATCATAGGGTGTGAAATAAATAAATAATTTAAAAAAAAAAAGCATAGGGTTTTGCAGTATTATTCAGTCTAGCCCAGATAGAGCGGACAGCTGCGAGCTGACACCCTCGGCTGCCTAATTTTACCTTGCCTAGCAAAAAAAATTGTAGGGCTCTGCCCTATTTTTAATTGCCAGCCAAGGTAAAAGTAGGTAGCTGAGCGCTGGTATTCTCAGCGGGGTGAGGGTCCATAGTTCTAAGGCCCCCCACTAAAGAATAGCAGCACGCAGCCGCTCATAAAAATGGCGCATTTATCGTAGCGCCATTTCCAGGATGTTAACCGAGAATAAAATACACAATCACATTGCACTGGATGCCACACAGATCAAAAAAGGCATGTCACACATCCTACTCTCCCATACGCTCGTGTGTACCAGCCTAAAGATGCTGTTCCTCTGTGTTCTTCTATGAGGAACTGAAAATCGCAGTAAAAACTGCAAAATCAGAGCATTACTGCACTAAAAATGCCGAGGAAAGATCGGTTTCAAATCTACGCCAAATATATTATAAGAAAAATGTAACAACATTTGCAGCAAAAACTGCAATAATTACAACAGATTGTGAATGCAACAGGAAAATCTACAACGCTGTAGTGAGGTGCCGGGCCCTGGAGTCTAGGGGGTCCCAAAAGTCCCTTTGTCCTGTAGAAAAAGACTAATACTATTAAAGAGTGCATTAACTGGGAGCCCCAATGGAACTTCTGCATCAGGGGCCCATGAGCTCCAAGTTACACCATTGAGAAGGAGGATATCTAGGCAGAGGGATCTGGAGCTCAGGAAGCTTATAAAGATGTAATGTATAGAGAAGCAAATCAACATTCTATTACACCTTCCCCTGAAGTCCTGTCTGCAGCCATTGCTGCACACATGGAAATCTTAACGCCATATCCGGTCACATCGTCGCTCAGTGCATTGTGTGAACTTGAACATTGCATTATATTCTTGTACATAGGGCAGTATTATAGTAGTTATATCTTGTATATAGGGGCAGTATTATAGTAGTTATATTCTTGTATATAGGAGCAGTATTATAGTAGTTATATTCTTGTACATAGGGACAGTATTATAGTAGTTATATTCTTGTACATAGGGCAGTATTATAGTAGTTATATTCTTGTACATAGGGGCAGTATTATAGTAGTTATATTCTTGTATATAGGGCAGTATTATAGTAGTTATATTCTTGTATATAGGAGCAGTATTATAGTAGTTATATTCTTGTACATAGGGCAGTATTATAGTAGTTATATTCTTGTACATAGGGCAGTATTATAGTAATTATATTCTTGTACATAGGAGCAGTATTATAGTAGTTATATTCTTGTACATAGGGGCAGTATTATAGTAATTATATTCTTGTACATAGGGGCAGTATTATAGTAGTTATATTCTTGTATATAGGAGCAGTATTATAGTAGTTATATTCATGTATATAGGGGCAGTATTATAGTAGTTATATTCTTGTACATAGGGGCAGTATTATAGTAGTTATATTCTTGTACATAGGGGCAGTATTATAGTAATTATATTCTTGTACATAGGGGCAGTATTATAGTAGTTATATTCTTGTATATAGGAGCAGTATTATAGTAGTTATATTCATGTATATAGGGGCAGTATTATAGTAGTTATATTCTTGTACATAGGGACAGTATTATAGTAGTTATATTCTTGTACATAGGGCAGTATTATAGTAGTTATATTCTTGTACATAGGAGCGGTATTATAGTAGTTATATTCTTGTATATAGGAGCAGTATTATAGTAGTTATATTCTTGTATATAGGGGCAGTATTATAGTAGTTATATTCTTGTATATAGGAGCAGTATTATAGTAGTTATATTCTTGTACATAGGGGCAGTATTATAGTAGTTATATTCTTGTACATAGGGGCAGTATTATAGTAGTTATATTCTTGTATATAGGAGCAGTATTATAGTAGTTATTCATGTATATAGGAGCAGTATTATAGTAGTTATATTCTTGTATATAGGAGCAGTATTATAGTAGTTATATTCTTGTATATAGGAGCAGTATTATAGTAGTTATATTCTTGTATATAGGGGCAGTATTATTGTAGTTATATTCTTGTATATAGAGCAGTATTATAGTAGTTATATTCTTGTATATGGGAGCAGTATTATTAGTAGTTTATTTTTGTATATATGAGCAGTATTATAGTAGTTATATTCTTGTACATAGGGGCAGTATTATAGTAGTTATATTCTTGTATATAGGAGCAGTATTATAGTAGTTATATTCATGTATATAGGGGCAGTATTATAGTAGTTATATTCTTGTATATAGGGGCAGTATTATAGTAGTTATATTCTTGTACATAGGGGCAGTATTATTGTAGTTATATTCTTGTATATAGGAGCAGTATTATAGTAGTTATATTCTTGTATATAGGAGCAGTATTATAGTAGTTATATTCTTGTATATAGGAGCAGTATTATAGTAGTTATATTCTTGTATATAGGAGCAGTATTATAGTAGTTATATTCTTGTACATAGGAGCAGTATTATAGTAGTTATATTCTTGTACATAGGAGCAGTATTATAGTAGTTATATTCTTGTACATAGGGGCAGTATTATTGTAGTTATATTCTTGTATATAGGAGCAGTATTATAGTAGTTATATTCTTGTATATAGGAGCAGTATTATAGTAGTTATATTCTTGTATATAGGAGCAGTATTATAGTAGTTATATTCTTGTACATAGGAGCAGTATTATAGTAGTTATATTCTTGTACATAGGAGCAGTATTATAGTAGTTATATTCTTGTACATAGGAGCAGTATTATAGTAGTTATATTCTTGTACATAGGAGCAGTATTATTGTTTTCCACACTGGAGTATGACGATATTTTGTACAGGCTTCCATACTTATACCCAGACATATTCCCATTAATGTTCAGGATTACTGACCTGCTGTTTTCTTTTCTCAGCCTGATGATGGCGTCTGACCTGGGCAGCAGCCTGACCTCCATAGACTGGCTCCCGCAGCTCACCATCCAGGCTGCTATGAAGGGGTCCCAGCAGGGCAGCGGAGGAAGGAAAGGACCCGGATCTCCGACGGACCCAAACGCCATGTTAACAAAGGAGGAGGCGGCTGCACATCGTGACGGTAAACCCCCGTACAGCTATGCCAACCTCATCCAGTACGCCATAAACTCTGCACCCGCCCGGCGGATGACCCTCAGCGAGATCTACCGATGGATCTGCGACAACTTCCCGTATTACCGCAATGCCGGAGTAGGATGGAAGGTAAACTCCAGAATCAGAGAAGAGGGGGAACAGACATGACTTCCTCTAGGGGAAGGAAAGTCACATATTCGTCAGTGCTACAAATATATAAACTTGTTTTCATGTTTCTATTCTGCAGAACTCAATCCGCCATAACCTGTCATTAAATAAATGCTTCCGGAAAGTGCCGCGTCCCAGAGACGATCCTGGAAAGGTGAGCGAGGAAGACAAGATCTCCTCTGATGGACAATTCATTCCTAATCTATCCTTTATCAACCAGTGTCAGGCGGCTGCTGCTAAAGCCAAACTATCTTTTGTTTAATGAAATTAAAGAGTCAATCACATTGGCAGAAATAAATGGTACAAGTGAATATAGGAAACGTTGTATGATATCTTATCAGAGAAAACTGCTTCTTTCTCCACCCATGAGCCACTTCTCCTCTCCCACCTCCAAACTCATCTAATCATAGCAAAAGACTGTAAAAAGCATTCTTGGTCAAAACCAAGCAAGATCACTGAGGGATCTGATTACAATTCACTAATTAAGTTCATGGAGATGAAAGAGATGCAGCGTGAGAAAAGCATAAATGGACACAAAGATTCTGCTGCTCTCTAGTAAATGTTTTCTCTTACCCCAGTTCTGACCTCACAGCAACACTGCCAAGTTCTGTCCTCCATGCTTCTGCTTTCCAGGAATTTTTTTTTGTATCTGACACCATAATGGGTTCACATCCACATTGCTCAGTACTAGTAGATAGTGTTGCTCTCTAGTAAGTGTTTTCTCTCACCCCAGTGCTGAATTCACAGCAATAGTGCTCAGTACTGCTGTATGATGTCCTGCATGCTACTGTTCTCCAATATTTTGTTTTTATCTCACAGCATAATGGTTTCACATCTACATTACTCAGTACTGCTACATAATGTTGTCCATACTGCTGCTGCTCTCTGTTAAGTGTTTTTTCTCAACCAGTTCTGAATTCACAGCTACACTGCTCAGTGCTGCTGTATAATGTCCTCCTTACTGCTACTCTCTAGTGTTTTCTCTTACCCAGTTCTAAATTCACAGCTATACTGCTGCTGTACAATGTCACCCATACTGCTGCTCTCTAGTGTTTTTTCTCACTGAGCTCTGATTTCACAGCTACACTGCTGAGTCCTGCTGTATAATGTCCTCGTTACTGCTACTCTCTAGTAAGCGTTTTCTCTCACCCAATTCGGATTTCACAGCTACACTGCTCAATGCTGTTGTAGAATGTCCCCCATACTGCTGCTCTCTAGTAAGTGTTTTCTCTCACCCAGTTCTGAATTCACAGCTACACTGCTCAGTGCTGCTGTAGAATGTCCTCTATGCTACTGCTGCTTCTGAACACGCACTACATGGAGACAGGAGAACAGGAATCTCTCATGTCTGGGTATAACGATCTCCACCCACAAACTCAGAAATATTGGGAAATTAGAGACTGAGATAAACAGCAAGGAAAATGGTGAAAAAATGCAACATACAAGTGATATCATGGCCAGACTGAGTGGTTCCTTATGTACACAAATATTACAGACAATTTACTGACAGAGCGAGGATGGGCCAGTGTATTTTATTTTTGGCATCTAATTTCCAGGGATCGTACTGGATGATTGACAGCTGTCCCAAAGAAGATGTAGCGCTTCCCCGCAGAAAACGTCCACACCCCGATGATGAGGTACGGTGATATAAGATCGGTCACACCAGAATAATGAACGCTACATTACAGAACCACGAGCGATCTCCTACTATAATAAGAATAAAGGAATTCTGCATTTACAATCAGGATTGTAATATGAAGGGCTGGAGGGAGGACTGATCCCCCGACCCTCCATGTGCCGTGGGCGTTTATGGCACCAGAATAGTCGCAGTATAGACATGATTATCATCATAATGTGGCCAGATTGTTAATGATTTACATTATGTCTATGGTCATCTTTACAGAAGGTATCTCAGCCTTGAGGTTTTATGGTGTAATGATTTCTCTTTACAGCTCTCCCAAGACTCCCCCGAACCGGAGGTCAATAAAAGTCCCCTGAGTTCAACCAGTGACGTCTCCATCCCCAACGACAACACACAAGGTCATCACATGGAGAACAACTCGGCCCTCCCCAGCTACAGTCAGGTACCAGGCCGAGAACATATTTAACACTGCCCAAATGTACAAGTACTAAAATACTTATATTGTGTACAGGAATATAACTACTATAATACTGCCCCCTATATACAAGAATATAACTACTATAATACTGCCCCTATGTACAAGAATATAACTACTATAATACTGCTCCTATATACAAGAATATAACTACTATAATACTGCTCCTATATACAAGAATATAACTACTATAATACTGCCCCTATATACAAGAATATAACTACTATAATACTGCCCCTATATACAAGAATATAACTACTGTAATACTGCCCCTATATACAAGAATATAACTACTATAATACTGCTCCTATGTACAAGAATATAACTACTATAATACTGCCCCTATGTACAAGAATATAACTACTATAATACTGCTCCCATGTACAAGAATATAACTACTATAATACTGCCCCTATATACAAGAATATAACTACTATAATACTGCCCCTATGTACAAGAATATAACTACTATAATACTGCTCCTATGTACAAGAATATAACTACTATAATACTGCTCCTATATACAAGAATATAACTACTATAATACTGCTCCTATATACAAGAATATAACTACTATAATACTGCCCTATGTACAAGAATATAACTACTATAATACTGCTCCTATATACAAGAATATAACTACTATAATACTGCCCCTATGTACAAGAATATAACTACTATAATACTGCCCCTATGTACAAGAATATAACTACTATAATTCTGCTCCTATGTACAAGATTATAACTATTATAATACTGCTCCTATGTACAAGAATATAACTACTATAATACTGCCCCTATGTACAAGAATATAACTACTATAATACTGCTCCTACCCTGTTTCCCCGAAAATAAGTCACCCCCGAATATAGGGCAGGGCTGGCGCAGAATTTTCCAATATAAGTCATACCCCGATTATAAGACAGGGTGACTTATTTTCGGGGAATATAAGACAGGGTACCGCTAAAGTGCCATTTTTGCCCATTGCATGTTTTACCTGTGTCCCCGCTGTCCCACTGGCCCCTCTGCCCTCAGGTGCAGCCGCAGGTCCGCTGTCCCCCGTGGGATCCCCTCTGCCCTCAGGTGCCGCAGGTAACCCCGAGGGCATAGGGTTAATCTTGTGCGCCTGTCGCCCCGGTCTGACGTCACCGCTGCCGGCAGGAGCTTCTGATTGGCCAGCGGCTCCCCAGCATCTCGAGCGCTGATTGGCTCAGCGGCTCGAGTGCTGATTGGCCAGAAGCTCCTGCATGAAGAAGCATCTGGACAACGCCCTGCACCGCGGAGGAATCCATAGCCCGAGGCCGCCATTACCCTAAAAAGTAAGGATGTTTCCTTGCCGACTTTCCCATTAAAACCGCAATTCCGCCGCACAGCCGACTTGCGGCACACTTGCGGCAGGTCCCCATACAATGTACGGTACTGTATGGGACACATGCGGCAAGGTGCGGTTACCGCACCTTTGCCGCACCTTGCTGCAAGTGTCCCATACAGTACTGTACATTGTATGGGGACCTGCCGCAAGTATGCCGCAAGTGTGCCGCAAGTCGGCTGTGCGGCGGAATTGCGGTTTTAAAGGTACTGTGCTGGGGGCTGCAGTGGCATACTGTATGGGGCTGGGACTTTTCATTTTTGTCTTTTTTTTTTTTTATATATAAGTCATACCCTGAATATAAGACAGGGTGGGACTTTTGGGGGTAAAATTAATATAAGACACTGTCTTATATTCGGGGAAACACGGTATGTACAAGAATATAACTACTATAATACTGCCCCTATATACAAGAATATAACTACTATAATACTGCTCCTATATACAAGAATATAACTACTATAATACTGTCCCTATATACAAGAATATAACTACTATAATACTGCCCCTATATACAAGAATATAACTACTATAATACTGCCCCTATGTACAAGAATATAACTACTATAATACTGCCCCTATGTACAAGAATATAACTACTATAATACTGCTCCTATATACAAGTATATAACTACTATAATACTGCTCCTATGTACAAGAATATAACTACTATAATACTGCCCCTATATACAAGAATATAACTACTATAATACTGCTCCTATGTACAAGAATATAACTACTATACTACTGCTCCTATATACAAGAATATAACTACTATACTACTGCTCCTATATACAGGAATATAACTACTATAATACTGCCCCTATATACAAGAATATAACTACTATAATACTGCCCCTATGTACAAGGATATAACTACTATAATACTGCCTCTATGTACAAGAATATAACTACTATAATACTGCCCCTATATACAAGAATATAACTACTATAATACTGCTCCTGTGTACAAGAATATAACTACTATAATACTGCTCCTATATACAAGAATATAACTACTATAATACTCCTCCTATGTACAAGAATATAACTACTATAATACTGCCCCTATATACAAGAATATAACTACTATAATACTCCTATGTACAATAATATAACTACTATAATACTGCTCCTATGTACAAGAATATAACTACTATAATACTGCCCCTATGTACAAGAATATAACTACTATAATACTGCTCCTATATACAAGAATATATCTACTATAATACTGCTCCTATATACAAGAATATAACTACTATAATACTGCCCCTATGTACAAGAATATAACTACTATAATACTGCCCGTATATACAAGAATATAACTACTATAATACTGCTCCTATGTACAAGAATATAACTACTATAATACTGCTCCTATGTACAAGAACATAACTATTATAATACTGCCCCTATGTACAAGATTATAACTACTATAATACTGCTCCTATGTACAATAATATAACTACTATAATACTTCTCCTATATACAAGACTATAACTACTATAATACTGCTCCTATGTACAAGAATATAACTACTATAATACTGCCCCTATATACAAGAATATAACTACTATAATTCTGCTCCTATGTACAAGATTATAACTACTATAATACTACCCCTATATACAAGAATATAACTACTATAATACTGCTCCTGTGTAAAAGAATACAACTACTATAATACTGCTCCTATATATAAAAATATTACTATAATACTGCTATGTACAAGAATATAACTACTATAATACTGCCCCTATGTACAAGAATATAACTACTATAATACTGCTCATATATACAAGAATATAACTACTATAATACTGCCCCTATATACAAGAATATAACTACTATAATACTGCCCCTATGTACAAGAATATAACTACTATAATACTGCTCCTATGTACAAGAATATAACTACTATAATACTGCCTCTATGTACAAGAATATAACTACTATAATACTGCTCCTGTATACAAGAATATAACTACTATAATACAGCCCCTAGGTACAAGAATATAACTAATATAATACTGCCCATATGTTCATTTCTCCCCTGCACTGTATACAGCAGTATTCGCTCGTCTGTATCCCCCCGTGTGATGTAATAATCCCCCGTTCTCGTGTTTTGCAGGCTGCCTCCGCTCATATGCCAACAGACTCACGGACTCCATCATACAACAACAGCGATTGCTACAAGTTCTCCTTCTCGGAGATCCCCGACCTCAGCTGTTCCTTCCGCAGCCTGTACCGTACTTTGCAGGGTAAACAGGGTGAGAATGGCGGTGGGGTACTGTAGTAACATGGACAGCATCCGGGATATTGGGGTGTGGACGTAACTCCGTCGCGTCATTCTGGGACTGTCACTTTAAAAGTCTAAAGGTACCGTCACACGCGGCAATATTGCTAGGCAATTTCACAGGCAATTTGCTGGTTGCAGTGAAATCACGGACACATTGTTACATTTGTACACAGCAACAAAATAGAACAATGTGTCCATGATTTCACTGCAACCAGCAAATTGCCAGTGACATTGCATGCAATATTACAGTGTGTGACGGTACCTTAATATTGCTCATAGATTAGTTTTTTACTATTGTCTCCAGTATAGGCCAGTGATGTGCAACCTGCTGCTACGGTGAACTACAACTCCCAGCATGCTCTGATAGCCAGCCTGTTAGGAGGTGGAGTTCCAATGAGTTTTAGTAATCCTCTGTGTTTAGGCTCTGGATATAATTAGTGTCTCCATTCACTGACAGCAAGCAGAGATCCTTAAAACCTAAACATAATTAAGATTTTTTCCTCCCCCCACCAGGGCTCTCGCCTCTCCCCACCGATGTACAGCCGCCATCGTCAAGCTGCTGCATGTACCAGCAGAATTCGGGGGAGTCTTCCTCGCTGCACCCCCACAACGTCCCCAACATGAGCAATCCCTCCTCTTCTCACCATCAAAGCCAACACCAGCAGCCGCCATACCTACCCTCCCAGCAAATGCCTCGACCCCCTGCTCCTGCCATGTCTATGGGTACGTTCTAATCTATATGTGCGCCTTCATTTAGTCTCTTCTGGAAAGCTGACAGTCCCTTGTCTTTTCTCCACCTTCCTCAGGTCTTCCTAGTGACTGGTGCTCCAACATAGACTCCTTAAAGGAAAGCTTCAAAATGGTCAGCAATTTAGACTGGTCGACTGTGGACCTGTCCCAGTTCTCAGGTAAAACCTGCGGCTCCTTGGGCTGGGGGGGGGGGGGGGGATTTGGGAGCGTAATGGTGAGGAGACAATGGCTCCACTAATGGACAGATAGGGAATTCTATGGAAAATCTATGTAAGTTCCAATGGATTTATAAACCACATTGATACATTTGCCCTCAAAATTCCAGATTGCAGCTTTGGTTGTGAAATCAAAGCCGACGCTGAACATTTTCTATAGAGTCAGATTATACAATGATTTCCATAGAGGATCTAGGCATAAAGGAGGCGCTCTCTAAATTCACATCTCCTCTCCCCAGACCTCATGGAGAGTCTACGCCAGGCAGAACTGAAGAACTGGAGCCTGGATCAACATCACATCGCAAGCTTGTGCGACTCCTTAAGTCATCTGCTAAGCCACACCGGACTCCTGCCCCCCACCTCCTCACATGGACAGCCGGCGCCCTGCCAGGCCCAATTAATGCCCCCCACCACCAGCAGCGCCTGTGCACTCCAGGGGGCAAAGCCAGGCCATACCATGGCAGGTAGGAAACGGCATCTGCAGGATTAAACAAGAACAGTGCCACTCCTGTCCACAGGTTGTGTGCGGTATTGCAGCCAAGTCCTATGCACACAACATGTGGACAGCAGTGGTGCTGTTACTAGAACAAAAAGCAGCCATGTTTTTTAATACTAGACCTATAAGGCAGGGGTGAGCAATCAATCTTCTCGCGGGGCCACGAGAGATCGTGACTATTTTGGAGGGCCGAACCAATAGGCTAAAATTAAGTTTGCTCGATATTACATTATTATTTTATATTGATATTATTTGTATCAATTTATATTGAGCAGATTTAATGTATGCATTGCTGATATCCCCCTATACACAGTATGAGCCTGCACAGGGCTCCTATATACAGCATGAGTCCACACACAAACCTCCTATAAGAGTATGAGACCACATACAGCCCCCTATATACTGTAGGAACTTCCTATATACCATATGAACCCACACACAGCAACCCCTACATAAAGTAAAGCCCCCACACAGTCCCCCTATATACAGTATGAGCCCCTATATACAGTAAGAGCTTCCACAAAGTCCCCCTATATACACTATGACCCTCCATACAGTCCCCCTATATACAATATGAGCCCCCATAGTCTCTCTATATACAAGATTAGCCCCTATATACAGTATGATCCTCTACAGAGTACCTCTATATACAGGATGAGCCCCCATACAGTCCCCCTATATACAGTGTGAGTCCCCTATGTACACTATGAGCCTCCACACAGTCCCCCTGTATACATTATGAGCCTCCACACAGTCCCCCTATTTACAATATGAGCCCCCATAGTCTCTCTATATACAAGATTAGCCCCTATATACAGTATGAGCCTCCACACAATGCCTCTATATACAGGATCAGCCTCCACACAGTCCCCCTGTATACAGTGTGAGTCCCCCTATATACACTATGAGCCTCCACACAGTCCCCCTGTATACAGTATAAGCTCCCACACATTAGTCCCCTATATTCACTATGAGCCTCCACACAGTCCCCCTATATACAGTGTGAGTCCCCACACATAGTCCCCCTATAAACACTATGAGCCTCCACACAGTCCCCCTATATACAGTGTGAGTCCCCACACACAGTCCCCCTATATACAGTATAAGCTCCCACACAGTTCCCCTATATACACTATGAGCCTCCACACAGTCCCTCTGTATACAGTACAAGCCCCCACACATAGTCCCCCTATATACACTATGAGCCTCCACACAGTCCCCCTATATACAGTATAAGCTCCCACATAGTCCCCCTATATACACAGTCTCCACACAGTCCCCCTATATACAGTATAAGCCCCCACACATAGTCCCCCTATATACAGTTATAAGACTCCCACACATAGTCCCCTATATACACTGAGTCTCCACACAGTCCCCCTATATACAGTATAAGCCCCCACACATAGTCCCCTATATCACTATGAGCCTCACACATCCCCTATATACAGTATAAGCCCCACGCATAGTCCCCCTATATACTGTCTGAGCATGTGTACAGTCATGTAGTATGATGGAGGAGGGGTGATTTTCCAGAGTATTGTTATAACACCCTGGATAATTTTGGAATTACTTATTTACCTAATATTTCTTCTAATTTGCTAACACATTTTTCTTCACTTGCAGTCACCTCCTACGGGCAGAACCAGCAGCCCCCAGCATCCTGTGGTCATAATTTCACTGCACCCCCTGGGTATCCGATCCAAACCCAGGCCCCCCCGACATACAGCCAGCAAGGTGAGGAGCACCGGAGACAGACTCCTGGGGTAGCCGAGAACTTGGCAAAAATCGGAAAAGTTAAAGGGGAGGTGTGATTGGGATTCACAAAAACATACAGGGGGTCACTGACAATTTTTTTGCAACTTTTTCTTTTTTCCATCGGGACATCAGGTGAGCCACATTATCTAGAGGAGACTGAGGTCATCTGAAATACCGGATTTTTTGGGCTATAAGATGCACCCAGGCTTTAGAGGAGGAAAATGGGGAAACAATAATTGAAACAAAAAATGTTGTCATGACGCACTGTTATTGGGGGGGGGCACTGCTGCTGACACTGTTATGGGGGCTAATGTCCTCCATCCTGGTATATGTCCCCTATCCTGGAAAATGACCCCCATTCATGTTGCACATATAATTAAATTATTATACTCACCATCCATCGCGCCCCTGCAGCACGACGTCCTCTTCTCATGCCGGCAGCTGTGTAAGTGCCTGAGAAGAGGATGTGGCGCTGCTGCGGTGGAGCGAGGGACAGCGAGTATAATCATCCATCCGCCACCTCCTGCCAGGATCTTCACTGCTCCCAGTTGGAGTCAGTGAATATTCACTTTCTTTACTGGCGGGCACATGTGATAGTCTGCGGCTGCAGCAGCCCTCTATTGAAGTAAATCTAATATGCGCTGTCCCCCCTCCCTCATCAGGTCCACCTCTCTGCACCGGCTTCAGTGCTGAGGTGATGGGCGGAGGGAGCAGTGCATATTACATTTTCTTGAGCACACATGATCACCGGCAGGCGCTGCTGTGGCGTGTTCCAGCCTCCTGTGACCTGCTCCACCACCATCCCCCCACAACCATAACAAGTTACCATACATCTGGACTATGAGACGCACCCCCAGTTTCCCTAAAAGTACCCGATTTTTTGTATTTCTGGTGGCAAGGATTCACCGGAAGGGGAAGCAGAAAACGTTCTCATGATTTGTGGTGGTTTACTGTTTGGGTTTCCTCCCGCAGGTCGCCATTCTCAGCGCGCTCTGTATCCGCCAGCCCGCCAGGTACTCCGTTATCCTCCCAGCAGCGAAGAAATACAAGACGACTTTGACTGGGACTCTATCGCTTAAAGACTCTGCGCTGTGAAACTCCCAGGCGGAATACAAAAGATAAAATAGGAGAGGGTTCACCCCTCCCTCCACGTGTATAGATATATATAAATATATAAATGTATATCTTCGCCCGACAATCAGGGCCGACGGGCCCCTCTCTCACTGGATACGGAGACAATTCATGAAGACCCTTCCCACACACTGACTTTTTTCCGTCCCTCCCTCTGTGACACTGTGGAGTAAAGGAGTTAATGGCGCGGATGGCGCTTCCCGTCTGCCCGCCTCGTATTTCCTAGTGCCAAGCTGTTCCGGTGTTACCAGGGGAGAGGACGTTCACGGCGTCTCTGGGGAGCCGCTGACTTGGTCGCCAGTCTACCCAAGGCCAACTTATTTATGAAGCGTACGTATATTGCACAGCACAAAGTGTTAACCAGGAGTCTGCAGCCATCTTGGACTTGAGACGTTGGTGAGATCTCCTACAGACTTACTTGACTTTTGGGCAGAACCTCCGAAATCCCAGAAACTATTTGCAAACCAGCGCGACCGTCCGTCTTCTTTGTATCGCTATCCGTTGGATGTCTCTTATGCTTTTACCGTTTTGTTGTGAAGTTCATTACTGTAGTGGTATGTGGCACATAGAACGGGCGGCGGACCCGGCAGGGCCAAGCCTGGCATCATGGTTTGCACATCACAGAAATAAGGATTTTGTTTCGGAACAATAATTCCCCTCCAGCACTTCCATCTTTTTTGGAATGGATACCTTTTTTTTTTGGTTTCCATCTTGGAGCGTTACAGGACTGGCTATAATGGCTCCCGGGCAAGGGTCCTACATAGCAAGACGATGACCGCCATGGCATGTGCAATATTGGAGGGTCTGTGGCTTGTTGATGGGCACAGTCCCATAGGTAATGGTTATCCTGGTTCGTATGTGGGCACAGTACTCTAATCAAGGATTATCTAGGAACATTGTGAGTTTAGTCCCATAGTCAATGATTAATCCTAGCTATAAGTGGGCACACTGCTCTAGTCAATGGTTTTCCTGGTCATATGGTCCATTAATCAATGGTTATTCTGGAAAAATGTTAGCGGAGTGCTCTAGTCAATCATTACTCTTGCTTGTATGTAGGTACAGTCCACTAGGTAATGATTACCCTGGCCATATGTATGAACAGTATTCTAATCAATACTAGTCATGGATATCTGTGGGTCCAGTCCTATAGTCAATGGTTATCCTGGTGATAAGTGGGCACACTCTAGTCAGTGGCAATCCTGATCATATATGGGGAAAGTCATACAGTCAATGGTTATCCTAGTCATATTTAGGGACTGCTCTATTCAATGATTATCCTGGAAATTTGTGAGTCTAGTCCTATAGGCGCTGATTATCCTAGCTATAATTGGGCTCAATGGTTTTCCCGGTCATATGTAGGCCGTTAATGATTATTCTGGAAAATAGTGGGCACAGTTCTCTAGTTATTGGTTAATCTTGCTTGCTTTTGGGCTCAGTCCACTTGGAAAATTGCTATACTGGTGATATATAGGGACAGTCCTCTAATCAATGGCTATCCTGGTCATATATAGGGACAGTTCTGTAATCATACAGACAACTCATAGGAAACTTTTTCCCTGAAATCAATGAGGGCAACCCATTGACTTTTCGGCATTCATACAACAATGCAGGTAGAACCATCAAGCGTTCTGGTGCCCGGGGGTTGATAAAAGTTGGGTTTATGGCTGGTCCATCACTGTTGGGTAATTGGATGGCTCCGATCTTGATAGTCTCCATCGTGCCATGGTTTTGATTTTTTCTACGACCTTGGATGTCTAGTCTTCTTGGGTCATCCGGTCTATGTATACCCCGTCCTGAGTGTTCCGCATCACAGTCAAGATTCCCTCCAGTTTGCCCGTTCCCATGGTCAAGGTGCCATGACGTTAGCCAATTCACACCAACAGCTGCTGGGTGATAGGAGAACTTAGAGAACTTCATATCCGTTGTAGGATCTCGTTTACATCGATCTTGGCTGTTGAGCGTTGGAGAAAATTGATAAAACCACAATAGCCGACGATCTGCCCTGGGATCATTTAACACAGCCGCCATTCTCTCCGTCGAAAGCCATCTTTGTGACTCCCAACTATTTTTCTGTTCAGAATAAGGCTCAATGGACGCTTATTAAACATATCAGCAGAAAGTGGCTTCGCTTGAGGCTTTTTTTTTTCTTTCTACTAATGACGATACTGAGGCAACAGAGGCAAAAAGACGAGGCGAAACATCGTACAAAAATGGATATTTATATAAATAAATTCATAGATTTACATTGAAGCGTGAGGCCGGGAGGTCACGACGTCACAGCCTCTCACCGGCACGTTCTCTGTTAAATACAATATAAAAACCGTATAAGATTATTAAAATATATAAATATATAAAAATAGCTGTATAAAATAAAATTCAGCCAGCGCACAGCAGGACGCTGGTCACCGAGTAATACTGTAGAAGGAGCAATTGTATATGGTAGGGATTCATACATGCAAATGGACGGCCCGTCTGGTCATATCTTATAATATCAATGGCACGTTCCATGTCCAACCACCAGTGGTCATAGACATTAGATGAATATTTACCAACCCCCCTGAGTAGATGTTGAGGTCAGACATGTAGGATCTTTTTATTCTTGACAAAAAAAGGTTTGTGGTTGCGGCTTACTTTCCTCTTCCCATAGGGATTGCAAGGGAAAAGGTGGGAGATTCGGAAGGAATGGCGTTTGACCCTGTTCACATGTTTGTGCGTGCCCAGATCGCGAGAGCTAAGTGGTGAATCTCCTAGCCTAAACTAGCTGCCTAATCAAGGCCTACGAGTTACCTACCGGTAGGGTCAGGTGTTGCAATCTGGACATGAACTGATTTGGGAGACCTGCCTGTAGGGTCAACTGTAGCAATCTGAATGGTGACTGACTTGGGAGACCTGCCGGTAGGATCAGCTGTTGCGATCTGAACATGGACTGACTTTGAAGACCTGAAGGTAGGGTCAGCTGTTGCGATCTGAACATGGACTGACTTTGAAGACCTGACAGTACGGTCAGCTGTTGCGATCTGAACATGGACTGACTTTGAAGAGCTGACGGTAGGGTCAGCTGTTGCGATCTGAACATGGACTGACTTTGAAGAGCTGACGGTAGGGTCAGCTGTTGCGATCTGAACATGGACTGACTTTGAAGAGCTGACAGTAGGGTCAGCTGTTGCGATCTGAACATGGACTGACTTTGAAGAGCTGACGGTAGGGTCAGCTGTTGCGATCTGAACATGGACTGACTTTGAAGAGCTGACGGTAGGGTCAGCTGTTGCGATCTGAACATGGACTGACTTTGAAGAGCTGACGGTAGGGTCAGCTGTTGCGATCTGAACATGGACTGACTTTGAAGAGCTGACAGTAGGGTCAGCTGTTGCGATCTGAACATGGACTGACTTTGAAGAGCTGACGGTAGGGTCAGCTGTTGCGATCTGAACATGGACTGACTTTGAAGAGCTGACAGTAGGGTCAGCTGTTGCGATCTGAACATGGACTGACTTTGAAGAGCTGACGGTAGGGTCAGCTGTTGCGATCTGAACATGGACTGACTTTGAAGAGCTGACGGTAGGGTCAGCTGTTGCAATCTGAACACAGGCTGACTTTGAAGAGCTGACAGTAGGGTCAGCTGTTGCGATCTGAACACAGGCTGACTTTGAAGAGCTGACGGTAGGGTCAGCTGTTGCGATCTGAACACAAGCTGACTTTGAAGACCTGACGGTAGGGTCAGCTGTTGCGATCTGAACACAGGCTGACTTTGAAGACCTGACGAAGGGTCAGCTGTTGCGATCTGAACACAAGCTGACTTTGAAGACCTGACGGTAGGGTCAGCTGTTGCGATCTGAACACAGGCTGACTTTGAAGACCTGACGAAGGGTCAGCTGTTGCGATCTGAACACAAGCTGACTTTGAAGACCTGGCGAAGGGTCAGCTGTTGCGATCTGAACACAAGCTGACTTTGAAGACCTGACGGTAGGGTCAGCTGTTGCGATCTGAACACAGGCTGACTTTGAAGACCTGACGGTAGGGTCAGCTGTTGCCATCTGAACACAGGCTGACTTTGAAGACCTGACGGTAGGGTCAGCTGTTGCGATCTGAACATGGAACATCTTTGAAGACCTGGTGGTAGGGTCAGCTATGCGATCAAAACGCAAACAGACTTAGGTCCCCCTGCACTTTAGGTTCACTCTGCAGATAGTTTTTATGGAAGAAAATGGGCCATGTGATCACATAAGAAATAGGGTCTCTTGCTCAGGAAACCTCTGTCTATAGGACTTTTATATACCTTCTTATAGCAAGGCACTATCCAAAAGGATGCTAAAAACAAAAATTGTAATATCGTTCTTTGCAGCTCTACTGTAGTGAGCTGTACTCCGCCTCCGTCACTATGGCCAGTAGAAAGGGATTTACTACTACAGAAACAATTGACAAAAAGGGTTATCATTTTGCATTTCCATCTTCCCAACCACCAGAAGTCTGAACTCACAGACCGGATAGAGTTACTGTAAGTGGTCGCGAAAGTTAAAAAAATTAATAAAAAATCCATACAACAATCATAGATATAGAATATCATACTCCACATCTCTGCCCAACAGTCACAACTACAATCGCCTCATCACACACCACCCTGGTCCACAAACTGATTGTCATCGCCATCGGAGGTCGGTCACCACCTCACTTGAGTGCACCATGCCCGCACCACCCCTCTTCACCTTTATGTATGCAGGTAATTATTCCAAGTAGGGACATATATAGGAATTTGTTACTCATACACAAGCACTGGTTCATTTTTTTAACCTACCAAAATAACTCCATTTTAAAATAAAAAGTTTACCCTGCTTAATCCAAAGTTACCTCTATACCATGGCAGTATATTCTTCATCTGAAAAAAATGTAGATTGTCCTTGCTGTACCCCAACATTGTGGGAGTACAATAAATATACATCACAGTCAAAACGCCAATGAACGGAGGCGACAGATGACCTATTAAAAGTAAGTAATAGGATCTTTGCTCAGGTATGTGCTAAAATTGCCCTTAATAACCCTATTCATTCAAGATGATGTGGCAATTTGCTTACCAAGTCACCTGTTGAAGCAAAAATGGGACTTAATGTGGTGAAGACCTGATGGTAGGGTCATGCCTTATGAAATATTAAGAGCTTCTGATGAGCAGTAACAGTACATTAAAGAGAAGCGCTAGTGTCAGACCCCATCGCGGTACCCAAATTCCACCATTTTTTGAATGCCTGTATCATAAGAAAACCATACGGAACATTATAACTGACTTTGCCAAACACTATTCTGAGCTAAAAGAAATGATACAACTCAATAAGGTTGACCCCATTCCAGGATTTTGCAACCTTTAACACTCCAGCTGTTGGGAAACTATAACTCCCAGCATTTATGGTAGCCACAGGCTGTAAGGTTGAGTTGGAATTTGAGGTTTCACTACAGTTGTAGAGCCATAGGTTGCAGAGCCATGCCCTAGTGCTCGCTCAGACTCTGAATTAAAGGGAACCTGTAATCATTTTTTTTGCATTTAAGACGCAGCCACCACCAGTAAGGCCTTATATACAGTATTATAGAATGATGCATATACACATCCTCATATATATAACAAAACAGCTTACCTGAAGAGCGGTCCGGTCCGATACGATGGGCATCGTTGGTTTTGGTCCAGCACCTCCTTTCTTCTTATGTCATTTTCTTCTCTACTTCAGTAAGTGACGCATCCTAAGTCATCCACAAAGTCTCCTCCATTGCGCTCACTCTTAAAACTGCCCCGCTGAGGGCAGCACAATGTACTGTAATGCGCAGGTGCGGAGAAAGGTCAAAAAAATGCCTATGTAGTGCGCATGCCTTCTTTGACCTATCCCACGACTGTGCAGTATAATACTTTTAGAGAAAAGTGCGCATGACAGGAGAGCAATGAAGGAGTATGCAGATGATGTAAGACAAAGCAAAGGAGGATGGCAATTGCAAGAAAGGCACACAACCAAGACCAGCAATGGCCATTGGACCGAACTGTCCCCCGGGTGAGTATAATAAAAGTTCTTTTTTTTGTATTATACAGATGGGCCTGGGGACTTAAATACAGTATTCAAGAATGCCATATATAAGGACTTACTGGTGGTGGCCGCAGCTTATATGCAAAAAACTGCTGACAGGTTAACTTTAACTAGTTACGAGGCAAAACAACCTAACCATAAAAATGTCCAAAAATGTCAATCTCCCAAGTAAAATTTGGGCATTTTTGAGTTCTCACAGCTTAAAATTTCACTATGTTGGAAAATTCTGATGCAAAAATGTAATAATTTTAATTGGAAAAATGTTTTTAAAAGGGCTTGAGTCAGACCCCATTATTGTACCTAAAGGTTTAACGACTGGAAACTTCAAGTATGGTTACTTAATCATTATGGCCTGGACTTATTTTTACCACGCTCCTAGTCGCCAAAGAACCTTGGACACACACGTATTAACAAACACACAACACACAACAATCATACATAACTATCCTTCAACAGACATAATTGTCAACATCATTGGACCTCTGATCACCCAACCAGTTACCGACATAACATTTTACCATTGCCAGTACAATGGTCAGTCACTAAAGCTGGAACCATTGCATTTGTAATGCAGCTGAACGGCACCTCCGAAAAACAAGTCGAAGGGTAGGAACCCCTTTCACGGGCTGGAATTGATTGTTTTCCGACTCAGCGACCGGATCCTGTTCCTCCACGGAAGAAAGATCTTGCATACTTTCACGTTGACGTACACTTTCAGGTTGGGGAACGGCCAAGGCTGCGGTTTAAAGTGTCATCCAGTTGGATCGTTTCGCGCTCTAGAACCTGAACTCTAGTATCCGAGGTCACTGCAGCCAGAGATCGAGTCAGATCGTGTCTAAGGCCCATAACATCGTCAGTGTTACGAGAGCATTGCCGAATGTAACGAGACCAGTGTCCACGTTCCGACTCCAGCTGAGACTTTAAAAAGGAGATCTGTGGGAGGAGAGACAAGATCACTGTATGTGTTACACCTCCGGACAATGGCAGGACCCCACCTGTTCTGTTCTATTATACCTGTTCCTGTAGTTCTGTCACACTTGGTTGAGATGTAGAAGAATCAAGTGAAACCTAGAGGGAGAGGGGAAAAAAAGCATAAATTAATGGCTTTCTTTTCTCGAAATAGCGCCTCTCCTGTTTACAGGTTGCATGTGGTACTGCAGCGGTGTATCAGGGATGGCAATATTTTAAGAAAAAAGGCAGATGTTTTCTTTGAGAGTAAAAGGTAACAGATCCAAGTGCTAAAAATAAAACATTAAAAATCTATGTATCAGTAGAAGATCGAATATGGATCTTGTGTCTTATTTCATGACCCCTCTTACCTCTAGTGTTTTGACCTTTGAGCCCTGCGGGGTTGCTGCTTTGAACTTACGCAGCTCCCTCCGGAGGTATCGCCGATCACTCTCCACCTGGGGCGACACAAAGTGAAATGTAAGAAATCTTCGCCTCAGTTAATCATCCGCGACTCTTGCTCGTCGGGGCTCTTACTTCTTGTAATGTCTCACTCAGATGTAGGTTATGGTTTTCCAAGTTTGCGATAGCCTCCTGGAGGACCCCCAGCCTCCTTTGCAGTGAATCATCATTTCTAGTTCCTATGCCATCCGCAGGGTTGGGGTCCTGTTTAGGAAAGCGAATAAATGGGTGTTATCTTGACTACTACTACTACTAAACCACAAGGGTCCCTGGTATTAATATTGGGACTGGTCAACCCCGCTTTCTGGAGACCTTAAAATTGATTTGTTAAGAAAGGGGTCAACAGTACTGTACCTCCAAACCATTTCTTATATCAATACCCTGAGGTGCAAATAGGTAACAATATTTTGATCTTCTGACTTTCAGGCTCTATATCTCACCATCCTCTACAGCTTTGAGTGTGAGACTACCTTTATTTTATAGACAATCATCCTGGCTACCTGATACATAAAGATGACTTGCAGCTATTTGGCATATGACTAGTTATGCAGATTCTGATCATCTCATTAAATTGTTACCGTTTTGCTCCTTTCTTCCCATGTACTACAAATTACAACCTGTTCTCTCTCACAGACCCTAACAGCTCAAGGTGTTATCAGATTGATTCCCAAGTAAAGGTCTCTGGTTCAAATCGAGGATCCGCCCTATAGAAGACTTCCCGAGAACACAGAAGCCGCATCATCCAGTTCATCGATAGCGCCAAGAAAATTGCCAAACTGCATCATGAGAGGCCATGACAGCTGGAAGAATGCGAAATGAAGTCCATCCATCGAGAAAGCCAAGAAGTGACGTCCAGGATGAGTCGCTCATCACAAGGTCTATCAGTTCTGGTGACACCCGGCAGTGGAGGCGGCTCGTCTGCTCCGTAATAGCGAGATCACAGACGGCCATGCAAGGAACAAGCGTCGCACGTTACACAGGTCTGTAATGAGGACTACAGCAGGTACACTCCGGTGTTGCTCAGCCTAAGTATAAGACTTCGAAGCGTGCAGCTCCAATCTGGACCTGTTGAAGCGCATACAGCTTGAAACAGCCGACTGTCGTCTGACTCTGCACCTCCTTTCCCTCCCTGCACATGTAACCCCGTGAAGGATTAAAACAACACTTCAAAGACACCGGTGAGTGCCGCCTGATTTCTTTCATGCAAAATTAAGGAACTGTCAGGTCCGGTGGAGGAAGCCTGATGACATGGGGTTGTTTCACAGACAAAGACGTTGGATACTTGACCAGGATGGATGCTGGTCTCAATGATGAGGATCCTACAAGATGAGTTACTTCATACACTCGAGAGTACTACGAGGATGAAAAGGACGACGTAGCGTTCCACCAGGACAATGACCCGAAGCATACGAGAGATTGGAGAAGAAATGGTTCAATGACAATGAAGCAGAGGAGCTGGATTGGCCCCACAGTCCCCGGACCTCGACCCAACCCAACACACTTGTGGGTAGAGATGAAAAAGATGTAACATCCCCAAGTGAGGCGACCAGATTGACCGACATCGGGAACGTGTAGAAGAGGTCTGGGAGCAGATATTGGTGGTCTAATCGAGAGCTGCCCAGAAGAATTCAGGTAGTACAAAATACTAACAAATATTAACATTTATTATATTAGGAGCAAAACAGTAACAATGCAGTGACATGACAAGAGTCTGCATAATGGAAGTCACATTTACTTCCTCTATACTTTCCACAGATCTGTTACGATCCCCTTGAGGAATTAGTCCTGCCCATAATGAGTTTCCCCCCCCCCCTCTCCAACTACTGCGGCATGCAAAAGTTGGTGCACCCCTGGTTAAAATTACTGTTATTGTAAGTAATTAAGCCAGTTGGAGATGAAAAAATCTCTAAAAGTGCATAAAGTTAAAGATGACACACTTCCTTTGAATTTTAGGCAAAAAAAAAAATCTTTAACATTTTAACAATTACAAAAAGGAAAGTGGGCCGATGCAGGCGTTTGGGCCCCCTTGGAGATTTCTATGCTCAAATAATGTTGACCAAGGTTTCAGACCTTTATTAGCAGCTGCCTAGCACTCTGCAAATTAACACAAAGCCCAAAAAAGCAGGAGAAGGCTACAAGACGATAGCAAGGCGTTTTCAAGTTGACCTTTCTTCAGTTCAAAAAATAATAAAGAAATAGCAGTTACCAGAAACAGTGGAGGTCAAGATAAGGTCTGGAAGACCATGCAAAATTTTAGTGAGAACTGCTTGTAGGATTGCTAGAGAGACAAATCAGAAGCCCCGCTTGACTGCAAAAGACCTTCAGGAAGATTTAGCAGACTATGGAGTTGTGATACATTGAACAGTTCAACAAAGACACCTGCAAAAATATGGCCTTCATGGAAGAGTAATCGCTGTAAAATGCATCCTCGCTGTAAAATTCAGCATCAGAAAAGAACAAAAGAACATCTAAACAAGCCTGATGCATTTTGGAAACAAGTCCCGTGGACCGATGAGGTTAAAATAGAACTCTGACCACAATGATCAAAAGGTATGCATGGAGTAAAAAAGGGAACAGAATTTCAGGAAAAGAACATCTCACCAACCATTAAGCATAGGGGTGGATCAATCATGCTTTGGAGTTGTGTTGCAGCCAATGGCACGTGGAACATTTCACGGGTAGAGGGAAGAATGGATTCAATCAAATTTCAACAAATTCTTGATGCAAACATACCACCATTTGAATTTGAAAAGAGGATGGCTTCCCCAAATGGATAATGACCCTAAACGTATGTCAAAATCCACAATAAACAACCTCAAAAGGCACAATCTGAAAGTTTTATAATGGCCCTCACAGGCCCCTGATCTGAAAATCATGAAAAATCTGTGGCTAGACCTCAAAACAGCAGTGCATGCAGACGAGCGGATGCGCAGAAGTGGAAGACGAGCCGGGAGTCGCGCAGAAGTGGAAGACGAGCCGGGAGTCGCGCAGAAGTGGAAGACGAGCCGGGAGTCGCGCAGAACTGGAAGACGAGCCGGGAGTCGCGCAGAACTGGAAGACGAGCCGGGAGTCGCGCAGAACTGGAAGACGAGCCGGGAGTCGCGCAGAACTGGAAGACGAGCCGGAGTCGCGAGAAGGAAGACGAGCGGGAGTCGCGCAGAACTGGAAGACGAGCCGGGAGTCGCGCAGAACTGGAAGACGAGCCGGGAGTCGCGCAGAACTGGAAGACGAGCCGGGAGTCGCGCAGAACTGGAAGACGAGCCGGGAGTCGCGCAGAACTGGAAGACGAGCCGGGAGTCGCGCAGAACTGGAAGACGAGCCGGGAGTCGCGCAGAACTGGAAGACGAGCCAGGAATCTCACAGAACTGGAAGACGAGCCAAAAAATCTCACAGAACTGGAAGATTAGCCAGGAATCTCACAGAACTTCCCAAGGAAGAATAATGAAAATCCCACAAACAAGAATTGAAAGACTCTTGGCTGTAACAAAAAGTGTCTACAAGCTGTGATACCTGCAAAAGTGTATGCTACTTATGTACTAACAGGGTGCCCAAACATTTGCCCAAACATTTGAATCTGCTCATTTACCTATTTGTAATTTTTTAAATATTAAAACTAAAAATATATATTTTTCTTTTTTGCCTAAGATACGAAGGAAATGAGTCATCTTTAACTTTATGCCTTTTTAGAGATCATTTCATCTTCAACTTGCTTAATTGGTCACAATGACAGTAATTTTGACCAAGGGTGCACAAACTTTTGCATGTCACTGTCGGCCTGTGTGTTTGCTGCCAACAGACTACACTGTTCTGACCACCAAAGTAGAGCAGCCGCTTTGCACTCTACAAGCCACCTCCAATATGGGAGCCATCTTACTTTTCGAAGTCTCCTATCGAACTGAGATTTTTGCCTCAATGTAATCTCCTCAGCCTCCATGCGTCTTAGCGCCATTTCTGCTTTCTTCAGCTTCCGCTTGAGATCCTCTTCCCTCTTCTTAGCCTCATCTCTCTCTTGATAAAGTGCTTTCAGTTCTATTAAGAGCTCGTGTATTTTGGTCTCTTCCTTTAAGTGTTTGATCTCTAGAAGAGCAGGTTCCTCATATTTGTCTTCTAGCAACTTTCGCTTCTTGGTCAACTCTGAACATTCTATAGACTCTTCCACCATCTCGGATTGGTAATGTGTACATTTTTGCGAGTCTCGTAAGTTATCTTCCAGATGTCTTCTTTCTTTTTTCTCTAAACCGTCATATTTCATCTGTGGACTCTCCCTAAAAAATGTCTCATTCTCTTGCTTGTCTTTGGTCTTCTTTCTTACGTCTTGGTCTTTAACCATTACGTCTTGTCCAATTAACTCAATCTCGACAGTCAAAGTGTCCTTCTCAATATCCATAATGTCTATTGTCTTTTCTTCTGCGGCTTGAACAAATTGTAATACTTTCGTCCTCAGGACATTTCTCTCTTCTTCATAAATCTTGCATTCTTGCTCTTTTTCTATCATTCTTTGTTTTAGAAGTTTCATCCGTCCTTCCAGTTCTTCAGTTTCTTCTTCCTTTTCTGCCAGAGCTTGCGATAGTTTGACTATTTTATTTTGCATGGTCGTCTTTTCAACCTCATATAATTTTCCCTCGTTTACCACCTTACTTTCTTTCTCTTTCAGAGCCAGCCCAACTTGCTCTCGTTCTTCTTTTAAGGTCTCCATATTTCCTGCCATTTCATCGACTTCTCTTACTTTATTCTTCAAGGTTCGAGTGAGGTCGATCACCCTTACAGTTAAATTTTTCCTCTCGCTTTCACTCCGAAATTCCTTCTCTTGAATTTCTTGCTCCTTACGAGTCAGAACTTGTGTTAGGTCTCCTACCTCATCTCTTAGAGAAGCCAACTCGGCTTTAAGTACGTCGGCTTCTCGTTCTTTCTCCTTCAAACTTAAGGAAAGTTCTTCCACTCTCCGGCTCATAATGTTCTTTCGTTCTTCCATTATAGCCTCGTGGTTCGTTCCTTTCCTCATCAAGTCTTCTATCGTCTCTCTAAGTGATTTCATCTCCATCTTGGTCCGATCTGCTTCATGGTCTTTCTCTAGTAAAGATTGGGTCATAGTCTTAATTCTTTCTTTCAATAATTTCTTTTCTTCCTCAACATTCCTTCTTTCTGTTTCGAGTCTTTCCTCAATTTCTTCAAGCCGGTCTCTTAGATATTTCGTTTCTAATTTCATATCCACGGCTTCTTGCTCCTTCTCCAGTAAAACTTTGGACATCTCTTTCACGTCTTGGGTCAAGGTTGTCTTCTCTCCTTCACGAATACTAATTTCTGCCTGAATCTTATCTTCTTTCTCCGATAGGACTTGTCTAAGCTCTTCTATCTTCCGTTTCAGCGTTGCCACCTCGTGTTTTGCCGTATCAAAACCTTCCTCCTTTTCAGCCAAAGCCTTGGTAACTTCCCTAACCCTGAGCAAGAGAGTCTTCCTTTCATCGTCATTCTTTTCCCTTTCAGATTCTCTCTCTTGTTCCTTAGTTGTAAGCCTATGCTTAAGTTCTCCTATTGATTCTTTCATGGCATTTACCTGATCTGCTTCCGTCTTCTTTTCGATTAAAGTTGAACTAAGATCCGCTATTCTTTTCCTCAAATTTTGTTTCTCTTCCTCATGTTGCCATTGCTCACCCTTATTTGTTTCTTCATTTGCATGTAGAAGTTGTTGCAGTTCTTCAATCTTTTCTTTCAAGAGCTTCATTTCCATCTCCTTATTCTTACTCTCTCTATTATTTTCCATTAAAGACTGAGTAAGTTCCGCAAATCTTTGTCGCTGGGATTCCTCATCTTCTGCAATCTGTCTTTCTTTATCGTTCATTTTTCTTTCTTTTTCCACCAACCGTTCTTCGAATTCTTCTATCTTGCTTTTCAATACTTTTGACTCTGCCCTTGCAGATTCTGCGTCCTGGCTTCTATCGAACAAATCCTTTGACAGTTCTACTAATTGTTGTCTTAGGTCTTTAATCTCATGTTCACCTCTTGTGATCTCCTCCTCCTTACGTACTATAACCCGTTGGAGCTCTGACATCTTGTCTTCTAGAGACACAATCTTGAGATCTTTGTTATGGGCTTCGCTTTCCTTTCCGGTTAGAGATAACGAAAGTTCTGCAACCGTTCTCCTCAGATTTTGTGTCTCCACCTCGTGTTGACGTTCTTCATCTTTATGTTGTTCTTCCGTTGCACTTAGAAGTTGTTGCAGTTCTTCAATCTTTTCTTTCAAGAGCTTCATTTCCATCTCCTTGTTCTCACATTCTCTATTCTTTTCCATTAAAGACTGAGTAAGTTCCCCAAATCTTTGTCGCTGAGATTCCTCACCTTCTGCAATCCGTCTTTCTTTAACGTTCACTTGTCTTTCTTTTTCGACCAACTGTTCTTTGAGTTTATCCATTTTACTTTTCAATACTTTGGACTCTGCCCTTGCAGATTCTGCGTCCTGGCTTCTATCGAACAAATCCTTTGAAAGTTCTACTAATTGTTGTCTTAGGTCTTTAATCTCGTGTTCACCTCTTGTGATCTCCTCTTTGAGCTCATTTTCCTTACGTTGGAGCTCTGACATCTTGTCTTCCAGAGACACAATCTTGAGATCTTTGTTATGGGCTTCCCTTTCCTTTCCGGTTAGAGATAACGAAAGTTCTGCAACCGTTCTCCTCAGATTGTGTGTCTCCACCTCGTGTTGACGTTCTTCATCTTTATGTTGTTCTTCCGTTGCACTTAGAAGTTGTTGCAGTTCTTCAATCTTTTCTTTCAAGAGCTTCATTTCCATCTCCTTATTCTTAATCTCTCTATTCTTTTCCATTAAAGACTGAGTAAGTTCCGCAAATCTTTGTCGATGAGATTCCTCACCTTCTGCAATCTGTCTTTCTTTATCGTTCATTTGTCTTTCTTTTTCGACCAACTGTTCTTTGAGCTCATCCTCCTTACTTACCAGAACACGTTGGAGCTCTGACATCTTGTCTTCCAGAGACACAATCTTGAGATCTTTGTTATGGGCTTCCCTTTCCTTTCCGGTTAGAGATAACGAAAGCTCTGCAACCGTTCTCCTCAGATTTTGTGTCTCCACCTCGTGTTGACGTTCTTCATCTTTATTGTTTTCTTCCGTTGCACTTAGAAGTTGTTGCAGTTCTTCAATCTTTTCTTTCAAGAGCTTCATTTCCATCTCCTTGTTCTTACTCTCTCTATTCTTTTCCATTAAAGACTGGGTAAGTTCAGCAAATCTTTGTCGATGAGATTCCTCACCTTCTGCAATGCGTCTTTCTTTATCGTTCACTTTTCTTTCTTTTTCGACCAACTCTTCTTCCAGTTCATCTATCTTACCTTTCAATAATGTTCTCTCTGCCCTTGCAAATTGTGCGTCTTGGCTTCTCTCGGCTAAGGTCTGTGAAAGTTGTGCCACTTTTTGTCTTAGGTCTTTATTTTCACGTTCACCCCTTGTTCGTTCCTCTTTGACCTCATGCTCCTTACTTATTAAAACCTGCTTAAGCTCTTCTATCTCATCATCCAGAGACCTCATTTTTAGATTTTTATTATCGGCTTCCCTTTCCTTTTCGGTTAACGCTTGAGAAAGTTCTGATATCCTCCTGTTTTGAGACTTTTTCTCCAGCTCGATGAAGGCGTCTTTTTCTCGTATCTTCTGATCCTTGACGGCCACGACTTGCCGCAAGTCTTCAATCTTATCTTTCAGGAATTGAATTTCAACTTCCTTCTCCTCCAAATCCAACTTCTTCTCCGAAAGATTGCGAGACAGGTGAGATACGTTCTGCCTCAATAAGGACTTCTCTTCCTCACTCTTCAGCTCCTTATTTCTCATCTCGTCTTCTTGCTTGATGAGAACTTCTTCTATCTCGGTTATCTTCTCGGTCAGTGATCTTATTCTATCTTCTGCCTCTCCTAATGTATGTTCTTTCTCCATAAGAACTTGAGAAAGTTGTGCTACTCTCTCTCTCGAATGGGTTTGCTCAATTTCTCTTTGACTCTCTTTGTCTTTCAGAGCTTTCCCGAGTAATTTGAACCTTTCGATCAATGTTCTATCTTCTCGTATTGGAGACATCTCACCGGTAAGAGCCTGGGTAAGTTCCATCACCAACCTTTGTAGTTCTGTTCTTTCTTCTTTTCCTCTTTCAGATTCAATAGCTTTCTCCATCAAGTCCTGACGCATTTGGTCTATTCTAATTTGCAAAGATTTCAAGTGTCCTTTTCTCTCCTCATCCAAGACCTCTCGGTCGGCAAGCCCTCGAGTCAGTTCTGCAACTTGGTGTTTTAGAGTCATTATCTCTTGATCATTCTGGAGTTTCACATCTGTCTCTTGTTGCTTTTCTACCAGGAAATACTGAGCTTCTTCAAGTTCTCGCTTCAGTTCTTGTATCTTTGCCTTATTTTCTTGTTCTTGGAGGTCTTTTTCTTCCAGGACATGTACTAGATCTTTAATCCTAGCGTCCAAGTTAGAGTTAACCCTGCTTGACTGCATCCTCTCGGCACTGGCTTCTGCCTCTTTCTCTAGCGAGCTTTGGGAAAGATCTTGTAACTTTTCTTTAAAAGACTTGCTCTCTTTTTCCCTCTCGTACGAGATCTCGGAAAGTTTTCTCTCCAGATCTCTATTCTCGTTCTCAAGTCTTTCCCGTTCCCGCGATTCATTCTCCTTCTCTTGTAAAGAGCGTGAAAGCGTCTCTAGTCTTGTCGTCAGAATTTCCCGCTCTCGCCCATACTTCTCCTCCAGACGTTCGATTTCTTGGTCTTTCTGAGAACATTCCGTCACTTTTTCCTTCAGTAGTTCCTCCTCGATTTTGGCTTGCTTCTCCATGCTTTCTTTCCGAGATTGTAACTGTTGTATTTTAGCTTCTACCAGTGATTTATCATCTTGGCAACTCCGCAACGTCTCCTCCAAGTTCATCATCTCTCTCTTCTGCTGTTCCGCAGTCAGTCTATGGCGCTCCATCTCTTGTTGGCAGTCTCTCAGCCTTTGTTCCAGCTCTTCATAATCTTTACCTCTCTCTCTCAAAGCATTTTTGTGAAACTCTAAATCAATGCTGATCCTCTCTTTCTCTTCCTGAGCATTAGACATCATCTCCTCCAAATCTCTTATCTCCTTCTCTCTTTCCATTAGACCTTCAGTTCGCGATTGCAACAAACTAGAGAACTCTTTCGACTCTACGTACTTTTGAATAATCTCTTTTAATCTAGCTATGGTTTCTTTACACTCCTTATTATTCCTAGCCAAGTGGTCTTTCTCCAATTCGCACTCCACAATTCTAGATCGGAAAGATTCGATTAAAGAATCCATTTCGTTTGACATTATGGATTGTTGGGTTTCTTCTTCGACTGCCCTCTCCTTCTTGGCCTTTAGATTCTCCAACTCCTTTTCCAGTTCTTCTGCATTTTGCAACAACGCGTTCACCTTGGTTTCTCGGTCTTCTTGACATTGTCTGAGGAGCTCCCTTAGAGCCGATTGTTTCTGCTCCGCCTCGGAAGTTTCCACAGACAACCGTTGGAAAACCAACTCCTTCTCTTCTCGAACGACGCTCAACTTTTCATTCAGAGACTCAATTTCCCGCTCTCTCTCTGCCATAACCAGATTATTGTCTTGTTCTGCTCTCAGTGCGAGCTCTTTCTGAACTTCACACTCTTCGAGACGCTTTGCCAAGATTGTCGTCTGCAGCTCGGCCTCCTTACAACTCTGGATCTGCCTCTGTAACTCCGCGACCACCGTCTCCTTCTCCTGTAGAAGTCTCGCTGTTTTCTCTTTGGAAGTCTTGACTTCACGTTCTCTTTCTTGCACGGTCAACTGAAGTTGAGCGGCTGAAGTCAAGGCGGTCTCCTTCTCCCCGTTGCACTCCTCAATATTCTCCCTGAGTTCTGAAATCTGCTTCTCCAAGTCTTCCAAACTATCTGCTTGGTTTACCATCGTAGCAAGAGCTCTCTCTTTTTCTTCCTGGCAGTCTTTTAAGGTCTCTTTGATCATCTCCATTTCCCGATCCTGTTCCCTTCTCACTAGCATTTGACGCTCTAAATTGTCCATTGCCGCCTCGTTCTCCGATTGGCATTTCGTCAGGTGGCTCCTGAGTTCGGAGACTTCTTTTTCCAGTTGTTTCTGTAAGTTGGTTACTTTATCCCCCTCCATCTGCTTCTCTTCCTCCAGCTCGCCTCTCCGCTTTTCAGCCGCCTGTCTCAGGATCTTTTCTTGCTCAAAACGGTCTCTCAGATTGTTTAGTTCTTCCTGAAAACAAACAAACAAATCAATGTTGATTATTAAATACTCCTTCTCCCAACCTCCGTTCTTACCCCACAGAAGCAAGTATCTGCAGTCATAAACATGATGGATAGTTGGTATATAATTAAAAAGCTATGATTTATGTGGACGGACAAAACGCTTCAAGGGTTATTCTCATCTATCATCTCTGCCTGCAGACTTCCAGCTTCTTCAGGGAATTTTGACAGCAGTGGTGACAGAACAGCACCGTTGGCCTAAACTGTGTTTTTACCTATGGCTGCTGTATACTAGGGGCTGCGTGCGGCCGCCTGCCGGAGACTGGGGGGCTGCGCGCGGCCGCCTGCCGGAGACTGGGGGGCTGCGCGCGGCCGCCTGCCGGAGACTGGGGGGCTGCGCGCGGCCGCCTGCCGGAGACTGGGGGGCTGCGCGCGGCCGCCTGCCGGAGACTGGGGGGCTGCGCGCGGCCGCCTGCCGGAGACTGGGGGGCTGCGCGCGGCCGCCTGCCGGAGACTGGGGGGCTGCGCGCGGCCGCCTGCCGGAGACTGGGGGGCTGCGCGCGGCTGCCTGCCGGAGACTGGGGGGCTGCGCGCGCCCTCCTGCCGGAGACAGGGGGGCTGTGTGCAGCAGGTTGTTAGAAGAATAGCAAAGAGGTGTCTTAGTTGATTTGGGGTTTGTGTGGCTGCTGTTTCACTGAGTCATGTCCCGGGTGTGCACCATTTTCCAGTAGTCCTCGTCTTTGGCATCTTCCCTGAATGTTATACAGACATGCCTAAGCTGTGTTATACTATTAATGTCCATCGTCTCTGCAGCATCAGAGGACCATGGGGATACTGAAGACCACAATCCGACCAACTTCACAGCAGCGCTTACAAGCTCTATTACAAAGTGCAAGACTGCAGAGACTTTGTAAAGCTCGTCATGGAAAATTCTCCCTTCTTGTGGACGGTTCCAAAGGTGCATTTTGACTCTTTCACCCCTTACCCATATTTTTCACTTTACAAAACGCACCTGATTATAAGATGCACCCCCAAATTTGGTGAAGGGAAACAAGAAGAAAACATTTTTCGATGTTAAATGGGGTCCGTCTTACAATCAGTATATACAGTTAGGGCCAGAAATATTTGGACAGTGACACAATTTTGGCGAGTTGGGCTCTGCATGCCACCACATTGGATTTGAAATGAAACCTCTACAACAGAATTCAAGTGCAGATTGTAACGTTTAATTTGAAGGGTTGAACAAAAATATCTGATAGAAAATGTAGGAATTGTACACATTTCTTTACAAACACTCCACATTTTAGGAGGTCAAAAGTAATTGGACAAATAAACATAACCCAAACAAAATATTTTTATTTTCAATATTTTGTTGCGAATCCTTTGGAGGCAATCACTGCCTTAAGTCTGGAACCCATGGACATCACCAAACGCTGGGTTTCCTCCTTCTTAATGCTTTGCCAGGCCTTTACAGCCGCAGCCTTCAGGTCTTGCTTGTTTGTGGGTCTTTCTGTCTTAAGTCTGGATTTGAGCAAGTGAAATGCATGCTCAATTGGGTTAAGATCTGGTGATTGACTTGGCCATTGCAGAATGTTCCACTTTTTTGCACTCATGAACTCCTGGGTAGCTTTGGCTGTATGCTTGGGGTCATTGTCCATCTGTACTATGAAGCGCCGTCCAATCAACTTTGCAGCATTTGGCTGAATCTGGGCTGAAAGTATATCCCGGTACACTTCAGAATTCATCCGGCTACTCTTGTCTGCTGTTATGTCATCAATAAACACAAGTGACCCAGTGCCATTGAAAGCCATGCATGCCCATGCCATCACGTTGCCTCCACCATGTTTTACAGAGGATGTGGTGTGCCTTGGATCATGTGCCGTTCCCTTTCTTCTCCAAACTTTTTTCTTCCCATCATTCTGGTACAGGTTGATCTTTGTCTCATCTGTCCATAGAATACTTTTCCAGAACTGAGCTGGCTTCTTGAGGTGTTTTTCAGCAAATTTAACTCTGGCCTGTCTATTTTTGGAATTGATGAATGGTTTGCATCTAGATGTGAACCCTTTGTATTTACTGTCATGGAGTCTTCTCTTTACTGTTGACTTAGAGACAGATACACCTACTTCACTGAGAGTGTTCTGGACTTCAGTTGATGTTGTGAACGGGTTCTTCTTCACCAAATAAAGTATGCGGCGATCATCCACCACTGTTGTCATCTGTGGACGCCCAGGCCTTTTACAGTTCCCAAGCTCACCAGTCAATTCCTTTTTTCTCAGAATGTACCCAACTGTTGATTTTGCTACTCCAAGCATGTCTGCTATCTCTCCGATGGATTTTTTCTTCTTTTTCAGCCTCAGGATGTTCTGCTTCACCTCAATTGAGAGTTCCTTTGACCGCATGTTGTCTGGTCACAGCAACAGCTTCCAAATGCAAAACCACACACCTGGAATCCACCCCTGACCTTTTAACTACTTCATAGATTACAGGTTAACGAGGGAGACGCCTTCAGAGTTAATTGCAGCCCTTAGTGTCCATTGTCCAATTACTTTTGGTCCCTTGAAAAAGAGGAGGCTATGCATTACAGAGCTATGATTCCTAAACCCTTTCTCCGATTTGGATGTGGAAACTCTCATATTGCAGCTGGGAGTGTGCACTTTCAGCCCATATTATATATATAATTGTATTTCTGAACATGTGTTTGTAAACAGCTAAAATAACAAAACTTGTGTCACTGTCCAAATACTTCTGGCCCTAACTGTATGTCCCTCATCCTTGTACACACTGAAACTAAATTTACAGTGTACAGGGCGCCACAGTAGACTATTACTTGTTAAATTGGCATTAAATGGAGCAACAAAAAAAAACTTGTGTGTATACCTGATGAAGGGGAACGATGTCCCCAAAATGCATTGTATAATTAAATTATTTTATGGTAATAGATTATTATTTCGGCCAGTCTTCTGTGGCGCCCTTTGTTTCAGTATACTATGAAGGTATTCTGTGGAATGATTGTGCGCCTGTGAATCTGAGCTTCATCCATCAACCCGATCCAACTTTCACTGGATCTCCCAATCACAGCTGCTCGATCTCTTGGAGCGGGAAGGTTAAGACTGGAAGATCTCCATGTGCCGCACTCCGGGAATCCACCAAACTACATGGTGAGCTGGCAAGGACCTTTTTTTTTGTCTAAAGTTAGAACATATCCTTATCAATAGGATAGAGAATAACAGAGGCCACTGGGGTCGACTTGCTGGAAATAGTAGAGTATTTGTACTCACAGCAGGTGGCCATGATCCTTCACACAAAGGATTGTAGAGACAGAAATGGGCTTCCTGCTACTTGTCTGGACAATGCATAATAAGTGTTTTTTATGTTAAGGGCCTGAACCTGGCTCTTGAAGGATGTAACGCTGTCGGGATTCGATCTTCTGTAGCACATAATAGGTCACCAGGGTCTTTCCCATAGCCTTAAGGATCCGCCATGGGTCTTCCCCATAGCCTAGAAGGATCCGCAGGGTCTTCCCTAGCCTAGAAGGATCCGCCAGGGTCTTCCCCATAGCCTAGAAGGATCCGCCAGGGTCTTCCCCATAGCCTAGAAGGATCCGCCAGGGTCTTCCCCATAGCCTAGAAGGATCCGCCAGGGTCTTCCCCATAGCCTAGAAGGATCCGCCAGGGTCTTCCCCATAGCCTAGAAGGATCCGCCAGGGTCTTCCCCATAGCCTAGAAGGATCCGCCAGGGTCTTCCCCATAGCCTAGAAGGATCCGCCAGGGTCTTCCCCATAGCCTAGAAGGATCCGCCAGGGTCTTCCCCATAGCCTAGAAGGATCCGCCAGGGTCTTCCCCATAGCCTAGAAGGATCCGCCAGGGTCTTCCCCATAGCCTAGAAGGATCCGCCAGGTTCTTCCCCATAGCCTAGAAGGATCCGCCAGGGTCTTCCCCATAGCCTAGAAGGATCCGCCAGGGTCTTCCCCAAGCCTAGATGGATCCGCCAGGGTCTTCCCCAAGCCTAGATGGATCCGCCAGGGTCTTCCCCAAGCCTAGATAGATCCACCAGGGTCTTCTCCAAGTCTAGATAAATCCATCAGGGTCTTCTCCAAGCGTAATAGATCCACTAAGGACTTCTCCAAGCCTAGATAGATCTACCAGGGTCTTCTCCAAGCCTAGATAGATCCACCAGGGTCTTTTCCACCGTTACCTTGATTGTATCAAACCATCGGGTTGCTGGTCTTCGTATTTGCCTTGTTTCTTCTACTCTTCCCACCATGATGTCCTTCTCCAGTGATTGCTCCCTTCGTGTGATGTGTACAAAGTAGGCATGTCATAGCTTGGTATCCTTCCCACGTATTTGCCAGGCTGCATGCTCAGTTCCTGGCGGTATTGTATATGCAAAGACAATGTTATCAGTTACGCTCACTTTATTTTTTTTTATGTAACGGGATTGTTATTTCTATGTCTGGAAGCGAGTGGTGTTGATAACGTTGCGTCGCTGGCTATCTGCTTGAAGGCAGGTACAATCCCTGGAGAAACAAACTGCGATGAACACCTTCAGCTATGGATGCGAGGACTCTTTTAAGTAGTATTTTACCAAGTTCAGTTCCAGTTCTCTTCTCCGTCCTCTTTCTGCCTCGTTCTCGTCTTCCAAGTCCGACAGTCTCATAGAAAGGGTGAGACATTTCTTCTGTAAGGCGTCCTGCTCGGCATACAAGAGAGAGAGCTCATCTGTAATGAAGACACCAGGATAAGTAGCCGTCTCCCGTCAGCCGCACCGGGCACAATGTGCAGTACGGGGGCTCTTACCTTGGACCGTGTTCTTGGACTGACTGATTATCTGAACTTCCAGCTCCAGTTGGCTGCATGTAATCGTCAGCTCGGAAGATCTCTCCTGAAAAGCAAAAGCCGATCTCTCCAAAGACTCCTTCACGCTCCTGAGAAACAAAAACATGAATTGCAAATTAATAATACCCATCACCGGGGAGAGAAGCATATGGTGCGAGACGTGGCCGGGTCTTACTGGAGGTCTCGCAGCTTTTCTCGCAGTTCCTGACACTCTCGCTCAGTTACTCCAAGTTGCACTTTTAGTGTAGACCTTTCTCGACTCAAGGCTTCTGTGTCTTGTGATAATTTGTCATACTCGTTACGCAGGATCTCGCTTTCCTATCAAATAAAAGGGAAATTAAAGATTCTTTCCATCTGTCACTTACAGAGAAAGATCACTTAGTCCTCTGCTGCCCACTCCCCAATGAATGAATATTCATGCATCATTGCACTGTCCTGCCCTCCTCTCATCTCTATGCTGTGTGACTCACTGCAGATAGAGGAGAAAGGAGGAGGTCTGTTCTCTTAGCAGATGCAGCTCTGACATCTTCATTATGTGTGTATATGAGGCATGTGTGTAATGTGTACTCTGAGATATTCCTTTGTGTTTATATGAACATTTGATCATTTGCTCAGCAGATACACACAGTACATGTCTGCAGGAAAACAAATGTTCATAGAAACACAAGTCTTTTACAGATAGCACAGACTGTAGTGATGTTACCCAGCAGCCTGCAGAAGCCTGAGAGTTCAGTGTAACTTCAGCAGAGGGGAGGGACAGAACACCAGCTTGGATAGGCGTGGATATTTAAATAACACTTACATGCTGTGACTCTCAGACTGCTCAAGAGTCATGACCATTACATTTACAGCTGCCTGCAGGGTGTGAAGGTGCTTATAGCAAGAGAACTACACAGGATACAGTATTGATTTTTTCATATTCTGAAAGGTCTGCCCAAGCACTATTCAAGGGTAATATTAGTATCATGCTGAAAATGACCTGACAAAGGCGCATTTACACTGGAAAAAAAGCAATCATATAGGCCACCAATCACCCAATGCATGAACTTGCTGAAAAAATCCTCACTCTCGGCAGCACATTGTCCCATGTAAACAGGTCCTGTGCAGCCGAGGACAATGACAGCAATCATTCTGTACACATGACAAATTCGGCTGACCGTCTACACAGGCTAATAAACAACCACTGATCATCTTATATGCATCCTTATAATCATTATTTTTGGATTTATCAGGATTGCTGTGATGTCCCGTCCGAGGCTACTGGCACAAAAGGGCTCTCATCTCAGACAGACTAGGCACAAGCCGCTCCATTAGGCAGAACCCTTAGTGACCCCAACGCTCTTTAACACAGGGATCTGGTTTTAAAACAGGGTTCAAGGGATTGCTGCCTATGGAAGAGCTGAGTCTAGACACAGGAAAGTTGCAAAGCCTTCCTCAGTGGCAGAGGTTGTCGTCCGAAAAGGATAAAAACACAGACACACACACAGACAGACACACACGCAGACACACACAGACGCACACACACACAGGCACACACACACAGGCACACACACACACAGACACACACACACACAGACACACACACACAGACACACACACACACACCAAAAGGAAAAAAAAAGGCTCATGTTTGCCATTAAAATCAATAGATCATTTAAAGCCAGTGCTTCTTTTGTAAAAAATTATTTGCCGGTACACATTTCTGAGGCGAGGAGCCGGGGGTGCTATCAGCCGGCAGCCGAGATTGAGGTGTGGGGGGAAAAGGGGGCGGATGGCGCTTCGGTGCTGTCGGGTGGCCTGGAGATCCTGTGCACGGTTTACCTGTTTAGGCACAAGGCAGCATGCAGTGGGCAGCGGCAAATGGCAGTCCCCATATAGCTCTGCCCCCCTACATATAGTGCCGCCCCCCTGCATATAGTGCCGCCTGAGCCTCCTCAGATCCGCCCTGCACCCCTGCCTGCCCCATGATTACCACCCTCAGCCTCTTTAGATTTCCGGTACGCCGTACCAGCACGTACCACCACAAAAAAAGCACTGTTTGAAGCACCAGTCCAGTGTTTTGTCTTTTTCTATCAGCGCTGGAGTTGCCCTTTGAATGCAAGTCCTCTGCCCCCTTATTACACTCACCTTCTGGTGGCTTAATCATTTTTCAATGCCTCTTATAAAGAAATATACAGGAGCAATAATAAAAAATGTGCCTAAGCACCAACAAGTCACTGCCACCTACCTGCCTGTTGTGCCCGGCACCATTCACCTCCGGCACAGAGCGCTCCTGCTGTGGACAGCATGGCGGAGGAAACAGAGCAGACCATCTCTTTCTTTCGTCTCTGTGTGGAGGGGGCAGGACAACAGCCGTCATGCTGATTGACAGCCAGCTCTCCGCTATCCCATTGGGGGAGTCGGCTGTCCGTCAGCGTGACGTCGGCTCCGACACTCGGCGACAGATGGGGAGAATCCTCCTCTGTTGATGTGGTGTTAGTGGAAGCGTCAAAATTGCCGACAGGAGCAGTCTCTGACCGCTCCGGTCGATGGCCAATGACAATGAACACAACTGGCAGGTAGGTAACAGCTATTTGCCTTTTGGTGCTTAGGCTCATTTTTATTTTCCAGAATTCCTGGATAAGGTCAGGGTCCACATTACATTTGTGCATTTAACACATCTGTATGACAGCAGCACACATACAATGTAACGCATGCGTTAACGCATCCATAGACTTGCATTGAGAAAACGAATACCAACGCTGCCAAAATCGGCATGTGTGTGCGCAAGTATGTGTTTGTTGAAATGCACTGGAAACACTGTCAGCAGCATTGTCCAGTCCGTTACAACACAAGCGCAATATAACATAATAACGCATTGTGTTATGTTGCATTTGCAATAGATGTATAGGATCGAAAGAGATAGGAAAGATAAGCATTACCAGTGTCCCTGCTCTGTCTCCCCGCTCATCAAAGCTCATCGATATTCAGCCATCAGCCGGGTGCAGCAAGAAACAACAGAGGCAGAGCGGGGAGACAGAGCAGGGACACTGGTAATGCTTTTCTACCATCTATATTCCCATATCTTTCTATCCTATTCTTCAATCCATCTCATATAGCGCATATGTTTTTGAAGTATCAAAAACGTACGCGCTATACAATGACCAAAAATGTCACTTTTGCTGTCTGTTACAACAAAATCAGTTAACGCTTCTGTTGTAAAGGACAGCAAAAACGATATGTGAACCCACCCTAACTCTTTTGGGTCTGGTGACCCCATCCTATGCCCTAACTGCGGACTGGTCAGAAGCCAAAAGTTACAACACAAGCTCTCAATATTGGTCTATGAGACCATGACGGAGGCAGGACGAGGATAGATCGAGACCAGAGCGAGGCTCCCATAAACTTGCATTGCGGTGTGACCTCCGGCATGCTCCATCAAACACAGGAGCTGCCGGCAGGTCACAAATTGCCAGATATGGACAGGAGCGACCCTGTAAAAAAGAGGAAGATGGCAGCCGATGATTATAAGACAAAAGCAGGGGAGTTAGATTTAAAGCTCCAGCCGTGCAATAAAAACACAATAAGAAGACACTGTGGTGGTGATGTAAAGTGGATAGATCGGTAGAAAATTAACTTTTGTTGAAATCATGTTGCTTCCTATATATACATTTTTTTACTTTTTCAAATATTGCTAAAAACTTAAAAATGAAAAGTCAGTTTTTACATTGGCCACCAAGCCTCTTGGCAGGCGGACGTGTCCTGTGGAGTCGGGATGTCACAGCACACCTCCTCCAACCCCCCGTCACTATGGGGTCCACACTCCCTGACCCTAGATTTACGTCCTGTGGAGTCGGGATGTCACAGCACACCTCCTCCACCCCCGTCACTATGGGGTCCACACTCCCTGACCCTAGATTTACGTCCTGTGGAGTGGGGATGTCACAGCACACCTCCTCCACCCCCTGTCACTATTGGGTCCACACTCCCTGACCCTAGATTCACGTCCTGTGTAGTCGGGATGTCACAGCACACCTCCTCCACCCCCGTCACTATGGGGTCCACACTCCCTGACCCTAGATTTACGTCCTGTGGAGTGGGGATGTCACAGCACACCTCCTCCACCCCCCGTCACTATTGGGTCCACACTCCCTGACCCTAGATTTACGTCCTGTGGAGTTGGGATGTCACGGCACATCTCCTCCACCCCCCTTCATTATTGGGTCCACACTCCCTGACCCTACGATTTACGTCCTATGGAGTTGGGATGTCACAGCACACCTCCTCCACCCCCTTCACTATTGGGTCCACACTCCCTGACCAGAGATTAACTGTGCTTCCACTCATCTCCTAAGCATTTAATTAGAGAAATCAGTGCCGTTCGTTGCTGCCGTTCACCTGTCTCCGCTCAGCCTGCAGCCTGTCCCTCTCTCTTCGGATCTTCTCCAGCTCGCTCTCTTGCCGCTGTCTCGCCGTCTCTCTGTCCTGCAGGTCTCGTCGCCCCTGGGTGAGCTCTATTCTCTGCTGGGAGCGCTCCTCCTCACATTGCTGCAAATGCTGCCGGACCGTCAGCGACTCCTTCTGCGACTCGTGGAGCATGTCTCTGGTAGTCTCCAGCTCTTTATCCTTCTGCAGGAACAAAATGAGGCGTAAGGGCACCATTATACGTCACAACATTGCATGCAATTTCACTGGCAACTTACTGGTTACAGTGAAATCATGGACACATTGTTACATTTGTACACGGCCACAAGATAGAACAATGTGTCCATGATTTCACTGCAACCAGTAAGTGGCCAGTGAAATTGCATGCAATGTTGCGACATGTAGCGGTACCCTAAATCTTCCCTGTGATGTAGCTGAACAAATCAAGACAGCAGGGTGGATCAGGAACAAATCTGAGATTTAATTGTGTAGTAAAGAGTTAGAGGATTTTCCAAATCTCTTCAGTCCCGGTCCTGTGTGTGCGTCATGTCACAGTGACAGGTTTCTATTCTATGTATACGGCTATGCCACGTACTAACGTTTCGCCTCCACAAGCAAATAACATGGAACATGATTCCAGGACAGGCACAGATAGAGACCTGACAATAGAAACTGTCTAAACGTCCGATGCATTTTCTATACCTGCTGCAGGAGACTGTTCAGTCCAGTCTTATCTAAGGACAAGGCTCGGGTCAGGTCTCCCATCTTGGCCGCGGCATCTTGCAGGTTGCCCACCTCGGCCTTGTGCCGGCTCTGCTCCACTGACAGCTCCGCTATACGTTTTTCTGCCTGAGAAAGCAACAAGTCGTCTATATATGTCTGCCAGAAAATGTCATGGGAAAAGGTCTAAAAAGAATATAGAGCACATACCTTTCTAGTCATATGACCAAAGAACAGAACCTATGAAAACTGACTACAACAATTTATGAATATCAAATATACATTTCATTAATAGAAAAAAATTAAACCAATTTATATCACCTGTAGTCTGTGAGCCTTGTGGGCAGTGTCCTCTCTCCTCACCTACTGTATCCTCAACCATCCCTTGTAGACTGTGAGCCCTCGTGGGCAAGGACCTCTTTCCTCCCTACTGTATCCTCACCCATCCCTTGTAGACTGTGAGCCCTCATGGGCAGGGCCCTCTCTCTCCATCCCTACTGTATCCTCACCCATCCCTTGTACACTGTGAGCCCTCATGGGCAGGGTCCTCTCTCCTCACCTACTGTATCCTCACCCCTCCCTTGTAGACTGTGAGCCCTCGTGGGCAAGGACCTCTTTCCTCCCTACTGTATCCTCACCCATCCCTTGTAGACTGTGAGCCCTCGTGGGCAAGGACCTCTTTCCTCCCTACTGTATCCTCACCCATCCCTTGTAGACTGTGAGCCCTCATGGGCAGGGTCCTCTCTCTCCATCCCTACTGTATCCTCACCCATCTCTTGTAGACTGTGAGCCCTCAGGGGCAGGGTCCTCTCTCCTCCTGTACCTGTCTGTGCCTTGTATTGTTCATGTTTATTGTACTTGTCTATGGATGCCCCTTTTCACACGTAAAGCGTCATGGAATAAATGGCGCTATAATAATAAATAATAATAATATCATGTACAGACAGAAAGATGAAATCTACCGTATATGCACATTGAAATAATACACCAATAATGTAGAGAAACATTTGATCAACCCCCCCAGAGTGATATAAAAAGAATGTTTATACCCTGATTATAAAGCAGTGAAATACCAATAAGTAAACATTAAAACATAAATTATGTAAAAAGTATCATAATATGTGAAGTATAAAGTGCTGTGTGTTACTGGCAAAGCCAATGATTGGATCAAATATATGAATGAATGAATGAATGAATGAATGAATACAAAGAGGGGATTAGAGGTCAAGGTAAACCTCAATAAATATACATGTATGCAAAGCACCATGGAATAAATGGAGACATTATCTAATAATTTGACCTTTAATATTAATTAAGTGCATATTTACCAAATTGCACCCGACGGGCGTTTCGCCGAGGCTTTTTCCCAGGGCACACTTGAATTTATTATGTATGTATTATTTCAACGTGCATATAGATTTCATCTGTCTGTGCATAATACAAGTTATTTAATTGTTTTTTATTGTTAATAATATTTACATTTATACATTATTGTAGTCAATTTTTATGGTTTTGCCTGAGAAAGCAGCAAACATACAAAACTTTACAACCCTGGAAAATATCCGCTGACCTTCCCCCGCCTGGAGAGGTTACCTTGCGGAGAGAGTCTTGCAAGCCGGTCCGTTCATCCCGAGACAGGTCGGCCTCCAGATGAGAGCGCAGCAGCTCCTCCCGTAGCAGCACCACATCGTGGAGTAGTTTAGAGCGCTCAGACTCAACGATGTCAAGAGAGCGCTGACTGAAGGGGAGAGGAACAGACATTAAGGGTGATCTATGGACTGGCACTATACTACACCAGAGACTGCACACGCTGCACTCACTGCTCCTGTTCCAGGCTCCGAAGCCGTAATTCGTTCTCCGTCTCCAGCACAGTCAGGCGTGACCTCAGAAGCTCCGCCTCCTCAGAACGCTCATGTAGCTCCGCCCTCAAAGAGCAGACATCTTCCTCCAACATTCCGGAGTGTCCTCGGTGAGACTCCGCCTCCTGTTCTGACAGCTGCAACTTTAATTCCAGTGATTGCACTTCCTCCTGTGAGACCGCCAGTTGCAGCGTTAATGACTCCATTTCAATCTCGGTCTCTCGAACCTTTGATGTCAGCGACTTCACCTCCGTCTCCAGACGTAACGTCAGCAAGTCATCTCTTCGCAGTACAAATAGTGATGGTGACAAGTCGTTTATATGTGAAATGTTCATTAAATCGTCGTCCTGTTCTGACCCAGCCTCCGGCCGAGTTGTCTCTAGCAGTGACGTCATCTGGCTGGTTTCTAGAGGTGTGATCTCTAGCCGTGATGGCATCAGCTGAGTGGATTCTAGCGGTGGAGAAAGAGAGCCTGGACGCATCGTCTCTAGTTGGGATGTCATTGTGCTCGTCTCCTGTGTAGCCAGCGGTAAGCTAAGCTCTTTACCTGACAGTTGCATCCTCATCATGCTCACTTCTTGCTCCGCCTCCGCTAGTCGCGACCTCATCAGGCTTGTTTCATGCTCCGCCTCCTCCAGTGACGTCCTCATCAGGCTCGTTTCATGCTCCGCCTCCGCCACTGACGTCCTCATCATGCTCGCTTCATGCTCCGCCTCCTCCAGTGACGTCCTCATCATGCTCGCTTCATGCTCCGCCTCCTCCAGTGACGTCCTCATCAGGCTCGTTTCATGCTCCGCCTCCTCCAGTGACGTCCTCATCAGGCTCGCTTCATGCTCCGCCTCCTCCAGTGACGTCCTCATCAGGCTCGTTTCATGCTTCGCCTCCTCCAGTGACGTCCTCATCAGGCTCGCTTCATGCTCCGCCTCCTCCAGTGACGTCCTCATCAGGCTCGTTTCATGCTCCGCCTCCGCCAGTGACGTCCTCATCAGGCTCGCTTCATGCTCCGCTTCCACCAGTCGAGTCCTCATCATGCTCGCTTCTTCCTTCGCTGACACCAGTCGAGTCCTCATCATGCTCGCTTCTTCCTTCGCTGACACCAGTCGAGTCCTCACCGTGCTCGCTTCTTCTCGTGCCGTCTCCAGATGTAACCTTGTTGTGCTCGCTCCTTTTTCTGCTGCCACCAGTTGAAGCTTCAGCAGGTTGGCTTCCCGCACTGCGGCGTCACACCGAGACCGGAGCGATTCCAGTTGCCTTTCCAATAGCTGCTCAGATGAGGTTTTAGCTTCCATTTCCAGCTGCAGAGCCTCAATTTGTGATTTTAGTGACTTCTCCTTTTGTCCCCATGTATCCGGCATATGGCGCTCTTCTGTCACCGTCGCTCCGATCTCCTGTCCTCCTGCTTCTATTGACTCTATCCCTCGGCCCCAGGTGACCAGCAAGTATTTGGGAGGCTCAGTCCCTTTTCCTGGTTCCTGTGGCCTCCATGAAATACGGGAAGAATAACAAGTTTGTAGAAGTCGGATACATCTAATCCATTCAGCACGGAACACAGACAGATCCCTGAGGAAAAAAAAACACATAGTATGTAATAAGTTACCAAAATATACAGAGGAGGTGTCCCGTGTGGTGTAGTATATAGAGGATGTGTCCTGTGTGGTGTAGTATATAGAGGATGTGTCCTGTGTGGTGTAGTATATAGAGGATGTGTCCCGTGTGGTGTAGTATATAGAGGATGTGTCCCGTGTGGTGTAGTATATAGAGGATGTGTCCCGTGTGGTGTAGTATATAGAGGATGTGTCCTGTGTGGTGTAGTATATAGAGGAGGTGTCCCTTGTGGTGTAGTATATAGAGGAGGTGTCCCATGTGGTGTAGTATATAGGAGGAGGTGTCCCGTGTGGTGTAGTATATAGGAGGAGGTGTCCTGTGTGGCGAGGTATATAGAGGATGTGTCCTGTGTGGTGTAGTATATAGAGGATGTGTCCCGTGTGGTGTAGTATATAGAGGATGTGTCCTGTGTGGTGTAGTATATAGAGGATGTGTCCCATGTGGTGTAGTATATAGAGGATGTGTCCTGTGTGGTGAGGTATATAGAGGATGTGTCCTGTGTGGTGTAGTATATAGAGGATGTGTCCTGTGTGGTTGTAGTATATAGAGGATGTGTCCTGTGTGTAGCATATACAGGATGTGTCCAGTGTTGTGAGGTATTTAGGGGATCTGTCCTCTCCTCTGTAGTTGTGCACCTTTCCTTTTTCTGCCCGCTTCCTCCACTTCTACCTTTCTGTTGCAGTCTTCAGTTCCTTAAACTGGCGATGAACCATCACCACCTCTGTCCATAACCGCAGGAGTCGGGCCTTCTCACCCTTCTTGTGACCATTGTGTACCTGAAAGATAAAATTATCTTATTATTTTTCACTTCTGGGCATCACTGAAACACTGTGATACTAATACTGTAGTATCGCAGAACACGGAACAAGTGATCGCAGGGTTAAACCTATAAGAGGATTCACAGCCCTTCTCCTCTCTGCTCACCTCCCTCACCTCTTCCCAGTCCTTCTCCTCTCTGCTCACCTCCCTCTCCGCTTCTCTATCCTTCTCCTCTCTGCTACCTCCCTCTCCGCTTCTCTATCCTTCTCCTCTCTGCTCACATTCCTCTCCTCTTCCCAGTCCTTCTCCTCTCTGCTCACCTCCCTCTCCTCTTCCCAGTCCTTCTCCTCTCTGCTCACCTCCCTCTCCACTTCTTACTCCTTCTCTTTCCTGCTCACTCCCCTCACCTCTTCCCAGTCCTTCTCCTCTCTGCTCACCTCCCTCTCCACTTCTTACTCCTTCTCTTTCCTGCTCACCTCCCTCACCTCTTCCCAGTCCTTCTCCTTTCTGCTCACCTCCCTCTCCTCTTCCCAGTCCTTCTCCTCTCTGCTCACCTCCCTCTCCTCTTCCCAGTCCTTCTCCTCTCTGCTCACCTCCCTCTCCACTTCTTACTCCATCTCTTTCCTGCTCACCTCCCTCACCTCTTCCCAGTCCTTCTCCTCTCTGCTCACCTTCCTCTCCACTTCCCAGTCCTTCTCCTCTCTGCTCACATTCCTCTCCTCTTCCCAGTCCTTCTCCTCTCTGCTCACCTCCCTCTCCTCTTCCAGTCCTTCTCCTCTCTGCTGACCTCCTCTCCTCTTCCCAGTCCTTCTCCTCTCTGCTCACCTCCCTCTCCTCTTCCCAGTCCTTCTCCTCTCTGCTCACCTCCCTCTCCACTTCTTACTCCATCTCTTTCCTGCTCACCTCCCTCACCTCTTCCCAGTCCTTCTCCTCTCTGCTCACCTTCCTCTCCACTTCCAGTCCTTCTCCTCTCTGCTCACATTCCTCTCCTCTTCCATCCTTCTCTCTCTGCTCACCTTCCTTCACTTCCCAGTCCTCTCTCTCTCTCACATTCCTCTCTCTTCCCAGTCCTTCTCCTCTCTGCTACTCCTTTCCCCTTCCGTCCTTTCCTCTCTGCTGACTCCTTCCTCTTCCAGTCCTTCTCCTCTCTGCTCACCTTCCTCTCCACTTCCCAGTCCTTCTCCTCTCTGCTCACCTCCCTCACCTCTTCCCAGTCCTTCTCCTTTCTGCTCACCTCCCTCTCCTCTTCTCTACCCTTCTCCTCTCTGCTCACCTTCCTCTCCTCTTCCCAGTCCTTCTCCTCTCTGCTCAACTTCCTCTCCACTTCCCAGTCCTTCTCCTATCTGCTCACCTCCCTCTCCTCTTCCCAGTCCTTCTCCTTTTGCTCACCTCCCTCTCCCTTCTTACTCCTTCTCTTTCCTGCTCACCTCCTCTCACCTCCTCCCAGTCCTTCTCCTCTCTGCTCACCTTCCTCTCCACTTCCCAGTCCTCCTCTCTGCTCACCTCCCTCTCCTGTTCCCAGTCCTTCTCCTCTCTGCTCACCTCCCTCTCCTGTTCCTAGTCCTTCTCCTCTCTGCTCACCTCCCTCTCTTGTTCCCAGTCCATCTCCTCTCTGCTCACCTCCCTCTCCGCTTCTTACTCCTTCTCTTTCCTGCTCACCTCCCTCACCTCCTCCCAGTCCTTCTCCTCTCTGCTCACCTTCCTCTCCACTTCCCAGTCCTTCTCTCTGCTCACCTCCCTCTCCTCTATCCTTCTCCTCTCTGCTCACCTCCCTCTCCTCTATCCTTCTCCTCTCTGCTCACCTCCCTCTCCTGTTCCCAGTCCTTCTCCTCTCTGCTCACATTCCTCTCCTCTTCCCAGTCCTTCTCCTCTCACATCCCTCTCTTCTTCCCAGTCCTTCTCCTCTCTGCTCACCTCCCTCTCCTCTTCCCAGTCCTTCTCCTCTCTGCTCACCTCCCTCTCCTGTTCCTAGTCCTTCTCCTCTCTGCTCACCTCCCTCTCTTGTTCCAGTCCTTCTCCTCTCTGCTCACCTCCCTCACCTCCTCCCAGTCCTTCTCCTCTCTGCTCACCTTCCTCTCCACTTCCCAGTCCTTCTCTCTGCTCACCTCCCTCTCCTGTTCCCAGTCCTTCTCCTCTCTGCTCACCTCCCTCTCCTCTATCCTTCTCCTCTCTGCTCACCTCCCTCACCTCTTCCCAGTCCTTCTCCTCTCTGCTCACCTCCCTCTCCTGTTCCCAGTCCTTCTCCTCTCTGCTCACCTCCCTCTCTGTTCCCAGTCCTTCTCCTCTCTGCTCACCTCCCTCTCCTGTTCCCAGTCCTTCTCCTCTCTGCTCACCTCCCTCTCCTGTTCCCAGTCCTTTCTCTCTGCTCACCTCCCTCTCCTGTTCCCAGTCCTTCTCCTCTCTGCTCACCTCCCTCTCCTATTCCCAGTCCTTCTCCTCTCTGCTCACCTCCCTCTCCTCTTCTCTATCCTTCTCCTCTCTGCTCACCTCCCCCTCCTCTTCTCTATCCTTCTCTTTCCTGCTCACCTTCCTCTCCGCTTCTCGATCCTTCTCCTCTCTGCTCACCTCCCTCTCCTCTATCCTTCTCCTCTCTGCTCACCTCCCTCTCCTCTTCCCAGTCCTTCTCCTCTCTGCTCACCTCCCTCTCCTGTTCCTAGTCCTTCTCCTCTCTGCTCACCTCCCTCTCTTGTTCCCAGTCCATCTCCTCTCTGCTCACCTCCCTCTCCGCTTCTACTCCTTCTCTTTCCTGCTCACCTCCCTCACCTCCTCCCAGTCCTTCTCCTCTCTGCTCACCTTCCTCTCCACTTCCCAGTCCTTCTCTCTGCTCACCTCCCTCTCCTGTTCCCAGTCCTTCTCCTCTCTGCTCACCTCCCTCTCCTCTATCCTTCTCCTCTCTGCTCACCTCCCTCTCCTCTTCCCAGTCCTTCTCTCTGCTCACCTCCCTCTCCTGTTCCCAGTCCTTCTCCTCTCTGCTCACCTCCCTCTCCTGTTCCCAGTCCTTCTCCTCTCTGCTCACCTCCCTCTCCACTTCCCAGTCCTTCTCCTCTCTGCTCACCTCCCTCTCCTCTTCTCTATCCTTCTCCTCTCTGCTCACCTCCCCCTCCTCTTCTCTATCCTTCTCTTTCCTGCTCACCTTCCTCTCCTCTATCCTTCTCCTCTCTGCTCACCTCCCTCTCCTCTATCCTTCTCCTCTCTGCTCACCTTCCTCTCCACTTCCCAGTCCTTCTCTCTGCTCACCTCCCTCTCCTCTATCCTTCTCCTCTCTGCTCACCTCCCTCTCCTGTTCCCAGTCCTTCTCCTCTCTGCTCACATTCCTCTCCTCTTCCCAGTCCTTCTCCTCTCACCTCCCTCTCCTCTTCCCAGTCCTTCTCCTCTCTGCTCACCTCCCTCTCCTGTTCCTAGTCCTTCTCCTCTCTGCTCACCTCCCCCTCCTCTTCTCTATCCTTCTCTTTCCTGCTCACCTTCCTCTCCGCTTCTCGATCCTTCTCCTCTCTGCTCACCTCCCTCTCCTCTATCCTTCTCCTCTCTGCTCACCTCCCTCTCCTCTATCCTTCTCCTCTCTGCTCACCTCCCTCTCCTCTATCCTTCTCCTCTCTGCTCACCTCCCTCTCCTCTATCCTTCTCCTCTCTGCTCACCTCCCTCTCCTCTTCCCAGTCCTTCTCCTCTCTGCTCACCTCCCTCTCCTCTATCCTTCACTCTGCTCACCTCCCTCTCTGCTTCCCATTCCTTCTCCTTCCTCTCCAGCTCCTCAATGGCTCCGGACCAGTCGGCCGTCAGTTTGTGGATATCTTCCCACAGCAGTTTATTGGCCTCCTGCGTCTGCACCAGATCCTCCCGGAGCAGAGAGTTTACTGTGGCCAGATTCTCGCATCTGCACCAAAAGGAATAAAGTTATCATCAATTATTGCAGACCACAACCCCCATCATCACGGCGCGGAGCCCAGCCCCCACGGCGAGGAGCCCTGCCCCACGGAGAGGAGCCCTGCCCCCACGGAGAGGAGCCCTGCCCCCACGGAGAGGAGCCCAGCACTCACCTCTGCTGTTCTTCTTCCAACTTTCGAAGAGCTTTCTCCAACTCCAACTCTCCGCGGCTCTGTGGGTGGGAATAATACAGTCATGTAGCGGCTCTGGCTACAACAGCATCGAAATCTGATAAACTAGCATTTACAGAAGGGCGAGATCATCATATCACGTCATCTGGATAGTCGTCTACTAGTCATTAGTTTTTTCAAGAGTGTCCCTTTAAATTTAAAGGGAGTGTACAGGATTAGAAAAGGCATGGCTGCTTTAATTCAAAAACAGCTTCGCCCCCTATCCTCAGGTTGTGAGTAGCACGGCGACTCAGAGCAATGAAACGATAATGTCAGCTGTAAATAATTATGACGGATCAGTGGGAGTCTGACAGTAGGGACCCCCAAAAATTGCCAGAACAGGGAGTCCCATTTCCCTGTTGCTGTGCTCTATAGGAAAGCATTCATTTTTCTAGATAGTACAATCCAGAAGTATTACTGTGTGAAGTACAAATGATCAAATATCTCTGTACGGTCAGACACATCCATTACACAGTACATAGCAGGGACACATATATAAGATCTCAGCACAGGAGATGTGGTATGATCAGACCATGTCCCTGTACGGTCAGACACATCCATTACACAGTACATAGCAGGGACACATATATAAGAATATCTCAGCACAGGAACATTTTATATAATCATATCCAATCACACATCTATTGTGAAAATTATTATTATTTCAAGATCTATTGATTACAATCAATTTGATTCTAAGGAAAACCCCTTTACAGCAGCGCTTAGCCATTTCTCTGCATTGATCACATACCAGACTGAAGTCCTGGCTCTGCAGCAGATCCTGGTAGCGATTCCTGTACTGTACGACCTGCGCAGAGACAATGAAATAATTAGGATTTTCCACAATAATAATAATAATAATAATAAACAAAGAACTAGGAGACTGCAAAAGTAGCAATTCCCTACATTAAAAAAAAAAAAATGCTGAAAAAAATAAAAATAAAATGCAAGTTGTTTCGCTTTTTCTCTTCCCAAATCATTAGAAAGAATCAACATTGCAAATATGAAAATGCTTCAAATCTGCAAGGAGTGAATAAGTGGCGTGTGCAAGAGACATTGGGAGTCTTATCACCTTGTGTTTGCACAGAAACAGTCACGTGTTGACTCCTTTGCTGTCTATGACCGCTGCTGCTGTGTTTAAACTGTTTATTTCCCTCCGCTTCAGTCACACTATGCATTTTTGGTCTGTTTTTACTCATCAGTTTTTGTAGCCAAATCCAGAAGTGGAACAATCAGAGGAAAATTATAATAGAAACAAGTGCTCCACTTCTGTATTTATCACCCACTCCTGGGTTTTGGCTACAAAAGCCGATGAGCAAAAAGAGACTAGAGTAAGTCTGCTGTTTGCAGCCCTGCAGGTGGAGGGGTGAATTACAGCATTTGGGTGGAGGGATATGTCTAAGTATTCAGATCTCCACTCCCTCGGCCTTGAAATAGCTCAACTTCCCTTCACTAGGTGTTGCAGTTAGAGCTCATTTCTACTTGGACCCCATGCTGTGAAGTCATGCTGTGTTTTTGCTGTCATTAACTTCCATTGAAGCTGCTGGGTTTTCTAGGTCCATGGGTGGAGGTAAGGGCTCTTAGCCTAGGGGTGATCAGGAGTAAAGGGCAAGGGTGGTGACACAGACCTCTCCACCATCTGGGGTACCTCTGGGAACAGGGCAAGTTAAGGAGCCATAGTCTGAGGATGGAAACACACCATTCTAGTTACATGTGAGCCTCTCGGACAAGACTCGGATCAGTGACCCTGAACGGCCTTTTCACTCTCTGGACGGGAGTGTCAGCTGCTTGTGTTTCTGTGCAGCATCACACTCCAGTCCAGAGAGGGAGAGGCCGTTTAGGGTCACTGATCTGAGTCTTGTCCAAGAGGCTCGCATGTAAGTAGGATAGTGTGTTTCCACCCTTAGACTGGGTTTCCCTAACTCACCCTATTCCCAGAGGTACCCCAGATGGTGGAGAGGTCTGGGTCACCACCCTTGCCCTTTACTCCTGATCACCCCTAGGCTAGAAGCCCCTCACATGTAAGTAGGATAGTGTGTTTCCCACCCTAAGGGTCAGATTAGCTTCCTTGCACGCCCTTGCCCATCTTACCTCCTGACTCCCTATCCACTGTACCACCAAGTGATACTAACATGCATATTTTTTTGACAGATCACACCACAAATTCCCTGTTTGAACAGAAAAAAGTGAAAACCCATTGACTTTGCTTGGATTTTATTTGAAAGATCCGTTCACTGCAAAAAACAGAGCAAAAAAGTTGTTTGTGAATGTAGTCTTAGAGCATATGTTTTCTTTCCAGGTGTTCAAAAATGACCGGAAGTCACAAGATCTGTGCAGACACTGAACAAGCAGGGGAATGCTGAGAGATTTCAGCTCTGAAGGCTGCAAAATAGTGAATGTTCCTGCATTGACTTCGCTAAATACATACGATCTTCCAGATTTACAGTTGTCAGTTCCCACGTTTACCGGCGATCAGACACTGAAATCAGGACAGACTGACGGACGTCACCTTTGCCTGTAGTTTCTCCACCAGCACCGCCTGCCTCTTCTGAGCTTCTAGAGAGTTCTGCAGCTCCCTCTTCAGCGCCAGCCAGTCCCGGCCGAGCTCCGTCCCCTGCGTCATGGCTGCCAGGGCATCATCTGCCTCCTCCTATACCTGGGGAATGACACAGGAAGAACAAAAAGTCAGGACCATATTAGAGCCATGTATAATAACAATATTTATTAATTTATATGGCGCTATTAATTCCACAGCGATTTACATACATTTGTAACACTGTCCCCATTAGGGCTCACAATCTACATTCCCTATCAGTCTTTGGAGTGTGGGAGGAAGCCGGAAAACCAAGAGGAAACCCACGAGAACACGGGGAGAACATACAAACTCTTTTCAGATGTCGTCCTTGGTGGGATTTGATCCCAGGACCCCAATACTGCAAGGCTGCAGTGCTAAGCACTGAGCCACCATATACAGTGCTAAGCACTGAGCCACCATACAGTGCTGACCACTGAGCCACCATACAGTGCTAACCAGTGAGCCACCATATACAGTACTAACCACTGAGCCACCATACAGTGCTAACCACTGAGCAACCATATACAGTGCTAACCACTGAGCCACCATATACAGTGCTAACCACTGAGCCACCATATACAGTGCTAACCACTGAGCCACCATATACAGTGCTAACCACTGAGCCACCATATACAGTGCTAACCACTGAGCCACCATATACAGTGCTAACCACTGAGCCACCATATACAGTACTAACCACTGAGCCATCATATACAGTGCTAACCACTGAGCCACCATATACAGTGCTGACCACTGAGCCACCATACACAGTGCTAACCACTGAGCCATCATATACAGTGCTAACCACTGAGCCACCATACAGTGCTGACCACTGAGCCACCATATACAGTGCTAACCACTGAGCCACCATATACAGTGCTAACCACTGAGCCACCATACAGTGCTAACCACTGAGCCATCATATACAGTGCTAACCACTGAGCCATCATATACAGTGCTAACCACTGAGCCACCATACAGTGCTAACCACTGAGCCACCATACAGTGCTAACCACTGAGCCACCATACAGTGCTAACCACTGAGCCACCATATACAGGGCTAACCACTGAGCCACCATATACAGTGCTAACCACTGAGCCACAATATACAGTGCTAACCACTGAGCCACCATATACAGTGCTAACCACTGAGCCACCATATACAGTGCTAACCACTGAGCCACCATATACAGTGCTAACCACTGAGCCACCATATACAGTGCTAACCACTGAGCCACCATATACAGTGCTAACCACTGAGCCACAATATACAGTGCTAACCACTGAGCCACCATATACAGTGCTAACCACTGAGCTAACATACAGTGCTAACCACTGAGCTAACATACAGTGCTAACCACTGAGCCACCATACAGTGCTAACCACTGAGCCACCATACAGTGCTAACCACTGAGCCACCATATACAGTGCTAACCACTGAGCCACCATATACAGTGCCAACCACTGAGCCACCATATACAGTGCTAACCACTGAGCCACCATATACAGTGCTAACCACTGAGCCACCATATACAGTGCTAACCACTGAGCCACCATATACAGTGCTAACCACTGAGCCACCATATACAGTGCTAACCACTGAGCCACCATACAGTGCAAACCACTGAGCCACCATATACAGTGCTAACCACTGAGCCACCATATACAGTGCTAACCACTGAGCCACCATATACAGTGCTAACCACTGAGCCACCATATACAGTGCTAACCACTGAGCCACCATATACAGTGCTAACCACTGAGCCACCATATCCAGTGCTAACCACTGAGCCACCATATCCAGTGCTAACCACTGAGCCACCATATCCAGTGCTAACCACTGAGCCACCATATCCAGTGCTAACCACTGAGCCACCATATCAGTGCTAACCACTGAGCCACCATATACAGTGCTAACCACTGAGCCACCATATACAGTGCTAACCACTGAGCCACCGTACAGTGCTAACCAGAGCCACCATATACAGAGCTAACCACTGAGCCACCGTACAGTGCTAACCACTGAGCCACCGTACAGTGCTAATGTGGCAACCCACTGGTGGGGACGCAACATAGGGGTACTGCACCCATATAAGAGTGTGTAGTATTCCTGTGACTAGGGAATTGGGATGTCGCATAAGGAACCTTCATAACACTCATTCACACACACCCTAGTGTATGGGGCTGTGGGTGGACCTGCTGTAGGGAAGACCCAGTCCCATGGGAGGAGTGACAGGGTAGAAAAGTGCGTAGGTGGGAGGAGAGTTAGGTTAGTCAGAGAGTGACAGAAGAGTCTGAGGAGAGCAGGATAGCGGAGAAGTCGTCAGGACAGAAGGAGATCCTAAGGGCACCAGGCAGTGCGGTGCACCTGAATCCGGACTTTACGTCTACCAAGTGGAGGAATATGGCCCAAAACAGAGGACCGCTCTAAGCACGGTGCGGGCGTTTATCCCGAGCCGTCAAACCGGAGGCCCGAGCTTTTAGAGGATGTTGTGGCCGAATGCCCAGCACATCCTGAAAAGGCACGGAATAGGGTGCGGGGGACCTGGAGAGGACCCGTGGGAGCCGGCTCAAGGCTCTGTGCGCAGGAGTGCTGAAGCAGACAGGAGAGAGAGCGCAGTGAGGGACCGGACAGGACCGGCAGGCACACCACCAAGGGTCCTGGTTCCCCAGTGACTACCCAGGCCAGGCAGACCCAAAAAGACTTATCTGTCAACCTGTCTTAAAGAACTGCCTGTAAATCAGTACAGAGTGAATAGGCTGTGTGGCGTACTTTATTATCTCCACCTGATGAGCCGACGACCGCAGCACGGAGAGGACAAGTGACTAGGCCTGGTGTGAAGTGCGTCCCTGTGTGAAATCATAATCTTCCACCACTGCCCCGGGGATCCTGCTCCACCTACAGGGAGCGTAGTTATCTTGATGCTCAACCATCACCCCGAAGGTCTGTCCCACAGCGTCGGTAACATTACCAGAACTGTAGGTGGCGTCACAAAACACTTTTATTTTTATGGACTCTTTTCAGTGACCACCAGGGCCACAGGACCAAGCACAGGCACTAGTGACATCTCCCGTGAACTACAACGCCCGGGTACCCCATTGCCCTGGGGCGGGTCACTGACCACTGAGCCACTGTGCTGCCGTCTATTCAGTATAGGGAGCAAGTGTTGCCTCACAAAAAAACAACAGCCCCCCAAACAATCACAGAGAACACAAGGATAAGCTCTGGCAGCCGGCGAAACCCAGACCATCATTTTTTTCTCTTTACTGCAATCCTCTGGTTCGCCGGTATACGGGAAAAGTGATCAAACAATAGAAGGTTCAAGATAACAAAAAATAAAAATGTTTTCACTAAAAATAGGGAACAAAAAAAAAAAAAAAAAAAAAAAAAAAAAAAAGTTAAAAACCAGCTATTTCATGGTTTAAAATAAAAAAAAATAAGTGTGCCTGGTATCACCGTGTCTACAAAAAACACCTATGAAACATTAAAAATAATCATTTCTATTTCGATAGCGCCAACATATTCGGCAGCGCTGCACAATTCAGACCATCCAACACAACAAACGGTGAAATGTTTTTTGGAGTTTTTTTTGCTTCCCGGGGTGACGCCACCCGCAACCAAAAACACTGGAGATTTACTTCAATAAAAAATGTTTTTAATTTTCTCACTTTGTTGCCGATTTCACGAGAAGATGAACACATTTTTCTTGGTTGCGGTGACACAAAGATGGCGTCGTCACTTAGGGAAGGGATGTGTAGGATCGTCTCTCGCTCATGTGACTGTGACCCGTCTGCAATTTACCTCCAGCGTCGGCCGGCCACACGGCCCCCCCAAGACAGAGCCCAGTGTCGGCAGGCCGCGCGGACCCCCCAAGACAGAGCCCAGTGTCGCGGCAGCCTGCACGGCCCAGACAGAGCCCAGTGTCGCGGCAGCCTGCACGGCCCAGACAGAGCCCAGTGTCGCGGCAGCCTGCACGGCCCAGACAGAGCCCAGTGTCGCGGCAGCCTGCACGGCCCAGACAGAGCCCAGTGTCGCGGCAGCCTGCACGGCCCAGACAGAGCCCAGTGTCGCGGCAGCCTGCACGGCCCAGACAGAGCCCAGTGTCGCGGCAGCCTGCACGGCCCAGACAGAGCCCAGTGTCGCGGCAGCCTGCACGGCCCAGACAGAGCCCAGTGTCGCGGCAGCCTGCACGGCCCAGACAGAGCCAGTGTCGCGGCAGCCTGCACGGCCCAGACAGAGCCCAGTGTCGCGGCAGCCTGCACGGCCCAGACAGAGCCCAGTGTCGCGGCAGCCTGCACGGCCCAGACAGAGCCCAGTGTCGCGGCAGCCTGCACGGCCCAGACAGAGCCCAGTGTCGCGGCAGCCTGCACGGCCCAGACAGAGCCCAGTGTCGCGGCAGCCTGCACGGCCCAGACAGAGCCCAGTGTCGCGGCAGCCTGCACGGCCCAGACAGAGCCCAGTGTCGCGGCAGCCTGCACGGCCCAGACAGAGCCCAGTGTCGCGGCAGCCTGCACGGCCCAGACAGAGCCCAGTGTCGCGGCAGCCTGCACGGCCCAGACAGAGCCCAGTGTCGCGGCAGCCTGCACGGCCCAGACAGAGCCCAGTGTCGCGGCAGCCTGCACGGCCCAGACAGAGCCCAGTGTCGCGGCAGCCTGCACGGCCCAGACAGAGCCCAGTGTCGCGGCAGCCTGCACGGCCCAGACAGAGCCCAGTGTCGCGGCAGCCTGCACGGCCCAGACAGAGCCCAGTGTCGCGGCAGCCTGCACGGCCCAGACAGAGCCCAGTGTCGCGGCAGCCTGCACGGCCCAGACAGAGCCCAGTGTCGCGGCAGCACTGCACGGCCCAGACAGAGCCCAGTGTCGCGGCAGCCTGCACGGCCCAGACAGAGCCCAGTGTCGCGGCAGCCTGCACGGCCCAGACAGAGCCCAGTGTCGCGGCAGCCTGCACGGCCCAGACAGAGCCCAGTGTCGCGGCAGCCTGCACGGCCCAGACAGAGCCCAGTGTCGCGGCAGCCTGCACGGCCCAGACAGAGCCCAGTGTCGCGGCAGCCTGCACGGCCCAGACAGAGCCCAGTGTCGCGGCAGCCTGCACGGCCCAGACAGAGCCCAGTGTCGCGGCAGCCTGCACGGCCCAGACAGAGCCCAGTGTCGGCAGCCTGCACGGCCCAGACAGAGCCCAGTGTCGGCAGCCTGCACAGCCCAGACAGAGCCCAGTGTCGGCAGCCTGCACAGCCCAGACAGGGCCCAGTGTGCGGCAGCCTGCACAGCCCAGACAGAGCCCAGTGTCGGCAGCCTGCACAGCCCAGACAGAGCCCAGTGTCGGCAGCCTGCACAGCCCAGACAGAGCCAGTGTCGGCAGCCTGCACAGCCCAGACAGAGCCCAGTGTCGGCAGCCTGCACAGCCCAGACAGAGCCCAGTGTCGGCAGCCTGCACAGCCCAGACAGGGCCCAGTGTCAGCAGCCTGCACAGCCCAGACAGAGCCCAGTGTCGGCAGCCTGCACAGCCCAGACAGAGCCCAGTGTCGGCAGCCTGCACAGCCCAGACAGAGCCCAGTGTCGGCAGCCTGCACAGCCCAGACAGAGCCCAGTGTCGGCAGCCTGCACAGCCCAGACAGAGCCCAGTGTCGGCAGCCTGCACAGCCCCAGACAGAGCCCAGTGTCGGCAGCCTGCACAGCCCAGACAGAGCCCAGTGTCGGCAGCCTGCACAGCCCAGACATAGAGCCCAGTGTCGCAGCCTGCACAGCCCTGATAGAGCCCAGTGTCAGCAGCCTGCACACCCAGACAGAGCCCAGTGTCAGCAGCCTGCACAGCCCTGATAGAGCCCAGTGTCAGCAGCCTGCACAGCCCTGATAGAGCCCAGTGTCAGCAGCCTGCACACCCCAGACAGAGCCCAGTGTCAGCAGCACTGCACCCCACATTCCCCTTTCTCTCACCCCCATTTTGAATCTCCCTCCAGTTTCTCCTTGTTTAGGACCAGTCCTCACCGCTGACATCTGACTTCAGACACGCAGGACCGCCGACCAACCGCCGAGCTGCGCTCAGGTCACGTGCTCGGGTTCACCGTTTCCCAGCGGACCAATCCTGGCGCGGAACGCTAAACGGTCGGGTCAGACTCCGTCCTATCAGCGCAAGGCACTGTCGCGTTGCATTGTGGGAATTGTAGTTTGACTGTGATAAACGGGATTTCGCGTTGCATTGTGGGAATTGTAGTTTGATTTCATTTCGCGGTGCATTATGGGAGGCACCTCTTCCCTTTTACATTGTATATGGCGGATTTGGGGGGACTTGTTCTCATTTCCCCGCCCTCCTTGTGTCATGTGATTATATAGGATCAACAATTCTCCATGTTCCTAGATGCTTTTCCCTCATTTGTTTCTTCTTATTGGGAAAATGCAAAAAACACATACAAGTATCCATGACAACCGTCCCACAATCACCAGCCCTGCAGACAGGGGTCTATTAACCCCTTCACCCACAAGGAGATTTTCCGTTTTTTCCTCCCCTTCTGTCATAACTTTTTTATTTTTCCACCAATACAGACACATAGGGTTTGTTGTTGTTTTTTGCGGGATGAGTTGTAATTTCAGATAAAATCATTTATTTCACCATATAACTCCGGGTTCAGGGCAGCTCCCCTATAAATTGTGGCCTGGGGGCGGGGTTAGGGAGTTCAGTTCCTAGGAGGACTGTGAAGACGTCCCGTAGACTGGAGCAGAGGAAGGCTCGTCCTGCAAAGCGTGAGGGACCCGTAAGAGAGGGTCTCAGGAAGGAGAGAAGCAGGCCCGGGGAGTGGAGCCGGTTACCAGCTCACCCCACACCGGAGTCCGAGGTTGTGAGGGTATGACTGACCCCGCAGCCAAAACCGGAGGACGGGACATTCCAAGTCTCCCGTCCACAACAAAGCACCTGAAGGCACAGCAGCACTGGAGAGCTCAGGGCCAGTTGCCACAGGAGTGGTGCCCGGGAAGGGCTCAAGCTGCCCGCCATACAAGTCTAAAGCTGGGTTTACACGTACCGACACCGTTAACGATGTCGCTGCAACTTGTGACGTTGTAGCGACAGTGTAGCGATGTCAGTACGAGTGACATCTTGCAACGATCAGTTAGCTGATCGCTGATCGTTGGTAAAATGGCCGGGGCCCTTTTTCGATCGTTGGTCTCCCGCTAGACGGACAGCATCGGCGTGTGTGACAGCGGGAGACCAACGATCAACGTCTTCCCAGCGCCTCACAGTACACGCCGGGAGCTGGTAACCAGGGTAAACATCGGGTAACTCAGCACAGCGTTCTGCTTACTTACCCAATGTTTATCCTGGATACCAGCGTTTCCCCCTTGGTCACTGATTTGCTGGTGAGTCTGCCTGTTTGACAACTCACCAGCGATCAGATAACGATGTCCCAGCGACCCCCATCGTTGGTGGGGTCGCTGAGACATCGTTATGTGTAACCCGAGCTTTACAAGCAGGAAGACAGGGTCGCAGCTTAGCTACAGGCAGCCAGGACCAGCAAAGAGGAGCACAGCAGGGAGGCCTCAGAACTCACCGAGTGAGGAGATCCCCGACTTGCTTCCAGGCCACCTCGACTCACAACATCACCTGTGGATAGTATCCTGGTTTCTACCTGCAACTTACCAGTAAAGGTAACGGAGACTATGTACTGTGTGTCTGTCAGTTATTCCGCGCCCTCAGTCCTGTACCCCAACAGCCTACCACCATCATAGACTTTACTGGTCGCCCTGGGGAACCACTCCACCTGTGGGGAGTGATACCACCTTAGCTGCAATCCCATTATCCCCAGAGGTCCCGTACCGCAGTGTCGGTCCCATTTGCAGAGCATCACGGCTGGCGTCATGACAACCATCCCCAAAACCAAAATCCCCGAACTTTTAAGTTGATGCCCAGGGTCACGGAGCCGGGTCTCGACCCCTGTGACTCCCCAGGAGTACCCAAAGCCCGGTTCCAAGTACCCCACGGCCCTGTGGCGTATCATTAACACTGAGGTGTCGATATGTCTCGGGTCAGTACTATATGGTAACACTGATGTGTCAGGTATGAGCCGGGTCGAGTACTCCAGGTAACACTGATTGCAATGATCCGGATCAGTACTATATGTAACACACTGATGTGTCGATATGATGCTCGGGTCAGTACTATATGGTAACACTGATGTGTCAGTATGATGTCTCGGGTCAGTACTATATGGTAACACTGATGGTGTCAGTATGATGCCTCAGGTCAGTACTATATGGTAACACTGAGTGTCGGTATGATGCTCTCGGGTCAGTACTATATGGTAACACTGATGTTTCGGTATGATGTCCTGGGTCAGTACTATATGGTAACACTGACGTGTCGGTATGATGTCTCGGATGTCAGTACTATATGGTAACACTGATGTGTCGGTATGATGCTGGGTCAGTACTATATGGTAACACTGACGTGTCGGTATGATGCCTCGGGTCAGTACTATATGGTAACACTGATGTTTCGTATGATGTCTGGGGTCAGTACTATATGGTAACACTGACGTGTCGGTATGATGTCTCGGGTCAGTACTATATGGTAACACTGACATGTCAGTATGATACCTGGGTCAGTACTATATGGTAACACTGACGTGTCGGTATGATGATCTCGGTTCAGTACTATATGGTAACACTGACGTGTCGGTATGATGTCTGGGGTCGGTAGTATATTGGTAACACTGACATGTCTGTATGATGTCTCGGGTCAGTACTATATGGTAACACTGATGTGTCGGTATGATGCCTCGGGTCAGTACTATATGGTAACACTGACGTGTCAGTATGATGTCTCAGGTCAGTACTATATGGTAACACTGACGTGTCGGTATGACGCTCGGGTCAGTACTATATGGTAATACTAACGTGTCGGTATGATGCTCGGGTCAGTACTATATGGTAATACTAACGTGTCGGTATGATGCTCAGGTCAGTACTATATGGTAACACTGAGGTGTCGGTATGACGCCTCGGGTCAGTACTATATGGTAATACTAACGTGTCGGTATGATGCCTCGGGTCAGTACTATATGGTAATACTAACGTGTCGGTATGATGTCTAGGGTCAGTATGAGTTCGTAGATACCAAGCATGTTACTTTCACTGTTATCTAAGTGGTGAAAAAAATTCAGAATTCATGTGTGATGGCTTATTTTTAGCTTCTTGAGCTGACGTTTCCAATGATACCAATGTTGAGTGGATGCGATGTTTTGATCGCCAGTTATTGCATTTTATAGCAATGTTGCAGCGACTCAAAAAACATAATTTTGGCGTTTGGACCTTTTTTTCCGTTCTGCAGTTCAGACAAGATATGGCGAGGAAATCCGTGGAGCCGGAAGATGTGTTCGATGAATATCTTGGCCAACTCAGGAGCTGATGGTAGACTGGGCAAAGAAACGAAGTGAGCCATTTTAGAGAGGCGATCCACGACTACTCATATGACCGTACAGCTGGAGGAGCAAGGGAGATCCGTAATGAAATCCATGGCTATATGTCGCCAAGGAGCCAAGGGACCGGAAGAGGCAGGAGACATCCAGCCGGCAACTTTCTGGACACCTTATTTCACAAGACGGACATGAAGCAACAAAGTCGTGGACATCTTGACGGACAGTAGGCCACCAATAGTGATGAGGGATCAAAGAGAGGGACTTTTTAACTCAAACGTGACCGACAATTCTCGACGAGTGGCCCCATGACAGGATCTTCTTCCTCTGATCCTGTGCTATGAAGGTCTTACCTGGCGGAAGTCCAGCTACACCTAAGGGAGCCACAGTAATTATCTTGGTGGGGTGGATTATATGGAAGGGCTCCTCTTCCACATCCTACGGCTGGAAGGACCTTGACAGGGCATCTGCCTTGACATTTTTACTGCCAGACCGGAAGTGCAGTTCGAAATTGAAACGGGCAAAGAACAGGGACCACTGGAACTGCCGGGGGTTGAGCCTCTGGGTGGACTGGAGATAAGGCCAGGTTCTTGTGGTCGGTGTAGATTATGAACGGATGAACGGCACCCTCGTTGAGGTCTCGCCATTCCTCCAATGCCAATTTGATGGCCAGTAATTCACGATCCCCGATAGAGTAATTGCGCTCTGATGTGGTAAATGCTTTGGAGAAGAACCCGCAGGTGACTAACCGACCCGAAGAGGATTTCTGGGAGAGGACAGCCCCGCTCTCTTATGGAGGCGGCATCTTCCTCTATGAGTCAGCCAGGATGGGGAACTCGGATACCGGGATTAGTGGTTGGCTGTAACGGGGATCAAGGGTGGTCGATTTCCTGGTTCCGTGCCCTAACCCTCATTGAAAGTTGATGATTGGGGATGGGGAAAATGTTGTCGTGACGCCACCTGTGGTACCTGGTAAGTTAGATACCAGCGCTGCAGACTGGCCGCTGAGGTGATGTGATGCAGCTTGGGTGTTACAGCTCCCCACAGGTGGAGCTGTACCTCAGGGTAGCGAGGGTGGATAAGAGGAGTAGTTCTTCTTACCCTTTGATGATGCTGAGGCTTTCAGGGTGCCTGCGGAAAAGGAGGACAGACACCGATTCAACTCAAGAAGTCCTTTACTGGTACAGGCAGATGTTATAGTACACAGTAGGTTCTCAGGCACAGTCTGGTTGAACGGAGGTGTAGCAACAGGTTTCGGGTAGCCTTATAGAGTCCGTCGGTGTACCTTCCTTTATGGCTTTCAGGGTCTCAGTTCCTTACACTTTCCTTAACCACCTTTGCAGAGCTCCCTCGCCAGTCCCCTGGTCTGTTACTGATAGACACGGTTTGTTCCTTACCGGTACAGACGGGAGCGACAACAAACAAATCCTCCCGCCACCGGAATTTGTCCCATTTTCTAGAGTGTCCTGGACCTGTTCGTGACTGAGGTGGAGGTACCTCTTTGTGGCACTACGGCTCCCTTATTCCGGTCCCGCAGTTGGACGGTTCGCAGTCAGGGGTAGACCGCCGACTGCCTCGGCTCCGTTATGCCGGTTGTTGATCCCAGACTTTTCCAGCCGGCTCCAACTGGTCCTGAGTCGTCTCCTTCTGTCCTGGGTCACCCTCTTGAAGAGAGGTGCCCTCCTGTCAGCAGCCCCGTCAGGCACGTCCTCTCTGGCTGCCTTCCCAGCACTAACTGTTTTAACTCTGTCCTAAGTCTCCCGCTCTAACCTAAGCTCCACCCCCTTTTGGGACCTACTGAATAACCAGTCCCCTACTCTAAGGTGGCCTAGTGTTGTGTGTGTGTGTGACAGACTCCATAAGGGGGAACCCCAAACCCATAACTACGGAGGCACTACACCTTCTGTTTGGGGTGCAGTACCTCCCTGTGGCGCCACATCTACAATAAACTGTCTGTTTACCTCTGGGCGGTGAAAGGTAGTGTGGAGCCCCAAGGGACGTGGGGTACTCGGTACCGGACCGGTCTGCGTCGGGGATGTCACGAGTGGCGTGGTCCGGACCGTGTCCCTGGCTCAGCACAATAAAAGGGGAATATTTACAAGGGAGATTGTCACGGGTGACGCCACCCACTTGGTGCGGCCAGCGATGGGGCCGCCGCTGCTGCAGAACCACCGGGGGCGATGTAATGGCAGCCGGGATGGTATAGTTCCAGTGGGGGGAACTGTATCCCCCGGGGCAGTAAGGGTTAAAGTCTATTGGGATTATAGATGGTGGGGAAGAGTTGACCTAGCCCGGGTTAGCCCCCCTTATAGAGAATTTGGGTATAAAATGTTTCCATTCGTTAGATCTTTGTTAGATCCGGTTTGATCAACCAAAACTAACGTTAGATCTCCTCTACAAAATGAGATATTTAGGATCTTTTTCAGGGGGGGCTAACCTGTAGCTAGCCCCCCCTCTTTTGAAATTGCCCGTTTTTTCGATGGATTCTAATAGATATTCGTTAGATCCGGTTTGATCAGCAAAAATTAACGTTAGATCTCCTTTCGTTCCCGAGATATTGGGGGTCTAAGGTGGGGGTTGGGTACGGGTTAGCCCCCACTCTTTTGAAATTGCCCGTTTTTTCGATGGATTCTGATTGATATTCGTTAGATCCGGTTTGATCAGCAAAAATTAACGTTAGATCTCCTTTCGTTCCCGAGATATTGGGGGTCTAAGGTGGGGGGTTGGGTACAGGTTAGCCCCCCCTCTTTTGAAATTGCCCGTTTTTTTCGATGGATTCTGATAGATATTTGTTAGATCCGGTTTGATCAGCAAAAATTAACGTTAGATCTCCTTTCGTTCCCGAGATATTGGGGGGGGCTAACCCGTAGCTAGCCCCCCCTCTTTTGAAATTGCCCGTTTTTTCGATGGATTCTAATAGATATTCGTTAGATCCGGTTTGATCAGCAAAAAATAACGTTAGATCTCCTTTCGTTCCCGAGATATTGGGGGTCTAAGGTGGGGGGTTGGGTACAGGTTAGCCCCCCCTCTTTTGAAATTGCCCGTTTTTTTCGATGGATTCTGATAGATATTCGTTAGATCCGGTTTGATCAGCAAAAATTAACGTTAGATCTCCTTTCGTTCACGAGATATTGGGGGTCTAAGGTGGGGGGTTGGGTACGGGTTAGCCCCCCCTCTTTTGAAATTGCCCGTTTTTTTCGATGGATTCTGATAGATATTCGTTAGATCCGGTTTGATCAGCAAAAATTAACGTTAGATCTCCTTTCGTTCCCGAGATATTGGGGGGGGCTAACCCGTAGCTAGCCCCCCCTCTTTTGAAATTGCCCGTTTTTTCGATGGATTCTAATAGATATTCGTTAGATCCGGTTTGATCAGCAAAAATTAACGTTAGATCTCCTTTCGTTCCCGAGATATTGGGGGTCTAAGGTGGGGGGTTGGGTACGGGTTAGCCCCCACTGTTTTGAAATTGCCCGTTTTTTTCGATGGATTCTGATAGATATTCGTTAGATCCTGTTTGATCAGCAAAAATTAACGTTAGATCTCCTTTCGTTCCCGAGATATTGGGGGTCTAAGGTGGGGGGTTGGGTACAGGTTAGCCCCCCTCTTTTGAAATTGCCCGTTTTTTCGATGGATTCTGATAGATATTTGTTAGATCCGGTTTGATCAGCAAAAATTAACGTTAGATCTCCTTTCGTTCCCGAGATATTGGGGGGGGCTAACCCGTAGCTAGCCCCCCCTCTTTTGAAATTGCCCGTTTTTTCGATGGATTCTAATAGATATTCGTTAGATCCGGTTTGATCAGCAAAAAATAACGTTAGATCTCCTTTCGTTTCCGAGATATTGGGGGTCTAAGGCGGGGGTTGGGTACGGGTTAGCCCCCCCTCTTTTGAAATTGCCCATTTTTTCGATGGATTCTGATAGATATTCGTTAGATCCGGTTTGATCAGCAAAAATTAACGTTAGATCTCCTTTCGTTCCCGAGATATTGGGGGTCTAAGGTGGGGGGTTGGGTACGTGTTAGCCCCCCCCTCTTTTGAAATTGCCCGTTTTTTCGATGGATTCTGATAGATATTCGTTAGATCCGGTTTGAGCAATGGTCCTGAGGTGTAGATGGAGAAGAGGAGGGGTCCAAGGACAGAGCATTGGGGGACACCAACAGAGAGAGTGAAGTGAGGAGGTGGCGAGTGAGTGGGACAATCTAAAAGTTCGGTCAGTGAGTCATTATCGTCCCCAGTGATGCCTACAGGCCCTCATCTTCACAATCATCGCAGCACACTGCCCCCCTTCCCCCGCCGTGACACATCGCCAATGAAGTCCTGATGCTGCCCACAATTAGCCCACGCCGAAGTCACCGCTGCTCAAACGGATCTAGCGAATATCTGAATCCTTAAAAAAAAGGCACATTTCAAAGTGTGGGGGGGGGGGTTGTTTTTTGCATAGCAAGTTGTATTTTTCCTTTGCACCAGTTTGGGTGCATATAATGTTTTGTATAACTTTTATTTACCGTATATACTCGTGTATAAGCCGACCCGTGTATAAGCCGACCCCCCTACTTTTGCCCCCAAAACCTGGGAAAATTTATTGACTCGTGTATAAGCCGAGGGTGGACCCCAGCACAGGTATACAGCCCCCAGCAGTGTGGTATACAGCAGCCTCCCCAGTGGTATATACAGGCCCCAGCAGTGTTACAGCAGCAGCCCCAGTGGTAGTATACACGCAGCCCCAGTAGTATATACAGCCCCAGTGGTAGTATACACGCAGCCCCAGTAGTATATACAGCCCCAGTGGTAGTATACAGCCCAGTGGTAGTATACAGCAGCCCCAGTGGTATATTCAGCCCCAGTGGTAGTATACAGCAGCCCCAGTGGTATATACAGCCCCAGTGGTAGTATACACGCAGCCCCAGTAGTATATACAGCCCCAGTGGTATATTCAGCCCCAGTGGTAGTATACAGCAGCCCCAGTGGTATATACAGCCCCAGTGGTAGTATACAGCAGCCCCAGTGGTATATACAGCCCCAGTGGTAGTGTACACGCAGCCCCAGTGGTATATACAGCCCCAGTGGTAGTATACACGCAGCCCCAGTAGTATATACAGCCCCAGTGGTAGTATACAGCCCCAGTGGTAGTATACAGCAGCCCCAGTGGTATATTCAGCCCCAGTGGTAGTATACAGCAGCCCCAGTGGTAGTATACAGCAGCCCCAGTAGTAGTATACAGCCCCAGTGGTAGTATACAGCCCCAGTGGTAGTATACAGCAGCCCCAGTGGTATATTCAGCCCCAGTGGTAGTATACAGCCCCAGTGGTAGTATACAGCAGCCCCAGTGGTAGTATACAGCCCCAGTGGTAGTATACAGCCCCAGTGGTAGTATACAGCAGCCCCAGTAGTAGTATACAGCCCCAGTGGTAGTATACAGCCCCAGTGGTAGTATACAGCCCCAGTGGTAGTATACAGCAGCCCCAGTGGTATATTCAGCCCCAGTGGTAGTATACAGCCCCAGTGGTAGTATATAGCCCCAGTGGTAATATACATACAGCCCCAGTAGTAGTATACAGCCCCAGTGGTAGTATACAGCCCCAGTGGTAGTATATAGCCCCAGTGGTAGTATACATACAGCCCCAGTAGTAGTATACAGCCCCAGTGGTAGTATACAGCCCCAGTGGTAGTATACAGCCCCAGTGGTAGTATACATACAGCCCCAGTAGTAGTATACAGCCCCAGTGGTAGTATACAGCAGCCCCAGTGGTATATTCAGCCCCAGTGGTAGTATACAGCCCCAGTAGTAGTATACAGCAGCCCCAGTGGTAGTATACAGCCCCAGTGGTAGTATACAGCAGCCCCAGTGGTATATTCAGCCCCAGTGGTAGTATACAGCCCCAGTGGTAGTATACAGCCCCAGTGGTAGTATACAGCCCCAGTGGTAGTATACAGCAGCCCCAGTGGTATATTCAGCCCCAGTGGTAGTAAACAGCCCCAGTGGTAGTATATAGCCCCAGTGGTAGTATACATACAGCCCCAGTAGTAGTATACAGCCCCAGTGGTAGTATACAGCAGCCCCAGTGGTATATTCAGCCCCAGTGGTAGTATACAGCCCCAGTGGTAGTATACAGCAGCCCCAGTGGTAGTATACAGCCCCAGTGGTAGTATACAGCCCCAGTGGTAGTATACAGCAGCCCCAGTGGTAGTATACAGCAGCCCCAGTAGTAGTATACAGCCCCAGTGGTAGTATACAGCCCCAGTGGTAGTATATAGCCCCAGTGGTAGTATACATACAGCCCCAGTAGTAGTATACAGCCCCAGTGGTAGTATACAGCCCCAGTGGTAGTATACAGCCCCAGTGGTAGTATACATACAGCCCCAGTAGTAGTATACAGCCCCAGTGGTAGTATACAGCCCCAGTGGTAGTATACAGCCCCAGTGGTAGTATACATACAGCCCCAGTAGTAGTATACAGCCCCAGTGGTAGTATACAGCAGCCCCAGTGGTATATTCAGCCCCAGTGGTAGTATACAGCCCCAGTAGTAGTATACAGCAGCCCCAGTGGTAGTATACAGCCCCAGTGGTAGTATACAGCAGCCCCAGTGGTATATTCAGCCCCAGTGGTAGTATACAGCCCCAGTGGTAGTATACAGCCCCAGTAGTAGTATACAGCCCCAGTGGTAGTATACAGCAGCCCCAGTGGTATATTCAGCCCCAGTGGTAGTATACAGCCCCAGTGGTAGTATATAGGCCCAGTGGTAGTATACATACAGCCCCAGTAGTAGTATACAGCCCCAGTGGTAGTATACAGCAGCCCCAGTGGTATATTTAGCCCCAGTGGTAGTATACAGCCCCAGTGGTAGTATACAGCAGTCCCAGTAGTAGTATACAGCCCCAGTGGTAGTATACAGCCCCAGTGGTAGTATACAGCAGCCCCATTGGTATATTCAGCCCCAGTGGTAGTATACAGCCCCAGTGGTAGTATACAGCCCCAGTGGTAGTATACAGCCCCAGTGGTAGTATACAGCAGCCCCAGTGGTATATTCAGCCCCAGTGGTAGTATATAGCCCCAGTGATAGTATACAGCCCCAGTGATAGTATACAGCCCCAGTGATAGTATACAGCCCCAGTGGTAGTATACAGGGCCCCAGCAGGGCCCCCCTCATAATTTGGCGCCCCCACCTCACTTTCTGGGCCCCCCCGCATGCAGCGCTGCGCATATACATTACCTGTCTAGCAGCTGTCACCCTCCGATGGCGGATCGCGGCTCCCGGCTCCCGGCTCCATCTTCCTCGCTGTCTTCCTGCTTTGTGACCGGGGCGCAGCGCGATGACGTCATCGCGACGCCGGCCGGTCACCTGACAAGCAGGAAGTCAGCGAGGAAGATGGAGCCGGGAGCCGCGATCCGCCATCGGAGGGTGACAGCTGCTAGACAAGTAATGTATATGCGCAGCGCTGCATGCGGGGGGCCCAGAAAGTGAGGTGGGGGCGCCAAAATTTTTAGGGAGCCGTATTGACTCGCGTATAAGCCGAGGGGGGGACTTTTCAGCCCAATTTTTGGGCTGAAAAACTCGGCTTATACGCGAGTATATACGGTATTTTTAGGAGAGGGAGAATTTTAAAAAAAATGTATTACGTTAATGTTTTTTGAGTTTTATTATTAGTTAATTTCTCGTGCGGTAAAAGTAACAGAATACCTTTATTCTCCGGGTCAGGTCGGACACCCATACAAAATTTATTACTTTTTTTTTTTTACTACTTTTACAAAGTAAAATGTTTTTTTTTTAAATAATGAGAGAGGATTTGGCCTCGCCGCATGCGCAGCCCCGTAGCGCTTTTATTTTTCTGACTACGGAGCAGTGGGATGCCTCATTTTTTGCGGGAAGAGTTGTAGTTTTTATTCTGACCATTTTGGGGCATATTCGATTTGTTGATCGCGTTTTATGACTTCTTTTTGTGACTCAAACAGTGAAAAAAATAGAAATTCTGGCTTTTTTAATTTTTTTATGGCATTTACCCTGTGGAATAAATATTAAACTATTTAATTTTTGGAGGTTGGGATCCCAGCTGATGGTAGGACAGCTGCGATCTCACGATTGCTGACGGGGCTAGCCGAGGCTGCCATTCCCCCCGCCCGACGTGAAAACTATGGCAGAGGAATAAGGCCCGGCTAACGCCGTCGTCAAAAGTCAATGATCGGTCGTCAAGGGGTTAAAAATTCCTGTACATAGACTCTCATGTTTAGGTCTCATTTTTAATCAATTTAATTATCAAAACAATAAATCTTACTTATTAGTACAGTGAAAAACACAAGTAACAGTAATACCTTCCAGAAATAGAGATTTAACAATGGAAACCTGAACGTTTAGGACGCAAAATCCCTGAGTTCCTGAGTTATCGGTGTTTGGGTGTTAAAAGAAAAAAATTACTAATGTGACTAGATATAAATGTATTCAAATGTTTAATATCATAGAATACCAATAATAATTTACAATAAATATTCACGAAAGATGAAGGCTGTATCTAAAAAATAGGAGGACTGAAAACTCCCATGAGTGCAAAGTAACTCAAACAAAAGAAAGAAGAAGAACAGTAACACCGTCAGCAATCGTGAGATCCCAGTTGTCCTACCATCAGCTGGGATCCCAACCTCCAAAAAATAAATACTGTATATACTCGTGTATAAGCCGACCCGTGTATAAGCCGACCCCCCTACTTTTGCCCCCAAAATCTGGGAAAACCTATTGACTCGTGTATAAGCCGAGGGTGGACCCCAGCACAGGTATACAGCCCCCAGCAGTGTAGTATACAGGACCCCCCAGTGGTATACAGGCCTCCCCAGTGGTAGTATACAGCCCCCAGCAGTGTGGTATACAGCAGCCTCCCCAGTGGTATATACAGGCCCCAGCAGTGTTACAGCAGCCTCCCCAGTGGTATATACAGCAGCAGCCCCAGTGGTAGTATACAGCAGCCCCAGAGGTATATATAGCAGCAGCCCCAGAGGTATATATAGCAGCAGCCCCAGAGGTATACATAGCAGCAGCCCCAGAGGTATACATAGCAGCAGCCCCAGAGGTATATATAGCAGCAGCCCCAGAGGTATATATAGCAGCAGCCTGCCCGCCACCCCCATGAGTATACAGCCCCCCCCATCAGTATCCAGGGCCCCCCCCCTTGCTCCGCAAACCTGTAAAGTAAGATTATACTTATCACTGTCCTGTCGCCGCTGTCCCGCCGCCGCCATCGCGCTCCTCATCCGTCTTCTTCCGGCTTCCTCCTCGGCGCACAGACAATGACGTCATTGCCTGCGCCCACCAGAGGAGGAAACCGGAAGAAGACGGATGAAGCCGGACGAGCGCGATGGTGGCGGCGGGACAGTGGCGCCAGGACAGTGATAAGAATAATCTTACTTTACAGGTTTGCGGAGCGATGGGGGGGGCTGTATACTCATGGGAGGGGGGTCGCCTGTGTACTGATAGGGGTATGACTCGCATATAAGCCGAGGGGGGGACTTTTCAGCCCAATTTTTGGGCTGAAAAACTCGGCTTATATGCGAGTATATACGTTAGTTTAATATTTATTCCACAGAGTAAATGCCATAAAAAAAATTTACAAAAGCCTGAATTTCTATTTTTTGAGTCACAAAAAGAAGTCATAAAACGCGATCAACAACTCGAATATGCCCCAAAATGGTAAAAACTACAACTCTTCCCGCAAAAAATGAGGCATCCCACTGCTCCGTAGTCAGAAAAATAAAAGCGCTACGGGGCTGCGCATGCGGCGAGGCCAAATCCTCTGTCATTATTTTAAAAAAAAAACGTTTTACTTTTTAAAAGTAGTAAAAAAAAAAAAGTAATAAATTTTGTATGGGTGTCCGACCTGACCCGGAGAATAAAGGTGTTCTGTTACTTTTACCGCACGAGAAATTAACTAATAATAAAACTCAAAAAACATTAACGTAATACATTTTTTTTTTAAATTCTCCCTCTCCTAAAAATAAATAAAAGTTATACAAAACATTATATGCCCCCAAACTGGTGCAAAGGAAAAATACAACTTGCTATGCAAAAAACACCCCCCCCCCCGCCACTTTGAAATGTGCCTTTTTTTTAAGGATTCAGATATTCGCTAGATCCGTTTCGAGCAGTCGGCGACTTCGGCGTGGGCGAATTGTGGGCAGCATCAGGACTTCATTGGCATGGTCAGGGGTGATAGGGGGCAGTGTGCGCGATGATTGTGAGATAGGGCCTGTAGGCATCATGGGGACGATATGCTCACTGACCGAACTTTTAGATTGTCCAACATGCACTCCTCACTCACTCTCTCGTTGGTGTCCCACAATGCTCTGTCCTTGGACCTCCTCTTCTCCATCTACACCTGGGCCCATTCGCCAATCCGATCTAACAAATACTATAAGAATCGGGCATAGAAACGGGCAATTTCAAGGAGGCAGGGCTAGCTACGGTTGCCCCCCCAAATATCTCGGGAACGAAAGGAGATCTAACGTTAATTTTTGCTGATCAAACCCGGATCTATGCGAAATCTTCAGATCCTCAAAGAAACGGGCGATTTCAAAAGGGGGGGCTAAACCGTACCAAGCCCGACTGAGATCCCCATATCCGGAACGAAAGGATGATCACGTTAATTTTGCTGATCAACCGGATTTACATGAATATTATTAGAATCATCAAAAAAACGGCAATTTCAAAAGATTGGAGGACAAAAGCTAAGGTTAGCCCCCAATATCTCGAATCAAAGGAGATATCTCGTTAATTTTGCTGATCCAAACGGATCTAACGAATATCTATTGAATCCATCGAAAAAACGGGCAATTTCAAAGAGGGAGGCTAGCAACGGGTTAGCACCCCCCCCAATATCTCGGAACGAAAGGAGTCTATAGTTAATTTTGCTGATCAAACCGGATCTAACGAATAATCTATCAGAATCCATCGAAAAGGGCGCATTTCATAAAGAGGGGGGCTAGCTACGGTAGCCTCCCCTAAAGTCCTAAATATTCATTTGTAGAGGAGATTCTAACGTAAGTTGGTATCAAACCGATTAACAAAGATCTAACGAATGGAAACATTTTAACCAAATTCTTTTAAAGTGGCTAACCGCTAGTGAAAGTTGGAGGACACACACTCACGTTTAGTTGATACTGTAATTCCCTTCTGTCTGAGTCTGCCAGAGCTGACAGCTGGATCTGTAGGGGGGAATTGTCTCGTGCTAGGATCTGGAGCAAAGGTCGCAATCACTACACAGACTCCAAAGTTGTTTCCAAGGCTTTACTGCTGATATTATTGCAGATTATAGTCCACGGAGTCCGTAATGGAGCTGGGCTCTCTCCCCACACCCTGTCCGGGTCGTTGGCTTCCTTGTGCTGCACTGTGTGTGTGTCCTGAGCGGCTGCTTCAAGCTAAGCTGCTGGGATTCCTCACGTCTCTCTCTGTTTGCTGCTGGTACCACTTGGCTAGGCAACTTGGGTCCTCTATGCTGCACTGACCCCTCCGTGTTGCTTCACTCTGGTACTAGGGGGCATCTAGAGATCCCACTGTTCCTGGATTCGCTGTGCTGTGGGTGCCAGACACAGTACCGGATTCGGAGTCCGTCTCTCTGTGCGTACTTCTGGGGCAAGTGATGGTGTCACTCTAGCTCCCAGATGTGTTCCTCTGTCTTTCGTTCTCCTTTTCCTCTGACCCTTGCTAGGTCTGCACTGAGCTAACTCTGCTCTCTTCTCAGCACTGCACCGTGCTGAACGGTCTGAGCTCTTCCTCATGGGCAAGAGTATATAAGGGAGCAGGTGGTGCTCCCTCTATTGTCCAAAGGTGGTAGTGTTTGTCAGTGTGTAGTGGGGGAGAGAACCCATGTGATGTTATTGTGGCACATTAACCCATGGGGTGCCACATTCCCCCTTAGTTAAATACAGTACTCCGGGACTGTAGAAAAACAAGTAAACAACAATTAATATTGACATAGACATAAAAATGAAAAAGTACAAAAATCACTAGAATGTGAAAAAGAGTTCGAAAAGTCAAAAAGTAGTCTTTCCAGAGGTTTAGTCTATTGCCTCCAGGCTGATGAATATATACAAGAGAGTTCTTACCACAACCAGTCCGTGGTATATATGGTCCATAAGTAAATAAGGAGATTGCAAAGTTCATACAGGATAGTCTCTGTAGGTACTGGGCTTTTTGTTTAACGTTGCAAGAACTATATACATTTGCTTTACATTTTAACAAACATATTTACATTATACATTTAATTCTGTATTTCACTCTTTGTACCTAGCTGGTATCTGACCTTGGGTACTACGCCCTGATCTGCGCAATGTTGGTGGAGTTAGTATGAAAGTGTGAGTGGACGTGTACCTATTTGGGGTGCTTGGTGTTATGGCAGATGGAGGTTTGACTGCAGGACTGGCAAGTTCACTGGGACCAGGAATTTGTTCTTCCTCTTCGGATTCTACTTCCAGTTCTTCAAGTCTTGGGTCTTCTTCTGGTAACACAGGTTCTGGTAACACTGGTTCTGGTAACACAGGTTCTGGTTTTGAGTCTATCATTGAAGGGAATGCAATCATTGGTACGACAACTGCTCCATGGTAATTTGGCCATGTTTTAGGAAAATCTCCTAGTACCGTGTGGAAAACGTCTTCTTTTTCTTTCTCTTGAATAGGTTGGACCTGTACAGGTTCTATGACTTCAGGTGTCTTCAGGGTTTCAGGACACAATTTAAGTTGATCACGAGATACGACTTGTGAAGTTCTTCCTTCATCTTTGCTTATCAAATAGGTTTTTACATTGTCTTGGTTAGATGGTAAGACTGTGTATGGGACTGCTTCCCACTGATTATCCAGTTTGCCTGTACGTCTCTTTCTCTTGAGAACTTGATCACCTTCTTGTAATGGCGTTGCTTGAGTATGTTTGTTAAAAGCCTTCTCTTGTCTTGCTCTTGCTTGTTGTAGGTTTCTCTCTACACATTCTTGCACTTGGTGATACTGTTTCTGACGTTTGATATCCCAATCTGTTTCTTCTACTTCTGTATCTGGTTTTTCAATTCCCATTTCTAGATCAATTGGTAGCTTACCGGGTCTTGCACGCATAAGATAGGCTGGAGTGCAGTTTGTAGAACTCACGGGTACATGGTTGTATAAGTCTACCAAATCAGGTAATTTATCTGGCCACTGGTTTCTTTCTGACTCTGGTAAGGTCTTTAACATTTCGATTACGATATGATTCATTTTCTCGCATAGACCATTTGTTTGGGGATGATACGTCGTTGTGCGAATCTTCTTGCAACCGTACATATTGCAGAATTCCTTGAACAGTTCTGATTCAAAAGCTGGACCTTGGTCTGCAAGGACTTGTTCTGGGTAGCCATGTGGTCTACAGAAATGCGTCTGGAATGCTTTTGCTGCCGTCTTCGCTGTCAAGTCTTTGACTGGTACCACCACTAAGAAGCGTGAGTAATGGTCCACGATGGTTAGGGCATAGACATAGCCTGACCGGCTTGGTGACAACTTGACGTGATCTAATGCGACTAATTCAAGAGGCTGCTTGGTTACTATTGGTTGAAGTGGAGCTTTCTGTAGATCTTTCCTTCTGAGGTTGCATGCGGCACATCTTCTGCACCATAGTTCAATGGATCTTCTCATGCCACCCCAATAAAATCTGTCTCTCAGGATTGCTTCTAACTTCTTCCATCCGAAATGACCTGCATTGTCATGATAAGCCTCTAAGACCATTTGGGTGTCTCGCTTGGGCACGATTATCTGCCAGACCAGTTCATGCGTCTTGGGATTGGTAAATCGTCTACAGAGCTTCCCTTGATGCAGGAACAACTTGCCTTTATCCTTCCATAGCTGTACAGCTTCAGCTGGGGCATTCTGTCCAGGGTGTGCATGTTGTTGCGTAAGCAGTTCTTTCACTAGCTTCACGGCTGAATCAGTATCTTGAGCTTCAGCCCATCCGTAGTGTCTTAACGGGTTAAGGTTTATTTCCTGTTTCTTTTGGTAGATGCCGGGTCGATAATCTTCTACCCTTGAACGATGAAAGGCCGGGAGTTCAATCTCTTCCAACTCTTCCGGTTCCTCTTCCACGTCTTTCAGGTGCGGCATCCGGGATAAGGCATCTGCATTCCCATTCTTGCGCCCTGCCCGATATTTGATGACAAAGTTGTAGTTAGATAGCCGGGCTATCCATCGCTGCTCCAGAGCACCTAATTTGGCTGTGTCCAGGTGAGTCAACGGGTTGTTATCCGTGTAGATGGTGAATTCTGCACCTGCCAGGTAATGTTTAAAGCGTTCGATTACAGCCCAAACTACTGCCAGTAGCTCTAACTTGAAGGAGCTGTAGTTCTCGGGATTTCGCTCTGTAGGCCGGAGCTTCCTGCTTGCAAAGGCAATAACTCTTTTCTGGTCGTCATAATGGGAGACCCAGACAATGGGGTTTAGGGCTCTGCCCTCCGGAGGTCACACTAGGTACTACAAGTTTGTAGACACCGCCTCCTCCGCTTATAAACCCCCACCGTAGGAGACATCCTCAGTTTTAAACTTAGTGTGCTCGGAGGATCACGCTTTGCTTGCACTTCACTGCATTCTCACAGCTTTCGTGATGGCGTATGAAGACAAGGTAAAATGGTCCCGCTCGGGACCCCCGACAGCCTCCCCGCTCACCCTCTGCGGAACACGCTGGTGGAGGTACCGGAGGGCTTTTAGCCTGGACACTTCAGTGTTCTCCCGGTACGCTGTCGCGCTCCTTTCCTTTCCATCCCTCCATGGAGGCTCTGGTAAGGGGGAGCCTGGAGCCTTGCACAGCTCCGCTCCGTCCGAGGCCTCCCTAAATGGTGCTTACAGACCGGACGGAGCCAGCCCAGTCCGAGGCCTCCCTAAATGGTGCTTACACTCCGGACTGGTGCTGTACCCCCGTCCGAGGCCTCCCTAAAGGTGCTTACAGACCGGACCGGCACTGAGGCACCTGGTGTGTCTCCTGTGTGCCTGGGGGTAGTGTCTGTCACTGTGGTGTCATGACACTCAGACCGCGCGGTTACCCTCGGGTCCGCGGTTCTGGCGGTGACCCTGTGCTGGGGTCTCCCTGGCTGACCGCCCTGTGTCTCACAGGGGCTGAGGCTGTAGACTGCGGGTGTTTTTATGTGTACATGCAGTCTGAGAGTGTGTGTGGTGATATTCACACTCTTTTCCCGCGCTGCGGGCTCCGGCACCTCCATTGCTGAGGCAGTCTGGAGGAGGAGGAGGCAGCCCTTATGGTGACATCACCGCTGGGCGTGTTGTGTGTTCTTCCCGCGTGTTCCTGGCTCCGCCCACATCTTCACTGTCGGCGGCCATCTTCTCCCTCACTTCCCGGCTGGGATCTGGCTGCAGCGCGTGTCTGCACTTGCAAGGGAGACCGGAACTCGCGGAGGTCACACACACACACCGCTTCCTCCTACCGCTTTACTGCGGTCGGTAAGCCACCGGGATTCCCGGTTTGTTTGTGAACTTTGGCTTATATTCCCCTCACTGTGGAGATGTCCTCAGTTGGGAAGCATGCTGCTAAGGCGGCGGTGGTCTCCATTGCCTGTGTTACATGCAACGGGACACTGGTGGAGGGGTCCTGCAATAACTGCGGACGCCCAGAGGCCCGGTCTGCTACTACTGAGTCTGCAAATCCGGGATTATACCCTGAGGTTCAGGTGATCCCAGGGCCATGGGAAACGCAGAATAAGATCAATGAATCTCTGCTGTCCCAGATGTCCTCCATGTCGCAAACCCTGGAGGCACTGCATAGGAGACTGGAGAACCCAGCTACTCCTCCTAGTTACCCCCGGGTGTCTCTTACTTCTGCTGTAAGACCCCCTAAGCGAGCCCGTGAGGCTTCTCCTGAGCTCCAGACTCTCTCTGAGGAGGAGCGTTCCTCTGATGGTGAGGAAGATGATGGGGGTTCTACTCTTGGGTCTATGTCTGAATCTCCAGATGGGGTGGAGGATCTGGTGTCCTCCATCAATGAGACATTGCGTCTTGTCACTCCTCCTGAGGAGGTGACTGTACACCCCAAGGAGATATACCAATGGCTGCGGCCAGAGGCTAGACCAAGTGGCTCCTTCATGGACCACACTAATTTCGGAAGGGTGATTAAAGCTCCCAGGTTGCATCCTGGGCGGCGTTATGTCCGTAAAACTAAGGACAATCGCTTTCCCTTTCCCCAGGAGGCGCTCCAGGAATGGTCGCAGTCTCCCAAGGTGGATGCTTCCATGACTAGGATTGCTGCGCGCTCCTTGTTTTCTGCCTCTGATAGCTCCTCGTTGAAGGATGCTACTGATAGACAGGTCGAGCAACTCGCCAAGTCTTCCTATGAGGCTGTGGGGTCTTCGTTTGCCCCTAATTTTGCCGCGGTCTGGACCCTACAAGCGATTACTATCTGTTTGGATGGTATCACTGATCTAGCTAGGTCCAGTCCAGAGGTCCTGGCTCTCACTGAGAGAGCAAGGGCCTATGCGGACTATGCCAGGACGGCATCTTTGGAAACTGCCACTCGCTCTGCTGTGGCCTCGGCCAATGCAATTGCGATCCGCAGGCTGTTGTGGCTGCGTCTTTGGGACTCAGATGCCACATCTAAGAAGATTTTACAAAATCTTCCGTTCGCTGGTGACAGGCTTTTTGGCACCGAACTGGACAAATTGATAAAGGATTCTGCTGAGTCTAAGATCCCGCAGAATAAGCCTAAGCCACGGTACACCGTGAAAAGGAACCCTAAGCAGTGGTCCTTTCGCTCCGGTTCACAGTCATCAACGGCGTCCACTCGCTCAGACCGAGGGGGCAAGCCTGCTACTCAGTGGCGTTCCAAGAGTCGTCAGAAGAAGCCGGCGGGGGCAGCGGCTGCCACCCCCAAGCCCGCCTCGACATGACTCGCTCTCTCATCCTGCCTCCCCACAGGTGGGGGGCCGCCTGTCCCGCTTTCAGGACAAGTGGCTTCTTCACATTCAAGATCAGTGGGTTCGAGACGTAGTCTCAAGAGGTTACAGGATAGAGCTGACGTCACAACCAATACCCCGATTCCATCGGTCGGTTCCATCTCCAGAAAAGGCTCAGGCTTTTCACCTGGTGTTGGAGGGACTCCGCAGAGACGGAGTGGTGGTCCCTGTGCCCACGGAAGAGAGGTTCAGGGGTTTTTACTCCAACCTCTTTATTGTCCCAAAGAAGGACGGCTCTTTTCGCCCGGTGTTGGACCTCAAGTTGTTCAACCGTCACGTGTTGGTTCGGAAGTTCCGCATGGAATCCCTGCGCTCAGTGATCGCGGCTGTGTCACAGGGAGACTTCCTAGCGTCCATCGATATCAGGGACGCTTACCTTCACGTCCCCATTGCACCAGCTCATCAGCGCTGGTTGAGATTCGCAGTGGGGGAAGAGCACTTCCAATTTGTGGCACTGCCATTCGGGCTAGCCTCAGCACCACGGGTGTTCACAAAGGTGATGGCTTCCATGATGGCTCTCCTGCATGCGCAGGGACACGCCGTCATACCCTATTTGGACGACCTGTTGGTCAGGGCGCCATCGGAAGACCTTTGTCGGGTGAGCCTGGAGGTGACCATGAAGTCCCTGGAACGGTTCGGGTGGCTTATCAACATTCAAAAGTCGACCCTGGTTCCGACCCAGTCATTGACATATCTGGGCATGGACTTCCACACGGACTCGGCCCTGGTGTCCCTACCTCAAGCCAAGCAGCTTGCGATCCAATCAGGAGTGCAGAATGTCCTCCTGTCTCCACAGTCATCCCTACGGGTATTGATGAGACTGGTGGGTCGCATGGTAGCGGCGATAGAGGCGGTGCCGTTCGCACAGTTTCGCCTCCGTCCTCTCCAGCTGGAGATTCTTCGCAGATGGGACAAGAGGACGATCTCTCTGAATCGGCTGGTGACACTGTCACAACCAACCAGGGACTCTCTACAGTGGTGGCTCCAGCCACATCACCTGTCACGGGGCCGGTCCTTCCTGAAACCGTCATGGTTAGTGGTGACCACCGACGCCAGTCTGAAGGGCTGGGGGGCGGTGTTCTTGCACCACAGGGCTCATGGCCTCTGGACTCAGTCGGAGTCGGCGTTGCAGATCAACGTGCTGGAGATCAAGGCGGTCTATCTGGCGCTACTGGCGTTTCAGAAATTCCTGTCAGGACAGCCCATTCGGGTACAGTCCGACAATGCGACGGCCGTCGCCTATATAAATCATCAGGGAGGGACCAGAAGTGCTCAGGCCCTCGCCGAAGTCCACCGCATTCTACTCTGGGTGGAGGAAAACGGCTGCCTGATCTCCGCAGTTCACATCCCAGGGGTCGAGAACTGGGAGGCCGACTATCTGAGCCGACAGGGGATGGACGCCGGAGAGTGGTCCCTACATCCAGACGTCTTCCGGGACCTCTGCGGCAGGTGGGGCACTCCGGACGTGGATCTGATGGCCTCACGGCTGAACCATCAGGTGCCCCAATACATGGCGAGATCTTGGGATCCCCAGTCTCTGGGGGCGGACGCCCTGATCCTGAGCTGGACCAGCTTTCAGCTGCCATATGTGTTTCCGCCTCTGGCTCTGATTCCCAGGGTCCTGTGGAAGATCAGGACAGAATGCAGAGTGGCCATTCTAGTGGCTCCAGATTGGCCCAGGAGGTCTTGGTACCCGGACCTGTGGCAACTGTCAGGCGGACACAGGTGGGCTCTTCCAGAACGCGCAGATCTACTCGCGCAAGGCCCATTCTTCCACCTCAATTCCAGGGCCCTCAGATTGACTGCATGGCTCTTGAGGCCTGGCTGCTGACATCCAGAGGTTTCTCTCCTACAGTGGTTGCCACTATGAATCGGGCAAGGAAACCTGTTTCCAGGAAGATATACCACAGAACGTGGAAAATCTTTTTTACCTGGTGTGCCTCTGGTGGCCGCTCTCCGTGGCCTTTGTCTATCCCGACATTGTTGGCCTTCCTACAGTCGGGGTTGGAGTTGGGATTATCCCTTGGCTCTCTGAAAGGTCAAGTATCAGCACTTTCAGTGTTGTTTGACAGGCGCTTGGCGCTCCTCCCGAAGGTACGTCAATTTCTGCAGGGGGTGTCTCGGGTGGTCCCGCCCTATAGACGACCTCTGGACCCTTGGGACCTAAACATGGTCCTGGCGGCACTGCAGAAACCGCCGTTTGAGCCACTGAGAGACGTCTCTCTCTCTCGTCTGTCCCAGAAGGTGGTCTTTCTGGTGGCGATTACGTCTCTGAGACGGGTCTCAGAATTGGCTGCACTTTCGTGCAAGTCTCCCTTTCTGGTGGTTCACCAAGACAAGGTGGTGTTGCGCCCACGGCCTGAATTTCTGCCGAAGGTGGTTTCAACGTTTCACCTAAACCAGGAGATTGTTCTTCCATCATTTTGCCCCGCTCCCGTTCATCAGGTTGAGCGCGACCTCCACACTCTGGATCTCGTGAGAGCTGTACGCATTTATGTGTCCAGGACCGCCTCCTTTAGGAGTTCGGATTCCTTATTTGTCCTCACGATGGGTCGCTGTAAGGGGGCCGCGGCTTCGAAGTCGACCTTGGCCAGATGGATCAAGGCTCCCATTCAGGAGGCGTACCGGTCTTCTGGTTTGTCTCTCCCGGTGGGTTTGAAGGCACACTCTACGAGAGCTGTAGGTGCCTCCTGGGCCTTGCGACATCGAGCTTCTGCTCTACAGGTGTGTCAGGCGGCCACTTGGTCCAGCCTGCACACTTTCTCTAAGCACTATATGGTGCATGCCCATGCCTCTGCGGATGCGAGTTTGGGCAGGCGGGTTCTCCAGGCGGCGGTTGCCCACCTTTAGAGGGAACCATGTGTTATCCGTCTTGTTGAGGAACTCTTCCCGCCCTGGGGTATTGCTTTAGGACATCCCCATTGTCTGGGTCTCCCATTATGACGACCAGAAAAAAGAGAATTTTGTTTACGTACCGTAAATTCTTTTTTCTTTAGTCATCAATGGGAGACCCAGCACCCACCCAGTTGTTCCGTTGCATATTTTGCACTTGTTCTGTTCTCTGTTGAGACAGTGTTTGCCGGGTTGTTGAACCGTCTGTGCACGGCATTCTTCCCGATGTTTCGGTGTGTGGTTTAATTTCTCCTCGCAGCTTATGGACTAAACTGAGGATGTCTCCTACGGTGGGGGTTTATAAGCGGAGGAGGCGGTGTCTACAAACTTGTAGTACCTAGTGTGACCTCCGGAGGGCAGAGCCCTAAACCCCATTGTCTGGGTCTCCCATTGATGACTAAAGAAAAAAGAATTTACGGTACGTAAACAAAATTCTCTTTTTCTTTGCCTCCTTGCTTCTGCGACAATACTGCTCCCAGTCCCACGTTGCTGGCATCCGTGTAAAGAATGAATGGTTGATGGTAATCAGGATATGCCAGGATCTCTTCTCCCGTCAGCGCACTTTTTAGTTTATTGAAGGAATTTTCTCTTTCTTCATCCCACCATGCCAGGGAATTACAGTTTGAAGTCTTCCTTGACCGTCCTACCAGAATGTCTTGCAGAGGAGCTGCTAGCTTCGTGAATCCTCGGATAAATCTTCTGTAATAGCCTACCAGGCCCAGGAATTGCCTCACTTCTTTTACATTCGTAGGTCTTGGCCAATCCCTTATTGCTGTGACTTTATCAGGATCCGGTGCTACTCCCTCTGAACTCACGACATGTCCCAGGTACTGTACCTTTGGTTTGAGAAGGTGACACTTGGATGGCTTGATTTTCATGCCATATTTCGATAAAGCTTCGAACACTTCCGCCAGGTCTTGTAGATGTTGCTCATACGTCTTCGAGTAGACTATGACGTCATCTAGGTACAGGAGGACAGTTTCAAAGTTTTTGTGTCCTAGGCAGCTCTCCATCAGACGTTGGAAGGTCCCGGGTGCGTTGCAGAGTCCGAACGGCATACAATTGAACTCACAGAGGCCCATCGGCGTAGTAAACGCTGTCTTCTCCTTGTCGGCCTCGGCCACAGGAACCTGCCAGTACCCACTAGTCAGATCAAGGGTGGAAAAGTAGTTAGCAGATTTTAATGCAGCTAATGACTCCTCAATCCTAGGTAATGGGTATGCGTCCTTATGTGTGATGCGATTAATCTGCCGGTAATCTACGCACATCCTCATGGTCCCATCCTTCTTTTTGACTAACACTAGAGGTGCTGCCCAGGGGCTACAACTGTCTCTTATCACCCCTGCAGATTTCATTTCTCTGAGCATATCTTTGGTGGTTTGGTAGTGAGCTGGTGGTAAGGGTCTATACCTTTCTTTTATAGGCTGATGGTTACCTGTGGGTATAGTGTGCTCTACCCCTTTGATCTGCCCAAAGTCTAACGGGTGTTTGCTGAATATCTGCTCATATTCTTTCACTACCCGGTATACTCCATGCTTGTGACGGGGAGGTGTAGAACTGGTACCTACATGCAACTTTTGGCACCAATCCTCCAGCTTCTCCTCTGAGCCATTGTCATCCGCCTGGCATGAGGGGTTCAAGGGCTCAGCGACAGTGATGTTGTTGTTATCAACCGTGTACAGCTTAGCCATGGTAGCATACTTTGGTAATGTGACCTCATCTTCTCCGCAGTTCAACAGGCGTAATGGCACTCTTCCCCTGTGTACGTCAACCACTCCTCTAGCAGTGAGTATGGTCGGTCTACTGTCTGAGTACACGGGTTCTACCAGGGCCTGATAATCTTGCCCTTTAATGCCTATTGCGGCTCTGCACCACACCAACATTTCAGTTTTGGGAGGAATTACGATGGGTATTGGGTCACTTACTTTTACACTGCCGATCTCACCTCCGGAGATTTCTACCTGTTGCTTCAACATCAGGGCTTTGATCTCTTTGTGCAGAAGCCTCTGTTGTCCAGTTCCGGCAGTCTCGGCGATTTGCTGCAAAACACTTAACACTTCGGAAAAACATTTTTCAATGACATTCATTCCTACCACCATCACGGGTTCACGACCTCGCCGGTCGACATCTACGATTATAATACCCTGTTTCTGCAATTCTACCTTCCCAACCTGAATATTCATCTCCCTAAATCCAACCTTTGGTATTATCAATCCATTACCAGCCCACACTTCAAAGTTAAAGCATCTGGCGCATTAGTAATGTCTGAATCAGCCCAGTACCTTTCATATAGAACATGTGGGATAGATGTTATTTGGGATCCAGTATCCAGCAAGGCACTAAAGGGGATGCCATTCAACACTATAGGGATCACCGGCTTTCCTCCACAAATTTGTCATACCAGGCTGAGGGGCCTTGAGTGTTCATTCCTGGGGAGCGGCCCGCCTGCCCAGGGTATCGTCGTTTAAAGGACACTCTCGAGCAAAATGACCTGGTTTCTGGCAACAGCGGCAAACGGGCTGTCCATCTGGTTGGTAGCGATCGCTGGGTCGTCCTCTTGCTGCTGGGTATCTTCTGGGCCTCGTCCACGGAACATCCTCTCTGCTGGTCGCCGACTTGGTCTTGGGTGCAGGCTTTGACTCTCGCAGTTCCTTGATGACCTTGGCCATGGAGATCACGGTGTCTGTCAGGGCATCTAGCTTTTGGTTGATGGCTGCATTTGAGATATAGTCCCCGGCCTCAGCAGCAGTCGTTGACATGGCAGATGTCACTGGCGCTGCCGCCTGCTGAGGTGCTGCTGCAGTGTCAAGCACAGATGTTAATTCTCTTGGCTCTTCCAGCTGCTGCAGACGGATAGCTCTATCCTTCAGCTCAGTAAATGTCATGTCAGGGTTCTGCAGCAGTACCATGCTTAACTGTCCTCGATGGGAAGGGGAATGGAGGCCCTCAATAAATTGGTCAAATAGCATTTTATCAGCTCCCGGGGCTAGAGCAGGTTCTGCCAGCTTAAGGGCTTTGAGTGCTTCCTGTAAGTTCAAGGCAAAGTCTCTGGCACTCTGTTTAGGTTTCTGGTGGCATGCAAAGAACCTCATCTTAGCCCGGGTATCAACAGCAGATTCAAACGTTGCTTTTAGTCTGGCTGCTAGATGCTCTACAGTGTCCTTATCTGTGTCCAGCCAGGACGCAACCTCACGCCGTGCATTGCCCGTTAACTGTCCCATTATCATTCCTACACGCTGGGCTTCAGTGAGGGGATACATCACATAGTACTCTTTAATCTTTTGCATAAAGTCAGTTGAAGTATTAGGCTCACCGGAGTATTGGGGCAGCCACATTGCCCCTGGAGTATACGGCATCAGGAATGGCATTATGGATGCTGTTCCTTGCGCCGCTGCACCGCTGGACGCTACTGGCTGACCCGGCGCTGCAGCTCCATCGGCTACTCTGCCGCCGTCTTGTGCATCGTCCTGCGACATCTTGGGCCCCCCTTAGTTAATATGCGCCCTCCGTCTTCCGCTTCCGTCCGGATGTCTCTGGGAGGTTCCGGGGCGCAGCAGGGGTCTCCTTCCCCGCCGGATGTCGTCAGCACCAGGGGAGGAGGCTGGGTTCGCGCCAATGCAGGGTACCGCCCCCTTTCTTTCCCGCGCGCTCCAAAATGGCGGATTCTCAAATATACAGTTCAGATGGCGCACTGGGTCCAATTCTTTTGGACCGGGTAGATCCTGTTCGTGACACCAGGTTGTGGAGCCCCAAGGGACGTGGGGTACTCGGTACCGGACCGGCCTGCGTCGGGGATGTCACGGGTGGCGTGGTCCGGACCGTGTCCCTGGCTCAGCACAATAAAAGGGGAATATTTACAAGGGAGATTGTCACGGGTGACGCCACCCACTTGGTGTGGCCAGCGATGGGGCCGCCGCTGCTGCAGAACCTCCGGGGGCGATGTAATGGCAGCCGGGATGGTATAGTTCCAGTGGGGGGAACTGTATCCCCCGGGGCAGTAAGGGTTAAAGTCTATTGGGATTATAGATGGTGGGGAAGAGTTGGAGGACACACACTCACGTTTAGTTGATACTGTAATTCCCTTCTTGTCCTGATGCTGCAGAGCTGACAGGCTGGATCTGCAGGTAGGAATTGTCTCTGTGCTGGATCTGGAGCAAAGGTCGCAATCACTACACAGACTCCAAAGTTGTTTTCCAAGGCTTTACTGCTGGTATTATTGCAGATTATAGTCCACGGAGTCCGTAATGGAGCTGGGCTCTCTCCCCACACCCTGTCCGGGTCGTTGGCTTCCTTGTGCTGCACTGTGTGTGTGTCCTGAGCGGCTGCTTCAAGCTAAGCTGCTGGGATTCCTCACGTCTCTCTCTGTTTGCTGCTGGTACCACTTGGCTAGGCAACTTGGGTCCTCTATGCTGCACTGACCCCTCCGTGTTGCTTCACTCTGGTACTAGGGGGCATCTAGAGATCCCACTGTTCCTGGATTCGCTGTGCTGTGGGTGCCAGACACAGTACCGGATCCGGAGTCCGTCTCTCTGTGCGTACTTCTGGGGCAAGTGATGGTGTCACTCTAGCTCCCAGATGTGTTCCTCTGTCTTTCGTTCTCCTTTTCCTCTGACCCTTGCTAGGTCTGCACTGAGCTAACTCTGCTCTCTTCTCAGCACTGCACCGTGCTGAACGGTCTGAGCTCTTCCTCATGGGCAAGAGTATATAAGGGAGCAGGTGGTGCTCCCTCTATTATCCAAAGGTGGTAGTGTTTGTCAGTGTGTAGTGGGGGAGAGAACCCATGTGATGTTATTGTGGCACATTAACCCATGGGGTGCCACAGTAGGAGCCTTGGAGAAGGAGGTGGGAAAGGCGTTTTCAGCCTCTGGGGTCCAGTCGCAGGCTTTTGCTCCCTTACAGATGGGAGCCGTGATGGGCTTGATCAAGGACGAATGGGGAATTGCCTGTAATAATTTGCAAAGCCAAGGAACCGCTGAATAGTCTTAGTCCCCACAGGACGGGGCCACTTCAACACGGCAGAGAGCATCTCAGGGTCCATCCGTAATCCGGAGTCAGAGATGATGTATCCGAGGAAGGGCGAAGAGGTCTGCTCAAAGACACATTTCTCCATCTTGGGGTACAACTGATTCCTCCTCAGTCGAAGGAGGACTTGCCGCACGTACTGTCTATGAGAGGACAAATCCGGGGAGAAGATGAGGATGTCGTCCAAATATACCACCACACACGTGTACAACAGATCACGGAAGATGTCATTGACGAACTCTTGAAACACTGCGGGGGCGTTACACAACCTCTACGGCATGATCAAATACTCATAATGGCCGTCCCTGGTGTTGAAAGCCGTTTTCCATTCGTCTCCGGCACGTATGCGAACCAGGTTGTAGACTCCTCGTAGGTCCAATTTCGTAAAGATGCGAGCCCCTTTCAGCCTGTCAAAGAGCTCCGGAATCAGCGGCAGGGGGTATTTGCTCTTGACGGTGATGGTATTCAAGCCTCTGTAATCTATGCAGGGTCGAAGGGTGGCTTCCTTTTTCTTCACAAAGAAAAATCCTGCGCCAGCAGGGGACGTGGATTTTCAGATGAAGCCCCTGGCCAAATTATTCCTGATTTACTCAGACATGGCTTGTGACTCAGCTGGGACAACGGGTAGATACGTCCCCTAGGTAGTGTAAGGCTGCGTTCACACTGGGCGTATTTGCGGCGCTTTTTTGCGCAAGTATTTCCCCCCAAAGCGCACCTGCGTCTGCGTGTGACAGCAAAGTGAATGCACTTTCACTTTTGCTGTTCACACGCAGCGCAATTTTCGGCTGCGCTTTTATGGGAGAAAGCGCGCACGTAAAAAGAATGAACATATTCATTCTTTCCGCCTTTTTACGTGCGCCTTCTCCCATAGGCCCCATTTTAACCCCTGTAATTACGCATCGCCGTTCAGACGATGCGCATTCCAGCGCGGGGCAAGGGGTATGTGGAGGAAATGATGTCACACTGGAACAGCCCCAGGGAAAACAGGAACAGGAAATCCCACCATTTTGGGATTCCTGCTTTCCCGTGGCTGTCCCTGTGTGACCGAGTGTCTGGGCATGATGGCGGTGACGGCGTTCAATCGGATGACTATTAATGTGGACCGCCTCATTGACATGGTAAGTATGTGTGTGTAATGTATGTGTGGTGTTTGTACTATGTGTATGTGTGTCCTGTCTGTGTCGTGTGTGTGAGTGAGTCCCCCAGGATACTCACCGCTCCTCAGGATGCATGGGAGAGGCGTCCGGTCCTCCTCGCGGCTTCCAGCATCTGCCGGTGAAGCGATCAGCTGACTGTCAGCTGACCGGCTCGTGATGTACGAGACGGTCAGCTGACAGATCGCTTCACTGGCACACCGACAGACATGGGGGGCTTGCAGAGGACATGGGGGGCTTGCAGACATGGGGGCTTGCAGAGGACATGGCCAGCCGAGAGGGAGGTAAGTATGTGTGTGTGTGTGTGTGTATGTATGTGTGTGTGTGGATGTATGTATGTGTGTGTGTGTATGCATGTATGTATGTGTGTGTGTATGCATGTATGTATGTGTGGATGTATGTATGTGTGTGTGTGTGTGGGGATGTATGTATGTGTGTGTGTGTGGGATGTATGTATTGTGTGTGTGTGGGGATGTATGTATGTGTGTGTGTGGATGTATGTATGTGTGGTGTTGTGTATATGTATGTGTGTGTGGATGCGTGCGTGTACATGAGCGTGCGTGGACGAGTGCGTGTGTGACGAGTGCGTGCATGGATGAGTGTGTGCATGGATGTGTGCGCAGATGTGTGCGTGCGTGGATGTGTGCGTTCGTGGATGCGTATGTGGATGTGCATGCGTGGATATGTGCGTGCGTGGATGTGCGTGTGTGGATGTCAGCATGCGTGAATGTGCGTGCGTGGATGCATATGTGGAAGTGCGTGGGTGGGTGTCAGCGTGCGTGGATGTCAGCGTGTGTGGATGCGTGTGCGTGAATGTGCGTGCGTGGATGTGCGTACGTGGATGTCAGCATGCGTGATATGCGTGCGTGAATGTCACATGCGCGGATGTCACTGTGCGTGGATGTGCGTGCGTGGATGTGTGCATGCGTGGACGCATATGTGGATGTGCGTGCGTGGATGTCAGCGTGCATGGATGTCAGCATGCGTGGATGCCTATGTGGATGTATGTGCGTACGTGGATGTCAGCATGCGTGGATATGCGTGCGTGAATGTCACCGTGCGCGGATGTATGTGGATATGCGTGCGTGGATGTACGTGCATGGATGTGTGCGTTCGTGGAGCGTATGTGGATGTGCGTGCGTGGATGTGCGTGTGTGGATGTCGCGTGTGAATGTGCGTGCGTGGATGCATATGTGGAAGTGCATGAGTGGATGTCAGCTTGCGTGGATGTCAGCGTGCGTGGATGTCAGCGTGTGTGGATGCGTATGTGGATGTGTGTGTGTGAATGTGCGTGCGTGGATGTGCGTACGTGGATGTCAGCATGCATGGATATGCGTGCGTGAATGTCACCATGCGCGCATGTCACTGTGCGTGGATGTATGTGGATGTACGTGCGTGAATGTGTGCGTGCGTGGATGCATATGTGGAAGTGCATGTGTGGGTGTCAGCGTGCGTGGATGCGTATGTGGATGTGCGTGCGTGGATGTCAGCGTGCGTGGATGTCAGTGTGCGTGGATGCGTATGTGGATGTGCGTGCGTGGATGTCAGCGTGCGTGGATGTGTGCATGCGTGGATGCATATGTGGAAGTGCGTGCGTGGATGTCAGCGTGCGTGGATGCGTATGTGGATGTATGTGCGTACGTGGATGTCAGCATGCGTGGATATGCGTGCGTGGATGTGTATGTGGATGTTCGTGCGTGGATGTGCGTGTGTGGATGTCAGCGTGCGTGAATGTGTGCGTGCGTGGACGCATATGTGGAAGTGCATGCGTGGGTGTCAGCGTGCGTGGATGCGTATGTGGATGTGTGTGCATGGATGTCAGCGTGCGTGGATGTGCATGCGTGAATGTGTGCATGCGTGGATGATGGGTGCATGGGTGGATGGATGGGTGCAACAAGGGATCAAGTGTCCTCTTGTTGTAGTCATGATGCACTGTATGACAGATCATTGTCATACAGTGCACCATATCTGTGACCCCAGAGACTGTAGGAAGAGGACACTTGATCCCTTGCTGTAGTCTCTGGATTGAGCAGAGGCGATCAAGCGTCGTGGGACCTTCGTTGTGGACTACGTCGGAGGCTATCGAGTGTCGTGGGACCTTCGTTATAGACTTCGTCGGATCTTTATAATAAAGATGGAGTCTGAATTTTGTTTGTGGTTTTTTTTTTTCAAAATAAAAATATTTTTCTCTGTGTGTATTTATTGACTACTTACCAGAGATTCCTAATGGCGGGTCTAACATTGGCCCAATATTATGAATCTCGGGCATAGTGCCAGCTGCCAATAAAAAGCTGGCATTAACCCCTTTATTACCCAGTTTGCCACCGGCACCAGGGCAACTGGAAGAGCATGGGTACAGCGCCAGAAAATGGCGCTTCAATGAATGCGTCATTTTCTGGGGTGGCTGCGGGCTGCAATTCGCAGCATGGGGGGCCCAGAACGCTTGGGCCTCTGAATGCTGAGGATTCCAGCCCCCAGCTGCCTAGTTGTACCTGGCTGGGCCAAAAATATGACGGAGCCCACGTCATTTTTTTTTTTCTAGAATTAGTTCTAGAAATAAAAAAAAAATGGGCTTCGCTGTATTTTTGGTTGCAGCCAGGTACAACGAGGCAGCTGGGGGTTGCTGGCAGTCTGTAGCTGCCAAGTTGTACCTGGCTGGACCATGTAAATTGTCCATTCTCTAGTACACTTTTCAATGGAGAATGTAATGATGGAAAAAAAAGGAAATTACGTCACAAGCTTTTTTTTTTTCTTTTTTTTTTAACAAACTTTATTTCTATGTGTTTGCAGTACACATGCAGAAAAATACGCGTCCGTAAGAAAACTGCATGCGTAAAAATACGCAACAAAATACGCACTGTGTGAACGTAGCCTAACACCTGGTACAAGATCAATAGGGCAATCATACGGCCGATGAGGCAGGAGGATTTCTGCCTCCATTTTGTTGAAGACATCCGCGTACTGCCAATACGCAGCCGGTAAACCAGGAAGAACAGAAGCCGGTTGCGGGGAACCAGGTGGCAGAACAGACTGCATGCACCTCTCGTGGCAGAGAGGACCCCACCACAGCACGTCGCCTGAGCGCCAGTCCAGGACAGATTCATGAGCTCGGAGCCAGGGAAGCCCAAGGAGCAGGGCATGGGAAAGGCCAGGCAGGACGTAGAAGGCAATCTTTTCACGGTGTAGAGCCCCGATCTGCGCCTCCACCTCCTCTGTCACCTTGGTGATGATTTCCTGCAGTGGTCTGCCATCCAACGATGCGATTACACGAGGCGTCAATAGAGGTATTACAGGGATTCCAAGCCGAGTCACTGCTTCTTGCCGAATGAAGTTCCTGCTGCCCCAGAATCCACGTACGCTAACTCAGAGTAGCGTCTCTGCGGACGTATCACCTGCACAGGTAGGGTGAGAAAGCATCGCTCTCGCCTAGGATGGCATCTCTTACTTGACCTAGGCGGAGGAGTTTCCCGGCCTTTCAGGACAATACTGGTGCTGATGGGATGCGTCTCTGCAATACAGGCATAGGCTGTGAGCTAGCCTCTCTTCTGGCGTCGTTCCGCCATTCTGACCCGATCCACCTGCATAGGTTCGGAAAAGGGGGCAGCGACAGACACCATGGTCTGTGTACTGGGCGGACTGCGTTCAGAAGGAAGCGGACGGACGGATCTCCTTTCCCTGGCAGACTCAGGGAGTGCTCCTGGAACCGCAAATCGATGCGAGTGGCTAGTGAGATCAAGTCCTCCAGCTCCCTGGGATATCCGACCTGCGAGTTCGTTCTTTATCCTGCCGGACAGGCCACGCCAGAAAGCTCCAGTCAGCGCTTCGTTATTCCATCACAACTCGGAGGAGAGTGTGCGTAAGCGAATGGCGTACTGCCCAACAGTAAGGGTCCCTTGACGGAGGTTGAAGAGGGACTCTGTAATAGATGCGACCCGGCCGGGTTCGTCGAAGACCCTCCGGAATGTCTTCAGAAAGATCGACAAGTGGAAGACCACGGGGTCATCACGCTCCCATAGAGGGTTAACCCACGCCAGAGCCTTGCCCTCCAGGTGGGACACCACAAAGGCCCGATTGGTGGGGTACTGCTGTGGCAACAGTTAAAGTGTAGGGTACATTGGTTGAGGAAACTGTGACACGTCTTAGGGTCACCGCTGTATCTAGGTGGTTCTCTGAGGCGAGGCGGGGGGTTTGGAACGCCACCCGGGGACCGGTTATAGGATGTGGACTGAGCCGAGGCCGTTGTTGTAGACTGCAAGGAAACCAGACGATTGTTCACCGAGGACATGTAAGACAGCATGAGAGACTGCGTGTCTCGTTGCACTGACAGCTCCTGCAGTAGGCTCGCAAGCTTTGTGGCGGACGCTGGGTCGGAAGTCTGGAGGGAGGAAAACCGGGTATCCATGGATTGAAGGAAAGCCATAATACGGTTCTGATTTCCCAAAGATAAGCCAGCTCCTTTTGCGCTGAGAACAAGTTACCAGCGGGTCCATGGCCTGATTATTCTGTCATGCTTCCGGGGGCAGGTACCCTAGTGTGGACCCACTGGGCCGTGGTACCAAACTCCCCTGCGTGAGCTGGTCCTAGTTTAATCAACCCCCATACAGGGATTGTCAGGGGCAAGCCCAGGGGGTCTAAGTACCACAGTAGCTAGTACCAGGGTGGAGGCTCGTAGGGATAGCTACTATACTACGGTATAGCTAAGGAGGATTCGAGGTAACCGGGCCCAAGGCTACGAGAGTGTGGAGCCCCAGGCCTTGGGGTACCTGCGTATCAGGCTCGGTGGGTGCTTTTGAGGCGGTCGACAGGGTATGGGGGACTCGGGTACGGTAATGGTCGATCCTCGGTCCCGTGCCCTCGACCCTCAATGGCGGGGAACGGTGGGGGTAAGGGGCTATTTACAATTGAACGTGACGCCACCTATGGTACCTGGTAACAGTTTACAAGCGCTGCAGCCGGCCGCTGAGGTGATGGTGGGTGCAGCAGAGTGTGGTATAGCTCCCCACAGGTGGAGCTTTACCTCAGGGCAGCGGGGATGGATGAGGGGAGTAGTAGTCAAGTCCTTTCTGGCACAGTGGTGAATTGCGATGGTTAGACAGGCACACACACACACAGGGATTGTTGTTTCGGTAACTTTTACTGGTGACAAGGTAACAGGTATAGTCCAGTGTATTAACCAGGTCCCCGATGCAACTTGGGACTTCCACCTTAGAAAGTTATGAGTCCTCCTCTGTGTCTGTGCTCTGTGTTTGGGATGAGTCCTGCCTGAGCCTGCACCCACCACTCCTTCTCCCTTTCTGGGCTTTGTCCTAACTGGCAATGAGGTCCTCCTGCGGAGTCCTTGTTTCTCCTATGGCCACTGGTCCTATACTTGGTCAGTTTAGTGTCTCTTACTCGCTCTCCTCAGGGCTGCACTCCTCCTGAGTCTTCTGGGCTTTTGCTGTAGCTCTGCAGGCTGGCAGCATCGGACTCCAGTGTCCGTGTGTACTAAAGGGCTATGTGATTTCTTTCCCTTTCTTCAGTTCTCTGTCTCCTCCACTTGCCTCCGGCCCCTTCCCTGGGGTGCGCACAGCAGTCAGTCGTCCCTGGTCCTGGGCCTGAATCTCTCTCCCAGTGACCAGCAGCTCTGTCTCCTCTCTCTTCCTCTCCTCACACGAACTACACTGAACTGAAACTAACTCCTGGGACTAACTGACTCCTCCCCTCAGGCCTGGATCTTCTTAAAGGGGAACTGACTTAATGCAGCCAGTAGAGCTCCCCCTTGAGGTCTGGGGTGGAAGGTGGTGAGCTAACCAAGGTGTTAGTCCTTCCTTGCACCGGTGGAACCTGTGGAAATCCCCCGCAGGGGTGCCACACTTTCATGAGGATGTCACAGGTGGCAGCGCCTGAGGCCGTGGCCTGGGTGACACTTCAATAAGGGGTGTATTTACAGGGGATTAGAGTTTGTCATGTGACGCCACCTGTAGTGTCTGGTGATGGGTCACCAGCGCCACCACAGTCCTCCGGAGGCCGACGGTAATGCGGCTGAGTTGGCAAAGCTCCCTACAGGTAGAGCTGGTCCTCTGGGGCAGCGTTCCTGAAAACAAGCAGGGTGATGGAGATAACCACACACAGGTAAAGTCACTTTCTCCCGGGTACTTTACTGTCAACTTGTAGCAGCTTTATACAGAGTCCACAGTCCAGCATCAGATGTTAAAATAAAAGGTAGCTCTACGGGTGGCTGCAAGTGGATCCCAGGTGGTATGGTGGGACCCGTGGTATGCCTTAGTTGACGAACCCGTGTCCTTTCTTCCCCACCTATGATATGTCTATACCCAATGGCTCCGTGTAGGTAGTATTGGGGGTCCCCTCCCTCGTGGTGAGGAAGCAGGCAGACCGCTCCGTCAGGCAGGGTGCTGCAGCTGTTAAACAAACCATAATAGCCGCTTGCCGACTGCAAAGATAGACCTTGGCCGGATCCTCGGCCGGATCCTGACTATGTGGGGCGCCACAAGAGCAGGAATTTTTCTACTGGAGGAGAGCACAAGGAGACCTGACCAACAGCCAGCAATAATCAGGCACCTCCCAGCAGTGGAGGTGACCTGATATACCGGAGGATGGACAGCTACTGGTCAAGGAGAGTGTAAGGTTGAGTCGTGCTGGCCCTTAAATTCACAGGGGAGGAGCGCGGGCGCGCCTAGTGCACCGCTGATTAGATTCATGACTGTGCTGATGTGTGAACCCGGTGGTCAGCAGACAGGAAGGGGACCCGATGATGGCTCCGAGACACAGCAAGCCAGGATGCCGGATGCCCGATCGGTAGAGGAGGAGAGGATGCAGACCCAGGAGAGGTGAGTGGGGGAGCGGTGCCAGGAGACCTAACAGTATCCCCGGCTGTAATGTCTGTATACTCTTATGCTCTGTGATCTCCTGCTGTAATGTCTGTATACTCTTATATTCTGTGATCCCCGGCTGTAATGTCTGTATACTCTTATATTCTGCGATCCCAGGCTGTAATGTCTGTATACTCTTATATTCTGTGATCTCCGACTGTAATGACTGTATACTCTTATATTCTGTGATTCCCGGTTGTAATGTCTGTATACTCTTATATTCTGTGATCCCCGGCTGTAGTGTCTGTATACTCTTATATTCTGTGATCCCCAGCTGTAATGTCTGTATACTCTTATATTCTGTGATCTCCGACTGTAATGACTGTATACTCTTATATTCTGTGATCCCCAGCTGTAATGTCTGTATACTCTTATATTCTGTGATTCCCGGCTGTAATGTCTGTATACTCTTATATTCTGTAATCCCCGGCTGTAATGTCTGTATACTCTTATATTCTGTTAACCCCAGCTGTAATGTCTGTATACTCTTATATTCTGTGATTCCCGGCTGTAATGTCTGTATACTCTTATATTCTGTGATTCCCAGCTGTAATGTCTGTATACTCTTATATTCTGTGATTCCCGGCTGTAATGTCTGTATACTCTTATATTCTGTGATCTCCGACTGTAATGACTGTATACTCTTATATTCTGTGATTCCCGGCTGTAATGTCTGTATACTCTTATATTCTGTGATCCCCAGCTGTAATGTCTGTATACTCTTATATTCTGCGATCCCAGGCTGTAATGTCTGTATACTCTTATATTCTGTGATCTCCGACTGTAATGACTGTATACGCTTATATTCTGTGATTCCCGGTTGTAATGTCTGTATACTCTTATATTCTGTGATCCTCGGCTGTAATTTCTGTATACTCTTATATTCTGTGATCCCCGGCTGTAGTGTCTGTATACTCTTATATTCTGTGATCCCCGGCTGTAATGTCTGTATACTCTTATATTCTGTGATCCCCGGCTGTAGTGTCTGTATACTCTTATATTCTGTGATCCCCAGCTGTAATGTCTGTATACTCTTATATTCTGTGATTCCCGGCTGTAATGTCTGTATACTCTTATATTCTGTAATCCCCGGCTGTAATGTCTGTATACTCTTATATTCTGTGATTCCCGGCTGTAATGTCTGTATACTCTTATATTCTGTAATCCCCGGCTGTAATGTCTGTATACTCTTATATTCTGTGATCCCCAGCTGTAATGTCTGTATACTCTTATATTCTGTGATTCCCGGCTGTAATGTCTGTATACTCTTATATTCAGCGATCCCTGGCTTTAATGTCTGTATACTCTTATATTCTGTGATCCCGGCTGTAATGTCTGTATACTCTTATATTCTGTGATCCCCGGCTGTAATGTCTGTATACTCTTATAATCTGTGATTCCCGGCTGTAACGTCTGTATACTCTTATAATCTGTGATCCCAGGCTGTAATGTCTGTATACTCTTATATTCTGTGATCTCCGACTGTAATGACTGTATACTCTTATATTCTGTGATTCCCGGCTGTAATGTCTGTATACTCTTATATTCTGTGATCCCCAGCTGTAATGTCTGTATACTCTTATATTCTGCGATCCCAGGCTGTAATGTCTGTATACTCTTATATTCTGTGATTCCCGGCTGTAATGTCTGTATACTCTTATATTCTGTAATCCCCGGCTGTAATGTCTGTATACTCTTATATTCTGTGATTCCCGGCTGTAATGTCTGTATACTCTTATATTCTGTAATCCCCGGCTGTAATGTCTGTATACTCTTATATTCTGTGATCCCCAGCTGTAATGTCTGTATACTCTTATATTCTGTGATTCCCGGCTGTAATGTCTGTATACTCTTATATTCAGCGATCCCTGGCTTTAATGTCTGTATACTCTTATATTCTGTAATCCCCAGCTGTAATGTCTGTATACTCTTATATTCTGCGATCCCCAGCTGTAATGTCTGTATACTCTTATATTCTGTGATCCCCGGCTGTAATGTCTGTATACTCTTATATTCTGTGATCCCGGCTGTAATGTCTGTATACTCTTATATTCTGTGATCCCCGGCTGTAATGTCTGTATACTCTTATAATCTGTGATTCCCGGCTGTAATGTCTGTATACTCTTATATTCTGTGATCCCCGGCTGTAATGTCTGTATACTCTTATAATCTGTGATTCCCGGCTGTAACGTCTGTATACTCTTATAATCTGTGATCCCAGGCTGTAATGTCTGTATACTCTTATATTCTGTGATCCCCGGCTGTAACGTCTGTATACTCTTATATTCTGCGATCCCCGGCTGTAATGTCTGTATACTCTTACATTCTGTGATTCTGTGCTGTAATGTCTGTATACTCTTATATTCTGTGATCCCCAGCTGTAATGTCTGTATACTCTCTTACTTTCTCCCTTGCCTAGGAGCTGTGGTATATCCCACCTGTTCCTGCATGGTCAGACACATCCATTACACAGGGGCAAACTTATAAGAATATCTCGGGACAGGAACATTATTCTTTAACATACAATTTTGGAAATTATTATTATTATTATTATAAGATGTACTAATTCAAATGTACAATTATTTGTAGCAGAAACCCTGTAAGGACCCGGGTCAATGAGTCAGTGCACATAAGGGTCTAAACTTTCCACTTTTACACAATTACTTGCAATGAAAACGTCTGCAAAGTAAGAAATGGAAAACAAGAAGTCGTTTATTCAGAGTTAGGCAAAATTGCAATAGAGGAAGCTGCTGCCCCACACCCTGCCGCCATGTGACAATTTCTGATCTAACTGGACAATTATCCGGAATAAACCCTGAATGATGAATCAGAGGCTGCTTTGTGTAGTCAGTCCCATCTGTGGTCCATTAAAGCCAGTGCCTCTCCATCTGCTGTACAACTACAACTCCCAGCATGCCCTGGGTTTGCATCATCAGGTGACTCCAGTACAAACTCACTCCAGCTTCTATCTGGGCCAAGGGAGCTTGTGTCATTCCTATAGGTGGAATGTAATGTTGAGGAGAGCCATAGGATCAAATACTTAATCAACCTTAAGACATAAAGGGTTGAGAGAAATGACCCATAGAGGGTATTATTTTACATTGCATAACTTGGTTGAGAACTAAACATGCTGCCATTTCTTGTTCATCACACCATGCCGTACTGAGGGTTTATAAGTTCATGCCTGTTCAAATAAACCTCACTTGGGCCACACTTTAAAGCCGACCGAGGAGAGTGCACATCTGACTCTGTGTGTCTGGTGTTATACTTTCACGCTGGCACTTGGTCCATATCTATTAGGCCAGGAATAGGCAACTTATTAATATTTCAGAATATTATCCATATCATATCATATAAACATGTCCACATAATGGGATCATAACACATTGATGCTTTGGGTCACTGTATGATTGCTGCACTTCATGGGCTCCCCTGTGCCGGCTCTGCTTCTTCTTGCTCTGAGTAATTGTCCGCGCTGGGTCACTATGTCATCATACATGGCCAGTTCAGGCAGCTGCCGCAGACTGCGTGTTCATGTAGTAGTATACAGTTCTGGGGTCTATTTACAATCCTACCCAGATTAGCTGTAACAAGTTACATGTTTGCCTACTCAGCTCTGCTGTTCCTGTGTGCTATCCACACTCTTGCAAGAAGGTGCCTGATGGCTACTCAGCTTTGTTGTTTCCATGTGATATCCACACTCCCACAGTAAGAAGCCTTATTGCCTACTCAGCTATGCTGTTCCTGTATCCTATCAACACTTCTACTATAAGGAACCTGATTGCCTACTCAGCTCTATTGTTTCTGTGTTTTATTCACACTCCTGCAGCAAGGTGCCTGATTGTCTACTCAGTTTCTGCTGTTCCCATGTGCTATACACACTCCTGCAGCAAGGTTGCCTGATTGATATCAGCTCTGCTGTTCCTGTATCCTATCGACACTTCTACTATAAGGAGCCTGATGCCTACTCAGCTCTATTGTTCCTGTGTACTATTCAAACTCCTGCATCAAGGTGCCTGAATGCTTACTCAGCTCTGCTGTTCCCATGTGCTATCCATACTCCTACAGCTTTCCCGCGTATTACCCACACTCCTATAGCAAAGTGCCTGATTGCTTACTCAGCTCTGCTATTCCTGTGTACTATCCACACTCTTGTAGCAACGTACCTGATTATTACACAGCATATTCCCATGTTCTATTGACCCTCCTACGATAAGGAACCTGATTGCCTACTCAGCTCTATTGTTCCTCTGTGTTATCCACACTCCTGCAGCAAGGTGTCTGATTGCCTACTCAACCATCTTTGATGTTCCTGTGTTCTATCTACAATTCCTGCAATAAGGTGCCTGACTGCCTACTCATCTCTGTTGTCCTGTGTACTAACCACATTCCTGCAATAAGAAGCCTGACTTGCCTACTCAGTTCTGCTGTTCCTGTGTGCTATCCACACTCCTGCAACAAGGTGCCTGACTGCTGAGTTATCTCTACTGCATAAAAGTACCTGTCATCTTACTTGTCTCTGCTCAATCAAGGTGATGTCCACATCCTATTCTGCTGTATCTAGCAGCTCTGGTTCCATTGACTCTTGTCTATACCATGTGCTATCTAGAGGATCTCCACTGCACCAATGCCTTTGGTTCTTACTACTCACCTGACCTAAGGCTTAGTTACTCCTCCTCCCCTGGTACACCCATGACATATATACACTGTCTGGTGGTATTATTTCAGCACTCTATGGTTCTATTATATGTCCTGTATAATATGTTCTATTATAAATATATGTCCTGTATGTTTGTATTTTTCAGCACCTTGTGGTATAATAACATTCTATCCCTTTAAATAAAAGGTTTCCGTCCATTTCTTGACATTTTCAATGAATTTCTGGTACGGCATTAACACGGTGTTATATTTTCTTCCACTGAGATCCATAGAGCAAGTGATATTCACACACCGGACCTGCTCCTGATTGATGAGTAGCAGTGACTATAAAGAGGAATTAATGAGTTAAAGGGACGTCCAGGACACTGTTGTGCAAAGAAATACAGCGAAAGGGCTGCTACATTGAAACGGAACTGCAGCTCCTCCATTCTCCGGATCGTTTACTGTCCCAGAGATCAGACCCTTATTGATCTTAAAGCGATGCCATATCCTAGCAATATACCATAGGCTTAAAAGTTGGAAATACCCTTTTAAACGCATGCTATGCATTTATGGCATACCTGCCTCAAAGGAGTCAGAGCATGACCTCCTCATCCCTGTTTACCACACTACCCGTCCTCTCCACAGTTCTGCACTGCCCTACATCTCCTCATCTTTGTCTACCACCCTACGCATCCTCTCCACAGTTCTGCACTGCCCTACATCTCCTCATCTTTGTCTACCACCCTACCCATCCTCTCCACAGTTCTGCACTGACCTACATCTCCTCATCTTTGTCTACCACCCTACCCATCCTCTCCACAGTTCTGCACTGACCTATTTCTCCACATCTCTGTCTACCACCCTTTCAATCCTCTCCACAGTGCTGCATCACCCTACATCTCATCCTCATCTATCTACCACCCATCCCTCCTCTTCACAATTCTGCACCGCCCTACATCTCTTTTCATCTGTCTACTACCTTACCCATCTTCTCCATAGTGCTGCACTGCCCTACATCTCATCTGTCTACCCACCCTACCCATCCTCTCCACAGTTCTGCACTGCCCTACATCTCCTCATCTTTGTCTACCACCCTACCCATCCTCTCCACAGTTCTGCACTGACCTACATCTCCTCCTCTTTGTCTACCACCCTACCCATCCTCTCCACAGTTCTGCACTGACCTATTTCTCCACATCTCTGTCTACCACCCTTTCAATCCTCTCCACAGTGCTGCATCACCCTACATCTCATCCTCATCTATCTACCACCCCATCCCTCCTCTTCACAATTCTGCACCGCCCTACATCTCTTTTTCATCTGTCTACTACCTTACCCATCTTCTCCATAGTGCTGCACCGCCCTACATCTCATCTGTCTACCACCCTTCCCATCCTCTACACCAGAGGTCCCCAACTCCAGGCCTCGAGAGCTGCCAACAATGCAGGATTTCAGCATTTCCTTAGTATTGCACAGGTGTTAATGTGATCAAATGCACAGGTAATGATTCCAACCCCCTGTGCAATACTAAGGAGATCCTGAAAACATGCACTGTTGGCGGCCCTCGAGGCCTGGAGTTGGGGACCCCTGCTCTACACACTGCTGAACTGCTCTACATTTCATCATATCTGCCACCTACCCATCTTCTCCACATTGTTGCACTGCCTTCTAATATCTCCTACTCATCTCTGTCTACCCCCCTACTTATCTACACCACAGTTCTGCACCGCCCTACATCTCCTCCTCACCCTGTCTACTGCCCTACCCGTCCACGTCAAAGTGCTACACTGCCCTATGTCACCACCTCATCTCTGTCTACCTCTCTACCCTTCTTCTTCACAGTGTTGCACCACCCTACTTCTCCTCCTGATCTGTCTATCACCCTACCCAACCTCTCCACAGAACTGCACCCTCCTATACCTCCTCCTCATCAGTACTTACAATTGTACCCAAACTTTCCTTTTTTTTTTAATGACCCAGGACAAACATTCTCCACAATCCAAACTTTTCACTCCCATATCCATACTTTTCTTGTGCTGCACCAGTTCTCTGGAATGCGCTACCTCACATAATTCAGTTAATTTCCAAAATCTAGTTTTAAATTTACCCTAGAAACACATCTTTGTCTGTCTATTACATTACATAAATTGACTTTTCATCACGGTTATTAATCTGAACTTTATCACTTCATTTAACTCCCCTCCACAAGCTCCTTCCACCCTAATACACTTCCTATCTGTATGTTTCCATTTAGATTGTCAGCTCTTGTGAGCAATCGTCAAGCCTTCTCCTTGGACTGGTAAGAAGTCTTTTACTCTGCATTGTCTGATTAAATTTGCAAATAAAATGTTTGAATTGTTATTAATTACTACAGAATATTTTCATGAATTATAAAGATTATTGGAAGATAGAAAGATGACCTATTGTGAATGGAATTGCAGTTGCCTTGGGGGCTGCTTTACTTAGTGCATGGTCTAAGGAGCCGTTTTAGCCTTCGGGATAATGGGTTCTGGAACTTTACAGGGACCAGTGGTACTTAGGAACAGGATATGTAAGCTAAAAATGCAATTAATGTAGATATTGTTAATCTATTTTAAGGATTCTACTATTCCACTGAAGGAATAAACAAGTCTGCACTCACCGGTGAGTGGTCTTCAGCAGTAATATATTATTCAATCTGTACAACAGACAGGCAGGAAGGGGAGTGATGAGATGACGGCGGCCGTTTTGCACCGTAGTGGCGCTTCAACGGCCCCATTGAAGCACATTGAGGTGTGAAACGGCCGCCGTCATCCATTGTCTCCTCACTCCCCCTCCCGCCTGTCTGTTGTACAGATTAAATAATAAACCACTGCTGAAGACCACTCACCGGTGAGTGCCGACTTGTTTCTTCTTTCTATGGAATAGTATGGACCTTGCTGCAGATGTCTGTGCCGTGCACCTCGCGGTGTGATTGCCCGGTGATTCCTGGTGGTTCTGCCGGGAGGAGTGGTCCATGGACAATTGCGCCTGATTATTGGTGGAGGTCCAACAAGTGATCAGCTCTTTGCAGATCCCACAACAATCAGAGGTTGGGACACCACAACTTCTGTACCACGTATAGTGACCATTCCAGCAATAGCAGCTGTGATCTGTCACATTCCTTTTAATGGAAGATGAAATGCAGGATTCTAGACCGGTATCTACACATTGTATTGACCTGCGTTCGTCCAGTTGACCTGCAAACAACTCATACTGGAATGTTGGATATTGCTTGTCTACTGATCCAAAGAATAGATCATCAATCTATAAGTTTTGGACAACTCCTTTAAGATATCACTGAAGCATAGGAGCGGACATCAGGTGGCCACATCCACTTTTGGGTTAACACCTGTATAGGACTTGGAGATACCTGGCCACATTGGACTAATCAACAGATGTCTTTTTTGTTAATGGGACCCTTTCCAAGATCAAGATTGGAACCCTTGGACAAGAAGGCTTAGCTCAGATAAGCTGTGTCTTCTTTCTGTAGGTGATGTGAACTTCCAAGGAGCCCCAGAAGAACAGCGATATTACACAAAAATCATAAAAAAATGAGCCCAAGAGTCCCACCACCCTTCAGATCTACAAGATTGTCTCTTATCCTTGGATGGTCCATGAACCAGGTCTTATACGTGACCCCATTAGCTCAACTCCACCTACGAAGGTCTGTTTCATCTTAGACGTCCACGCTGTTTTGATCGGAGCTCTTAGCCTGGCTACGTTCGGTGGTTTTGGTCACGTCTTCACTGAAGGCGCTCTCCATAAGCTGCTGTAACGACTGACTCATCTTGGTCTTGAAGTCTTTGCCCATGAAGACGTAGAGTATTGGGTTGATGCAACTGTTGGAGAAAGCCAAAGCTACCGAGACGTGGTTGAGTTTGTTAACTATTTGGTTTTGGACGTAGAGCATGACCATGCCGATGATGTGGTAGGGAGCCCAGGTGACGCAGAAGGCTATGATGATGCCGTACACCACCTTGGTGGTTTTTCTTCCCGCCTTGAGGAATCTGCTGCTTTGCACTTTAAGAGCAAGACGAATGTAACAGGCGGCTATGATCAAGAGGGGGAACAGGAACCCAAATAACATTCGGGAGACAGTGATGGTGACTTCAGCATTGGAGACTTGGTTGTGTATACCCAAGTGGTAATCGTCAAGAACCATGAAATGATTGTCAGACTCGTTAAAGCTGGAAAAATCCTCATAAACAAAATCAGAATAATCACTGATGGTATGATGGTCAACAAACTGATGCTCACATGTGGTGACGTTATTGTGATCAGTGGAGATCTGTCGGTAGAGGAAGGCCGGTAACGACATTACGAAGGATAATACCCAAATGACCAAGCAGATGAGCCAAGCCATCCGTAGGCTGCGGTGATTGTGGGCCCACACTGGCAGGACTATTTGGATGCAACGGTCAATGCTGATGGCCACCAAGGTGAAGACACTGGCAAACATGTTAAGAATGACCATGGCCGGGATTATCTTACAGAGCGCGGTGCCGAACAACCATTCCTGGTAATATAACTGGACGGTGGAGAACGGAAGGGACAGGCAGCACGCGATGTCGGCCACAGCGAGGTTCAAGAACCAAACGGTGTTCACTGTCTTCTTCATCTTCACTCCGGTGACCCAGAGCACCAGGATATTACCGGGGACACCCACCAGGAAGGTGACCACAAAAACCAGAGTGGTGAAAACTGTCTCATAGGTGTGAGAGTGTGGGAAGTCGGTAGTCTGATCACTTCCATTGAACGTCATGGCTACCTGTAAAAATACAAAAGTTATATGGTTTACTGGAGACATTTGACATTTATTTGGGACTTTTTTTCACTTTTAGGGCCCTTTCACATCAGCGTTTTTTTCAAATCGCAGCAGATGCTGTGAAAAAAACGCATCTGCCGCGATTACCGCATACCGGCTGCACTTGCGGCACGGTTGCGGCGCGGTTGCGGTAAACGCCATACAAGGTATAGGCGGACTTGCGGCAAGTGCGGTTTTGGCACTTGCGGCAGGTGCAGCCGCGAAAAAAACCGCGGCTGACAGCATTTTTTTTCGCGGCCGCACCTGCCGCAAGTCCGCCTATACCTTGTATGGCGTTTACCGCAACCGTGCCGCAAGTGCAGCCGGTATGCGGTAATCTCGGCAGATGCGTTTTTTTCACCGCATCTGCCGCTATTTGAAAAAAACGCTGATGTGAAAGGGCCCTTACAATGGACAACAATCAAGACGACTCTTTGCAGCAGCTGTAAATTGAGATCTTCATGGTTTACTGGACAGGAGCGCTGACACCTACAGGTAAGTATGAAAATTGCAGCATAATGTCATTAACAATTAGGTACAACGTTTTAACCCCTTAGTGCAAAGACTCAACTACAACAGGTTCAGGGGTTGCAATCGCCCCCGGGCCCTGGAGCCTAAGGGACCCCCAAAGTCCATTTGGCCTATATAAACAGACTAATGCTATTAAAGGTTTTGCAATAATTGGGGCTCCATTGTAACTTTCACATCGGGACCCATGAGCTTCTAGTTACGCCACTGTCGGTACCTAATATATATTTGGTGTAGGTGTTTTGTTAGCAATGCCAGCAGAAACTTAGTGACCGCGAGGTCCTACGGAAGCATTGGTGATGCTGATGCTTCCACTCCTTGCATTGAAACAGAAGACAGAAGCTGTAATAAATAAGCTCTGTCTTCTCGAGATCCTTGGATGTGTTGGATTGGGTAATCACAAGTATTAATCCTACACGAAAAATTAACAATGATACGGGGTTAAAGCCCTAAGACATAAAAGAATAAAAAATATAGATAATAACAACGGAAAACATTTTAACCCAAAATTAATTTTTCCATCATTCAATAAGATAATTTCAGAGAAAAAATATAATGTTGCTCTGGAGGTTTGTGCAACCCATTGCTTACAGTAGGAATTGTGCAATGCTTCATTTTGCCCTGTGGTGGCGCTGCGGAGGAATTAATCATTTGCTGCCTGATTTCCCCACATAATAAATATACCAGAATAATGAGCTGAATCATTTTATATAAAATCGTTTTGAATTACGGTAATTTAATTAACTATGAATTTCCGACTTCATGGATATTGGAAGGAGAATGCTATCACTGCTCTTACAGTAAAGAATCTTTTATATTCTGATTTCCTGTACACATAGCGGATGTATATTTGTACCTTAGGTGTATTGAAGAGTTCTATGGCTTTCTGCTCCCCATAGAAGTTAATGGGGACTGCAAAATGCATCTGTCTATATCGAGCTGTGGGTGAACTATATGGACCTTGAGTTGCCACCAAAAAATATCAAGGTCGATAAAAACAAAATATATAGCCCTGGTGGTCTAGTGTGGAAGAAGATGGAAATACACAGAACACCATCTGGAGGTTACATAGAAAAACTGGCAACAAGTTAATCCAGTGCAACTCCTAGGGGCAGTTTTTGCAGGATTGTCCCAAGACCCCTTCACCAGGTTTTTGCCACCTAATTTGAGGTTAGCATAATGTAGGGCCAGAGATCCTGATTCCAGTGATGTGTCACTTACTGGGCTGCTCAGTGTAGTTTTGTTAAAATCACTGTTAATTCTGCTGGAGATTACACAGGTCAACAAAAAAAATTTTTTTTTCTGGTGCCCAAAATATTTTAATGAATTTGGGTATTTTTGGGGTGCTGATTCTGAATATGCTATCAGTTTTGCCAGATTGGCTCAAGTTTTTGAGATTTTTGGTATCTTATTTATAGCACTTGTTCGTAAATGCGACGCATCATCTCATTAATTTCTTTGGATTAGTACTTGAACTGAGCAGTTCTCAATATAGTTTTGTGTTAATTAGTGTTCTAAAAGTTTGTTCATAGCTTGGTTTTTGGCACTAACTTTATGTTGTTGTCTGTTGTCCAGTGAAAAGCATGAACTCATCAAGAAGAAGTTGTCTTAACGATCCAGACTCATTCTGTTACATTTGTGGTGAATATACACTGACAAAACATAGAAGAAACATAACAGACTTCGTTAAAAAAGTAGCAAAAAACGTCTTTTTTGTTACACATTTTACGAAAAATCTCAAAAACTTGAGCCAATCTGGCAAAACTGATGACATATTCAGAATCAGCACCCCAAAGTTACCCTAAATTCAATGAAATATCTTTGGCACCAAAAATGCTGTTGACCAGTGTTATCATTACAGGACTACTTTCCCTGCTGCCAGGTAGTCCTGCTAAATCTACAGCAGAGGAAACAGTAATCTTATCAAAATCACAGCAAGCAGCTCAGTAATGGTACCTTTACACGCCGCGACGGCAGGCTGGATACATCGCGCTACAGGCTACAAATGTAGCTTGTAGCGTCAATGTAGCCCGTCGTAGCGGCGTCTGAAGACGCGACGCTACAGCCGGCGACAGATACATCTGTTTATGGGCTCTGCTCGAAAACTGATGGCTACATCGCCGATGGTAGCGAGCTGTATCGGCGTGTAAAGAGGCAACGGAAGGGAACTCTGGACACCCGGGGCTGTAGCTGCAATGTAGCTAAGGCGTGACCCAGGCTCTGGGATACCGCCCCCCTTCAGCGATCATTGGAGGAAGCTCCTGCATGACGATTGGTAGTCGCTGCCTAGGGCGGCATATTTAAGGAGCTGACGAGTCACACTACACAATCGCTCGAGCGTGCTGTATTTCTCAGCCTCCTGCGATGCCTGCCCAATCATGATGATATCGCGCTGTCCTATCATCGTACGGACGGCTCGTAATCCACGATTGTGGCACGCCTATGTGCTGTCCCTGCTGCACCAGGTCCGCCCATAGTAGCTTATTGTAGCGCTGTGTAAACGTGGTACGCTAAGCTACAGCTGGCTACTTGACACACCCGGCGATGTAGCTAGCTACAGATGTAGCGTGGCGTAGCGCACCTTATGGCGGCGTGTAAAGAGGGTGCGTTGACCGTTTGTAGCCGTTTGAGCGTGCTCGTGCACGTGAAGTAGCGGGATGTATCCAGCCTGCCGTCGCGGCGTGTAAAGGTACCATCAGTGACACATCGCCGGAATCAGAGTCTCTGTCTCTACAGTATTCTGCTCACAGATGGTATACCTAGTGACAAATTCTCTTTCAGGCTGCTTTCAGATCTGCCGGTAGCCGGATCACTGGCGTCAAGACTGCGTTCTGCCTAATGCATTCCCTATGGGACTTGCAGACATGTGCAGCACTTGCAGCAAGTCAAAGAGCTGCTGCTGTCCGGATCGCGGCAAAATTGCAAGTGGCGCACACGGAACGGCTACCGGCAGATTGGGCAAAACTGCCAGATCTGCCGGGAATGCCGAAAAACGCAGGTGTGAAAGCCTTACTGGCCCTTTAAAGTGTTGTGCTCTCTCACCATTCTATTTCAAAGGGGAAGTTAATCCTTCACCTCACACAGCTGCAGTTTGCTACAATGTATCACTACAATGTATCGCTACAATGTATGAGTGTAGGCAAACACACAACATTGCAAATGCCTCTGCAGCTTTGGACTCCAGGATGACAACCCCAACACATTGTAACAGAGTCTGTAAGGCTTTGTTCACACAGGGCGTTTTTGCAAGCTTTTTGTCTTGGTTTTATGCAAACCCATGCTAATAAAAAGCCGCATAAAGTACCAGCAAAATCTATGAGATTCCACTGAGAAATCCCCTGCACACAGACACCTGCATGTCACATGTCCTGACTGATGTGGGAAAACTGCAAAATACAGCATGGCAATACTTTCAGCAGGTTATAGCAGCATTTTTTCATCCATAGAAAGCGATGATAAAGGGAGAAAAAATACTGCAGAAACTTCACCAAATACTCAGACACAAGAGAGAGGAGAGAGGAAGTAACAAGTGGAGGGAGAGAGCGAGGATAGAAAGAGAGGGGAAGCTAGAGAGAGAGGCAGAGAGGAGAGGATAGGAAAGAAAAGAGAGAGAGAGAAGAGAGAGGAGAGGCTAGAGCGAGAAAGGAGAGAGAGGAGAGAGAGAAAGAGAAGAGAATAGAGAGAAAAGAGAGATGGCAGATGTAGCCAAGCTGAATATGCCAGTCATGGAGTGAGATAAGACAGAAGAAAATGTCTAATGTCCAGATATTGGAGTGGCACTGTGGCTCAGTGGTTAGCTCTGTATATGGTGGATCAGTGGTTAGCACTGTATATGGTGGCTCAGTGGTTAGCACTGTATATGGTGGCTCAGTGGTTAGCACTGTATGGTGGCTCAGTGGTTAGCACTGTATATGGTGGCTCAGTGGTTAGCACTGTATATGGTGGCTCAGTGGTTAGCACTGTATATGGTGGCTCAGTGGTTAGCACTGTATATGGTGGCTCAGTGGTTAGCACTGTATATGGTGCCTCAGTGGTTAGCACTGTATGGTGGCTCAGTGGTTAGCACTGTATGGTGGCTCAGTGGTTAGCACTGCATATGGTGGCTCAGTGGTTAGCACTGTATATGGTGCCTCAGTGGTCAGCACTGTATGGTGGCTCAGTGGTTAGCACTGTATGGTGGCTCAGTGGTTAGCACTGTATATGGTGGCTCAGTGGGTAGCACTGTATATGGTGGCTCAGTGGTTAGCACTGTATATGGTGGCTCAGTGGTTAGTACTGTATATGGTGGCTCAGTGGTCAGCACTGTATGGTGGCTCAGTGGTTAGCACTGTATATGGTGGCTCAGTGGTTAGCACTGTATGGTGGCTCAGTGGTTAGCACTGTATATGGTGGCTCAGTGGTTAGCACTGTATACGGTGACTCAGTGGTTAGCCCTGTATACGGTGGCTCAGTGGTTAGCACTGTATGTTGGCTCAGTGGTTAGCACTGTATGGTGGGTCAGTGGTTAGCACTGTATATGGTGGCTCAGTGGTTAGCACTGTATACGGTGGCTCAGTGGTTAGCACTGTATATGGTGGCTCAGTATTTAGCACTGTATATGGTGGCTCAGTGGTTAGCACTGTATGGTGGCTCAGTGGTTAGCACTGTATATGGTGGCTCAGTGGTTAGCACTGTATACGGTGACTCAGTGGTTAGCGCTGTATACGGTGGCTCAGTGGTTAGCACTGTATGGTGGCTCAGTGGTTAGCACTGTATATGGTGGGTCAGTGGTTAGCACTGTATATGGTGGCTCAGTGGTTAGCACTGTATACGGTGGCTCAGTGGTTAGCACTGTATATGGTGGCTCAGTGGTTAGCACTGTATATGGTGGCTCAGTGGTTAGCACTGTATGGTGGCTCAGTGGTTAGCACTGTATATGGTGGCTCAGTGGTTAGGACTGTATATGGTGCCTCAGTGGTCAGCACTGTATGGTGGCTCAGTGGTTAGCACTGTATGGTGGCTCAGTGGTTAGCACTGTATATGGTGGCTCAGTGGTTAGCACTGTATGGTGGCTCAGTGGTTAGCACTGTATATGGTGGCTCAGTGGTTAGGACTGTATATGGTGCCTCAGTGGTCAGCACTGTATGGTGGCTCAGTGGTTAGCACTGTATGGTGGCTCAGTGGTTAGCACTGTATATGGTGCCTCAGTGGTCAGCACTGTATGGTGGCTCCAGTGGTTAGCACTGTATATGGTGGCTCAGTGGGTAGCACTGTATATGGAGGCTCAGTGGTTAGCACTGTATATGGTGGCTCAGTGGGTAGCACTGTATATGGTGGCTCAGTGGTTAGCACTGTATGGTGGATCAGTGGTTAGCACTGTATATGGTGACTCAGTGGTTAGCACTGTATACGGTGACTCAGTGGTTAGCACTGTATATGGTGGCTCAGTGGTTAGCACTGTATGTTGGCTCAGTGGTTAGCACTGTATGGTGGGTCAGTGGTTAGCACTGTATATGGTGGCTCAGTGGTTAGCACTGTATACGGTGGCTCAGTGGTTAGCACTGTATATGGTGGCTCAGTGTTTAGCACTGTATATGGTGGCTCAGTGGTTAGCACTGTATATGGTGGCTCAGTGGTTAGCACTGTATACGGGGCTCAGTGGTTAGCACTGTATATGGTGGCTCAGTGGTTAGTACTGTATATGGTGGCTCAGTGGTTAGCACTGAAATATGGTGGCTCAGTGGTTAGCACTGTATATGGTGGCTCAGTGGTTAGCACTGTATATGGTGGCTCACTGGTTACCACTGTATATGGTGGCTCAGTGGTTAGCACTGTATGGTGGCTCAGTGGTTAGCACTGTATGGTGGCTCAATGGTTAGCACTGTATATGGTGGCTCAGTGGTTAGCACTGTATGGTGGCTCAGTGGTTAGCACTGTATGGTGGCTCAGTGGTTAGCACTGTATATGGTGGCTCAGTGGTTAGCACTGTATGGTGGCTCAGTGGTTAGCACTGTATATGGTGGCTCAGTAGTTGGCACTGTATATTGTGGCTCAGTGGTTAGCACTGTATGGTGGCTCAGTGGTTAGCACTGTACGGTGGCTCAGTGGTTAGCCCTGTATATGGTGACTCAGTGGTTAGCACTGTACATGGTGACTCAGTGGTTAGCACAGTATGGTGGCTCAGTGGTTAGCACTGTATATAGTGGCTCAGTGGTTGGCGCTGTATACAGTGGCTCAGTGGTTAGCACTGTATGGTGGATCAGTGGTTAGCACTGTATATGGTGGCTCAGTGGTTAGCACTGTATGGTGGCTCAGTGGTTAGCACTGTATATGGTGGCTCAGTGTTTAGCACTGTATATGGTGGCTCAGTGTTTAGCACTGTATATGGTGGCTCAGTGTTTAGCACTGTATATGGAGGCTCAGTGGTTAGCACTGTATATGGTGGATCAGTGGTTAGCACTGTATATGGTGGCTCAGTGGTTAGCACTGTATATGTTGGCTCAGTGGTTAGCACTGTATATGGTGGCTCAGTGGTTAGCACTGTATATGGTGGATCAGTGGTTAGAACTGTATATGGTGGATCAGTGGTTAGCACTCTATGGTGGCTCAGTGGTTAGCACTGTATATGGTGGCTCAGTGGTTAGCACTGTATATGGTGGATCAGTGGTTAGCACTCTATGGTGGCTCAGTGGTTAGCACTGCAGCCTTACTGCGCTGTCCCACCAGAGATGACATCTGTAAGGGCTTTGTATGTTCTCGTGGGTTTCCTCCGGCTTCTCTAGTTTCCTCCCACACTCCAAAGATTGATAGGATATTTAGATTGTGAACCCCAATGGGGACAGTGTTACTAATGTATGTAAAGCGCTATGGAATTAATAGCGCTATATAAATTAATACATATTATATTATATGACACAGGTCATAAACTTATTTTTTACATTGATATTATGACTGCAAATCCTTCCCCGAACTAACAGTGAGAAACATCTGCAAACCTGTGGAGCCTCAGAAACATGTGACTATAAAATGAGCGCAAAACTGCGGCTGAAAAACTAATATTTTTGTGATTCCATCGTGGTCAAAACATTCTGCAAAAATTTAACTAAATATTTAAAACTTGTGTTAATTTAAGTATTTCATTAAAACCTAGAAAATATAATAAAAATGTTTTAAAAAATGTAGAAAATAAATTAATAATGGAAAATAATTTATATTTCTATATGTAAATAAATATCTACATAATAATAATTATTTGTGTAGTGCTGTCATACACTGTACCTGTACTAATGGCTCTCGCTGGCTGATGGTGATGAGTGTGGTCGCTCTCCACTCGCTGATGGTGATGAGTGTTGTCGCTCTCCGCTCGCTGATGGTGATGAGTGTTGTCGCTCTCCGCTCGCTGATGGTGATGAGTGTGGTGGCTCTCTGCTCGCTGATGGTGATGAGTGGAGTCGCTCTCTGCTCGCTGATGGTGATGATTGTCGTCACTTTCCGCTCACTGATGGTGATGAGTGTGGTGGCTCTCCGATCTCTGATGGTGATGAGTGTGGTCGCTCTCTGCTCTCTGATGGTGATCAGTGTGATCGCTGTCCAATCGTTGATGGTGATGAGTGTGGTCGCTCTCCGCTCACTGATGGTGATGGGTGTGGTCGCTCTCCACTCACTGATGGTGATGAGTGTGGTCGCTCTCCGCTCGCTGATGGTGATGAGTGTGGTCGCTCTCTGCTCTCTGATGGTGATCAGTGTGATCGCTGTCCAATCGCTGATGGTGATGAGTGTGGTCGCTCTCCGCTCACTGATGGTGATGGGTGTGGTCGCTCTCCACTCACTGATGGTGATGAGTGTGGTCGCTCTCCGCTCGCTGATGGTGATGAGTCTGGTCGCTCTCCCGCTCGCTGATGGTGATGAGTGTGGTCGCTCTCCGCTCGCTGATGGTGATGAGTGTGGTCGTTCTCCGCTCACTGATGGTGATGAGTGTGGTCGTTCTCCGCTCACTGATGGTGATGAGTGTAGTCGCTGTCTGCTCGCTGATGGTGATGAGTGGAGTCGCTCTCCGATCGCTGATAGTGATGATTGTGGTCACTTTCCGCACACTGATGGTGATGAGTGTGGTCGCTCGCTGATGGTGATGAGTGTGGTCGCTCTCCGCTTGCTGATGCTGATGAGTGTGGCCGCTTTCCAATCACTGATGGTGATGAGTGTGGTGGCTCTCCGATCTCTGATGGTGATGAGTGTGGTCGCTCTCTGCTCTCTGATAGTGATGAGTGTGATCGCTGTCCAATCGCTGATGGTGATGAGTGTGGTCGCTCTCCGCTCGCTGATGGTGATGAGTGTGGTCGCCTCTCCGCTCGCTGATGGTGATGAGTGTGGTCGCTCTCCGCTCGCTGATGGTGATGAGTGTGGTCACTCTCCGCTCGCTGATGATGGTGAGTGTGGTCGCTCTCTACTCACTGATAATGATGAGTGTGATCGCTGTCCGCTGAAGTTGTTGCTGTCCTCTCTCTTCAGTTTCATAACTTCCTTCCTGTGTGATCTCTTGAGTATCACATTTTGCATTTGGATGTGAATATCTGCTGTGGTCAATTTTTTTAGATAATTTTTTTTATTCATTTATTTCGTAATACCATTAGACTCAGTTTTCCTCTTGATGAAGCCTCAGTCATCACCAGTATTGTTATTCATTGTTTTGTGTCGTCCTGACTCTCTGTAGATGACGTGTTAGGCGGTAGATTCTTCCATCTTAATTGCTGTACTATCTGGGTCTATACTTTGTTGATAGGATTGGTCTGGGGTCTGTATTTGGAGGTTCTGGGTTAGTATTTGTGTATGGGGTTGGCCTGGGGTCTGTATTCGGAGGTTCTGGGTTAGTATTTGATTATGGAGTTTTTCTGGGGTCTGTATTTTGAGGGTCTGGGTTAGTATTTGATTATGGGGTTGGTGTGGGGTCTGTATTTTGAAGGTCTGGGTTAGTATTTGTGTATGGGGTTGGTCTGGCGTCTGTATTTGGAGGGTCTCGGTCAGTATTTGTTTATGGGGTTGGTCTGGGGTCTGTATTTGGAGGGTCTGGGTTAGTATTTGTGTATGGGGATGGTCTGGGGGTCAGTATTTGGAGGGTCTCTAGGTTAGTATTTGTGTATGGGGTTGGTCTGGTTTCTGTATTTCGAGGGTCTCGGTTAGTATTTGCTTATGGAGTTGGTCTGGGGTCTGTATTTGGAGGGTCTGGGTTAGTATTTGTGTATGCGGTTGGCTTGGGGTCTGTATTTGGAGGGTCTGGGTTAGTATTTGTGTATGGGATTGGTCTGGGGTCTGTATTTGGAGGGTCTCGGTTAGTATTTGTTTATGGAGTTGCTCTGGGGTCTGTATTTGGAGGGTCTGGGTTTGTATTTGATTATGGGGTTGGTCTGGGGTCTGTATTTGGAGGGTCTGGGTTTGTATTTGATTATGAGGTTGGTCTGGGTCTGTATTTGGAGGGTTTGGGTTAGTATTTGTTTATGGAGTTGCTCTGGGGTCTGTATTTGGAGGGTCTGGGTTTGTATTTGATTATGGGGTTGGTCTGGGGTCTGTATTTGGAGCGTCTGGGTCTAAGGTCTGCACAAAATATGGAGATGTTAGCTTGAGCCTGAGTTCAAGTTTAATCAGTCACAGACAATTCTTCGAGTTCTTTTTGGGTGACTCTCGCTTTTTCCGTGCCTTTCATGAAGTGTTGAGCTCGCCTCCATCAGTGCGGCCGTTCACAGCATTGTGTGGGAAGCATCCGCCACATAACAGACCACAAGCTAACACTAAACTTCTGCTTTTCTTCAAAACTTGAGGCCGAAATCTAAAAATACATATCATGCAAATACAGAAACTGCTGATTAACAGATAAATCTCTGGGGAAGAACATGAAGAATAAGAAGAGTCTGATATCTTGAATCTTCATAGAAAAGGGAGTTTTGTGAATCTGTAGATTGTTTGAGATTATTTACAAAGCCTGAGGTAAAAAACTCACCAAATACTCAACATGTGCACGAGACTACAAATCCTGAGGTAAAAAACTCACCAAATACTCAACATGTGCACATGGCTACAAATCCTGAGGTAAAAAACTCACCAAATACTCAGTGATATCATCAGGACAGTGACAATGGGGGATGATGTTTAATCCCCAATCCCTCCCTGGTAACGCTCACTTTGAAGGATCCAGCATCTGTGAGGGATCCAGCATCTGCCATGTTTGTACACCTATGAAGCTTATGGCTGTGCCTGGAAGATGAATGAGTTCACAATACACCACAATATTATAGGGTCTCTATGAAGAACCCAGCGTCCACCATGTTTGTACACCTATGAGGTTTATGCCTGGGCCTGGTAGTAGATAGGTGAGTTCACAATACACTGCAATATCACAGGGTCTCTGTGAAGGACCCAGTGTCCGCCATATTTGTGCACCTATCAGGTTTATTGCTGGGCCTGGAAGGAGATGGGTGAGTTCACAATACACTGCAATATCACAGGGTCTTTGTGAAGGACCCAGTGTCCGCCATGTTTGTACACCTATCAGGTTTATGGCTGGGCCTGGAAGGAGATGGGTGAGTTCACAATACACTGCAATATCACTGGGTCTCTGTGAAGGACCCAGTGTCCGCCATGTTTGTTCACCTATGAGGTTTATGGCTGGCCTGGTAGTAGATGGGTGAGTTCACAATACAATGCGTTATTACAGGGTCTCTGTACAATGATCGCAGGTTCAAGTCCTCTAAAAAATGCAAAAAGTCACCTATTTGCTATCATCGCATCCAAACAAAATATAATATTTATCCAAATGGGAAAAAAATAGAAATGTCAGAATCGCTGATTCATTGCCACATCACCTCCCCAACAAAGAGGACAAAAAGATCAGAGATGATGAAAGTTACAGCTTGTAATAAAGAATACAAGACTATAGTAAAAATATAAGAGTAATTCAGCTCAGCCCTTCTCCATTGTATTCCTGAGTTCTGCATTCTCCCTCTGTGCACGGATTTGCCTTTGGCTCCAGGTATATTGAAGATAATGCTGAAAGTGGTATACAGTAATTAATCCAGCGACTGTGGGCAGCAGAATTTCTTTTAAAATGTCCAGTTTATTGTATACATGGTAAAATACAGTGCAGGATGTTGCAGCCACAGGATTAGGCTTTAGGAACAGCAATCCTACGCGTTTCAGCTATAGGAAGCCTTAAACATGGATAACATTAAAATAAAATACAGAGTCTTTATATTTCCTTTTTCTGCTAGGGAAGCTAATTAATTAGTGATGTCACTAATTAGTAGGTAGAAACCCCCTAAATTTGCATACAGTGCAGAGAGGGATGTTAAAGATTATCAGGGAAATAATGTGTAGGACGCAACCAGGGCAGGGTACTCAGCTCTCAGGCTCAATCTGGGATCTCACGGGTGGCTGTCTGAGACTGTGGCCCTGGTAGTCAATGGTTAAAGTAAAGAAAAATAAAGTTTATAAGTTCGTGACGCCACCTGTAGTATCTGGTGATGCTCACCAGCGCCGCTACAGTCCTCCGGTGGTTGATGGTATTGCAGCAATGATGGTGTAGTCCTCCGCAGGCAGGACTGGACCACCGGGGCAGCGATTCTGTTAAAGGAATCAGTTTATGCGAGGAAAGATGCAGCAGAGTCGATAAGTCACTTCACCAGGTACTTTACTGAAAAACGTTTTTTTAATCATTACAGTCTCTAAGTGCAGTAAAGATGATATAGCGACAAATGGCTATGGGTGCTGCAAGTGGAATTTCTGGTTGATAGATGGATCCCCAACTGTGTGCCGTTCCTATTCTTTCTTTCCTCTTGCCTCCCAGTGGCGGTGAAGTCTGATCTCATAAAGATTAATCTGACCTCCTGCTGTTCCTTGTTCTTGTCTCCCTTGCACCCGTCGGGTGAACCTTCTTAGTGATTACCGCGGGAGCCTACCGCGGGTCTGATTCCCCTCTAGTGGATCTTTTGGGAGTCGGGGCTGTATCTAAAGATACCCCCGGTCAACGGATTTCTGTGATCCTTGTAGGCTATCACAGGTGCGGGCTCCGGTACCCAGTTTCCTTCCTGGGGCAAACTCTCTGGTTACTTTGCTCCCCACATTGAGTGAACTCTCGCTTGAGTTTCTTCTCCTTTCCTTCCTTCTGGGATCTATCCTGGTCGTCCTGGGTCCCTCAGCCAAGGAGACCCTCCTTTCTCCCTCCCAGGCAGGCTGCCTGGCTCCTGAGTCCTAGACTCCTCTCGACTGACTCACTGACTGTCTCTCTAGCTACCCCTGGGGGCTCTTATATCTCCTCCTGGGGTCCCTCCCACCTGCTGAATAATATGGGGTGTGAGTTCTAGGGTTCCACCTACCATCCATAGTTCCACTTGCAGTGGGGTAACTACACCGCTTTTATGGGTGTAGTACCCCTTTTGTGGCACCTATATAGTGGGGCGCCACATGTACACCTGGTGAACTTCAACTCTTCGCTGTCCAATTCTGAAAAAAAGAAAAAAGGATTGCCAGATACAGCAAAGGAATAAAATTCCAAGAGTCAGTTTTGTAGATCCCGAATTTGTAGATTCAGAATCCTCACAATTTATAGTAGCAAAAACCACCGAGGATGCCTCAGAAGAAATGTGATGTCTGACGGTGTTCACATTGCAGCAAAAAGCGACCAAGATAAGCGGAGAGGAAACACAAAAGAACCGAGGTACGAACTGCGCCATCAAAAAAACAGGATCTGATATGACCAGTATGGAACTTCTCCAGCTTTATTCTATCCAGTGCACAAATATCAGTCCTGTCAAAGGGCCTCAGTATTTGTCCAACAAATAAATTCAATATTTTTAAGACCTTATTGAATGGTAATAAGCTTGCCCGAAACCTTACTCTGAAGTGTAATTTCTCCCGCGAACCTGATATTGAAACTACCCTCACTTGTGATAGTAATATTCATGACGTATTTTTGGGTGTTAATGCAATGGTCGTAAGGCACCCGGACACAGGGTAACAGGGTAACAGTCTGTTCAGAAGTCACGGCGGCAACCCCAGTACCCGTGGCCCTGACTAAGCATGTAAAGGGTATTTACAGGGGAAGTAAAGTCTATTTGTGACACCACCTGTGGTGTCTGGTCAGGGATGACCACCACTGCTGCTTGGACCCCAGGGAATAGATGTGATAGCAGCATGGTTGAATCACTCCCCACAGACGGAGTGGGCCTCCAGGGTTTGGTAATAGCGTCAATGTGGATGATGGTGGTGATAGTGCAAGAAGGCGCAGAAGGAGTGGACAAACACAGGGTTTGCAGTTCTTACCAGGTTCCTTTACTGTTGTTCTTCTTAGTGCAAACCCAGCCAGGGTACTGTGCTCTTCTAGATTGCAGCTTGGCCAGCTCTCAGATTGTCCAGGAACACTGTGCTGAGACACCCTTTATAAGCCTTTCTCTGCTGCCCTCTCTGCGCTGATCTTCTCTCCTTCTCCTGTCCTGCACCTTAGTGCTACTAGTCCCAAGGCAGGCAACTGCGGGCCCTGTTGAGCGACAGCCTGGCATATCCTCTTGACTGTCTGTAGTCACTGTGCCGGGAGTGTACACAGGGTTGGCCACTGCACTTACAGTCCAGTAGCTTCCGGTTTCCTGGCTTGAACGTACAGTTTTCACACCAGATTGGGGCCAGTCCCCTAATACAGCTAGTTCCACTACCAACAACCTGACTGGCGGTTGTAGATTCGGGGTCCCTCTGGCCAGGGTTCCGTGGTGGTCCCAATCTGCCACAGCTCCAGCCTTCCTAGAACTCCATCTTGCTGCTGCTTCTTCCTCTGTCTCTCTTACTGAGTTCCCACTCCCTAAACTACTCTTTCCTCCAGCCAGTAAATGGGGTCTGCCCTCTAGAGGGGTTTCTTCCGCCCTGCATCTCCTGGCCTGGAGTTGGGTATGGTGTTGGGTGTAAGACGTGTGTCTCAAATTCGTGTCCCTGTCTTACCTGAGAGCAATGACACCACACCTGTGGATTAGGTGCAGCATCACTGTGGCGACCAAGACGCAGGGGCGCCACATTGATAACCTCATTACATTTAAAGAACAACTGAACACCATGGAACTCTGGAATCTAGCATCGCTCTCCAGCAGAGACAAAATATTACCTACCGATAAATTCATCATAAATAATCCTTATTTATATCCAGTCCAATCAATACCACCGATTCTGGACACTTTCCAAGAACTGATAGAGAGAGACTTGATCCTTCTTAATAAAACTTCCAAAAATAAAATGCATAATCTGAACAAAGCAGAACAACAAGCTTTGTCCTCTCTAAAATTTAATGAGGATCTGTAATTAGAAAGGCAGATAAGGGAGGGGTAATAGTAGAGCTAAATTCATCCTTACATTTCAAGGAAAACTTTAAGATCTTAAAAGATACTAATACCTATATCCCCCTTGCTAAAGATCCTATTGCTTTCTATAAAGATAAATAAGGGTGCTTTCACATAGGGTTTTTTTGAAAAATGCGACAGTCGCGGTAAAAAAAAACGCATCTGCCGCATTTTCCGCCTAACGGCCGCACTTGCGTCACACTTGCGGCAAGCCCCAATGCATTGTCTATGGGGCTTGCGGTAAGTGTGTGGCAGGTGCGGTTCCGGCAGTTACGGCTGCGAAAAAACCCGCGGTCAGCTGCGTTTTTTTTTTTCGTGGCCGCAACTGCCGGAACCGCACATGCCACACACTTACCGCAAGCCCCATAGACAATACATGGGGCTTGCCGCAAGTGAGGCCGTTAGGCGGAAAATGCGGCAGATGCGTTTTTTACCACGACTGTCGCATTTTTCAAAAAAACCCTATTTGAAAAGGCCCTTAGACAGATTGTTACAGTGGTGTTTGAGGGAAATAGTGTTTGACCAAAAAACTTATTATTATCTGGTGGTGAATTCACCAGTTATTCCAATCTAACCACTCCTTGCCGAAAATCCACAAAGGTGTTCCCCTTCTGTTTCAGACCAATTATATCTGGCATTAGGTCTTTAGGGGAATGGATCGACTTTTCTGCAACCTTTGGTGTGTTAAATCCCGGGTTTTATACGAGACACTAAGGGTACCTCGTTACACGTCGCAACATCGCTGCGATATCGCCTGCAACTTCACGGTGGCGCGCACGTTTTTGGCTCACCTTGTAGATGTCACACGGGGAGACAGGGGCGGACTGGTCCAGGTGCCAGGGCGGCATTTGCCCCCCAGACCGGTGGTATAGCCCCGCAGTCACTTTAGTGCCCGCGCGACCCGGGACCGGAGCGGAGGCAGCAGCCAGCCGGCAGGTGTGTCTAAGTGTGAAACCCCCAACCCCACTCGGCTCCAGTAGCACCCCCCCTACCGCTCCTCACTAGGCTCCGGCAGCACCCCCCGGTCCTCGCTTGCCCCTGGCTGTATAAACTAAACTGCCACCCAGGGCAGGATTAGCCAGCCAGACCCTGCGGGAGATATCGTAGGCAACGCAACTAGGATGTTGTTTGCAACTTTCGTTCGCTGGGTATAAGCAACCCAGCGAGCGCTATCCTTCATTGCAATGAATCGTTATCGCGTTGTTACACAGCACGATCCTACTACATCGCTAAGCAACATCGCCCGGTTTAAGTGCGTGAGAAAAAACCTGGCGATGTCGCTCCAGCGATAAATTGCAGTTGCATCACCCTGTTACATGACACGACGCACTCACTATATCAACTGCAACTGACCACACCACGTGACTTTTGAGCAATATTGCAGGCGATATCGCATTGTGTAACGGCACCTTTAGGGTACCATTACACGACGCAATATTGGATGCAATTTCACTGGCAATTTGCTGGTTGCAGTGAAATCATGGACACATTGTTACATTTGTACACAGCCACAAAATGGAACAATGTGTCCATGATTTCACTGCAACCAGCAAATTGCCAGTGAAATTGCCTAGCAATATTGCCGCGTGTGACGGTATCTTTACATTTACAAAATGTGAAATGGGAATTTATTTTTTGTGGTTAACATGTGACATCGTAAATGTATACTCCTCTATACCACATCATATTGCTTTAGGTAGTATAGTACCTACCCAGATGAAATTTAATCTTTTATTGTACAGGCCACAAAGTTTTCGCTTACACATAACTATTTTTCATTTGATAAAGCATTCTCCCCCTCGATAGCAAAAATTGTGCTAGCCATATTTGAAAAACAATTTACTTTCAACAAAAATAATTTTTGGGATAAAATTAACTTTTTTTGGCAGATACATAGACGATTTATTATTCATCTGGATTAACATTAACCCTTTCAATTTAAAATGTACCCATGCCTTCAGCAAGCAAGAAGGTAATTACCTGGATGTCACCATTAGAGATGAGCGATGTTCGACTCGAATAGTTCGCCAATCTCAAATTCAAGTTGATTTTGGCCCTATTCGAGTCATTCGCCGAATTCGAACAATTTGGTTCAAATTCGGCGAATTTCGAACATGTTCGATTTTGGTTCGAAAATGCGGCAGATGCAGTCAGAAAACCGCATCTGCCGCATTTTCAGCCAAAATAAACATTCCCTAAAAGAAAGAAAGTGTTAAAAATAAAAAAATAATCAATGCTCACCTGTCCGCGGTCCACCGAAGCCTCCGGCAAGGTCCTGTGGCTTCTAGGACCTGTGGTGACGTCATGTTCTCGCGGGACCGGAGTTCCCGCGAGAACATGACGTCACCACAGGTCCTAGAAGCCACAGGACCTTGCCGGAGGCTTCGGTGGACCGCGGACAGGTGAGCATTGATTATTTTTTTATTTTTAACACTTTATTTCACTTTTTTTCACTTCCACAATGTATGTATATGAAAAAGAGAAATTGTTTGGAGTGGCACTAAGACACGGGATCCACCAGTCACACGTTTAATAGAGCAGATGCATTAAGGGGAGAGGGAAGAAACGTGTATGTAAGACCGGGATCAGGGAAGAAATGTATACAACACTCAATCAGAGTGAAAAAATAAATTTTATTACAAATCCATGTGAGTAAGGTAAAAAAGCACAAACATTAAAACCATCTAAAAAATGTGCAACACCGCACGAGATATATCACAGATACATGCCTCCTATGATTTATAGCAAATGCTAAACCTGCAGAATTCACCTGGTAACAGGAAGCAAAAATAGATAAATGATAACACAAATTCCCATAATAAGGAAACCAGATACGCAGTAAGGTCACCTAACTGTTGGGGCAAAGAATAGACACTTTCACTTCCACAATGTATGTATATACATTGTGGAAGTGAAAAAGCCCCACAAGCCCGGTTTGTTTGTTCTCCGGGGTGTTCGACGGTGTTCGTACACCGGGGTGGTGGCTCATCTCTAGTCACCATAAAAGGTAATAATGATGTTATAAATGTGATTCCATACAGACAAAAAATAATAGTAATTCCATTTTAAGAGATGATTCCTGTCACCCACCCAAAAATATTCCATATGGAGAATATGTTAGAACTAAAAGAAATTGTTCTCAAAATGAGGCTTTTCCTATTGAAGCTGAAAAAAAATAACAAAAATCCTTTACGACCTATAGGCTACAAGACCCATAGAGCTCAAACCATCGCCAACAATATAGATAGAAAGAAAATAAGCACTAAACGGAATATTCTCCCCAATATATGGACATAGTGGATATCCTAAAAAAGTATCTACCCTTTCTGAATCACGATACAGTTTTCAGTAATATCCTGAGGGATAATGTGGTCAGCTGCAGGGTTTTTTTCACAGCCGCAAGTGCCGGATCACGGCAATACCGCACTTGCCGCAAGCCCCATAGAGAATGCATGTGCGGCTGTTTAGGCGGCAACTGCGGCAGATGCGGTTTTCTGTCCGGATTTGCCGGATCCGGACAGAAACGCTGGTGTGAAAGGGGTCCAACTGCAATACCCCCAAAGTAATATATCTGATCGAGTGTAATGCATGCAATATGTGGGTGCACGATTGCACCCTTAAAAAAACGTATCAGGAGACACTTATCAGATAGCACTAATGTGAATGCAGTCAGCAGTATCATGGTATTTTAGATCTTGCCATAATAGGGACACTTCAAATTTCTGATTTATGGGTATTGAAAAAGTCTTTAAACCTATAAGAAATGGTGATATAAAAAGGAACGTTCTTAATCTTGAATCCTATTGGATTTTTAAATTCAACACTAGGTCACCCAATGGATCGAATGTGAGACAGGACTAATTCACTATGTTTAAATCATTCTTTGCTAACAATGCATGTATTTTGCTTTTCCTCTGTACATCTTGTCAACGTACAGTTTTCTTTATCTAATTTCCAATTTCCGTACACTTGCATATGTCTGCACTTTTAGTATGCAAATTTAGGGAGTTTCTACCTATTAATTAATGATGTGGCGCCCCTGCAGTTCAGTCGCCACTATGGTACTGCACCTATCCGACAGATGTGGCATCATGCTCACAGGTAAGGAGAGAGAACTTTGCTGAGATCCTCAACACACACCCAACACTATCCAAACTCCAAGCCAGGGAGATGCTGAGTGGATAAGACTCACATTCAGGGCAGTCCCCATCTACTGGCTGGAGGGAGGAGTTAGGTTAGGAGTAGGAGGCAAAACAGTGGAGTGAGTTCTAGGGAAGTCGAGAGTTGGGAAGGAACAGGACACATGTGGGTCAGCTGAGAATCCCATGGCCGAGGACCCGAATCTGCAGCCAGCTGCACAACCGGGCAGAGGAACTAGCTGCACAGGTGACCAGCCCCAATTCAGTGTGGATATCTTCAGGACCGGCCAAGAAACTGGAAATCACTGGGCTGCATGTACAGTGACTGCCATCGTGGACTCTCCCAAGGCTAAGGAACTATATAGGGTCAAGAGGACTTGCAAGGCAGTCACTTGCAGGACCTGTAGTCACCTGCCTTTTGGGACTTGTAACCACAGGACACTAGGAGGACAAGGAGTAGCAAACTGTCACACAGCAAGAGGGCAGTGAGGAAGGTCATATTTTCTGAGTTTCCGCAGAGTGGACCCGCACTACTTGTGAGATGGCCAGGCTGCAATCTTGGTGAATACAGTACTCCGGCTGGGCTGTGTCTGCACTGAACTCATGTAAAGGTGACCAGTAAAAATGCAAAAACCCTGTGTCTGTCTACTCTTTCCTGTGCCTCTCTGCAACCCTATGTGGCGCCCTGCTCACGCAGGTAGCCACAGACTTCCCTAATGCACAGCTGGGTTTCCACAGCAGGTACCTACTACATGCAACACCTTCCACTCCGGCACAGTAGGGGGAGCCCCACTTGCTGACCTTAGGCAAGATCCCCTATAAATACTGCTGCTGGGGGAGGAGTTAGTCAGAGTGTGCAGACGCTAGGAGAGCTGCGAAGACATCCTGGTGGTCGGTTCTGCGGTTAGGCCCGAACCAGTGACCCGAAGTGGCCCTTCTACGTCCCGCAAGCCTAAGTGGGGACAGAAGGCAAGGAGCAGTTAGCCGAGAGGGAGTGAGGAACTTGGAGAAGGTTCGCCCAAAAAAGTACCGGATATTGGGGATCCGCACCTGTGGGATACTCTAGGACCACAGAAAACCCCGTCATACTGTGGAGGCCTCGGCCACCCGGTTATCCCCTGTGGGTCAAGAGAGGGAGCCAAACACAACCGTGCAGCATCGCAGTGATCAGAGAAGGTAACCCAGAGACCGCACAGGAGGAGAGACAGGCACCAGAGTCAGGAAGAGAGAGGAGGCCAGTTTGGCTGCATGCAGGCTGTGCGTCAATCACTACACAGAGACAGAGGAGGCCTTATACCCACTTGCTGTGGGAACCCACTGTGCAACCTGGTCACCTGTCAGTGCCCTGGACAACTTTACCTGCTGAACATCAGTAAAAGGTAAAAAAGACTTTGCTGTGTGCGTGTATAATTAGTCTCCGATCCCGGTGCCCCTCATAGACTGCTGGACACCCTATACCATCCCAGCTCCACTACAAGCTGACCCGTAGGTCCAGTCCTACCTGTGGAGGACTTTACTACTCTAGCCGCACTACCATCTACCTCCGGCGGACTATGGCAGCGCTGGTGACATCTCACCAGATACTACAGGTGGCGTCACGACAAACTTGTACATGATCCCCTGTAAATATTTTCCCCCTTTTTTGAAAGATAGGCCCAGGACACGGGTCAGGCACGGCCCCGTGACAAAGTTAACCTTCTCGGAGCCTGACACCCGAGTACCCCAGAGCCTGGGCGCGACACCTACATCTTCAGCTACTACAACCACCATCATCACTACTTCACCTTCACTACACAGGTGCCCACTCCATCTGAGGGGTTGCTCGCACTACCTGCTTAAAAACCTATCCCCTGGGGACTACCATAAGCAGCGCTGGTCATCCCTGACCAGAAACCTCAGATGGCATCACAGCAAACTTTTACCCTTTAAATAACCCTCCTTTTCAATAACCGCTCACGTCCACGACTTCCGGGGAAGGCCACCGTGACATCCCCTGAACTGTTAACCCCTGGAGAGTCGAGTACCCTGGTCCCATGACCGCTGCAATGACATCACTAATTAATTAGTTCCCCTAGCAGGAAAAGGAAATATAAAAACTCTGTGTTTTATTTTAATGTTATCCATGATTAAGGCTTCCTATAGCTGAAACGCATAGGGTTGTTGTTCCTAAAGCCAAGTCCTGTGGCTGCAACATCCTGCACTGTATTTTACCATGTATACAATAAACTGAAAATGTTTATACTGTGTTAGCCAGTAGATAGAAAAATATTGGAATAATGGCTAACTGAAAAGATGGTAAGCAAAGCAAGCTTTCAGGACACTGTGGCCCCTTCATCAGGCGGATAATGACACAGATTCTGAAGACACATACATATATACATAATCAGGGAGAGATGATGCAGTAAATACGACAGGTGAATGTAAAGCAGAGTCAGGCTAGGGAGGGGGAGAGGAGCTGGGAGGTAAAATCAAAATTCTGAGAAAAGAGGAACCGATTGTATATTGTTCTGTGATTAGTGGCCTGTGGACACTGGAAAATTCCTCAGTGAGTGTAGAAAGCTATAAATCCATGTGAGACAGATCATGTAAGAAGTGTCAAAAGTACATTGTCCTCTAACTGGGGTCTGTTCAAAGATGTGATATCCCCAAATGCCCTTTCAATTGATATAAAATGCATGAATAATACAATCTGTTCCTCTTATCTCGGAACTTTGATTTTGCCTCTCCAGCTCCTCTCCCCCTCTCCTAGCCTGACTCTGCTTTATGTCACCTGCATCATCTCACCCTGCTTATGTATATATGTGTGTGTCTTCAGAATTTGTGTCATTATCCACCTGATGAAGCGGCCATAGTGTCCCGAAAGCTTGCTTTGCTTAATATCTGTTCAGTTTGCCATTAAAAGGTATCAACCACTGAGGATTCTCAGATCCACAGTCGCTGGATTAATTATACCACTTTCTGCAAAGAATACAAGACCAGACACAATGCTCTGGTATGCGAGGAGGAAAGATCACATGTGAAGAGGAGTGCACTGGGCTCAGGCCTGGAGCCTGGCTGCTCCCCGTGTATTTCAGGATCATGGGGTCACATCACCACTCCAATGGACTGGCTTATCCACAGAAAGCGATTGCGGACAAGAGATTTTAAACTATATACTGTACATATCATATGTGTTTATTTGCCCTTCCCCCCATATCCCCTTTAATTCACCCCCACATCCAGTGAGTGCCAGGCTTTTATTGTGACTAAGAAAGATCTCCCAAAGGTCCTGGATCCAGCGGGACTGTCCCGATAGGTCAGGGATGTGTCCTGACTTCCACTCTCTGTGTGACATCTTCATCGCTCTGTGTCCCCTCCTCGGGACGACATCTTCGCTCTGCACATACGGACATTCACTAAATAAACACTTCTCTTATTTTCTTTTTCAGATTTGGTCTCTCTGAGAACTGAACCCAGAACCTGCATCATTGCAGGCAGCAGCTAAAGCTACAAGCCACAGGCTGCACTAACAAGAGGGGGAATATTGTCTATACTTGATCCTGCATTACAGACTGTGATTACACAGAGGCTGGACAGACATCTGTCTGTGATGATTTAGTGGATCCTGCTTTAGGCAGGGGGTTGGACCAGATGACTCAGGAGGTCCCTTCACATGATGACCCAGGAGGTCCCTTCACATGATGATCCAGGAGGTCCCTTCACATGATGACCAGGAGGTCCCTTTACATGATGACCTAGGAGGTCCCTTCACAAGATGATCCAGGATGTCCCTTCACTCGATGACCCAGGAGGTCCCTTCACATGATGAACCCAGGAGGTCCCCTCATTTGATGACCCAGGAGGTCCCTTTACATGACCCAGGAGGTCCCTTCACAAGATGATCCAGGAGGTCCCTTCACACGATGACCCAGGAGGTCCCTTCACACGATGACCCGGAGGTCCCTTCACACGATGACCCGGAGGTCCCTTCACATGATGATCCAAGAGGTCCCTTTACATGATGACCTAGGAGGTCCCTTCACACGATGACCCAGGAGGTCCCTTCACACGATGACCCAGGAGGTCCCTTCACATGATGATCCAGGAGGTCCCTTTACATGATGACCTAGGAGGTTCCTTCACACAATGACCCAGGAGGTCCCTTCACACAATGACCCAGGAGGTCCCTTCACACGATAACCCTGGAGGTTTCTTCACATGATGACCCAGGAGGTCCCTTCACATGATGATCCAGGAGGTCCCTTCACAAGATGATCCAGGAAGTCCCTTCAATGATGACCCAGGAGGTCCCTTCACACAATGACCCAGGAGGTCCCTTCACACAATGACCCAGGAGGTTCCTTCACATGATGACCCAGGATGTCCCTTCACAAGATGATCCAGGAGGTCCCTTCACAAGATGACCCAGGAGGTCCCTTCACACAATGACCCAGGAGGTCCCTTCACATGATGACCTAGGAGGTCCCTTCACACAATGACCCAGGAGGTCCCTTTACATGATGACCTAGGAGGTTCCTTCACACAATGACCCAGGAGGTCCCTTCACACAATGACCCAGGAGGTCCCTTCACACGATGATCCAGGAGGTCCTTTCACATGATGACCCAGGAGGTCCCTTCACACGATAACCCTGGAGGTTTCTTCACATGATGATCGAAGAGGTCCCTTCACATGATGATCCAGGAGGTCCCTTCACAAGATGATCCAGGAGGTCCCTTCAACGATGACCCAGGAGGTCCCTTCACACAATGACCCAGGAGGTCCCTTCACATGATGACCCAGGATGTCCCTTCACAAGATGATCCAGGAGGTCCCTTCACAAGATGATCCAGGAGGTCCCTTCACAAGATGATTCAGGAGGTCCCTTTACATGATGACCCAGGAGGTCCCTTCACATGATCATCCAGGAGGTCCCTTCACATTTAACCATTCTATGATTCTATGGTACATAGAGATACATCTATATGTACAATGTATTTCTATGTCCGTGTGTTCTTGATGGAAAATAAAAGTCAGATTTTTTTTCTTCCAATAAAATTACTAAAAACATAATAATAAAAAACAACTACAATTAAGGCTAGGGTCACACTTAAAACTTGAATTGCGTTCACCGCATCCAGATCCGGATCCATATTTTTTATGAAAAATGTGTGGAGGGAACCGCATTGCGATAACCGGATGCTCAGGATGTGTAATCCTGAGCAATGCGGTTACCGTCTACTTTGCTGATAAGCAAAGTGCTTAAACTGTTAAAAAAGCTGTAATGTTAATATTAATTTTGGCCATCATGTCTCTAGGGGGTGCCCACCCCCCCGCCCACCCCCCCTAGAGACATGCTACCCACTCAGGTGGGCATGTCAGGGTTAATTCCTCATGTACAGTATTGCGGAGTCCTATCAGCTCTGTACAACTTTTATCAATGAACCCGCGGCTCCCCTGACAGCTGCGCATACTATAGCTATTGTAGGTATAGTATGTGCGCTGTCCGAGGTCCTGTACGCATTTACAGTAGATCTATGGGCAGCGCTACCCATAGATCTTACTGTATGAGCCTTCAGGACCTCGGACAGCGCACAAAACAAAGGCATAAAACATGTAACAATCACAGGAGATTCTCATTGTGTATTACTCTTTGGTGCAGATCCTGTGGAAAACAAAAAACACTGGATTTATGCAGAGTGTGAACACGACCGAACAGACACAAGAATGGCACATGTCATATAGTGAACTTTAAAAAAAATTAAAATTAATTATGGTGTATTCCCTTTTGCTCCTCCCCCGCGGACCCTGCTCTGATACATGCTGGGCCTCCTAGTGTGTGAATGATACCGTGCAGTACCCTCTATCGTCTGTAGGTGTCGCTGTAGCATTACAGCAAGAACACGGCAACGAAGGCGACGCCAAGCAGTAATACACTCAGCGCTCGCCAGAAGTGCGACAGCGGCGCCCACCGTCCGCAGGTGGTACTGCACATGACGTCATCTGCAGAGCAGGAATGCGGCGTCTGACACGTGATGCAGGTGACGGTGAAGATGGCGGCCGGATGCTGTCTCCATGGTGATGACGGAAGTCGGCCTGTCAGCTGGTAGGTTCGGTAAAGATGGCGGCGGAGGCTGAGTACGAGTCCGTGCTGTGTGTGAAGCCTGAGATCAGCGTGTACCGGATCCCGCCGAGAGCGTCCAACCGGGGCTACAGGTGAGAGACGGGGGAGGCCCCGGTGTGTGTGTGCGGCCCCCGGTGTCTCCACAGTCCTGACCGCACGATGTGTCCTCAGGGCCTCGGACTGGAAGCTGGATCAGCCGGACTGGACGGGGAGGATGCGGCTGACCTCCAAGGGGAAGGTGGCCTTCATCAAACTGGAGGATAAGGTGTCAGGTACATAAACCCGACTACAACCCCCTCCATGCCCCCCCACTACACCTCCTGTCATATCCCCCCCACTACACCTCCTGTCATCCCCCCCCCCACTACACCTCCTGTCATCCCTTCCCCACTACACCTCCTGTCATATCCCCCCCCACTACACCTCCTGTCATCCCCCCCCACTACACCTCCTGTCATATCCCCCCCACTACACCTCCTGTCATCCCCCCCCCACTACACCTCCTGTCATCCCTTCCCCCACTACACCTCCTGTCATATCCCCCCCACTACACCTCCTGTCATCCCCCCCCACTACACCTCCTGTCATCCCCCCCCACTACACCTCCTGTCATCCCCCCCCACTACACCTCCTGTCATATCCCCCCCACTACACCTCCTGTCATATCCCCCCCACTACACCTCCTGTCATCCCCCCCCCACTACACCTCCTGTCATATCCCCCCCACTACACCTCCTGTCATCCCCCCCCCCCCCCACTACACCTCCTGTCATCCCCCCCCCACTACACCTCCTGTCATATCCCCCCCACTACACCTCCTGTCATATCCCCCCCACTACACCTCCTGTCATATCCCCCCCACTACACCTCCTGTCATATCCCCCCCCACTACACCTCCTGTCATATCCCCCCCACTACACCTCCTGTCATATCCCCCCCACTACACCTCCTGTCATATCCCTCCCCACTACACCTCCTGTCCATATCCCTCCCCCACTACACCTCCTGTCATATCCCCCCCCACTACACCTCCTGTCATATCCCCCCCACTACACCTCCTGTCATATCCCCCCCCACTACACCTCCTGTCATATCCCCCCCACTACACCTCCTGTCATATCCCCCCCACTACACCTCCTGTCATATCCCCCCCACTACACCTCCTGTCATATCCCCCCCCCCACTACACCTCCTGTCATATCCCCCCCACTACACCTCCTGTCATATCCCCCCCACTACACCTCCTGTCATATCCCCCCCACTACACCTCCTGTCATATCCCCCCCCCACTACACCTCCTGTCATATCCCCCCCCCCCCCCACTACACCTCCTGTCATATCCCCCCCCACTACACCTCCTGTCATCCCATCCCCCCCCCACTACACCTCCTGTCATATCCCCCCCCCCTCATCCCCCACTACATCCTCCTTCCCATACCTCCTTCTTCCCCCCCACTACACCTCCTGTCATATCCCCCCCCTACACCTCCTGTCATATCCCCCCCACTACACCTCCTGTCATTCCCCCCCACTACACCTCCTGTCATATCCCCCCCCCTACACCTCCTGTCATCCCTTCCCCCCCTCCGTCATATCACCCCCCTACACCTCCGCATACCCCCCCACTACACCTCCTGTCATCCCTTCCCCCCCGCTACACCTCCTGTCATTCCCCCCCCGCTACACCTCCTGTCATCCCTTCCCCCCCGCTACACCTCCTGTCATCTTCCCCCCCCCTACACCTCCTGTCATCCCCCCCCTACACCTCCTGTCATCCCTTCCCCCCCGCTACACCTCCTGTCATCTCCCCCCCCCTACACCTCCTGTCATCTACCTCCTCCTCCCCCCCGCTACACCTCCTGTCATCTCCCCCCCCCCCCGCTACACCTCCTGTCATCTCCTCCCCCCCCCCCGCTACACCTCCTGTCATCCCTTCCCCCCCGCTACACCTCCTGTCATCCCCCCCCCCGCTACACCTCCTGTCATCCCCCCCCCCGCTACACCTCCTGTCATCCTCCTCTTCCCCCCCCCGCTACACCTCCTGTCATCTCTCCCCCCCGCTACACCTCCTGTCTTTCCCCCCCCCCCGCTACACCTCCTGTCATCCCTCCCCCCCGCTACACCTCCTGTCATCCCCCCCCCCCGCTACACCTCCTGTCATCCCCCCCCCCCGCTACACCTCCTGTCATCCCTTCCCCCCCCGCTACACCTCCTGTCATCTTCCCCCCCCCGCTACACCTCCTGTCATCCCTTCCCCCCCCTACACCTCCTGTCATCTTCCCCCCCCGCTACACCTCCTGTCATCCTCCCCCCCGCTACACCTCCTGTCATCTTCCCCCCCGCTACACCTCCTGTCATCCTTCCCCCCCGCTACACCTCCTGTCATCCCTTCCCCCCCCCGCTACACCTCCTGTCATCCTTCCCCCCCGCTACACCTCCTGTCATCTCCCCCCCCCCGCACCCTTCACCCCCCCGCTACACCTCCTGTCATCTTCCCCCCCCCTACACCTCCTCACTTCCCCCCCCTCCCTCCCCCCCGCTACACCTCCTGTCATCTCCCCCTCCCCCCCGCTACACCTCCTGTCATCCCTTCCCCCCCCGCTACACCTCCTGTCATCCCCCCCCCCCGCTACACCTCCTGTCATCTTCCCCCCCCCGCTACACCTCCTGTCATCTTCCCCCCCCCTACACCTCCTGTCATCTCCCCCCCCCCCCGCTACACCTCCTGTCATCTCCCCCCCCCCGCTACACCTCCTGTCATCTCCCCCCCCCCTACACCCCTGTCATCTTCCCTCCCCCCCGCTACACCTCCTGTCATCTTCCCCCCCCCCCCCCGCACTCCACACTCCTGTCATCTTCCCCCCCCCCCTGCCCCCCCCCCGCTACACCTCCTGTCATCTTCCCCCCCCCCCCCACCTACACCTCCTTCATCTTCCCTCCCCCCCCCCCCCGCTACACCTCCTGTCATCTTCCCCCCCCCCCCCGCTACACCTCCTGTCATCTTCCCCCCCCCCCCCACTACACCTCCTGTCATCTTCCCCCCCCCCCCTACACTTCCTGTCATCTCCCCCCCCCCCCCCACTACACCTCCTGTCATCTCCCCCCCCCCCCCCCCACTACACCTCCTGTCATCTCCCCCCCCCCCCCACTACACCTCCTGTCATCTTCCCCCCCCCCCCACTACACCTCCTGTCATCTCCCCCCCCCCCCCCCTACACCTCCTGTCATCTTCCCCCCCCCTACACCTCCTGTCATCTTCCCCCCCCCGCACTCACCTCCTGTCCTCTTCCCCCCCCCCCCCTGCACCTCCTGTCATCTTCCCCCCCCCCCCCACTACACCTCCTGTCATCTTCCCCCCCCCCCCACTACACCTCCTGTCATCTCTCCCCCCCCCCCCCCCCCCACTACACCTCCCGTCATTCCCTCCACTACACCATACCTCCAGTTATCTCAACCCACACCACATTGGGGGCAGCGCTGTGGGCAAGGGGCGCCGACACTCCAAATATTGCTGTCTGATCACCGAGCTCTTTTCAGGTGCTACAGCCTGTACTGTGCCCATGGGATGTACTGTGGGGCTGGCACTGATCATTGCAGGGGCCGTATATAGGGGTCATTACTGGACAGTGCGCATCGGGGGCGCTCTAGGGGTGGCACTGATCTCTGCAGGAGCTGTTTACAGGGGTTATAACTGGACACTGCACATGGGGGACCCTGTAGGGGTGCACTGATCCTTGCAGGGGCTGTATATAGGCGTCATTACTGGATACTAAAAGTTGGGGGGGTGCTGTGGGGACGGCACTGATATCTGCAGAGGCCATATACAGGGGTCATTAGTGGACATTGCACACAGGGGGCTCTGTGGGGGGTGGCACTGATCCCTGCAGGGGCAGTATACAGGGATCATTACTGGATACTACACACGGGGGGGGGGGGGGGGGGCTCTGTGGGGTCGGCACTGATCCCTGCAGGGGCTGTATACAGGGGATACTACACATGGGGGGCGTTGTGGAGGCTGCACTGATCCTTGCATGGGTCATTACTGGACACTGCACATGAGTGGGTGTTGTAGGGGTGGCACTCATCTCTGCAGGGACCGTATACAGGGGTCATTACTGAATACTACATACGGTGGGCGCTGTGAGAGAGGCACTGATCCCTGCAGGGATTAGGGGGTCATTATTAGGCATTGCCCGTCACTCAGCGCGGCCCCGTCTCCCTCACGCCTCTCTCTCTCGCAGGCGAGCTCTTCGCTCAGGCTCCAGTGGATCAGTTTCCTGGGATCGCGGTGGAGACGGTGACTGATTCCAGCCGTTACTTTGTCATCAGGATTCAGGACGGAAACGGTGAGTGATAAGTGCTGATGTGGAGGAAGTGTCAGCAGATCTGTGCGTCCGCCAGAGGAAGTCAGCAAGGAGGCCTCCGGTGTATCCAGGGGGTCAGCATGGAGTCTCCCTGGTGTAATCTGCGGGTCAGCATGGAGGCTCCCCGGTGTAATCTGCAGGTCAGCATGGAGGCCCCCGTGTAATCTGCGGGGTCAGCATGGAGTCTCCCCGGTGTAATCTGCGGGTCAGCATGGAGTCTCCCCGGTGTAATCTGTGGGTCAGCTAGGAGAGTTGCACCTCAATACAAGTTTGTTGGGGGTGAAACATTGGCTCAGCAATCAGGCAAAAAATGTCCTTGGCCTCCGTCCCAGCACAATTCAGCAATCATTTGACGTCTGAACGGAGTGAAAGCAACACGTTCACATGTCGATTGTGGGATCAGCCACATGGGGGCACTGCAGAAACATACAGGTGGTATATGGTAATGGCAGCTCCGTCGTCAGTGTCTCAGCCCACCGTCCTCTTTCTCATCATCACTTCTTGTCTCTCCTAGGAAGAAGCGCCTTCATCGGCATCGGGTTTGCAGATCGAGGCGATGCCTTTGACTTCAATGTCTCCTTACAGGATCACTTCAAGTGAGTGCGACACGAGCCATGGATGATGTCTTGGGATTTCTTAGTTATTTTCGCAGTCACTCTCTGTGAAACATTGTGTTTTTGTAATTATAAGAATATAAACAAAAGAACCGGTAATGTTCCTGCTCGTGCCGCCATCACTCTCTAGCTCAGCTATGTTCATGTGTGTTAGGTCACTGTGCACCAGCACTGGGATCTAGAGAAAGGAGAAAACAAGACATCAGATGTCTGATCTCTTAGGTCCTAATGTGCATGTGCAAACCACCACGCACTCACTGAGATAATAGTAGTCGAGGCATGGTGTCAGGTCGTGGGGATTGTGAGACACAGGGGGGTCAGTGTCCTCTGCAGAGACACAGGGGTCAGTGGTGCTCTCTGCAGAGACACAGGGGGTCAGTGGTGCTCTCTGCAGAGACACAGGGGGGTCGTGGTGCTCTCTGCAGAGACACAGGGTCAGTGGTGCTCCTGCAGAGAACAGGGGTCAGTGGTGCTCTCTGCAGAGACACAGGGGGTCAGTGGTGCTCTCTGTGGACACATGGTATCAGTGGGTGCTCTCTGCAGAGACACACAGGGTCAGTGTGTGCCTCTCTGTGGACACACGGGGTCAGTGGGTGCTCTCTGCAGAGACACACAGGGGTCAGTGTGTACTCCTGTGGACACAGGGGGTAAGTGGGTGTCTCTAGTGGACACAGGGGGTCAGTGTGTGTTCTCTGCAGAGACAGGGTCATGGGGCTCTCTGCAGAGACATGGGTCAGTGGTGCTCTCTGGACACACAGGGGTCAGTGGTGCTCCTCCTGGGACACACAGGGTCAGTGGTCTCTGTGGACACACAGGGTCAGTGGGTGCTCTGTGGACACACGGGGATCAGTGGGTGCTCTCTGGACACACGGGGATCAGTGGGTGCTCTCTGTGGACACACGGGGGTCAGTGGGTGCTCTCTGTGGACACACGGGGGTCAGTGGGTGCTCTCTGTGGACACACGGGGGTCAGTGGGTGCTCTCTGTGGACACACGGGGGTCAGTGGGTGCTCTCTGTGGACACACGGGGGTCAGTGGGTGCTCTCTGCAGGACACACGGGGGTCAGTGGGTGCTCTCTGTGACACACGGGGGTCAGTGGGTGCTCTCTGTGGACACAGGGGGGTCAGTGGGTGCTCTCTGCAGGGACACACGGGGGTCAGTGGGTGCTCTCTGCAGAGACACACGGGGGTCAGTGGGTGCTCTCTGCGGACACACGGGGGTCAGTGGTGCTCTCTGCAGAGACACACGGGGGTCAGTGGGTGCTCTCTGCAGAGACACACGGGGTCAGTGGGTGCTCTCTGCAGAGACACACGGGGTCAGTGGGTGCTCTCTGCAGGACACACGGGGGTCAGTGGGTGCTCTCTGTGGACACACGGGGTTCAGTGGGTGCTCTCTGCAGGGACACACGGGGGTCAGTGGGTGCTCTCTGCAGAGACACACGGGGGTCAGTGGGTGCTCTCTGCAGAGACACACGGGGTCAGTGGGTGCTCTCTGCAGAGACACACGGGGGTCAGTGGGTGCTCTCTGCAGAGACACACGGGGGTCAGTGGGTGCTCTCTTCAGAGACATGGGAGTCAGTGGGTGATCTCTGTGGACACACAGGGTCAGTGGGTGCTCTCTGTGGACACACAGGGTCAGTGGGTGCTCTCTGTGGACACAGGGGGTCAGTGGGTGCTCTCTGTGGACACACAGGGGTCAGTGGGTGCTCTCTGTGGACACAGGGGGTCAGTGGGTGCTCTTGTCCACTGGTCCGGCCACCTTAAAGACCGCATGGACCAGGGCTCATCCCAACTGAACGCCCTGAACACCTAACCGTGTGCAGAACAGACTCAGACAACACAGGGGAGGGAACCACACAATGGTAAGACTTTATTGGATCACCAACAGTCAAAGACATATAACACATACCAAGCAAAACACAATATCTAACGGGCAACAGAGTCTCACCCTTCTGCTGGCTCACCAGGGGTTATATTTGTTCGTTCCTCAGGACTTTCAAGGCCACTTACTCCAATGCAGCAGCACCCCACTTTCAGCGGGCACCAGCCGAGAAAGGAATCGTGACAAGCTTAAGAAGCTAACCTTGAAAAGCAAAGTCAGTAGTCAGCTGACCAAATTGTCCCAACCTGGTTATCTTCCTTATATAGTCACTGATATTTCAGCCAAATCCTAGAAGTCGATGCTGAGCTCCCCCTAGTCGGTGCGGAGTGCCTAGACTGGGACTATGGCCTTTCAGCCGGATCCGCGACACTAGATTGGAGCCATGTAGCATATGAAAAAGACCCCTTTTATATACCCCAAGCACTCAACTCCGAACATTGTGGACTCCCAGGATTGATGGAAACAGACTGTGCTCTCATTAGCTGTATTTCATGCTGCATACATAATATCGCTACGAGTCATAACAGTCTCTGACAGAGGAGATGAGAGGGTCAGGTAATTTACATTGAATTAGCAATACACAACCTCTGAACAATAAAGACTCCGCACAGTCTGGCAGAAAAAATGACTTGGCAAACGTGATAACAATCAAAAGGTCAAATACATCTGGCCAATTAAGAAAATTAACCCCAGAACATGCACTGAGATGAGCTAAGTCTTCACAGGGGTCTCAGAGATCATATGTTAATACCTGGTTACAGAGTGTATTTAGTGGGAGGACCCTCATTATTCTGATGTGTGGAGAGTAATGTTGGGTCATATCATACATACATGATAGGGGATCGGGTAGAAAATATGACAAACTAGTAGAGGACATACTAATACATCTTTCTCCTCCAGGTGGGTGAAGCAGGAATCTGATTTCTCCAAAGAACCCCAAGGGGGCAGGACAAATCAACCCAAGCTGGATTTGGGATTTAAAGAAGGCCAGACAATCAAGCTGAACATTGGGGTATGTGGGGTATGTGCCTGCTGTGACCGCTCTGCTCCGGGGCCTATGTGGGGATAACATTTTCTTTTTCACCCTATTTCTTCAGGAGTGCAGTGCTCCCCTCCCACACTATTTTCCTGGCTGCCAGTGGGGGGCGCTGCGCTCCTAATGTTGTAAGTGTTCAGAGCAGTGAATTGTTCGCTCTCCCAAGATGCAGAAAGAGTCGGCTTTACCTCTGTGAGATTGGGGGAGGCACAAGGACACTAAGGTTGGTGAGAGCCTATCTTGTCAGTGCGGCGCTCCTTCCTAGGAGACCGGCCACCTCTGATAAGACTGACGAAGTGGCCGAAAGCCTCAACTACAAGGAGTAAACCATAGAATGTTTGCACTTTGTTTTCACCATTTAACAAGATGAGAAAAACCCTTTAAAAAATGAAGAAATAGAGGAACGTTCCAGCGATGGAAAAAACAACTTTATCCAGGAAGATATTCACATTTATTAGGAAATAGTTAGGATCCGCCACATGACCTCAAAAGAAAAGCCGGACACCCCTGCGTTTCAGCAAAATCCCTGCAATTTATTGTACTTTTGTTTTTATTCCCAGAACATAAAGAAGAAAGACGGTTCCTGTAAGCCGCGGGGGAACACGGCCACCGGGGGCATCGCTCTGCTTCCTCCTCCTCCTGGGGGCAAAATCCCAACGCCAACTGCCCCCATGACAACTCCAATATCAAATCATGTTACCCCTCCCCCCAGCAACACGCCCTCCAGCCCAGGTACATGCGCCAGTCTGTCCCCCTGGGGTTCACATCACACCATATGACTGTGCCCCCAGGGTATGCGCTGGATGTAGTCATAGGGGGCAACAAGGTGATCACCAGGGAAGTGCAACATTGCATAGCAGCGCCCCCTAAGGAGAAAAGAGTTGAATTAAATTTCTGATGGGGGGAATCTGCAAATGTTATTTATTCTGTTTTTTTTTTTTTTTTTTTTTTAATTCTCTTCAGACATCCTTCTAGATTTGGGATCACCACTGCCACCTCCAAAAGCTACCCCCGCCTCCGCTGACCTGTGGGGGGATTTTAATACTGCAAGCAGGTGAGGAATAGTAATGTAATGTATGTACATAGTGACTGCACCAGCAGAATAGTGAGTGCAGCTCTGGAGTATAATACAGGAGGTAACTCAGGATCAGTAATGTAATGTATGTACATAGTGACTGCACCAGCAGAATAGTGAGTGCAGCTCTGGAGTATAGTACAGGAGGTAACTCAGGATCAGTAATGTAATGTATGTACACAGTGACTGCACCAGCAGAATAGTGAGTGCAGCTCTGGAGTATAATACAGGAGGTAACTCAGGATCAGTAATGTAATGTATGTACATAGTGACTGCACCAGCAGAATAGTGAGTGCAGCTCTGGAGTGTAATACAGGAGGTAACTCAGGATCAGTAATGTAATGTATGTACACCGTGACTGCACCAGCAGAATAGTGAGTGCAGCTCTGGAGTATAATACAGGAGGTAACTCAGGATCAGTAATGTAATGTATGTACATAGTGACTGCACCAGCAGAATAGTGAGTGCAGCTCTGGAGTGTAATACAGGAGGTAACTCAGGATCAGTAATGTAATGTATGTACACCGTGACTGCACCAGCAGAATAGTGAGTGCAGCTCTGGAGTATAATACAGGAGGTAAGTCAGGATCAGTAATGTAATGTATGTACATAGTGACTGCACCAGCAGAATAGTGAGTGCAGCTCTGGAGTATAATACAGGAGGTAACTCAGGATCAGTAATGTAATGTATGTACATAGTGACTGCACCAGCAGAATAGTGAGTGCAGCTCTGGAGTATAATACAGGAGGTAACTCAGGATCAGTAATGTAATGTATGTACACAGTGACTGCACCAGCAGAATAGCGAGTGCAGCTCTGGAGTATAATACAGGAGGTAACTCAGGATCAGTAATGTAATGTATGTACACAGTGACTGCACCAGCAGAATAGTGAGTGCAGCTCTGGAGTATAATAAAGGAGAAGAGATGTAATGTATGTACACAGTGACTGCACCAGCAGAATAGTGAGTGCAGCTCTGGAGTATAATACAGGAGGTAACTCAGGATCAGTAATGTAATGTATGTACATAGTGACTGCACCAGCAGAATAGTGAGTGCAGCTCTGGAGTATAATACAGGAGGTAACTCAGGATCAGTAATGTAATGTATGTACACCGTGACTGCACCAGCAGAATAGTGAGTGCAGCTCTGGAGTATAATACAGGAGGTAACTCAGGATCAGTAATGTAATGTATGTACATAGTGACTGCACCAGCAGAATAGTGAGTGCAGCTCTGGAGTATAATACAGGAGGTAACTCAGGATCAGTAATGTAATGTATGTACATAGTGACTGCACCAGCAGAATAGTGAGTGCAGCTCTGGAGTATAATACAGGAGGTAACTCAGGATCAGTAATGTAATGTATGTACACAGTGACTGCACCAGCAGAATAGCGAGTGCAGCTCTGGAGTATAATACAGGAGGTAACTCAGGATCAGTAATGTAATGTATGTACACAGTGACTGCACCAGCAGAATAGTGAGTGCAGCTCTGGAGTATAATAAAGGAGAAGAGATGTAATGTATGTACACAGTGACTGCACCAGCAGAATAGTGAGTGCAGCTCTGGAGTATAATACAGGAGGTAACTCAGGATCAGTAATGTAATGTATGTACATAGTGACTGCACCAGCAGAATAGTGAGTGCAGCTCTGGAGTATAATACAGGAGGTAACTCAGGATCAGTAATGTAATGTATGTACATAGTGACTGCACCAGCAGAATAGTGAGTGCACCTCTGTTTAGGCTCTGTCTTCTTAGATATCATAGAGTATGAACCTCACCTATCTCAGAAAAATCCCAGGATAAAATCATAATCTTAATAAAACTGTGTCCAAGCTAAAGTAAGTTTTATTTAGTAAATGAACATTCTCTGTACAATGTAGAGCACTTAGCTGTTTCTTTTGGCCGCGGTCTGTGTTGCTCAGTTGTAGATGTTTCTGTGCCTGACTGTGACCCTCCAGCTATGTTTTCTGTGCTCGGCTATTGCTGGTGGTGGGGCCTGTGCTGATACTTGTAGTTCTCCCTGTGCTGTATATGACATTAAGGCTTCACCTGCTCGCTCTCTTTCTGTCCAGCAGTCTGTCCTCTCAAGCTCCGCAGTCTTCTAGCTGGGTCCAATTCTAATGGCTGCCCCTGGATCCTCTTCCTTTCTCTCCCCGGGATAACAGACCGTCCCCCGCCAGGAAGCTCAGCTGCTCCGCGCCGCGTATCATTGTGACGTCTCCTCATTATTCGGGTGTGCGGATCTGCCCGGGGCATTGTGTTGTGCATCTCATTCTTTCTTCCTTTTCTGCTCCTTCTGTCCCCCCATCCCTGCCTGCGCCCTCCATTTCCATGTCATTGTTTTGCTGTCTGTCGTCCTCCCCCCAAACCACTAGTTCCACACTGTAATCATTCCTCCCGTACACACAGGGTATTGTGCACTGGCGCCAAGATGCCCCCCGGCCTCGGTGCCCACCCTGGACCAGAGCTGCGTTGTTTACAGACAATTGACAAACAGATTCATTTTTTTTTAGTTATTTTTCAACTTTAGTTTGGACCCTCCGGGCAGCTGTAGACCCGTCCTCGGCTGGGTGAGACCTGCCCCCGAGCCCCGGTGTACAGGAAATACTAGGATTTCATCTCATGTTGTTTTTTGGGGTCTTATGGGGGTTATTTGCTCGTATCATGTCCTCCTGTGGGGGGGGGGGGGGGGGTAGATAGATTTGTGTATCTTGTCTCGTAATCATGAAACATATTTATTACATAGTGATCCTTCTGGATGAAAAAGAACAAAGTGTATATAAAATAAATTTAATGTTATGGACACTTCAGGGATGTGTTTTCGCGTCTTTTTATTTTCTCTGTTGTGTGCAATTCTCAGGACAATGAATGGGACCTACATCACCATCATCCTCCCTCATTATATGGCCCCTGTTCTTTTAGACGAATTGATCTCATAGGATGGAGATCCCAATATTGCCTCCAAATCGACATGTCAGTGTTACCATATAGTACTGACCCGAGGCATCATACCAACACGTCAGTGTTACCATATAGTACTGACCCGAGGCATCATACCGACACGTCAGTGTTACCATATAGTACTGACCCGAGGCATCATACCGACACGTCAGTGTTACCATATAGTACTGACCCGAGGCATCATACCGACACGTCAGTGTTACCATATAGTACTGACCCGAGGCATCATACCGACACCTCAGTGTTACCATATAGTACTGACCTGAGACATCATACCGACACCTCAGTGTTACCATATAGTACTGACCCCAGACATCATACCGACACCTCAGTGTTACCATATAGTACTGACCCCAGACATCATACCGATATGTCAGTGTTACCATATAGTACTGACCCGAGGCATCATACCGACACGTCAGTGTTACCATATAGTACTGACCCCAGGCATCATACTGACACATCAGTGTTACCATATAGTACTGACCCCAGACATCATACCGAACACTCAGTGTTACCATACATACTGACCCGAGGCATCATACCGACACGTCAGTGTTACATATAGTACTGACCCGAGCATCATACCGACACCTCAGTGTTACCATATAGTACTGACCCGAGGCATCATACCGACACTCAGTGTTACCATATAATACTGACCCGAGGCATGATACCGACACGTCAGTGTTACCATATAGTACTGACCCCAGACATCATACCGACACGTCAGTGTTACCATATAGTACTGACCCGAGACATCATACCGACACCTCAGTGTTACCATATAGTACTGACCCCAGACATCATACCGACACCTCAGTGTTACCATATAGTACTGACCCCAGACATCATACCGACACCTCAGTGTTACCATATAGTACTGACCCCAGACATCATACCGACACATCAGTGTTACCATATAGTACTGACCCCAGACATCATACGACATCTCAGTGTTACCATATAGTACTGACCTCAGACATCATACTGACATGTCAGTGTTACCACATAAACGTCACCTTCATACAGCAACACACTTGTAAGTTTCTGCCGCTTCATGATATTCACCATCTGACATCTGAACGTGTCATGTAAACGTTACATCCGTTACGCAGCAATTCACCATTTACTAATATTCCGTGAGGCTGCGGCTTCTTGCTGACATTATGGCGAATATCAACGACACAATGTGACACTGCGCTGTGTATCAGCAGCCTTCATCTCACAATAATCTGGTGAGGGACAAATAATGATCTGGTCAGAGTATTACAGGGGTCGCCCTAGGTCAGACATTCCCTGTATATCCACACGAGACACCGGACGGTGCAGAGCCTGGAGGTGAGGCCTAGAGATGTACTGGGGACGCCTCCATTCACTTTTATGTAAGTTCTTGGTATAATAAGACTCGTCTGCAGCCTCTCAAGTTTCCACATTAATAATATTTTATTATTACAAATGTATATTCTACATAATTGTGTAATAAAGCAACATCTGCGCACAGTTCCTCCCACAGTGCGGCTCCTCACATCGCGCACACGTACCGTCCGTGGTCAGCCGGCGCCTCCGCACCGCAGAGGGTCACTGCCATTACAGGGTTGCAAGAATGCACGAACCCCGACACACGTTCCGGAAGCCAATTTGTCTGCTCTGAACCTGACGTCTGTGCATCGTGGTTTGTGTTCAGACACACAGACATGGTCATAGTGTTACTGGACAGCGCCCCATCTGTCCACAGGTTGTGAGTGGGATTGCATCTAGGCCTAATGACGTCCACAGAGCTGATGACGGCAGAAGTGTTGCTGTTCCTGCACGCAGCAGCCATGGATTTCTTATGCACACACTTTTGTCTGTATCAGATATATATGGTAAAGGTGATGACACGTCCATTGAGGGTGGGCACCTCACTGCCGGACTCTTCTCCCAGTATCTTTTCTGCCCCCGCACCAAGTGACAGGATTCCTTTAAAAGTTGCCATCACACCCTACACTGTGCAGTAACACTGGACCTTCCGCACATCATCTCCTCCTGGAGCGCGGATGATATAAGACTGAGTATAGTGACTACAAGTAACAGTACCGTCATCTACAGACAGGGGGCGCTGCTCCTATGGGCCCAGAATGGAGACATTGCATAGATATGTAGGAAACAGAGACACAAGATCACTAGACAACACCACAGTCACATTAAGTGCTCCAGAGCTGTCATTCATCTGCAGCCATTGGAGTGGCATAAACTAGGATTGGCCCCTTTAAGAGAGGAGAATCTAAGAGATAACAAACTAAGGTGTACTGGTACTACAAGGCTCAGCATGGACTAATTTTAGGAAGCAGAATGTGCTGTGTACGTCACGTTCATGCTGCGTCCATGCAGCGCCTCTTGCTGTGAAGCATTCCGGATTGTCCCTTTAATAAGACTTCTGGGTCGCCCCTTTAATAAGTCCTTAGTTTCTCACCTTTTGGGCAGAGAGACTTATGTGAGTATCTCGCATTACTCGCCCTGAACGGTCCCTGCCTCTGTGAACGGGAGCACGCCAGCTGATTGTGTTTCTATGAAGTGGACATGCTCTCATTCAGAGAGGCAGGGTCTGTTCCGGGTGAGTCATGCGAGATACATGCAGATACTGCATAGTGTGTCTCTGCTCTTTATAAGATTTCTGCTTGCTGTTAGTGAAGCGAAACCCATCCAAAACCAGACAACTCATCCGAATCTTATCCAAGAGACCCTGCTGCAGAACCTGTCCCCTCAGACAGTGTAATGGTGCAGCCCCACAGTCCAGCCCGTGTGCTGTTGGTGCATTTTTATAGTGGCTCTAAAACGCTGAACAATCTTACATCTAAGTCACAGTCTTACGTGGCCATTCTCAATTTCAAAATTGCACCGAACCCATGGTAGTAGCTGCGTCCTCCCTGACCCCCTGTGAAGTCACGTCCTGCCACCACCCCCCCAACCCCCCAGTACAGCCGCGTCCTCCCTGACCCATTTGTGCAGCCACGTCCTGCCCTTCTGATAGTCGGACATCGTTTCGATCAATTTTTAAATCTTCAATTGCAAAAAACAAAGTACGTTCCCATTCACCAACAGCAAGCAGAGGTTTTGGCAGTAGCGAAGCCTTGAAACACATTGGGTCTGATTCACTGTGGCAGTTGCGCCTTTTTTTGTCTTAATTTTTTGCATTTGCGCCATCTTATCTTTTAACCATTACATTTACCTATTTGCCTGTATTTTTGTGGATGTCTTTGTGGCCGGGTGTTGGATTCTCACCCAAGTCATGAAGTTCAGCTTCCTTTCTCTCTTTTGCGCTCATGTGCTGTGCCTCTTCCTGCAGTGATTTTGCTGTAGTTTCGGTGCACATTTTGCAACACTTCTAGCAAAGAAAATTGCTATTTTTTTCTGCCATATATAAAGAGATTTGATGGAAAGAAAAAAAAAAAAAATTATAGCTCCCTTCACCTCCCCCCGAAAATGATGAATCGGGCCCAAAGTGTCAGACAGCGGCAGAACATCTCTCATTTCCATGGATCATTCATCACATTCCACAGATATTAGAAATACTTGATACAGTGACTGGTTATAAAGTCACGTCAGATCGGGGAGGGGGTGCAGGTAACGAGGTGACGACGACGCACACTGATAAGGCCGGCGTTCTCCTGGGACACGTCTGTGGCCTCCGGCTCCCGATACACAAGGTAATTAAATAAAAATCAATATGTTAATTAGCAATAAATCAGCTTTGTCCTTCATCCCTGTACCAGCCAATGGAGTGAAAGTTGAAGCCTTTTGTGAGTGGTCACGTCAGGTCCGGCCAATCCAGGATGGGGCGACACACGGTTCTGAGCAGTCTCAGTGAATGGTTTTGGGTTCTGCTTTCCCGCTACATTGGCTGCTACCTGCGAGCATGCACTCGCACGGCCACCGGTCAGACTGCGGTCATTGTGCAGGGGTGGAGGGAGGAGGGAACGCCGCCTGTAAAGTGGCCAGATCGCGGGCGTCCGCCGCAGAGTACAAGCTGCTCTGTCCTAACATGGACAGCGCCATCCGCAGGGTGCTCCAGATATTGTCAGACATGGCTCCGCCGTGGCCTCCGCTCTGCTGCTGCATGCTCAGCGCCTCGATGAAGTGCTCCACAGCCTCCCTGCAAGCAAGGGGCAGAATTACAAAATAATACAGCTAACTTCTGCAACCATTTGCAAATAGAAATCGTTGTGTACCACAGCATTTGTGTCTCCATGGTTACAGACTACAGGCGTCTCCTGTGTAGTCTGACCCCGCCTCCTCTATCATCACAAAGTGGAGGATGACACATTGTTCTGCATAGGAGCTACACATCACACAAGATTATTTTTGTGCATTGTAAAAGTAAACAAATTGATAATAGCCTGTTCTCGCTCACCTGTGCGCCCCCAGGTTGATACAGGCAATGCCCAGGTTATAGCGGGAGCGTATAAAGCCCGGCTGTAGCTGCAGCGCCCGGCGGTACGCCTCCACCGCCGCCTCGCTGTCATTGCCGTTGGCCAGGGTGGCTCCTAGCTTATTCCACAGCAAGTAGTCCTGCGGGGAGACAAACACAATGATACAAGGCAGAACTTCTCACAGCTGAGGGTTTGTGACCGTTGCATCCAGTCTGGATGGAACTTAGCACAAACCATTACGTTTCACCGCTCACCTCCGGTCTCTGGCTCAGCGCAGCAGTGAAGCAATCCACGGCTTTCTGATACTCCCCGCTCAGGTTGAAGAGAACCCCGAGTCCACACTGAACGTCGGGATCCACCTGATCGGGGTCCATCCGGACGGCGGAGAGGAACAATTCCCGCACCTCGGAGAACAATGTGCTGAAAGCAAATAACAAAAGATGTGATGGTTTCTGCACCTGCATACAGCTCAGTCATATTAGAAGGTTCTGCTACTGTCTTGTGACCTCTGCTTGCTGGGAATATTCCTGAAAAGAATAAATGATCAAAAACCTTCTCTGAACCCCGAGTCCAGCGGCCTCCAGACCCGAGTCCTGCCAACCTCATCCAACTTGTCGCATGTCACGATGCGTCAGAGCCGGGGATGGGCTGAGGTCTGTAACGGCCCGGACCTGTGTCTTTCAGATCTTTTCAATCAACTCTCCTGAATCCCAACTTAATACTCCTCACAGCTGAGGGTTTGTTACATATATCACTGTCCCATCCAATATAGAGAAAGTATAGCAAAAATACCTATCACTGACAATATAGTGATTATCAAATGTAGCCTTTATTATTAAGATTAAAACCTATGTAAGGTGCAAAGAAGGATAACGAGCTATTAAAAGAGTTAATCAAAATGAGTTAATATAGAAGTGTATATTCATTTGATGTAAATGTATATATATATCCCCCTAGTTGAACCCTAATGACGCCTACCTTGCCGTGGATGTTGGCATCCTAGTTTCGCATATGGTGCCCCCCCCACTTGCTCAATGAGATACAAGATCCAGATTTTGGGTAGAACTAGGCCCTTCCCTTGTCTATACATACCTCCATACTGACTCATTTTTAATAACTTTTATTGATACCTCATTATACTTTTTTGCACCTTGTATAGATTTTAATCTTAATAATAATGGTTACATTTTATCATTAGATACTGAGGTTTTCATACATTGTATCCAGTCTAAACAAAGATAGGATATTTCGCTAATCCTAAAGATGTGAACGTTAGGACCCCACTAACCCGGGAAATGGAGCTCTGAGATGACCCCGCTGTCTATGAGACGACAGTGAAATAGGTGATAATGGTTGATTCCCACCAATGGGAGCAGGGCTCTGTGACTAGCGTCCATTATGTTTGGGAGCCCCATAGACTTTCAGAGTCCCGTTCTCTGGATCAGCGGAGGTCCCAGCAGTCAGACCCCACCAATTAGCAGGATAATTGATAAAGGGATATTTTAAGTCCGTCCATATTTTCTTGTTCCCATTCACTGACAGCAAGCAGAGAACTTAAGTGGATTGTCTGGAGACGACTTACAAAAAGAATCAGTCTCGCTCTGGAGGACCCAAGACATCCACAGAAACCCTTACGATTTTAATGAAAATTGTGTAATACTCTATTTTGCCTGCGGGGGCGCTGTGGGGAGGTTGAGCACTTGCTAAACTGTCCCTTTAAGCCCAGGATCCACACTGTACACCCCTATATTCACTCACTCAGACAGTAACGTCCCCAGGGATTTCTTCCTGGCGGCCTCTGCGGCGTCGCCCTCGGCGTTCACCAGGTGGCTGTACCTGGGGCTGTGCCGCAGCCACTCCCGCAGGGTTTCGCAGGCCTGCTGCTGGAGGCATTCATTGGTAAAACTAACCGCCAGCGCCATCAGGGCGCTTAGATTGTCCGGCTTCAGCTCCAGGCACCTGAGGAGGATAAAATAATAAATAAAATCATCCATATATTAATAATAATGGATAGAGAGGCCAGGACCAGACCTCACCTGCGGAGGGCGCTGATAGCCGCCAGCTCCTGCTCGTTTTCGGCCTGAGTGGTGCCCAGATATTGCCAGCCCTGGAAGATACAGGGGAGTAAGTGTTGGCGGTGGTCATAGACAGGTCCTGCCCGCATCCTCCACCACCAAACATGGCAGAAGGTTCAGTAGACACCAATATTTTTCGGCTTCCGGCCGTGCATCACCCTGAATTTAGGTCAGAGGTGACGCCGGAGAGTTTGTTTGTCAGGTCTTTGGTACTTTGGTCTCACCGGTTGTTAATGAATGAACAGCGGGGATTAATCTAATGTTTGCGTCTGAGAAATGGGGCAGATACTGCAAGATGCCCCACGGACTGCAGAACAACATGGAGGCCACTGCTGCGTTCATCCTGAGCCTCCTGGTGCAGCCGGTGGACGGAGGACCTCACTGTATTGTCTTCTAACCCCAGATCGTCCATTTACCTCCATGTGTTGGGGTCTCTCTGCACGGCGATCTCAAAAAGTCGCACTGCGCTGGGAGATCTCCTTCCCGGAGGCGTTTCAAACCCTCCTCAAATGGCTGCGCCTCCTCGGAGAATGGATTTTGGTCTTCAAATGCGTAGCCCTGTGGAAGACAAGCAGATACAAACCCTCAGTGCAGACAAAGATACACGATAGTCTCTCTGCAGCCACCACTAGGGGGAGCTCACTGCAGACTGTTAGTATTGAGTCTGGTGTATGCACAGTGTGCAGTGAGCTCCCTCTAATGGCCGCAGGTAGAAAAGCAAAGACATGCCAATTCATTGTTTATAAGAATTGTAGTATTTCTGATACAGAGCACCAAATCTCCAGTACTTCAGTTAGCTGATAAACTTGTCTTCCTCCAGCCACCACTAGGGGGAGCTCACAGCACATTGTTAGTATTAAGTATGCTGTATGCACAGTGTGGAGTTAGCTCCCTCTAGTGGTGGCTGTAGGTAGAGAACCCAAGAACTGCCGATTGATTAGTGATTGGAGTGATTCTGATACAGAGCACCAAACCCTCAGCGTAAACACAGATACGTGATTAACATGTCTCCCTGCAGCCACCACTAAGGAGAGCTCACTGCACATTGTTAGTATTAAGTCCGGTGTATGTATCTCCTGCACAGAGAGTTACATGATAAATGTGTCTCCCTGCAGCCATCACTAGGGGAGGTCACCACACATTGTTAGAAATAAGTCCGGTGAATGTATGTCCTGCACAGAGAGTTACATGATAAATGTGTCTCCCTGCAGCCATCACTAGGGGGAGGTCACCACAGACTGTTAGGTCCGGTGTATGCACAGTGTGCACTGAGCTCCCTCTAGTGGTGGCTGCAGGTAGACAAGCCGAGACGTGCCGATTCAATGTTTATAGCGATTGGAGTATTTTTGATACAGAGCTCCAAACCCTCAGTGCAAATACAGATGTGTGATTAACATGTCTTCCTGCAGCCACCACTAGGGGAGCTCCCTGCACATTGTTAGTATGCATTGAGTCCGGTGTATGCACAGTGTGCAGTGAGATCCCTCTAGTGGTGGCCACAGGTCGACAATCTGAAACGTGCCGATTCATTACAAATAGTGATTGGAGTATTTCTGATAGGGAGCTCCAAATCTCCTGCACAGAGAGATACCTGATAAACGTGTCTCTCTCTGCAGCCACCACTAGGAGGAGCTCACGGCTTACTGTTAGTATTGAGTCCGATGTATGCACAGTGTGCAGTGAGCTCCCTCTAGTGGTGGCTACAGGTAGACAGGTTAATCACATACCTGTGTTTGCACTGAGGGTTTGGAGCTTTGTATCAGCTTTCATCAATATGTTACCTTGTCGTAAGACTTGGAAGACAAATCCTGGAAATCTGACAGCCACGGATGCGCCTCAGCGTCCCTCTTGGCCATCTCCTCCCATTCTTCTTGCAGCTTGTCCCAGAAATCAACATCAGCCTATCAGACAAAAAAAAATTGGATCACGTTTTTCCACCAATCCTGACACAAAGCCCTGCCCAAAAAAACATAAAAACCACCCCCATGGCTCCGCAGATTATGCAAAACTACTTCTCACAGGGAATGCTGGGAGTTGTAGTTTTACAGATTTCGGAGAGTCGCATGCTGAATACCTCTGTCATCATCACTCATGTTGCTTTCCACATGAATAGGCAACTGATTGCTGAAACACTCTGTGCTGCTGCAATTATTACATTTGGTATTTACCTCCACTGCGGCTTTGGCGGTCTCGAACTCCTTCTCCAAGGGGGTGAACTGATCGACCCACTGCTCAGACACGGCGGCCTGCGGGGAGGACTGCGGTCAGAGAAAGGCAATAGCCAAGAAGATACATTTAAAGGGCAGCGCAGTACATAGACATCCCAAGCGGAAAGACGGAACGTGTTTTATATGCCGGTTCGGTAGATCATGGGTTATTATCTGTGAAAAGTGCTGCAAAAAGATTCATCATCAATTTATATTCTAATAGGGACAAATGCAAAAATTAAAAATTAAGTGACATCTACACGTAGTTGTCACCTCCCTTCCCCTGCTCCTTTTGCAAAGTTAGACATCATCCAGCAGAGGGCGCCAGTGAGCACAGTAGAAATGAGGCGTCATAGGAGGCGCAATCAGAAGTTAAAAAAAAATTTAAAAAATTGCCAAATTGATTTATATGTTTTTTTCAGCACTTTTGGAAGATTTTCCCAGATGCCACGATAGCACACACTATAGAGAAGCATGTACAACGCACCTCCATATTGTGAGAGACATACAACCTCCACTCTTACATAGAGATGACTCCACATCCCCGACAGCTGGAGTAAGACTTGTATCTCCCTGACAGCTGGAGGCTAAGAGTTGTAGTCTCCCCGACAGCTGGAGGCTAAGAGTTGTAGTCTCACCCGACAGCTGGAGGCTAAGAGTTGTAGTCTCACCCGACAGCTGGGGCTAAGAGTCGTAGTCTCACCCGACAGCTGGGGCTAAGAGTCGTAGTCTCACCCGACAGCTGGGGCTAAGAGTCGTAGTCTCACCCGACAGCTGGAGGCTAAGAGTCGTAGTCTCACCCGACAGCTGGAGGCTAAGAGTTGTAGTCTCCCCCGACAGCTGGAGGCTAAGAGTCTGTAGTCCTCACCCGACAGCTGGAGGCTAAGAGTCGTAGTCTCACCCGACAGCTGGAGGCTAAGAGTCGTAGTCTCACCCGACAGCTGGAGGCTAAGAGTCGTAGTCTCACCCGACAGCTGGAGGCTAAGAGTTGTAGTCTCACCCGACAGCTGGAGGCTAAGAGTTGTAGTCTCCCCCGACAGCTGGAGGCTAAGAGTTGTAGTCCTCACCCGACAGCTGGAGGCTAAGAGTTGTAGCCTCACCCGACAGCTGGAGGCTAAGAGTTGTAGTCTCACCCGACAGCTGGAGGCTAAGAGTTGTAGTCTCACCCGACAGCTGGAGGCTAAGAGTTGTAGTCTCACCCGACAGCTGGAGGCTAAGGTTATAACCCTGAACCCACTAGCTAAGTTGTAGTTTCACCCGACAGCTGGAGCAGTACAGGTTATAAACCAACAATGTGAAGACTTTCCGGCACTATCTAAATAAAGTTCTGCACTTTTCTCCCACTATTTTCACCATCTCTGCTTGCCGTCAGTGAATTTAATCAATCTTGTTTACATCCATCCCTTAACAATTCTCACAGCTGAGGGTTTGTTGCAGTTATATAATCAATAGAATGTAGGTTTCTCCATTAATGATCAGTTTGTTACAATGTATTAGTGCAGGTAAAGTACTGTATGTCTGAACAGCACAGCTGCATTACAGCTATACAAGTTTTGAGACTTTCAATTCACTGACAACAAGCAGAAAATGAGAAAAAGGTGGAAAAATTAAAAACAAAGTTTAGTGGAAAGTTTCAGATCTTTTATAAATAAAGAGGAGAAGACGAGATATAGACAGAGGACGGCCGATCTCACTGCTCCTCTCCTCGCCCCTCGGTGCGGGTCACTACCTGCTCTTGTATAAACTGTTCTGACCACTGCTCTGCCTGGGAGGAAGCGGCCGGGGTCTGCGAGAGAGACACCTCCCCGTCTCCTATCTTCCTCACAAATTGTAAGAACTGGTAGAGAAAGAGAGAGAGAGATGGAGACAGTGACACATGCAGATAAGAGACAGTGGGGGGACATTATATAAGCCGGATATAGGGGGACCCCAATATTGTAAAGGACATGTTATGGTTGACATTGTGAGTTCCTGAAGTCACCACTGGGGGGAGCTCCGGAGCTGGGTAATGAATTATGAAGTGCTGAGTGAATGCAGTGAGCTCCCCCTAGTGGCGGAATTTATCATGGCTGTGTCTATGCAGATGGTTTGGAGCTCTGGAACCAAAAATACTATTCCAGAATTGTGGAAATTATGGTAAAAAAATATAATAATCAAAAATCAATAAATATCCCAACTTATGCCTGTCCCGGGTGGCTCTCCCTGTACCTGGCTGTTGGCTAGTTTAGGGTCAGTGACTTTGGAAGCAAGAGATTTTGCTTCTCTCTGCAGGTCGTCTTCAGGCTGATACTCCTCCGTCCTGTACGAGGGGGAGAAAGGATTACATGTGAAAAAGAAGAGGAACATATACAATGATGGGAGTCATTGTGTTAGAGGGGGGATGAGAACTCAGACTACTACCCTGAAGGCGTCTGAACAACTCGCCTGGACAGGTGATGCTTTCTAGCCAATCAAATGGATACAATAAATTGTTATAACACAATGCCCCCCTCCCCCATCAATAATAACACAATGCCACCTCCCCATCAATAATAACACAGTGCCCCCTCCTCCATAAATAATAACACAATGCCCCCTCCCCCATCAATAATAACACAGTGCCCCCTCCCCCATCAATAATAACACAGTGTCCCCTCCCCCATCAATAATAACACAATGCCCCCTCCCCCATCAATAATAACAGTGCCCCCTCCTCCATAAATAATAACACAATGCCCCCTTTCCCATCAATAATAACACAATGCCCCCTCCCTCTATAGCGTCTTCTCACCATTTCTCCGCCATCACTCCTTCGCTTTCTCCCAGCCACAGTTTCTCCTCGGATTGTTGCAGATATTCTTCTGCCCAGCGAGACGGTGATGAGTGCGGGTCTAACGAGAGGGGAAGAATAATAGTGTGGTCCGTTATAGGGCCACTGAGCCTGGCTGGCTCCGTTATAGGGGCACAGCACCCAGATGGCCACTTTATAAGGGTACTGCACCCGGCCGGCCACGTCACAGGGCCACTGCACCCGGCCGGCCACGTCACAGGGCCACTGCACCCGGCCGGCCACGTCACAGGGCCACTGCACCCGGCCGGCCACGTCACAGGGCCACTGCACCCGGCCGCCCACGTCACAGGGCCACTGCACCCGGCCGCCCACGTCACAGGGCCACTGCACCCGGCCGCCTACGTCACAGGGCCACTGCACCCGGCCGGCCATGTTATAAGGGCACTGCACCCAGCTAGCTCTATTTTAGGGACACTGAGCCCGGCTGGCTCTTTTACAGGGAGGACACCACTGATCATACATGACCCCGGGGTGAAGATTTCTTACCCGCCTGATCGATGAACTCGCGGCTCCAGTCTTCTTCCTCCACCGCCGGTTCTTGCTCAAGAAACTCATCCGTCCAATGTTCAGACAGAGCGAGATCTGCGACACCCGGAGCTATAGGAGGAGCAAGAGAAGAGAAGAAGTATGGAGGAGCCTGGGGCCCTACAGCATAGACCCATCCTTTAAGGGTTCTTTCATAGCCTCCCATCGAGGGGGGCACAACAGACATTTATCATTGGCCTTGGTTTCTGTGCCCATGGTTTGCACGAAAAATATGGCTTTTCTCCCAAAAACAGCACCACCTCTGCCCACAGGTTGTACACGGTATTACAGCCAGAGTCCTGTTAACTTTAATGGAGTGGAGCTACAACACCAGTCCCATTCTACAGTGCAGACAATGGTTTTTCCAATCCTTGAGCTAAAATATGATATAATCATGTTCTGCCGCTGTTTGGAGTTTCTCTGCAGTTACTATTTTGAAGACCTTCGCCTGCTGACAGAGAATGGAAACAGCCTGGATCATTGCCAGGACTTAAAACCTCTAGACTGTGCGCCCATCAGACACATACGGTGTCAGTGTGTCATGATGATCGGAAAGGTTTCTTTCTGTAAGGATTTCACTCACTGACAGCAAGCAGAGATTGTGAAAATGAAAAATTAACATAGAAAGAATACAAAGAAGTGGCCGGAGATGGTTCTCACCTCGCAGCGGCTCGGGGCGGAAGCTGCTTTGCTCGATCTGCTGCATCTCCGCCAGGAGCCCGTCCATCTTAAATGTGTGAGGGGCGCGAGTATGGAGGGAGGGCGCGCGGGACTGCAGGAACTCCGACACCAGCTGAGGACAAACAAGGAGACCAATCATGGAGACGAATGATGGATAGGTAAAGAGTTAACTCCTTACATCACAGCCAGGTTTCATTTTTCATTTTGAGTTGCAGTATTTAACGACATCCGATGATGTACTGAAAAATGGGGAGAAAATGAAGAAAAAAGCACTGCAACAGTTCTGAGGTTTGTGTTTCCAGTGTTCAATGTGCGATAAAAATCAGCCGCTAATAGGATTCTCCAGATTACGGAGATATGTATTTTTTTCCTCATCTACGGCCCCCATACAGATCGCCTAGATTAGTTTCCAGCACACATCTTGTTACACACGATTATCACGTCTTATATATTTTCTCGACTTTTTTAATTTTCCATCAATATAGACATATATTTTGTGGGTGTCGCACTTTTAAATTACATCATTTATTTATCATATAGTGGAATGGAGAATTGGAAAAAAAATCAAACTGCAGCGAGATTATAAAAAGAAAAAGTGTCATTTCACAATCGCTTTTTTTTTTATTCACTATATGGTAACACTGAGGTGTCGGTATGATGTCTGGGGTCAGTACTATATGGTAACACTGAGTTGTCGGTATGATGTCTCGGGTCAGTACTATATGGTAACACTGATGTGTCGGTATGATGTCTGGGGTCAGTACTATATGGTAACATTGACGTGTCGGTATGATGCCTCGGGTCAGTACTATATGGTAACACTGACGTGTCGGTATGATACCTCGGGTCAGTACTATATGGTAACACTGAGGTGTTGGTATGATGTCTGGGGTCAGTACTATATGGTAACACTGAGGTGTCGGTATGATGTCTGGGGTCAGTACTATATGGTAACACTGAGGTGTCGGTATGATGTCTGGGGTCAGTACTATATGGTAACACTGAGGTGTCGGTATGATGTCTGGGGTCAGTACTATATGGTAACACTGACATGTCGGTATGATGTCTCAGGTCAGTACTATATGGTAACACTGATGTGTCGGTATGATGCCTCAGGTCAGTACTATATGGTAACACTGACGTGTCGGTATGATGCCTCAGGTCATTACTATATGGTAACACTGACGTGTCGGTATGATGTCTGGGTCAGCACTATATGGTAACACTGAGTGTCGGTATGATGCCTCAGGTCAGTACTATATGGTAACACTGATGTGTCGGTATGATGCCTCAGGTCAGTACTATATGGTAACACTGAGGTGTCGGTATGATGTCTCAGGTCAGTACTATATGGTAATCACTGATGTGTCGGTATGATGTCTGGGTCAGTACTATATGGTAACTCTGACTGTGTCGGTATGATGTCTGGGGTCAGTACTATATGGTAACTCTGACGTGTCGGTATGATGTCTGGGGTCAGTACTATATGGTAACACTGACGTGTCGGTATGATGTCTCTGGTCAGTACTATATGGTAACACTGATGTGTCGGTATGATGTCTGGGTCAGTACTATATGGTAACATGACATGTCGGTATGATGCCTCGGGTCAGTACTATATGGTAACACTGAGTGTCGGTATGATGTCTGGGTCAGTACTATATGGTAACACTGAGGTGTCGGTATGATGTCTGGGGTCAGTACTATATGGTAACACTGATGTGACGGTATGATGTCTCTGGTCAGTACTATATGGTAACACTGATGTGTCGGTATGATGTCTGGGTCAGTACTATATGGTAACACTGATGTGTCGGTATGATGCTCAGGTCAGTACTATATGGTAACACTGATGTGTCGGTATGATGTCTGGGTCAGTACTATATGGTAACATTGACATGTCGGTATGATGCCTCAGTCAGTACTATATGGTAACACTGAGGTGTCGGTATGATGTCTGGGGTCAGTACTATATGGTAACACTGATGTATCGGTATGATGTCTTGGGTCAGTACTATATAACACTGACGTGTCGGTATGATGCCTCCGGTCAGTACTATATGGTAACACTGATGTGTCGGTATGATGCCTCAGGTCAGTACTATATGGTAACACTGAGGTGTCGGTATGATGTCTTGGGTCAGTACTATATGATAACACTGAGGTGTCGGTATGATGCCTAGGGTCACTACTATATGATAACACTGATGTGTCGGTATGATGCCTCGGGTCAGTACTATATGGTAACACTGAGGTGTCGGTATGATGTCTCGGGTCAGTACTATATGGTAACACTGACGTGTCGGTATGATGCCTCAAGTCAGTACTATATAGTAACACTGACGTGTCGGTATGATGTCTGGGGTCAGTACTATATGGTAACACTGACGTGTCGGTATGATGCCTCGGGTCAGTAATATATGGTAACACTGATATGTCGGTATGATGCCTCGGGTCAGTACTATATGGTAACACTGACGTGTCAGTATGATGCCTCGGGTCAGTACTATATGGTAACACTGACGTGTCGGTATGATGTCTCGGGTCAGTACTATATGGTAACACTGACGTGTCGGTATGATGCCTCAGGTCAGTACTATATGGCAACACTGATATGTCGGTATGATGTCTGGGGTCAGTACTATATGGTAAAACTGACGTGTCGGTATGATGCCTCGGGTCAGTACTATATGGTAACACTGACGTGTCGGTATGATGTCTGGGGTCAGTACTATATGGTAACACTGAGGTGTCGGTATGATGCCTCGGGTCAGTACTATATGGTAACACTGACATGTCGGTATGATGTCTCGGGTCAGTACTATATGGTAACACTGATGTGTTGGTATGATGCCTCGGGTCAGTACTACATGGTAACACTGACGTGTCGGTATGATGCCTCGGGTCAGTACGACATGGTAACACTGACGTGTCGGTATGATGTCTGGGGTCAGCACTATATGGTAACACTGACGTGTCAGTATGATGCCTCGGGTCAGTACTATATGGTAACACTGATGTGTCGGTATGATGTCTGGGGTCAGAACTATATGGTAACACTGATGTGTCGGTATGATGTCTGGGGTCAGTACTATATGGTAACACTGATGTTCAGTGCGAGTTCGTAGATATCAAACATGTTACTTTTACTATATGTAAGTGGTTAAAAAAAATAATCTGAAATCCACTTTTGTCGCCATTTTCCGTGCCCCATACCGTTCTCATTTTTCTGGATCTGGGGCTGTGTGATGGATTATTTTTTGCGTGTTTAGCTGCCGTTTCTAATGACACCATATTTGGGTAGATGTGATGTTTTGTTCGCCCGTTATCGCATTTTATTGCAATGTTGCAGCGACCAAAAAAAAATCGTAATTTTGGAGTTTGGACTTTTTGTTCCGTTCCGCAGTTTACAGATCTGAGTAATTGATTTTATATTTTGATAGATCGGGCGTTTCTGAACATGGTGATACCAAATATGTTTTTTAATAGCGTTATTTTTAATAGGGCAAAAGGGGGAAGGGGGATTTAAACTTACGTTTTTTCTTTTTTTTTTTCAATATTTTTACAAACATATATGTAATGTTTTAGACTTTTTATTGATAATATTGGCCCCGTTATGGCGGCAAAAGTCTGCAATATCTGATCACTCCTGTAGTACAGAGCCGTGCTTTAGCGTAGCTCTGAACTGTGAACGCCCGTGGTCAGCATCTGGTAGATCCTGCCCTGGGTGGCAGTATACCTCTACCAGCCTGAGAGCGATTGACGATCGGGGGGACGAGGGGTGATTGCTATCAGATCTGGTTGGGGGAAAAGCGGGGGGGGGGGTCATGCTATCATTGCAAAGCACCGCTGCGCGGTCCATATCATTGAAGGGGATGGTCCTAAACTAGGGCAATACCACCGGCCTGGGGGGAAATGCTTCCCTGTCACCTGGGCCAGTCAGCCCCTGCAGGTACTAGATCATCACAGCAACAGGGGTCATCAACTCACCCCTCGCTATTATGACAGCACATCGGCGCCCCGTGATCGTGTCAAGGGGCTGCCAATGCCAGAAAGGAATGGCATGATCCCCGATGTTGCGTGTTAAATCACACTATTGGAGTTTGATCTAACAGGTCACCAGGCGCAGGTCCAGCTCCTATTAGCTGCATGCGTCAGCTGATCAGATCAGCCGACAAGTGCGGAAGATGATGCGAGCTCAGTGCATGAGATTGCTTCAACTTCAGGGACACGACCAAGGACGTGTGTATATATATATAATATATATATATGTGTGAAGGGGTTAAAGAGTCTACAAAATTTGAGCATGCTGCAAAGAATATGATAACTTTATAGTAAAATTCATGGTCTAATATGAGGCCTGGTCTGAGACTTTCACAAACAGGAACACAAAATTTGCGGCGGCTTTAGTAGGACCATAGCTACCATTGCAACCCATTGGTTCCCCGCAATCGTGTTTTTGAGGGAAAATATCGGTGGGCGCCTGAATTGGCACGACGAGGGGATCAAAATCCGTTAAAGGCTGCGTGGTTAAGGGTTTTACGTGAAATTTAAAGGGTTAGACAGCAAGCACCCGTCACTGCAGATAGAGGCAGGTGACAGCTGTGTGACACTGATGCCCGGTATGGAGGGGGTACAACTCTACAGAACCACACCAGATGTGGGGTATGCAGCGGATGTCAGGAAAAGGTTAAAAAAGGCTGATAACAGGGGACACTAGACCGTATTTGGCACCACTGCATGCAGACGTGAGGCGTTCTCTCTCTTTAAGGCCCTGAGCTGGTAACAGGGAACAGTAGACTATGTGGCGGCACTTGGTGCAGATGTAAGGTGTTTTCTCCCTTTAAGGCCCTGACAGAGCTGATAACAGGGAACACTAGACTATGTGGCGGCACTTGGTGCAGATGTAAGGTGTTTTCTCCCTTTAAGGCCCTGACAGAGCTGATAACAGGGAACACTAGACTATGTGGCGGCACTTGATGCAGATGTAAGGTGTTCTCTCCCTTTAAGGCCCTGACAGAGCTGATAACAGGGAACACTAGACTATGTGGCGGCACTTGGTGCAGATGTAAGGTGTTCTCTCCCTTTAAGGCCCTGACAGAGCTGATAACAGGGAACACTAGACTATATGGCGGCACTTGATGCAGACATAAGGTGTTTTCTCCCTTTAAGCATGCGCTTATTCCCTCTGTGCTGCAGAGCGGTGTGGCCCTCACCTCATCTTCTGTCGCTTTCTCCCAGAGGCTTTGAGATCTACAAAAAAAAGACACATATCAATTAAATCCGTCAATAAATCCTAAGTAATTGCTTAATGAAAAGCTCTGGAAGCCATCTTTGTTTCTCATATCAACCAATCAGAGCGCAGCTTCCATTTCATATTCTGCTTTTGAAGAATGTAAGCTGCACTGTGATTGGTTGCTACCTGCAACACAGCTTCTCCTATAGACAAACTGAATTCTGTCGCTTTACATGTCGCCGCCGCCGTGTCCCTTTCAAGATGTGGACGAATAAGACGCTTCATCCAGAGTCCGAGACATCTCACAACTGAAACGAAAGCTCAGCTGTGAGAAGTAGGAGCAGGTTCTGGATGTGAACATGAATGGTACATTATACGAGAGCGATCAGCGGACAAGAAAATGGCGGAAAATTGAACGTTTAGGAATCCCTGTAAGATGACGGCGATAATCAGTGATCTGCTGCACTGCTGGGACTTGTAGTTCACCCTGCGGAAAGTGTGTAGATCACCATTTGCACAGAGGCGGTGTCGTTACTTTGTTGCACTTACAGCGATGGCTCCCGGGGGCCAGGCCACGCTGGGCAATCCCTCCTGCCGCAGACCCCTGTCCTGGGTGAAGTGACCGGTCAGCTTCATTAGGGGATTAGCCCCCCCACACTCCGCGTCCACCAGTCCACGCATCGCCATGGTGACGGCCTGCAAAATAGAGGCAGCAACATATGAGACACCGACCCCACCACACACAAATGTCTCCCCCCATAACCTTGTGCTGTGTCACCTCTGTCTGCTGCGCTCCTTCCCCCGGAGCTGCCCTCTATCTCAGGAGGAGGGGGTCTCTCACTGCCATGTATCTGTCTCTCTGCTCCCGGATGTCTCTTCCTGTGGACAGAGTTCAAAGGGAGGAGAGAAAATAGTACAAGAGATCAGGGGGAGGAGAGAGACAGCCAGTCACAACATGGAGGACAGAGACAGCCAGTCACAACATGGAGGAGAGAGACAGCCAGTCACAACATGGAGGACAGAGACAACCAGTCACAACATGGAGGACAGAGACAGCCAGTCACAACATGGAGGAGAGAGACAGCCAGTCACAACATGGAGGAGAGAGACAGCCAGTCACAGCATGGAGGACGAGAGACAGCCAGTCACAACATGGAGGACAGAGACAGCCAGTCACAGCATGGAGGACAGAGACAGCCAGTCACAACATGGGAGAGACAGAGAGAGGACAGAGACACCAGTCACAACATGGAGGACAGAGACAGCCAGTCACAGCATGGAGAAGAGAACATGAGAGAGACAGCCAGTCACAACAATGGAGGAGAGAGACAGCCAGTCACAACATGGAGGAGAGAGACAGCCAGTCACAACATGGAGGACAGAGACAGCCAGTCACAGCATGGAGGAGAGACAGCCAGTCACAACATGGAGGGAGACAGAGGAGGGACAGCCAGTCACACCATGGAGGAGAGAGACAGCCAGTCACAGCATAGAGGAGAGAGACAGCCAGTCACAACATGGAGGACAGAGACAGCCAGTCACAAGACAGGAGAGACAGATAGAGAGACAGCCAGTCACAAGCATGGAGGAAGAGAGACAGCCAGTCACACAGCATGAGGAGGAAGGAACGAGAGAAGGCAGTCACACAAGGAGGAAAGACAGCCGTCCACAGCATGGAGGAGAGAGACAGCAGTAAGGGACAAGACAGCCAGCACAGCAGGAGGAGAGAGACAGCCATCACACATGAGGAGAGAACACCGTCACAGATGAGGAGAGAAGCCAGTCACAACATGGAGGAGAGAGACAGCCAGCCACAACATGAGGAGAAGACAGCCAGTCAAGAGGAGAAGGACAGCCAGTCACAGCATGGAGGAGAGAGACAGCCAGTCACAGCATGGAGGAAGGACAGCCAGTCCACATGGAGGAGAGAGACAGCCAGTCACACATGGAGGAGAGGACAGCATCAACATGGAGGAAGAGACAGCCAGTCACAATGGAGGAAGAGACAGCCAGTCCACATGGAGGAAGAGAGGACACAGGACAGACAGCAGTATGGAGGAAGAGACAGCCAGTCACAGCATGGAGGAGAAGAACAGCAGTCAGACATGGAGGGACAGACCAGTCACAGCATGAGGAAGAGACAGCCAGTCACAACTGGAGGAAGAGACAGCAGCACAAAGGAGAAGCAACCAGTCACAACATGGAGGACAGAGACAGCCAGTCACACATGGAGGAGAGGACAGCCAGTCACAACAGGAGGACAGAGCAGCACAGAGAGAGACAAGAACAGAGGAGAACAGCAGTACACAGGAGGACAGACAGCACAACATGGAGGACAGAGACAGCCAGTCACAGCATGGAGGACAGAGACAGCCAGTCACAGCATGGAGGAGAGGAACAGCCAGTCACAGCATGGAGGACAGAGACAGCCAGTCACAGCATGAGGAGAGAGACAGCCAGTCACAGCATGGAGGAGAGAGACAGCCAGTCACAGCATGGAGGAGAGAGACAGCCAGTCACAGCATGGAGGACAGAGACAGCCAGTCACAGCATGGAGGAGAGAGACAGCAGTCACAGCATGGGAGAAGGACAGCCAGTCACAGCATGAGGAGAGGACAGCAGTCACCTGAGGAAGGACAGCCAGTCACAGCATGGAGAGAGAGACAGCCAGTCACAGCATGGAGGACAGAGACAGCCAGTCACAGCATGAGGAGAGAGACAGCCAGTCACAGCATGGAGGAAGAGACAGCCAGTCACAAGCATGGAGGGAAGAGACAGCCAGTCACAAGCATGGAGGAGAGAGACAGCCAGTCACAGCATGGAGGAGAGAGGACAGCAAGTCACAGCATGGAGGGAGAAGAGACAGCCAGTCACAAGCATAGAGGAGGAGAGACAGCCAGTCACAGCATGGAGGACAGAGACAGCCAGTCACAGCAATGGAGGAGAGAGACAGCCAGTCACAGCATGAGGAGAGAGACAGCCAGTCACAGCATGGAGGAAGAGACAGCCAGTCACAGCATGGAGGACAGAGACAGCCAGTCACAGCATGGAGGAGAGAGACAGCCAGTCACAGCATGGAGGAGAGAGACAGCCAGTCACAGCATGGAGGACAGAGACAGCCAGTCACAGCATGAGAGGAGGAGAGACAGCCAGTCACAGCATGGAGGAGAGCAGTCACAAGCATGGGAAGAGACAGCCGTCACAGCATGGAGGAGAGAGACAGCCAGTCAACAGGCATAAGGAGAGGAGGACAGCCAGTCACAGCATGGAGGACAGAAAAGCAAGCCAGTGAGGAAGAGACAGCAGTCACAGCATGGAAGAGGAGACAGCCAGTCACAGCATGGAGGACAGAGACAGCCAGTCACACATGGAGGAAGAGACAGCCAGTCACAGCATGGAGGAAGAGACAGCCAGTCACAAGCATGAGGAGGACACAGAAGCATGGAGAGGACAGCAGTCACAGCATGGAGGACAGAGGACAGCCAGTCACAGCATGGAGGAAGAGACAGCCAGTCACAGCATGGAGGAGAGAGACAGCCAGTCACAGCATGGAGGAGAGAGACAGCCAGTCACAGCATGGAGGAGAGAGACAGCCAGTCACAGCATGGAGGAGAGACAGAGCCAGCTGGAAGACAGCATAGAGGAGGAGAGAACAGCCAGTCACAGCACATGGAGGAGAGAGACAGCCAGTCACAGCATGGAGGAGAGAGACAGCCAGTCACAGCATGGGAGGACAGAGAGGGGACAGCCAGTCACAGCATGAGGAGAGAGACAGCCAGTCACAGCATAGAGGAGAGAGACAGCCAGTCACAGCATGAGGAAGAGACAGCCAGTCACAGCATGAGGAGAGAGACAGCCAGTCACAGCATGAGGAGAGAGACAGCCAGTCACAGCATGGAGGAGAGAGACAGCCATCAGTAAAGACAGCATAGATGAGGAGAGAGACAGCCAGTCACAGCATGGAGGAAGAGACAGCCAGTCACAGCATGAGGAAGAGACAGCCAGTCACAGCATGAGGAAGAGACAGCCAGTCACAGCATGGAGGAAGAGACAGCCAGTCACAGCATAGAGGAGAGAGACAGCCAGTCACAGCATGGAGGAAGAGACAGCCAGTCACAGCATGGAGAAGAGACAGCCAGTCACAGCATGGAGGAGAGAGACAGCCAGTCACAGCATGGAGGAGAGAGACAGCCAGTCACAGCATGGAGGACAGAGACAGCAGTCACAGCATGGAGGAAGAGACAGCCAGTCACAGCATGAGGAGAGAGACAGCCAGTCACAGCATGGAGGAGAGAGACAGCCAGTCACAGCATAGAGGAGAGAGACAGCCAGTCACAGCATGAGGAGAGAGACAGCCAGTCACAACATGGAGGGAGTCACAGCATGAGGACAGAGACAGCCAGTCACACATGGAGGAAGAGACAGCCATCACAGCAGAGCCATAGCTGGAGGACAGAGACAGCCAGTCACAGCATGGAGGAAGAGACAGCCAGTCACAGCATGGAGGAAGAGCAGCCAGTCACAGCATGAGGAGAGAGACAGCCAGTCACAGCAGGAGGAGAGAACAGCCGTCACAGCATGGAGGAAGAGACAGCCAGTCACAGCATGAGGAGAGAGACAGCAGTCACAGCATGGAGGAGAGAGACAGCCAGTCACAGCATGAGGAGAGAACAGCCAGTCACAGCATGAGAGAGAGACACGTCACAGCATGGAGAGAGACAGCAGTCACAGATAGAGGAGAGAGACAGCCAGTCACAGCATGAGGAGAGAGACAGAGCAAGGAGCCACAGTCACAGCAAGGGAGAGAGAAGCAGAGACAGCCAGTCACAGCATGGAGGACAGAGACAGCCAGTCACAGCATGGAGGAGAGAGACAGCCAGTCACAGCATGGAGGAGAGAGACAGCCAGTCACAGCATAGGAGGAGAGAGACAGCCAGTCACAGCATGGAGGAAGAGACAGCCAAGTACAAGCATAGGAGGAGAGAGACAGCCAGTCACAGCATGGAGGACAGAGACAGCCAGTCACAGCATGGAGGAGACGAGACAGCCAGTCACAGCATGAGGAGAGACAGCAGTCACAGAGGACAGAACACAGTCACAGCATGAGGAGAGAGACAGCCAGTCACAGCATGGAGGAAGAGACAGCCAGTCACAGCATGGAGGAGAGAGACAGCCAGTCACAGCATGGAGGAGAGAGACAGCCAGTCCAGCAGCAGGAGACAGAGACAGCCAGTCACAGCATAGAGGAGAGAGACAGCCAGTCACAGCATGGAGGAGAGAGACAGCCAGTCACAGCATGAGAGAGAGAGGACAGCCAGTCACAGCATGGAGGACAGAGACAGCCAGTCACAGCATGGAGGAGAGAGACAGCCAGTCACAGCATGGAGGAGAGAGAGACAGCCAGTCACAAGCATGGAGGAGAGAGACAGCCAGTCCACAGCATGAGGAGAGAGACAGCCAGTCACAGCATGGAGGACAGAGACAGCCAGTCACAGCATAGAGAGAGAGACAGCCAGTCACAGCATGGAGGAGAGAGACAGCCAGTCCACAGCATGGAGGAGAGAGACAGCCAGTCACAGCATAGAGGAGAGAGACAGCCAGTCACAGCATGGAGGAGAGAGACAGCCAGTCACAGCATGGAGGAGAGAGACAGCCAGTCACAGCATAGAGGAAGAGACAGCCAGTCACAGCATGGAGGAGAGACAGCCAGTCACACTGGAGGACAGCCGTCACAGCATGAGAAGGACAGCCAGTCACAGCATGAGGAAGAGACAGCCAGTCACAGCATGGAGGAAGAGACAGCCAGTCACAGCATGAGGAAGAGACAGCCAGTCACAGCATGGAGGACAGAGACAGCCAGTCACAGAGGAGACATAGTGAGGAGAGAGACAGCCAGTCACAGCATGGAGGAAGAGACAGCCAGTCACAGCATGGAGGAAGAGACAGCCAGTCACAGCATGGAGGAGAGAGACAGCCAGTCACAGCATGGAGGAGAGAGACAGCCAGTCACAGCATAGAGGAGAGAGACAGCCAGTCACAGCATGGAGGAGAGAGACAGCCAGTACACAGCATGAGGAGAGAGACAGCCAGTCACAGCATGAGGACAGAGACAGCCAGTCACAGCATGGAGAAGAGACAGCCAGTCACAGCATGGAGGAAGAGACAGCCAGTCACAGCATGGAGGACAGAGACAAGCACATTAACACAGCATGGAGAAGAGACAGCCAGTCACAGCATGGAGGACAGAGACAGCCAGTCACAGCATGGAGGGAGAGAGGGACAGCCAGTCACAGCATGGAGGAGAGAGACAGCCAGTCCAGTAACAGAGCAGCATCGATGAGGACAGAGACAGCCATCACAGCATGGAGGAGAGAGACAGCCAGTCACAGCATGAGGAGAGAGACAGCCAGTCACAGCATGGGGCAGAGGAAGAGACAGCCAGTCACAGCATGAGGAGAGAGACAGCCAGTCACAGCATGGAGGGAAGAGACAGCCAGTCACAGCATAGAGGAGAGAGACAGGCAGTCACAGCATGGAGGAGAGAGACAGCCAGTCACAGCATGGAGGACAGAGACAGCCAGTCACAGCATGGAGGACAGAGACAGCCAGTCACAGCATAGAGGAGAGAGACAGCCAGTCACAGCATGGAGGAGAGAGACAGCCAGTCACAACATAGAGGACAGAGACAGCCAGTCACAGCATGGAGGACAGAGACAGCCAGTCACAGCATGGAGGAGAGAGACAGCCAGTCACAGCATGGAGGAGAGAGACAGCCAGTCACAGCATGGAGGACAGAGACAGCCAGTCACAGCATGGAGGAGAGAGACAGCCAGTCACAGCATGGAGGAGAGAGACAGCCAGTCACAGCATGGAGGAGAGAGACAGCCAGTCACAACATGGAGGAGAGAGACAGCCAGTCACAACATAGAGGACAGAGACAGCCAGTCACAGCATCTAGGACAGAGAGACAGCCAGTCACAACATGGAGGACAGAGACAGCCAGTCACAGCATGGAGGACAGAGACAGCCAGTCACAGCATGGAGGACAGAGACAGCCAGTCACAGCATGGAGGACAGAGACAGCCAGTCACAGCATGGAGGAGAGAGACAGCCAGTCACAACATGGAGGACAGAGACAGCCAGTCACAGCATAGAGGAGAGAGACAGCCAGTCACAGCATGGAGGAGAGAGACAGCCAGTCACACAGCATAGAGGAGAGAGACAGCCAGTCACAGCATGGAGGAGAGAGACAGCCAGTCACAACATGGAGGACAGAGACAGCCAGTCACAGCATAGAGGAGAGAGACAGCCAGTCACAGCATGGAGAAGAGAGACAACCAGTCACAGCATAGAGAGAGACAGCCAGTCACAGCATGGAGGAGAGAGACAGCCAGTCACAGCATGGAGGATAGAGACAGCCAGTCACAGCATGGAGGAGAGAGACAGCCAGTCACAGCATGGAGGACAGAGACAGCCAGTTATTTTGCTCCCAGACCTGAGCACAGACCAGGTGAAGATGTTGTTCTGCCTCTTTCATTACAATGTTCTCTTCAGGTTAACCCCTGAGTGTCCTCACCCTGACGTTTTCCACATTTTTCATGTCACAAACTTAAATGTATTTTATTTTTTTATTTGATACTAGCTGGGTGCCCGATGCACATGCATCAGGATTCTAGCAGAGCGAGTCTCTGACTCGCAATGGCCGCTTCGCGGCCAATGCTTCGCGCTGCTAAGGCGACTCGCCATGCCCCGGCATAGCGAGTCGCCTTAGAACTGCTCGCAATGGCCGCTGCGCGGCCAATGCTTCGGTCGTATCCACATGACCACGCTGACTCGCAGCGTGAGCGGACTCAGAAGGGGCAAAAAAACCCATTCGTGATTATATAATAGACTAGATGGGTGCCCGATGCACAATGCATCGGGATTCTAGCCGAGCGAGTCTCTGACTCGCAATGGCCGCTTCGCGGCCAATGCTTCGCGCTGCTAAGGCGACTCGCCATGCCCGCTGCGCTGTGATGTTATTGTGGCACATTAACCCATGGGGTGCCACAGGATGCCGTACTCAGACTGTATGGAGGATGCCGTACTCCGACTGTATGGAGGATGCCGTACTCCGACTGTATGGAGGATGCCGTACTCAGACTGTATGGAGGATGCCGTACTCAGACTGTATGGAGGATGCCGTACTCAAGACTGTATGGAGGATGCCGTACTCAGACTGTATGGAGGATGCCGTACTCAGACTGTATGGAGGGTTGTCGGGCCCCTCGGGACGGGGGTACTCGGTACCGGACCAGACGGTGCCGGGGAAGTCACGGGTGGCTTGGTCCGGACCGTGTCCCGGGCTCGGCAATAAAAAGGGGATTATTTACAGGGGAAATGTCAGTCGTGACGCCACCCACTATATGCGGCTAGTAAGGGGGCCGCCGCTGCTGCAGAACCTCCGGAGATGATGTAGTGGCAGCATCGATGGTATAGTTCCCGTGGGTAGAACTGTATTCCCCGGGGCAGTGATGGTATAGTCTATAAGGGGTATAGATGGTGGAGACGGGTTAAAGGACACACACTCAGGTTTGGTAGACACTGGTGCACTTCTCCTCTCCTGAGGCTGCAGAGCTGACAGGCTGGTAGCAGGGGAAGCTCTCTGTGCTGAATCTGGGGCAAAGGTCGCAATCAATACACAGACTCACAGTTTTGCTGTTTTCCAAAGCTTTACTGCTGATGTTATTGCAGATTATAATCCACGGAGTCTGTAATGGGGCTGAGCTCTCTTCCCACCCTGTCCGGGATCGTCAGCGTCCTTATGCTGCACTGTGTGTGTGTGTCCTGGCTGCTGCTATTAGCTGAGCTGCTGGGACTCCTCACTCTCTCTCTGTGTTCTGCTGGTACCACTTGGCTAGGCAACTTGAGTCCTCTGTGCTGTGCTGACCCCTCCGTGTTGCTTTGCACTGGTACTAGGGGCATCTAGAAATCCCACTGTTCCTGGATTCACTGTGCTGTGGGTGCCAGACACAGTAGCGGATCCGGTGTCCGTTCTGTGCGTTCTTCTGGGGCGAGTGAAGGTATCACTCCAGCTCCCAGACGTGTTCCTCAGTCTGTAGTTCTCCTGTTCCTCTGACCCTCACTAGGTCTGCACTAAGTTCTGCACTAACTCGTGCTCTTCACAGCCTTGCTCCGAGCTGAACTGAGCTCTCCCTCATGAGCAAGAGTATATAAGGAAGCAGGTTGTGCTCCCCCTCCTGGCCCAGAGGTGCTAGTGTTTGTCAGTGTGTAGTGGGGAGAGAACCCATGTGATGTTATTGTGGCACATTAACCCATGGGGTGCCACAGGATGCTGTACTCAGACTGTATGGAGGATGCCGTACTCCGACTGTATGGAGGATGCCGTACTCCGACAGTATGGAGGATGCCGTACTCAGACTGTATGGAGGATGCCGTACTCAAGACTGTATGGAGGATGCCGTACTCAGACTGTATGGAGGATGCCGTACTCAGACTGTATGGAGGGTTGTCGGGCCCCTCGGGACGGGGGTACTCGGTACCGGACCAGACGGTGCCGGGGAAGTCACGGGTGGCTTGGTCCGGACCGTGTCCCGGGCTCGGCAATAAAAAGGGGATTATTTACAGGGGAAATGTCAGTCGTGACGCCACCCACTATATGCGGCTAGTAAGGGGGCCGCCGCTGCTGCAGAACCTCCGGAGATGATGTAGTGGCAGCATCGATGGTATAGTTCCCGTGGGTAGAACTGTATTCCCCGGGGCAGTGATGGTATAGTCTATAAGGGGTATAGATGGTGGAGACGGGTTAAAGGACACACACTCAGGTTTGGTAGACACTGGTGCACTTCTCCTTCTCTCCTGAGGCTGCAGAGCTGACAGGCTGGTAGCAGGGGAAGCTCTCTGTGCTGAATGTAAGGCAAAGGTCGCAATCAATACACAGTCTCACAGTTTTGCTGTTTTCCAAAGCTTTACTGCTGATGTTATTGCAGATTATAGTCCACGGAGTCTGTAATGGGCTGAGCTCTCTTCCCACCCTGTCCGGGATCGTCAGCGTCCTTATGCTGCACTGTGTGTGTGTGTCCTGGCTGCTGCTATTAGCTGAGCTGCTGGGACTCCTCACTCTCTCTCTGTGTTCTGCTGGTACCACTTGGCTAGGCAACTTGAGTCCTCTGTGCTGTGCTGACCCCTCCGTGTTGCTTTGCACTGGTACTAGGGGCATCTAGAAATCCCACTGTTCCTGGATTCACTGTGCTGTGGGTGCCAGACACAGTAGCGGATCCGGTGTCCGTTCTGTGCGTTCTTCTGGGGCGAGTGAAGGTATCACTCCAGCTCCCAGACGTGTTCCTCAGTCTGTAGTTCTCCTGTTCCTCTGACCCTCACTAGGTCTGCACTAAGTTCTGCACTAACTCGTGCTCTTCACAGCCTTGCTCCGAGCTGAACTGAGCTCTCCCTCATGAGCAAGAGTATATAAGGAAGCAGGTTGTGCTCCCCCTCCTGGCCCAGAGGTGCTAGTGTTTGTCAGTGTGTAGTGGGGAGAGAACCCATGTGATGTTATTGTGGCACATTAACCCATGGGGTGCCACAGGATGCGTACTCAGACTGTATGGAGGATGCCGTACTCCGACTGTATGGAGGATGCCGTACTCCGACTGTATGGAGGATGCCGTTCTCCGACTGTATGGAGGATGCCGTACTCCGACAGTATGGAGGATGCCGTACTCAGACTGTATGGAGGATGCCGTACTCAAGACTGTATGGAGGATGCGTACCCCGACTGTATGGAGGATCCGTCTCAGACTGTATGGACGGATGCCGTACTCCGACTGTATGGAGGATGTCGTAACTCTAGACTGTAGGAGGATGCCGTACTCAGACTGTATGGAGGATGCCGTACTCAGACTCTATGGAGGTTGCCGTACTCAGAACTTATGGAGGATGCCGTACTCAGGACTCTATGAAGGATGCCGTACTCAGACTCTATGGAGGATGCACATACTCCACTCTATGGAGGATGCCGTACTCGGACTGTATGGAGGAGCGTAAAGGTGGTGATCTTCAGTCTCTGAAGTTTCTGCTGTGGTCTGCATGCTTATGCTGCAGGAAAACATTTCCCTTTTGGCCACTTGTTAGTTGTTGTTTCAGGGTTCCACTCGTTAACCTGTAACACTCTGAACTGATTGTTGTCCCATTCATTGACCAACCTTTTGAGCAGTGTAATAACACAACTGTTCATTGGTAGGATTCCCACCACTGCAGCTTTAGAGGAGAGCCTACTGAACAGTCCATTACCTGCTACATAACAGTGCTGCCATCTGATGAGTAGGTTACTGAAGTGGAGGCAATAAAGGAACGTTTGTCTAACGGCCGCCATAACAGTTCCTCGGAATGGACTCCTGTGGGTGAAAAAGGCTGGTGCCGTGGGGAGACTGAATGAGTTTGGAGCCAAGCACGAGGGGTGCATCAGGCCCTCCGCTGCCTGAGGCGCGGTTAGGAGCTGGGGGGGTGCTAGTAGCCGTGGTGAGGAGCTGGGACGAATTTTGGGGTAGAGAGCGGCGTTTGTGATACAGCACAGGCAGGGCTACCAGGCCCTGTATAGCAGGATACCATACATGTATGATGTGTATGCGTTCTTTCCGGTCAGAGGCTATCATTTGGAAGACTTCCGGGGGCGCGGGGGTGCAAGAAGGCAGTAATGCCTAGTGATTGTTTGGAACCCATAATTTGGAGACCTACACGTCCTGCTCATTGTATTGGCACTCATGAAGTTTAAGTACATAATGTGGAATATCTCCTGAAAAAATGAATCAAGTGAACCAGCTTTTTTGTATAGACGCTCATGTTAAATACAAAAGAGCAAATGATAAACAACAAAAAAATAACAAAAAACAATGGGAGGGGAAAATCTAAAATCCTAAAGTTGCTGTGACTCTGGTATTGGCCCCTGTACATTATTTTAGTATAGAAACACATTGTAGACTCGCCTATGGTAAATCACAAATGGGAATCACCTGTGATAAATTACCAGTGCTCATGTGACATGAATTAGCCAATTAATGATGACTTCAGTGTTTTAAAAAGCCACATGTTAGGCCCTGTTCCTTTGTCAAAATAGTGAAGACAAATAAGCTGTCTGAGAACATCAGAACTGCTATTATTAGCAAACACAAGACTTCTAAAGGGTATAAGGCCATCTCCAAACACCTTGATATCCAAGTTTCAACAGTGCACAATGTTATTAAGAAGTTTGCCAACCATTGAACCGTCAAGGATCTCCCTGGACGTGGAGGAGAGAGGAAAATTATCAAGAGATGTCTTCAAAGGTTGGTGCGAAAGGTGGAAAAACACCACGTCAAGCATCCAAAGACCTGAACCTGGCACAGTCTGGGGTTATGGTTTCAATAAATACCATAGGCCACGCACTAAGCCGAGCAGAGCTTTATGGGCGAAGGCCGAATAAGAAACCATTACTGAAGAAAAGACATAAAAAGGAACAACTCATCTTTGCCAAAGACAAACCACAAGCTTTTTGTTCAACCATCTTGACCATTCTGTGCATCAATAAATAATTTCTTGACTCTAACTTTATTCTGAGGATATGATCTGGGGTCTATGCTTGGTTGAGGGGTATGGTCCGGGGTCTGTATTTGTACTGGGGGTGTGGTCTGGGGTCTGTATTTGTACTGGGGGTATGGTCTGGGGCCTGTATTTGTACTGGGGGTATGGTCTGGGGTCTGTATCTGTACTGGAGGTATGGTCTGGGGTCTGTATTTGTACTGGGGGTATGGTCTGGGGTCTGTATTTGTACTGGGGGTATGATCTGGGGTCTGTATTTGTACTGGGGGTATGGACTGGGGTGTGTATTTGTACTGGGGGTATGATCTGGGGTCTATTTGTACTGGGGGTATGATCTGGGGTCTGTATTTGTACTGGGGGTATGATCTGGGGTCTGTATTTGTACTGGGGGTATGGTGTGGGGTCTGTATTTGTACTGGGGGTATTGTATGGGGTCTGTATTTGTACTGGGGGTATGATCTGGGGTCTGTATTTGTACTGGGGGTATGGTCTGAGGTCTGTATTTGTACTGGGGGTATGGTCTGGGGTCTGTATTTGTACTGGGGGTATGGTCTGGGGTCTGTATTTGTATTGGGGGTATGGTCTGGGGTCTGTATTTGTATTGGGGGTATGGCTTGCGGTCTGATGAATCGAGCCATGTGCTGATAGTGAATGACACGTCTCAGGTTGGGGTGGGGTCCTTTATATATATGGGGGGTAGAGGTTAGTATTTGATGAGTGACAGCTTCTCACAATCCTCCTGATGTGAAGGACGTGTGTCTCCATCCTGACGCCTTCCTTCACCTCGGACATAACACACAAACGCATCATTCAGCCTCTATAGATTTATTCCTCTATGATTAGGTTCCCGCTTCTTATTGCTCTCCCCCTTCTCCAGTGCCGCAGTCTAGTGTGGAGGGGGGTGACTAGTTGCTGAGAGCGCCCCCTTCAGTGTGAGCCGATCAGCGCGGCGCTCACAGACACTCCTGTATTTCTTCCTGCACTTGTCATCGCTGCATTTAGAGACCGGAGATAAAGTAACACAATCCTCATCATCATCATCATTATCCGGCTGATCCGCACCCCAGAACCTGCAGAGACATCGGGGAAAAGGGTCACAGGGGAAAGATTATATCCAAATCCAGAGCAAAAGCTGCAGGAGTATTCATTATAGGAGGGAAATACAAAGCACAATGCAGTCAGCCTGAGAAGGGTTAATCAGTCCTGCCACTAGGTGGAGCTAGAGACTGGAGTATAATACAGGAGGTAACAGGATCAGTAATGTAATGTATGTACACAGTGACTGCACCAGCAGAATAGTGAGTGCAGCTCTGGAGTATAATACAGGAGGTGACTCAGGATCAGTAATGTAATGTATGTACACATTGATTGCACCAGCAGAATAGTGAGTGCAGCTCTGGAGTATAATACAGGAGGTAACTCAGGATCAGTAATGTAATGTATGTACACAGTGACTGCACCAGCAGAATAGTGAGTGCAGCTCTGGAGTATAGTACAGGAGGTAACTAAGGATCAGTAATGTAATGTATGTACACAGTGACTGCACCAGCAGAATAGTGAGTGCAGCTCTGGAGTATAATACAGGAGGTAACTCAGGATCAGTAATGTAATGTATGTACACATTGATTGCACCAGCAGAATAGTGAGTGCAGCTCTGGAGTATAATACAGGAGGTAACTCAGGATCAGTAATGTAATGTATGTACACAGTGACTGCACCAGCAGAATAGTGAGTGCAGCTCTGGAGTATAGTACAGGAGGTAACTAAGGATCAGTAATGTAATGTATGTACACAGTGACTGCACCAGCAGAATAGTGAGTGCAGCTCTGGAGTATAATACAGGAGGTAACTCAGGATCAGTAATGTAATGTATGTACACAGTGACTGCACCAGCAGAATAGTGAGTGCATCTCTGGAGTATAATACAGGAGGTAACTCAGGATCAGTAATGTAATGTGTGTACACAGTGACTGCACCAGCAGAATAGTGAGTGCAGCTCTGGGGTATAATACAGGAGGTAACTCAGGATCAGTAATGTAATGTATGTACACAGTGACTGCACCAGCAGAATAGTGAGTGCAGCTCTGGGGTATAATACAGGAGGTAACTCAGGATCAGTAATGTAATGTATGTACACAGTGACTGCACCAGCAGAATAGTGAGTGCAGCTCTGGAGTATAATACAGGAGGTAACTCAGGATCAGTAATGTAATGTATGTATGCAGTGACTCCACCAGCAGAATAGTGAGTGCAGCTCTGGAGTATAATACAGGAGGTGACTCAGGATCAGTAATGTAATGTATGTACACAGTGACTGCACCAGCAGAATAGTGAGTGCAGCTCTGGGGTATAATACAGGAGGTAACTCAGGATCAGTAATGTAATGTATGTACACAGTGACTGCACCAGCAGAATAGTGAGTGCAGCTCTGGAGTATAATACAGGAGGTAACTCAGGATCAGTAATGTAATGTATGTATGCAGTGACTCCACCAGCAGAATAGTGAGTGCAGCTCTGGAGTATAATACAGGAGGTGACTCAGGATCACTACAATAGAAGATGACTATAATTGCTTTCTCTTTTGAAGCTCCTCACCATTTCGTAAATGTATACGGTGTCCGGTCCACCCAGCGCCAGCCCCCCTCTGTGTATTGGTATGAGAGGCCGATCCAGGTGGGGCCATTCACAAAAGCTTGGAGGAAATTCTGGGTGAGAGATGAGGACACATGAGGCGATGGCACCGGCCTGAATGTCATTAGTCAGGGTCATAACAATAGGGTTCGTAGGCACAGGAGCCCGCGTCTGCCAACCCCAGCACCCGCCTCACATAGATGTGCGTCCCCGAGGATGGGCGACATATATACCAGGGTAAGGGCCATATTCTGGGAGGAGGACCATATATAGCAGGATGAGGGGCACTAATACATAATGAAGGGATGGAGAGGGGTCAATTCATGAGTCTATATAGGATGTAGAACGTTACATAGGTCCCATACATCTGAACCACGTGTGTGGGGGGGGGGGGGGGGGGGGGGGGGGGCCTGATCTAAATTTCGCACTGGGGCCCATCGGCCTTCAGTTACGGCCACTGTTCAGGGCTGTATGTAATCTATTATATCAGCGTCTCCTGGGCAGTGATGTGTTACGGTCAGTAGGGGAAGATAATGTGTCCGGTCCTGTTATGGGGTCACTACATCTGTCTCTGGCACTGTTATGTGGCACAGCTCTATGGCTGGCACATTATGGCGGCTGTCCTGCATGTTATGCGCACAGCTCTATGCTGGCACATATGGCGGCCTGTCTGCACTGTTATGTGGACAGCATCTATGGCTGCACATTATAGGCCTGTCTCTGGCACTGTTATGGCACAGCTCATACTGCACATTATGGCGGCCTGTCTCTGGCACTGTTATGTGGCACAGCTCTATGGTTGGCACATTATGCGGCCTTATTGGCACTGTTATGTGGCACAGCTCTATGACTGGCACATTATGGCGGCCTGTCTCTGGCACTGTTATGTGGCACAGCTCTATGATTGGCACATTATGGCGGGCTTCTCTGGCACTGTTATGTGGCACAGCTCTATGGTTGGCACATTATAGCGGCCTGTCTCTGGCACTGTTATGCAGCACAGCTCTATGGCTGGCACATTATGGCAGCCTGTCTCTGGCACTGTTATGTGGCACAGCTCTATGGCTGGCACATTATAGCGGCCTGTCTCTGGCACTGTTATGCGGTACAGCTCTATGGTTGGCACATTATAGCGGCCTGTCTCTGGCACTGTTATGCAGCACAGCTCTATGGCTGGCACATTATGGCAGCCTGTCTCTGGCACTGTTATGCGCACAGCTCTATAGCTGGCACATTATGGTGGCTTGTCTCTGGCACTGTTATGCAGCACAGCTCTATGGCTGGCACATTATGGCGGCCTGTCTCTGGCACTGTTATGCGGCCCAGCTCTATGGTTGGCACATTATGGGCGGCCTGTCTCTGGCACTGTTATGCGGCACAGCTCTATGGCTGGCACATTATGGGCGGCCTGTCTCTGACACTGTTATGCGGCACAGCTCTATGGCTGGCACATTATGGTGGCCTGTCTCTGGCACTGTTATGTGGCACAGCTCTATGGCTGGCACATTATGGCGGCCTGTCTCTGGCACTGTTATGCGGCACAGCTCTATGGTTGGCACATTATGGCGGCCTGTCTCTGGCACTGTTATGCGGCACAGCTCTATGGCTGGCACATTATGGGCGGCCTGTCTCTGGCACTGTTATGCAGTACAGCTCTATGGCTGGCACATTATGGCAGCCTGTCTCTGGCACTGTTATGCGGCACAGCTCTATGGCTGGCACATTATGGCGGCCTGTCTCTGGCACTGTTATGTGGCACAGCTCTATGGCTGGCACATTATGGCGGGCTGTCTCTGGCACTGTTATGCGGCACAGCTCTATGGCTGGCACATTATGGCGGCCTGTCTCTGGCACTGTTATGTGGCACAGCTCTATGACTGGCACACTATGGCGGCCTGTCTCTGGCACTGTTATGCGGCACAGCTCTATGGCTGGCACATTATGGCAGCCTGTCTCTGGCACTGTTATGCGGCACAGCTCTATGGCTGGCACATTATGGCAGCCTGTCTCTGGCACTGTTATGCGGCACAGCTCTATGGCTGGCACATTATGGCGGCCTGTCTCTGGCACTGTTATGCGGCACAGCTCTATGGCTGGCACATTATGGCAGCCTGTCTCTGGCACTGTTATGCGGCACAGCTCTATGGCTGGCACATTATGGCAGCCTGTCTCTGGCACTGTTATGCGGCACAGCTCTATGGCTGGCACATTATGGGCGGCCTGTCTCTGGCACTGTTATGCAGTACAGCTCTATGGCTGGCACATTATGGTGGCCTGTCTCTGGCACTGTTATGTGGCACAGCTCTATGGCTGGCACATTATTGCGGCCTGTCTCTGGCACTGTTATGTGGCACAGCTCTATGGCTGGCACATTATTGCGGCCTGTCTCTGGCACTGTTATGTGGCACAGCTCTATGGCTGGCACATTATGGCAGCCTGTCTCTGGCACTGTTATGAGGCACAGCTCTATGGTTGGCACATTATGGTGGCCTGTCTCTGGCACTGTTATGTGGCACAGCTCTATGGCTGGCACATTATGGCGGCCTGTCTCTGGCACTGTTATGTGGCACAGCTCTATGGCTGGCACATTATTGCGGCCTGTCTCTGGCACTGTTATGTGGCACAGCTCTATGGCTGGCACATTATTGCGGCCTGTCTCTGGCACTGTTATGTGGCACAGCTCTATGGCTGGCACATTATGGCAGCCTGTCTCTGGCACTGTTATGAGGCACAGCTCTATGGTTGGCACATTATGGTGGCCTGTCTCTGGCACTGTTATGCGGCACAGCTCTATGGTTGGCACATTATGGCGGCCTGTCTCTGGCACTGTTATGCGGCACAGCTCTATGGCTGGCACATTATGGCGGCCTGTCTCTGGCACTGTTATGCGGCACAGCTCTATGGCTGGCACATTATGAGCTCTGGTCTGTGGCACAGAATTTGTAAGACAGATATCAACATCGGTACTTTTTGGGGCAATCAATATGGGCTGCCACTTCTATAGGGGCACTGTATGGTAAATGATTATGTCGCTGACAGTCTTGTGTCGCTGTACACTGCACCTGCACATCCTCATCATTGACCACCGCCAGCTGTCCTCCCCTCATCCTGCACCAGGACACACTGTTCTCCCAGCTCTGAGCCTCCTCCGACAGCAGATAGCAGGACAGCCGGAAGATCCTCCACCCCGGGGGGCAAAAGGGGCACAAAGAGACTGCAGAGAGAAAAACAAATACAAATCAGAGACCGGAATGAGGAACCTCAGAGGATAGAAACACCTTCAAGACAATTCTATTACCTAATGAGCCAACGGAGGATCCGTCAGTGAGCTCATCCTGATGTAGGAGGGTGAACCTGCAGTGCTGTGCCCCCCTGAAGACATTTATGATTTAATTGTATTGTATGTGATTTCACTGCATATACAGTAGTGTATTAAGCAAACTGTAATATATTGATAGGAATAATGTAGGAGATGTTATGTAGAGGTGTGTCATAAGGTATGATGTGTTTCAATGTCTGTAAGTAATATAACATGTAGTGTAAGGAACAGATTTATCAGAGCTTGTTATATTCAGATAGTATATTGTAAGCTGTATGTAAGAATGTAGTGGAAAGGTGAAAATCTGCACAGACTGATTGCAGGGACCTAAAGAGTTATGCTGCCGGCTGATGCACAAAGGGAGGAAAGGATTGTGTTGAGCGTCCTCCTGCAAGGGATCACTGTCAATGGTGGTATATTTATGTGAAGTGAGTCTAATTCAACTGACTAGCAAAGAAGCGTTCATAAGTACCGTCACCAGTAACCATTAGGACTGGGCCTCTGTGTTACACAGAAGAGGAGTACTGCCTGCTGTATAATGTTCATTTACACTGTTTACAGTAAAGTTTGCCTTGTTTGTACCAACGTCTCTGTCGTCCCTCCCTGGCACTAAAAGTAAGATCATCAGCACCCACACACACCAGGGACTCATGGTTTAATGTAGCATGCCAGAGTGGCCCAATGACAGCACTAGTTTATGGCAACCGCAGCCTGGCATCACTGCACTGACATGGGACCGCATGAAAGTTGAGCTCAACTTGGATGTGGTCTGTGGTCATAATGCAACACACAAGAGTTCAGAAAAAGAATGCTACAATAGCTACAAACTTTACTGTCAGAACGAGCTCGCTGATAGATCCTTGGTTAACTCATTTTGCAGCCTACACTGCATAAGCAAGTTAACAGCCTTAAACTCAAACAGTGCAATATTTGGAATGAATCCCAATTGCAAAAAATGTATTTAGCCAAAAATACATTAATTTAAAGGGGGTGGGGACAAATTTATTATTTTTTATTTAAAATGCTAGTGATTTGGGTTGAAGAAAAAAAATCATTTTTACAAATTGGCTTTATTAAAAATATTGCACTATTTTCCTTCTTTAGCCTGTGTGTTGCAATGCATTGCTGGCTGATAAATGAGTTAACTGAGATACAGTCAGCCACTCACTATGATGGCTTTTTATCTGTCTGTTTTGAGCTGATTAATGACCACAGACAGGGCCGCCAATAGGGCCTTATAGGCCGTACAGCTGTAAGGGGCCCGGCCAACAGTGGAGGGGGCGTGGCCATACACACAGCAGGGGGCCGGGCGCGCTGGCTGTGGGCGGGGCCATTTGGAGCAAGGAGACCCGCCCCCTTTGGCCAGCACAGTAGTTCGTACGCTCGTGTCCACAGACCGTTAAAGTTGATTCTGCAGAAGAAGAAAAAGCATGTAAAAGCAAAAAGATGCAAAATTATTAATGAAATCAAATTGCAAAAAATATTTGACCCAAAAAATGTGCATTTAAGTACAATAGAATGTTTTATGGTGGAAGCTGCACAGTATATGCCTATGGATAGTGGAGACAGTGACATCTTGTGGTCATGCTGGTAATTACAAGCAGCGATACCTGACTCCTGGTCAGTGGCCTCACACCTCTCCAGCAGGTCACTGCTCCGGGGGATGAGGACGTTCCTCTTCCTCAGGTCTTTGTAGTCTTCCTGAACCCTGATTATGTCGCTCTGTACGTTTTGCCGCTTCTCTTTTATCGCCTGCAGCTCCTTCTGATGCTGCGTCTGATTATCCAGGATCGGGGTAATATGGTTTCCTGCAAGAAGCGATAATCTTCTTGGAGGAAGGATAGAAGTTTTTGCAACCAAAATCGATATTCCTGCGCCATTTCCAGCTCCTCCAGCTGACGGCTGTGGTTTGCACGTAGAGCCGCCACCTCCTCCTCAGCGCAAGACAAATGAGAACTGACCTGCAAATCTGAAGAGCAAAGATAGACATAAAGTGTAGACACAATCCGAGCATCAAAGACATTATTGCTGTATTTGCCTATCAGTGACAGGTCTGTGCAAAAGGTTTAGTCAGGTGGAGAAAAATGCTGCAGGGTAAGAAGCTTTCAAAATGGAAGAGAATAATAGTTTAACTGCGGCGACAAAGATTGTCTGCGACTTGGAAATATCGCCGCCAAATTGCCTCCTTATTGCGGCGTGTATTTCGGGAATTTGGCGGCGCTAAAACCAATGTCGCCTTGTTTCGATTTCACAGCAGTAGCTCCAAAACCAGGCGACATTGGTTTTATCGCCGCCCAATTCCCGAAATACACGCCGCAATAAGGAGGCAATTGGGAGGCGATACTTCCAGCGAGAAATATCGTCGCCAAAAATGTCTCCCCTGGTTGCAGCATGAGAAGGTATCCTTAACGTTTATGAATGAACTCAGCAGGAGGTTGCTCCAAACATCTTGGAGACCTGGCCCCAGATCTTCTGTGTATGAGGCTGTTCTTCTAAACATCTTGGAGACCTGACCACAGATCTTCTTTGTATGAGGCTGTTCTTATAAACATCTTGGAGACCTGACCCAGATCTTCTGTGTATGACGCTGTTGCTCCAAACATCTTGGAGACCTGACCCAGATCTTCTGTGTATGAGGCTGTTCTTCCAAACATCTTGGAGACCTGACCCAGATCTTTTGTGTATGAGGCTGTTCTTATAAACATCTTGGAGACCTGACCCAGATCTTTTGTGTATGAGGCTGTTCTTATAAACATCTTGGAGACCTGACCCAGATCTTCTGTGTATGACGCTGTTGCTCCAAACATCTTGGAGACCTGACCCAGATCTTCTGTGTATGAGGCTGTTCTTCCAAACATCTTGGAGACCTGACCACAGATCTTCTGTGTATGATACTGTTGCTCCAAACATCTTGGAGACCTGACCCAGATCTTCTGTGTATGAGGCTGTTCTTCCAAACATCTTGGAGACCTGACCCAGATCTTTTGTGTATGAGGCTGTTCTTATAAACATCTTGGAGACCTGACCCAGATCTTTTGTGTATGAGGCTGTTCTTATAAACATCTTGGAGACCTGACCCAGATCTTTTGTGTATGAGGCTGTTCTTATAAACATCTTGGAGACCTGACCCAGATCTTTTGTGTATGAGGCTGTTGTTCCAAACATCTTGGATAACCGACCGAGATCTTTTGTGTATGAGGCTGTTGTTCCAACCATCTTGGAGACCAGGCCCCAGCTCTTCTGTGTATGAGGCTGTTGCTCCAAACATCTTGGAGAACCGACCCCAGCTCTGTATGGATCTCATTATTCATTTACTATACCAATATGACATTTTAGGCTGGCTTCACACCACGGTGTGATCCGGTCCGGGGCTGTCCGGGATGACTCTGACAGCCCCGGACTGGATCAGCACACAGAACCAGAGGACCAAATGTGCCCTCCAGTTCTGCGTGCAGCCAGATGGCTGTAATTGCAGCCGCAGCTGCTGATTTTTCAAGACCGCGGCTAGCATGGAGCTAGCCGCGGTCCTGAAACAACAGCTGCGTTCAGCCACCGGTATCCAGTTTCCGGATCCTCCCCATAGGCTCCCATGTTAGGAAGCGCCGGATTGCCCCGGCTCCGGGAGGAACCGGGAGAATCCGGGATCCGGCAAATTGGGGAGATTACAAGCATCATTTTTGTGTCCGGAGAGAATAATCCGAATTCTCCCAGATTCCACCGGCTCCATCCGGCCCCATAGGATACTATGGGGCTAAAAACCGGTCCGGGGCTGCCTGGTTTACACTGGACCGGATCACACCGTGCTGTGAAGCTAGCCTTAGATTTTTTTTCTTAAATTAAAATATGGAGACAGGCGCAGATCCCCTCCAAGATCCCCTTCTTTAACAGAGTTTCCCTATAAGATTTGGCAGAATGATACATTTATTATGTTTATTTATAGGGGATCATGAGATCCAAAGTCAGAACCCCGGAGATTGTTAAGGTGAACGTCAAAAAGAAAAAGGAAAAGATATCTAAATATATATATACTAGCTGTGAGCCCGATGCAAATGCATCGGGTGTCTAGAATATTTTAAATTTTTTTTTAACATTTTCAAATAATCCCCATAGAAAGTATAGGGGGACTTGCGGCAGGTGCGGTTTTGCACTTGCGGCAGGTGCGGCCGCGAAATAAACCGCGGCTGACTGGGTTTTTTTTCGCGGCCGCACCTGCCGCAAGTGCAAAACCGCACTTGCCGCACCTGCCGCAAGTCCCCCTATACTTTCTATGAGGATTAGCGCAACCGCGCCGCAAATGCAGCGGTTATGCGGCAATCGCGGCAGATGCGGTTTTTTCACCGCATCAGCCGCGATTTTGGCGGACATATGGGATGCGGACATATGGGGGGGGTGTGGTGACAGCGGGGGGGGGGTGTGTGTGTGGACATCGGGGAGTGTGGTTACAGGAGAGGCTCCGGAGCACTGTGTCAGCATGTGCTGACAGCAGCGGCTCCGGAGCGGGATCGGAGCGGGGGTGTGCGGACATATGGGGGGGATGTGGTGACAGGGGTTGGGGGTGTGTGCTGACTGCGGCGAGGGGTCGCAATGCCCGCTACGCGGGCAATGCTTCGCACGTGGTGACGTCACAGAGTGACAAAGGCACGGTCTTTTGCGGGGTCCGACACTGAAGTGCCTACGGAATTATATAGTAGATAGAATACATACAGCAGTACCGGTGTGCAGCGGTGCCAGTGTGCAGCGGTGCCAGAGTCCAGGAGGAGACAGCAGGCGGGTGCGGTCAGGGGGGCCGGGGGACAGTGGCCGGGTGCGTTCAGGAGCAAGCCGGGGAACAGCGGGCAGAAGGGGGCTGGTGGAATAACAGCCATGTGCGGGCAGGAGGAGGCTGAGGAAGAGCGGCCAGGTGCGTGCAGGAGGGGGCCGGGGGACAGTGGCCGGATGCGGGCAGGAGGGAGGCAGGGAGACAGCGATCGGGTGCGGCAGGAGGGGGTCAGGGGGACAGCGGCCATGTGCGGGCAGGAGGGGGCCGGGGAACAGCGGGCAGAAGGGGGCTGGGGAACAACGGCCATGTGTGGGCAGGAGGTGGCCGAGGAAGAGCGGCCGGGTGCGTGCAGGAGGGGGTCGGGGAACAGCGGCCGGATGAGGGCAGTAGGGGCGGGGGGGCCTTCCTGGCCGCACCCGGCCGCTGTCCCCCGGCCCTCTCCTGCCCGCAGCACTGTGCTTAGCAGTTTACAGCAACTCAGTGGTTAGCAGACTTTATGCGGCTCAGTGGTTAGCAGAGTATACGGCGGCTGAGTGGTTAGCAGAGTATACAGGGTCTCAGTGGTTAGCACAGTATACGCTGGCTCAATAGTTAGCACTGTAAACAGCCTCAGTGGTTAGCACTCTATGGTGGCTCAATGGTTGGCACTGTATATGGTGGCTCAATAATTGGAGCAGTAATGTGACTCAGTGATTAGCACTGTATAGGGTGACTCAGTGGTTAGCACTCTATGGTGCCTCAGTGGTTGGCACTGTATATGGTGGCTCAGTGGTTAGCACTGTATATGGTGACTCGGTGATTAGCACTGTATGGTGCCTCAGTGGTTGGCACTGTATATGGTGGCTCAGTGGTTAGCACTGTATGCTGGCTCAGTGGTTAGCACTGTACAGTGGCTCAGTGGTTAGCACTGTAAGGTGGCTCAGTGGTTAGCACTGTATGGTGGCTCAGTGGTTAGCACTGTATGCTGGCTCAGTGGTTAGCACTGTACAGTGGCTCAGTGGTTAGCACTGTAAGGTGGCTCAGTGGTTAGCACTGTATGCTGGCTCAGTGGTTAGCACTGTACAGTGGCTCAGTGGTTAGCACTGTAAGGTGGCTCAGTGGTCAGCACTGTACGGTGGCTCAGTGGTCAGCACTGCACGGTGGCTCAGTGGTCAGCACTGTTCGGTGGCTCAGTGGTCAGCGGAGGACGGAGGGCAGAGTGATGAGCAGAGGACGGAGGGCAGAGTTTATCAGCGGAGGACAGAAGGCAGAGTGACCCTAACGCACTTCCTAACGCAGGAAGGAGGCAGAGTGGTCAGCGCAGGAAGGAGGCAGAGTGGTCAGCGCAGGAAGGAGGCAGAGTGTATACACACACACACACATACAGTATACACATATATACAGCATACACACACACACATATACAGTATACACACACACATATACAGTATACACATATACAGTATACACAACACACATATACAGTATACACATATATACAGTATATACACCACATATACAGTATACACACACACACACACATACAGTATACACATATATACAGCTACACACACACATATATATACACACTATACAGTATACAGACACACACATATACAGTATACACACACATACAGTATACACACACATACAGTATACACACACATATACAGCATACACACACACATATACAGTATACGACACACACATATACAGCATACACACACATATATACAGTATTACACACACACATATACAGCATTACACACACATACAGATAACACATATACAGTATACACCACATATACAGCATAACACACACATATACAGCATACACACACATATATACAGTATACACACACACGTATACTGTATACACACATATACAGTCAACACTCGTACACACACATAACAGTATACAACACAACATTCAGTACCTACAGATACAACACACATATACAGATACACAACTATATACAGTATACACACACACGATCAGTCAACAGCATACATCACACACACATATACAGATAACACACTAACAGTTACAGCACACATATACAGATACAGACACACACATATACAGCATACACTACACACACATATATACAGTATACAGACACACACATATACAGCATACACAACAAATTATCACAACACTATACAGATAACACACATACACATACACACATATACAGTATGAAACACTATACACATACACACACATATACAGCATACACCACATATACAGTAAACAATATACATATACACACACCTATACAGATCATAACTGTATGCCAGTACATTAACCAGTTACAGTTACAACATATACGCATGCTCATTTAGAACACACATATACAGTTCACAACACTATACAGTTACACAACACATATACAGCATACCACAGCATACAGTCATCATTTAGACACAACTATACAGGCATAAGTACACACAGCAACATGATACAGACATACATACAGCACCAACGACACAATTACAGCATACACACAATTAGCATCACACAATAGAGTATACAGACACACACAGCATACCATTATACAGTGAACACAACTACAGCATAACACACATATACAGATACACAACATTACACATACACACACATATACAGTATACACACACTAAGTACACAATATAACAGTATACACACACAATACAGATACACATATACAGCATACACAAATATACAGTATACAACACATATACAGCATACACACACATATACAGATACACACACACATATACAGTATACACACACACATATACAGTATACACACACTATACAGCATACACACACATATACAGCATACACACACATATACAGTATACACACACACATATACAGTATCACACATATACACATACCACAATATACAGTATCACACACATTATACAGCATACACACACACATATACAGATACACCACATATACAGTATACAACACATATACAGATACACACACACATATACAGCATACACACACACATATACAGATACACACAACATATACAGTATACACACACATATACAGTATACACACACACATATACAGTATACACACACAAATATACAGATACACACACACATATACAGTATACACACACACATATACAGCATACACACACAATATCAGATACACACAGTATACAGTATACACACACTATACAGTATAAACACACACATATACAGATACACACACATATACAGCTATACACACACAATATACAGATACACACACACAATAACAGTATACACACACACATATTACAGCATACACACACACATATACAGCATACACACACAACATAACAGTATACAGCACACACATATACAGATACACACACTACTAATTACAGTATACCGACACACATATACAGTATACACACACACGATATACAGTATACACACACATATACAGCATACACACACAATATACAGCATACACAACACATATAACAGTATACACACACATATACAGTATACACACACACTATACAGCATACACACACACATATACAGCATACACACACACATATACAGATACACACACACATATATACAGATACCACACACATATCATAAAACATATACAGATACACACACACTATACAGTATACACACACATATACAGCATACACACACACATATACAGATACACACACCATATACAGATACACACACATATACAGTATACACACACATATATACAGATACACACACAATATACAGCATACACACACATATATACAGTATACACACCACATATACAGCATACACAACACATATACAGTATACACACACACAATATACAGCATAACACACACACATATACAGCATACACACACACATTTTACAGCATACAGACACACACATATACAGCATACACACACACATATTACAGATACACCACACAACATATACAGATATACAGACACACACATATACAGTATACACACACATATATACAGTATACACACACACGTATACAGTATCACACACATATACAGCATACACACACACATATACAGCATACACACACATATATACAGTATACAACACACACACATATACAGTATAAAACACACATATACAGCATACACACACACACATATACAGCATACACACAAAACATATACAGTATACAGACACACACATATACAGTATACACACACATATATACAGTATACACACACACGTATACAGTATACACACAACATATACAGCATACACACACACATATATACAGCATACACACAATATACAGTATACACACACACATATATACAGTATACACACACACTATACATATACACACATATACAGCATACACACACATATACAGCATACACATATCAGTAACACACACATATACAGTATACACACACACATATACAGCATACACACACATCACAACACACACATATACAGTATACACACACAATATACAGTATACACACACACAATATACAGTATACACACACATATATACAGATACACACACACATATACAGCATACACACAACATATACAGTATACACACACACACATATACAGTATACACACACACATATACAGTATACACACACAATATACAGTATACAGACACACACATATACAGTATACACACATATATACAATCACACACACATATACAGTACTACACACACACATATACAGATACACACACACACATATACAGCATACACACACAACATATACAGCATACACACACACATATACAGCATACACACACACATATACAGTATACACACACAATATACAGTATACACACACATATATACAGTATACACACACAATATACAGTATACACACACATATATACAGTATACACACACACGTATACAGCATACACACACACATATACAGCATACACACACACTATACAGCATACACCACTATACAGCAACACACACATATACAGCATACACACACACATATACAGCATACACACACATATACAGCATACACACACACATATATACAGCATACACACACACATATACAGCATACACACACACATATATAGTATACACACATATACAGTATACAGACACACACATATACAGTATACACACACATACAGTATACACACACATACAGTATACACACACATATACAGCATACACACACACATATACAGTATACAGACACACACATATACAGCATACACACACATATATACAGTATACACACACACATATACAGCATACACACACATATATACAGTATACACACACACGTATACAGTATACACACACACATATACAGCATACACACACACATATACAGTATACAGACACACACATATACAGCATACACACACATATATACAGTATACACACACACATATACAGCATACACACACATATATACAGTATACACACACACGTATACAGTATACACACACAATATACAGCATACACACACACATATACAGTATACAGACACACACATATACAGCATACACACACATATATACAGTATACACACACACATATACAGCATACACACACATATATACAGTATACACACACACGTATACAGTATACACACACACATATACAGCATACACACACATATATACAGTATACACACACACATATACAGCATACACACACACATATACAGCATACACACACATATATACAGTATCACACACACATATACAGCATACACACACACATATACAGCATACACACACACATATACAGCATACACACACATATATACAGTATACACACACACGTATACAGTATACACACACACATATACAGCATACACACACATATATACAGTATACACACACACATATACAGCATACACACACATATATACAGCATACACACACATATATACAGTATACACACACACGTATACAGTATACACACACACATATACAGCATACACACACATATATACAGTATACACACACACACATATACAGCATACACACACACATATACAGCATACACACACACATATACAGCATACACACACACATATACAGCATACACACACACATATACAGCATACACACACACATATACAGCATACACACACACATATACAGCATCACACACACATATACAGCATACACACACACATATACAGCATACACACACATATATACAGTATACACACACACATATACAGTATACAGACACACACATATACAGCATACACACACATATATACAGTATACACACACATATATACAGTATACACACACACACACATATAATCTCACTCTTCAGTGCAGACTTTGTATGAAGAAGGCGCAGATCTCCTCTATCTCTGTGATTAGAGCTGTCTCCTCAGCTTTGCAGCATTTTCGGTCCCCTGAGGACTACATCTCCCATCATGCACCGCGGCTCCTCCCCTGTGATGCTGTGATCCTGGAAGCGGTGAGGAATCTAAGGGGGAGGTGGCATCCAGCCTATCATTGTGTGATTGGGGTGGTCCCCTTGGGCTTGTTCGGGCCACCCCTGGGCTCAGCACATAATGGATGCGGCTGGGGCCGGGTGTGTGGTACGGACACGCCCCTTAGTTACCCGACCGCGGCCTTGGTTACCAAGCTCTCCGGGGAGAGTGGAGGGGAGACCGGGTAGCGTGGAGGGGAGACAGGGGAGCGTGGAGCGTGGAGGGGAGAGCGGGGAGCGTGGAGGGGAGACAGGGGAGCGTGGAGCGTGGAGGGGAGAGCGGGGAGCGTGGAGGGGAGACAGGGGAGCGTGGAGCGAGGAGGGAAGAGCGTGGTGACGTCACAGTGTGACATATCCACGGCGTGCCGGGGTCCGACACAAAACGTGCTACGGCAATTATATAGTAGAAAATACATACATATATATTAAAATAAATAATGTATATATGTATATGATAAACATATGGATACACATTAATTTAAATATATATAATATAATATCATAAATATAAAACGTAAATATCAGAAATATATACATATATGTAACGTTAATTAAAAAATATATAAAATAAAATATATATAATAATATATATATATATTTTACTATTAATTAGAACATATATGTGAAATATGAAACTATATTCAAAATAATAAAATATAGATATGTATATAAAAAATGCTGGTTGTTTTGGGGGTGAATGTGGGGATGTGTCTGAATATGACATTCTATATGTTGGTAAATGCAGGATGACATTATAGGGGCTGCATGACAGATCGATCCTGCCGGCTTTAGGACTGTGACCACCAGCAGACAGAAGATATTACAATGAAGTTTCCCTATATTGAAGCTTACAGTTGATGAGCAGGGCGCCTGTGAGAGCGAGGAGGACGAGCAGCAGGAGCAGCGATCCCACCAACAGCCGCCGGCAGAAGGAAGATCCCGCTTTCGTCTGGGATGAGCAGCTCCTGTGAAGCATCAGAACAGGCAGGGGTTGTCTAGGATTAGAAAAACCTGATATCTTTCCTCCAACAACAGCGCCACCACTGCCTACAGGTTATGTCTGGTATTGCAGCTCAGCTCTAATGAAATAAATGGTGCAGAGCTGACAATGTATAGACAGGGGGCGCTGATGATGTAATTCTGGACATTCCCTTCTCTATAGAGCGGCTTTTTCTGTCATGGTCAGGCTCAGCACTCACAGGTCTTCAGAGCGGTACTTATTGTCCATCCTCAGGGTTTCTTGTTCTCGGTGCATGAGCTCCATGTACACCGCAGCCTCCATCTTCACGGTCTGTCGCTGGATATTCTATGTCTCATCTTATAGCCTCCTCCACCGTCCTTCTCATTCCATCATTGATACATTGTTGCGTTGGAAAGTCAGAATATAGAAGGATACGTGGAGAATGTAACATTTATGGAGAGAGAATACATGCATGTGTGCGATATGCGGGTGTATATGACTTGCCCCAGTGGGGGCGGTGGGGTACTCGGAGTCAGGTCTCTCTCGACATCCTCGAGCGTCTTGCGGGCTGTCATGGTGGCGTGACGGGTCCGTGGCCACACGGGATGGCCGGTCAGTAAAAAGGGGAAAAGTGCTTTTGGATTAAAGTGATTTGTGGGGGTGGTTGTCGTGACTTCACCCGTGGTATGCGGCGTTGTTAGCCGCGGCTGTATGTCGGGACATCTGAGGATGGTGGAATGGCGGCAGTGATGGAGTAAGGGGTTATTAGAGTTTGTGGAGAGCCAGCGGGGCTGAGCTGGCTGCGGGGCAGGATCAGGACTTCTCCTAGCCAGGCTCCTGCTGCCTGCGCAGCGTGGCAGTCTACCGCAATGCTGAGTCCCAAACCCGGTTTACTGAGCTCTTCCACACGCAACACAAGTTACATCTCAAGTACATTTGCGGTCCAGGTAGTTCTTAGCAACCAGGATTTCTTGTCCAGTTAACCTCTGTCGTGTGCCTTCCCTCATGGGCCTCTCTTCCTCAGCGCTACCTGTTCTCCTTCCTGCACGCGCCTTAGCACACAGAGCCCCAATCCAGCAGCCACGGGCCTTCGTTGGGCGACTTACAGTGTCCGATGACCCTAGTACGGCTGCCTTCTCGGTGGATGTGCCGGGGGTTGGCCACAGCACCTCAAGATCTCGTGGCCACCGGTTCTGTGCTTGGAGTGTGGAGCTTCCTCGCCACCTCTCAGGGCCGGGTCCCTGGTTCTCGCCCTGTCCCTCTGTTTCACTTCAGATTCGGGCGCACGGGTGGATCACTCACTGCCCGTGCCCCTAGGGCTCCCTCTGTCTCCTCGTGGTCTCGGGTCCCGGGACGAGCCTCATCTTTGCTCAAGTCCTCTGGGTCTGTTCTCTCTGTCCTCTCTCCTCAGCTGACCTCCTCCAACTGACTGCAACTTCCTGCTCCCTGTCCACCCACCACCTTTCTTCCCCCGCCATCCCACGGGATGCATGAGCCGTCCCACTACCAGGGTTCACCCCCTCTCCCTGGGATCGTGTGTGTTGGGTGTGTTTGTGGGTGACTGGACTTACCAACCCTGGTTGCCGCTGATGGGAATACTACCCCCGGGTGTGGGTTCAGTAGTCCTTAGTGGCGTCCAGAACGCTGGGGCGCCACACTCCCCTTGGCGAAGATTAGCACGTCCTCATGCTAAGACATGGGTTAAATGATGTTGCAATGAAACCCAAAACTTTTTATGACATGCATATAAAACAGACACAAGGAGGCTTCGTCCCTTGCGGGAGGTTCTAAGGTTAAAGGTCACACTGACTATATAAGAGGTTAGTACTATAAAAATAGAGGTTAGGAGTATAAAAATAGAAAAGAAAACATAAAAGCAAGCAGAAATGTATAAAAATGAAAGAAAAAGACAAAAGCGAATGGGTAAAACATAATGAGTCCGGTGAACATCCCTCACTGGGTAGCTCCGTGATTAACAGTCGGTTCTTTGTCTTTGGGGGGGACCCACCACCAAGAAACCCCCAATGGCGGCCCTGGGTGAGCGACAGGTCGTAGGACCACTCTTTTTCGGCTCACCGAGTGGGTTTTAGTTCGTGGTCACACTTTTAGCAGCTCGGTGTAATAACCGACAGGGCGCACTCCAACATGCGCCAACTATTTACATCAAGTCTTAACCACACATTGTCCAAGGTTATAAACGTTCATCAACACAGCAAACACAAGAGAACGAAAGCCAAACAGGAAAAACTATGGACACAAGGCCACGGAGTCTTTTACTGATCCTTCCAGAGTTGGGCCGGGGCCATGGGCCCATCCGGCGTCGGCACCGGGCTCAGATACCTGACAAGCGGGGTCTGCGTCTCTGCCTCCCGCACGGGTGGCTGGGCTCGCCTCTCCGGGGTGGGCTCCAAGGCTGCAACCGCCTCGGACGCACCCGCCGGACGTGAAGGGCGTAAGGACCTCGCTCTCCTTCCTGCCGGAGCAGCATGACCCGGTCCCCGGGGCAGAGGTGTATCTAGCTTATCTGGCACCTGGGGCAAGACTTCAGTTTGGCGCCCCCCCGCCCTCAGTTTCATGCTCACATCCCCCCAGTTTTCTGCTCACACCCCCCATCCCCTCTCCCTCCACGCTGTCTCCCTTCCCCTGATTACCACATTAGTGCGGTCTTCTCCAGACTTCTGCCGCGGTCACTGTGCCTCTGCTGTGACGTCAGGTGATCTGATCACGCAGGCGCAGCTGACTGAGCTGAGGACCCGGAAGTGCGGGGAATAGGGTGGCAGTGGCTGAAGACGCTGCTTCCATAGTACAGGCATCTGATAGATGCCTGTACATGGTCCTCAGGAGCCGGCGGCTGCAGATTCTCTGCACCCGCTGTCAGCTGACCGCGGGAGCAGAGAATAGCCAACTCCCACACCGGGTGGGTGGGCGCAATATACGGCCGTGGAGGAGACTCCTCGGGTGTTGCAGCAGGGGACCGGACAGCGCCCCATGCCTGCTGCGCCCAGTGCACATGCACCCCCAGACCCCCCTAGATACGGCCCTGCCCCGGGGTATAGATCCGGTGGGACTGAGAGGCAGGAGGCGGGGAGGACCACCGTGAACAGCGAGGACTGCATAATCAGTAAGTCCCCCAGACTCGTTATCTCTACACTTTCTAAACTGTTTTGTTACAGCTTACAGGGGGGGTAGAAATATGGGAGACCCCTTCCCTGAATGCAACAGACACGCTGCATGCAGTGGTGATTTCACTTTGGAAAGCACCAGGGGGTGACAGATGCTCTTTGATCATCTGTGTCTGGCCATCTAGTGGCCAAGGTAAGGACTGCTCCCTGGTTCCCCGGTATTAATAATAATTGGTGATATTCCTTAGGGCTGGGGTTTAGCCAATAAAAAAGGGCTTGCAGTGTAGAGGGGAGCAGGAGAGCCCCAAGTGGAAAGTTCTGCACCTGCAGGAGGCATAGTAATGAGACCAGGATTTTACTTGACCGGAATCTCTGGGTCACCCCGGGATCATGATTCCGAGAACTGGTACCTCGATCCAGGATGCGATGAATTGGGACTGTCCCCTGCGTCAGTACTCGACCCCTGCTAGGTGTGGGTCAGCGGGAAGTGACCGTTGTGGTGGACTTCAGCATAGACTTGGGTGAATGAGTCGTCAAGGTGCTGGCAACAAAGGCACGTTTGTCTAACGGCTGCCATAACAGTTCCCCGGAGCGGATTCCCTGTGGGTGGGATAAGGCTGGTGCCGTGGAGAGACTGGATGAGTTTGGAGCCAAGCACCATGGCGTAGAAAGGACGACATGAGAGGAACCAGAACAGCAAGAGCCGCCCGCACCAAATTCTGTTAAAGTCGGATACCAATAAGGGCTGAGTTCATGTCACGATTATTGTTCATCCGTTGTAAAACAGCCACAGATCTGATCTGATCTCCATGTGTCCCTATGGGCACGGATTGGTCCTTATTGGCATCTGATTGTGGCAGTTTTGTGGTGGATCCGTTTGTGGCAGATTTTTTCCCGTCCCCCGCCTTGAAAAAAACCGGACAGAAACGGATCCGTTGATGTCTGTTTCAAATAACATGGAGCTCTATGGTGATCAAAACGGATCTGTTAACAAATCGGATCTGTAAAACGGCTCCGTTATAGTGCGCATGCTCAGAAGCAAGATACAGCCCTATGTCTGCTAACTGAGGATGGATCTGTGGGCATCAGTGGCATTAGTTGGCACAGCCCCGTGCCTGTCCGTGTGATCCTTGAAATTCACAGATCACCACGGATGAGCAATAATGGTGATGTGAAGGCAGCCTAAGCTGTGGCCTGCGCTTCACAAGACTGATCCAGCAAAGACACAGCTCAAGGCTTCATCAACTCTGTGTTTTCTCCACAGTCGCTCTGTGCAACTCTTTATTATTGTAAAGGGAAGAGGCCTGGGGTCTGGGTTTGGTCGAGGGGTCTGTATTTGTATAAGGGGTATGGTCTGGGGTATTACTGTAGAGATCTGGGGTCTGTATTTGTATTGGGGGTATGGTCTGGGGTCTGTATTTGTATTGGGGGTATGGTCCGGGTTCTGTATTTGTACTGGGGGTATGATCTGGGGTCTGTATTTGTACTGGGGGTATGGTCTGACGTCTGTATTTGTACTGGGGGTATGGTCTGGGGTCTGTATTTGTACTGGGGTAAGGTCTGGGGTCTGTATTTGTACTGGGGGTATGGTCTGGGGTCTGTATTTGTACTGGGGGTATGGTCTGGGGTCTGTATTTGTACTGGGGGTATGGTCCGGGTTCTGTATTTGTACTGGGGGTATGATCCGGGGTCTGTATTTGTACTGGGGGTATGGTCTGGGGTCTGTATTTGTATTGGGGGTATGGTCTGACGTCTGTATTTGTACTGGGGGTATGGTCTGGGGTCTGTATTTGTACTGGGGGTAAGGTCTGGGGTCTGTATTTGTACTGGGGGTATGATCTGGGGTCTGTATTTGTACTGAGGGTATGGTCTGGGGTCTGTATTTGTACTGGGGGTATGGTCTGGGGTGTGTATTTGTACTGGGGGTATGGTCTGGGGTCTGTATTTGTACTGGGGGTATGATCTGGGGGTCTATATTTGTACTGGGGGTATGATCTGGGGTCTGTATTTGTACTGGGGGTATGATCTGGGGGTCTATATTTGTACTGGGGGTATGATCTAGGGTCTGTATTTGTATTGGGGGTATGGTCTGGGGTCTGTATTTGTACTGAAGGTATGGTCTGGGGTTTGTATTTGTACTGGGGGTATGGTCTGGGGTCTATATTTGTACTGGGGGTATGATCTAGGGTCTGTATCTGTACTGGGGGTATGGTCTGGGGTCTGTACTTGTATTGGGGGTATGGTCTGGGGTCTGTATTTGTACTGGGGGTATGATCTAGGGTCTGTATCTGTACTGGGGGTATGGTCTGGGGTCTGTACTTGTATTGGGGGTATGGTCTGGGGTCTGTATTTGTACTGGGGGTATGATCTAGTGTCTGTATTTGTACTGGGGGTATGGTCTGGGGTCTGTATTTGTACTGGGGGTATGGTCTGGGGTTTGTATTTGTACTGGGGGTATGGTCTGGGGTCTATATTTGTACTGGGGGTATGATATAGGGTCTGTATTTGCACTGGGGTATGGTCTGGGGTCTATATTTGTACTGGGGGTATGATCTAGGGTCTGTATCTGTACTGGGGGTATGGTCTGGGGTCTGTATTTGTATTGGGGGTATGGTGTGGGGTCTGTATTTGTACTGGGGGTATGATCTAGGGTCTGTATTTGTACTGGGGGTATGGTCTGGGGTCTATATTTGTACTGGGAGTATGGTCTGGGGTGTGTATTTGTACTGGGGTATGGTCTGGGGTCTATATTTGTACTGGGAGTATGGTCTGGGGTGTGTATTTGTACTGGGGGTATGGTCTGGGGTCTGTATTTGTACTGGGGGTATGATCTGGGGGTCTGTATTTGTACTGGGGGTATGGTCTGGGGTGTGTATTTGTACTGAGGGTATGGTCTGGGGTCTGTATTTGTACTGGGGGTATGGTCTGGTGACTCACCGTTGCCGGGTTTCTCAGGTCTCAGGCGCTGGCTACGGTCACGGTTCGGTGTCTGAGGCTGTAAGGGCCCGGTGGTCAATGCACGAGAAAATAAGTAATAAAGTTTGTTTTGTGACGCCACCTGTAGATGTCCGGTGTGGGCACCGGCGCTGCTCAGACCTCCGGGGTGATGTGCGGCAGCTAGATGGAACCGCTCCCTACAGGGCGAGCAGGGGATCCCCGGGGCAGTTACTGGAGTTGAGGGGAATAGGGTAGCGCGGTCGGTGTAGTGCGACTGTAAGGAGGGACACGCACACCTTTAGTACCTTTGACGGGTACACTCGACCGGAGATGAGGTAAACACTTCAGGACTTTCCACAGCAAGCAGGGTTGTAGGCTTCCTAGTGTCCGTTATTCTGCTGGAGTCGACGGGCATGAAACCCGACCAAACCGTTACTGCACTTTCTTGTGTGACTCTACACACCCGGATTTGCTGCACTGAGGGCACTTCTATGGGATTCCTGTCTTGGCCTAGACTCCGGGCTCTCATTTGGTGGTGCTTCGGGTGTCCGGGGAGCTAAACCCCCTATTTTACTGCTGGATTCTCTGCAAGGCTATACATTGTAGCTCGGACCCAGTGACCGGAAGTCTGTTAGGGGGAGTCGGGATGACTCCTCCTCTGCTCCTGTTTGGTACTTGCTTCTCTCCTGTTCCTGCGATCCCTACTCTGAGGGTCTACCACTCTCTCAGGTGTCTCTGGTATGGGGCCTAGCGTGGCTCACTCAGCTGTTCACAGTTCTGTAGTGACTGCACACTCTGGTGTTTCTCCCTCTTTTTTACTAACTGTCCCTTGTTACTCTTCGCTGCTTTCGTGCACCAGGTCAGGATACTGAGGAACCTCTAGTGAGGACCCGAGCCTAGGCCTTGACTCCCGATGGATCCTCTGAACCCCAATGGTGGGTCCCCCTCCTGGCACAGCTGCGGGGATGGTGGTTGTTGTGATGCGCTCCTGAGAAGCCCTCTATCACTCCGGTGTCACAGTACGGCGGTGGACGTGTGTACTGCCTCGGAGCCGGTACTCCGGGTGGACTGGGCTCGGGTGTCTTTGGACCCGTTACTTCTCACTTGGTTACTGGTTACTTGGCCCCCTTCGCTTCTGGGTCATGGCTTCTCGGTGCCCTCTCTGTTAGATCTCTGTCACGACTTCCGTCCTTGTACTTGTCTCTCCCACTTTCTAACTTTCTTCCTGCTCTTTCCCCACACTGAACATCTCACTCTCCCTCCCACCAGGACCCGGATTGGTCCTCTACCTCTGGATGTTGCATGTGGTGTATGGAGCCTTGGGGTTAACCGGTTCATCACCGAGACGGAGAATACTGCACCTTCAGTCAGGGGTGCAGTACCCTCCTGTGACGCACTCGTTGCGGGGCGCCACACTAGCACCTAGGGGTATGGCTTGCGGTCTGATGAATCGAGCCATGTGCTGATAGTGAATGACACGTCTCAGGTTGGGGTGGGGTCCTTTATAAATATGGGGGTAGATGTTAGTATTTGATGAGTGACGGCTTCTCACAATCCTCCTGATGTGAAGGACGTGTGTCTCCATCCTGACGCCTTCCTTTACCTCGGACATAACACACAAACGCATCATTCAGCCTCTATAGATTTATTCCTCTATGATTAGGTTCCCGCTTCTTATTGCTCTCCTCTTCTCCGGAGCCGCAGTCTAGTGTGGAGGGGGGTGACTAGTTGCTGAGAGCGCCCCCTTCAGTGTGAGCCGATCAGCGCGGCGCTCACAGACACTCCTGTGTTTCTTCCTGCACTTGTCATCACTGCATTTAGAGACCGGAGATAAAGTAACACAATCCTCATCATCATCATCATTATCCGGCTGATCCGCACCCCAGAATCTGCAGAGACATCGGGAAAAGGGTCACAGGGGGGAAGATTATATCCAAATCCAGAGCAAAAGCTGCAGGAGTATTCATTATAGGAGGGAAATACAAAGCACAATGCAGTCAGCCTGAGAAGGGTTAATCAGTCCTGCCACTAGGTGGTGCTAGAGACTGGAGTATAGTACAGGAGGTAACTCAGGATCAGTAATGTAATGTATGTACACAGTGACTGCACCAGCAGAATAGTGAGTGCAGCTCTGGAGTATAATACAGGAGGTAACTCAGGATCAGTAATGTAATGTATGTACACAGTGACTGCACCAGCAGAATAGTGAGTGCAGCTCTGGAGTATAATACAGGAGGTAACTCAGGATCAGTAATTTAATGTATGTACACAGTGACTGCACCAGCAGAATAGTGAGTGCAGCTCTGGAGTATAATACAGGATCAGTAATGTAATGTATGTACACAGTGACTGCACCAGCAGAATAGTGAGTGCACCTCTGGAGTATAATACAGGAGGTAACTCAGGATCAGTAATGTAATGTATGTACACAGTGTCTGCACCAGCAGAATAGTGAGTGCAGCTCTGGAGTATAATACAGGAGGTAACTCAGGATCAGTAATGTAATGTATGTACACAGTGACTGCACCAGCAGAATAGTGAGTGCAGCTCTGGAGTATAATACAGGAGGTAACTCAGGATCAGTAATGTAATGTATGTACACAGTGACTGCACCAGCAGAATAGTGAGCGCAGCTCTGGAGTATAATACAGAAGGTAAGTCAGGATCAGTACAGGATCAGTAATGTAATGTATGTACACAGTGACTGCACCAGCAGAATAGTGAGTGCAGCTCTGGAGTATAATACAGGAGGTAACTCAGGATCAGTAATGTAATGTATGTACACAGTGACTGCACCAGCAGAATAGTGAGTGCAGCTCTGGAGTATAATACAGGAGGTAACTCAGGATCAGTAATGTAATGTATGTACACAGTGACTGCACCAGCAGAATAGTGAGCGCAGCTCTGGAGTATAATACAGAAGGTAAGTCAGGATCAGTACAGGATCAGTAATGTAATGTATGTACACAGCGACTGCATCAGCAAAATAGTGAGTGCAGCTCTGGAGTATAATACAGGAGGTAACTCAGGATCAGTAATGTAATGTATGTACACAGTGACTGCACCAGCAGAATAGTGAGTGCAGCTCTGGAGTATAATACAGGAGGTAACTCAGGATCAGTAATGTAATGTATGTACACAGTGACTGCACCAGCAGAATAGTGAGCGCAGCTCTGGAGTATAATACAGAAGGTAAGTCAGGATCAGTACAGGATCAGTAATGTAATGTATGTACACAGTGACTGCACCAGCAGAATAGTGAGTGCAGCTCTGGAGTATAATACAGGAGGTAACTCAGGATCAGTAATGTAATGTATGTACACAGTGACTGCACCAGCAGAATAGTGAGTGCAGCTCTGGAGTATAATACAGGAGGTAACTCAGGATCAGTAATGTAATGTATGTACACAGTGACTGCACCAGCAGAATAGTGAGTGCAGCTCTGGAGGATAATACAGGAGGTAACTCAGGATCAGTAATGTAATGTATGTACACAGCGACTGCATCAGCAGAATAGTGAGTGCAGCTCTGGAGTATAATACAGGAGGTAACTCAGGATCAGTAATGTAATGTATGTACACAGTGACTGCAACAGCAGAATAGTGAGTGCAGCTCTGGAGTATAATACAGCAGGTAAGTCAGGGTCACTACAATAGAAGATGACCATAATTGCTTTTCCTTTTGAAGCTCCTCACCAGGTTGTAAATGTATACGGTGTCCGATCCACCCAGCGCCAGTTCCCCTCCCTGTGTTGGTCCGAGAGGCCGATCCAGGTGGGGCCATTCACAAAAGCTTGGAGGAAATTCTGGGTGAGAGATGAAGACACATGAGGCGATGGCACCGGCCTGAATGTCATTACTCAGGGCTGTATGTAATCTATAATTTCAGCGTCTCCTGGGCAGTGATGTGTTACGGTCAGTAGGGGAAGATAATGTGTCCGGTCCTGTTATGGGGCCACAACATCTGACAATGTTTTACTACTGCAGTGTCTTAAGTGCTCTATGGCTGGCACATTATGGCAGCCTGTCTCTGGCACTGTTATGTGGCACAGCTCTATGGCTGGCACATTATGGCGGCCTGTCTCTGGCACTGTTATGTGGCACAGCTCTATGGCTGGCACAGTATGGCGGCCTGTCTCTGGCACTGTTATGCGGCACAGCTCTATGGCTGGCACATTATGGCGGCCTGTCTCTGGCACTGTTATGTGGCACAGCTCTATGACTGGCACATTATGGCGGCCTGTCTCTGGCACTGTTATGCCGCACAGCTCTATGGCTGGCACATTATGGCGGCCTGTCTCTGGCACTGTTATGTGGCACAGCTCTATGGCTGGCACAGTATGGCGGCCTGTCTCTGGCACTGTTATGCCGCACAGCTCTATGGCTGGCACATTATGGCGGCCTGTCTCTGGCACTGTTATGCGGCACAGCTCTATGGCTGGCACATTATGGCGGCCTGTCTCTGGCACTGTTATGCCGCACAGCTCTATGGCTGGCACATTATGGCGGCCTGTCTCTGGCACTGTTATGTGGCACAGCTCTATGGCTGGCACATTATGGGCGGCCTGTCTCTGGCACTGTTATGTGGCACAGCTCTATGGCTGGCACATTATGGCGGCCTGTCTCTGGCACTGTTATGTGGCACAGCTCTATGGCTGGCACATTATGGGGGCCTGACTCTGGCACTGTTATGTGGCACAGCTCTATGGCTGGCACATTATGGCGGCCTGTCTCTGGCACTGTTATGCGGCACAGCTCTATGGCTGGCACATTATGGCAGCCTGTCTCTGGCACTGTTATGTGGCACAGCTCTATGGCTGGCACATTATGGGGGCCTGTCTCTGGCACTGTTATGCCGCACAGCTCTATGGCTGGCACATTACGGCGGCCTGTCTCTGGCACTGTTATGTGGCACAGCTCTATGGTTGGCACATTATGGTGGCCTGTCTCTGGCACTGTTATGTGGCACAGCTCTATGGCTGGCACATTATGGAGGCCTGTCTCTGGCACTGTTATGCGGCACAGCTCTATGGCTGGCACATTACGGCGGCCTGTCTCTGGCACTGTTATGTGGCACAGCTCTATGGCTGGCACATTATGGCGGCCTGTCTCTGGCACTGTTATGCGGCACAGCTCTATGGCTGGCACAATATGGCGGCCTGTCTCTGGCACTGTTATGCGGCACAGCTCTATGGCTGGCACATTATGGCGGCCTGTCTCTGGCACTGTTATGTGGCACAGCTCTATGGCTGGCACATTATGGCGGCCTGTCTCTGGCACTGTTATGTGGCACAGCTCTATGGCTGGCACATTATGGCAGCCTGTCTCTGGCACTGTTATGAGGCACAGCTCTATGGCTGGCACATTATGGCGGCCTGTTTCTGGCACTGTTATGCGGCACAGCACTATGGCTGGCACATTATGGAGGCCTGTCTCTGGCACTGTTATGCGGCACAGCTCTATGGCTGGCACATTATGGCAGCCTCTCTCTGGCACTGTTATGTGGCACAGCTCTATGACTGGCACATTATGGTGGCCTGTCTCTGGCACTGTTATGTGGCACAGCTCTATGACTGGCACATTATGGTGGCCTGTCTCTGGCACGGTTATGCAGCACAGCTCTATGACTAGCACATTATGGCAGCCTGTCTCTGGCACCGTTATGCGGCACAGCTCTATGACTGGCACATTATGGGGGCCTGTCTCTGGCACCGTTATGCGGCACAGCTCTATGGCTGGAACATTATGGCGGCCTGTCTCTGGCACTGTTAGGTGGCACAGCTCTATGGTTGGCACATTATGGTGGCCTGTCTCTGGCACTGTTATGCGGCACAGCTCTATGGATGGCACATTATGGCTGCCTGTCTCTGGCACTGTTAGGTGGCACAGCTCTATGGCTGGCACATTACGGCGGCCTGTCTCTGGCACTGTTATGCGGCACAGCTCTATGGCTGGCACATTATGGCGGCCTGTCTCTGGCACTGTTATGTGGCACAGTTCTATGGCTGGCACATTATGGCGGCCTGTCTCTGGCACTGTTATGCGGCACAGCTCTATGGCTGGCACATTATGGCGGTCTGTATCTGGCACTGTTATGTGGCACAGCTCTATGGCTGGCACATTATGGTGGCCTGTCTGTGGCACAGAATCTGGCAGATGATGTTGACATTGGTACTTTTTGGGGCGATATGGCTGCCACTCCTATGGGGGCGCTGTGCACGGTATATGAGATGTCGCTGACAGTCTTGTGTCGCTGTACACTGCACCTGCACATCCTCATCATTGACCACCGCCAGCTGTCCTCCCCTCATCCTGCACCAGGACACACTTTCCTCCCAGCTCTGAGCCTCCTCCGACAGCAGATAGCAGGACAGCCCGAAGATCCTCCACCCCGAGGGGCAAAAGGGGCACAAAGAGACTGCAGAGAGAAAAACAAATACAAATCAAAGACCGGAATGAGGAACCTCAGAGGATAGAAACACCTCCGAGACAATTCTATTACCTAATGAGCCAACTGAGGATCCGTCAGTGAGCTCATCCTGACATGAGTCCTTGTATCTCAGCTGATTTATGACCACATGAAAGTTGATGTGGTCTGTGGTCATGCACCATTAAACCCTTGGCCTACTCCGTTACATGATGACCGGTTAATAATCTGGACTGAGTCTGAACATCAACTTCTAAAATTCCATGAGAATTTCAACAAATTTCATTCCTCCATAAACGTAACGCTGGAGCACTCAAAAGCAGAAATCAACTTCTTGGATACCACCATAAAAATACTAAATTATTTACTCCAGACATCGTTATATCAGAATTCGATTGACCAGGGACGAAGCTACCAAGGTCGCAGGGGTCATGACTGCAATGGGGCCCTGCAGAGTTGGGGGCCCTGCAGAGAAGCAGCTGGCACCTGTCAGTGGCAGAGAAGCTGCACTGTTCCTGTGGCCGGGCAGCGCTCCAGCAGGCTGCATCATTAGTCTGATGTAATATGCACTGCATCCCCCTGTCCACCACCTCAGTGCTGAGAGGTGGGTGGGGGGCGGCCCACATTACAATAAACTAGTTATACAGACCCTCCCCTCCATCACGATATACAACCCCCCTATCCTGATATATGGCCCCCCATCACGGTATATAGCCTCTCCATTCTGTATATGGCCCCCACATCAAAGTATATAGCCCCCTCATCATGGTATATAGCCCCCCCCATCACGGTATATAGCCCCTCCACCTTGTATATGGCCTCCCTAGTCATACCTACCTTTACGGGGGTATATACTGTGATGGAGAGCCATATATGGGATGGGGGACCATATACCGTGATGAAGGGCTATATACCTTGATGAGGGGCTATATACTGTGATGGGGGGCTATGTACCAGGATATGGGGGCTATGTATCAGGATTGGAGGCCATGTTCCAGGGTGAGGGGGCTATATATCAGGATGGGGGGCTATGTACCAGCATGGAGGGGCCATGTCCCATGGTAAGGGGGCTATATACCAGGATGGGGGGCTATGTACCAGGATCGGAGGCCATGTTCCAGGGTGTGGGGGCTATATACCAGGATGGGGGGCTATGTATCAGGATGGAGGGGCCATGTCCCAGGGTGAGGGGGCTATATACCAGGATGGGGGGCTATGTACCAGGATGGAGGGGCCATGTCCCAGGGTGAGGGGGCTATATACCAGGATGGGGGGCTATGTACCAGGATCGGAGGCCATGTTCCAGGGTGAGGGGGCTATATACCAGGATGGGGGGCTATGTACCAGGATGGAGGGGCCATGTCCCAGGGTGAGGGGGCTATATACCAGGATGGGGGGCTATGTACCAGGATCGGAGGCCATGTTCCAGGGTGAGGGGGCTATATACCAGGATGGGGGGCTATGTACCAGGATGGAGGGGCCATGTCCCAGGATGAGGGGGCTATATATCAGGATGGGGGGCTATGTACCAGGATGGAGGGGCCATGTCCCAGGGTTAGGGGGCTATATACCAGGATGGGGGGCTATGTACCAGGATGGAGGGGCCATGTCCCAGGGTGAGGGGCTATATACCAGGATGGGGGGCTATGTACCAGGATCGGAGGCCATGTTCCAGGGTGTGGGGGCTATATACCAGGATGGGGGGCTATGTACCAGGATGGAGGGGCCATGTCCCAGGGTGAGGGGGCTATATACCAGGATGGGGGGCTATGTACCAGGATCGGAGGCCATGTTCCAGGGTGAGGGGGCTATATACCAGGATGGGGGGCTATGTACCAGGATGGAGGGGCCATGTCCCAGGATGAGGGGGCTATATATCAGGATGGGGGGCTATGTACCAGGATGGAGGGGCCATGTCCCAGGGTTAGGGGGCTATATACCAGGATGGGGGGCTATGTACCAGGATCGGAGGCCATGTTCCAGGGTGAGGGGGCTATATACCAGGATGGGGGGCTATGTACCAGGATGGAGGGGCCATGTCCCAGGATGAGGGGGCTATATATCAGGATGGGGGGCTATGTACCAGGATGGAGGGGCCATGTCCCAGGGTGAGGGGGCTATATACCAGGATGGGGGCTATGTACCAGGATCGGAGGCCATGTTCCAGGGTGAGGGGGCTATATACCAGGATGGGGGGCTATGTACCAGGATGGAGGGGCCATGTCCCAGGATGAGGGGGCTATATATCAGGATGGGGGGCTATGTACCAGGATGGAGGGGCCATGTCCCAGGGTGAGGGGGCTATATACCAGGATGGGGGGCTATGTACCAGGATCGGAGGCCATGTTCCAGGGTGAGGGGGCTATATACCAGGATGGGGGGCTATGTACCAGGATGGAGGGGCTATGTCCCAGGATGAGGGGGCTATATACCAGGATGGGGGGCTATGTACCAGGATGGAGGGGCCATGTGCCAGGGTGAGGGGGCTATATACCAGGATGGGGGGCTATGTACCAGGAGGAGGGGCCATGTCCCAGGGTGAGGAGGCTATATACCAGGATGGGGGGGCTATGTACCAGGAGGAGGGGCCATGTCCCATGGTGAGGGGGCTATATACCAGGATGGAGGGCTGTATACCTGGATAGGGGTGCTATGTGCCATGATGGGGGGCTATATATCAGGATGGGAGGGCTACATACTGAATGGGAGGGCCATGTACCAGGGTGAGGGGGCTATATACCAGGATGGGGACAGATATAAGGGGCCATGTACCAGGATGGAGGATGACAGCTATGTATTAGGATGGAGGATGAGGGCTATGTACCCGGATGGAGGATGAGGGCTATGTACCAGGATGGAGGATGAGCGTTATGTACCAGGATGGAGGATGAGGGCTATGTACCAGGATGGGGGATGAGAACTATGTATCAAGAAGGAGGATGAGGGCTATATACCAGGACTGAGGATGAGGGTTATGTACTAGGAAGGAGGATGAGGTCTATGTAACTGGACGGACTATGGGGGTTATGTACCAGGATGGAGGATGAAGGCTGTGTACCAGGATGGGGAATGAGGGCTATGTACCAGGATGGAGGATCATATACCAGGATAGGGGGCCGCCACATTTCCCACCTTAGTCTTTTTGTGGTAAAATTAGGGGCCTCGGCTTATATTTGGGTTGGCATATATGGTATATAACAGGAGGGGTGATCATATATATAGCAGGATATGAGACCATATATACAGCAGGCTGGAGACAACCCATAGCAGGCTGGAAACAATAAATATAGCAGGATGGAGACCATATACTGTGTATATATATATATATTATACAGGGTGGGCCATTCATATGCTTGCACCTAAATAAAATGGGAATGGTTGGTGATATCACCTTCCTGTTTGTGGCACATTAGTATATGGGAGGGGGAAAACTTGTCCAGATGGGTGGTGACCATGGTGGCCATTTTGAAGTCGGCCATTTTGGATCCATCTTTATTTTTTTCAATGGGAAGAGGGTCATGTGACACATCAAACGTATTGGGAATTTCATAAGAAAAACAATGGTGTGGTATTTAGGTGCATCCATATAAATGGCCCCCCCTGTATATATAGCAGAATGGGGATATTAATATATAAAGGAGGAGGAGAGGGGGCGATTCGTAAATAGGAATTTAGGATTTATAATGCTACACAAGATCTGTACATCTGACCAAAATGCATAGGGTGGGGCCCAAGTCCAGATTTCTCACCGGGGCCCACTGGACTCTAGTAACGCCACTGCGATTGGCTGTCCCGCATACCTAAGATTGATCAGTTTCCACATGAAACACATTAAAAAGTCCATTGCCTATGGCCAGGCCCTCAGATAGAACCGTATCTTCTCCAACCCAACGGACACGGATGAACACTTAAACCACCTAAAAAATATGGGTTCTTTCACCCCATTGCCGAGCAGGATACCTAGTCCCTTGCTGGTCCTGATGTTTACCCTCAATAGGGAGATGGCAGGTGGAAGCACTAGTCCCAACCAATGCACTAAAAACAACAAGAGGGGAAGGAAACACAGACAGGGAAATGACAAAACAGCTTCATGGCTGCTGCCACACTCCAAGTCAGCAACAGTCAGCTTCACCAGAGTAGTACCTTCTCTTCATGTAGCCAGGCCAGGAATTAAGTTCAATCACCAGCAAGGAATGCTGGATTAGTTTCCCATATAAAGGAGATGTAAGTGATCACAAAGTAGCCACACCTGGGAAGAGAACTGAGGAGCATTGGTAGCAACAGAAACTGACATAAAGTCCCACACTGCCAAAGGAAAGAAACACAAACAGGAATGAGACCCAGGTCCCAAAACTGCACAATTCTCCAAAGTAAGAGAGACCATCGTGAAATACTGCCAAGAAACTTCACCATATCCTACACAAGGATGACCGACTGAAAATAATATTCAAAGACCCTCCCTTGCTGTGCTACAGACAACTGCCTAATGTAAGAAACATCATGGTCCGAAGTTTGATGCCCTCAGATACACCGAGAGGAATGTATCCTTACAATGGGAAGAGCTGCAAGACCTGTGCCAACATAGAGACAGGATACAGATCAGAATGATAAGATTCCCGGGACGTTCACAGGCCCCCCCTTCCAATGTGGTGTATTTAATCATGTGCACTACATGTCCTGTGGGGTCGTCTATGTTGGGGAAACAGGACCGAGACTCAAAACAATAATGAGGTCTCATTGTCACATGATTACAGAAAAAACTAAATCCATTTACCAGTAGCCAAACACTTTTGTGGTCCAGGACATGACATTGACAATATGAAAGCTGCCATAGTAAAAGGCCATTTCAAATCACAGAAACATTGAAGGGTCTGTGAACACAAGCTCATTACAACCTCTGACTCTATCACAAGGATTGAAGACTCCAAGACTACAAGATCTGTGAGGGTAACCGGTTTACATATAAATTAGGGTCATAAAAACTTTCACACCACTATGCCTGAATAATTAACGATTCTCTTTCTAATGTCCATTTATTATACCTTGCATCTGCTCTGGTTGTGTATATATTTCTGTTTCTTCTAATATTTTGTCATCCCATGCCTGATGAAGAGACCTGAGAAGTATTTTGTTTCTCCCACTGAGAGCAATCTATCTTTAAGTACAATAGAATGTTTTATGGTGGAAGCTGCGCAGTATATGCCTATGGATAGTGGAGACAGTGACATCTTGTGGTCATGCTGGTAATTACAAGCAGCGATACCTGACTCCTGGTCAGTGGCCTCACATCTCTCCAGCAGGTCACTGCTCCGGGGGATGAGGACGTTCCTCTTCCTCAGGTCTTTGTAGTCTTCCTGAACCCTGATTATGTCGCTCTGTACGTTTTGCCGCTTCTCTTTTATCGCCTGCAGCTCCTTCTGATGCTGCGTCTTATTATCCAGGAACGGGGGTAATATGGTTTCCTGCAAGAAGCGATAATCTTCTTGGAGGAAGGATAGATTTTTTTGCAACCAAAATCGATATTCCTGCGCCATTTCCAGCTCCTCCAGCTGACGGCTGTGGTTTGCACGTAGAGTCGCCACCTCCTCCTCAGCGTAAGACAAATGAGAACTGACCTGCAAATCTGAAGAGCAAAGATAGACATAAAGTGTAGACACAATCCGAGCATCAAAGACATTATTGCTGTATGTATCAGTGACAGGTCTGTGCAAAAGGTTTAGTCAGGTGGAGAAAAATGCTGCAGGGTAAGAAGCTTTCAAAATAGAAGAGAATAGTAGTTTTTCTTCTTGTACTTTAGGAATAAACTCAGCAGTAGGTTGCTCCAAACATCTTGGAGAACCGACCCAGATCTAAGTATGTGGCTGTTGCTCCAAACATCTTGGAGACCTGACACCAGATCTTCTGTGTATGAGGCTGTTGCTCCAAACATCTTGGAGACCCGACACCAGATCTTCTGTGTATGAGGCCGTTGTTCCAAACATCTTGGAGACCTGACCCCAGATCTTCTGTGTATGAGGCTGTTGTTCCAAACATCTTGGAGACCCGACACCAGATCTTCTGTGTGTGAGGCTGTTACTCAAAACATCTTGAAGAATTGACCCAGATCTTCTGTGTGTGACGCTGTTGCTCCAAACATCTTGGAGAACCAACTCCCAATCTTCTGTGTGTGATGCTGTTTTTCCAAACATCTTGGAGACCCGACCGCAGATCTTCTCTGTATGAGGCTTGTGTGGATCCTTCTGTCTCTTGATCCCAGATAGACGGGATGAAGTCAGATCAGGGCTCAGCGGGGGATGGATCATCACTTCCACAGAAGATCTGAGGTCCGTTCTCCAAGATGTTTGGAACAACAGCGGTCACCACATATTCATGGGATTTACATTTATCTTTTGTTCATTTTCTTTGCATTTTGGTGTAAAAAACAAATAATAACTATTAACCCTTCTGTGTATGAAAGCTTCTTACTTTGCAGTTTTTCTTCCAAACCTGCCTAAAACGTTTGCTCGGACTGTGCTTATGAACTACGGCTTTCTGATGTCTACAGACAGGGCAGGGGGCAATTTAATATAAGTCATACCCCGATAATAAGACAGGGTGACTTATTTTCGGGGAAAATTTGGTGGGGGGGGGGCCAGGGGAATATCTCATGATTACCGCTGCTGTCTCCGGTGCCCCCGCTGTGTTCCCGGTGCCTGGGTGAACGGGGCGGGTATTTTAAATCCCCCGCCACTGTCCCGGCCAATCACAGGCCAGGAACTGCCCCGAGGCCAATCGCAAGCCAGTCGCGCTGCATGACGTCAGTCTGGCCTGTCATTGGCTCCCCAGGCAGGCCTGTGATTGGCCGGGACAGCGGTACGTGTGCAGGCCGGGCTGTCTGTGCGACGATGCCCAGCCTGCGTGCTGCTGTGCCCGGGCCTGTCGGAGGTGCCCGGGCCTGTCGGAGGTGCCCGGGATGTGCTGCGGTCCTCAGGCATGTGGATGCCTGGGATGTGCAGCGGTCCCCGGTGGTCGGAGGAGCCCAGGTCAGTGTGCTCCTGTCAGTGTGCCCCTGTATGTGTGAGTGTGCCCCTATATGTGTATGCCCATGGGTTAGAGTTAGGGCTAGGGTTAGGGCTAGGACTAGGGCTAGGGTGAGGGTTAGGGCTAGGGTGAGGGTTAGGGCTAGGGTTAGTGAGAGAAATATAAGACATACCCCGAAAATAAGTCAGGGTGGGACTTTTGGGGGGGAAAATTAATATAAGACACTGTCTTATATTCGGGGAAACATGGTATATACTGTATATACACATGTGTATATTTAGATTGTGAGCCCCAATGGGGACAGCGATGCATATGTATGTAACGCGTGATGGAATTAATAGCGCTATATAAATGAATACATTTTATATAATATAAAATCTACACATAATACGTAATAAATATAAATAAATATATATATATATTGTGAGGTATACAAGGAATATATACAGCCAGTGTGTATCGCACAGACAGAGGTCTGCTGCGATATAAATCCAGCATGGCTTGTGGCACTTATTGTTCCACAGACCTGTAAGGTGTAAGGGATGGTGGGAAGTGGTAGGCGGCACTGACCATCATAGTACCTCCCCATGGGTGTGTCATATCTGATATAGTGTGACTCCTTCATGATCACATGGTCTGTGATGTCAGCTCAGGTCCTGGAGGCTGGAGAAGCTGCTGCTGAGCACATGTTGTGCACCTGTATGTGAGGTAACAACAGACTATACTGGGCAATATGTCCTGTGAGCCGCAGAAAGGCTCATGTGTATGTGCTGGAAGGCGGTGTGTGCTGACAGAATAAACCGACATGAACTGATTTAAATGGAGAGACTGTCGCTGTGTTTGAATATCGCTGCTGAGTGAACCCAAACCCGATCCATGAAGTTCCATCACAATATATATTAGTAAAAAAAATTCAAATATATATATACACACACACATACCATAATACCGGTAATTAAGATATTTTATATATATATATATATATATATATATATATATATATATATATAATATATATATACACACACCGTATATACTCGTGTATAAGCCGAGTTTTTCAGCCCAAAATTATACACGAGTCAATACGGGTGGGGGCTGCTGCATGAGTTGGTGGGGGCTGTGGAGGCTGGAGGAGGCGGGGGGCCGCTCATTATATATGCACTGCTTCCCCCTGTCAATCAGCGGCAGGGGGAAGCAGTGCTTAACTAAATAAATTACCCCCAAATGCTGGCACTCTCCCCCCTTGCCATCGCAGGCATATGACGTCATCGCACGACGGCCGGAGATCCCGGATGTAGCAGGACGGGAGCAGTGAGGACGGAGCACCGAGGAGCGGCGCTGATCAGAAGACCAGGATGGTAATATAAGCAGCGGGGGGGGGCCCTTACAAGGGGGGAGAGTGCCAGCATTTGGGGGCTGCTGGGTACCCCCTGGGGGCTGCTGGGTACCCCCAGGGGGCTGCTGGATACCCCCAGGGGGCTGCTGGGTACCCCCGGGGGCCTGCTGTATATACCCCCGGGGGCCTGCTGTATATACCCCATGGGGGCCTGCTGTATATACCCCTGGGGGCCTGCTGTATATACCCCTGGGGGCCTGCTGTATATACCCCTGGGGGCTTGCTGAATACCCCTGGGGGCCTGCTGTATACCACTGGGGGCTTGCTGTATACGATACTACTGGGGCCTGTATACCACTGGGAGGGCCTGTATACCACACTGCTGGGGGCTGTATACCTCACTGCAGGGGGTTGTATACCTGTGCTGGAGTCCACCCTCGGCTTATACGCGAGTCAATACGTTTTCCCAGTTTTTGGGGGCAAAAGTAGGGGGGTCGGCTTATACACGGGTCGGCTTATACACGAGTATATACGGTATATATATATATAAATTAAAAAAAAAATATATATATAATAAAAATGTATATACATGTATACCTTTAAGTAGAACAAAATATATATATATATATATATATATATATGTATAGAATATAATATAAGATATGTAAAATAAAGTATATATCTAAAATAATAATAAAAATACATACATATATACTGTTAATTAGAGCACACATATATAGAATATAGATATATATAATAATGTAAGAATAATATAATATATAAAAAAAATCTAAATATATATACACATATACATACTGGTAATTAAAAAATATGATATATATATATATATATATATATATATATATATATATTCTAGTTATTTGACCCAGCGTCCCTGCTGGCACCAGTTCACATTTAGTCTGTGAGTGCTGTGCAGTTTTTTTCTCTTTTTTGTATCTTATGGAGTGGCTGGCTCCTTGCTGCAATTGCACCCTCATTGACCACAGGTGATCTAGGGTCAAGATGGAGTCTGCCCACTGAGAGGTGGGGGTGGACAAGGAGGACAGGGATGTCAGCGATAGGACTCATCAGACCTGAAGTCACTTTGTCGCAGTTGATGAGCAAGCAGACATTGGCCAATGTGTGTACCAAGAACTTCAGAAATAAAAAGATAAGATTTTTGAGTTTTTTGAAAAAACGTAAGTTTTTAAACTTTTTTCTCATATACATATAGCTTGTTAGCATTTGTACGTCATTCATAGTAACTGAGTGCTGCAGAGAACTTTTTCTAGTTATTTGACCCAGCGTCCCTGCTGGCACCAGTTCACATGGTGTCTGTGAGTGCTGTGCAGTTTTTTTTCTCTTTTTTTCTCTTTTTTTTTCTCTTTTCTCTCTTTTTTCTCTCTCTTTTATATATATATATATATATATATATATATATATATATATATATATATATATATATATATATATAATGTGTGTGTGTATATATATATATGTATATAATAAATCATATATAATAAATAATAACAATGTATATACATATATACCTTTTAAGTAGAAAGTATATTTTATATAAAAATATATAAAATATAACAGAAGAAATATAAAATAAAGTGTATATATAAAATAATTAATAATAAAAATACATACATATATACTGTTAATTAGAACACACGTGTGTAATTATATATATATATATAAAATATAAAAATTATATAATATATATATATATATATATATATAAAAATGTATAAAATAAATAAAGTGAATATTTATATATATGCATTTAGAACATATATGAAATATATGAGTATATATAAAATAATAAATATGTACCATATTTACTGTTAATCAGAACATATATACATCTACAAGTATAAAACTATATAAAAAATAATAAAATATAGATATTAAAAAAAATGGTAATGTCTTTGGTGGTGAATGTGGGGATGGGTCTGAATATGACATTCTATATGATGGTAAATGCAGGATGACATTATAGGGGCTGCATGACGGATCGATCCCGTCGGCTTTAGGACCGTGACCACCAGCAGACAGAAGATCTTACAATGAAGTTTCCCTATATGAAGCTTACAGTTGATGAGCAGGGCGCCTGTGAGAGCGAGGAGGACGAGCAGCAGGAGCAGCGATCCCACCAACAGCCGCCGACAGAAGGAAGATCCCGCTTTCGTCTGGGATGAGCAGCTCCTGTGAAGCATCAGAACAGGCAGGGGTTGTCTAGGATTAGAAAAACCTGATATCTTTCCTCCAACAACAGCGCCACCACTGCCTACAGGTTATGTCTGGTATTGCAGCTCAGCTCTAATGAAATAAATGGTGCAGAGCTGACAATGTATAGACAGGGGGCGCTGATGATGTAATTCTGAACATTCTATTCTCTATAGAGCGGCTTTATCTGTCATGGTCAGGCTCAGCACTCACAGGTCTTCAGAGCGGTTCTTCTTATCGTCCATTCTCAGGGTTTCTTGTCCTCGGTCCATGGGCTCCATGTACACCGCAGCCTCCATCTTCATGGTCTGTCGCTGGATATTCTATGTCTCATCTTATAGCCTCCTCCACCGTCCTTCTCATTCCATCATGGATACAATGTTGCGTTGGAAAGTCAGAATATAGAAGGATATGTGGAGAATGTAACGTTACCAGAGCAGATCCTATATTATCAGTTATTGCATTGTAATAACTCTGAAAAATAATATTACACTAACTGGCAGTCCTATGTAAGATGAGAGAACAAATAATTATCAGGAGGAAAACTCATATTGCTACAAGTGGTATATAATAGTGAGTGCAGCTCTGGAGTATAATACAGGAGGTAACTCAGGATCAGTAATGTAATGTATGTACACAGTGACTGCACCAGCAGAATAGTGAGTGCAGCTCTAGAGTATAATACAGGAGGTAACTCAGGATCAGTAATGTAATGTATGTACATAGTGACTGCACCAGCAGAATAGTGAGTGCAGCTCTGGAGTATAATATAGGAGGTAACTCAGGATCAGTAATGTAATGTATGTACACAGTGACTGCACCAGCAGAATAGTGAGTGCAGCTCTGGAGTATAATACAGGAGGTAACTCAGGATCAGTAATGTAATGTATGTACACAGTGACTGCACCAGCAGAATAGTGAGCGCAGCTCTGGAGTATAATACAGGAGGTAACTCAGGATCAGTAATGTAATGTATGTACACAGTGACTGCACCAGCAGAATAGTGAGCGCAGCTCTGGAGTATAATACAGGAGGTAACTCAGGATCAGTAATGTAATGTATGTACACAGTGACTGCACCAGCAGAATAGTGAGCGCAGCTCTGGAGTGTAATACAGGAGGTAACTCAGGATCAGTAATGTAATGTATGTACACAGTGACTGCACCAGCAGAATAGTGAGTGCAGCTCTGGAGTATAATACAGGAGGTAACTCAGGATCAGTAATGTAATGTATGTACACAGTGACTGCACCAGCAGAATAGTGAGTGCAGCTCTGGAGTATAATACAGGAGGTAACTCAGGATCAGTAATGTAATGTATGTACACAGTGACTGCACCAGCAGAATAGTGAGTGCAGCTCTGGAGTATAATACAGGAGGTAACTCAGGATCAGTAATGTAATGTATGTACACAGTGACTGCACCAGCAGAATAGTGAGGGCAGCTCTGGAGTATAATACAGGAGGTAACTCAGGATCAGTAATGTAATGTATGTACACAGTGACTGCACCAGCAGAATAGTGAGGGCAGCTCTGGAGTATAATACAGGAGGTAACTCAGGATCAGTAATGTAATGTATGTACACAGTGACTGCACCAGCAGAATAGTGAGTGCAGCTCTGGAGTATAATACAGGAGGTAACTCAGGATCAGTAATGTAATGTATGTACACAGTGACTGCACCAGTAGAATAGTGAGTGCCGCTCTGGAGTATAATACAGGAGGTAACTCAGGATCAGTAATGTAATGTATGTACACAGTGACTGCACCAGTAGAATAGTGAGTGCAGCTCTGGAGTATAATACAGGAGGTAACTCAGGATCAGTAATGTAATGTATGTACACAGTGACTGCACCAGCAGAATAGTGAGTGCAGCTCTGGAGTATAATACAGGAGGTAACTCAGGATCAGTAATGTGATGTATGTACACAGTGACTGCACCAGCAGAATAGTGAGTGCAGCTCTGGAGTATAATACAGGAGGTAACTCAGGATCAGTAATGTAATGTGTGGACACAGTGACTGCACCAGCAGAATAGTGAGTGCGGCTCTGGAGTATAATACAGGAGGTAACACAGGATCAGTAATGTAATGTTTGTACACAGTGACTGCACCAGCAGAATAGTGAGTGCAGCTCTGGAGTATAATACAGGAGGTAACTCAGGATCAGTAATGTAATGTATGTACACAGTGACTGCACCAGCAGAATAGTGAGTGCAGCTCTGGAGTATAATACAGGAGGTAACTCAGGATCAGTAATGTAATGTATGTACACAGTGACTACACCAGCAGAATAGTGAGTGCAGCTCTGGAGTATAATACAGGAGGTAACTCAGGATCAGTAATGTAATGTATGTACACAGTGACTGCACCAGCAGAATAGTGAGTGTAGCTCTGGAGTATAATACAGGAGGTAACTCAGGATCAGTAATGTAATGTATGTACACAGTGACTGCACCAGCAGAATAGTGAGTGCAGCTCTGGAGTATAATACAGGAGGTAACTCAGGATCAGTAATGTAATGTATGTACACAGTGACTACACCAGCAGAATAGTGAGTGCGGCTCTGGAGTATAATACAGGATCAGTAATGTATGTACACAGTGATTGCACCAGTTGCCCAGATTTCTTTTTCTCTTTGTGCGTCGCTCTCTCCCATGATGTTATTTTCCCCTGAATGTGTCTTTGATCATTTCTTTCATTCACTATGGATTTTCACCCAACATGTGTCTTTCTAGAGAATGAAGTGCAATTGCATGTGGCCACTGCTGTCTCCTGATCTCCCACCTCTGGTCCTGGTGTCACCCCTGGGCTCAGGATCCATAGCTGGGGCCGACGGCAGCTCCGGGTCCAGAACACACAACACCCTACACGGTCTATGAGGGGTCATGTCTGGTCCCCAAATTGCAGTTTGGGAACATCCATGCTTTACGCCTGTGTCACACTGGAGCTCGGTGATCCTTGTCTGCACTATCTGGATTTTCCCCTTCATCCTATATCTGTCACATTAGTGAATCTCCTGCTGACATCTGGCCCCGGACTATAATATTACACTGGAGGATATACAAAGCCTCCATGACGCTCGTCTCTTAATGAGATCCTTAAAGCAGATGGTTCATCAGTTGTGACGCACAAATGCCACCAATCACCAACACACCAAGTGCAAACCCCGATCTACATCATCAAGGGAGCAACCCGGGCAGATGGGAATATGGTGACTTCTATTGGTTTTTTAAATAAATCAAAATAGGGAAGAAACATTAGGTGCCGAGACCAGGGAAGGCTTCATTTACTTAACACAGAGCTCCAGATCTCCAGCACATGACATTCTAGCTGCCTGCAGTCACCACTAGAGGGAGCTCTCTGCAAGGACTTCTATGCTCAATGATAAACGTATGTAGTGAGCTCCCTCTAGTGGTGGCTGCAAGAAGCCAAAGTCTGATCTTCACTATATGTTTTACATCTATGTGGGTGTCTTTTAGAGGTTGTCCTATACTGCCCCAGGAAGATGAGAAGAAAATAAACAGAAGGTAGGCAGATTCCAGACTGGCACCGCTCATCTGTAGTCAGCAATGCAACCACCTCTGGTATACTGGGGTAAACATTTGGTGGGAACATGGTGGGAACCACACAAGATCTGTATGGAGGAGTGCAACACAATCCTGCTGCAGCGTGTGCAAATAAGAACTACAGGAAAAGTCTGACCTCTGTAACTGCAAACAAAGGTGCCTGTGCAATATAGTATCAACTACACACTGCTCAAACAAATAAAGGGAAAAGTAAAATACCATGACCTAGAACTCAATTAATGCAATATTCCAGTTGCAAATCCTTTTTCATTACATAGTGTAATGTGTTGAGGAATATAAAACATACAAATAATCAATGTAAATCAAAATTAATATCCCCTGGAGGTCTGGACTTGGAATTATGCCCAAAATCAAATTCCAGGCTGATCCAACTTTAGTGGAAATGTCTCAAGACAAGGAGATGAGGCTCAGTCGTGTGTGTGGCCTCCACATGCCTGTATGACCTTCCTACAACACCTGGGCATGCTCCTGATGAGGCTCAGTAGTGTGTGGCTTCCACGTGCCTGTATGACCTTCCTACAACACCTGGGCATGCTCCTGATGAGGCTCAGTAGTGTGTGTGGCCTCCACGTGCCTGTATGACCTTCCTACAACACCTGGGCATGCTCCTGATGAGGCTCAGTAGTGGCCTCCACGTGCCTGTATGACCTCCCTACAATGCCAAGGCATGCTCGTGATGAGGCTTAGTAGTGTGTATGGCCTCCACGTGCCTGTATGACCTTCCTACAATGCCTGGGTATGCTCTTGATGAGGCTCAGTAGTGTGTGTGGCCTCCACGTGCCTGTATGACCTCCCTACAATGCTTGGGTATGCTCTTGATGAGGCTCAGTAGTGTGTGTGGCCTCCACGTGCCTGTATGACCTCCCTACAATGCCAATGCATGCTCCTTATGAGGCTCCGTAGTGTATGTGGCCTCCACGTGCCTGTATGACCTTCCTAGAATACCAATGCATGCTCCTGATAAGGCTCAGTAGTGTGTGGCCTCCACGTGCCTGTATGACCTCCCTACAATGCCAATGCATGCTCTTGATGAGGTTCAGTAGTGTGTGTGTGGCCTCCACGTGCCTGTGTGACCTCCCTACAATGCCAATGCATGCTCTTGATGAGGCTCAGTAGTGTGTGTGGCCTCCACGTGCCTGTGTGACCTCCCTACAATGCCAATGCATGCTCCTTATGAGGCTCAGTAGTGTGTGTGGCCTCCATGTGCCTGTATGACCTCCCTACAATGCCAATGCATGCTCTTGATGAGGTTCAGTAGTGTGTGTGGCGCCTCCGTGTGCCTGTATGACCTTCCTGTTAATCTCTAAAGGGGGATAATAGAGAAAAAGAGCCGGCGCAGATCTAAGTGTAGAGATTATTTCATCTTGGTCTAGGTGGTAATGATCAAAAAATGCTCACCTTTTTGGTGTCTTTTGTTCATATAGTGTAAGGTTTTCTCTTAGGCTTGCAGCCTTCCTCTCCGGAGGGATCAGGTCTTCTCAAGGGAGCCTGGTTCGTCAGTATATGGTTTAAATAGCACCGGACTTTGAGGAATAGCGCTTCCTTGATTATCACATGTACCTGAGGAAGACTTATATGTAAGTCGAAACGCGTTGTACTATACTGCAATATATGGAATGATTGACTTTTAAATGAATTAAAGAACTCTTGGAAGAAATTATTGTGCCTCTTAAGGAAGCGCTATTCCTCAAAGTCCGGTGCTATTTAAACTGTATGACCTTCCTACAATGCCAAGGCATGCTCCCGCTAATGTTCAGTAGTGTGTGGCCTCCACGTGCCTGTATGACCTCCCTACAATGCCTCGGTATGCTCCTGATGAGGCTCAGTAGTGTGTGTGTGGCCTCCACCTGTCTGTATGACCTTTTTACAATGCCAAGGCATGCTCCTGATGAGGCTTAGTAGTGTATGTCCTCCGTAGGCCTGCATGACCTCCCTACAATGCCTGGGCATGCTTCTGCTGAGACGCAGTAGCGTTTGTGGCCTCCACGTGCCTGTACGACCTCCCTACAATGCCTGGGCATGCTCCTGCTGAGGCTCAGTAGTGTGTGGCCTCCACATGCCTGTATGACCTTCCTACAATGCCTGGGCATGCTACTGCTGAGGCGGTGAATGTTCTCCTGAGGGATCTCCTCCCAGACCTAGATTAAAGCATCAGTTAACACCTGAACAGTCTGTGGCTGATATAACTAGACATGATGTCCCAGATGTGCTTGATTGGATTCAAGTCTGGAGAACGGGCAGCCGGTCCATAGCATCAATTCCTCCATCATGCAGGAACACACACTTCAAGCCGCATGAGGCCTACCATTGTCATATATCAGAAGAAACCCAGGGTCTACTGCACCTGCAATGGGTCTGAGGATCTCATCCTGATACCTAATAGCAGTCAGGGTACCTCTGGCTGCATAAAGAAATGCCTCCCAGCACCAGTACTGACCCACTGCCATCGGTGATGCCGGCTGCAGAACGTTCTCCTTGGGGTCTCTAGACTCGGTCACATGTTCTCAGTGTGAACCTGCTCATCCGGGAAGAGCACCGGGTGCCAATGTCCAATCTGCCAACCTAGGTGTTCTCTGGCAAATGTCATTCACATCCACTTGTAGACATTAGGCCTCACATCGCCCCCATGGAGTCTGTACTGACTAACATGTTAGCGGCTGCTGGATGTTATTTTGCAGGGCTCTGGCACTGCTCCTCCTTGCACAGTGGAGGAGGTAGTGGTCCTGCTGCTGGGTTGTTGTCCTCCACATCTCCTGGTGTACTGGCCTGTGTCCTGGTATCTGCCCCATGCTCTGGACACATCTACCCTTCTCTCCACAGCTCACATTGATCTGCCATCCTGGAGGAGCTGCACCACCCAAGTCACCTCTGTGGGGTGTAGACACTGCCTCATGCTACCTCTAGGGGTGAGAGCAATGACAACATGCAAAAGTGACCAAAACAATAGCCAAAAAGGATAACCAGAATAATCTGTGGTCAGCACCTGCAGAACGGGGGTTTGGGAATGAACATGTGGCACAGACACGTTGACTTGGCAGAGTGCTTTATTGCAGCTCTTAAAAAGGCAGGACATGACCGGACCCCCTTCTTTCCCCAATTATGATACCATGATATCACAAGCCAATCCAAGTGCACTTTTTTTTTTATTCTTTTTTTTTTTTTTTTGCTCTGATCGGCCATGTTTGGCATCATGCTTCCTGGCCAGTCTCTGGTGTACTCTTATGCCCCCTCCCCCATGAGTGGACCCTTCCCCGACCCCACAGCACTTTTCTTCTGATCCGTTGTATCCAGCGTCCCTGGACCGTCCTAATCCAGTGCAATTTTACCATCGGCTTCCGTCGGTTTAGCTGCCCTGTGACGTGACCCGGCGGCCGGGTGTCGGCAGAAGGAGAAAAGTCGGGTGAAAGTCTCCAGCAAACTAATAGTTCAAGTAATAGAGAGTCCAAAAAACATCCTCCCCCCTCCCAAGTAGTAGAAAAGTCTATAAAACAACATTTGGGTAGGGGGGGGGTCCTGCATTTCTGCAGGATTATTGGCGCCGGCAACCAGTTTGTAGTAAAAAAACAAAATTATCAGCAATTGTGTCCTTCCTGGCAGTGTGGTGTCCGCTGTACAGATGGGACCAGCATGGAAGGAGGAGGTGTGCTAACCATCGCCACCAGGGGCGACATACAATCTGCAGGGACAGAAGAAGGGGTTAACATTGATTGCACATTCCCATAAAAGACCCAAAATCTCAGAAGATAAATCACCCAGAACAGCCGCGTTGTTAGACACCGAAGCTGCCGCGGCTGGAGATTAACAGTGTGGACATTACACAGCCCCGGAGTGCACCATAAAACACAGGGATTGTACCTGAGCCACGAAACATCCACAGCATTGTAATGAAGGGGATGTGAAGAATCAATCTGATGGGAGGGAACAGAGGAGGAAGGGAAGAATCGATCTCATGAAAGGAGAACAGAGGAGGAAGGGAAGAATCGATCTAATGAAAGGAGACAGTGGAGGAAGTGAAGAATCAATCTGATGAAAGGAGAGAGTGGAGGATGGGAAGAATCGATCTCATGAAAGGAGACAGTGGAGGATGGGAAGAATCGATCTCATGAAAGGAGACAGTGGAGGATGGGAAGAATCGATCTCATGAAAGGAGACAGTGGAGGATGGGAAGAATCGATCTCATGAAAGGAGACAGTGGAGGATGGGAAGAATCGATCTGATGAAAAGAGACAGTGGAGGATGGAGAGAATCTATCTGATGAAAGGAACAGAGGAGGATGTGAAGAATCGATCTGATGAAAGGGGACAGTGGAGGAAGTGAAGAATAGATCTGATGAAAGGAGACAGTGGAGGAAGTGAAGAATCGGTCTGATGAAAGGAGACAGTGGAGGACGGGAAGAATTGATCTGATGAAAAGGACAGAGGAGGAAGAGAAGAATCATTGGGATGAAAAGAGACAGTGGAGGATGGAGAGAATCTATCTGATGAAAGGAACAGAGGAGGATGGGAAGAATCGATCTGATGAAAGGAGACAGTGGAGGAAGTGAAGAATAGATCTGATGAAAGGAGACAGTGGAGGACGGGAAGAATTGATCTGATGAAAGGGACAGAGGAGGAAGAGAAGAATCATTGGGATGAAAAGAGACAGTGGAGGATGGAGAGAATCTATCTGATGGAAGGGAACAGAGGAGGATGGGAAGAATCGATCTGATGAAAGGAGACAGTGGAGGAAGTGAAGAATCGGTCTACTGAGAGGAGACAGTGGAGGAAGTGAAGAATCGGTCTGATGAAAAGAGACAGAGGGAGAAGTGAAGAGTCATTAGGATGAAAGGGGACAGAGGAGGATGGGAAGAATCGATCTGATGAAAGGGACAGAGGAGGAAGAGAAGAATCATTAGGATGAAAGGGGACAGAGGAGGATGGGAAGAATCATTGTGATGAAAGGAGGCAGTGGAGGAAGTGAAGAATCGATCCGATAAACGTGACAGAATAAAAAATTGTATCACTAAGTAGAGAAAGAACATTGTATGGTCAGATGAACACATTTCTGTTACACAGTGGTGATGGGAGGGTCATACATTGACAAAAGCGGCCAAAATTGATGACCTGTCATCAGGGGTCAACAGTTCAGTGTAGTGAAGGTGGAGCAGTCATCCAGGGGAAGGTTTTCTCGGTGCACCCCGACTCCATTGATACCATTACAATGAATTGCTGAGATGCTGGAGGTCAGAAGGGGTCCAATGCGCCACTATGGGGGGGGGACAGCTCCGATACAGCGGACATTCACAGTGCATCTAAACCCAACCAGCGCTCGGTGGGAGCTGTAATAACCGCCATCCAGAGGTTGGACATTTACAAATCTTTGCTATTTTTGGTGAAAATTGTCAGACAAGACTGATAGATAGTGAGCTTATTTATGGGCCTGGGGGGGACACATAGGCCTAGCATTAGGGGATGGAGGTCCATAGGACAATGGATACAGGTATCTGCCATGATTCCTGATGTGGGAGGTGACCTGAGGAAACCTGCAAGAAAGCAAAAGAGAAGAAGCGAGAGCTGGCGCTCACCGTCGGGTGCTGTCAGTGGGACTTCTGCAGCTTGTCCTTTCTTTGCACCAGGACTTTCCGTGCATAAGGCAGTGCAAACAGCAGCGATAAGAAGAATAAGTGGCCTATAAAATAGACCGACATGTACACCTGCCGAGAGACGAGAGAGACCGGAGATCAACACACGGATGCTCAAACACTCAACACTCACCATCTCTGCTTCATGTCACTGACTGCTTGTTACAATGCAGGAGAGCATTCCCTCGTCACAAGGCAGACATTTTTAATGTAATATTTTAGTCCTCCTGTAAGCAGCAGCAGGTGCCGGCTCCGTACACCCGCACCCTCCCTGTGATGTTACATAATGGGGAGGGAAAAGATAAAAACCAGACAGCCATAAGAAAGCTGCAGAATGGGGTAATTACTGTGAAGGAGGACGGCGGCTTCATTAACCTACAGCAATAATTAAAAAGTCCTCACCTCCCAGATCCCTCACCCCCCAGGATTATGTGATAGGAAATATCAGTATTCTCCATAACCACCATAGGATGATATTGCTCTCAGAGATCAGTGTTGCTCCGTTCCTCTGTCTTTCTTCTTGGCGATGTTAGAATAATATGACAACTGGGTGTTACCATATTGTCAAAAGGGTGTGTCCCTACATAAGTCAGCACTGATTGGACAGTGTCAATGTGCACTTACACAGCCCCAACTGGCAACACCCAGATGTCAATTTAATGATTCCCCAGGAGGAATAACAGAGGTAACGACCACAGCAAAGATCCGGGGTCAGAAGGTTTGTAACTGTTACTTTCATAAGGAGGACAAGTATTTACTAATACTGACATTAGAGGAGAGAGGAGGGTCCTCTAGTAAAAGAGGAGGTTAAGGCTACTGTCACACACGGTTTTGTGAGGATCCGTTTTTGGTGCAAAATTGCACTAACACCACATCCTGACAAGGCACAGCAAAAACGCTGTGTGTGACTGCTGCTGCACCTCGCACTCACCTGTCGCACTCCCCCGCTGATCTCCAGCAATGTCCTGTCATCCCCAGACGCCGCAGCGTCGCAGCCTCTAGGACCCTGCAGACTGGTCATGTGACCAGGTAATGTCACTCGGTCACATGGTGCAGTCTTGTGGCCTCGATATGAGGGGAGATCACCAGGGGAGCAGGGCGGAGGGAGTAAAAAGCGCCCAGAAATTGACATTTCAATGCTTTCTACAGATCCGCTTTTCAGACCAAAAGCGAATCCGTAAAAAATGCACTGTCTGAATGCCAAATAGTGAAATGCATTGACTTGGCTGGAACAGACAACGTAACTGCATTCCACTGCTAATAGCAGATCCGTAAGGAACGCAGCAATAACGGTGCAATACTGCACAGATTGAATTCAGCCTTAAACCGTTATGGGAATTCTGCTCACTGCTCCATACAACCCACTTTCACCGCGCTCTGATCCACCAGCAGCCCCTTCTCCAACCCCCATGCAACCTTGATCCACTCCGACCCACCTGCAGCCCCCGCGCCAACCCACCTGCAGCCCCCGCGCCAACCCACCTCCATCCTTGCTCCGCGCCATCTGCACTCCCACAATGACCCACCTGCAGCTCCTAGTCCAACCTGACCCACCTGCAATCTTGCTCTGCCTTCCCTGTACCCCATTTCAACACCCCTACACCCTCGCTCGTCTCCTACCCACCTGCACCCTTGCTCTACGCCAACCCACCTGCACTGTTGCTCTACTTTACCGGTAAGGCCCCATTCCAGTACCCCATTCCAATCCCCCTGCACCCTTGCTCGGCTAAAACCCACTTGGACCCTCAATCCGACCCACCTGCAGCACTTGCTCCAACCCACCTGCACCCTTGCTTTGACTGATTTGCATAGCGCTCTACCCACCTGCCCCTTGTCTGCCCCCCTCCCACTCCGACCCATCAAGCCTATCCATATTGTGCGAGGAGCAGACATTGACCACGTACCTTGAGCCACTTGTCCCAGGTGAAAAGGCAGAACGGCACCAATGGGTATCCCATAAAGAGCCAGTGGAAGAACTGCTGCACCAAATACAGAGGCGGGCGCAGCAGAGGCACGGAGCAGATGTGACTGAGTACAGGACTGTCCCTCACCAGCTCCATCGCCTGCAGAGAGGGGGAAACGTCAGCTAGGGGCGCCACATCCATATAATGCTCTGTACCCTCAGTGGTCACATACAAAGCGCGGACAGGAGACTGAGTCCCAGGACCCCCGGCGAGCCTCATCACTAGGGACTGTCACTGCCCCGCTCTGTCCCCACCATCAGGCCCGGGCACCTCACCTGTTTCTCCACTATGACAATCAGGAACTCCAGAGAGAAGCAGACGAGGTATCCGGAGTGCAGACCATGCCATACAGCCAGGAAGAAGAGGGTGGCGCCCTGAGACACGGCCTTGTTACCGAGAAAACGGAGACGCTTAAAAATGTATCTGGAGGAAGAGGAGAATAAAGGGTTAATGTCACCAACACCACAGCAACAGGGCGACACAGTGACTACACCAGCAGAATAGTGAGTGCAGCTCTGGAGTGTAATACAGGAGGTAACTCAGGATCAGTAATGTGATGTTGTACACAGTGACTGCACCAGCAGAATAGTGAGTGCAGCTCTGGAGTATAATACAGGAGGTAACTCGGATCAGTAATGTATGTATGTACACAGTGACTGCACCAGGAGAATAGTGAGTGTCTTTAAGGTCTGGAGTATAATACAAGGAGGTAAGTCAGAGGTATCAGTAATAGGATCATGTATGTACACAGTGACTGCACCAGCAGAATAGTGAGGCAGCTCTGGAGTATAATACAGGAGGTAACACAGGATCAGTAATGTAATGTATGTACACAGTGACTGCACCAGCAGAATAGTGAGTGCAGCTCTGGAGTATAATACAGGAGGTAACTCAGGATCATAATGTAATGTATGTACACAGTGACTGCACCAGCAAAATAGTGAGTGCAGCTCTGGAGTATAATACAGGAGGTAACTCAGGATCAGTAATGTAATGTATGTACACAGTGACAGCACCAGCAGAATAGTGAGGCAGCTCTGGGTATAATACAGGAGGTAACTCAGGACCAGTAATGTATGTACACAGTGACTGCACCAGCAGAATAGTGATTGCAGCTCTGGAGTATAATACAGGAGGTAACTCAGGATCAGAATGTAATGTATGTACACAGTGACTGCACCAGCAGAATAGTGATTGCAGCTCTGGAGTATAATACAGGAGGTAACTCAGGATCAGTAATGTAATGTATGTACACAGTGACGCACCAGCAGAATAGTGAGTGCAGCTCTGGAGTATAATACAGGAGGTAACTCAGGATCAGTAATGTAATGTATGTACACGAGACTGCCACCAGCAGAATAGTGAGCGCAGCTCTGGGGTATAATACAGGATAGGTAAACAATTTGTTTGCCTAGAATATTCCATATACGTTAGCCTCTCACCTAGCCACCCAGTCATTGGTATTAATATTGAAGCTGTTGATGGTCCCTGTGAATAGAGGGGTGGTCTCGAACAGCCAGACCTTCATGTTGGCACAGGCGTCCCACAGAGGCTGACCAGCTTCATCTTTGCCGTTATATCCGAGACCAGAGAGGATGCAACGCCCTCCTGTGGAGAAAAGTGGAACAGACCAGCTGAAATGGAGAAGACCCTACTGGACCGGCCCAGTTATCAGTATCAGTGCAGCACGTACCGTTACCAGCCAGCAGGTGACATACTTATACAGTGTGATCTTGCCCCAGATCGTCATGTACACCAGCGGTACCAGAACGGCTGATTCTACAACATCAAGATTGGAAAAGAAAATAATTATAAGAAGGAAGCAATAAAAAAAGCGATCACAACAAAAAAAAAAAAAAACTGAGTAAGCCCCCACACACATTCACTGTATCAGGGTCAGAAAATTGCAACAAAATCCAAATTCATTCCTTTAACCCATTCTCACCCGGGCAATTTTCTGTTTTTTTCCCCCCTACTTCTAACAGCCATAACTCTTATTTTTCCATCACTATAGACATATGAGGTCCTGTTTTTTTGCAGGACAAGTTGTACTTTTGAATGACATCATTCATTTTACCATATAGTGAAGTGGAAAATGGGGAAATAATTCCAAGTGAGGTGAAATTGCGAAATAAAAAAAGAAGTGCAATTACACAATTGTTTTGGTGTTTTTTTATTCCCCATGTTCCTATATGGTAACACTGAGGTGTCGATATGATGTCTGGGATCAGTACTATATAGTAACACTGACGTGTCGGTATGATGCCTCGGGTCAGTACTATATGGTAACACTGAGGTGTCAGTATGATGTCTGGGGTCAGTACTATATGGTAACACTGAGGTGTCAGTATGATGTCTGGGGTCAGTACTATATGGTAACACTGAGGTGTCGGTATGAAGTCTGGGGTCAGTACTATATGGTAACACTGACGTGTCGGTATGATGCCTCGGGTCAGTACAATAACAATTGCATTCCTATTACCCATTCAGTACCAGGGCAATTGTGTCAGTATTTTTCCTGGTCCATACTTCATAACACTGATAGTCGTATATGTTTCTCATACTATAGACATCGATGTGTCTGTATTTGATGTCTGGGGTGTACTTATATGGATAACATATCTGTTACATATGATGTGAGTGTAAACATGGGTAAATACGTTCCTAGAGCGAGGTCAGTAAATTGGAATATAATAAATGATGTGCAATTACAAATTGTCCTGGTGTTTTTTGATTTCCCGTCAGTCTATATGGTAACACTGATGTGTCGATATGATGTCTGGGGTCAGTACTATATGTAACACTGGTCGTGTCGGTATGATGCTCGGGTCAGTACTATATGGTAACACTGAGGTGTCAGGTATGATGTCTCGGGTCAGTACTATATGGTAACACTGATCGTGTCGTGATGAGTCTGGGGTCAGTACTATATGGTAACACTGACGTGTCGGTATGATGTCTGGGTCAGTACTATATGGTAACACTGAGTGTCAGTATGATGTCTGGGTCAGTACTATATGGTAACACTGATGGTGTCGGTATGATGCCTCCGGTCAGTACTATATGGTAACACTGATGTGTTGGTATGATGTCTGGGGTCAGTACTATATGGTAACACTGACGTGTCAGTATGATGTCTCGGGTCAGTACTATATGGCAACACTGAGGTGTCGGTATGATGCCTCGGGTCAGTACGAGTTTGTAGATACCAAATATGTTACATTTACTGTTATCTAAGGGTCCTTTCACATCAGTGTTTTTCGCTGATTGCGACGAAAAAAACGCAACTGCCGCAATTACCGCATAACGGCCGCACTTGCGGCAACCCCATATAATGTCTATGGGGCTTGCCGCAGGTGCGGCTGCGAAAAGACAGCGATATGCCGCACCTGCTGCACACTTACCGCAAGCCCCATAGACATTGTACTGGGCTTGCCGCAAGTGAACCGCAAGTGCGGCCGTTATGCAGTAATTGCGGCCAGTTGCGTTTTTTTCACCGCAACTGCCGCAATCAGCGAAAACCGCTGATGTGAAAGGGGCCTAAGTGATGAAAAAAGTTCTGACGTTAAAAAGAAAAAGGAAAAAAAAAAAGAAAAATTGCACTTTTGCGCTATTTTCCGCGCCCTGTAGAATTTCATTTTTCGGGATCTGGGTGATGGGTCTTGAGCTGAAGTTTCTAATGATACCATTCTTGGGTAGATGTGATGTTTTTCTCACCTCTTATTGCATTTTATTGTAATGTTACGGTGACAAAAAAAAAACTTAATTGTGGTGTTTTGATTATTTTTCCGTTACAAACTTTACCGATCAGATTAATTGATTTTATATTTTAATCTATTGGACATTTCTGAATGCGGCGATAGCAAATTTAGGTATTTTTATTTTTTATATTTAATGGGGCAAAAGGGGGTGGGTTTGAATTTGTAGGGTTTATCTTTCAAAACGTTTTTTCCCACTTTTTAAATGTTTTTTTTACTAATCCACTTAGTGCATCAGCACTGCTATGTATAGTGAACATTACCATCTCCTATGAATGTCAGCACCCACAGGATCGTGATGATAAACACAGAGGTCATCAGCTATCCTGACATCCCATCACCGTCCTATGATCACATCATGGGGCCGCCGATGGGAGGGGGAATGACGCACCCCCTGCCGATGCGCGTTAAATCTTGCTGTAAGAGACTGACAGCGGGATTTAACTGGTTAACGGCCACAAGCAAATCTATAATCCACCTGCGGCTCTTGGAGGAAGATGATGGCTGATTAAATCATTCAAGCTCACATTTAAATTTCCTTTATTAGCAGCGGTCCCGTTTTCTTGATTAAATCAGTCATGTACAAGGAAAGGTGCAGGCTCAGAGTGAAAAACCGCATGAAAGTCAGGGACACAACCTTGCAAATACATAAATGTCAAAGGTCATGAAGGGGTTAAAACTGGCTGCAGTAGGGTGGGGTGAATGATTTGCGCTGACAGGACGATGATAATTAGTAACATCATTTACAGGATTACAGTGTTGCCTTGTTATCTGGCCCCGGGTGATGTGCACAGGTGGCAGATTTCGCTCCTTCTGTATAGTGCCGCCATGGCGTGCTGCAAGTCTTACCGCATACTCATCTGTCAGGAAGTAGCTGTCGGGCAGGTGGGGGCCGAACACCATGTAGGTGGTGAGGAAGAAGAGTCCGAGACACAGACGCTTCATGGCAGGCTGGATGCTGCAGAAATAAGGCAGGAATAAGAGGTGGTCACTCTCAGGGTGCGGGTGTGGAGCACCGCCACCTCCTGTCCACACCGTCTCACCTGTTGGGTCTCTCTCCCTCCACATCGGTCAGCTCGCCCGTCACCAACTTATGGTATTTGCACATGGAAAACTGAGGTCCAACTAAAAACCCTCCGTAATAATAGGAGAAGCCGCAGACCTCCAGCAAGGAGGGGACTCCCATCACTGCATAGCGCTGCTGCTCCGGCGTCAGCGAGGACTGCAAAAGAAAGACAGAAACTCAAGATCAGTACTATATGGTAACACTGACGTGTCGGTATGATGTATGGGGTCAGTACTATATGGTAACACTGAGGTGTCGGTATGATGTCTGGGGTCAGTACTATATGGTAACACTGACATGTTGGTATGATGCCTCGGGTCAGTACTATATGGTAACACTGACGTGTCAGTATGATGTCTGGGGTCAGTACTATATGGTAACACTGAGGTGTCAATATGATGTCTGGGGTCAGTACTATATGGTAACACTGAGGTGTCGGTATGATGTCTCGGGTCAGTACTATATGGTAACACTGAGGTGTCGGTATGATGTCTGGGGTCAGTACTATATGGTTACACTGACGTGTCAGTATGATGTCTGGGGTCAGTACTATATGGTAACACTGACGTGTCGGTATGATGCCTCGGGTCAGTACTATATGGTAACACTGACGTGTCGGTATGATGCCTCGGGTCAGTACTATATGGTAGCACTGACGTGTCAGTATGATGTCTGGGGTCAGTACTATATGGTTACACTGACGTGTCAGTATGATGTCTGGGGTCAGTACTATATGGTAACACTGACGTGTCGGTATGATGCCTCGGGTCAGTACTATATGGTAACACTGACGTGTCGGTATGATGCCTCGGGTCAGTACCATATGGTAGCACTGATGTGTCAGTATGATGTCTGGGGTCAGTACTATATGGTAACACTGACGTGTCAGTGTGATGCCTCAGGTCAGTACTATATGGTAACACTGACGTGTCGGTATGATGTCTGGGGTCAGTACTATATGGTAACACTGAGGTGTCGGTATGATGCCTCGGGTCAGTACTATATGGTAACACTGAAGTGTCGGTATGATGCCTCGGGTCAGTACTATATGGTAACACTGACGTGTCGGTATGATGCCTCGGGTCAGTACTATATGGTAACACTGAGGTGTCGGTATGATGTCTCGGGTCAGTACTATATGGTAACACTGAGGTGTCAATATGATGTCTCGGGTCAGTACTATATGGTAACACTGAGGTGTCGGTATGATGTCTGGGGTCAGTACTATATGGTTACACTGACGTGTCAGTATGATGTCTGGGGTCAGTACTATATGGTAACACTGACGTGTCGGTATGATGCCTCGGGTCAGTACTATATGGTAACACTGACGTGTCGGTATGATGCCTCGGGTCAGTACTATATGGTAGCACTGACGTGTCAGTATGATGTCTGGGGTCAGTACTATATGGTTACACTGACGTGTCAGTATGATGTCTGGGGTCAGTACTATATGGTAACACTGACGTGTCGGTATGATGCCTCGGGTCAGTACTATATGGTAACACTGACGTGTCGGTATGATGCCTCGGGTCAGTACCATATGGTAGCACTGATGTGTCAGTATGATGTCTGGGGTCAGTACTATATGGTAACACTGACGTGTCAGTGTGATGCCTCAGGTCAGTACTATATGGTAACACTGACGTGTCGGTATGATGTCTGGGGTCAGTACTATATGGTAACACTGAGGTGTCGGTATGATGCCTCGGGTCAGTACTATATGGTAACACTGAAGTGTCGGTATGATGCCTCGGGTCAGTACTATATGGTAACACTGACGTGTCGGTATGATGCTCGGGTCAGTACTATATGGTAACACTGAAGTGTCGGTATGATGCCTCGGGTCATTACGAGTTTGTAGATACCAAACATGTTACTTTTACTGTCATCTAAGTGGTGAAAAAAATATCTGAAGTTGTTAAAGAAAAATAATTGTACTTTTGCGCCATTTTCCGCGACCTGTACCGTTCTCATTTTTCGGGATCTGGGGCTGTGACGGCGTATTTTTTGTGTCTTGTGCTGACGTTTCCAATGATATTATTTTTGGGTAGATGTGATGTTTTGATCGCCTGTTGTTGCATTTTATTGCAATGCTGAGGCGACCAAAAAAAACTTAATTTTGGCGTTTGGACTTTTTTCGTTATGCAGTTTACGGCTCTCATTAATTGATTTTATATCTTGATAAATCAGGCATTTCTGAACGCGGGGATACCAAATATGTGTATTTTTGAAATAATTTTATTTTCAATGACGCAAAAGGGGGTTGATTTAAACTTTGAGTTTTTTCTCATACTTTATTTTTTTTTTAAATATCTTACTTAGCCCACTAGGGGGCCTCAGCATGCACAGTGCGATCGCTTTTCTTGTCCTCACATGGGCTGCTGCACATCTGAAGATAGGAGAAATGATCACTTCTGCTGGTGAATCTCACTGGGACATCACAGGCAGGAAGTGATTCCATACAGTTTCCGGGGTCATTAGAGGACCTCGGGCTGTAACAGCATGCAGGTCCCATGATCGCTTCACGTGATCTGCGATCATAGCGAGGAATGGCGTGATCCCTGTCAAGGGGCTTTGGATTGCGCTGTCAGTGAATGACAACCGGATCCAAAGTGTTAGCAGCGATCAGATCGTGGATCAGACCACCTCCGCTGTTAGATACACATCTCAGCTGATGACGTCAGCTGAGATGTGCAGGGGATCATGATACGGGCTCACAGCAAAAGCTCATGTCAAGGGGCGGGAGGCGACCTATGACGTACATGTACGTCATAGGTCGTGAAGGGGTTAAAGGAACATGTCGGGTAAAGTGAACAACTACTCCAAGGATGGAGCATGACACCGGGGCCCCGAAACACCAAACAGCACAGTGTCCACCTTTAAAATCTGGACCTGATTGTTTGCGTTCACTGACAACAAGCAGTCATCTTGCCAGCAGTGAGGAAATGAAGCGCTATGTTCATCAAAGTCAGAATCCAGGTCATTGAGTCCCACGTGACAGCGTCAGGGAATTGCTAGTTATGCAATTGCCTTGTTTAAAGGGATTAGAAACGCAGACGCCGGCGCGTCATATAAAATCATCTCAGTCAGTCTGGAAGTGACTGATGCCGCTTTCCTGGACTATATAAACACGGGATTATATAGCCGACACTGAGGGCGCGGGTGTAACGAAAGCCGACCAGAGACGGGCAACACCCTGGCACAGCGACAGGAGGACACCCAGAGACGACTAATGGCAGCGATCCTGCTGGGAAAGAGCAATTACAGGTGAAGCGCGACCCGACCGAGACAGAGGATCCGCAGGATGACACACGATACAAACCTGGGCTTTCCCTCCATCGTAATAATCAAAAGTGAGTCCTGCAAGAGAAGAGGAAACGTTCAGCGAGCGCAGGACGGGTGTAACACACAGATGCAACTGAGTCCACAATCACAAGGAGAAAATACTTTGTTTCTCAAATTCTTCTTATTTTATTACCTCTGCTTTCTGCAAATATTTAATAACATCCAGAGCCTGGAAATGCGTCAACATACAAAGGGGCCTCAGAGCTGTTATCAAAGAATAGACTCCGCTACAACAGTACAGAAAGCTCTGTACTGATTTTTAGCTTCTGGATGTAAATTCACAGACAGCAAGCAGAGATCTTCAAAGCAAATTAGAGGCTCAAACAACCCTGAAACCACTTCTACCAACTACTCCGACCTCAACTAGTCCTGTATTATACTGCAGAGCTGCACTCACTATTCTGCTGGTGCAGTCACTGTGTACATACATTACATTACTGATCCTGAGTTACCTCCTGTATTATACTGCAGAGCTGCACTCACTATTCTGCTGGTGGAGTCACTGTGTACATACATTACTGATCCTGAGTTACCTCCTGTATTATACCCCAGAGCCGCACTCACTATTCTGCTGGTGGAGGCACTGTGTACATACATTACATTACTGATCCTGAGTTACCTCCTGTATTATACTCCAGAGCTGCACTCACTATTCTGCTGGTGCAGTCACTGTGTACATACATTACATTACTGATCCTGAGTTACCTCCTGTATTATACTCCAGAGTTGCACTCACTATTCTGCTGGTGCACTCACTGTGTACATACATTACTGATCCTGAGTTACCTCCTGTATTATACCCCAGAGCTGCACTCACTATTCTGCTGGTGCAGTCACTGTGTACATACATTACATTACTGATCCTGAGTTACCTCCTGTATTATACTCCAGAGCTGCACTCACTATTCTGCTGGTGCAGTCACTGTGTACATACATTACATTACTGATCCTGAGTTACCTCCTGTATTATACTCCAGAGCTGCACTCACTATTCTGCTGGTGCAGTCACTGTGTACATACATTACATTACTGATCCTGAGTTACCTCCTTTATTATACTCCAGAGCTGCACTCACTATTGTGCTGGTGCAGTCACTGTGTACATACATTACATTACTGATCCTGAGTTACCTCCTGTATTATACTCCAGAGTTGCACTCACTATTCTGCTGGTGCACTCACTGTGTACATACATTACTGATCCTGAGTTACCTCCTGTATTATACCCCAGAGCTGCACTCACTATTCTGCTGGTGCAGTCACTGTGTACATACATTACATTACTGATCCTGAGTTACCTCCTGTATTATACTCCAGAGCTGCACTCACTATTCTGCTGGTGCAGTCACAGTGTACATACATTACATTACTGATCCTGAGTTACCTCCTGTATTATACTCCAGAGCTGCACTCACTATTCTGCTGGTGCAGTCACTGTGTACATACATTACATTACTGATCCTGAGTTACCTCCTGTATTATACTCTTGAGCTGCAATCAGTAGTTCAGTCAACATAAGCCATTTCCTACTCCTATGACACTTACCAATCAGTTTGAGGGCGAGGACGCAGTGCGGCATGGTCCACTTGATGTCATAATTATCTGTTGATGTGTAGTAGTAACCAGACAATAGATAGCCCTATGCACAAAAAAAAAGCATCAGAAGGTGCAAATCCAGCTGTGCCACTTAAGGTACTGTCACACGTGGCGATGACGCCCGCGACATCGCCGAAAAGTGACGTACACCGATGTCGCGGGCGACATCGCAGGCCAGCTGTCACACGGCACGACGTTGCCGGTGACGTGGCGGTGATGCAGGCGGACTTGTCGCTCGCTGGGCTGGGCTCAGCCCAGCGAGCGATCCTCAGCAACGCTGCGATATAGGCTGGATCGCGCCGCCAACAGTGTCAGACGGTGCAATCCAGCCTAATTGCTGGTCACAGGTTGACAGGTTTATGAACATGTTCATAAACCTGTCAACCTGCGACCAGCGATAATTTGCAGTTGCGTCGCGCTGTCACACAGCGCGACGCACTTGTGATAACGCCCGCGACATCGCTGTTACGTCACTTTTCGGCGATGTCGCGGGCGACATCGCCACGTGTGACACTACCTCAAGATTCACTGTAGGGGGCGTAACATGAGCAGGGAGACTCACCATTTGGAAGCAAAAACTGGTAAACACCGCAGTGACCGTCCTCCCCATGAGGCGAAGGATGAGGAAATGTAACACAATACATAACAATGAGTGATACAACTGAGAACCTGCGGGGACAGAACAGTATATCATCACACTGAGAACTGCCTCCACAGGGGACAGTATTATAGTAGTCATATTCTTGTATATAGGGGCAGTATTATAGTAGTTATATTCTTGTACATAGGAGCAGTATTATAGTAGTTATATTCTTGTATATAGGAGCAGTATTATAGTAGTTATATTCTTGTACATAGGAGCAGTATTATAGTAGTTATATTCTTGCACATAGGAGCAGTATTATAGTAGTTATATTCTTGTACATAGGAGCAGTATTATAGTAGTTATATTCTTGCACATAGGGGCAGTATTATAGTAGTTATATTCTTGTATATAGGAGCAGTATTATAGTAGTTATATTCTTGTATATAGGGGCAGTATTATAGTAGTTATATCTTGTACATAGGAGCAGTATTATAGTAGTCATATTCTTGTACATAGGAGCAGTATTATAGTAGTCATATTCTTATATATAGGAGCAGTATTATAGTAGTTATATTCTTGTATATATGGGGTCAGTATTATAGTAGTTATATTCTTGTATATATGGGCAGTATTATAGTAGTTATATTCTTGTATATAGGAGCAGTATTATAGTAGTTATATTCTTGTATATAGGAGCAGTATTATAGTAGTTATATTCTTGTACATAGGAGCAGTATTATAGTAGTTATATTCTTGTACATAGGAGCAGTATTATAGTAGTTATATTCTTGTATATAGGAGCAGTATTATAGTAGTTATATTCTTGTATATAGGAGTATTATAGTAGTTATATTCTTGTAATAGGAGCAGTATTATAGTAGTTATATTCTTGTACATAGGGCAGTATTATAGTAGTTATATTCTTGTATATAGGGCAGTATTATAGTAGTTATATTCTTGTATATAGGAGCAGTATTATAGTAGTTATATTCTTGTATATAGGGCAGTATTATAGTAGTTTTATATTCTTGTACTAATAGGAGCAGTATTATAGTAGTTATATTCTTGTATATAGGGGCAGTATTATAGTAGTTATATTCTTGTATATAGGGCAGTATTATAGTAGTTATATTCTTGTACATAGGAGCAGTATTATAGTAGTTATACTATTGTATATAGGCGCAGTATTATTTTTCACACTTGCTCTACTAGCGCTGCATTATTACACAATCTGTGTACAGTTGACATCAGAAATACTCTGGTTGTAATAAATGACCTTCGTTAGTGAAGGGTTAAACAGTAACCAGATAGACTGGTTCAGGTAAATACATTGATCTGTTGATCTCCAGCTCTTCCGATCAGTTCCCGCCCCTCTCCGTTCATCTATATGGGGCTTATATTATTGCAGGTGCAGGTAGGCCCCCAATAACCTGTCTGGAATCTGCGGGGTGTGAACATCGCCCTAGGAAACAGCTGAGGTCGCTCCTCTGACCTTCCAGGAATGTGTAGTATTACAGGTTCTGGTTTCCTCATAGAACTGTATAAACTTGTCAGTGACTGGCGGATCCTGACATCTCGCTGTGATACGTGTGCCAGGAGATGCCAGGAGAGCGGGGCGCGCCCCAGACTTCACTGCCTCCCAGCCATCCATCATATTCCCCCAGATTATACCACGAGTGCCAATAATCTCCTTAAAAATCTGGAGGAATAAATCTAAAGCCTCCAGAGGGATGCAGCAAGCCTTAAAGGGACAGTGCACCCACCGCTTCTTAAAGGCCCCCCAGTTTAAACTAAACAAGTCTCAATCAAACATTAACTTTTTTAGCTCTGCTTGTTATCAGCTATTGGGAACATTCTCAAAGACCTTTGTTTATAACTGTCCTAGAAGTTCTGTTACAATGTATCGGTGCAGGCTGGAGTCTACACTTATTACTACACTATAAGAATATGGATTCCAGATGAGGGTCAGAGTTCATATAGGGGGATGGGAATTGGTGGCCGACTAATCCTTGATTATACTTACTTGCAAGACAAGTCTGTGCACTTTTGCAGTATTGCAGATGACCGCCGGATGCTGCACGTCAATTCTTTGCACAGAACTCATTACAGACTGTCCTGTTTGCAATGTATCTACATGCAGATTTTACAGATTTAATACTGCAAAAAAAAAAAAAAAAACCTGCAGGACCTTGGTTCAGCAGCCAAATCCATAGTGTGTGGCCATAGGACTAAAGCACATACACCTTTGTACTATCTCGGGCGTCCCTGGCATCGCTTCCGGTAGACCCAGGATGTAGTCTGATACAACTTATAATAACAAGTACAGATTCCACAGCACCATGTGGCAATTGGAACTCAATGAATTCCCAATAGTGGAGGCGCACGTCATCAGTCAGGGAGCTCCACCTGACATAAGTATACAGTCAAAAGTAAGAACAGCGCCTTACCAGCCGGTATATTTCAAGATTCCAAGTTTTATTCCGTCATCACAGCACGACGTTGCGGTCAAATGACATGCACTTGAAAAAGGTCATTTGACCGAAACGTGATACAACTTATAAGTCTGATCAAAAGAACGTTAGCAGGAGGCTTGCGGGGCTGCGGGAGGTTTGCGGTGCGGCTTGCACGGCCACAGACCGGGGCGGCCGGAGGCTTGCACGGCCACAGACCGGGGCGGCGGGAGGCTTGCACGGCCACAGACCGGGGCGGCGGGAGGCTTGCACGGCCACAGACCGGGCGGCGGGAGGCTTGCACGGCCACAGACCGGGGCGGCTTGCCTGGTTCCGGAGTGGACAAATCCTCTTAAGCATTCACACAAGCCAAGTTTTTGTAGAGGTGTCTGCAGCAGTGTACACTGCCGGGTGACATCTTGACAATGTGCCAGGTGCCTACTGTACAGAGGTTTTTTTTTATGATTTAAGTTTTTTACTCATGCAATATCCCTCTAAAGTCCATGGCAGCGATTGGGATAAGACGAGGGCTTCAGACGCTTCTGAGGGAATGTATTTTGTTATACGAAGGTTCATGGGTCATTCACTGAGTTACCGGAGGACACTGGAGCTGGCGCTGTGCCTGCGCATCAGTAGATAAGCCCATTAGTCCTATCTCCCAGCCTACTGAACATTACCCTCATCATCTCCATTACACTCACAATCCCTTGTAATCTATCAGTGTGGACTCCAGACTGACACTAAACTGCACTGATACACTGTAACAAACAAACCTGAGTTGTGTTTAACTTAAACAGCACAATCCACACGGGATACAACTGTAGCAGCCCCTCAGCTGGGCACAGTACAGGTTTTCAGCCTCTGGATCTCGTTCTCTTACAGCTGCAGAACTTGTTATTGCACGATGATTAGAGGTGATGTCCCGGCGGAAATGAAGAGCCGAATTGTGCGAGATGTGAGGAGAACTGAGAATCCAGAAGAGTCATCACAGCGACCACAAGTGTCCAAATCACAATCACATTACACTTTGTGTTTGTGGCCTGGACAATCCCTTTAAGCTTTATTTTCCCCAAACCTGAGGAGGACAAGTCTCTCCTGCACCACCTGTCCCCCCTCTTCACCCCGGACGCTGACGTACCAAAATTAAAGTAGGCGATGCACAGGCCGGTCACCGTGTTGAACAGATGGATGTGCGACGGCTGCTTCTTAAAAAGGAAGTATCTCTGGAATAAGGCCAAGGGGTAACCTGAGGAAAGAGGAAGAAATGGAACGTCTGGAAGAATCAGAATCATCGCAACGCACGGTGGTGACCGGGAGATGCCCGAACTTCACACCCTACAGGTGGCTACACAACAGCAAGACATACATTATATACATAGATTATTAAAATGAGCTGGCAGGACGTGGTGACCGGGAAATGCCCAAGGTTCATACCCTCTTGTCCTACAAGTTCTCACATGATAGCGGGCCAAAAATGTAACATTGGGTTATTACAATGGGCGGTCAGGCCATGGTGGTGTCCAGATGATGCCCATTCCGCCCACCCTCTGTCTTTGCCCCCTGAAGATTCTCATGTTGCCATAGTAAATGCTTATATGTATGACGATGTACGGTTGCAACATGGTGGTGCCCAGGAGATGCCCATTCGTCACATCCTTACGTTTCTGCCCCCTATTGTCACCTGTCATTCTAAGTGCCAACATGCAACACTGAGCCATTATCATAACACATCAATAGATGTTATGATGCGCGGTAAGGACGTGGTGGTGCCCGGGATATGCCCTCTCTTCTCATTCTCCTATGTCTGCCCCCAATAGTCACCCATCTTCCTCATAAGTGCCCACCTGCAGCATTGAACCATAAATGTAACCATTAGATACACACACGGACATACACATATTATATATGTGTGTATATATATATATATATATATATATATATATATATATATATATATATATATATATATATATATATATATATATATATATATATATATATATATATATATATATATATATATATCACAGAGTGTGGCCAGGCTGTGGTAGTACCCAGTAGATGGCCACTCTCCACACTCTGCCATCCCTGTCCCCTATAGTCACCCATCTTCCTAGAAAGTGCCCACATGTAGCCCTGAGCCATAACTAACATTAGATACATGTAATTATGTGGGAGGTCAGGATGTGGTGGTGCCCTGTAGATGCCCATACTTCATGCCCTCCTGTCTCTGCCCCTTATACATTTAACTGTCATCTTATTAAGTGCTGACAAGTACTGAGTGGTAAACGTAATGACTGTGAACATGATACAGATATGTATATTATGATAGGCGGTGAGGACATAGTGGTGCCCAGTCTTCATGCCCTCCTGTCTGTTTCTCTTATAGACTTACAGATTCAACTGCCATCTTATTAAGTTTTTATAAGTAACGAGTCATAACCTTAATGACTGGGCACATAATAGATATATATAACTATTACTATGGGCGGTAAGGGTGTGGTGGTGCCCGCTCTTGACACCCTCCTGTCTCAGCCCCCTCAGTGCCCACATGTAATACTGAGCCATAAATGTAACATTGCATACACAGTGGTAAATGTAACAGCTGGAGACATGATATATATATTATGATGGGCAGTGAGGACATGGTGGTGCCCAGGGACGCCCACTTCACACCCTCCTGACTCTGCCTTCTATAGTCACCTGTCATCTTAGAAGGGCCTACATGTAACACTGACCTATGAATGTAACAAATGGAGAGAGATATGTATTATGACAAGTGGTCAGGCTGTGGTGGTGCCTGTCATCCTATTCAGTATTGAGAAGTAACGAGTCATTAGCTTAATGACTTGGCACTTATTAGATGTGTAAATATTACAATGGGCGGTCAGGATGTGGTGATCTCTGGGAGGTGCCGCTATTCACACCCTCCAATCTCTGCCCCCTATAGTCATCCTATCAGTGCCCACCTGTCACACTGAGTCATAAATGTAACATTAGATACAGGTTATTATGTGGGAGGTCAGGATGTGGTGGTGCCCTGTAGATGCCCAGACTTCACGCCCTCCTGTCTCTGCCCCTTATATATTCAACTGTCATCATATTAAGTGCCGACAAGGGATAAGTGGTAAATGTAACGACTGGAGACATTTATATATATAATTACAAAGGGCGCTTAAGATGTAATGGTGCCTGGGAGATGCCCGCTCTTCACGTCTTCCTAGTAGACGCCATGTAGCACTGAACCATAAATGTAACCATTAAATATACAGTATATGAATATATAACATATGTATTACAGTGTGTGGTCAGGACGCAGTGGCGCCTGGGAGATGGCCGCTCTTGGATGGATATATATATATTATGATGGGTGGTGAGGACATGGTGTTGCCCACGAGATGCGCTCTTCATCCACCACCACACTCACCCTCATCTCCTGCTCCCTATAGAGTCCCCTGTCTCCCTAGTAAGTGCCCACATGTAGCCATACATACATATATATTACGATGTGCAGTGTGTAACTTCAGGCCCAGGGCCCGATGTGAAAGCTTCAATGGGCCCCCAATTATTGCAATCTTAATAGTTCTAGTCTTTTTCTATAGGCCAAAGGGATTTTTGGGGCCCCCCTAGGCTGCAGGGCCCGGGTGCGATCGCAAACCCTGCACCTATTGAGTTACGCCCTGACGATGTGTGATGAGGATGCGGTGGTGCCAAGTAGATGCCCCTTCACCATACTCATCCTCACGCCTTCCACCGATACAAGGGCTCCCCTACATTCTGCCCCTATAGAGTCCCCTGTCTACATAGTAAGTGCCCACATGTAGCCATACATACATATATATTACGATGTGTGATGAGGATACGGTGGTGCCATTAGATGCCCCCTTCACCATACTCACCCTCACCCCCATACAAGGGCTCCCTACATTCTGCCCCTATAGAGTCCCCTGTCTCCCTAGTAAGTGCCCACATGTAGCCATACAAACATATTATTACGATGTGTGATGAGGATTGCGGTGGTGCCTTAGATGCCCCCCTTCACCATACTCACCCCAACGCCTCCACGATACAAGGGTCCCCGCATTCTGCCCCTATGAGTCCCCTGTCTCCCTAGTAAGTGCCCACATGTAGCCATAGAAACATTTATATAGTGACCAGGTGGTGTCTGGGAGATGCCCCCTTCACCATACTCACCCTCACCCCTCATACAAGGGCTCCCCTACATTCTGCCCCTATAGAGTCACCTGTCTACATAGTAAGTGCCCACCTGTAACCATACACACCTATATATGATGGTGGGCGGTCAGGACGTGCTGGTGCCCAGGAGATGCCCCTATAGAGTGCCCACCTGTAACCACACACACGTATATCTGTAGTGCCCTGGAGATGCCCCTTCACCCTGCACCCCTGGTATACACTGACCCTCCTGCGCCTCCATACCTCTCCCCTCACCTGTAGCAGGTCTCCCCTCCCCCACCGTCCCCCTCCACACCTGTCCCCCTGTAACTTCCGCCGCCCCCCCGCACACACTCACCGCTCAGGATAGACAGGATAAGTCTGAGCGCGGCCTCTGAAGCCCCCAGCGCCTCGGCCGCCCCGTGCAGCAGAGACCCCGAGGCCGCCGCCATCTTCGTGCTCCCCGCCGGCCCTGACTGGACCCGAGCAGCAGCCCCCTGTACACGGCCACGCCCAGCGAGGAGGAGCTCCGCCACTGGCCGCGCCCCTTCACCCGACGATTGGTCGTATGGACATGAGGAGTGCTTTGGGGGGCGTGGCTTGGACGGTCGTTATTACACAGCCAGTGTCACCTGAGGGCGGGGCTCTGGGCTGTAGAAGCGTGACGGTGGGCGTGGCCGAGCGCTGGTTGGACGCGTTGGGCGAGGAGGGTTACTAGCGGTCACTGTGTGGCGCGAGGGGGACAAGGGTCACGTGATGTCACATGTAGGGGAAAGGTCAGGTGACTGCAGCACCTGTGCAGATAAAGGTTATCATCACTGGCTGCAGAGGCACAACTCTGCTGACCCCGAGCCTGACTGCTTCTGTCTATGATAAAACTTCACATATAATGGCTGCAGCTGCTTTTATTGCATGATTGGAGCATTTCTTTACTTCTGATCCTTGGTTTCCTTTATCTCATCCATTAATTTCATTTTTTTCCCCCAAAATATGTTTATTGAATTTTATCAGAAAGTAATAAAACAAGAATAATTATATCTGTTATCAAAAGATCTACGCAAGGAATCCCCCCCCCCCCCCGTGAGGATATATAATATACAATATACCCTGTGTGCAGAATTATTAGGCAAATGAGTATTTTGATCCATGATACTTTTTATCCATGTGTCCTGAGAGCCAACTACCAATGAAGTAAATCAGGTGATGGCATCTCTGTAATGAGGAGGGGTGTGGTGTAATGACATCAACACCCTATATAAGGTGTGCTTAATTATTAGGCAAGTGCCTTTCCTTAGGCAAAATGTGTCAGTAGAGAGATGTGACGTCTGAAAAGTTCACAATTGTGAGACGTCTTGCAGAGGGATGCAGCAGTCTGGAAATTGCCAAACTTTTGAAGCCGTGATCACCAAACAATCAAGGTTTCATGGCAAATAGCCAACAGGGTCGCAAGAAGCGTGAGGGCAAAAAAGGGGCAAAATAACTGCCCATGAATGGAGGAAAATCAAGCGTGAAGCTGCCAAGATGCCATTTGCCACCAGTTTTGCCGTATTTCAGAGCTGCAACGTTACTGGAGTATCAAAAAGCACAAGGTGTGCCATACTCAGGGACATGGCCAAGGTAAGGAAGGCTGAAAAACCACCACCTCTGAACAAGAAACATAAGATAAAACGTCAAGACTGGGCCAAGAAATATCTGAAGACTGATTCTTCAAAGGTTTTATGGACTGATGAGATGAGAGTGACTCTTGATGGCCAGATGGATGGGCCAGAGGCTGGATCAGTACAGGGCAGAGAGCTCCACTCCGACTCAGACGCCAGTAAGGTGGAGGTGAGGTACTGGTATGGGCTGGGATCATCAAAGATCAACTTGTGGGACCTTTTCGGGTTGAGGATGGAGTGAAGCTCAACTCCCGACCCTACTGCCAGTTTCTGGAAGACAACTTCTTCAAGCAGTGGTACAGGAAGAAGTCGATATCGTTCAAGAAAAACATGATTTTCATGCAGGACAATGCTCCATCACATGCATCCAACTACTCCACAGCGTGGCTGGCCAGTAAAGGTCTAAAAGAAGAAAAAATAATGACGTGACCCCCTTGTTCACCTGATCTGAACCCCATAGAGAACCTGTGCTCCCTCCTAAAATGTGAGATCTACAGGGAGGGAAAACAGAACACCTCTGGGAACAGTGTCTGGGAGGGAAAACAGTACACCTCTGGGGACAGTGTCTGGGAGGCTGTGGTGGCTGCTGCACGCAATGTGGATCGTAAACAAATCAAGCAACTGACAGAATCTATGGATGGAGGCTGCCTCCCCGCCACCTGCTTGTTATTTATTCACGCCCCTATGGGCATGCTACAGAGCAGGGACAGTGCTCGTCATGTAAGGGGCGGTAGGGTGTACTGCCGATCTGAGTGAAGGCAAAAGGGCCAACAAGTGCTAAGCATCTCTGGGAACTCCTTCAAGACTGTTGGAAGACCATTTCCAGTGACTACCTCTTGAAGCTCATCAAGAGAATGCCAAGAGTGTGCAAAGCAGTAATCAAAGCAAAAGGTGGCTACTGTGAAGAACCTAGACTATAAGACATATTTTCAGTTGTTTCACACTTTTTTGTTAAGTATATAATTCCACATGTGTTAATTCATAGATTTGATGCCTTCAGTGTGAAGCTACCTAAAGTGCCCCAGGACCCAATTCCCCACCGCCAAACGACTATCCCCAAATCAGCCCGGCTGAGCAGGTGGCCCGACAACGCCGCCGCGAGGAGTGGTGGCAAAGCAAGATGGAACGCCACAAAGCCCAAGTCGAGGCTCGCCTGCAACCCCTGTTGCCCCCCGAGCAGAGGCATGAAGGTATTGTGTCCACATTCAATTTACACCTTGGGTGGGGGTTTGTGCGGGAGCCCGACCTCTACGAGGAGAACTTTGTGGGAAGGCGGGGGGTAAAATCCCACCTCCAGAGGGGCCACCCGGACTGGGACTTATACCGTGGCGACTGGGTAATATTTGAACGCTATGCGGGACCACGCATGTGGTTTGCCATCCGTGTCTCCCAGATTTAAGAATATGAACATTACCGTTACCCGTTATACAGTTGTGGCCAAAAGTATTGACACCCCTGCTATTCTGTCAGATAATACTCAGTTTCTTCCTGAAAATGATTGCAATCACAAATTCTTTGGTATTATTATCTTCATTTAATTTGTCTTCAATGAAAAAAGCACAAAAGAGAATGAAGCAAAAAGCAAAACATTGATCATTTCACACAAAACTCCAAAAATGGGGCAGACAAAAGTATTGGCACCCTCAGCCTAATACTTGGTTACACAACTTTTAGCCAAAATAACTGCGATCAACCGCTTCCGGTAACCATCAATGAGTTTCTTACAATGCTCTGCTGGAATTTTACACCATTCTTCTTTGGCAAACTGCTCCAGGTCCCTGATATTTGAAGGGCGCCTTCTCCAAACTGCCATTTTTAGATCTCTCCACAGGTGTTCTATGGGATTCAGGTCTGGACTCATTGCTGCCACCTTAGAAGTCTCCAGTGCTTTCTCTCAAACCATTTTCTAGTGATTTTTGAAGTGTGTTTTGGGTCATTGTCCTGCTGGAAGACCCATGACCTCTGAGGGAGACCCAGCTTTCTCACACTGGGCCCTACATTATGCTGCACAATGTGTTGGTAGTCTTCAGACTTCATAATGCCATGCACACGGTCAAGCAGTCCAGTGCCAGAGGCAGCAAAGCAACCCCAAAACATCAGGGAACCTCCGCCATGTTTGACTGTAGGGACCGTGTTCTTTTCATTGAATGCCCCTTTTTTTCTCCTGTAAACTCTATGTTGGTGCCTTTGCCCATAAAGTTCTACTTCTGTCTCATCTGACCAGAGAACATTCTTCCAAAACGTTTTAGGCTTTCTCAGGTAAGTTTTGGCAAACTCCAGCCTGGCTTTTTTATGTCTCGGGGTAAGAAGTGGGGTCTCCCTGGGTATCCTACAATAAAGTCCTTTTTCATTCAGACGCTGATGGATAGTACGGGTTGACACTGTTGTACCCTCGGACTGCAGGGCAGCTTGAACTTGTTTGGATGTTGGTTGAGGTTCTTTATCCACCATCCGCACAATCTTGCGTTGAAATCTCTCGTCAATTTTTCTTTTCCGTCCACATCTAGGGAGGTTAGCCACAGTGCCATGGGCTTTACACTTCTTGATGACACTGTGCACGGTAGACACAGGAACATTCAGGTCTTTGGAGATGGACTTGTAGCCTTGAGATTGCTCATGCTTCCTCACAATTTGGTTTCTCAAGTCCTCAGACAGTTCTTTGGTCTTTTTTCTTTTCTTCATGCTCAATGTGGTACACACAAGGACACAGGACAGAGGTTGAGTCAACTTTAATCCATGTCAACTGGCTGCAAGTGTGATTTAGTTATTGCCAACACCTGTTAGGTGCCACAGGTAAGTTACAGGTGCTGCTAATTACACAAATTAGAGAATCATCACATGATTTTTCTAACAGTGCCAATACTTTTGTCCACCCCCTTTTTTATCTTTGGTGTGGAATTATATCCAATTTGGCTTTAGGACAATTCTTTTTGTGTTTTTTTCATTGAAGACAAATTAAATGAAGATAATAATACCAAAGAATTTGTGATTGCAATCAATTTTAGGAAGAGACTGAGTATTATCTGAGCGAATTGCAGGGGTGTCAATACTTTTGGCCATCACTGTATATATAATATATATATATATATATATATATACATATATATATATATATATGTAGTTCACTCACGTTGACTGAACAAGTTCTGTCAGTCACAGTATGTCAACTAAATACATATTCTAGAATACTCGATGCGTTCGGGCCACCATCTAGTATAGTATAATTGGCTCCATATGTTATAATGCATGCATCCCCATAGCCCTCCATATAATATAATGCACCTCCATAGACAATGCACCCCATAATTTTCCATATATTATAATGCACCCCCATAGTCCTCCATATATTACAATGCACCCCATAAACCTACAAATATTATAAAGCACCGCCATAGCCCTCCATATAATATAATGCACCATGCATAGTCCTCCAAATACTATAATGCATCCCCCATAGTCCTCCATATAGTATAATGCACCCCATAGCCCTCCATATAACATACAGCACCCCCATATACAATATAGTACCCCATATATAGCACTGCCCATAACTGCACAGTACTCCCATATACACCACAGAAGCCCAATATATAGTACAGCACCCTCTTAAACAGCACAGTACCCCCATATAGAGCACAGCACCCCATATATGGCACAGCACCCTCAAACACAGCACAGCACCCCCATATATGGCACAGTACCCCCATATACAGCTCAGCACCCCCATATACATCAAAGCATCCCCATATACAGCACCCCAGCCCCATGTACAGCAGCTCCACATACAGCAGTATCCCCCCATATACAGCAGAGCTCCCCTATATACAGCTCCCCCATATACAGCAGAACCCCCATATACAGCAGAGCTCCCCCATAAACAGCACCCCAGCCCCATATACAGCACCCCCACATACAGCAGAATCCCCCATATACAGCAGAGCTCCCCTATATACAGCTCCCCCATATACATCAGAGCCACCATATACAGCAGAGCTCCCCCATAAACAGCACCCCAGCCTCATATACAGCACCCCCACATACAGAAGAGCCCCCCATATACAGCAGAGCCCCCCATATACAGCAGAGATCCCCTATATACCGCAGAGCCCGCCCATATACAGTACCCCAGCCCCATATACAGCACCCCAATATACAGCAGAGCCCCATATACAGCACCTGGAGTCTGATGAACACAGGGTCACTTGATGCAGAGGTAGAATGACTGCTGGATTGACCAATCATCACACTCCGTGGCTGGAGGGGGCGGACGCTGAGGAGGCAGAGCCAATTGCTGCTGTGATGAAAGTAAAAGCAGCTAGGAGCCTCCTCCCTCTCCAGTCCCGACCGCAGCTGCTCCACACAGTCACTGACAGGGGCACGGCAGCATGTCATCTGACCGCTCTGCCGCCCCCTGTCTTCAGGGACTCATCGCCGCCTGAGCAGAGCGCTCACATTGGCTCATTGATGAATCGGCCCTGAGCGCCGGTACCATTACCGGACACCGTAGGTGGTGTCATGAGACTCTTTTCATTTTACTTTTAAACACCTTTTTCAGCAACCACCAGGGCCACGAGCCCGGCACAAGCCACCGGTGACATACCCCATTGAAACCACAACGCCCGGAACTGTGTACCCCATAGCCCTGGGGTGGGTCAATTATAATGAATGACCTTTGACATGAGTTTGTAATTAGCCCTTGCTGCCCATCTTCTGACATTGACATCTCCTGATCAGGTTACATAACTCTGTACATAACTACATTTGGAGAAGAACACAAGGATGCCAACACACCATCCAGGGTGGCGAATATAGCAGCGACTCTGTGATCAAGGCTACCCATAGGCCAAAACGTCAAACATCAGCAAAGTCACTTTCCTTAGTACTGACTGTGTCTCAATAAACTTCTCACTTTGAAGCAAAAGAAACCCTTATACGTGTGCTTTGATTCTATCGTCTATAGTATACGGGGTCCAAGGATCCATTCACCAGCACTGAAACAATACGGTTGAGTTCTAGCCATCCATTTTTGAACTTGCATGAGATATGAGGCATTGACCTGACGATTTGGGAGAGTAAGGGCGAGTAACAGAGCGATTGCATGAGGTATGAGGGCCCCCTGCCTGCTAGGCCTATACATGTTACTGACCCATCTGAATCATTCTTTCGGCAGTAGTCCATGAAGCTGATACTTGCGCCATCTGAGTGTGGTGGAACGAAAAATTTATTGGAGCGGTTTGCATGAGGGATGAGGCTCGCTGCCCACTAAGCCTATATATGTTACTGACCCACCTGACTAATTATTTCGGTAGTAGTCCTTGAAGCTAATACTTGTGCCACCTGAGTGCAGCAGAGCATCAAATTAATTGGAGTGGTTTCATAAGGTATGAGGTCCAACAGCCCAACAGTCCTACAATTTTTAGCCTTAGTAAATTGATGCCACTTTCATAGTGTCTGGCCTAATCTTTTTGGAATGCGGAGACTCTTCTTGTGGTGTCTTTGTTGTGAGTTTTGTGAATTTATCAGGGCTCTCTGAGCACTATGCCTACACCTGTCACTCATCTCCCTGTTCCTGATCAATGCGGAAGCTTGAAATACTGGGCTAGGCCTTGTCCTATGCATCCATAATGCTCAATGATGAAAATTTTAACTCTGAGAAATAGCACTTTTCCTGATGTCTATCCCTAATTTGAGCTGTTTTTGCAGCTTTTGGGCCACTTTGAGGGAGTTTTTGATTTTGCCTTCCATTGATTTTAATGGGATTTGGAAGTTCGATGAACAGTTTGTCAAACAATTCGGTGATCATATGCTCATTCAGCGAACCGAACCTGAACTTCAAAAGATTTGCTCACCTCTAGTTATCTAATACCTTGCATGCGCAACTTTGCATAGCGCTGGCAAATACACTGGCATGTTATTATGCCCACAGCTGTGTGATAACCTGCTAATTGGGCCGACTAGTCGGGGAACTAACGCACCCTTGACTAGTGAAAGTCCAAATTTGCATCTCATGAGTGGTCTTTAGAAATACTTTTTCTATAGATCTGGTTATGTATGTTCCTACATAGAGGGACTGTTAGGCAGGGATTATAGTATGTGCACAGAACTACTTACAGATCTCAGGGAACAGAGGTTGTTATCATGATGGAATATGAAGGGAGGAGATCAGGTTCGTCTTCAGTGGGTCACAGGACATGTTGGTATTCATGGTTGCCTCAAAGATCTGCAGCTACCCACAGCCAGCAGCATCATGCGGCCCCGAATCATGACTCTCCACCACGTCTGACTGTTGGGAGGACACACTTGTCTTTATGCTCCTGACCTTGAGCCACCACACACGCTTGACTCCATCTGGACCAAATAAATAAGGTCTAGCTTGCTGCTCCTGGTTAGCCTGTAATTCTAGCTCCAGTTCTGCCAGTAACCAGTCCTGTGATAACTAATGTTTATCTATCTTTGTGCCTGGACCTGTCCTGTCTGTGTTTTCCCTGGTACTAGCCTCTCTGCCTAGTTTCTGGAATCCTGCTGTATCATATACCTAACGTTTTTTGCTGTATCCTATACCTGAAGTCCTCTGCTGTATCATATACCTGAAGACCTCCTGTTCCGATGGGCCAAATAGTTGGGGAACTAACGCCTCCTCGACTAGCCGGAGCCCTAATTTGCATCTCATAAACGATCTTTAGAAATACTTGATCTAAAGATCTGTTCATGTATGCTACTTCATACTGCGACTATCAAGCAGGGAATATAGATATGCGCATAGACAGTGGTGTAACGATCGCGGTCGCAGCAGTCGCGGCTCAAACCGGGCCTGGGCCTGTAGGGGGGCCCGTGCCTCTAGCCGCCCCGCCCCCCCACCGCGACCGTGTGTCAGAGGAGAGGAGGGGAAGGAAGCTTCCTGCTGCTGATCCCACCCCTCCTCTCTTCTGATCTGACGCCGGCTCCCTGCCCTGCATTGTGCTCCTCACCCCCAGTTACTAGCACCCCCCCAAACCCTTCCCCCGTCCTCACCAGCGGCATGATGGCTTCATGGGGGCCCACTCTAACACTTGCACCAGGGCCCCCCCGCCGGACCCTGGTTACGCCGCTGTGCATAGAACTACTCATGGTTCTAGGGGAACAGAGAACCTGACAGGTTCCATTTAATTCTGCTCAATATTAAGTGATACAATTAATATAAGATCATCACTGGACACAGAGATTGGAGTTTTGCCCTCTCAGATTTATTTGGTTTATTCATAGCAACCAGCAACAGAGTAATATGTTTTATCATAAAATATACATATACAGTATCTCACAAAAGTGAGTACACCCGTCACATTTTTGTAATCATTTTATTCTGTGATTTCTGAAGATCTGACCCTTTGATACAATGTACAGTAGTCAGTGTGCGGCTTGTATAACAGTAAATGTGGTATCCTCTAAATAACCCAACACAGCTATTAATGTCTAAACCGCTGGCTACAAAATGAGTACACCCCTCACATTTTTGTAAATATTTTATTCTATGTTTTCTGAAGATCTGACCCTTTGATACAATGTACAGTAGTCAGTGTGCGGCTTGTATAATAGTAAATGTGTCCTCTAAATAACCCAACACAGCCATTAATGTCTAAACCGCTGTCTACAAAAATGAGTACACCCCTAAAAGATAATGGCCCAATTTTGCGCAAATATTTTGTGTGGCCACCATTATTTTCCAGCAGGACCTTAACTCTTTTGGACCTGAAGGTCACTGGATCATCACAGGAGCCGCCGGATCCTCTTCATCCTTCATAACGACATCACGGAGATGGTGGACAGAGAGACCTCGCGCTGTTCCACCTTTGGTCTGAGGAGGCCGCACAGATGCTCCATAGGGTTCAGGTCTGGAGATGCTCGGCTGTCCAGCACCTTCACTCTCAGTGTCTTTAGCAGCAGGGTGTTGGGGGTCGTTATCATGGTGGAATATGAAGGGAGGAGATCATGTTCGTCTTCAGTAGGTCACAGGACTTGATGGTATTCATGGTTCTCTCAATGATTTTCAGCTACCCACAGCTGGCAGCATCATGCAACCCCAAATCATGACTCTCCACAACCATGCACCAACATGACCCTCCACCACCATGCCTGACTGTTGGGAGGACACTCTTGTATTTATGCTCCTGACCTAGACCGCCACACATGCTTGAATCCATCTGGACCAAATAAGTTTCTCTTGGTCTGATCAGACCACCGGACAGTTCCACTAATCCATGTCCTTAGTCTGCTTGTCTCCAGCAAACTGTTTGTGGCTTCTTGTGCATCATTGGCTATGTCAACGGCTATTCTTTTGGGGTTCTGCTCTGAGGCAAGATAGCTTTTCCTACATCCATCTTTAGAGGCAGTTAGTTCCCCGGCTGTGCAGAGGTGTCTAGGTCTGGTTAGTTACATCCCACGGCTACTTCTAGTTGCGGTGTGTAGTCAGGGATTGCAGTCAGCATAGTCGCCAACGACTTCTGTGGAATCTGTATGTTACTCCTCAGTCACGGGATCATAACAGTCCCCCTTAGTGGCGCACCGACCAGTTGGGCGCCACAAATGCAGCCCCTAATCCTGCCCTAAAAAGACTAATAGTATTAAAAATTTCCACTAATTGGGGGCCCCGTTGGAGCTCTCGCATCAGGGCCCCTGGGCCTGAAGTTACGCCACTGCCTCTCACCATGATTGGTGATCACTACTGCATTGGCAAAGGGTGCCCATCAGATAGTGCGGATACTTTATAGCAACGCTACAGGGTACGGAACATGTCGTAAGTGCTACTGAGTCAGGGACCCCTGTACAGTGGGTAACATTGAAAGAGGGAGTCATTAATAATGTGTTTTGTGTACTTACAGACAAAATGCAACATCCAGGTAGTGGATAAGAACTGAAAAGTATGTGTGTGGGTACACCGGCAGCCAATCCGAACGCAGGAAGGTTACCAAATCACAACAGGGGAGGCGAGGCACGCCTACGTGCTAGATTTCGGCCTCGTTAAATTAAACACTGATTTGCGATATCGACTGTTTAGACACGTCGATGCAGCACCTCCAACGACCCAACATTGTCTGATGCGGGTCCGGTTCTCATATCTGTGATTAACAATCTGACCACTTATCGATAGTCAGATCGACCTGTCGCATGTAACGACGTCGTTGGAGCGACTGCAAATCTGCGACGTTTCAGCTATATCTTTACAGATATCGTAGCGTGTGACAGCTGCCATAAATAGATAGAGAGATAGATGATAGGATAAATAGATAATGGATAGATAGATAGATAGATAGATAGATAGATAGATAGATAGATAGATAGAGAGATAATGGATAGATAGATAGATAGATAGACAGACAGACAGACAGACAGACAGATAGATAGATAGATAGATAGATAGATAGATAAGAAAAAAAACAGGCAGCACTTCCTTTAAGCTTTTCAGCACAGGTGCAAATCTATACAACGGACTCCTATAACAATAGTATAGCAGCACACTGTTGGTGCCAATAACATCCAAACAATGATGTTTTTAAGTGATGATAATAGAATGTTTTTGTTGAGAAAAAATAAAAGCTAAAAAGTTTTTCAAAAAAACTCAGATGGAAAAATTTTTTGGGGGAAATATACTTATCTTGTAATAAGATTCTTGGCACATGTATTGGCCAATAGATGCCTGCCCATCAACCGCGGCAAGGTGACCTTAAATCTGATGGGTCCCTAACTACTCTAAAAAATATTTCCATCTGAGTTTTTTGGAAAAAAACTTTCCATTTTTTATATTTTCTCAAAAAAATCTATTTTCATCACTTAAAAACATCATTGTTTGCATGTTATTGGCACCAACAGTGCGCTGTTCTAATTTTGATATATTATTAGATAGATAATAGAGATAGATAATTTATTGATAATGGAAAGACAGATAATAGAGATAGATAATAGCTAGAGAATAGATAGATAGATAGATAGATACATAGATAGATAGATAGATACATAGATAGATAGATAGATAGATGATAGAAAGGTAGACATAAGGTGGGGGTAGGCTTATTATTATTATTTATTTATTTATATGGCACCATTAATTCCATGGTACTGTACATGATAAGGGGTTATGCAACGGCTGCAAGGGCCCCGGGTACTCGGTAGCCGGGCCGGCTGATGTTCTATGAGGTCACGGTGGCTGTGGCTCAGCTCCACGGCCCTGGCCGTGCAGTGATGGGGATTATTTACAGGGAATGATGAGTTTGTACGTGACGCCACCTGTGGTACCTGGACATGGGTGACCAGCGCTTCTGTTTTTGGACCTCTGGGGAAGATGGTGCGTCAGCTGGGATGGTAACACTCCCAACAGGTAGAGCGGGGCCCCAGGGTCGAGATAATGGTCTATAGGGGATGATGGTAGCTGTAGGTGAGGTGCAGGAGGTGGCAAGGAGGGTGTGGGAAATAACAGGAGGACATCAAGGATTGCAGTCCTTTCACCTTTACTCACAGTTCAGCAGTTCCAGAGGCTGGATGTGGTCATTGCTGGCTGTAGCTTTCCTGAAGTGATGGGTTGTCAGGTTACATCTGAAGGATCTGAGTGTGATGGATAATCGGACGTGATGCGTGATGGGGCGCAGAATTCCAGAGGATGGGGGATAATTGGGAGAAATCTGCTGTAAGGTAGCCGCTAGGTGCTACTCCAGGGGATCTCGGTACCTCGACAGCTGGCACCTGGTCAGGTATACAGATACGGACAGGGGCAGGCAGGGACAGTCTCTGGTGCAGCAGGTATGGTACAGCCGCAGGGCAGGCTCAGAGTGGAGCAGAGGGTACGGCAGCAGGGCAGGCTCAGACTGGAGCAGAGGGTATTACGGTAGCAGGGCTGGTTCAGGCTGGTGCAGAGGATATGGCAGTACAGCTAGTACTGGCTGGATCAGAGGGTACAGTAGCATGGCTGGTTCAGGTATGGCAGGTACTAGCAGGCACTAGGACACAGACACAGGTAAGCATCACGGACAACAGGGCACAGTAATGGGGATCTGACAACTAGCATCGTGTCTCTGGGCAATGATCATGCTGCTCAGGCACCTCCCATGGGGGAAGGTCCCTTAAATACTCTGTGCTTCTCAGCCATTGACTGAGAATCACTACCAGGTAGGGCACACTGGCCTCTTAAGAGAAGGGAGTGTGTCACCCATGTAACATGTGCAGCGTGAGCTGGAAGCAGGAGACGGAGCTCCATTGATGAAAAAGTAAAATCATTATGGATGATGGAAAAACATTTTATTTTTCTTTACAAACTTCAGATTTTTTTTTCACTGCTTAAATATAATAAAACAAATATAGAAGTTTGATATCACCGTAATGGTGCTGACGTGGAGAATCAGGGTTCCAGCTCATTTTTATTGCAGAACAAATTCGATTTGGACATTTTTCACCCAACTTGGAATTTTTTTCCTTATTATGATAAAGTTATTAAAAAATACAACTTGTCTGGCAGGAAAATAATAGTACGGCGATGGGGGCAGAGTAATAAGAGAGCGATGGCTTTTGGAAGAAGAGGAGAAAACAATTAAAGTGTAAAATGGAAAATTGTCTCGTCCTGCCAGAATTTCTGCAGATCCTGATTGTGTCCTGCATGTGACAACAATCACCAGGATTCTCCATATATCCAGCCTTTGGGATACGGAGGAAACACAGAACCTTTTCCTGCGAAGAGAAACAAACAAGCCTGGATATGTTTCATCAAAACCTCCATCAAGTCTAATAGAAGCATGTGGGGAAATGTGTTCTGTCTGATGAGAGCAACGTGGAACCATAGGCAGATTATACTGAGGGCACTCTGGGCTACTGCCCGGGGCCCACAGCTCCAGGCGGGCCCACAGCCAGATTGCCCTAATTATAATGTTTTGTCCTGCACCGGATACTATGTGGCTGTGTGGGTCCAGCCCGTATACTGGTGGCTATATGGGGCAAAGGCTGTATACTGGTGGCTATGTGGGACACAGTTTATATACAGGGGGCTAGGTGGGGCAAAGGTTGTATACAGAAGGTATGTGGGGGCACAGCTTGTGTGGACTCCTGCTGTATACTGAGGGCTGTGTGCGGCCCCCTGCTGTGTGCTGGGTTCTATATGCGGCCTCCTACTGTGTTCTGGATGCTATGTGCGGCCTCCTGTTGTGTTCTGGGGACTATGTGCAGTCCCCTGCTGTATACTGGGGGCAGTGTACAGCCTCCTGCTGTATACTGGGGGAAGTGTGTGGCCTCCTGCTGTGTGCGGACTCCTGCTGTGTGCTGGGGGCTATGTGCAGTCCCCTGCTGTATACTGGGGGCAGTGTACAGCCTCCTGCTGTGTGCTGGGGGCTACGTGTGGCCTCCTGCTGTGTGCTGGGGGCTATGTGCATGCTCCTGCTGGGGGCATTATATGGCCTCATGCTTTAATACTTGGGGTGATGGGAAGCCTCATGCTGTAATACTTGAGGCTATGTGCGGCCTCCTGTTGTGTTCTGGGGACTATGTGCAGTCCCCTGCTGTATACTGGGGGCAGTGTACAGCCTCCTGCTGTATACTGGGGGAAGTGTGTGGCCTCCTGCTGTGTGCGGACTCCTGCTGTGTGCTGAGGGCTATGTGCAGTCCCCTGCTGTATACTGGGGGCAGTGTACAGCCTCTTGCTGTGTGCTGGGGGCTACATGTGGCCTCCTGCTGTGTGCTGAGGGCTATGTGCAGTCCCCTGCTGTATACTGGGGGCAGTGTACAGCCTCTTGCTGTGTGCTGGGGGCTACATGTGGCCTCCTGCTGTGTGCTGGGGGCTATGTGCATGCTCCTGCTGGGGGCATTATATGGCCTCATGCTTTAATACTTGGGGCGATGGGAAGCCTCATGCTGTAATACTTGAGGCTATGTGCGGCCTCCTGTTGTGTTCTGGGGACTATGTGCAGTCCATTGCTGTATACTGGGGGCAGTGTACAGCCTCCTGCTGTATACTGGGGGAAGTGTGTGTACTTCTGCTGTGTGCTGGGGGCTATGTGTGGACTCCTGCTGTGTCTGTGGACTGCGTGTCGCCTCCTACTGTAATAATGGGGGCTGTGATATATTAATTTCCCACCTCTGCTCTATTCTGTATAGCATTATGTATAACGCTGTATATTAGGGAGAAAAAAAATGTGCGGCGTGCATGCGCCATTGTTTTTCTCATTTTTTTCTTTTATGGTTCTGCACCTGTATGTTAATCATATGGCGGATCACATGATCTAACAAAAGATGATCAAGTAACATGTCACATGATACTTCGAGTTGGGGTAGGGGCCCTGGTCTTCTAAACAGCCTGAGGCCCTGACTAGTCTAAGGCTGCTTTCACATCAGCGTTTTTTTCGCGGCCCCACCTGCTGCAAGTGCCAAAACCGCACTTGCCACACCTGCCACAAGCCCGCATATACATTGTATGAGGTTTGCCGCAAGTGTGCTGCAAGTGCAGCCGCTATGCGGTAATTGCGGCAGTTGCGTTTTTTTCACCGCAACTGCCGCGATTTAAAAAAAACGCTGATGTGAAAGTACCCTTAATCCACCTCTGCGTCTAATTATAATTCCAAAATGCTTGTTTGGTGTACAATCAACACTGCGCATCACCAAAAGGACACCATACCCACAGTGAGGCATGGTGGAGGCAGCATTGTGTTTTGAGTCTGTTTTTGTCATGGGTGTTTCCCACTCTAGGGAGACCTTTGACAAGTCTGGGACTTTAAGGTTACTATGGCCTATGAATCAGGTCTATAATTGGTATTTAAATGTATATAATTTCTTTTGGTGCTTCAGCCGTTACAGACCCTTTCCTGTCTGGTTGTTCTTAGCATCCTAATCTCAGGAGTAGCCATTTGGTGACCACTCTCCTCCCCTATAAAGGGTCACATTTTTGGTCAGCTGATACAATCTCATTCTATGCTGACCACATGGGAAGGAGCCTGCCTCTGGGTGAGGTTGGAGTCGCTACGATTGCAGCTCTGGAGTCTTGCTGCGATTGTGGTGTTCTGGAGTTTATCCTTTTTGTGTCTCCCTTCCCTTGTTTTGTATTTATATAGAAATTGTAGATTAGCATTCTGAGAAGTGGCATTTTAACATAAAACAACTAAGTTCACCCCTCCCTGTGACCTAAGATGGGGGTCATTGCTCTGTTCTGTTTACTGTGTCTAAGGCTACTTTCACATTAGCGCAGCATTCTGCGGAGGGGAGTCGCAATGTAAGCGCAGCCCTGCAAGTCCCTATCTTTAGAATGGGAGCGCACGGTGCTGCGCTTGACTGCGTGTTGCATTTCTTGTGCGGACGAGACTGGGTGATTTGTACGCAGGCATACGCCTGCGCACAAATCACATATGGGCGTGAATGAGAGCGCACGGTCATGTGCAGTCAAGCACAGTGTCGTGCCTTTCTTTGAAATACTGTATATTGTTTGCTTGTTCAGAAATGACTTATCCTATAGCGCCATCTGTTGACAATGTTCCCACATTACATTATATTTACTGCATAGTCTGATTTTGGTCCCTCCATGCCTATGTAATCCCATGAGGCCGTGCTCTAGGCTCAGCCCCTTCTCCTCCAGTAGCCATTATAGCTTCATACAGGCTGACATCCTGGTGTGCTGACCCTTCTCTCCCTAGATTTCAGCTTATCTGCATGTTTCCCTCAACATAGCACAGTCGGTGAGTTTAATATGCTGCTGCCCACCTATATGTAACAATGTAATGTTTTGCACTTCATGTATACTTATGTTGTACTGAGAATTTCTATCTGTTTTTTATAGTTTTACACTTAACCCATTAATAAAAGTTGAAAAGGACCCCCAGCGTCCATGTCAATGCATTGATGGGAAAGAGTTTACCTGTCTGCCAACTCGTTCTCCAGGAGTACAGAGCGAGGGTGCCAGAACAGTAAAACGACTACTATAAACGGGGTCGAAGCACAGACACTGACTTCCAGCAGAGAACAGTAAAGCTGCATTCAGACACAATGTCAGATATAGGATCTGAAGTTCATGTGACACACTCCCATGTAAGCGCATCTTCACGGAAGTCTGTGAGCAGCGCTGCAATTGTCATCGCCAGGGCGAAGGCGGAAGCCGCAAAAGTGAGAGCTGCTTACGCTGAACAGGAGTGGTTATTAAAGAAAGAAAAGGCACGTCTGGAAGCCGACCTCGCAAAACTCGCCATAGACGCAGAAGCAGCGGCAGCAGAAGCTGAAGTACAGGTATTAGAAGAAGCAGCACGCTGCGATAGTGAAAGTTTCAGCTTAAGGCTCGGACCTGAACTTAATCATCGTGATATCTCACAACGCACTTCAGACTACGTGCTACAGCATGCCTCATTAGATGACATCTACATTCAGCTCCAAGAAAGAGACCGAATCCTGTCATTCAGCCATCACCCTTCATTCACCAATCATCCCAAATTAAGCATGAAAGTAATTCTGTCCACCTTCCATCATCAGTGAGACCAGCACCCGAACCTGTAGATCCCTACTACACAAAGAACACTTTCAAGATAGAGGACCCCGACGGTGACTATCATGACGAAGATGCATTTTACGGCAACGATAGCTCACGGAGACCTCATCACAGCAACAGGCACCCGGACCGCCTTCTCAGAGATCAAGAGCTACCAGCTTTCCTCAAGTTCTTTGCACGTCGTGAGTTACTCACCAAAGGTCTCTTAAAGTTTAACGACCGTCCCGAAAGTTTCAGAGCATGGAGAGCTTCCTTCAGAAATGCCACTGCTGGCCTGGACATCTCTGCCAGCGAAGACATCGACCTCTTGGTTAAGTGGCTAGGAAATGAATCGGTAGAACACGCGAAACGCATCAGAGATATCAGCATCAACCACCCGAGGAAAGGTTTGTGCACGTTATGGGAGAGACTCGATGAGTGCTATGGATCCTCACAAATGATAGAAGAATCCCTCTTCAAAAGGTTGGAAGACTTTCCTAAAATCTCTAATAAGAACTTTCACATGCTAAGAGAATTGAGCGACCTCTTAGTAGAACTCCAAGTCGCCAAGACTGAAGGAGACCCGCCAGGCCTCGCATTCCTAGACACATCCAGAGCCATCAAACCCATAGTGAAGAAACTACCTTACAGTTTGCAAGAGAAATGGTTGAACGGGGGTTCAGATCACAAACAGCATCACCACGTGGTGTTCCCTCCATTCCATATCTCCGTAGATTTTGTGCGCCAGCAGGTAAAGATCAGGAATGATCCCAGCTTCAACCTTTCCACTGTAGATCCTGTCAACCCACGAACAAGTAAGCGTGCTCCGGTCCGCAACCCCAGAGGCTCACCTATCACCGTACACAAAACTAATGTGTCTTCTGCAGACCCATCACACAAGACCCACAGTACAATAGACCCGGAAAGGGAGTGCCCCTTACATAAAAGGCCTCACCCACTACAAGAGTGCAGGAGTTTTAGGGGAAAATCCCTTAAAGACAGTAGACTCTTCCTCAAAGAGAACAACATATGCTACAGATGTTGCGCATCTACATCCCATTTAGCTAAAGACTGCAAAGCCGGTATTGTTTGTTCGGAGTGTAACAGCCAAGAGCACAGCACAGCTCTACACCCAAGGCCAGCCCTGCAGACCCACTCATCCATAGACTGACTTACAGAGCACGGCGGGGAGGAGAAAGACAGTACACCTCCTGAAGTGTCACCCCAGTGCACCCAAGTCTGCGGAGAAGGTCTTATTAACAAATCCTGCTCAAAGATCTGTTTGGTTACAGTTTACCCTATTGGCCACAGAGAAAAGGCGGTTAAACTCTACGCTATACTCGATGACCAGAGTAATAGATCACTTGCCAGCTCAGTTTTCTTTGACATCTTTATAATCGAGGGACTCGGCTCGCCCTACTCACTAAAAACATGCACAGGAGCGAGTGAAGAATCTGGGAGGAGAGCTACAGGTTATCAAATCGAATCCCTGGATGGGAAGACATCCCTAGCCCTTCCTACATTAATCGAGTGTAATTCTATCCCGAACAATAGAGAAGAAATCCCCACTCCAGAAGCGGCACTATATCACCCTCATTTGAGAAGCATAGCGCATCTTATTCCCGCACTCAATCCTCAAGCCAAGTTGGTCCTTTTGCTGGGGAGAGACATCATGAGAGTCCACAAGGTGAGAAAACAGATAAAAAGTCCTCATAACCCACCCTACACTCAGAAGCTAGACCTGGGATGGGTATTTTATAGGGGACGTTTGCCTCAAAGACGCTCACAAGTCAAACAACATTCACTCTCTCTACACAAACACGTTGGAGAGTGGCCATCCATCCTTTTTCCTACCCTGCCCCAACAAATTCCTTGTGAAGGAGAAGCACACCAACTCGGCACAATTAAATGGCAGAGAAGACAACGCCACTGAATCGAAAGTCCTAGACTCATCCACAGACTCTCTTCCTGTACAACGCAGTCTAGGGTTTAATTGGGATTCAGAGTCTGATGGTTTAACTTTTCAAGACAACCTAGAGAAAAAACCTTTCACATGATGAAGCGTCCTGTCCACAATCAGCGATCCTGATGACCCATCTCTGCTTACTCCTCCAACTCTCCTTACCCAGAAGTTTAACGTGAGCACGCCGACGTCCAGAGAGTCTACTACTAAAGACTTGTACAAATCCCAGTGGAAAAGAGTTCAAATGCTAGCAGACCTGTTTCTGAACTTATTCCTTTGCTCTAGTTCAAGTTTATGTGGCATCCCCCGGATACCAGACGGGGAGTGTCGTGCCTTTCTTTGAAATACTGTATATTGTTTGCTTGTTCAGCAATGATTTATCCCATAGCGCCATCTGTTGACAATGTTCCCACATTACATTATATTTACTGCATAGTCTAATTTTGGTCCCTCCATGCCTATGTAATCCCATGAGGCCGTGCTCTAGGCTCAGCCCCTTCTCCTCCAGTAGCCATTATAGCTTCATACAGGCTGACATCCTGGTGTGCTGACCCTTCTCTCCCTAGATTTCAGCTTATCTGCATGTTTCCCTCAACATAGCACAGTCGGTGAGTTTAATATGCTGCTGCCCACCTATATGTAACAATGTAATGTTTTGCACTTCATGTATACTTATGTTGTACTGAGAATTTCTATCTGTTTTTTTCTAGTTTTACACTTAACCCATTAATAAAAGTTGAAAAGGACCCCCAGCGTCCATGTCAATGCATTGATGGGAAAGAGTTTACCTGTCTGCCAACTCGTTCTCCAGGAGTACAGAGCGAGGGTGCCAGAACACACAGCACCGTGCGCTCCCATTCTAAAGATAGGGACTTGCAGGGCTGCGCTTACATTGCGGCTCCCCTCCGCTAATGTGAAAGCACCCGATATTTGTGAATTGCAAGTTCTTCATTGTGATTGGTTCTGTCAATGCTGTAAGCAGACCTACGGTATTATATATAGAGAAATGTTATATTCCTCCCCATTGTGGTTTTACTGTTTATGTTGTGCAATAAGTGTCTGAGTAATGGCTTCCTTCCTCTGCCCTCGATTTATGGGTGTGATGAGTGTCTACAATTAGGGATTTAAAAACCTCTTTTTATTACAGTTATTTTTATTCCGACTACTATTGTAGGTTCTATTTGGTAAGAAAAATGAATTGCTGCCTGGATTAGATTAGGTCAGATATGCTGATTTGATGAGTTTCCAACAGCAGAATAGTGAGTGCAGCTCCGGAGGATAATACTGGCTGTAACTCAGGATCAGTAATGTAATGTATGTACACAGTGACTGCACCAGCAGAATAGTGAGTGCAGCTCTGGAGTATAATACAGGAGATAACACAGGATCAGTAATGTAATGTATGTACACAGTGACTGCACCAGCAGAATAGTGAGTGCAGCTCTGGAGTATAATACAGGAGGTAACTCAGGATCAGTAATGTAATGTATGTACACAGTGACTGCACCAGCAGAATAGTGAGTGCAGCTCTGGAGTATAATACAGGAGGTAACTCAGGATCAGTATTGTAATGTATGTACACAGTGACTGCACCAGCAGAATAGTGAGTGCAGCTCTGGAGTATAATACAGGAGGTAACTCAGGATCAGTAATGTAATGTATGTACACAGTGACTGCACCAGCAGAATAGTGAGTGCAGCTCTGGAGTATAATACAGGAGATAACTCAGGATCAGTAATGTAATGTATGTACACAATGACTGCACCAGCAGAATAGTGAGTGCAGCTCTGGAGTATAACACAGGAGATAACTCAGGATCAGTAATGTAATGTATGTACACAGTGACTGCACCAGCAGAATAGTGAGTGCAGCTCTGGAGTATAATACAGGAGATAACTCAGGATCAGTAATGTAATGTATGTACACAGTGACTGCACCAGCAGAATAGTGAGTGCAGCTCTGGAGTATAATACAGGAGGTAACTCAGGATCAGTAATGTAATGTATGTACACAGTGACTGCACCAGCAGAATAGTGAGTGCAGCTCTGGAGTATAATACAGGAGATAACTCAGGATCAGTAATGTATGTACACAGTGACTGCACCAGCAGAATAGTGAGTGCAGCTCTGGAGTATAATACAGGAGATAACTCAGGATCAGTAATGTAATGTATGTACACAGTGACTTCACCAGCAGAATAGTGAGTGCAGCTCTGGAGTATAATACAGGAGGTAACTCAGGATCAGTAATGTATGTACACAGTGACTGCACCAGCAGAATAGTGAGTGCAGCTCTGGAGTATAATACAGGAGGTAACTCAGGATCAGTAATGTAATGTATGTACACAGTGACTGCACCAGCAGAATAGTGAGTGCAGCTCTGGAGTATAATACAGGAGGTAACTCAGGATCAGTAATGTAATGTATGTACACAGTGACTGCACCAGCAGAATAGTGAGTGCAGCTCTGGAGTATAATACAGGAGGGAACTCAGGATCAGTAATGTAATGTATGTACACAGTGACTGCACCAGCAGAATAGTGAGCGCAGCTCTGGAGTATAATACAGGAGGTAACTCAGGATCAGTAATGTAATGTATGTACACAGTGACTGCACCAGCAGAATAGTGAGTGCAGCTCTGGAGGATAATACAGGAGGTAACTCAGGATCCAGGGGCGGAACTACACTGGTGCAGCTGGTGCAGCTGCACCAGGGCCCCGACCGGCTGGGGGCCCCTTCAAGCCTGGAGGGGGGCCCCCAGCCGACCCCCGCAAGCCGCCGTCAAAGGAGAGGAGGGTCAGGCAAGGGAAGCAGAGAGCTTCCTGCTTCCCCTGCCTGATCCCGCCCCTCCTCTCCTCTGCTCCTCCGGCCCCTAGCATACATCCGGCGCGGCTCCCAGGTAGGAGAGCATCGCGCCTGCGGCTCCCTGCGGCTCCCAGCGGCTCCTAGCAGCACCCACTCCCCCCTTCCCGGGCCGCGCCGACGGCCAACGGCACCCCTCCCCCCGGCCGCGCCGACGGCCAGTAGCCCCGCCCCCCCCGGTCCTCTCCTGCACCAGGGCCCACGGGGGTGACGGTCCGCCCCTGTCAGGATCAGTAATGTAATGTATGTACACAGTGACTGCACCAGCAGAATAGTGAGTGCAGCTCTGCAGTATAATACAGGAGGTAACTCAGGATCAGTAATGTAATGTATGTACACAGTGATTGCACCAGCAGAATAGTGAGTGCAGCTCTGGAGTATAATACAGGAGGTAACTCAGGATCAGTAATGTAATGTATGTACACAGTGACTGCACCAGCAGAATAGTGAGTGCAGCTCTGCAGTATAATACAGGAGGTAACTCAGGATCAGTAATGTAATGTATGTACACAGTGACTGCACCAGCAGAATAGTGAGTGCAGCTCTGGAGTATAATACAGGAGGTAGCTCAGGATCAGTAATGTAATGTATGTACACAGTGACTGCACCAGCAGAATAGTGAGTGCAGCTCTGGAGTATAATACAGGAGGTAACTCAGGATCAGTAATGTAATGTATGTACACAGTGACTGCACCAGCAGAATAGTGAGTGCAGCTCTGGAGTATAATACAGGAGGTAACTCAGGATCAGTAATGTAATGTATGTACACAGTGACTGCACCAGCAGAATAGTGAGTGCAGCTCTGCAGTATAATACAGGAGGTAACTCAGGATCAGTACAGGATAATAATGTACATTTTGTACATAGAGACCACTTTTAATGTTGTAGATTAAATGTATATTCATTGTTTACACAGACACATTCTCTTGATAGAATGAGCCCCAGCTCCAGATACTGACCTCTTTATAGATCGAGCGCCGCTGTGTAATCAGTAAGGGGCGTCTTCCAAGGGTTTTTTAATGGCGCCGTTCATGTAAGCATTGTATGGCGGTGTACACCTTTAATCATGTAGATGTTTTATGATATTATTTCTATAATATGTTTAGCCTCTGTGTGTCACAATTAATAAGGGCAATATATTGCATTATTCAGTAGAATCATTTTGATATACCTGGGAATATTATATTGGACATCACATTTAAGACCCCCATAGCTGCTGCAATAAATTACCTGTCAAACTAATTTTTTGTAGCATTTTTTCTCTGATTGTGAGTCAAAATATCACATTGAAGAAGTGTTTTATTGTTTTTTATCCATTTGTACAAGCATTTTTAAACATGACCAAATCTTTGTGTTTTTAGTATTTTTCCAGCAGAACTTCCTAAAGTCGCCACTAGATGGCGCTGTGACAACAGTAATTGATTTAATGTGCAAAATAGGAAAAAAAAGTAAACTGGGTGGACAAAAATTTTAATTATTTTTAAAAAAATGTACATTGCTTTCTATAAGTTTTCACATTATATGATGTAAAGTCAGGTTATATAGCATATTTTATAATTTCGCACAGGTTTTTAAAGGCATTATATGGATTTTCTAACAGAAAAGGGAGTTCTTCATATGATTACCAAATGAATCTATCTAAAGTTGGAATATTAATACATTATGTATTAATATTATTATTTAATAATAATAATATAAAGTGGGGTAACTTGAACCTTATGGGTTGAACGCTCCAACGGGCCCTCAATTATTGCAAATCTTTAATAGCATTAGTCTTTTTCTATAGGCCAATGGGAGTTTTGGGGCCCCCCTAGGCTCCAGGGCCCCGGGTGTGATTGCAAGCTCTGCACCTGCTAATATAATTAAAGAGCTAATTGTATATTAAGTACTACGCTGCCCCCCAATGTTACAGTACAATCAGTTTAATATGGAGGTGCTGCAGTATGATTACTGCTCTGGAGTGAAAACCTACATAATGGTCTATAAAAGGCTGCTTTACACTAAAAGGAAAAGGACAATATTTTCCTCTGAATTATAAGTTTTTGCTTTGTTCATTTAGACATTATTAGACTTAGGTATGGTAATGCTTGTACCGTGTTAGCCAGGAGGTGGTTGATACCTTTTAATGGCGAACCAAAAAGATGGTAAGAACAGAGCAAGCTTTCGAGACACTATGGCCTCGCTATATATGTAAACATTGCTATAGATATGTGACCTGATATCATTATGATCCTTGACATGTTATGGCTAACAACAGAGAAAATAGACTGCATTATACAGCCCAGGTTGTGAAGAGCTTGTAGGTACCATGTCCCTTTAAGCTTCAGTTTCTCTCCCTGGCCCCAGTCCATAGGTCTGTGTCTACAGATAGGCCCGGGGATGGTGACTGGTTGGCCCCTCCCCCCCCTCCACTTGCTGTCATTTATTGGAAATCAGCTGCTTTCAGACCAAAAATAAATAAATAAATCTTAGCATTACGAAATCCTGGACTTTCCCTGATTGGCTGTCCTGTATTATTGCTATTCCTGCTGGATCCTTTTGGCAGGTTGCAGCCACATCTGGATCCCCTACAGCCCCCCCTAGTCATATCCAGGACCTCACAAGGGTTAAATCCGTCCACGATGGGGAGGGGGGGGCGACTCCAAAGTCCGAAAACGTAAACAAGACCAGAATGTCTCCCCGTTTCCAGTGTAAAACTATTAAGATCTGAAATGACCAGTGTCCAAATCCTATGTCATCCACTGTAATAGACATGAAGCTGTGGTGAGTAGCCCCTCCCCTACTGATCTGCAGAGCTAGCAATCTACTTTGCTTTCCACCTACCCAGGGTATATTTTTTTTCTTTCAAAGCATTTTTAGAATGAATTGGTTGTCAGATGAAATTATTTTTTATTTTTCTATTGCATTTTTATATTTTGTAATTGTGTATTTTTTAAAGACATTTTTTATTATTTTTAGGTTGCATTTTTTTCTACATGTTTAGATTGTCATATTTTTAGATTTTAGTTATGTTTTACATTGCACTGGTTGTCAGATTAAATTATTTAAATATTTTTTCAATTGCATTTTTTTATATTTTGCAATTGTGTATTTTTAGATGCAATTTTTTTAAAATATTTTCAGATGGCTTTCTTAGCTTCTGAGATTGCATTGGTTGTCAGATTTCATTTTTTTTTATATTTTTATATTACATTCATTGTCATATTTTATTTTTTAAATGTTTTTGGACACTTTTTATATTTCATGTTTTTTAATTTTTTTATATTTTGCATTTTTAGAGTACATTTTTTATATCTATTTTTAGACTTCATTTTTAAAATATTTTTAGAGTTCATTGGTTGTCAAGTTTAATTTTTCAAATATTTTCAGATTGCATTGTTTATCATATTTTTATTTTGAAATATTTTTAAATTGCATTGTTTGGCTGATTGCATTTCTTTAAAATATTTTTAGAATTTTTTTCATGATTTATATTTAATTATATTTATGTTAATAACTAATTTAATAATATTTATTAAATTATTTTTATATTTTTCCAGTTGCATTTTTTATATTTTGAAATTGTGTATTGTTAAATTAAATTTTTTAAAATATTTTTTAGATTTTTTTATATTCTTAGAGTGCATTGGTTGTCAGATTTAATTTTTAAATTATTGCAATAATGCAAATAATGCAATAATATAATTATTGCATTTTTTTTATATTTTGCAATTGTGTCTTTTTAGATGACTTTTTTTTTATATTTTTATATTTAATTTTTTTTTATATGTTTATAGTTCATTGGATGTCATGCTTTATTTTAAAATATTTTTAGATTGCATTGTTATTAAATTCTTCTTATATTTTTTAATTGCTTTGTTAATATTTTGTAATTGTGTTTTTTGTAGATTACTTTTTGTTATTATATTGCTTTTTTATATACTTAGATTGCATTGGTTGTCAGATTGCATTTTTTTTATATTTCATATTTTTAGATTGTATGTTGTTATGTTTTTGGATTGCATTGGTTGTCAGATCTTTTTAAACATATTTTTAGATTGAATTTATTCTCATACTGTGTTTTTTTATTATTTCCAGGTGCTTGTTTCTCGCCCTTGTGGCCTATGCCAGCGCAGGGTCACCCTCTATGTATGGGGAGATCACATCCCCCAATTATCCTCAGATTTATCCTAATAATGCAAAGAAAACCTGGAATATTGAAGTTCCGGACGGGTACGGGATCCTCCTGTACTTCACACACCTGGACATTGAGCCCTCCGACAACTGCGAGTACGACTCGTTACAGGTAACGCCGGATACAAGGAGATAAGCGTTCACTAAACACCACTGATACCGCTTATCTCAAATCCAAAATGTGGCGGCCTCACTTTTAGGTGATAATTTAGCCTCTGTCATCATGGGTGTAACTACAACAGGTGCAGGGCTTTCAACTGCACCCGGGCCCTGGAGCCCTAGGGGGCCTCAAAACTCCCTTTGGCCTATAGAAAAAGACTATTGCTATTAATGATTTGCAATAATTGGGGGCCCCATTGGAGTTTCCACATCGGGGCCCATGAGCTTCAAGTTATACCACTGACTGTCAGGATTAAATGGAAGCGGTCAGATGTGTATTTTTCATGATTTTCACATGGTAAAAAATAAAAGCAGCATGTGCACAACAAAGGATTTTCATTGACTTTGCTGGCATTAGGGTTTACATGCAGATTTTAGAAAAAACTGTACTTAAAGTCGCATCAGAAACGCACCATGTGTACAGGGCCTAAAAGAAAAGTATTGCACTTGCTGCAAAATGCATTAAAAGTGATGCAAGTGTGGTGCCCTTAAGGGTCCAGTCACCTCAGTGGTACTAGACCTCAGTCAGAGGTGTGGTACCCCACTCTTGGGTAAGTTAGGGACACTGCCAGAAACCTTAGCCCCCACACCACCCAGGTCCTGGGGTTCGGGCGGACCCTGTTGTGGGAGGGCCCCATCGCAGGCTGGAAGGGGAACCGGGTAGAGAGTGTGGGTGGAGAAAGTAGATGAGGGGAACCCACTAGGAATTAGTGAGAGGAGGGAGACGTAGAGGGTTGGACAGATGACACGGTCACGAGCAGACGTATGTGACCAAGGTCCTGGGGACTGGAGCCGGTTGAAGCTCGTTCCAGGAAAAGGAATGGAACAAACCGACTAAGGAGCCAGTGAGGGGCTCTAGAGAGACAGACGGGGTCCCAGGGGCACGGAAAGTGAGGAATCCACCGGTGGCGCCTATGTCTAAGCTGACGGAGACCAGGATCGGCTAGAGGGACTGGGCCGCAGAGGGGGAACCGGCCCCAGACTAGTGGAGTAACTGAAGGACTCAGCTAGCAAACCGGGGACTGAGATATCTTCATGTGCCATGGTCCAACTCCACACTTATTCATCGAAAGGGCGGCCACATAGGGTCGAGGGGACCAGGACAACATCGCCCGCCAAGACCCGAGACACTTAGCGTGAGGCTGAGTGTGAGGCACGGGGCAGAAGGATGAGAGCCAGTGCAGGAAGTCGACCCGGGAAGGAACCTAAATAGGGAGTCTGGGTAGAGTGTCACCGAGTTACCTGAGAGTTGGCTGGAGTCCTAACCCGGAGAGCACAACACCTCACAGATTGCTGGAGACACCTGGAGATGTGTACAAAAAGTGAGTAAAATCCAAAGACTGCAAGCACCCTGCTGTGACCTTCAAGTCATTTATTGTGCCCTCCGTCCTACACTCCACCGTATCCTATTTCGAGTATAGACTGTTTACACTACCCTGGGGTCCTCCGCTCTACCCATGGAGAGCCACAACATTTCAGCTGCAATACCAACTGCCCCAGAGGATCTAAACTGCAGTGTCGGACATCGATCCCTAATTGCCGAACACCACGGGTGACGTTGATCCGCCCAGGCCGGGGTACTCAGAGCTCGGGCACGGTGTCAGGGGGATGCTTTCACGGGTGGCTGCACCCGAGTCCGTGGCTCTGGGGGTCTGTGACTCAAGAGATACAGTTTTATAGAATAGTTTGTGACGCCATCTGTAGTACCTGGTGAAGGATCACCAGCACCGCTACAGTCCTCTGGACGGCGTTGGTATTGCAGCCAGGGTGGTATAGCTTCCTACAGGTGAAGCTGGCCTCCGGGGCAGCATTAGCTGGAATAAAAGTTCAATGATGGCAATACAGAGACACGAAGGCAGTTTCACTCTTTCCGGGTACTTTACTGAAAACACGCATCCAAAGAATACATAGTCCACAGTTCAGCATTGACAGAATACACAGGTAACCGTCCGGGTGACTGTAAATGGATGCAAGGCGCATGTACCCGCGGTATGCCTTAGTTAATGAACCTGTGTCCTGTTAGCCCTGTCTCGGATAAGTTTCTTCCCAGTCCCGCTGAGGTAGTAATGGAGTTCCTCTCTCTCTCTGTCTCTGCTACTTGGACCCCAACCTCTATGGTGAACTAGGTGGACTGCTCCGTGAGTGGCAGGGTGCTGTGGCTGGTAAAAAGGCCGCAACAACCGGTTGACGGCTACAGAGGTGGACTTGGGCCGTTTCCTCGGATCCGGCTTTCCGTGGTGGACTGGGGAAGCTCCCCGGAGTATGGTCGCTCCGCTCTGGGGTTCCCCCTTTCTCTCTCAGGCCCAGACTCACGCGTCAGACATCCTCTCTCAAGGTCCCCTCAGGACCCCCTTTCATCTTCCCTCAAGTTCAATCTGCAATTTTCTTGTTCTGACCTTCCAACTCCGCTAACCCTCCCCATAGGGTACCACCCCGGCTTGAGTGTGGGAGTGCTGGAATTGGGTCCCTCTTACCAACCCTGCATCCACTTACAGTTGGGATAATTACACCACTTTTATGGGTGTAATACCCCGGTGTGATGCCTGACCAACTAGGGTGCCACAGCGTCATGTTAAATTCCATACACACCATACCCTTTACCGACACCGCCAGGGCCACGGATCAGGGTAATAGCCCCATGACCTTCCCAGAGAACTGCCCGAACTGGTTCCGAGTACCTCACAGTCCTGGGTGGGCGTGTCACACGACATATAAATGTGCAAAGGTGCGATATTATACATTGTTTTGCACTGGTTTGGGTTTATTTTATATAATTTTTACACATTTTTTATGTCAGGCGCCATTTTTACTACATTTTGTTATATTTTGAGCTTGTGAAAAGAGGCGGCTCCTCAGCATTTTCCCCTGTTTCAGCCTCAGTTATGATTTGAAATTTCACAGAAAAAGGCACAGTTTAAGGGGATGGCTTAAAATGTGAAGTAAAGTTTATAAATACACATCAGGTAACACATTGATAAATTTGGCGCAAATATCAGAAACGCAGCCACAAGCGAAACCGACTTCAAGAATTCCCCTCAATGATAAATACAAAAATGCGCTAAAATTGTGGTGCACGAAAAAGTGTAAAATCCACTTTGGGCCTAATTGATCAGATCTAGCAGTAAGCTAGGCCTCGTTGCCGCATAGCAACCAATCACAGACCAGCTTTCATTTTATAAGAGCAGTTTAAGGAATGAAAGCTGAGCTCTGATTGGTTGCTATGAGCAACAAGGACTTTCTTACTGCTAGACAAAAGATTGAGGCCTAGATTTTAACCATTTAGAGCGCAGCCTATGTTTTTCAGACTGAACCTAAGCTCTGTCTGGTTGCTATGGACAATAAAGGACATGAGACCCAGATAGCAACCAACCAGAGTTGAGCCATTTTGTTAGCCATTTTTGATAAATGATTTGTCCAATGCCGTAACTTACAATTCATGGACCCTGATGCAAAAGCTCCAGCGGGGCCCCAATTATTACAGATTTTTACTACCATTAGTCTTTTTATATAGCCCAAAGGGCTTTGGGGGCCCCTTAGGGTCCAGGGCCCAGGTGCGATTGCAACCCCTGCACCTCTTGTAGTGTTGCCCCTGAATTTGTCAGTGCCTGAACGGTTAGGACACCTCCAAACCTCCTAAAAACAGATTTCTTTAAGCTTTCGGAGGGTTATGCAGCAGATTCGAGTTTTTGGACTCCCCCGGAGGACCAAAAACTCAGAGCGATAAATCAGATCTACATGGATATGGAAATCAGGAAATTAATTAAACATCAAAAGAGAACTTTAAAAAAAAGGCGCAAATCCTATGAAAGTCAATAATTGAAAGTTATTTATGACAACAAAATGGCAAAAAAATCATTGATGACTTGGAGCCTCCGTCTACATCAGATCATTAGGATAAGTGGATATTTAAGTCGTTGTTGCTTTCAAATAATTCCCCAAAAATAGTCACACCTTTCCACACTGTTTTTTTGTACGGTTTTACAAGTATATGAAATATCTTTTTTGCTTTTCATTGGTGGATCTTCTCCTTAGTGATCTGTTTCTTGGTTGTCTCTATGCTGCAGGTTATCATTGGAAATGAGGTTCAGCGGGAATTCTGTGGCCGCCATTCTTTAGAATCTACTGGATTCCCAAAGGAAAAGTTTTATCCTACAACCCGCATGACCTTACACTTCAAGTCTGACTTCTCCAATCAGGAGAGACATACCGGCTTTGCTGCATATTATGTGGCTGCAGGTGTGTAACATTCATACTGTGCGGCTGTGAGCTGCTTCTATTGGGTTTTTTTGCAATCTAATAGAGAGAGAGGTGCAGGAGATTGTTAAGAAATGAACCTGTTTTCTTACATATTCTTTTTACTTCTTCTTAATTCCGACATGTCAGATACATTTTGCGACTGATTCAGCGCATTTTCTGTGCATTTTCTCTCTCCTGCAGATGTGGATGAGTGCAAACTGAGCAACCCCTGTTCACATTTTTGCAACAACTACATTGGAGGATTCTTCTGCTCTTGTCCTCCAGAATATGAATTGCAAGAAGACCACAGCACATGTGGAGGTAACTACTGCTGTGTGCTTATCTGGTGGGTGTAAGTAGGCAAAGGCCTGATAAAGAGAGACCCTTATGACAGCAGTCTGGATGTGTAGTCTGGAGCCCCCCTATAACAGCAGTCTGGATGTGAAGTCTGGAGCCCCCCTATAACAGCAGTCTGGATGTGTAGTGTGGAGCCCCCCGATACCAGCAGTCTGGATGTGTAGTCTGGAGCCCCCCTATAACAGCAGTCTGGATGTGTAGTCTGGAGCCCCCTATAACAGTAGTCTGGATGTGTAGTCTGGAGCCCCCTATTACAGTGGTCTGGATGTGTAGTCTGGAGCCCCCCTATAACAGAATTTTGATGTGTAGTCTGGAGCCCCCTATAACAGCAGTCTGGATGTGTAGTCTGGAGCCCCCTATTACAGCAGTCTGGATGTGTAGTCTGCAGCCCCCTACAACAGCAGTCTGGATTTGTAGTCTGGAGCCCCCTATAACAGCAGTCTGGATGTGTAGTCTGGAACCCTCTGTAACAGCAGTCTGATATGTAGTTTGGAGCCCCCTATAATAGTGTCAAGCCCACTGGGACGGGGGTACTCGGTACCGGACCACGTCTGCTACTGTGGAAGTCACGGGTGGTCCTGGTCCGGACCGTGTCCCGGGCCCTGGCAAATAAAAGGGGATATTTACAGGGGATTGTCAGTCGGGATGCCACCCACTGTGTGCGGCCAGCAATGGGGCCGCCACTGCTGCAGAACCTCCGGGGATGATGTAATAGCAGCGGAGATGGAATAGTTCCCGTGGCCAGAACTGTGTTCCCCGGGGCAGTAATGGTTAGAGTCTATGGTGTAGTGTGCAGGCTTGGTGCTGGGTGCAGTACACTTACTGTCCAGATGCTGCAGGAATCCTCCTTCAGTGTTGGAGCCTGCACGCTGTGGCTCTCCAGTTGTAGTTCTAGGGACCAATGTCACTGTCCCTCTCTTCTCTCACACTCCTGGGGATCTGGCTTCGGACGTGCTTTCTCTCTGCGGCTCGCACTGGCTCGGTTCAGATTCTGCGCTCTTACACCTCACTCTTCCAGGACGTGTGATTCCTTCTTTCCTTTTCAGCTTAACTCGGCCTACTGCTGTCTCTTGGCCTGTGGCGTGCTCCTCAGCTTGCTGCTGGTCTGTGTCTTTGCTGCTCGGCACCCAGGGCCTACTGACTCCTTCCTCCTCCCCCTTCACTATTTCTACTGTCTGTCACCAGACTACGTGTGTGCCCAACCCACTTCTCTAAATCCACCATCCCTCGCCTGCATAGAGTTCCTAGGCTCCGGGCTGGATGCTGCCCTCTACTGTACGTGGGTTGTGTGGGCGTGAGGGTGTTGGTGTTCAACTGTCGTCCTACCTGCCTGGCTGCAGTTCCCTTTGTGGCCTCCTGAACGCAGGGACGCCACAATAGCAGTCTGGATGTGTGATCTGGAGCCCCCCCCCCTTCCCTATGACAGCAGTTTGGATGTGTAGTCTGGAGCCCCCTATAACGGCAGTCTGGATGTGTAGTGTGGAGCCCCCTATAACAGCAGTCTGGATGTGTAGTCTGGAGCCTCCTATAACAGCAGTCTGGAGCCCCCCTATAACAGCAGTCTGAATGTGTAGTCTGGAGCCCCCCTATAACAGCAGTCTGGATGTGTAGTCTGGAACCCCCTATAACAGCAGTTTGGATGTGTAGTTTGGAGCCCCTATAACAGCAGTCTGGATGTGTAGTGTGGAGCCCCCTATAACAGCAGTCTGGATGTGTAGTCTGGAGCCCCCCTATAACAGCAGTCTGGATGTGTAGTGTGGAGCCCCCTATAACAGCAGTCTGGATGTGTAGTCTGGAGCCTCCTGTAACAGCAGTCTAATGTGTAGTTTGGAGCCCCCTATAACAGCAGTAAGGATGTTTATGACTCACCCACCAGGGCCGTGGGGTACTTGGAACCGGGTGGCAGTTCTGCTGGGGGAATGACAGGGGTCGAGACCCTGCTCCGTGGCCTTGGGCAGTCAATAAATGGGGGGAAAAAATAATTAGGAATTAACGTGACGCCACCCGTGGTGTGGGGCTATGGGTAGCCGCCGCTGCAGTCGGAACCTCTGGGGACGATGGGAGTAACAGCAAGAATGTTGAGCCCTCCACGGGTAGAGCTGGTCCCCAGGGCAACCGTAAAGTCTAGTATAGTGCAGGGGTGCAGTGTTCACAGTCACAGGCAGTGTCCGGCTGCCGGATCACAAAACCAATCTACCTCCTCTCAGGCGCAACAAATACAGTCTCAGACAGCATAGAGCATTAACCAGGTTTACTCTCTTTTCTCGACAGATGGTAAAGTTTAAAACAGTTCAATAGTGGCTCTAGTGTGGTCTAAGCAGCCGGGATGGTTCGTCTGCATCACCCCCTTTCATGTCTTATTCGGGCCTTTGCAGTCTGTCCACACGCTAGCTACGATCCAGTGGTCACGGGCTTTCAGTGAGTGACTTTCTCGGTCCCCTAGTACGACGGCCTTCTCTTCACTGTGTCGGAGGTTGGGTCTCGGGATATAAAGACCCCGCACCCTGCCGGGATTCGTGGTTGGAACATACAGTGTCCTGGCCACTTCAGCAGAGCTGGCACTCTGGTTCCGGCCCAGTCTCCTGTGTCCTCGCTAATTCAAGCACACCTGGGACTCCTTCTTTCCCTCACCACTGTCTGCAGCCCTGGACCTGGACAAGCTTCACGGTGGCTCAGGCCGCCGGGTCTGTGTCCTCTCAGTCCTGTATGGTGGTGTTCTCTCCTCTCCTTCTACTGAGTGGACTTCCCTTGGCTGACTGCTCTGCTGAACTTCTGGTCTCAACTTCTCTCCACTTCACTCCCTGGACTTGGTGTTGTGTCCTTTTATAACCTCCCCTAAGCGGGATCTTCGCTAACTTTCCACCCACCACCCGGCTCCTCCCGCTGGGTATAGAGTCCCTAGACTTAGGATCGGGTGTGTCGGGAGTGTGTGTGAGGAGACCGACTTACCAATCCTGCATGCTGCGCCATCTAGTGGTGACCGGTCCGCAGGGGCGCCACATTTAGTCTGGACCCCCTATAACAGCAGTCTGGAGCCCCATAATGTGCTCTGTAAGGGAATGGTAACACCCATTTTATTTTTTCATGTGGAATAGATGTATTTATCACAATAGAGATGACAGGAGGGTAGAGGTCGTCTTTTGGATGGGCTCTGGTCACCCTCACTATACACATAGGGACCACCCTGTGATCTGAATATGTCTTTGCCTTACACAGTGAACTGTAGTGGGGGTCTGTACCAAGATCTGAGGGGGCAGATCAGCAGTCCGGGATACCCTTCTCCGTACCCCGAGAACTCTCATTGTGAGTACAAAGTCCTCCTGGAATCGGGGTACCAGGTTGTTCTGACGTTCAAGGCACAAGATTTTGACATTGAGGACCCTGAAGACGGGAGCTGCATTTACGACAGTCTCATAGTGAGTACATCAGTGCCTCTGGCTCCACAATGTATATTTAAAGGGACATAGTCCACATAAAGGCTTAAAGGAAAACCACAACGTTAACAAAAATCCTACATCAAAGTTCAGATAAAACTTCAAATTCCCATTACGATCAATAGATTTCTTTACTAACTGTTGGAAGGATTCTTCACAGTAAGAGTGTGATCTGAATAAATATGTTGCAATGGACACTTTTGCTATTATATTTCAGATAAAACCCCAAATCCCATTGCTACCAATAGATTTCTTTACTAACTATGGGAAGGATTCTTTGCAGTAAGAGCATCATTTGTAAAAATGATCTGTAATGGTCAATTTTCTATCATATTTCTCCTTCGATAACAAACCAAAGTCTCAAATTCTATTTAAAACAATAGAGTACTTTTCTAACTGTTGGAAGGATTCTTTGCAGTAAGAGCACAATTTTAAGAAATGAACTGTAAAGGAAACTTTGCTATTATATTTCTCCACATATAAAACACATAGTCCCATTAATGTCAATAGATTTCTTTACTAACTATGGGAAGAATTATTTGCAGTAAGAGCATAATATGTAAAAAATGAACTGTATTGATCACTTTTCCATCGTATTTCCCCTTAGATAAAAAGCCAAAGTCTCTAATTCCAGTTAAAACAATAGATTACTTTTCTAACTGTGGGAAGGGTTCTTTGCTGTAAGAGTATGATTGATATAAATGAGCTGTAAAGGACATTTTCCCATCATATTTATTCCCAGATTAAAGCCCATTACTATCAATAGATTTTTTTTTACTAACTGTGGGAAGGATTCTCTGCAGTAAGAGCATAATTAGTACAAATGAGCTGTGATTGATGATTTGTTATCGTATTTCTCATCAGATAAAATCCAAGTTCTCAAAATCCAGTAGAGTTCTTTAAAAATTGTGGGAAGGGTTCTTTGCAGTAAGAGCATTCATACATTCTTATTGAATTAGCAGTAATGTACACTTTACCTTTGTCTTTTTTTCCCCAGATAAAGGCCAAAGGACGGACGTTTGGACCTTACTGCGGGAAGACGCCCCCTCCTCGCATCGAGACGGGCAGTAATGAGGTGGATATCAACTTCATCACAGACAGCGGAGGGGATAACAAAGGCTGGAAGATCTATTATTCCGAGGATGGTGAGGAAGTCATTGAGATCTGTTTCAAAGCTATGATGGCATACCTGCCAGCCTTCAAGGAACAATCTGGGGGACTGGTGGGAGAGTGATGGGTCTTCATGTTGATTCTCTTATTTCCTAAATCACTATCCTCATCCTTTCTTATCCCGGCCAGCCATCCCCTGTCCGACAGGTGCGTTCCAGCACGCCAACGTAAATCCAAGAAAGACCAAGTATATGTTCAAAGACATGATCACCGTGAAGTGCGAGGACGGATATGAGACACTTTCGGGGCAGGTAAGTGATGGGTGGGGGGAATGAGACTGGAGTTTCATAAAAATGATCAGATGTCCAAACAGATCCCAAATAAATAAAAGACCACAGACCAAGTGCCAGATCAAAGCCCAAAATAAACACAGCCAGCAAAGAAAGCTGGAGAAAGGAGAGTATAAATAGCTCCACCCAGGATGTGATAGGACAGAAACAATAAGCAACTGACAGCTGATAACTGAAAACCAAAGGAAAAGAAAAATGAAGATAAAACATCCTTCAGCAGACGTACACCAAGCTGTGGCTCAGCAGAGAAGGAAACCGACCACAAAGTCCCACCTGAGGCTTGACAATGAGCACAAACCAGGTAAAATCCAAGAAAAAATACAGACCCCCCAAATAAACACAGACCCCAAATCAAACCCTAAAATAAATACAAACCCCAGACTTAAACGACAGACCACACAGACCCTAGTATAAATATTAACCACAGAGCAGACCCCAAAATAAACACAAACCACTAATCCTGGAATAAAAACAGACTCAAAAATAATGACTACAGATCAGACCGAAACCAGACTCCAGAATAAACACCAACCCCCAAATCAGATACCAAAATAGATAAAGACCTCAAATTAGATATGGACCACAAACCAGACTCTAGTATAAATACAGACCCCAGACCAGACCCTAGTGATGGGCGAGTCCTAAATTACTCGGAATCGCTTGACTCTAGCGAGTCCGAGCCCGGGACTCGGTACTCGTTGCGAGTCTAGCGAGTCCAATGTTAATGAATGGGGAAGCGAGTAATAGCGAGTAATGTACGATTTACAAATCGCAGATGTGTCTCGGAAGCTTCAGGCTCTATCTGCTACAATAGCTAAATCATGTTTAATAGGCTCCCGCTGTCACAGCACAGTTAATTCTCTGCGCTGCAACAAGAAGAAGAAGGAAGACAGAAGACAGAAGAAAGAAGAGAGAAGACCTGGGTCTTTGGAAGGATATGTGGTGTTAATAAAGTTGGAGTCCCTAATGGTGTCTGGGTCTTTATTTTTAATAAATAATTTTTCTCTGTGTGATGTTTTTTTTAACCCTTTATTGGAGATTCTTAGTGGCCGGGTCAAACCTGGCCTGACATTAAGAATCTCGGGCTTAATACCAGCTAGTATAACAAAGCTGGTATTAACCCCTTTATTACCCAGCGTGCTACCGCCACCAGGGCCGCTGGAAGAGCGGGGTTCAGCGCCAGAGGATGGCGCTTCAATGAACGCGCCATCTTGTGGGGCGGCTGCAGGCTGCAATTTGCAGTGGGGGGGTGCCCAGAAAGCTTGGGCATCCCTGCGCTGCGGATTCCAGCCCCCAGCTGCTTAGCTGTACCTGGCTAGACATAGAAATTGCGCGGAGCCCCACGCATTTTTTTTTATTTCATGAAATGTTGCCGCCCCTCCCAGTCGGGTCGGGTCCTTGGATAGCTGGTGGCTGGGTATGTGATTATAGTGATTATATTGTATATACCTGAGGTTTGAGTTGGCTGGCAGATTACTCTGTATCCCTGGCCCTTTTGCAGGACATTTTAGAGGGTGTATAGGACCTTATGGTCTTCTTATATGGTGAAGTTTGGAGGGTTTGGCCCTGACCATAGCTGCAAGGGTGCAGTGTAATTACGGTTAATAGGGCACATTTTGCCATACTGTAATGTAATTTGATTGCAAAGTGACTGTATTTGAGACATTTGTTTAGATCTGCCAGCAAATCACATTGTACTATACTCTGACTCGGTATTATTGCCTGTGACGAAATGGACCCCTTCAATGTAGGACATATGATGATTTCTTATGTAACTCAGACATATCATATTGTATATAGGTTTGTAAACTGGTATTGGCCAAGGAGAATTTCCTACAGTATTTTCATAGATGACTGGTGTAAGTTTAGCTTGGTAATGTAATTATCTAACTTGTTTGTCATAGCAGGCCAGAGAACTTAATTATGCTAATCGTCCATTGTCTATTACCCTGTGAATGTTGATTGAGGCTCCAGTCACTATTGTGTTAATGTCATGGTTTGCAGACTGATTGTCTCAGACTAACATTCCATTGTATCACTGCTAGCATTTGGATCAGCATTTGGATTGCAATAGTACTAAAATATGTTAAATGAGGATTGGAGTTCAGCCAATGAAAAGACTGTGTTATTGCACCAATCATGACGTCCCCAATATCCTACAATGAGGGCTGAGGGTATATAAGGAGGACTGTTCACTTTGACCAGCAGTTTGGAGTTATATTCTGTCTAGTGGCCTCAGTCTAGGGATTTTCGGTCCCGGCTAGAGGTCACTGGATTGGATACAGGCAACTAATCTAGGGTCTTCGGATCCGGTTAGCAAGCCATAACCCCAGGCCTAGGCATTTCGGTGCCGACCAAGGGGATCAGAACACGGACTAAGGAACCACAAGGACTTCAGTATCGGATTATCGGATTCGGCTGTGATAAAGACTGCACAAGATACATAAGGATAAGGAAGCAATCCAGGTTGGGACGATACAGTCACCTGGCTACAGACTTTGCCGTGCTGCATTCTAAACCCTGGTGAGCCAGCGGAAGGATGAGACTCTGTTGCCTGTTACATTTATTTGCTGTGCTTGGTTATGCGTTATATGCTGTTAACTGTTTGGGGATCCAATAAAGCTTTAATATTGTGATTCCCTCACCCTGTGTTGTCTGAGTAGTGTTCTGCCCATGGGTAAGGAGCTCGGGCGTTCAGTTGGGGATGAGCCCTGGTCCACGCTGTCTTTGTAAAGGCGGCTGGGCCTGCGGACGAGAGCACCCACTGACCCCTGGGTCTCCACATTGCCTATTGCTCAGTAACCTGTACATACCTTCTGCACACCAGCTTTGTAACACCTTTTTTGGTTTTAATTGTTTTTAAATTTAAGAGGTGGTCAGTGGTGTTTTGTGTTTTTCCATTGAGTTTTTTATATAAATAAAGATTGATTATAGTGATCATCCCTGCTGCTATGTTCTTTTTCTTCAATTGGGACACCCATTGTTCCGTGCACCACTTGTACGTGGAATATTTGGACACAAGTGAGTCCAAGCATGACAGTAACAATTATGGGTTATATATGCAGATGCCACAGGTCCACAGTCCATAACGTCACGTGATTCCTGATAGAGGAGATCATAACACTGAGGTTACCACCCATGTAGATTTTCAGTGTGTGACCAGGATGACAAGGCGAGTGGCTAATATGGAATTTTGCCATCCCTGTATGGTAGCTCGGTGTTATTATGGCTCCCAAAGGCAATTTTCCAACGCTCCCAAACCCCATGTCAGATCATCTATGACCCTGCGTCATGTTACGCCACATTACCCATGAACTCTCCTGCTTCTTACCCCTCAGAACCGTCAGCCATCATTTAAAGCGAAATGCCAAGCAGATGGCACCTGGTCAAACGCCAACCTGAAATGTCAACGTAAGTGACAATTCCATAACCCTGTGTTATTTGTGCTACTGTACTGTAGAATATACAGTGACATGAGCCGGTACAAGGATGTCAGGACAATGACCCCGTCCTCTTCTCTGCAGCTGTGAATTGTGGAGATCCTGAACAAATCACTAATGGTGATGTGGACTTCACGCTGACCACATACCGGGCGACGGCCGTATATCACTGCAAAACGGAGTACTATACCCTGAAAGGAGATGGTAAGTATGTGTGCACTGTACAATGTCTGTAAGAGAGGATGGAGGACATGGCAGGATGGATAGCGTTGGGTATGTATGTGACTGGTGAGACATGAAGAACATGGCAGGAGTACACGGCACATGTGTGAATTTTGGGAGATGAGGCATGCAAGGCACATATATGACTGGTGGGAGGTGAGGACTGTGGGGTATATGTGTGACTGTAGGAGGTGAGGAGTGCGGGGCACATGTGTGACTGGTGGGAGGGAGGTGAGGAGTGCGGGGCACATGTTTGACTGGTAGGAGGTGAGGAGTGCGGGGCACATGTTTGACTGGTAGGAGGTGAGGAGTGCGGGGAATATGTGTGACTGGTAGGAGGTGAGGAGTGCGGGGCACATGTGTGACTGGTGGTAGGTGAGGAGTGCGGGGCACATGTGTGACTGTAGGAGGTGAGGAGTGCGGGGCACATGTTTGACTGGTAGGAGGTGAGGAGTGCGGGGAATATGTGTGACTGGTAGGAGGTGAGGAGTGCGGGGCACATGTGTGACTGGTGGTAGGTGAGGAGTGCGGGGCACATGTGTGACTGGTGGGAGGTGAGGAGTGTGGTCTACATGTGTGACTGGTGGGAGGTGAGGAGTGCGGGGCACATGTGTGAGTGGTAAGAGGTGAGGAGTACGGGGCACATGTGTGACTGGGTAAGAGGTGAGGAGTGTGGGGCACATGTGTGACTGGTGGGAGGTGAGGAGTGCGGGGCACGTGTGTGACTGGTGGGAGGTGAGGAGTGCTGGGCACATGTGTGACTGGTGGGAGGTGAGGAGTGCGGGGCACATGTGTGACTGGTGGGAGGTGAGGAGTGCGGGGGCACATGTGTGACTGGTAGGAGGTGAGGAGTGTGGTCTACATGTGTGACTGGTAGGAGGTGAGGAGTGTCGGGGCACATGTGTGACTGGTAGGAGATGAGGAGTGCGGGGCACATGTGTGACTGGTGGGAGGTGAGGAGTGCGGGGTAACATGTGTGACTGGTGGGAGGTGAGGAGTGCGGGGCACATGTGTGACTGGTAGGAGGTGAGGAGTGTGGTCTACATGTGTGACTGGTAGGAGGTGAGGAGTGCGGGGCACATGTGTGACTGGTAGGAGATGAGGAGTGCGGGGCACATGTGTGACTGGTGGTTGGTGAGGAGTGCGGGGAACATGTGTGACTGGTGGGAGGGAGGTGAGGAGTGTGGGCTACATGAGTGACTGGTTGGAGGTGAGGAGTGCAGGGAACATGTGTGACTGTAGGAGGTGAGGAGAGCGGGGGGCACATGTGTGACTGGTGGGAGGTGAGGAGTGCGGGGCACATATGTGACTGTAGGAGGTGAGGAGTGCGGGGCATATGTGTGACTGGTGGGAGGTGAGGAGTGCGGGTAACATGTGTGACTGTTGGGAGGTGAGGAGTGTGGGGCACATATGTGACTGTAGGAGGTGAGGAGTGCGGGGCACATGTGTGACTGGTGGGAGGTGAGGAATGCGGGGCACATGTGTGACTGGTAGGAGGTGAGGAGAGCGGGGCACATGTGTGACTGGTGGGAGGTGAGGAGTGCGGGGCACATGTGTGACTGGTGGGAGGTGAGGAGTGCGGGCCACATGTGTGACTGGTGGGAGGTGAGGAGTGCGGGCCACATGTGTGACTGTAGGAGGTGAGGAGTGCGGGGCACATGTGTGACTGGTGGGAGGTGAGGAGTGCGGGTAACATGTGTGACTGGTGAGAGGTGAGGAGTGCGGGGCACATGTGTGACTGGTGGGAGGTGAGGAGTGCGGGGCACATGTGTGACTGGTGGGAGGTGAGGAGTGTGGGGATCATGTGTGACTGGTAGGAGGTGAGGAGTGCGGGGCACATGTGTGACTGGTGATTCTTATCTTTACTCTTTCAGACACCTATCACTGCTCCTTGGATGGATTCTGGAAAAACAGCAACAACGAAACTGAACTTCCCAACTGTGCGGCAGGTAAATGACGAGAGCCACCACCAGAACCTGCTCACACATGACACGGAGTATAAGATACGTGCCCTATAGTCCATTCACATCCAGACATGTTTCCTATTTGCTCCCCGGCCACTTTGACACTCGTTATTACGATCAATCACTGCTTGTTCAGTGTCTGCGGTGATTCATTGTGACCTAAACATTCAGTCATTAAGTATGGCATGTAGACCTGGCATGGCGGCTTCCTTAGGACACACCCCCACAGGGCCGCCCGCCGCTCTATCATCTCATGTTCATTTTTTATCCTCTTATGAAGATAAATTGACAGATTGCCCTGAGACAAAGAACATCAGGTTGAATCTAGAACAATTTGAGTGACCCAATAAGATATGTAGGGTATCAAAAACAACACCTGGAGGGTAATCAGGCTCCAAATTAATTACTTTTATGTATTTTCAGTCTGCGGGAAAAGTTCCGTAATCTGGAAAACCCGAATTTTTGGTGGGCAAAAAGCAGAAGCGGGATACTTTCCATGGCTTGTGAAGACCGATCTGACTTCCCTCGGTGGGGCGTCACTCATATCGGATCGCTGGGTCTTGACGGCTGCCCATGTCGTGGAGGAAAACGATAATCCTACATTAAAGGTCGGCAATGTGGATCACCAGAAGGCAACCGAAATACCGGTGAAGAAAGTGATCGTCCACCCGGACTGGACGCCTCCCACAGGTGACCCTAGGCTCAATTACGACAACGACATCGCCCTCATTCAGCTCGCAAGGAGGATTGAGCTGGATGAATGCGTTTACCCCGTATGCCTCCCGCAACAAGGGGAGGACGCCCGTCCTGCCGTTACAGAGACTGGGTATGTCGCTGGCTGGGGGCAAACTGACCGGATACACCATAAAACTGGACAAGCGGTAGAGAAACCCAGGTTTTTACAATTTACAAGGGTTCCAATCCGCCATCTGGAGGAGTGCAAGAAGACTGTGCCGAAACACTATACCGTCACCTCCAATATGTTGTGCGCCGGTGCGGCGGGTCATGACAGTTGTAGCGGTGACAGCGGGGGTCCCCTCATGTTCGAAGATCTTAAAGCTAAAAATGAAGACCACAAAAGGCTGTATATCGCCGGCGTCGTCTCCTGGGGCATCAAATGTGGCGAATTCGGAATGTACACAAAAGTCCAGAACTACCTGGACTGGATCAAGACCACGATAGAGAAGGTGGAGAGTGAAGAGAGCGGCCAAGAGCAACCGGAACCGCTAAAAATATGTAAGAAGGACGCAAAGGCAGGAGGATAACGCTCCGAGCCGAGACATCAGTGTATATGATGGGGAAGGGGTGAAAGTCATTGATGTGTGTCACAATAAACTCTATATACACACAGATAAAGGATATGTTTAGATTTTTTTTTTCCTAAAATAATAAAATTTCAAGCAATTTTATAATAGTGGTTAAATGGATATCCTCCATGATATAAAGCCTATGACAGTCTCAGTTTCCTCCATGATAGCACAACGCCCAATGCACTCAATACTGGTAACTCCCCACCTGTCCATGTGTAGTGTGTGGTCTGTCACTCTCTACCTGTCCTCCATGTGTAGTGCGGGGTCAGTCACTCTCTACCTGTCCTCCATGTGGAGTGTGGGATCTGTCACTCTCTACCTGTCCTCCATGTGTAGTGTGGGGTCAGTCACTCTCTACCTGTCCTCCATGTGTAGTGTGGGGTCAGTCACTCTCTACCTGTCCTCCATGTGTAGTGTGGGGTCAGTCACTCTCTACCTGTCCTCCATGTGTAGTGCGGGGTCAGTCACTCTCTACCTGTCCTCCATGTGGAGTGTGGGGTCTGTCACTCTCTACCTGTCCTCCATGTGTAGTGTGGGGTCAGTCACTCTCTACCTGTCCTGCCATGTGTAGTGTGGGGTCAGTCACTCTCTACCTGTCCTCCATGTGTAGTGTAGGGTCTGTCACTCTCTACCTGTCCTCCATGTGTAGTGTGGGGTCAGTCACTCTCTACCTGTCCTCCATGTGTAGTGCGGGTCTGTCACTCTCTACCTGTCCTCCATGTGTAGTGTGGGGTCAGTCACTCTCTACCTGTCCTCCATGTGTAGTACGGGGTCAGTCACTCTCTACCTGTCCTCCATGTGTAGTGTGGGGTCTGTCACTCTCTACCTGTCCTCCATGTGTAGTGTGGGGTCTGTCACTCTCTACCTGTCCTACATGTGTAGTGTGGGGTCTGTCACTCTCTACCTGTCCTCCATGTGCAGTGTGGGGTCTGTCACTCTCTACCTGTCCTCCATGTGTATGTGTGGGGTCAGTCACTCTCTACCTGTCCTCCATGTGTAGTGTGGGGTCAGTCACTCTCTACCTGTCCTCCATGTGTATGTGGGGTCAGTCACTCTCTACCTGTCCTCCATGTGTAGTGTGGGGTCGTCACTCTCTACCTGTCCTCCATGTGTAATGTGTGGTCTGTCACTCTCTACCTGTCCTCCATGTGTAATGTGGGGTCTGTCACTCTCTACCTGTCCTCCATGTGTAATGTGTGGTCTGTCACTCTCTACCTGTCCTCCATGTGTAGTGTGTGGTCTGTCACTCTCTACCTGTCCTCCATGTGTAGTGTGGGGTCAGTCACTCTCTACCTGTCCTCCATGTGTAGTGTGGGGTCAGTCACTCTCTACCTGTCCTCCATGTGTAGTGTGGGGTCAGTCACTCTCTACCTGTCCTCCATGTGTAGCGCGGGGTCAGTCACTCTCTACCTGTCCTCCATGTGTAGTGCGGGGTCTGTCACTCTCTACCTGTCCTCCTGTGTAGTGTATGGTCAGTCACTCTCTACCTGTCCTCCATGTGTAGTGCGGGGTCTGTCACTCTCTACCTGTCCTCCATGTGTAGTGTGGGGTCTGTCACTCTCTACCTGTCCTCCATGTGTAGTGTGGGTCTGTCACTCTCTACATGTCCTCCATGTATAGTGTGGGGTCAGTCACTCTCTACCTGTCCTCCATGTGTAATGTGTGGTCTGTCACTCTCTACCTGTCCTCCATGTGTAGTGTGGGGTCAGTCACTCTCTACCTGTCCTCCATGTGTAGTGTGGGGTCAGTCACTCTCTACCTGTCCTCCATGTGTAGTGTGGGGTCAGTCACTCTCTACCTGTCCTCCATGTGTAGTGTGGGGTCAGTCACTCTCTACCTGTCCTCCATGTGTAGTGTGGGGTCAGTCACTCTCTACCTGTCCTCCATGTGTAGTGTGGGGTCAGTCACTCTCTACCTGTCCTCCATGTGTAGTGTGGGGTCAGTCACTCTCTACCTGTCCTCCATGTGTAGTGTGGGGTCAGTCACTCTCTACCTGTCCTCCATGTGTAATGTGTGGTCTGTCACTCTCTACCTGTCCTCCATGTGTAGTGTGGGGTCTGTCACTCTCTACCTGTCCTCCATGTGTAATGTGGGGTCAGTCACTCTTTACCTGTCCTCCCATGTGTAGTGTGGGATCTGTCACTCTCTACCTGTCCTCCATGTGTAGTGTGTGGTCTGTCACTCTCTACCTGTCCTCCATGTGTAGTGTGGGGTCAGTCACTCTCTACCTGTCCCCCATGTGTACTGCGGGGTCTGTCACTCTCTACCTGTCCTCCATGTGTAGTGTGGGATCTGTCACTCTCTACCTGTCCTCCATGTGTATTGTGGGGTCAGTCACTCTCTACCTGTCCTCCATGTGTAGTGTGGGGTCAGTCACTCTCTACCTGTCCTCCATGTGTAGTGTGGGGTCTGTCACTCTCTACCTGTCCTCCATGTGTAGTGTGGGGTCAGTCACTCTCTACCTGTCCTCCATGTGTATGTGGGGTCGTCACTCTCTACCTGTCCTCCATGTGTAGTGTGGGTCTGTCACTCTCTACCTGTCCTCCATGTGTAGTGTGGGTCTGTCACTGTCTACCTGTCCTCCATGTGTAATGTGGGTCAGTCACTCTTACCTGTCCTCCATGTGTAGTGTGGGATCTGTCACTCTCTACCTGTCCTCCATGTGTAGTGTGGTGGTCTGTCACTCTCTACCTGTCCTCCATGTGTAGTGTGGGGTCAGTCACTCTCTACCTGTCCTCCATGTGTAGTGCGGGTCTGTCACTCTTACCTGTCCTCCATGTGTATTGTGGGGTCAGTCACTCTCTACCTGTCCTCCATGTGTATGTGGGGTCAGTCACTCTCTACCTGTCCTCCATGTGTAGTGTGGGGTCTGTCACTCTCTACCTGTCCTCCATGTGTAGTGTGGGGTCTGTCACTCTCTACTGTCCTCCATGTGTAGTGTGGGTCAGTCACTCTCTACCTGTCCTCCATGTGTATTGTGGGGTCAGTCACTCTCTACCTGTCCTCCATGTGTATGTGTGGGTCTGTCACTCTCTACCTGTCCTCCATGTGTAATGTGGGGTCGTCACTCTCTACCTGTCCTCCATGTGTAGTGTGGGTCTGTCACTCTCTACCTGTCCTCCATGTGTAGTGTGGGGTCTGTCACTCTCTACCTGTCCTCATGTGTAGTGTGGGTCTGTCACTCTCTACCTGTCCTCATGTGTAGTGTGGGGTCGTCACTCTCTACCTGTCCTCCATTGTAGTGTGGGTCGTCACTCTCTACCTGTCCTCCATGTGTAGTGTGGGGTCAGTCACTCTCTACCTGTCCTCCATGTGTAGTGTGTGGTCAGTCACTCTCTACCTGTCCTCCATGTGTAGTGTGGGTCAGTCACTCTCTACCTGTCCTCCATATGTAATGTGTGGGTCTGTCACTCTCTACCTGTCCTCCATGTGTATGTGTGGTCTGTCACTCTCTACCTGTCCTCCATGTGTAGTGTGGGGTCTGTCACTCTCTACCTGTCCTCCATGTGTAGTGTGGGGTCTGTCACTCTCTGCCTGTCCTCCATGTGTTAGTGTGGGGTCTGTCACTCTCTACCTGTCCTCCATTGTAGTGTGTCAGTCACTCTCTACCTGTCCTCCATTGTATGTGGGGTCAGTCACTCTCTACCTGTCCTCCATGTGTAGTGCGGGGTCTGTCACTCTCTACCTGTCCTCCATGTGTATTGTGGGGTCGTCACTCTCTACCTGTCCTCCATGTTATTGTGGGGTCAGTCACTCTCTACCTGTCCTCCATGTGTAGTGTGGGTCAGTCACTCTCTACCTGTCCTCCATGTGTAGTGTGGGGTCAGTCACTCTCTACCTGTCCTCCATGTGTAGTGTGGATCAGTCACTCTCTACCTGTCCTCCATGTGTATTGTGGGGTCAGTCACTCTCTACCTGTCCTCCATGTGTAGTGTGGGTCTGTCACTCTCTACCTGTCCTCCATGTGTAATGTGGGGTCTGTCACTCTCTACCTGTCCTCCATGTGTAGTGTGGGGTCTGTCACTCTCTACCTGTCCTCCATGTGTAGTGTGGGTCAGTCACTCTCTACCTGTCCTCCATGTTAGTGTGGGGTCAGTCACTCTCTACCTTCCTCCATGTGTAGTGTGGGGTCTGTCACTCTCTACCTGTCCTCCATGTGTAGTGTGGGGTCAGTCACTCTCTACCTGTCCTCCATGTGTAGTGTGGGTCTGTCACTCTCTACCTGTCCTCCATGTGTATGTGGGTCTGTCACTCTCTACCTGTCCTCCATGTGTATTGTGGGTCAGTCACTCTCTACCTGTCCTCCATGTGTAGTGTAGGGTCTGTCACTCTCTACCTGTCCTCCATGTGTAGTGTGGGGTCTGTCACTCTCTACCTGTCCTCCATGTGTAGTGTGGGTCTGTCACTCTCTACCTGTCTCCCATGTGTATGTGGGGTCAGTCACTCTCTACCTGTCCTCCATGTGTAGTGTGGGGTCAGTCACTCTCTACCTGTCCTCCAGTGTAATGTGGGGTCTGTCACTCTCTACCTGTCCTCCATGTGTAGTGTGGGGTCAGTCCACTCTCTACCTGTCCTCCATGTGTAGTGTGGGTCGTCACTCTCTACCTGTCCTCCATGTGTAGTGTGGGGTCAGTCACTCTCTACCTGTCCTCCATGTGTAGTGTGGGGTCAGTCACTCTCTACCTGTCCTCCATGTGTAGTGGGGGTCAGTCACTCTCTACCTGTCCTCCATGTGTAGTGTGGGTCATGTCACTCTCAACCTGTCCTCCATGTGTAGTGTGGGTCGTCACTCTCTACCTGTCCTCCATGTGTAGTGTGGGTCTGTCACTCTCTACCTGTCCTCCATGTGTAGTGTGGGGTCTGTACTCTCTACCTGTCCTCCATGTGTAGTGTGGGTCAGTCACTCTCTACCTGTCCTCCATGTGTAGTGTGGGGTCAGTCACTCTCTACCTGTCCTCCATGTGTAGTGTGTGGTCAGTCACTCTCTACCTGTCCTCCATGTGTAGTGTGGGGTCAGTCACTCTCTACCTGTCCTCCATGTGTAGTGGTGGTCAGTCACTCTCTACCTGTCCTCCATGTGTAGTGGGGTCAGTCACTCTCTACCTGTCCTCCATATGTAATGTGTGGGTCGTCACTCTCTACCTGTCCTCCATGTGTAGTGTGTGGTCTGTCACTCTCTACCTGTCCTCCATGTGTAGTGTGGGGTCTGTCACTCTCTACCTGTCCTCCATGTGTAGTGTGGGGTCTGTCACTCTCTCCTGTCCTCCATGTGTAGTGTGGGGTCTGTCACTCTACCTGTCCTCCATGTGTAGTGTGGGGTCAGTCACTCTCTACCTGTCCTCCATGTGTAATGTGTGGTCTGTCACTCTCTACCTGTCCTCCATGTGTAGTGCGGGGTCGTCACTCTCTACCTGTCCTCCATGTGTATGTGGGTCAGTCACTCTCACCTGTCCTCCATATGTAATGTGTGGTCTGTCACTCTCTACCTGTCCTCCATGTGTAGTGTGTGGTCTGTCACTCTCTACCTGTCCTCCATGTGTAGTGTGGGGTCTGTCACTCTCTACCTGTCCTCCATGTGTAGTGTGGGGTCTGTCACTCTCTGCCTGTCCTCCATGTGTAGTGTGGGGTCTGTCACTCTCTACCTGTCCTCCATGTGTAGTCAGTCACTCTCTACCTGTCCTCCATGTGTAGTGTGGGGTCAGTCACTCTCTACCTGTCCCCCATGTGTAGTGCGGGATCTGTCACTCTCTACCTGTCCTCCATGTGTATTGTGGGGTCAGTCACTCTCTACCTGTCCTCCATGTGTATTGTGGGGTCAGTCACTCTCTACCTGTCCTCCATGTTGTAGTGTGGGGTCTGTCACTCTCTACCTGTCCTCCATGTGTAGTGTGGGGTCTGTCACTCTCTGCCTGTCCTCCATGTTGTAGTGTGGGGTCTGTCACTCTCTACCTGTCCTCCATGTGTAGTCAGTCACTCTCTACCTGTCCTCCATGTTGTAGTGTGGGGTCAGTCACTCTCTACCTGTCCCCCATGTGTAGTGCGGGATCTGTCACTCTCTACCTGTCCTCCATGTGTATTGTGGGGTCAGTCACTCTCTACCTGTCCTCCATGTGTATTGTGGGGTCAGTCACTCTCTACCTGTCCTCCATGTGTGTAGTGTGGGGTCTGTCACTCTCTACCTGTCCTCCATGTGTAGTGTGGGGTCTGTCACTCTCTACCTGTCCTCCATGTGTAGTGTGGAGTCAGTCACTCTCTACCTGTCCTCCATGTGTATTGTGGGGTCAGTCACTCTCTACCTGTCCTCCATGTGTAGTGTGCGGTCTGTCACTCTCTACCTGTCCTCCATGTGTAATGTGGGTCTGTCACTCTCTACCTGTCCTCCATGTGTAGTGTGGGGTCTGTCACTCTCTACCTGTCCTCCATGTGTAGTGTGGGTCAGTCACTCTCTACCTGTCCTCCATGTATAGTGTGGGTCAGTCACTCTCTACCTGTCCTCCATGTGTAGTGTGGGGTCAGTCACTCTCTACCTGTCCTCCATGTGTAGTGTGGGGTCAGTCACTCTCTACCTGTCCTCCATGTGTAGTGTAGGGTCTGTCACTCTCTACCTGTCCTCCATGTGTAGTGAGGGTCTGTCACTCTCTACCTGTCCTCCATGTGCAGTGTGGGGTCAGTCACTCTCTACCTGTCCTCCATGTGTAGTGCAGGGTCTGTCACTCTCTACCTGTCCTCCATGTGTAGTGTGGGGTCAGTCACTCTCTACCTGTCCTCCATGTGTAGTGTGGGGTCTGTCACTCTCTACCTGTCCTCCATGTGTAGTGGGGGTCTGTCACTCTCTACCTGTCCTCCATGTGTAGTGTGGGGTCAGTCACTCTCTACCTGTCCTCCATGTGTAATGTGTGGTCTGTCACTCTCTACCTGTCCTCCATGTGTAGTGCGGGGTCAGTCACTCTCTACATGTCCTCCATGTGTAGTGTGGGGTCAGTCACTCTCTACCTGTCCTCCATGTGTAGTGTGTGGTCAGTCACTCTCTACCTGTCCTCCATGTGTAGTGTTGGTCAGTCACTCTCTACCTGTCCTCCATGTGTAGTGTGTGGTCTGTCACTCTCTACCTGTCCTCCATGTGTAGTGTGGGGTCTGTCACTCTCTACCTGTCCTCCATGTGTAGTTGGGGTCTGTCACTCTCTGCCTGTCCTCCATGTGTAGTGTGGGGTCTGTCACTCTCTACCTGTCCTCCATGTGTAGTCAGTCACTCTCTACCTGTCCTCCATGTGTAGTCAGTCACTCTCTACCTGTCCTCCATGTGTAGTGTGGGGTCAGTCACTCTCTACCTGTCCTCCATGTGTACTGTGGGGTCTGTCACTCTCTACCTGTCCTCCATGTGTACTGTGGGGTCTGTCACTCTCTACCTGTCCTCCATGTGTACTGTGGGTCTGTCACTCTCTACCTGTCCTCCATGTGTAGTGTGGGGTCTGTCACTCTCTACCTGTCCTCCATGTGTAGGTGTGGGTCAGTCACTCTCTACCTGTCCTCCATGTGTAGTGTGGAGTCAGTCACTCTCTACCTGTCCTCCATGTGTATTGTGGGGTCAGTCACTCTCTACCTGTCCTCCATGTGTAGTGTGGCGGTCTGTCACTCTCTACCTGTCCTCCATGTGTAATGTGGGGTCTGTCACTCTCTACCTGTCCTCCATGTGTAGTGTGGGGTCTGTCACTCTCTACCTGTCCCCATGTGTAGTGTGGGGTCAGTCACTCTCTACCTGTCCTCCATTTTATAGTGTGGGTCAGTCACTCTCTACCTGTCCTCCATGTGTAGTGTGGGTCAGTCACTCTCTACCTGTCCTCCATGTGTAGTGTGGGTCAGTCACTCTCTACCTGTCCTCCATGTGTAGTGTAGGGTCTGTCACTCTCTACCTGTCCTCCATGTGTAGTGCAGGGTCTGTCACTCTCTACCTGTCCTCCATGTGCAGTGTGGGGTCAGTCACTCTCTACCTGTCCTCCATGTGTAGTGCGGGGTCTGTCACTCTCTACCTGTCCTCCATGTGTATGTGGGTCAGTCACTCTCTACCTGTCCTCCATGTGTAGTGTGGGGTCTGTCACTCTCTACCTGTCCTCCATGTGTAGTGTGGGGTCTGTCACTCTCTACCTGTCCTCCATGTGTAGTGTGGGGTCAGTCACTCTCTACTGTCCTCCATGTGTAATGTGTGGTCTGTCACTCTCTACCTGTCCTCCATGTGTAGTGCGGGGTCAGTCACTCTCTACCTGTCCTCCATGTGTAGTGTGGGATCTGTCACTCTCAACCTGTCCTCCATGTGTAGTGTGTGGTCAGTCACTCTCTACCTGTCCTCCATGTGTAGTGTGGGGTCAGTCACTCTCTACCTGTCCTCCATGTGTAGTGCGGGGTCAGTCACTCTCTACCTGTCCTCCATGTGTAGTGTGGGATCTGTCACTCTCAACCTGTCCTCCATGTGTAGTGTGGTGGTCAGTCACTCTCTACCTGTCCTCCATGTGTAGTGTGGGATCTGTCACTCTCTACCTGTCCTCCATGTGTAGTGTGGGGTCTGTTTCTCTCTACCTGTCCTCCATGTGTATGTGGGTCTGTCACTCTCTGCCTGTCCTCCATGTGTAGTGTGGGGTCGTCACTCTCTACCTGTCCTCCATGTGTAGTCAGTCACTCTCTACCTGTCCTCCATGTGTAGTCAGTCACTCTCTACCTGTCCTCCATGTGTAGTGTGGGGTCAGTCACTCTCTACCTGTCCTCCATGTGTAGTGCGGGGTCAGTCACTCTCTACCTGTCCTCCATGTGTAGTGTGGGATCTGTCACTCTCAACCTGTCCTCCATGTGTAGTGTGTGTTCAGTCACTCTCTACCTGTCCTCCATGTGTAGTGTGGGATCTGTCACTCTCTACCTGTCCTCCATGTGTAGTGTGGGGTCTGTTTCTCTCTACCTGTCCTCCATGTGTAGTGTGTGGTCAGTCACTCTCTACATGTCCTCCATGTGTATGTGGTCAGTCACTCTCTACCTGTCCTCCATGTGTAGTGTGTGGTCAGTCACTCTCTACCTGTCCCCATGTGTAGTGTGTGTCAGTCACTCTCTACCTGTCCTCCATGTGTATGTGTGGTCTGTCACTCTCTACCTGTCCTCCATGTGTAGTGTGGGGTCTGTCACTCTCTACCTGTCCTCCATGTGTAGTGTGGGTCTGTCACTCTCTGCCTGTCCTCCATGTGTAGTGTGGGGTCTGTCACTCTCTACCTGTCCTCCATGTGTAGTCAGTCACTCTCTACCTGTCCTCCATGTGTAGTCAGTCACTCTCTACCTGTCCTCCATGTGTAGTGTGGGGTCAGTCACTCTCTACCTGTCCTCCATGTGTACTGTGGGGCTGTCACTCTCTACCTGTCCTCCATGTGTACTGTGGGGTCTGTCACTCTCTACCTGTCCTCCATGTGTACTGTGGGGTCGTCACTCTCTACCTGTCCTCCATGTGTAGTGTGGGGTCTGTCACTCTCTACCTGTCCTCCATGTGTAGTGTGGGGTCAGTCACTCTCTACCTGTCCTCCATGTGTAGTGTGGAGTCAGTCACTCTCTACCTGTCCTCCATGTGTATTGTGGGGTCAGTCACTCTCTACCTGTCCTCCATGTGTAGTGTGCGGTCTGTCACTCTCTACCTGTCCTCCATGTGTAATGTGGGGTCTGTCACTCTCTACCTGTCCTCCATGTGTAGTGTGGGGTCTGTCACTCTCTACCTGTCCTCCATGTGTAGTGTGGGGTCAGTCACTCTCTACCTGTCCTCCATGTATAGTGTGGGGTCAGTCACTCTCTACCTGTCCTCCATGTGTAGTGTGGGGTCAGTCACTCTCTACCTGTCCTCCATTGTGTGTGTGGGGTCAGTCACTCTCTACCTGTCCTCCATGTGTAGTGTAGGGTCTGTCACTCTCTACCTGTCCTCCATGTGTAGTGCAGGGTCTGTCACTCTCTACCTGTCCTCCATGTGCAGTGTGGGGTCAGTCACTCTCTACCTGTCCTCCATGTGTAGTGCAGGGTCTGTCACTCTCTACCTGTCCTCCATGTGTAGTGTGGGGTCAGTCACTCTCTACTGTCCTCCATGTGTAGTGTGGGGTCTGTCACTCTCTACCTGTCCTCCATGTGTAGTGTGGGTCTGTCACTCTCTACCTGTCCTCCATGTGTAGTGTGGGGTCAGTCACTCTCTACCTGTCCTCCATGTGTAATGTGTGGTCTGTCACTCTCTACCTGTCCTCCATGTGTAGTGCGGGGTCAGTCACTCTCTACCTGTCCTCCATGTGTAGTGTGGGATCTGTCACTCTCACTGTCCTCCATGTGTAGTGTGTGGTCAGTCACTCTCTACGTCCTCCATGTGTATGTGGGTCATCACTCTCTACCTGTCCTCCATGTGTAGTGCGGGGTCAGTCACTCTTACTGTCCCATGTGTATGTGGATCTGTCACTCTCAACCTGTCCTCCATGTGTAGTGTGTGGTCAGTCACTCTCTACCTGTCTCCATGTGTATGTGGGATCTGTCACTCTTACCTGTCCTCCATGTGTAGTGTGGGGTCGTTTCTCTCTACCTGTCCTCCATGTGTAGTGTGTGGTCAGTCACTCTCTACATGTCCTCCATGTGTAGTGTGGGGTCAGTCCTCTCTACTGTCCTCCATGTGTATGTGTGGTCAGTCACTCTCTACTGTCCTCCATGTGTAGTGTGGGGTCAGTCACTCTCTACCTGTCCTCATGTGTAGTGTGTGGTCAGTCACTCTCTACCTGTCCTCCATGTGTAGTGTGGGGTCAGTCACTCTCTACCTGTCCTCCATATGTAATGTGGGTCTGTCACTCTCTACCTGTCCTCCATGTGTATGTGTGGTCTGTCACTCTCTACTGTCCTCCATGTGTAGTGTGGGGTCTGTCACTCTCTACCTGTCCTCATGTGTAGTGTGGGGTCTGTCACTCTCTGCCTGTCCTCCATGTGTAGTGTGGGGTCCTGTCACTCTCTACCTGTCCTCCATGTGTAGTCAGTCACTCTCTACTGTCCTCCATGTGTATGTGTGGGGTCAGTCACTCTCTACCTGTCCCCATGTGTAGTGCGGGATCTGTCACTCTCTACCTGTTCCATCCATGTGTATTGTGGGGTCAGTCACTCTCTACCTGTCCTCCATGTGTATTGTGGGGTCAGTCACTCTCTACCTGTCCTCCATGTGTAGTGTGGGGTCTGTCACTCTCTACCTGTCCTCCATGTGTAGTGTGGGGTCTGTCACTCTCTGCCTGTCCTCCATGTGTAGTGTGGGGTCTGTCACTCTCTACCTGTCCTCCATGTGTAGTCAGTCACTCTCTACCTGTCCTCCATGTGTAGTGGTGGGGTCAGTCACTCTCTACCTGTCCCCCATGTGTAGTGCGGGATCTGTCACTCTGTACCTGTCCTCCATGTGTATTGTGGGGTCAGTCACTCTCTACCTGTCCTCCATGTGTATTGTGGGGTCAGTCACTCTCTACCTGTCCTCCATGTGTAGTGTGGGGTCTGTCACTCTCTACCTGTCCTCCATGTGTAGTGTGGGGTCTGTCACTCTCTACCTGTCCTCCATGTGTAGTGTGGAGTCAGTCACCTCTCTACCTGTCCTCCATGTGTATTGTGGGGTCAGTCACTCTCTACCTGTCCTCCATGTGTTGTGGTGCGTCTGTCACTCTCTACCTGTCCTCCATGTGTAATGTGGGGTCTGTCACTCTCTACCTGTCCTCCATGTGTAGTGTGGGGTCGTGTCACTCTCTACCTGTCCTCCATGTGTAGTGTGGGGTCAGTCACTCTTACCTGTCCTCCATGTATAGTGTGGGGTCAGTCACTCTCTACCTGTCCTCCATGTGTAGTGTGGGGTCAGTCACTCTCTACCTGTCCTCCATGTGTGAGTGTGGGGTCAGTCACTCTCTACCTGTCCTCCATGTGTAGTGTAGGGTCTGTCACTTCTACCTGTCCTCCATGTGTAGTGCAGGGTCTGTCACTCTCTACCTGTCCTCCATGTGCAGTGTGGGGGTCTGTCACTCTCTACCTGTCCTCCATGTGTAGTGCAGGATCTGTCACTCTCTACCTGTCCTCCATGTGTAATGTGTGATCTGTCACTCTCTACCTGTCCTCCATGTGTATTGTGGGGTCAGTCACTCTCTACCTGTCCTCCATGTGTAGTGCAGGGTCTGTCACTCTCTACCTGTCCTCCATGTGTAGTGTGGGGTCTGTCACTCTCTACATGTCCTCCATGTATAGTGTGGGGTCAGTCACTCTCTACCTGTCCTCCATGTGTAGTGCGGGATCTGTCACTCTCTACCTGTCCTCCATGTGTAGTGTGGGGTCAGTCACTCTCTACCTGTCCTCCATGTGTAGTGTGGGGTCAGTCACTCTCTACCTGTCCTCCATGTGTAGTGCGGGGTCTGTCACTCTCTACCTGTCCTCCATGTGTAGTGTGGGGTCAGTCACTCTCTACCTGTCCTCCATGTGTAGTGCGGGATCTGTCACTCTCTACCTGTCCTCCATGTGTAGTGTGGGGTCAGTCACTCTCTACCTGTCCTCCATGTGTAGTGTGGGGTCAGTCACTCTCTACCTGTCCTCCATGTGTAGTGTGGGGTCAGTCACTCTCTACCTGTCCTCCATGTGTAGTGTGTGGTCAGTCACTCTCTACCTGTCCTCCATGTGTAGTGTGGGGTCAGTCACTCTCTACCTGTCCTCCATGTGTAGTGTGGGGTCAGTCACTCTCTACCTGTCCTCCATGTGTAGTGTAGGGTCTGTCACTCTCTACCTGTCCTCCATGTGTAGTGTGGGGTCAGTCACTCTTTACCTGTCCTCCATGTGTAGTGCAGGATCTGTCACTCTCTACCTGTCCTCCATGTGTAATGTGTGATCTGTCACTCTCTACCTGTCCTCCATGTGTAATGTGTGATCTGTCACTCTCTACCTGTCCTCCATGTGTATTGTGGGGTCTGTCACTTTCTTTGGAACTCTGTATTCTCAAAAAGTCTTCATATCCAAATCCCTTTAATAGGCGATCAGTGTAATACCTTCGGTCCACTCTGCTTGGAGTGGATTTAGTGGTACAAAATACCCATTTCGTCACCAGAAGAATACACATGCAATATTTTGTGTATTATTGATTATTTTTATTAAGTACCAAACTGTAAAATCAGTGGCGTAACTTCAGGCCTCGGGGCCCCGATGCGAAAGCTCCAACGGGGCCCCCAATTATAGCAAATCTTTAGTAGTATTAGTCTTTTTCTATAGGCCAAAGGGACGTTTGGGGCCCCCCTAGGCTGCAGGGCCCGGGTGCAATCGCAACCCCTGCACCTATTGTAGTTACGCCCCTGTGTAAAATCTTTATTACTATCCAAGGTACAAAAAATACTGTTTGTTTCGCTTCTCTACATTCACTGGTTTATTATAAGAGCAGAGTTTACAGAACATGATTTTAGCTTAGCAGAATCCAGGCGGCGGCAATATACAGAGCTGAACCCGGAGGTGAGCACAGTGTGTGGCTGCAGCCACGTGTCGTACCTGGGGAGCCTGCCGGTACCATCTGGGGAGCAGGATCAAGAATTGCAAGAAGAGAGTTTACATGAGTGACCTGAATTTAGCATTCTCTTGGGAGACATATCATATGGCAAGAGGTGTCATTATGGCCTAGGAAGGCTTGGAGAACGCCACTGAGAGCGGATGGTGAGTTGTCATAGAAAATCACTGCAGCTCTATAGCAGTTGGCTATGAAAACCTAGGAAAAGATGGCCGGGCAGGGCTCTGTGCCGATGCTTAAGTGGTCAGGATAAAGGGTTGCCAGTCTGGGCATTGGTCAGTTCAGTGGTCTACTGGTGGTATGAAATATATAATTCTTGGAGGAAACCAAAATAGGCTTGAAACAACCCAAATAATGCTAAAGTTGAGTTTATAACTATGGGAGACATCACTCTGGACTGATGATCAGCGTGTAGCAGAGAGTTGATCTTCCAAAAGTCTATATTGTAGCCTTGTTTTCTCAGTCCTATAATGTAGGAATTGGTTGGAGGGTTCAAAACGACAAAGCCTTCAGATATAGAACTGTATGTAGGGTTGACCCTTCTGTTTTGAGTATAGAAAGTTCTGATGAAAATGTAAACTCTGAGTAAACATTTTACTATAAAATATTTAAAGTCCACATTAGTAAACCCAGTCCCAGAGGTTTGTGTAAGGTCAACACAGTCCAAGAGGTCCATTTATGGTACACAAGGTCCCAGAGGTCTTTGTAAAGTCCACATAGTCCTAGAGGTCTGGGTAGAGATAACACTGTCCTGGAGATCTGAGTACACTATACCAGAGGTATAAATTGGTCCCAGAAGTTGGAGAAGAGTCAACAGCATCATAAAGGCCCCGTCACACACGTCAATGTTGTCAGTGATCTCATCGCTGGCGACACTGATGGCTGATCACTGGTGAGCTGTCACACAGGCAGACTCACCAGCGATCAGTGGACCAGCGACATCATGGAAATTATTTAAATATCGATTCTACAATGTCTTGCTCCCACTGCCAGATTGCGGTTAGCGGGAGCAGGCTGGTCTCCAAGGTAAACTGTGGGTATCAAGGCAGCGTGCGCTGCCTAGATACCCGATGTATGCCTTGGTTGCCAGCCTCCTCCGCTCACCGGCTGGTATCCAAGGTACACAGCGGGTAACTAGGGTCCCTAGTGAGCGGAGAAGGCTGGTAACCAAGGTATACATCGGGTATCTAGGCAGCGCGCGCTGCCTAGTTACCCACAGTTCACCATGGATACCAGCTCCCAGCGCTTGCTGAGAGGCGCTGGGAGCTGGCTGATTGCGCGTCTCCCGGTGCTACACGCAGCGATGCATCGTCCATCGCCAGGTTTTCGGTCCTGTCCGAAAACCTGGCGACCATCAACCAGCGATTTATCACTGGTTGATATACCATGTCACATGCGTCAATATCGCTGAAACATCACGTGCAGCAGCGACACTAAAGCGATATTGATGCATGTGACGACCCCTTGGTATGTCAACATAATCCCAGAGGTCCATGTATAGTTAATACAATCCAGAGATCTGGGAAGAGTTAATCCAATTATAGAGGTTTGTGTAGAGTCACCAAGGTTCAAGAGAGTCAAATCCTGAGAGATCCAGGTAGAGATCCAGAGGTCAATGAGTAGTCAGCATCGTCCTGGGGTCTGGGTAGAGTTAACATGGTGGCAGAGGTTTGTATAAAGTCAACGTGGTCCCAGAAAGTCTGGGTAAAGTTAGCATGATCCTGGTGGAGCCAATGGTCCTGAGAGGTCTTGGTATATTCACCACGGTCCTGAGAGTATTTGGTAGAGTCAACATGGCTCCGGATGTCTATTTAGTAAGCATGGTCCCAAAGGTCTGTGTATAAGCAATATGGTCCAAGAGGTATTGGTGAACTCAAGATAACTCCAGAGGTCTAAGTCAAGATGGCCCTGACCTGAGATCCCTCTGAATCTAAAAGTAATCGGGTAGAGTTAAGTTCGTGCCACCAAGTGTGAAGACCAATGAGCAGATGGCACCATGTAGGGTGAATAGTAACCACAGAGCTTACTGTGCTCTACTAGGTGACCTGTAACTACCAAGTGTGAAGACCAATGAGCAGATGGCACCATGTAGGGTGAATAGTAACCATAGAGCTTACTGTGCTCTACTAGGTGACCTGTAACCACCAAGTGTGAGGACCAATGAGCAGATGGCACCATGTAGGGTGAATAGTAACCATAGAGCTTACTGTGCTCTACTAGGTGACCTGTAACCACCAAGTGTGAGGACCAATGAGCAGATGGCACCATGTAGGGTGAATAGTCACCATAGAGCTTACTGTGCTCTACTAGGTGACCTGTAATCACCAAGTGTGAGGACCAATGAGCAGATGGCACCATGTAGGGTGAATAGTAACCATAGAGATTACTGTGCTCTACTAGGTGACCTGTAACCACCAAGTGTGAAGACCAATGAGCGGATGGCACCATGTAGGGTGAATAGTCACCATAGAGCTTACTGTGCTCTACTAGGTGACCTGTAACCACCAAGCTGGTTGTGCCCTCTGTGAATAGTAACCATCACAAGTGCAGAATAGTGTTTACCAGGCAGAACGTCCATATCAATCACCGATCAGACCTTTGTCAGGCACCATGTAAGGCTCCAGTAACGGCCCTAGTGTACTAGGTTTATTGATCTCTCTTATTATATGGTGGCCTTTAGGCAATTATTAGGATTACTATTAGATTACTTGTGATTAGTTATACAATAAAGAATACTACCCCAACCGTCTTCCCGTGTGGCTTGTAATCCAGTCAATATAATTGACAAGTTTGGTGTAGTACCATAACCACGACCGCAGTCAATACCCCACGACACCAGGCCGGTGGCCACCCATTTCTCTTTGCCTTTTACAGCAAATGCCCCCCCGCTGTCTCCTTGACACGAGTCGGTTGGTGAATGCCTGTCTCCGGCACAGAACATGTTCTCGGTGAACTGTAGATTTTCGTGCTTTACCTGCTGTTTTGATAGCTGCTCCTGACATTTGTTTCTCGCAACGACGGGCAGGAACACATAGTGGAGATGGTTGGTCATTTTGTTTTCTTCTGTTATCCCGAAGCCGCTCACGTACCCCACTCTGCCGGAGTCGTAGAGAGAAGCCTGGCTGTTTTCGGGGAGACATATGGGGGACACGTTCCTGTTCATAGTCACTGGATCCTCCAGCTGGATGAGAGCGATATCATTATCGAAGTTCTCCGTAGAGTAATCCGGGTGGACGTAGTAAGCTTTGACCTTCACGAGACCCTTCCGTGCAAGATTCTCAATGTCCACGTCTCCGAGGAACACGTGCAAGTTATTGCGGTCAAGAGTCGTTGAGCTCCCGGATCTTAGGACGTGAGCCGCGGTAAGAACCCAGCTCTCGTCAATGAGGACTCCGCCGGCTCGGCCGGGGCTCCGCAGTAAGGCTTGCCAAGGGAAGTTCCCATTTTCTGCTTCTTTGCCATTGAGGACGCGAATAAGGCCGGTGACAGGATTCTGTGGCTGTCCACACACTGAGGGTACAAGAGCAAACAGGTAAAAAGGCAGATCCCATCAATACTAATATCCCTGGTGTCTAGGAGGATAGTAATAATATCCCTGGTGTCTAGGAGGATAGTAATAATATCCCTGGTGTCTAGGAGGATAGTAATAATATCCCTGGTGTCTAGGAGGTTAGTAATAATATCCCTGGTGTCTAGGAGGATAGTAATGATATCCCTGGTGTCTAGGAGGTTAGTAATAATATCCCTGGTGTCTAGGAGGATAGTAATAATATCCCTGGTGTCTAGAAAGATAGTAATAATATCCCTGGTGTCTAGGAGGATAGTAATAACATCCCTGGTGTCTAGAAAGATAGTAATAACATCCCTGGTGTCTAGAAAGATAGTAATAATATCCCTGGTGTCTAGGAGGATAGTAATGATATCCCTGGTGTCTAGGAGGATAGTAATAATATCCCTGGTGTCTAGGTGGATAGTAATGATATCCCTGGTGTCTAGGAGGATAGTAATGATATCCCTGGTGTCTAGAAAGATAGTAATAATATCCCTGGTGTCTAGGAGGATAGTAATGATATCCCTGGTGTCTAGGAGGATAGTAATAATATCCCTGGTGTCTAGGTGGATAGTAATAATATCCCTGGTGTCTAGGTGGATAGTAATAACATCCCTGGTGTCTAGAAAGATAGTAATAATATCCCTGGTGTCTAGGAGGATAGTAATGATATCCCTGGTGTCTAGGAGGATAGTAATGATATCCCTGGTGTCTAGGTGGATAGTAATAATATCCCTGGTGTCGATGCGGTTAATAATGATCGCTGGTGTCTAGTTGGTTAACATCTTGGGTGTTGAGTGGATTATTAATGGAGTCCCAGGTATTTAGTTGAATTATTATGTCCCCGAGGTCCAGCTGGTTAATAATTATTCTACTGGACTCTAAAAAAATCTAAAAAACAAATGTCCCTGGTGTCTAATGGTTTAAGAAATCAATGGGGTTTAGCAGCCAATATCCCTGGTAACAAGTAAATACATTCCTGGAACATAGTAGTTTAATAATTAAATCCCTGCTGTCTAGTCAGTCAGTAATTATATCCCTGGTGTCGAGTAGGTCGGATATAGATCCATGGTAACTAGTAAACCTATCCCCAGTGTCTAATGGGTTAAGCATTACATCCCTGTTACCCAGTGAATAATAATGATTTCCCTGGTGTCTAGTAGGTCTGTAATGATCCCTGATGGACAGAAATAACATCCCTGGTACGAAGTAGGTCAGTAATTGTATCCCTGATGTCCAAAGGGTAAATATTTATATCCCTGGTGTCTAGGAAGTCAGTGATCATATCCCTGGTGTCTAGGAGGTCAGTGAATATATCCCTGGTGTCTAGAAGGTCAGTGAATATATCCCTGGTGTCTATGTGGTCAGTGATTATATCCCTGGTGTGTAGGAGCTCAGTGATTATATCCCTGGTGTGTAGGAGGTCAGTGAATATATCCCTGGTGTCTAGGAGGTCAGTGATTATATCTCTGGTGTCTAGGAGGTCAGTGAATATATCCCTGGTGTGTAGGAGGTCAGTGAATATATCTCTGGTGTCTAGGAGGTCAGTGAATATATCCCTGGTGTCTAGGAAGTCAGTGATCATATCCTGGTGTCTAGGAGGTCAGTGATCATATCCCTGGTGTCTATGTGGTCAGTGATTATATCCCTGGTGTCTAGGAGGTCAGTGATTATATCCCTGGGGTCTAGGAGGTCAGTGATTATATCCCTGGTGTCTAGGAGGTCAGTGATCATATCTGGTGTCTAGGAGGTCAGTGAATATATCCCTGGTGTCTAGGAGGTCAGTGATTATATCTGGTGTCTAGAAGGGCAGTGAATATATCCCTGGTGTCTAGAAGGTCAGTGATTATATCCCTGGTGTCTAGGAGGTCAGTGAATATATCCCTGGGGTCTAGGTGGTCAGTGAATATATCCCTGGGGTCTAGGAGGTCAGTGATTATATCCCTGGTGTCTAGAAGATCAGTGAATATATCCCTGGTGTCTAGAAGGTCAGTGAATATATCCATGGTGTCTAGGAGGTCAGTAATTATATCCCTGGTGTTTAGGAGGTCAGTGAATATATCCCTGGTGTCTAGGAGGTCCGTGAATATATCCCTGGTGTCTAGGAGGTCAGTGATTATATCCCTGGTGTCTAGAAGGTCAGTGAATATATCCCTGGTGTCTAGAAGGTCAGTGAATATATCCATGGTGTCTAGGAGGTCAGTGATTATATCCCTGGTGTCTAGAAGGTCAGTGAATATATCCCTGGTGTCTAGGTGGTCAGTGAATATATCCCTGGGGTTTAGGAGGTCAGTGAATATATCCCTGGTGTCTAGGAGGTCAGTGATTATATCCCTGGTGTCTAGAAGGTCAGTGAATATATCCCTGGTGTCTAGGTGGTCAGTGAATATATCCCTGGGGTTTAGGAGGTCAGTGAATATATCCCTGGTGTCTAGGAGGTCAGTGAATATATCCCTGGTGTCTAGAAGGTCAGAGAATATATCCCTGGTGTCTAGAAGGTCAGTGAATATATCGCTGGTGTCTAGAAGGTCAGAGAATATATCCCTGGTGTCTAGGAGGTCAGTGATTATATCCCTGGTGTCTAGAAGGTCAGTGAATATATCCCTGGTGTCTAGGTGGTCAGTGAATATATCCCTGGTGTTTAGGAGGTCAGTGAATATATCCCTGGTGTCTAGGAGGTCAGTGATTATATCCCTGGTGTCTAGAAGGTCAGTGAATATATCCATGGTGTCTAGGAGGTCAGTGATTATATCCCTGGTGTCTAGAAGGTCAGTGAATATATCCCTGGTGTTTAGGAGGTCAGTGAATATATCCCTGGTGTCTAGGAGGTCAGTGATTATATCCCTGGTGTGTAGGAGGTCAGTGATTATATCCCTGGTGTCTAGGAGGTCAGTGATTATATCCCTGGTGTGTAGGAGGTCAGTGATTATATCCCTGGTGTGTAGGAGGTCAGTGAATATATCCCTGGTGTCTAGAAGGTCAGAGAATATATCTCTGGTGTCTAGGAGGTCAGTGATTATATCCCTGGTGTCTAGGAGGTCAGTGAATATATCCCTGGTGTCTAGAAGGTTAATAATTATATCCCTGGTGTCTAGGAGGTCAGAGAATATATCCCTGGTGTCTAGAAGGTCAGTGATTATATCCCTGGTGTCTAGGAGGTCAGTGAATATATCTCTGGTGTCTAGGAGGTCAGTGAATATATCTCTGGTGTCTAGGAGGTCAGTGATTATATCTCTGGTGTCTAGAAGGTCAGTGATTATATCCCTGGTGTCTAGGAGGTCAGTGATTATATCTCTGGTGTCTAGAAGGTCAGTGATTATATCCCTGGTGTCTAGGAGGTCAGTGATTATATCTCTGGTGTCTAGAAGGTCAGTGAATATATCCTGGTGTCTAGGAGGTCAGTGAATATATCTCTGGTGTCTAGGAGGTCAGTGATTATATCTCTGGTGTCTAGGAGGTCAGTGATTATATCCCTGGTGTCTAGGAGGTCAGTGAATATATCCCTGGTGTCTAGTAAGTTATTAATCTTAGTCCTGGTAGGTCAAAAGTGATATTCTTGAAGCATCCAGGCCTCACACATATATCTTTGGTATTAGGAAATGCCGCCTAGTTTTTGCCGGATAATTATTGTCTTATTAATGCTGATTAGAAAGAAACGTATAAGCATATTGGGATTGTGCGTATCCCTGGTGGTCCAGTGGTCACTGATTATTTACCTATTTTAACGTTTAGCAAAATCATTAAAATTCATCAAAATATCAAACCTGGGACACAGATTGGGATGTGCTGTCCTCCAGCCTCATCCACCCACACTCGGTCCTCTGTACAGGTGAAACGAGCTGCAAATCAGACAAAAAGGAAGAAGTGTAGAATCTCTATATATAATGGCTCAGTGTCTCCTCCACTCCCGTCTGGATGTCGCCTATGGCACTTCCGCCCTCACCATCTTACCACACACAAGTGATGGGTATGGTAATATGGCGGCCGCTGCTCCCCCGCCTGGTGAGCCCCCGCCCTATCACCCCCGCCGTACCCCCCACTAACCCGACGCCGCAGCCCCCGCCAGCCATCACCCCCACCGCTGATAAGCTGGGACTGACTTACAGGACCTGTGGTGATGACATGATCATGGGCGGAGCCAGGTCACATGATCATGATGTCACCACAGGATCTTCAGCAGAACAGATGGAGCAGCAGCAGGAGCCAGGTACTGCAGTGGCAGCTCACTCTCACCCCACACCACGGTCACACCACACTCACCCTGCACTCACTCACCCTACACTCACACTGCACTCACTCACCCTACACTCACTCACCCTACACTCACACTGCCCCTTCACTCACACTGAACTCACCCTACACTCACATTTCCCTGAACTCACACTGCACTCACTCAGCCCACACTCAGCCCGCACTCTCTGCCCCTGCACTCAAACTGCCCTCACTCAACCTACACTCACTTGGCCCACACTCAGCCTGCACTCACTCAGCCTGCACCATGGTCACCCTGCACTCAGCCCGCACTACTGTCATCCTGCACTCAGCCTGCCCTCACTCAGCCCGCACTCATTCAGCCTGCACTCACCCTGCACCATGGTCACCCTGCACTCACCCTGCACTCAGCTTGCACTATGGTCATCCCACACTCAGCTTGCCCTCACTCAGCCCGCACCATGGTCAGCCCGTACTCATTCAGCCTGCACTCACCCTGCACTCAGCCCGCACCACGGTCATCACGCACTCAACCCGCACTACGGTCACCCTGCACTCACCCCACACTACCTCAGCCTGCACCATGGTCACCCCGCAGCACTGGGGGAGCAGAGAGCGAGAGGGAAAAAACAGGGGGCAAAGGAGAGACCGCACAGGGGGAGAGGTGAATGCTGCCCCCAGTGCCCTAGAGCCCGCCCCCATTGTGATGTCACCACCCACCTAGTGAAGTAATGGCTCCCATCTAGTATAATTATATACAGGAGATGCCCAGGTTATACCGGCTATACATATATAATTATATACAGGAGATGCCCAGGTTATACCGGCTGTACATATATAAGTATATACAGGAGATGCCCAGGTTATACCAGCTGTACATATATAATTATATACAGGAGATGTCCAGGTTATACCGGCTGTACATATATAATTATATACAGGAGATGCCCAGGTTATACCGGCTGTACATATATAATTATATACAGGAGATGCCCAGGTTATACCGGCTATACATATATAATTATATACAGGAGATGCCCAGGTTACACCGGCTGTACATATATAATTATATACAGAAGATGTCCAGGTTATATCGGCTGTACATATATAATTATATACAGGAGATGCCCAGGTTATACCGGCTATACATATATAATTATATGCAGGAGATGTCCAGGTTATACCGGCTGTACATATATAATTATATACAGGAGATGTCCAGGTTATACCGGCTATACATATATAATTATATACAGGAGATGTCCAGGTTATACCGGCTGTACATATATAATTATATACAGGAGATGTCCAGGTTATACCGGCTATACATATATAATTATATACAGGAGATGCCCAGGTTATACCAGCTGTACATATATAATTTATACAGGAGATGCCCAGGTTATACCGGCTGTACATATATAATTATATACAGGACATGTCCAGGTTATACCGGCTGTACATATATAATTATATACAGGAGATGCCCAGGTTATACCGGCTGTACATATATAATTATATGCAGGAGATGTCCAGGTTATACCAGCTATACATATATAATTATATACAGGAGATGTCCAGGTTATACCGGCTGTACATATATAATTATATACAGGAGATGCCCAGGTTATACCGGCTGTACATATATAATTATATACAGGAGATGTCCAGGTTATACCGGCTGTACATATATAATTATATACAGGAGATGCCCAGGTTATACCAGCTGTACATATATAATTATATACAGGAGATGTCCAGGTTATACCAGCTGTACATATATAATTATATACAGGACATGTCCAGGTTATACCGGCTGTACATATATAATTATATACAGGAGATGCCCAGGTTATACCGGCTGTACATATATAATTATATACAGGAGATGTCCAGGTTATACCAGCTGTACATATATAATTATATACAGGAGATTCCCAGGTTATACCAGCTGTACATATATAATTATATACAGGAGATGTCCAGGTTATACCGGCTGTACATATATAATTATATACAGGAGATGCCCAGGTTATACCGGCTGTACATATTGTGAGGCACCGCCGGCATGATCCTCATGGCCGGGGTACTTCACATGCGGGATCAAGGTATGATCCTGTGCACACGGGCCGGTTTGTGATGATACTGTGCGAACCTGTTTCATGAGCCTAATGAGCGGCAGTGAGAGTGGTAGGAGTCCATGAGAAATGGGATGTAGTGAGTGAGTGCTGACAACCCGGAACACAGGGGGTTAACCTGAGCTGTGTGGAAGCTGATGATTAGCAGCTGAGGGGGTGTGTCCATGTGGGAGTGGCTGGCACGATAAGAGCCGGCCACCTGACTGAATGAGAGATTACCAGCCAGAGATTACCAGCCTGTGATTGAGATGGAAGCTGAGACCAGCCCAGTGCAGAGCAGTCCAGAGGCTGTGTGAAAGAAGGGAGCATGCTAGCTCCATGCCGGTGCCAAGATCCGTGGTTGTGATAGCACCTGGTGGGGAAGCCGTGGCTGAACCCGGTGGATACTGGTCCGGGCGTGGGGTGAAACACGTCCGGGAAAGGAGCCCGTGGGGGACGCTTGGTGGACCCGTATCCAGGTAGCGAGACCCGGATCCGTGCCCGGTAAGACAGCGGTTCCCGTGTAACGGAGAGAGCTGTGTGTGATTAATGCCAGGCGGGCATAACCGCTATTGGGTCCGACTAGGCAGTCGGTAAGGACCCGTTGATGTATGAGGGCTTAGGCAATGGCCCTGAATGTGAGATGATGGCCTAGATGTAAGAGCCATGTATAACGATGTGTGGAGAGACAGTGACCCAGCTGGTATGGATGATGTTGGAGGCGTTCCGTCCTTGGGACGAGAGGGAGGCTTGCCCTGCTGCTTGCAGAGGGTACCTGATCCCTCAACCACGACCTCTAATGGTGTGGGTGTGCCTGTGGTGCCAGAGACAGGGGTAATAGGGCTCCTAGTAGGTAACGGATGTAGAGGTTCCCGTGCACTATGGTTTGCCAGTCCCTGTAATGGGCCATGGAGGGGCCACAGTCCATGGATGTGGGCTGTGAGCAGGTGTGTGATCCATGGACGTTTGAATGATGGATCACATACGGTATGTAAGGACCCGGTCAGGCAGGATTCCTGACTACGGGTGAGTGTTGAGTCATCATGCTGGGGGACTAAAGCCAGGCGGCAGGTACCGCCATTGGGACCCACAGGGCCCGTTGAGGCGTATGTAACGAAGGTCAGAAGCAGGGGTTAAAAGGGCTCCCGTACTGGGTAACGCGGGGTTAGGCCGGAGGCCGCAGCCCCACGGGTTACTAGGGTTTGCCAATCCCTGTTATGAACCCGGAAGGGTCATCATCGAAGTATATCAAATGTATTTATTATAAAGGTACTGTAAGATGTGTAAGTAGGCCGGAGGCCGTAGCCACCACGGGAGCTGTTGGTAGAGCTCCAATGGGGACAGAGAGTCATGGTTACAGGTCCCGGGTTACTGTGAATGTATATGTGCAATGTTTTATGTAATGTATGATGTGTTTATGTAAAGTGTTTATATGCAATGTGATATGTGTCAAACATGCTACCCGGGTTATGTTGTTAATATGTGAAAATAAACGGGTAGACATTGGTTAAACTTATAAACACGTGTTTCTTGTCGTTTTGCAAGCGGGTTCCCCGGTTGCTACCTCACAATATATAATTATATACAGGAGATGCCCAGGTTATACCGGCTGTACATATATAATTATATACAGGAGATGCCCAGGTTATACCAGCTGTACATATACAGTATACATACCGCTCCCCGCAGTCACCATCTTGTAGTACGGCTCGTTACATGAGTAGACTATCTCGGACTGATACGTCACCCTCTTTGGTTCCGCCAAGAACATGTGTTCTCCATTGCGCAGATTCTTTGGTTCTCCGCAGCTCACAACTGCAAAAAGCACCAACAAGTCAGCGCCTCTGTTCCAGGAGGAGACCGGTCACGTACAATCCGCGGCCACGTCTGTCCTTACTTTCACACCGGGGTACCGGCCGGTGCCAGGCGCCATCTTTCTGGCAGACAGCGGTGAAGACGCTCAGCTCTCTGCCTCCCTGTTGCAGACGACAGATGACAAGTGTCCTTTATTCTACGGCTCGGAACGATTGTGGAGGTAATAAATACATGTACACAGTTATGTTTTTCTGCTTTTAACTCATTTTTTAAAAATTATTTTTAAGGAAAATCAGAAAAAAAAACACCACATCCGCCATAATTTTTTTTCAGCAGTAAAAGTAAAACACTCTAGGGGGTCGTTATAGTTGTGGCAGTACAATATGTCTTTAGTTTTTTAACACCTTTCCCACATTTGTGTATGCATTACTCCAACTGTCAGCTCTTGGACCTCCGTCGCCGCCATCTTGGTACTCCTAGTACGGGATCTGGAAACAGGGGGGTCAGTGGGTGTCTCATCCGCTGGCCCGGCCGCCTTTAGAAAGACAGCATGGACCAGGGCTCATCCCAACTGAACGCCCAATCTCCTTACCCGGGGGCGGAACACTACTCAGACAACACAGGTTGAGGAAAGTACAATATTAAGGCTTTATTGGTTCCCCAACAGTCAAAGGTATATAACACATAACCAAGCGAAACAAGCAATTGAACAGGCAGCTGAGTCTCACCCTTCTGCTGGATCACCAGGGATGAGAATACCCCAGGGCCAACTACTCCAGTCTAGCAGCACCCGCTTTTGGTGGGAACCCACCGAGAAAGGAATAGACAACCGAGCACAGCAAAGTCTGTAGCCAAGTGACCAAATTGTCCCAACCTGAGTTCTTCAAGTAGTCTCTGATCTTCCAGCCGAATCCTAGGATCCTAGGTTGAAGTTCTGCAGCATATGATCCAGTTTTGTGATCCTCTAGCCGGAACCAAAGTTTCTAGGCTGAGGTCATGTAGCATATATATCAACTGGTGACTGAAGCAATCCTTATTCTATCCCGAGCCCTCACCTCAGGGTATATTGTATTCTTACAGGAAGGATTGTTTGGATAAGGCTGTTCTCTCATTGGTCAGCAGTTGATGATATGGCCAGAGGGGGCTAATGCAATTAACATTTAGGTAGCAATCCACAAGCTAAGACACTGGGGGCTCCAGGCAGACTGGCAAGAAACAATGCCTTACTTCCCACGAGTTAACAAGCAAAAGAACAATATCTGGCCTAATAAAGAATATTTAGCCCACGACACAAATGGTAAAATGCTGCGTCGTCACATGAGATTTACTTTGCTGTACAAGTTTGAATCCCAGGACTGATTGAGTAAATAAATAAAATAATAAAGAAAATATAAAAATAAATAATACACATATTTGGTAAATCCACATCTATCAAAATAGAACTTCCACTACTCTTTGGCGGTTTTTCTCGTCATACCTCCATCAGTCTGTATCCGGTGCGGCAGGACAGCACAAAGTAATCCCGCATGCGGTACACGTCCTGGTTTGGCGACACAATGGAGAACTCGTCCAGGGTGACCGGTTTCGGACACTTGATGGCTAAGAGTAAAAGTAATAATGGAGGTCACGGCTGATCCATGTGGACGCAGCGCGGCCCATCGGAGCTTCTTACCTTCCGATGTGTAGAATATCTTCCACCCTCTGCTGTCCCCGGAGTCATCGGTTTGGAATACGATGTCCACCTCGTGGCTCTCCGTCTTGATTATTTCGGGGGTGCGTCTCCCGCATAAATTCCTCACTAGCTGATCCCCTACAAATATCTGATAACAGAAGAGTGTAGAGGTCAGGAGGGCGGAGCTTGACGTGTGGAATGGTCAGTTGGGCGGGGCCTACTATAGGGTGGGGCTTAACAGAATACTCATATTTCCAAAAGGGTCTCTGCATTCTGTCCTCAATAATGGGAGAGGAAGAAGATTGTCCACAATGGGGATCTCAGTTGGTTTGGACTTGTCTACAGTGGACATTAATTGGCGAGAATGGTCGTGTGTCAATACGGGATGTCACCGGACAATGGAAACGGAGACCGATGAGGGGCAGCGGACTGGAGACGAAGGACCAGCAAAGGGATTTCTGGGCTAATTGTATTAAAATTACCCTAACCCTAAAACCCCAAATCAATCAGGAATCACACGTTAATTGATTTGACCAGACCAGACTCCAAAATGAGTCTAGCCCAGATCTCAGGGGCTTTATTACTATAGGTGCCGGGGTGGTCCTGGAGTCTAGGGGGGCCCAAAAAGTCCCTTTGGCCTATAGAAAAAGACTAATGCAATAATTGGGGGTCCCATTGGACCTTTCGCATCAGGGTCCATGAGCTTCAAGTTACACCACTGCCAGATCTTACAAATGAACCCAGAACCCTGAAATTAATCGACACCCCAAGACAGTTACTTCCAAAATGAATAGAGCTCCCAGACCAGACTCCAAAATAAATCCAGGCCCACAAATTAATCTAGAACTCAGACTAGACCCAAACGTTTGCCAAAACAAGACCCCAATATTCATCCATTCGTCAAGACCTCAGACCGGACCCTCAACAATCCAAACCAGAACCTTCAATAAAAATCCACAGTAGTAGACCCATAAATGAATTAAAACCCCAAACTAGACCCCACAATTAGTCCAAACACCAGACCCCAAAATTAATGAAGACCCCAAAATAAATCTGGACTCTAAACCAGATCCAAACCCTTAAAATGAACTGAGATCCCAAAAATGACCCCAGACCTCAAGATTTACAACCCAGGTCCAATTCCAAACCTCAGACCTAAACCTCCCAAAATGTAGACCTGAGCCCAAGTGACTTAACAGTCCTCATTCCCAGCTCTTTTCTAGGTCCTTAAAGTCCCGAATAAAGTGCAGAGTCCCCATGTGATAGGTGCTGCCCGACCTTTGGATACGCACCCATGACCCATGCCCAGAACTAGCCGTCACCCAGGGACCCTGATGTCTACGGGGGTCCTCCACCACCTACGTCACCGGTGCTGTAATCGGCACATAGTAGGAGGGTATATTCAATCCAGAACCTCTACATTCTTGTTCTGGAGGAAGGGATCACATACTTTTCTTGAATAGGGGCCCAATATTATTGCATCCTCCTCCAGAATTTAGGTAGAAGAGCTAAAGTGAAGAAGGCAACGTAGCTGGAGAAAACCCCAGAATCCTGAACCATGCATGATAGGAAAGAACATGACCTTCAAGGTATCGTAGGGACACGAAACCCGCGGATGATCATCGATGTCAAAGATCTCCCCGAACTCCAGTGAGACCTGCATCCCCCTCTCCAGACGTATCCGATAGGTGCAGTTGAGGTCTGGGGGGTACGGCTGGGGGTACCCCGGACTGGATATGAATCCAGACTCCTCCGTAAACAACTGGTTACTGCACTGTGCTGAAAAGAAGGAGAGGAGAGTAGGTTATTCAAGAGGACGGGTCTAGACTCTGGAGTAGTGGTCCTCAACATGGTGGAGAAACTCCAACTCCCAGCGTTCTCCAATAACCTCCTCCGGCTGTTAGGACCTACTGGGAGTTGTAGTTTCACCTCCACTGGAGAGCTGCAGACAGCCGCTCTAGAACCCACCTGTACATGTGCGATTGTCGCTCTGGAGCTCGTAGCCCGGGAGGCAGGAGCAGAAATAGCCTCCGATGTAATTGTGACATATGTGCTGGCACGGCCGGGTCCACGCCAGGCTGTTGTCATTGGGGGAGGCACATTCATCGTCATCTGAACATGGGAAGAACAACAGAGGCTGATCACAGGTAGGGCAGGTGGAGCATCTGTGCCCATAGGGGCGAAACAAACAAACCTACTAAGACAAACACCACCAAGTAAGGGGACGGATTGGAATAATAATAATTTCCACAATTGGATGCGATTAAAAAAAATGTTCCTCTCCTGAGATAATCTTATATATGTGTCCCTGCTATGTACTGTCTAATGGATGTCATATGAAGTAGAAAAAGCCGGGCACTAACAATTGTGTATAAGGCTGTACTCACTCTCGTGAGTGATCGGCTGCAGGCTGCCTAGCGGTGCTAGCATGTAAGTCCACAATATGTAGCCAGGAAAAGAAAAAATAGCCGCACTCACCAAGGCAGGGTTTTTCAGTCTTTATTCTCCTTATCAATCGTGGCAGTACACCGACATAGCAGGGAGGGGGAGCGGGGAGGTGGACGACGGTTCACCGTTTCGCGGCCGTCTGCCGCTTCTACGGGTCCTCTAGAGGACCTCTAGAGGACCCGTAGAAGCGGCAGACGGCCGCGAAACGGTGAACCGTCGTCCACCTCCCCGCTCCCCCTCCCTGCTATGTCGGTGTACTGCCACGATTGATAAGGAGAATAAAGACTGAAAAACCCTGCCTTGGTGAGTGCGGCTATTTTTTCTTTTCCTGGCTACATATTGTGTAATGGATGTGTCTGACCGTACAGGGACATAATCTGATCATACCACATCTCCTGTGCTGAGATAATCTTATATATGTGTCCCTGCTATGTACTGTGTAATGGATGTGTCTGACCATACAGGGACATGGTCTGATCATACCACATCTCCTGTGCTGAGATAATCTTATATATGTGTCCCTGCTATGTACTGTGTAATGGATGTGTCTGACCGTACAAGGACATGGTCTGATCATACCACATCTCCTGTGCTGAGATAATCTTATATATGTGTCCCTGCTATGTACTGTGTAATGGATGTGTCTGACCGTACAGGCACATGTTCTGATCATACCACATCTCCTGTGCTGAGATAATCTTATATATGTGTCCCTGCTATGTACAGTGTAATGGATGTGTCTGACCGTACAGAGACATGGTCTGATCATACCACATCTCCTGTGCTGAGATAATCTTATATATGTCTCCCTGCTATGTACTGTGTAATGGATGTGTCTGACTGTACAGAGACATGGTCTGATCATACCACATCCCCTGTGCTGAGATAATCTTATATACGTGTCCCTGCTATGTACTGTGTAATGGATGTGTCTGAACGTACAGGCACATGTTCTGATCATACCACATCTCCTGTGCTGAGATAATCTTATATATGTGTCCCTGCTATGTACTGTGAAATGGATGTGTCTGACCGTACAGGGACATGGTCTGATCATACCACATCTCCTGTGCTGAGATAATCTTATATATGTGTCCCTGCTATGTACTGTGTAATGGAGGTGTCTGACCGTACAGGGACATGGTCTGATCATACCACATCTCCTGTGCTGAGATAATCTTATATATGTGTCCCTGCTATGTACTGTGTAATGGATGTGTCTGACCGTACAGGCACATGTTCTGATCATACCACATCTCCTGTGCTGAGATAATCTTATATATGTGTCCCTGCTATGTACAGTGTAATGGATGTGTCTGACCGTACAGAGACATGGTCTGATCATACCACATCTCCTGTGCTGAGATAATGTTATATATGTCTCCCTGCTATGTACTGTGTAATGGATGTGTCTGACTGTACAGAGACATGGTCTGATCATACCACATCCCCTGTGCTGAGATAATCTTATATACGTGTCCCTGCTATGTACTGTGAAATGGATGTGTCTGACCATACAGGGACATGGTCTGATCATACCACATCTCCTGTGCTGAGATAATCTTAAATATGTGTCCCTGCTATGTACTGTGTAATGGATGTGTCTGACCGTACAGGGACATGGTCTGATCATACCACATCGCCTGGGCTGAGATAATCTTATATATGTGTCCCTGCTGTGTACTGTGTAATGGATGTGTCTGACCGTACAGGGACATGGTCTGATCATACCACATCTCCTGTACGTCAGTATTTTTCAGGTGGATCTGTTCTGGGGTCTATATTATTTGATGAGACTTTTAGATCTTTAGGAATCTGATTTGGGGGTGCATTTCGTTTGAGGATCTGTTCTAGGGCTCTCTTTTGTGTAGGATGTCTGGTCTGAGATTTGATTAATTTAGGAGGATCTGGTCAGGGGTTAGTGTTTTTTAGGGTATTTGCTTTAGGGTCTGTGATTTGGGGTATATATTATTAAGGGGTCTGGTTTGGGGTTTGTTTAGAGGTAATTTTCCGGAGAGCCATTCATTTCTTTATAGGTCTGGTTTGGGGTTTGGATCATTTTAGGGGACTGGTCTGAGGTCTGTATTTCTTTAGGGGGGTCTGGTTTGGTGTCTGTATATTTAGGGGACTGGTCTGAGGTCTGTATTTCTTTAGGGGCGTCTGGTTTGGTGTCTGTATATTTAGGGGACTGGTCTGAGGTCTGTATTTCTTTAGGGGGTCTGGTTTGGTGTCTGTATATTTAGAGGATCTGGTCTGGGGGTCTCTATTTCTAAGGGGTTTGTATGTCTTTAAGGAGTCTGGTGTGGGTCATCCTTGTTCAGAGGTCTCGTCTGGGGTCTGATACGAGGGTCGGATGACCGGCTCTTTAGGGTTTGGGCTCAATGCTCTCTGCCTTATTGTTATGTATTGGGGCAATTGAGGTAATCATCACTATATAACACAGCAGTAATAGAGCTGTGTCCTGGGCTGATGACGTGTGCTGTCCCGTTATCGGTCACACCGGCGGTCTGTACTTGCCCACGGCCCGGTAGAACGCCTGGAATCCTTTATACAGGACGGCAGAACCGTTCTCCTCATTGGAGAAATCCGAGAGAAATTCAATTTTCATTCTGTTCCCGTGAGACATTAAGAGGCGAGAACCCGGGTGGAACCGGGACCTTTTAGGGCCACAAAAACGACCCAACTCTCTGCTACCATCAAACACCTGAAAGGGAGAAAACAGGTAAAAAGAAAGAAAGAGTCAAGAAAAAGTCTTAGATCTTTGATTTCAGCTCATGAACAATGGGAAAGTATGACTAGATGCCCAGGTTATACCAGCTGTACATACAGCGGGTGAAATAAGTATTGAACACGTCACCAATTTTTTAAGTAAACATATTTCTAAAGTGTCTATTGACATATTTCTCACCAGATAACAGTAACAACCCATCCAATCCACACAGGAGAAAAAAATCATAGATGGCCATATATTATGTGTAATAATGAGAAATGACACAGTGAAAGTATTGAACATGTTACTGAAATGTATTTAATCCTCAGTACTTCGGCCTTTGTTGGTGATGAAGCTCCAGACGCCTCCTGTATAGAGACAATTGTCCCTGCATTGCTCAGGGGGATTTTGGCCCATTCCTCCACACAAACACTCTTCACCTCCTGCAGATCCTGTGGATCCTTCTATGATCTTGGAGCTTTAGAGCCTTCCAGATATTTCCTATTGGATTCAGCTCCGGTGATCGGCTCGGACATTGTAGCAGATTTATTATCTCTCTCTTGGTTGTGTGTTTGGGATCATTGTCCTGTGAAATGTCTCCTTGTTTCATCTTCATCATCCTGGTAGATGCAGCAGATTATTATCCGGAATGTCTCGTTACATTTCTCCATTCCTTCAACTATATTACGTTCACCAGAGCCGTATGCTGAAAAACATCCGCACACCATGATGTTCCCACCTCCACACTTCATTGGTGTTTTGCCTTTTGGCCTCCAAAGAGTTCAGTTTTGGTCTCCTCTGACCAGACTATATTCTCCAATATTTCACAGATTTGTTTAAATGTTGTTGAGCAAATTTTAAACTTGAACCTGCTTTTTGTTCAGTAATGGAGTCTTGTGTGGTGAGTGTGCATACAGGAGCGTGCATACAGGAGCGTGCATACAGGAGCGTGCATACAGGAGCGTGTATACAGGAGCGTGCATACAGGAGCGTGCATACAGGAGCGTGCATACAGGAGTGTGCTACAGGAGTGTGCATACAGGAGCGTGTATACAGGAGCGTGTATACAGGAGCGTGCATACAGGAGCGTGCCTACAGGAGCGTGCCTACAGGAGCGTGCCTACAGGAGCGTGCATACAGGAGCGTGCCTACAGGAGCGTGCCTACAGGAGCGTGCCTACAGGAGCGTGCATACATGAGAGTGCATACAGGAGTGTGCATACAGGAGCGTGCATACAGGAGCGTGCATACAGGAGCGTGCATACAGGAGCGTGCATACAGGAGCGTGCATACAGGAGCGTGCATACAGGAGTGTGCATACAGGAGCGTGGATACAGGAGTGTGCATACAGGAGCGTGCATACAGGAGCGTACATACAGGAGCGTGTATACAGGAGTGTGCATACGGGTGTGCATATAGGAGTGTACATACTGGAGCATGCATACAGGAGCGTGCATACAGGAGCATACATACAGGAGCGTGCATACAGGAGCGTGCATACAGGAGCGTGCATACAGGAGCGTGTATACAGGAGTGTGTATACAGGAGTGTGCATACAGGAGCGTGCATACAGGAGCGTGCATACAGGAGTGTGTATACAGGAGTGTGTATACAGGAGTGTGCATACAGGAGCGTGCATACAGGAGCGTGCATACAGGAGCGTGCATACAGGAGAGTGCATACAGGAGAGTGCATACAGGAGCGTGCATACAGGAGCGTGCATACAGGAGCGTGCATACAGGAGTGTGCATACAGGAGCGTGTATACAGGAGTGTGCATACAGGTGTGCATATAGGAGTGTACATACTGGAGCATGCATACAGGAGCGTGCATACAGGAGCATACATACAGGAGCGTGCATACAGGAATGTGCATACAGGAGCGTGTATACAGGAATGTGCATACAGGAACGTGCATACATGAACGTGCACACAGGAGCATGTGTACAGGAGCGTGCATACAGGAGCGTGCATACAAGAGCATGTGTACAGGAGCGTGTATACAGGAGCGTGCATACAGGAGCGTGTATACAGGAGCATGCATACAGGAGCGAGCATACAGGAGCGTGTGTACAGGAGTGTGCGTACAGGAGCGTGCATACAGGAGCATGCATACAGGAGCGTGTATACAGGAGCATGCATACAGGAGCGAGCATACAGGAGCGTGTGTACAGGAGTGTGCGTACAGGAGTGTGCATACAGGAGCATGCATACAGGAGCGTGTATACAGGAGCATGCATACAGGAGCGTGTATACAGGAGCGTGCATACAGGAGCGTGTATACAGGAGCATGCATACAGGAGCGAGCATACAGGAGCGTGTGTACAGGAGTGTGCGTACAGGAGCGTGCATACAGGAGCATGCATACAGGAGCGTGTATACAGGAGCATGCATACAGGAGCATGCACACAGGAGCGTGTATACAGGAGCATGCATACAGGAGCGAGCATACAGGAGCGTGTGTACAGGAGTGTGCGTACAGGAGTGTGCATACAGGAGCGAGCATACAGGAGCGAGCATACAGGAGCGTGCATACAGGAGCGAGCATACAGGAGCGTGCATACAGGAGCGTGCATACAGGAGCGTGCATACAGGAGCGTGTATACAGGAGCGTGCATACAGGAGCGTGCCTACAGGAGCGTGCATACAGGAGCGTGCATACAGGTCATGGAGGAGGAGGGCATTACTTATTGTTTTCTCTGATACAATTGTACCTGCTGATTCCAGCTCTTTCTGTCTCCACAGGTGTCCTTGACCCTTGGACATCTCTTCTGATGATTCTCTTCTCTCCTCTGTGTTAAATCCTGTGGGGAGCTCCTGGTTGTGCCCGGTTTATAGTGTAATTATGTTCTCTCATTTTCCGGATTATGGCCCCAACAGTCACTGGACCCTCCAGTAGTTTAGAAAGTCTTCTGTAACCAATGTCACCAATATGTTTTTCATCAATAAGGTTGTGAAGGTCTTGACGCGGCTCACTGCTTTTACCCATCATAAGATGTTTCTTGTGCGGCACCTTGGTAATGAGACACATTTTTATCGGCCATCAGGACTGGAGTCAGGACTTTCCAGGGCTTTTTGCACCTCACTCTCTTCTTGTGTTCAATACTTTTTACTGTGTCATATCTCATTATTACATATAATTTATGAACATCTATAGTTTGATGTCTTTGCCTGTGTGGATTGGATGGGCTGTTACTGACATCTGGTGAGAAATTCATGTTAATAGCTGTTTTAGAAATATATTTACTTAAATTGGAGACGTGTTCATTACTTATTTCACCTGCTGTAGATACAGACTGTCATGAAAACTTAGTCAGCTCTATGGCGCCTTCTTATCCTGCTGGTTAAACCTGGTATTGCCAGAGGATAAGATAGGAGCCCGGCTGCTCTAATTTATGTTGTATACTGCGGCACGTGATGTGACGGGATGTATATATACCACCAGTTCCTGCCAGGAATGTATATACCGTATACCTCGATCCAGTCACCCTCAGGCCCACAATATTACATTAATACAAAAATTATGCTGCCACCACCGACCTCTTTCAGGTGGATCAGTCACCTGTTTGGTAACGTGAAGAAAACAGGACATGGTGAGCTCGTCATAGAAAAAGAGCGAAACTTAGGTTCCTGATTGTTTCATGGATCTCTAAGTGGTACCATTGGATCGGCAAAAACTTAAAGGGAACCTGTCACCTCCTAAAAGCCACCTAACCTATCAATACATGTCCCTGCACCTTCCTATTAGCAAAACAACACGAATAATGAAGTGGGGACAATATGCAATTGTCCCCCATGGCTTATTGTTTTGCAGCCTCCAGGATCCACCCTCTCTCTGCCTGTGCTGCTTTGCTTGTGCAGGCTCTGCCCTCCTCCTATCTGTCACTCACAGAATGCAAATCATTTGTCCTGCCTTCTGCTCCACATCACAGCAGAAGCAGCACAGAGAGGCTGGATCCTGGAGGCTGCAAAACAACACGCCCTGGGGACTATTGCATATTGCCCCCACTTCATTATTCGTGTTGTTTTGCAGCCTCCAGGATCAAGCCTCTCTGTGCTGCTTTTATTGTGCAGGCTCTGCCCCTCCTCCTCTCCTGCCTTCAGCTCCACATCACAGCAGCACAGACATTGAGAGGGTGGATCCTGGAGGCTGCAAAACAACACGCCCTGGGGACAATTGCATATTGCCCCCCACTTCATTATCATCCTAAGTATCAAAGTGTTTATTTCAGCCTTTGAAAGAAAGCATTTAGCACAGAGAGGGATGTTATAATGCGAATAGGAAGGTGCAGGGACATGTATTGATAGCAAAGCGAAGATCTATATGTCCCTTACGAGTGAACAATGGGCGGACAGTACGCTAGCTCTGGCTGATTTTTTCAAACATCTTAAAATAATAAGATGAATTGATATTTTCCTGACCCAACCGATGCCTGGTTATAGCAGCTGCACATACATCTCTATAGGACGCTTCTTACCTTGACATAATCATAGCTACATCCATCAGACGGTTCCAAGTCAAACACCAGGAACCTCAGTGAGATGTGATACCCGCGGTGCACGGTGATGTTCCAGGTGTGGCGATGCTCGTTGGGGTAGGTTTTGGGGTAGTTGGGGGATGAGATGAGCCCATATTGGGGGGTCTTCACTATAGAGCAAGTCACAGATCCAAAAAACAGCAAAAACCAGAGAAACCTGCAGAATAAGGAGAAGTACAACCACTGTGGACTCTGCAGAGCATTACACCTCACCCCTACACAGCAGAGCATTACACCTCACCCCTACACAGCAGAGCATTACACCTCCTACACAGCAGAGCATTACACCTCACCCCTACACAGCAGAGCGTTACACCTCCCTCCTACACAGCAGAGCATTACACCTCCCTCCTACACAGCAGAGCATTACACCTCCCTCCTACACAGCAGAGCATTACACCTCCCTCCTACACAGCAGAGCATTACACCTCCCTCCTACACAGCAGAGCGTTACACCTCACCCCTACACAGCAGAGCGTTACACCTCACCCCTACACAGCAGAGCGTTACACCTCACTCCTACACAGCAGAGCGTTACACCTCACCCCTACACAGCACAGCGTTACACCTCACCCCTACACAGCAGAGCATTACACCTCACTCCTACACAGCAGAGCATTACACCTCACTCCTACACAGCAGAGCATTACACCTCACCCCTACACAGCAGAGCATTACACCTCACCCCTACACAGCAGAGCATTACACCTCCCTCCTACACAGCAGAGCATTACACCTCACCCCTACACAGCAGAGCATTACACCTCACCCCTACACAGCAGAGCATTACACCTCACTGCTACACAGCAGAGCATTACACCTCACCCCTACACAGCAGAGCATTACACCTCACCGCTACACAGCAGAGCATTACACCTCACCCCTACACAGCAGAGCATTACACCTCACCCCTACACAGCAGAGCATTACACCTCACTGCTACACAGCAGAGCATTACACCTCCCCCCTACACAGCACAGCATTACACCTCACCCCTACACAGCACAGCATTACACCTGACTCCTACACAGCAGAGCATTACACCTCACCCCTACACAGCAGAGCATTACACCTCACCCCTACACAGCAGAGCATTACACCTCACCCCTACACAGCAGAGTATTACACCTCATCCCTACACAGCAGAGCATTACACCTCACCCCTACACAGCAGAGCATTACACCTCCCTCCTACACAGCAGAGCATTACACCTCCCTCCTACACAGCAGAGCATTACACCTCACCCCTACACAGCAGAGCATTACACCTCACCCCTACACAGCAGAGCATTACACCTCACCCCTACATAGCAGAGCATTACACCTCACTCCTACACAGCAGAGCATTACACCTCACCCCTACACAGCAAAGCATTACACCTCACCCCTACACAGCAGAGTATTACACCTCAACCCTACACAGCAGAGCATTACACCTCACCCCTACACAGCACAGCATTACACCTGACTCCTACACAGCACAGCATTACACCTGACTCCTACACAGCAGAGCATTACACCTCACCCCTACACAGCAGAGCATTACACCTCACCCCTACACAGCAGAGCATTACACCTCACCCCTACACAGCAGAGCATTACACCTCACCCCTACACAGCAGAGCATTACACCTCACCGCTACACAGCAGAGCATTACACCTCACCCCTACACAGCAGAGCATTACACCTCACCCCTACACAGCAGAGCATTACACCTCACCCCTACACAGCAGAGTATTACACCTCATCCCTACACAGCAGAGCATTACACCTCATCCCTACACAGCAGAGCATTACACCTCACCCCTACACAGCAGAGCATTACACCTCACCCCTACACAGCAGAGCGTTACACCTCACTCCTACACAGCAGAGCATTACACCTCATTCATACACAGCAGAGCATTACATCTCATTCATACAGTTACATGCAGGTTATACATTACATCTTCATCTCACAGAACCTCATCTATTTCTGCAGAGCATCACATCACTACAATCAGAGCACAGGGCATCTGGTATTATTGGATCAGCTCTCATATCTTGGTTACTTTTCCTTCTCTACTTACATTATCTTGCCTGTAGGGGAATTTCCCAAAAATGAAAGTTTCCTCAGTTCCCAGAGGATCAGACAGGAGGAGGAGGTGACAGGAGAAGCAAAGGGGGAAAGTTTTGTGAACTTTTTGGTGCAGTTGGTGTGGTCTCTGCTGCCCCCTGGTGTATGTATGGAGAAGTACAGGCCTTGGCTATTTCTATGTCCCAGGACAGTCCTCTGCACTAAACAGAAATCAGACCAAAGCCCTAAAAATAAGAAACCAGACCAGACCCCCTTAAATAAAGACTTTAGACCAGACCCCCTAATCTAATAAGGACCCAGAACAATTACATAAAGACCTTACACCAGACCCCCTTAAATAAGAAACTGACCCAAAGGAGACCATTGTTTATTGTGCACACAGACCCCCTGAAATATACTGACCCTCTGCCTGCCGCAAACACCCTAAAGGACCTGTTGGTGATGTCATGGTCATGGGTGGAGCCAGATCACAAGGCTGTGACATCACCTCAGGTCCTTTCCCTGACATAGAGTGATGGTGCCCAGACAGCGGCTCCCGCGGTCTCCGCACACCGTCCTCACCTCCACTAGTGGAGGCAGAGAGAGAGAGTGCATAGGGGAGGAGAGAGAGCACAGTTTAGGAGAGAGAGCGCACTGGGTAGGAGAGAGAGTGCACAGGGGAGGAGAGAGCGCACAGGGGAGGAGAGAGCGCACAGGGGACGAGAGAGCGCACAGGGGAGGAGAGAGCGCACAGGGGAGGAGAGAGAGTGCACAGGGTAGGAGAGAGAGCGCACAGGGTAGGAGAGAGAGCGCACAGGGTAGGAGAGAGAGCACAGTTTAGGAGAGAGAGCACAGTTTAGGAGAGAGAGCGCACTGGGTAGGAGAGAGAGTGCACAGGGGAGGAGAGAGCGCACAGGGGGAGAGAGAGCGCACAGGGGAGGAGAGAGCGCACAGGGAGGAGAGAGAGTGCACAGGGTAGGAGAGAGAGTGCACAGGGGAGGAAGAGAGTCGCACAGGGGAGAGAGAGAGCACAGGTTTAGGAGAGAGAGTGCACAGGGAGGAGAGAGCGCACAGGGGAGGAGAGAGAGTGCACAGGGTAGGAGAGAGAGTGCACAGGGGAGGAGAGAGAGTGCACAGGGAGGAGAGAGAGGCACAGTTTAGGAGAGAGAGTGCACAGGGGAGGAGAGAGCGCACAGGGTAGGAGAGAGAGTGCACAGGTAGGAAGAGAGCGCACACAGGGTAGGAGAGAGAGCGCACAGGGGAGGAGAGAGCGCCACTGGGTAGGAGAGAGAGTGCACAGGGGAGGAGAGAGCGCACGGGGGGAGAGAGAGCGCACAGGGGGAGGAGAGAGCACACGGGAGGAGAGAGAGCCACAGGTAGGAGAGAGAGCACAGGGGAGGAGAGAGCGCACAGTGAGAGAGGAGCGCACAGGGTAGGAGAGAGAGCACAGTTTAGGAAGAGAGAGCGCACTGGGTAGGAGAGAGAGTGCACAGGGAGGAGAGAGCGCACAGGGAGAGAGCGCACAGGGGACGAGAGAGCGCACAGGAGGAGGAGAGAGCGCACAGGGGAGGAAGAGAGAGTGCACAGGGTAGGAGAGAGAGCGCACAGGGAGGAGAGAGAGGGCACAGGGTAGGAGAGAGAGCACAGGTTTAGGAGAGAGACGCACATGTTATAGGAGAGAGAGCTGCACATGGGTAGGAGAGAGGCACAGGGGAGGAGAGAGCGCACAGGGGAGGAGAGAGCGCACAGGGGAGGAGAGAGCGCACAGGGGAGGAGAGAGAGTGCACAGGGTAGGAGAGAGAGGCACAGGGTGAGGAGAGAGAGTGCACAGGGAGGAGAGAGAGCACAGTTTAGGAGAGAGAGCACAGTAGGAGAGAGAGCGCACTGGGTAGGAGAGAGAGTGCACAGGGTAGGAGAGAGAGCGCACAGGGTAGGAGAGAGAGCGCACAGGGAGGAGAGAGAGCGCACGGGTAGGAGAGAGAGTGCACAGGGGTAGGAAGAGAGCGCACAGGGGGAGAGAGAGCGCACAGGTAGGAGAGAGAGGCACACGGGAGGAGAGAGAGCGCACATGGGTAGGAGAGAGAGTGCACAGGGGAGGAGAGAGCGCACAGTGGAGGAGAGGGAGCGCACAGGGTAGGAGAGAGAGCAGTAGGAGAGAGAGAGCGCACAGGGTAGGAGAGAGAGTGCACTAGGGAGGGAGAGAGCGCACTGGGTAGGAGAGAGAGCGCACGGGTAGGAGAGGAGAGCACAGGTGGAGAAGAGAGAGCGCACGGGTAGGAGAGAGAGTGCATAGGTACGAAGAGAGACGCACTGGTAGGAGAGAGCGCCACTGGTAGGAGAGAGAGTGCACAGGGGAGGAGAGAGAGCGCACGTGGAGGAGAGAGAGCGCACAGGGAGGAGAGAGAGCGCACAGTGGTAGGAGAGAGACGCACAGGGTAGGAGAGAGAGTGCACTAGGGGAGGAGAGAGAGCACAGTTTAGGAGAGAGAGCACACTGGGTAGGAGAGAGAGTGCACAGCGGAGGAGAGAGCGCACAGTTTAGGAGAGAGAGCGCACTGGGTAGGAGAGAGAGTGCACAGGGGAGGAGAGAGCGCACAGGGGAGGAGAGAGCGCACAGGGGAGAGAGCGCACAGGGTAGGAGAGAGGCACACAGGGGAGGAGAGAGAGTGCATAGGGGAGGAGAGAGAGTGCACAGGGGAGGAGAGAGAGTGCACAGGGGAGGAGAGAGAGCACAGTTTAGGAGAGAGAGCGCACTGGGTAGGAGAGAGTGCACAGGGGAGGAGAGAGAGCGCACAGGGGAGGAGAGAGAGCGCACAGGGTAGGAGAGAGAGTGCACAGGGGAGGAGAGAGAGCACAGTTTAGGAGAGAGAGCGCACTGGGTAGGAGAGAGAGTGCACAGGGGAGGAGAGAGAGCGCACAGGGGAGGAGAGAGAGCGCACAGGGTAGGAGAGAGAGTGCACAGGGGAGGAGAGAGCGCACTGGGTAGGAGAGAGTGCATAGGGGAGGAGAGAGAGCACAGTTTAGGAGAGAGAGTGCACTGGGTAGGAGAGAGAGTGCACAGGGGAGGAGAGAGAGCGCACAGGGGAGGAGAGAGAGCGCACAGGGGAGGAGAGAGAGCGCACAGGGTAGGAGAGAGAGCGCACAGGGGAGGAGAGAGAGCGCACAGGGGAGAGAGAGAGTGCACAGGGTAGGAGAGAGAGCGCACAGAGGAGGAGAGAGAGCGCCAGGGGAGGAGAGAGTGCACAGGGGAGGAGAGAGAGAGCGCACAGGGGAGGAAAGAGAGCGCACAGGGGAGGAGAGAGAGCGCACAGGGGAGTAGAGAGCGCACTGGGAAGGAGAGAGAGTGCACAGGGGAGGAGAGAGAGCGCACAGGGGAGGAGAGAAAGTGCACAGGGGAGGAGAGAGAGTGCACAGGGGAGGAGAGAGAGCGCACAGGGGAGAGAGAGAGTGCACAGGGGAGGAGAGAGAGCGCACTGGGTAGGAGAGAGAGTGCACAGGGGAGGAGAGAGAGTGCACAGGGGAGGAGAGAGCGCACTGGGTAGGAGAGAGAGTGCACAGGGGAGGAGAGAGCGCACTAGGTAGGAGAGAGAGTGCACAGGGGAGGAGAGAGCACACAGGCGAGGAGAGAGCGCACTGGGTAGGAGAGAGAGTGCACAGGGGAGGAGACAGGGCACAGGGGAGGAGAGAGCGCACACAGGGGAGGAGAGAGAGCGCACAGGGGAGGAGAGAGAGCGCACAGGGTAGGAGAGAGAGAGCGCACAGGTGAGGACAGAGAGAGCAGAGAGTGGCAGAGAGCACATACAGAGGAGCAGAGAGAACGCACAGGGCAGTCTGTCGAAAGGAGGAGAGGAGAGAACACCATCATTACACAAAACTGAAAGGACACGGACCCGGCGGCCTGTACCACCAAGAGGCTGTTCCGGGTCCCGGGCTACAGACCGTAGAGAGACACAAGGAGTCCTAGGAGCATTTCATGCGCCTGAATTAGCGGGAAAGCTGAAGGACGGGCAGAAAGCAGGGTGCCGGCTCTGAGGTGGCCAGGACACTCCACGCTCCAACCACAATACCGGTCGGGTGCGGGGTCTTTATGTCCCATGACCAAAAACCCGGCACAGTGAAGAGAAGGCCGCCGTACTAGGGCCAGGGGACAGGCAGGTTGCCCAACAAAGGCCCGTGGCCTCTGGATCGTAGCTTTGCATGCTGAAGTGTATGGAAGAGAGGCCCATGGAAAGGAACACAAAAGGGGGTGATCTGGACGAGCCATCCCAGCTGCTACAAGACTACCGGAGCCACCACTGCACTGTCTTGTAACTTGACCACCTGTCGAGAAAGCTAAATAAACCGGGTTGAGGCTCAGCATTGTGTCAGACTGTTCATTCTGCGCCTGAGGAGAGGTAGACTGAATCACTGCCTGAGAGTGACTCTGATCTTTGCTGCACACCCCGCTGGCATCCCTCCACCCCCAACGAATCCATCACTTCCATAGACTTTACGGTTGCCCTGTGGACCTGCTCTTCCTGTGGAGCTAACCCATCATAGCTGTAACTCCCATCATCCCCAGAGGTCCCGACTGCAGCAGCGGCTATACCAGCCGCATTCTACAGGTGGCGTCACGACAAAAACTCTTTTATTTTTACATTTTTCTTTCATCTCTTTTTTAACTTCCCCCTATTTAACTGATCGCCCGACGAGGGGATCACGGGCCGGGTCACGCCACCGTGACATCCCGCAGCCCAGACGACATCGAGAGGGCCCGGTTCTGAGTACCCTACGGTCCCCGTCTGGGGCAAGTCACTTCCCCATGTGCTTTTTCCTCCCTCGTGGCTATTAGCAGGAAGGCAGGCGACCCGGCCTTGTGGAGACCCTAGGCCCACACCGGTTCTCTTGCCCTATGAGAGTCACTGTGCCTCTGGTAGTCCCACAGTGCAGCTTCTAATCTTGCAACCCAGCAGCCTCCAATTTACTGCCAGGCATAAAGTCCTGACAGCCTGAGGCCCTGGCACCTCTTCCATAACTTGTGTCCTGCACAGCCCGAAGGCTGTTAGCAGGGCTACACCCATCTACCGTCCGACTCTGTCTCTGCAGGAGGCACAGGGAGAGGAAGAAATGGCTGAAAAGTGAGGGAGGAAGTAGATTTCTCCGATAAAATATATTGTACATTTCTTATATTCACCTTAAATATTGATTGATGAAAGGTTTGTTGCAGGTACAATTCCCATTGAAACTTAAAGCACCGCTCCAGCATTAATTTGTTTTGTCAGCACTTCAGTGCTGCTGCTTTAAATCTAAATCCCCTGCCACATCGGTCTTATACTCACCTCTGCGGCGGTTTCACCTTTTTCTAGCATCACTCCAGTCCTACGGCGCCATCTAGTGCCCGTCACCTCTGACTGGCCAGAAGTCAGAATTTACATCACAAGATTTCAATATAAGTCTATGACAGCAAGAACGAGGCTCTCATAGACTTGTATTGATTTCCTCCAGCGAGCTCAATGAATCACTGGAGCTGCCAACAGGTCACAAATCACAGGAGACCAACCGGAGAGACGCCAATAACAGAAGATGGTGGCAGGGGAGAATAATACAGGGGGGCTATGGGGGTGCAGTAAAACTGGAATGGGGCTTTAAGATCAAATGAGCACAGGGCAGAGGTCCCATCCTTTCCCCTATTCCTTTCATGATTTGGTGACGGATTCCTTATTATCCTGAGACATGATGGGAGTCAAAGTAGTTTAATCAGAACTTTTATTTAAAACCTTTTCTTAGGTGACACAGGGATGATTGCCGCCTCCTTCGTGCTAATATTTTATTTCTGATCGTTAATTAATCATCAGTGGTTCAATAACTTTAATCGATAATCAGTGAATAATAAAGAGTTCTACAACTTTATAACATAATTTCAATTTCAGGCTATAAGATTGCTGTTAGTGAATGGAACATTATCAATCGCATGCAGAAAATAAGAACATCAGCCGAGAAAATCTTCTATATTAGCAGCACTAATCTTTCCTTCTTGTGTGTTTGTTACATTGTATCAGTGCAGTTAATGTCTGGGATATTGTGTAGGGAAAGCTTTGGGTCGGTTCTGGTTCTCAGCCTGAGATTATGGACAGAGATCTCGAAAAATGATGAAGAATCCTGAACTTTGGAGGAGATTTTATAGTCCGATCATTGGGGTAGGAAGCCCTTCTACATTCTTGATTTGGGTGTTTGAAGATGATGGCGGTCTGCAGAGTATTAAGGCATCTTGACCTCCTCTATAGACAGTGACTCCATCACAGGTCACCCATCGTCCTACGGTCGCCGGCGTCCGTCCGGCTGAATGAGATGTTAACGACCATTGAAAAGCAATATGGTAAAATCAAGTATAACCACATTCTCCGGACATCATATTCAATGTCTTCTTTATTATACTCTGCGGAAGGTTTGCATGCAGACGACGTCCCCCGCGGTCAGCTCCTGGCAGGAGGGAAAGAGTTAAAGAAGCAAAAGTTGACAACATTCTACTATGATATAAAAAGTCAACATTGAAGAGTCTTTAAATGATCATTGAGTTTTCCGTATACATCCAGGGGCATAACTACAATAGGTGCAGGGGTTGCAATCGCACCCGGGGCCCTGGGGCCTAGGGGGCCCCAAAAGTCCCTTTGGCCTATAGATAAAGACTAATTCTATTAAAGAATTGCAATAATTGGGGATCATGATCTGGTCACTGGTCACTGCCACATCATACAAAATCAGCACCCTCCTCTGCTGAAATACTCTGTGCTGCTGACATACTCAGATCCCTCCATTATAGAATACCCATTCCATTTCCAGGTCTTGCCCCTGGGGCCCCCTAGAGAGTGGGGGCCCTGGGCAACTGCCCAGTCTGCCCAGCTCTGATTCTGACCTTGCCTGTGACATACATCACTAATGTCATCCCATGGGTGGATACAGCTCTGAACACCCCATCCACTCCCTAAGTAGATTAGCACAATCCTCTACTGAAATACTCTGTGCTGCTGCGTAAAAATGTGCTCATTAATTTGGGGGTCCCGTTGGAGGTTCGCATCGGGGCCCATGGACTTCAAGTTATCCCCCATGCTGACTTATGTGTCTGCCATGGTTACAGACTACAAATAAACTCTGATGCAGATATGTCTATATACTCCACTTCCTGCAAATACTTTTCACTTTAAAACACTTTTTTTCTGTAATAATTTGGAGGCAGTCACAGATCTGGGAACACAGGTAAGGTTTCTCCTTATGCAGAGTGACACACCGGACCTGTCATACCGGTAATGAGGAGACTTTAGAGCTGCAATGCTTCCCTGGGAAATAAAATATGCAAATAGTCTCTTAAGGGAGGAAGTAGACATGAACTCTAGCGCCACCTATTGGAAGTAGCAATCCGAAAAGTCAATATTGACCCTTTAACCAGCTTTGCAATATGACTTAGGATTTACACCAGATCATAATCTCAATTTGCAGACACAGCGTCAGTGTAAAGTATGAGATCTAATATGGCTGTGTGGGTTGTTAGAGGTAAGGTGTGTCCTTGTGGAGAGTGACATGCCAGTATGAGGAGACTTAAAACCACAACGCTCCTCTGAGAAAATAAATGTGCAAATTGTCTCTTTAGAAAGGAAGAGGACTTGGACTCTAGTGTCACCTGTAGGCTTTATGGTCTGCTGGCACAATGTGTATTGTGCCACGTATTTGGGTATACACAGCAGATCTGCGCCAAGTCTACAATAGCAATGCGTATGGGTTTTGCTAAATCCTGTGCATGATTGCTACTTCCAATAGGAGGTGCTAGAGTTTAAGTCTACTTCCTTTCTCAAGAGACAATTTGCATATTTAATTTCCCAGAGGAGCATTGAGGCTGTAAAGTCTCCTCATTACCGGCATGTCACTCTCCACAAGGACAGACCTTACCCCTTAGACCGCACTTAGCCTCTCACACAGCCAGATCAGATCTCATACTTTGCATTGATGATGAGGAAACACGATGAAACACCGTGTCTGCAAATTGAGATTCTGATCTGGTGTAAATCCTAAATTATAAGACAGTGTTAAAAAGTCTCTTCTGATCAATATGATTGCTACTACCAATAGGTGGCGCTAGAGTTAAAGTCCTCTTATAAGATACCGTAATTTGCGTAGGGAGCACAAAAATAGTTTTCCCACATTGAACATTCACTTTTTGGACAGAAGCAAACAAAGATGATGAACTCTTGGAGACATTTATGAAAACATTTCAGATTAATGTCTGCCACCCCGGGCGGAGGGCTCTGGGAGAAGCAGATCTTAACAAGAAAAAGGAAAAATTGAAGACCAAGAGGATAAAAGATAACGGAATGTAAAGAGGAGGAGGACGTGGCGTGGACGCACCGCATAAAGGAGATCTCCCTCCAGCCATTGCTTCCAGCCACGGTTTGGCACGTCGCCCTTCTGCACACACACCAGCTTATTGCCCTCCCAGGACACGGTCGTCTGTAGAAACACAAGGAGGAGAATATTACTAAGGAATGACAAAAACAAACTGCTGGTGACAGATCTGATGTCATTATTCGAGGTAGTCAAAGTGTAATTATGTGAAGTCACAACAGGTCTGACTAAGAATTGAAGATGGTCTATACACTACACCACATAGGACACATCCTCTATATACTACACCACACAGGACACATCCTCTATATACTACTTCACATAGGACACATCCTCCATATACTACACCACACAGGACACATCCTCTATATACTACACCACAAGGGACACATCCTCTATATACTACACCACATAGGACACATCCTCTATATACTACACCACATAGGACACATCCTCTATACACTACACCACACAGGACACATCCTCCATACACTACACCACACAGGACACATCCTCTATATACTACACCACAAGGGACACATCCTCTATATACTACACCACACAGGACACATCCTCTATATACTACACCACAAGGGACACATCCTCTATATACTACACCACATAGGACACATCCTCTATACACTGCACCACATAGGACACATCCTCTATATACACCACATGGGACACACCCGCTATATACTACACCACACAGGACATATCATCTATATACTACACCACACAGGACACATCCTCTATATACTACACCACATAGGACACATCATCTATATACTGCACCACATAGGACACATCCCCTATATACTACATCCCACAGGACACATCATCTATATACTACACCATATAGGACACATCCTCTATATACTACACCACACGGACACATCATCTATATGCTACACCACATAGGACACATCCTCTATATACTACACCACACGGACACATCATCTATATGCTACACCACATAGGACAACATCCTCTATATACTACACAACACAGGACACATACTCTATATACTACACCACACGGGTCACATCCTCTATATACTACAGCACACAGGACACATCCTCTATATACACCACATGGGACACATCCTCTATATACTACACCACACAGGACACATCCTCTATATACTGCACCACACAGGACACATCCTTTATATACTACACCACACAGGACACATCCTCTATATACTGCACCAGATATGACACATCCTCTATATACTACACCACACAGGACACATCCTCTATATACTACACCACACAGGACACATCCTCTATATACTACAGCACACAGGACACATCCTCTATATACTACACCACACAGGACACATCCTCTATATACTTCACCACACAGGACACATCCTCTATATATACACCACATAGGACACATCCTCTATATACTACACCACACAGGACACACCCTCTATATACTACACCACACAGGAGAGCTGATAAATGCTCAAAATCAAACTAGCTGCTGCAGAACTCCTTGCGTCCTGCTGATGGCGATGTGATGCAATCTGTAGATTTTGTAGAACTCCGCTAGATGTCAGTCTGCTGCACGCAGCTCCGCACTATTGTGTTATCCACAGGTTATATCTTATTACTTGTATAGGTTTTGTATTATTTTTAGCCATCAACACAAGGCTGAGATGAATAATGAGGTTGTGTATATACTACACCACATAGGACACATCCTCTATATACTGCACCACATAGGACACATCCCCTATATACTACATCCCACAGGACACATCATCTATATACTACACCCGCTATATACTACACCACACGGGACACATCCTCTATATACTACACCACACGGGACCCATCCTCTATATACTACACAACACAGGGCACATCCTCTATATACTACGCCACACGGGCACATCCTCTATATACTACACCACATGGGACACATCCTCTTATATACTACACCACACAGGACACATCCTCTATATACTACACCACACGGGTCACATCCTCTATATACTACACCACACAGGACACAGCTTGTATACATACACCACACAGGACACATCCTCTACACACTACACCACACAGGACACATCCTCTATATACTACACCACACAGGACACATCCTCTATATACACCACATGGGACACATCCTCTATATACTGCACCACACAGGACACATCCTTTATATACTACAAGACACAGGACACATCCTCTATATACTACACCAACACAGGACACATCCTCTATATACTACACCACACAAGAAACACCCTCTATATACTACACACACACAGAACACATCCTCTATATACTACACCACACAGGACACATCCTCTATATACTACACCACACGGGACACCTCCTCTATATACTACACCACACAGGACACATCCTCTATATACTACACCACACAGGACACATCCTCTATATACTGCACCACACAGGACATATCATCTATATACTGCACCACACAGGACACATCCTTTATATACTACACCACATAGGCACACATCCTTTATATACTACACCACATAGGACACATCCTCTATATACTACACCACACAGGACACATCCTTTATATACTACACCACATAGGACACATCCTCTATATTCTACACCACACAGGACACATCCTCTATATACTACACCACACAGGACACATCCTCTATATACTACACCACACAGGACACATCCTCTATATACTACACCACATAGGACACATCCTCTATATACTACACCACATAGGACACATCCTCTATATACTACACCACACAGGACACATCCTCTATATACTACACCACATAGGACACATCCTCTATATACTACACCACATAGGACACATCCTATATACTACACCACAGGACACATCCTCTATATACTACACCACATAGGACAACATCCTCTATATACTACACCACACAGGACACATCCTCTATATACTACACCACACAGGACACATCCTCTATATACTACACCACACAGGAGACATCCTCTATAATACACCCACACAGGACACATCCTCTATATACTACACCCACAGGACACATCCTCTATATAGTACACCACACGGGACACATCCTCTATATACTACACCACACAGGACACATTCTCTATATACTGCACCACACAGGAGAGCTGATAAATGCTCAAAATCAAACTAGCTGCTGCAGAACTCCTTGCGTCCTGCTGATGGCGATGTGATGCAATCTGTAGATTTTGTAGACTCCGCTAGATGTCAGTCTGCTGCACGCAGCTCCGCACTATTGTGTTATCCACAGGTTATATCTTATTACTTGTATAGGTTTGTATTATTTTTAGCCATCAACACAAGGCTGAGATGAATAATGAGGTTGTGTATATACTACACCACATAGGACACATCCTCTATATACTGCACCACATAGGACACATCCCCTATATACTACATCCCACAGGACACATCATCTATATACTACACCGCTATATACTACACCACACGGACACATCCTCTATATACTACACCACACGGGACCCATCCTCTATATACTACACAACACAGGGCACATCCTCTATATACTACGCCACACAGGGCACATCCTCTATATACTACACCACATGGGACACATCCTCTATATACTACACCACACAGGACACATCCTCTATATACTACACCACACGGGTCACATCCTCTATATACTACACCACACAGGACACAGCTTGTATACATACACCACACAGGACACATCCTCTACACACTACACCACACAGGACACATCCTCTATATACTACACCACACAGGACACATCCTCTATATACACCACATGGGACACATCCTCTATATACTGCACCACACAGGACACATCCTTTATATACTACAAGACACAGGACACATCCTCTATATACTACACCACACAGGACACATCCTCTATATACTACACCACACAAGAAACACCCTCTATATACTACACCACACAGAACACATCCTCTATATACTACACCACACAGGACACATCCTCTATATACTACACCACACGGGACCCCTCCTCTATATACTACACCACACAGGACACATCCTCTATATACTACACCACACAGGACACATCCTCTATATACTGCACCACACAGGACAATCATCTATATACTGCACCACACAGGACACATCCTTTATATACTACACCACATAGGACACATCCTTTATATACTACACCACATAGGACACATCCTCTATATACTACACCACACAGGACACATCCTTTATATACTACACCACATAGGACACATCCTCTATATTCTACACCACACAGGACACATCCTCTATATACTACACCACACAGGACACATCCTCTATATACTACACCACACAGGACACATCCTCTATATACTACACCACATAGGACACATCCTCTATATACTACACCACATAGGACACATCCTCTATATACTACACCACACAGGACACATCCTCTATATACTACACCACATAGGACACATCCTCTATATACTACACCACATAGGACACATCCTCTATATACTACACCACACAGGACACATCCTCTATATACTAACACCACATAGGACACATCCTCTATATACTACACCACACAGGACACATCCTCTATATACTACACCACACAGGACACATCCTCTATATACTACACCACACAGGAGACATCCTCTATATACTACACCACACAGGACACATCCTCTATATACTACACCACACAGGACAACATCCTCTATATAGTACACCACACGGGACACATCCTCTATATACTACACCACACAGGACACATTCTCTATATACTGCACCACACAGGAGAGCTGATAAATGCTCAAAATCAAACTAGCTGCTGCAGAACTCCTTGCGTCCTGCTGATGGCGATGTGATGCAATCTGTAGATTTTGTAGACTCCGCTAGATGTCAGTCTGCTGCACGCAGCTCCGCACTATTGTGTTATCCACAGGTTATATCTTATTACTTGTATAGGTTTTGTATTATTTTTAGCCATCAACACAAGGCTGAGATGAATAATGAGGTTGTGTATATACTACACCACATAGGACACATCCTCTATATACTGCACCACATAGGACACATCCCCTATATACTACATCCCACAGGACACATCATCTATATACTACACCCGCTATATACTACACCACACGGGACACATCCTCTATATACTACACCACACGGGACCCATCCTCTATATACTACACAACACAGGGCACATCCTCTATATACTACGCCACACAGGGCACATCCTCTATATACTACACCACATGGGACACATCCTCTATATACTACACCACACAGGACACATCCTCTATATACTACACACACACGGGTCACATCCTCTATATACTACAGCACACAGGACACATCCTCTATATACACCACATGGGACACATCCTCTATATACTGCACCACACAGGACACATCCTTTATATACTACAAGACACAGGACACATCCTCTATATACTACACCACACAGGACACATCCTCTATATACTACACCACACAAGAAACACCCTCTATATACTACACCACACAGAACACATCCTCTATATACTACACCACACAGGACACATCCTCTATATACTACACCACACGGGACACCTCCTCTATATACTACACCACACAGGACACATCCTCTATATACTACACCACACAGGACACATCCTCTATATACTGCACCACACAGGACATATCATCTATATACTGCACCACACAGGACACATCCTTTATATACTACACCACATAGGACACATCCTTTATATACTACACCACATAGGACACATCCTCTATATACTACACCACACAGGACACATCCTTTATATACTACACCACATAGGACACATCCTCTATATTCTACACCACACAGGACACATCCTCTATATACTACACCACACAGGACACATCCTCTATATACTACACCACACAGGACACATCCTCTATATACTACACCACATAGGACACATCCTCTATATACTACACCACATAGGACACATCCTCTATATACTACACCACACAGGACACATCCTCTATATACTACACCACATAGGACACATCCTCTATATACTACACCACATAGGACACATCCTCTATATACTACACCACACAGGACACATCCTCTATATACTACACCACATAGGACACATCCTCTATTTACTACACCACACAGGACACATCCTCTATATACTACACCACACAGGACACCTCCTCTATATACTACACCACACAGGACACATCCTCTATATACTACACCACACAGGACACATCCTCTATATACTACACCACACAGGAGACATCCTCTATATACTACACCACACAGGACACATCCTCTATATACTACACCACACAGGACACATCCTCTATATAGTACACCACACGGGACACATCCTCTATATACTACACCACACAGGACACATCCTCTATATAGTACACCACACGGGACACATCCTTTATATACTAACACCACACAGGACTTTCTCTATATATGCCCAACAGGAAGCCTGTAAATGCTCAAAATCAAACTAGCTGTGCAAACTCCTGTGGTCTGCATGATGGCGATGTGATGCAATTGTAGATGTCGTAGACTCCGCTGATGTCAGTCTGCTGTGCAGCCGCTTATTTGTTATCCGCAGGTCTTATATTGAAGGTTTTATTAGATAACCCTGGTGTATAGTTTGTTTTTTGGTAATAACTGGTGGGAGTCTATAGTTGAACCATTAAGTGGTAACATGCTGGTGGTCAAGTATTTGATTATAGGAATATCCCGTGCAGCTGTGAAGCGCTTTAGTGTAATATTACTGGTGGTTATAAGTGTTGGATAGCCTATGTCATAGACACTGTGGATCAATGAGTGTGTGAGAAGCCTTTAGTGTAATATCCCCTGTGATCATATAGTGTTAAGCCTTATGGAATATCCCATGGTGTCTATAGGGTTGCAAGCTTTTAGTGGTAATATCCATTGTCTATATGTTAAGCTATTGTGGTAAACCCGGTGTCTATAGTGTTGAACTTTACGTGGTAAATCCTCTGGTGGTCTAAGTGTTGAAGCTTTAGTGGTAATATCCCTGGTGGTCTATAGTGTTGAAGCCTTTAGGTAATATCCTGGTGGTCTATAGTGTTGAAGCCTTTAGTGGTAATATCCCTGGTGGTCTAAGTGTTGAAGGTTTTAGTGGTAATATCCCTGGTGGTCTATAGTGTTGAAGCCTTTAGTGGTAATATCCCTGGTGGTCTATAGTGTTGAAGCCTTTAGTGGTAATATCCCTGGTGGTCTATAGTGTTGAAGCCTTTATGGTAATATCCCTGGTGTCTATAGTGTTGAAGCCTTTATTGGTAATATCCCTGTGTCATAGTGTTGAGCCTTAGTGGTAAATCCCTGTGGTCTATAGTGTTGAAGCCTTTAGTGTAATATCCTGGTGGTCTATAGTGTTGAAGCCTTTAGTGGTAATATCCCTGGTGGTCTATAGTGTTGAGCCTTTATGTAATATCCTGGTGGTCTAAGTGTTAAGTTATGGTAATATCCCTGGTGGTCTATAGTGTTGAAGCCTTTAGTGTAATATCCTGGTGGTCTATAGTGTTGAAGCCTTTAGTGTAATATCCTGGTGTCTATAGTGTTGAAGCCTTTAGTGTAATATCCCTGTGGTCTATAGTGTTGAAGCTTTAGTGGTAAATCCCTGGTGGTCTATAGTGTTGAAGCCTTTAGTGGTAATATCCCTGGTGGTCTATAGTGTTGAAGCCTTTATTGGTAATATCCCTGGTGGTCTATAGTGTTGAAGCCTTATGGTAATATCCCTGGTGGTCTATAGTGTTGAAGCCTTTAGTGGTAAATCCCTGTGGCATAGTGTTGAAGCTTTAGTGGTAATATCCTGGTGGTCTATGTTTGAAGCTAGTGTAATCCTGTGGCTATAGTGTTGAAGCCTTTAGTGTAATATCCTGGTGGTATAGTGTGAGCTTATGTAATTCTGTGCTATGTGTTGAAGCCTTTAGTGGTAATATCCCTGGTGGTCTATAGTGTTGAAGCCTTTAGTGGTAATATCCCTGGTGGTCTATAGTGTTGAAGCCTTTGTATTCCCTGGTGGTTAGTGTTGAAGCTTTAGGTAAATCCCTGGTGGTCTATAGTGTTGAAGCCTTTAGTGGTAAATCCCTGGTGGTCTATAGTGTTGAAGCTTTAGTGGTAATATCCCTGGTGGTCTATAGTGTTGAAGCCTTTAGTGGTAAATCTGTGGTCTATAGTGTTGAAGCTTTATGTATTCCGTGGTCTATAGTGTTGAAGCAGGTTCCCTGTTTGTTAGCTTTAGTGTAATATCCCTGGTGGTCATAGTGTTAAGCCTTTTTGGTAATATCTGGTGGTCTTATGTGAAGCTTTAGTGGTAATATCCTGGTGGTCTATATGTTAGCTTTATGGTAATATCCTGGTGGTTATAGGTTGAAGCCTTTAGTGGTATATCCCTGTGGTCTATAGTGTTGAAGTTTAGTGGTAATATCCCTGGTGTCTTGTGTTGAAGCCTTTAGTGGTAATATCCTGGTGGTCTATAGTGTTGAGCCTTTAGTGGTAATATCCTGTGGTCTATAGTGTTGAGCCTTTAGTGGTAAATCCCTGGTGGTCTATAGTGTTGAAGCCTTTATTGGTTAATATCCCTGGTGGTCTATATGTTTGAAGCCTTTAGTGGTAATATCCCTGGTGGTCTTATGTTGAAGCCTTTAGTGTAATATCCCTGGTGGTCTATAGTGTTTGAAGGTTTTAGTTGGTAATATCCTGGTGGTCTATAGTTGTTGAAGCCTTTAGTGGTAATATCCTGGTGGTCTATAGTGTTGAAGCCTTTAGTGGTAATATCCCTGGTGGTCTATAGTGTTGAAGCCTTTAGTGGTAATATCCCTGGTGGTCTATATGTTGAAGTTTTAGTGGTAATATCCCTGGTGGTCTATAGTGTTGAAGCCTTTAGTGGTAATATCCCTGGTGGTCTATAGTGGTTGAAGCCTTTAGTGGTAATATCCCTGGTGGTCTATAGTGTTGAAGCCTTTAGTGGTAATATCCTGGTGGTCTATAGTGTTGAAGCCTTTATTGGTAATATCCCTGGTGGTCTATAGTGTTGAAGCCTTTAGTGGTAATATCCCTGGTGGTCTATAGTGTTGAAGCCTTTAGTGGTAATATCCCTGGTGGTCTATAGTGTTGAAGCCTTTAGTGGTAACATCCCTGGTGGTCTATAGTGTTGGAGCCTTTATTGGTAATATCCCTGGTGGTCTATAGTGTTGAAGGTTTTAGTGGTAATATCCCTGGTGGTCTATAGTGTTGAAGCCTTTAGTGGTAATATTCCTGGTGGTCTATAGTGTTGGAGCCTTTAGTGGTAATATCCCTGGTGGTCTATAGTGTTGAAGCCTTTAGTGTAATATCCCTGGTGGTCTATAGTGTTGAAGCCTTTAGTGGTAATATCCCTGGTGGTCTATAGTGTTGAAGCCTTTATTGGTAATATCCCTGGTGGTCTATAGTGTTGAAGCCTTTATTGGTAATATCCCTGGTGGTCTATAGTGTTGAAGCCTTTAGTGGTAATATCCCTGGTGGTCTATAGTGTTGAAGCCTTTAGTGGTAATATCCCTGGTGGTCTATAGTGTTGAAGGTTTTAGTGGTAATATCCTTGGTGGTCTATAGTGTTGAAGCCTTTAGTGGTAACATCCCTGGTGGTCTATAGTGTTGAAGCCTTTAGTGGTAATATCCCTGGTGGTCTATAGTGTTGAAGCCTTTAGTGGTAATATCCCTGGTGGTCTATAGTGTTGAAGCCTTTAGTGGTAATATCCCTGGTGGTCTATAGTGTTGAAGGTTTTAGTGGTAATATCCCTGGTGGTCTATAGTGTTGAAGCCTTTAGTGGTAATATCCCTGGTGGTCTATAGGGTTGAAGCCTTTAGTGGTAATATCCCTGGTGGTCTATAGTGTTGAAGCCTTTAGTGGTAATATCCCTGGTGGTCTATAGTGTTGAAGCCTTTATTGGTAATATCCCTGGTGGTCTATAGTGTTGAAGCCTTTAGTGGTAATATCCCTGGTGGTCTATAGTGTTGAAGCCTTTAGTGGTAACATCCCTGGTGGTCTATAGTGTTGGAGCCTTTAGTGGTAATATCCCTGGTGGTCTATAGTGTTGAAGTCTTTAGTGGTAATATCCCTGGTGGTCTATAGTGTTGAAGCCTTTAGTGGTAATATTCCTGGTGGTCTATAGTGTTGGAGCCTTTAGTGGTAATATCCCTGGTGGTCTATAGTGTTGAAGCCTTTAGTGGTAATATCCCTGGTGGTCTATAGTGTTGAAGCCTTTAGTGGTAATATCCCTGGTGGTCTATAGTGTTGAAGCCTTTAGTGGTAACATCCCTGGTGGTCTATAGTGTTGAAGCCTTTAGTGGTAATATCCCTGGTGGTCTATAGTGTTGAAGCCTTTAGTGGTAATATCCCTGGTGGTCTATAGTGTTGAAGGTTTTAGTGGTAATATCCCTGGTGGTCTATAGTGTTGAAGTCTTTAGTGGTAATATCCCTGGTGGTCTATAGTGTTGAAGTCTTTAGTGGTAATATCCCTGGTGGTCTATAGTGTTGAAGCCTTTAGTGGTAACATCCCTGGTGGTCTATAGTGTTGAAGCCTTTAGTGGTAATATCCCTGGTGGTCTATAGTGTTGAAGCCTTTAGTGGTAATATCCCTGGTGGTCTATAGTGTTGGAGCCTTTAGTGGTAATATCCCTGGTGGTCTATAGTGTTGAAGCCTTTAGTGGTAACATCCCTGGTGGTCTAGAGTGTTGAAGCCTTTAATGGTAATATCCCTGGTGGTCTATAGTGTTGAAGGTTTTAGTGGTAACATCCGTGGTGGTCTATAGTGTTGAAGCCTTTAGTGGTAATATCCCTGGTGGTCTATAGTGTTGAAGCCTTTAGTGGTAATATCCCTGGTGGTCTATAGTGTTGAAGCCTTTAGTGGTAACATCCCTGGTGGTCTATAGTGTTGAAGCCTTTATTGGTAATATCCCTGGTGGTCTATAGTGTTGAAGGTTTTAGTGGTAATATCCCTGGTGGTCTATAGTGTTGAAGTCTTTAGTGGTAATATCCCTGGTGGTCTATAGTGTTGAAGTCTTTAGTGGTAATATCCCTGGTGGTCTATAGTGTTGAAGCCTTTAGTGGTAACATCCCTGGTGGTCTATAGTGTTGAAGCCTTTAGTGGTAATATCCCTGGTGGTCTATAGTGTTGAAGCCTTTAGTGGTAATATCCCTGGTGGTCTATAGTGTTGGAGCCTTTAGTGGTAATATCCCTGGTGGTCTATAGTGTTGAAGCCTTTAGTGGTAACATCCCTGGTGGTCTAGAGTGTTGAAGCCTTTAGTGGTAATATCCCTGGTGGTCTATAGTGTTGAAGGTTTTAGTGGTAACATCCGTGGTGGTCTATAGTGTTGAAGCCTTTAGTGGTAATATCCCTGGTGGTCTATAGTGTTGAAGCCTTTAGTGGTAATATCCCTGGTGGTCTATAGTGTTGAAGCCTTTAGTGGTAACATCCCTGGTGGTCTATAGTGTTGAAGCCTTTATTGGTAATATCCCTGGTGGTCTATAGTGTTGAAGCCTTTAGTGGTAATATCCCTGGTGGTCTATAGTGTTGAAGGTTTTAGTGGTAATATCCCTGGTGGTCTATAGTGTTGAAGCCTTTAGTGGTAATATCCCTGGTGGTCTATAGTGTTGAAGGTTTTAGTGGTGATATCCCTGGTGGTCTATAGTGTTGAAGCCTTTAGTGGTAATATCCCTGGTGGTCTATAGTGTTGAAGCCTTTAGTGGTAATATCCCTGGTGGTCTATAGTGTTGAAGCCTTTAGTGGTAATATCCCTGGTGGTCTATAGTGTTGAAGCCTTTAGTGGTAATATCCCTGGTGGTCTATAGTGTTGAAGCCTTTAGTGGTAATATCCCTGGTGGTCTATAGTGTTGAAGCTTTTAGTGGTAATATCCCTGGTGGTCTATAGTGTTGAAGCCTTTAGTGGTAATATCCCTGGTGGTCTAGGGGGTTGAAGCTGTCAATGGCCACATCCTGAGACATAGAGGTGGAACATTCTACTGAACGTGCTGCAGGGATTCCGTCCTCACAAACCTACTGTTATTCCCCAACAGTAATCACACATCACTGGACTTCTATATTCCGCGGTCACGAAACGTTGCGTCTGTCACTAATTTCTACACATTGATACCTTGCAGATTCGACCGTCGATGACTCCCAGGTCTTCTTCAAATTCTTCACCCAAAGTGAAATCCATGATGTAATTCCGGAAGGTGCTGAGTGTCCGGATTATCATGTGATTCCCGTCCACGATAAACTCCTTCTCTGGGCGCAGAAGAACGACGATCTTCCGTAAAGCCAAATTTAGATCTAGAAATCAGATGAAATCCAGAAATATCATCACCATGACATTATACCAGGAATATCATCATCATCATCACTTTATACCAGTAATATTATCATCACCATCATTTTATACCAGTAATATTATCATCACCATCACTTTATACCAGTAATATCATCATCACTTTATTCCAGTAAATTATCATCACCATTATTTTACACCAGTAATATTATCATCACCATCACTTTATACCAGTAATATCATCATCACTTTATACCAGTAATATTATCATCACCATCACTTTATACCAGTAATATTATCATCACCATCACTTTATTCCAGCAATATCCTCATCATCAGCACTTTATACCAGTAATATCATCATCACATTATACCAGTAATATCATAATCATCACAATATACCAGCAATATCATCATATTATGCCAGCAATATCATCATCATCACAATATACCGGTAATATCATCATCACATTATACCAGAAATATTATCATCATCACTTTATACCAGTAATATCATCATCACATTATACCAGTAATATCATCATCACCAGCGTATCGCAGTAATATTATCATCATCACCACAATATACCAGTAATATCATCTTCATCACTTTATAGCAGTAATATTATCATCATCACCATTGTATACCAGCAATATCATCATCATCATCACCACATTATACCAGAAATATCATCATCATCACATTATGCCAGTAATATCATCATCATCACCACCACTTTATAGCAGCAATATTATCATCATCACATTATAGCAGTAACATTATCATTATCATCATATTATAACAGGAATATCACCATCACTTTATAGCAGTAATATCATAATCACTTTATACCAGTAATGTTATCATCATCAACACTTTATACCAGTAATGTTATCATCAACACCACTTTATAACAGCAATATCATCATCACTTTATACCAGCAATATCATGATCATCACTTTATACCAGTAATATCATCATCATCACTTTATACCAGCAACATCATCATCATCACTTTATACCAGCAACATCATCATCACCACATTGTACCAGTAATATCATCCCCATTTTATACCAGCAATATCATCATCATCATCATCACTTTATACCAGTAATATCATCTTTATCACCACATTACACCAGTAATATCATCTTCATCACTTTATAGCAGTAATATCATCATCACTTTATAGCAGTAACATTATCATCATCACTTTATAGCAGTAACATTATCATCATCACTTTATAGCAGTAACATTATCATCATCACTTTATAGAAGTAATATTATCATCATCACTTTATAGCAGTAACATTATCATCCATCATATTATACTTTATAACACAATTCTTGCAGTCAGGTTGGGTTTCCTTATTGTTGCCGCCTTCCATCTTCCAATAAGTTTTGATTTCTTACTTAAAGCTTTCAGATATCCCTCCAGGTTCTCCTGTGACACCATCTGGTACTTTCCATTGAGCGCGGCGGCCATGCTGGAATATAATGCTGCGATTATTCCTCCTTCCTGACGATACTTTCTACCTCATGTTACAGGTCAGTCCTCGTCCTCGTTCCTCTCTGTCTTCGCCTCTTCTCCCTGATGTGTCTCCCTTTAATGTTCAGGCTAATCCCCATTATATCTCAGCCAGGCCCACACAGAAATATAATCCTAGATTATACCAACAGCAATAACAGCATTAACCTCCAGTCTGCCAGGAGCAGCGCTCCTATCACTGCAGAGACTGATGATGATGATTGTACATCACGTTCTTGGAACACACAGGTGTTAGAATGTTGCACAATTAATGCCGGAGACTCGGAACACAAACAGCTCATCTCAATGAATTAGAATATCATCAAAAAGATCAGTTATTTCACAAATTCAATACATAAAGTGACACACATATATTATATAGAGTCATTACACACAGAGGGATCTATTTCATGCTATTTCTGTTAATGTTGATGATTATATGGCTTACAGCCAATGAAAACCCAAAGGTCATTATCTCAGAAAATTGGGTTCATAAAATGTCAACAAACACCACAAGACAAAAAAAAAAAGAAAAGCAGAATAATATTAATCAAGCCCAAACTCTATTGAGTAACGGTGGAGATACTATGCGAGCTGCATGTTAGTATCTTGCATGCATCTCGCATGACTCACGGCACGGCCACTGCCTCCCTGAACGGGAGTGTGGAGCTGCATAAAAACACAATCAGCTGATGTGCTGCCATTCAGAGAAGCAGGGGCCGTTCCGGGTGAGTCATGCGAGATACTCACATGCAGCTTGCATAAGTGTGTCTCTGCACTAATACTCAGACAAGTTAAAGAATGGTGGCTGAAACTCTCAGACCTACTCCAAGAGATTGAGGTTTATGCCTGTAGCGCCCCCACAGCACCGCTATCATCTCTCTAGCTGTGGTATTCACTATTGACCCTCTGGCCTGTCCCTGCAAGACCACCTCTGAAACATCAAAGGGGGAGACTTTCAAGCCCACTTGCTAGCACTCTACTGCAGCCGTCCAGGTCCACCTGCCCTTCCATTTATGAGGGACCCCTGGCAATAAAAACCTCTTTTATAGCTGTCACGGGGTCCCACAATCAACAGAGTGAGAGATGTCTGAACAGCCCAATAACCTTTATTGTTTGAAAACATAAAAATCCATAAAACAATCCATCAGAAAAATCCATAAAACAATCCAGCAGTATACTGTATCCAGGTGTACCAAGTTTCACTAAATCCCTTTGTGGAGCTGGTCTCCACTCAGCGTCCCACACACAGACTGAAATCGTACTGCCTCTCCTTCTCCCAAACACCTCCCATATCCAAGACCAGGTCTATTGACACACTCCATGGGGGTGAACAGAATCATCTACTAAAATGACCAAGTAAGGAGATGTCCACAGTAATTCAATTATCAGACCCTCGGGAGTGTAATGAGTAGACTGGAAGGGGGAAGAGGAGCATACACAGTAAAGGAACAACACTTGTAAAATGCAGTAAAATATAACCCACCATATCCACCATCACAATAGCTTATATGAAGCTTGTAAGACAAAATAAAATGCAAATTGAGTCATATTTTTTTAATTATGGCAAGACTTTGTCCTGACTGGGGCAGTTGCCGACTGATAGAGACTGCCCCTTTAAGGGCCACTGTATATCATCGCCTACAGCTTAGAGTTGCTCAGCATTTATTCACCTTGCGCTGGTCATGGTTGACTTGTTGGGTGGAACAGTTGATTGTTACATGTATTCATGTTATAACTTGCTCTTCTGCACTTTGCATTGGGTGAAGCTGTTTGTTTTGTGGTTGTGATAGAGATCACGTGAGTTGGGCAAACACCAACCCTGCAATAGGCCATTTGGTCAGGAATTAAAGGAGTTATTCCCATCTTTATAAATGGTGTTGTCGGATAGAGATTGTAAGTAAAAGCAATTTTGTAATTCACTGCTTGTTAAAATGTTCATCGGTTCCTGAGATATTAACACTTTTCCTTACAGCTTGTTGCCTTGGAGACCGACCACCGCTGCTAAACTGCAGAATGTACACAGTGCTTACCAGCTCTTTTCTATAGAGCTTGTAATCGCTTGGTGGGATCTCTGGAGGGCGCTGTTATCTCCTAACCCTGGCCGGTGTCAGTGCAGTGCTTATGAGATAGACAGCAGCGGTGGTCGGTTTCCTAGGCAACGAGCTATAAACAAAAGAAAAGTGTTCAAGAGGAACTCCGGGGAGATAAAAAGAATATTGTACAGTCCCTGCCCTCCTCCATGATGAAGCAGAGCTGTGCACTGCAGTTCTAGGATCTATAGATCACTTATAAATCAGTAAAATCATATCTGCTCCTCAGCTCTCACCCCTCCCTCAGGGGACAGAGAAATTCAGTCATGCATAGTGCTAACGTTTCAGGGGACAGGTGGTTACCAAGTTGACATGGGGGAGGGAAGACCATGGTGTGGGGCCCCTCCAGGTAGACCGCCACCAAAGGCTCTGCAGACAGCGCAGAAACTTCAAGCCCAAGCCGAAACCGGAGGCCTCATACTTCTAATGGAGCTGTGGCCGAACACCGGACACATCTTGGGGAAGGTGGCAGAACTATGGAGCAGTGCCCGGGAGGGACACACAGAAGCACCCGTGGCTACCGGTACCTGAGCTCTGTGCTGTGGAGTGCGTTGAGAGCCTGGGGGGCAGAGCAGTGACCCGCTCGCCTCAGATGAACACTACAGTCCCTGACAGGAGTTATGTCTCTTATCCATGTTATGTAAATAAAAGCTTATAACCTGACGTTACATTCATCCATTGGTTGTATAAATTACTCTTCTGAAAGCTGAAACCCTCCCAAATGTGGTTTAGGTTAAGAAAATAAATTGGCCTCAATGCTGAAATATTGATCATTTAATGAACACAGAATGGTCAGATTTTGGCAAGACAAAAGTTTTGTCGCCCACAGAAAGTAATGTGATATTCAAACACATACAGTATATACTCGTGTATAAGCCGAGTTTTTCAGCACAAAAAATGTGCTGAAAAGTCCCCCCTCGGCTTATACACGGGGTATATACGGTAGCCCCAGCTGTATACAGCAGCCCCAGCTGTATACAGCCCCCCCGTGGTATCCAGGGCCCCCCTTGCTGCAACCTGTAAAGGAAGATGTCCTTATACTTATCACTGCCGCCGCCGCTCCGCTGCTCGGTCACCGCGATGCTCCGGGTCTTCATGCTTCCTGTTCCTTCTCCGGCGCTCAGGAAATGACGTCATTGTTCGAGCGCCGACGAAGGAACAGGAAGCATGAAGACCCGGAGCATCGCGGTGACCGAGCAGCGGAGCGGCGGCGGCAGCGATAAGTATAAGGACATCTTCCTTTACAGGTTGCAGCAAGGGGGGCCCTGGATACCACGGGGGGGCTGTATACAGCTGGGGCTGCTGTATACAGCTGGAGCCCCTGTATAATACCTCTGGGGCTGCTGCTGTGTATTACCCCTGGGGCTGCTGCTGTGTATTACCCCTGGGGCTGCTGCTGTGTATACCCCCTGGGGCTGCTGCTGTGTATACCCCCTGGGGCTGCTGCTGTGTATACCCCCTGGGGCTGCTGCTGTGTATACCCCCTGGGGCTGCTGCTCTGTATACCCCCTGGGGCTGCTGCTGTGTATACCCCCTGGGGCTGCTGCTGTGTATACCCCCTGGGGCTGCTGCTCTGTATACCCCCTGGGGCTGCTGCTCTGTATACCCCCTGGGGCTGCTGCTCTGTATACCCCCTGGGGCTGCTGCTCTGTATACCCCCTGGGGCTGCTGCTGTGTATACCCCCTGGGGCTGCTGCTGTGTATACCCCCTGGGGCTGCTGCTGTGTATACCCCCTGGGGCTGCTGCTCTGTATACCCCCTGGGGCTGCTGCTCTGTATACCCCCTGGGGCTGCTGCTCTGTATACCCCCTGGGGCTGCTGCTGTATACTACTACTGGGGCTGCTGTATACTACCACTGGGGCTTCTGTATACTACTACTGGGGCTGCTGCTGTATACTACTACTGGGGCTGCTGCTGTATACTACTACTGGGGCTGCTGCTGTATACTACCTCTGGGGCTTCTGTATACTACCTCTGGGGCTGCTGTATATATCTCTGGGGCTGCTGTATATATCTCTGGGCCTGCTGTATACTACCACTGGGGCTGCTGTATATACCACTGGGGAGGCTGCTGTAACACTGCTGGGGCCTGTATGTACCACTGGGGAGGCTGCTGTATACCACACTTCTGGGGGCTGTATACTACCACTGGGGAGGCTTGTACACCACTTCGGGGGCCTGTATACCACACTGCTGGGGGCTGTATACCTGTGCTGGGGTCCACCCTCGGCTTATACACGAGTCAATAGGTTTTCCCAGATTTTGGGGGCAAAAGTAGGGGGGTCGGCTTATACACGGGTCGGCTTATACACGAGTATATACGGTAATTAACTTAAAATCCAAATATATGCTGCATAACATTGGTGAATGAAGTTGTGGAGCTATTAGAGTCATATTTAATATTTTGTGTGACTTCCATGAGCATGAAGGACTGCATCCATGCGGTTCAACAATGATTCATACAATTTATTAATGAAGTCACCAGGAATAGCAAAGAATCAGGGGTGGAACTACCGTGGTGCAGCTGGTGCAGCTGCACCAGGGCCCCGGCCAGCTAGGGGGCCCCTGAAGGCTCCAGCGGCGGGTCCGTTCCGCTCCCTGACAGGTGGGTGGTAGTGGCCGCAGGAGGAGAATCTCCAGGATTCAATGTGAGTGAATCCGGGGGGATGGGCATTTTCCCCCTGCCGGGCCCCGCCCCCTGAGCTCTCTCCTCAGATGCAGGGGGTGTCAGAGCAGCGGCAGTGTCCCAGGATTTATTGAATACTGCTGGGACACTGCCTGCATTGATTCCCCTGCGTGCTGGCACTTCCGGGATCAGTGTGTGAGCTCAGCTTGGATAGAGCAGCTGAGCTCCTCCTGACCCGGAAGCGCTGATGCTGCGGAGGTGCCGGCTGCCTGAGGACACTCTGGGAGCAGGACAAGGTAAGCGCCAATGAGCCGAAGAGAGCAGGGGTGGGGGGAACAGGGGCCACAAGAGGGATGAAGCAGGGTGAATGGGGGGCACAAGAGGGGAGAAGCAGAGTGAATGGGTGGGAACGCACTGAGTGGAACGCAGTGCAATGTGGGTGTCCAGGGGAAGCAGGTGAATGGGGCACAAGTGGATAACAGTGAGATGCGGTGACACAGAGGGGAGAAGCGCGATGATGGGGGCCAAGTGTGAGAAGGGAGAATGGAGATGACAAGGAGTGGGGAATGCAGGGTGAATGGGGGGCACAAAGGGAGGAGCAGGTGAATGGGGGAGGCCACAAGAAGGGGGAGGGATTAAAACAGGGGAATGGAAGTTGGATGGGGGACACAAGAGGGGAGAAGCAGGCAGAATAATGGGGGCACAAGAGGTGAGAAAGGGAGAATTGGGGCACAAGAGGGAGAAGATAAACAAGGGAAAATGGGGGGGCAACAAGAATGGGGGACAGAGGGAGCAGAATGGGGGCACAAGGGGAGGAGAAGCAAAGGAGGGAAATGGGGGCCACAAGAGGAGGATGAATGGGCAAAGGGAAATTGGGAGGGGCCACAAGAGAGAGAACAGGGAAATGGGGCAAGACGAAGCGGGTAAATGGGGGGGAGGGAACAGGATGGGAGAAGCAGGGTAAATAGGGGGGGACAAGTCTGAGTCCCTTCCTGTAAGTCCTCCATGCATATCTAGACCGTATGTCCATGGCTGAGTGTGCATGTGTGTGCGCCTGGCTGGGTGTGCATGTGTGTGTGCCTGGCTGGGTGTGCATGTGTGTGTGTGCCTGGCTGGGTGTGCATGTGTGTGTGCCTGGCAGAGTGTGTATTTGTGTGTGCGCCTGTCTGAGTGTGCATGTGTATGCATGTCTGGCTGAGTGTGCATGTGTGTGCATGCCTGGCTGAGTGTGCATGTGTGTGTGTGCCTGGCTGGGTGTGCATGTGTGTGCGTGCCTGGCTGAGTATGCATGTGTGTGCGTGCCTGGCTGAGTGTGCATGTGTGTGTGGCCTGGCTGAGTGTGCATGTGTGTGCGTGCCTGGCTGAGTGTGCATGTGTGTGCGTGCCTGGCTGGGTGTGCATGTGTGTGTGTGCCTGGCTGGGTGTGCCTGTGTGTATGTATACTCCTTGAAGGAGGGCTTAGTTGTAGTGAGGAGTAGGGAGGGGTGGCAACAGGAGTCACTTAGTTAGACAGAGTCAAACGGAGAGAGAAAGTGAGTCTGCTGACAGCCTTCGGACTGTGTATACATCCCGCAGCAGTCACTAATGTGCATACAACCCTCAGCAGCATTTAATGTGCATACGTCTCCCAGCAGTCTCCATTGTGCATTTGTCCTGCAGCCGTCTCTATTGTGTATTCTCTGTTGTGTGTATACCCTGCAGCCATCTCCATTGTCTATATGGTCAGCAGCCATCTCCATTGTCTATACGGCCCACAGCCATATCTATTTTGTATACAGCTAGCAGCCATCTCTATTGTGTATACAGATATTGTATATTCAGCCCACAGGAGTCTCAAGTGTGTGTGTGTGTAATATATAATAGAGAGAAAGTGTAAAAAAAAGAAAAACGGCACAAAAATATAGAAAAAAGTGGACTTTATTGCCCAAAGGCGTGGCCACGCATTGGGCAATAAAGTCCACTTTTTTCTATTTTTTTGGGCTGTTTTTCCTTTTATTACTCTATTGTAAGGAACCATCTGGATTGCTGGTTGGGAAAGCTTTGCACATAAATTGAGGTAATTTTTGGTGCTGTTCCAATTTTTCACTATAAGTATAATGTATGTTTGGGTGGAAGTGGAGCATGGGTTGAGGCGGAGCATGGGTGGAGGCAGAGTCTCAGGGGGGCCCCAAAGTTTTGGCAGTAAGAGGCCCCAAAATTCCTATTGGCAGCCCTGGTGCTGATAGACTACAGCGCCGCCGTCCGCCCGCAGCTTTATTATGACATTGAGGTCCTGGGGGGTATGGGTTGTGGGGGCGGGTGCTGGGAGATTACGACGACCGCCCGCAGCATCGCTCTGACATACACTCCCTGTGGGGTGCTGTCGGGTTTGAGCTGCGCCGCACACCCGCAGCTTTATTGTGACATTAAGTCCCGGGGGGGGCCCCGAAAAATTCCTCCCAGAGTTCATCTAGATTCCTTGGTTTTGTCTTCCAAGCTTCCTCTTTCATCCTACCCCAAACATGCTCAATGATGTTCATGTCTGGTGACTGGGCTGGCCAATCCTTGAGCACCTTGATCTTTTTTGCCTGGAGGTACTTTGTTGTAGAGATGAATGTATGAGATGGAGCACCATCATGCTGCAGAATGTCACCCCTTTTATGATTTGATATATGAGAGGTCGTTAATACTTCTTGATATTTTAGGCTATTGATATTGCCTTCCACTTTGCAAATGTTTCGCACACCCCCATGTTGAATGTAACCCCAGATCATGATCTTTCCACCACCAAATTTAACTGTTTTTTGGTTGTATTTTGGATCCATACGGGCTCCAGCAGATCTCCTGCAGGATTTGCGGCGGCTGTGGTGTAATACTACGGAAGATTCATCAGAGAAATCCACTTTCTGCCACTTTTCCAGAGTCCATATGTTTAGCAGGCTGTGGGATTTTGTAAATGCCACACACTTTTTTATCTGCCTTTTGTTTAGTGCTGGCTTCTGGGCACTGATTCAACCATGGAGGCCATTTCGAGACAGAATCCTACAAACTGTTCAGGTGACACAGGGACTTGAGGTGACCAGGCCTGTTGGAGCTCTGCTGCAGTGGAAGAGGGGCTTGCTTTGGATTTTCTAACCAACAAACGTTCGTCCTGAGCAGTTGTCTTGCGGGGTCTGCCGGAAATGGGCTTGTCAAACACATCTCCAATCTCTTCAAATCTTGTTTTAATTCTTTGCACTTGACGCTGAGGCACATTAAAGGTGCAGCCACCTCTGCAGTGGATCTGGTCTTCAGCCTCTTGATAATCAAGGCTTTGGTCGCAGGGTGGATTTTTGGCATGTTGTCAGAGCTCAAGTTGCAGTTCAAGTGAAGGTCTGGGGTGCTGGGTTTCTTTTTATACACCCCCACTAATTAACCCATCATTTACTGAGCACAGGTGAGGATGTAAACGAGGATTGGGTGCATTATATGACCAGGCGACAAAACCTTTGTCTTGCCAAAATCTGACCATTCTGTGTTCATTAAATGATCAATATTTCAGCATTGATGCCAATTTATTTTCTTAACCTAAACCACATTTCGGAGGGTTTCAGCTTTCAAAAGAGTCATTTATAAAACCAATGGATGAATTTAACGTCAGGGACAACTTCTGTCAGGGACTGTACTCCTTATAACGCCGAGAGACGAGACCCACCAGAGACTGAGACACCAAGAAAGTAGAGTAAGGGCACCAACCGAGGCTTGACTGTACCAACCCGGCTCTGGAGAAAGAGCAAGTACCTGAGACTGGCAGAGAGCGTACCCGGCGGCCATGTTAACACCTGAGTAAAAGTAAATGAACTGCAACTGTCGTGTGTGAGACTTTTATTAGCGGCAAACATTGGCCGCAGAGGCCGCCAGAGACAATGAGGGTACTGTTGACCAAATGAACACATGCTAAGCCACGAGCCGGGGAACCACTCCACTGCCCTGGGGAATGCGCTCCACCTGCGGGGAGCAGGACTATCTAAGCTGCCGGTCATCTTCCCCAGAGGTTCTGCAACAGCGGCGGCCACCCTAGCTGCACACCGCAGGTGGCATCACGAATACCCCTTTATTCCCTGAGACTTTCCCTAACATCACCCCTCTATTAAATGACACCGCCAGGGTCACGAGACCGGATCTCGGCCCCCGTCTGTCTCCGTGAAAAGAACCAAGAAGTGAAGGCGTGAGAACAACTAGTAACTGCCTGGCACCAAGTCTTCCCCGACGCTGGAGTGGGGCGTCAATGGCAGTTCAGAATCAACCAGTGCAGTGCTCTGCCTCTTCTCCTAGCCTGATACATGGCAGTACACATTATGCACCATCATATCATTGTACAGTATAGGATCACAGGGTGTATTTCTATCTTCTTGGTGACATGATAGCTATTTGAAAGGAGAACACCCCTGTTCTTACATTACATAGGATGTATATCAGGGGCAGGACTGCACTGTGACCATGGGGCCAGTGGCCACGCCCCCTGTGCATACAGAAGTATGAGGGTGCGGCAATGTAGGATGATCCTGGAGCTCTGAGGGTCCACACCCCCGACACATCTCCTGCTCTCTGCTGCAGCTTGAGGCTGCATTTCTCTGTCCCCTGAGGGAGGGGTGAGAGCTGAGGAGCAGATATTATTTTATTGAATTCTAAGTGATTTATAGGTCCTGGAACTGCAGTGCCCAGCTCTGCTTCACCATGTAGGAGGGCAGGGACAGTACAAAAATGTTTATCTCTCCGGAGTTCTCCTTTAACATATTAGCACTTGGTTTGAGAAAACAGGATCCCTTTAATTCACTCCCTCTGCACCTTCTTGATTACCTACAGTACAAGACGAGGGCAGATAAAATAAAGTGATGCATGAATGCACAGTAAATGTGTGCAAAACAGAGATCTTACACCTAAACTTGCTCCTATTTTCCATTTTCCCTGCAGTTTCAGCCAATCCTCCATGATCATCAGCTGATTGTGATGCCTCCTACATGCACCTGTTGCACTGAGCGCTGTTCTATTCACGCTCCTGTACTCCCTGTCACTTATATGAGTATTTTGGATGGGATCTGGGAATGTCTCCAGCCCTGCGGCTCGGCGGAGGCTGCAGTATTCATCCATACTGGAGTCTTAAGGAGATCTGTCTCATTATCTCTTGTGCAAGTTGCTGATGAAATCGGGTTAATGACATTATCCTCTAGGTTGTGTCTGCAAATCGCATATTATTAGAAGTTCACAAAGGTCACTACTGTTCAAAGCTGACCTTGGAGTCAATACTAACCCTTAAATGCCTCCTATAATACTGACCCTGGAGTGCCGCCTATAATACTGACCCTGGAGTGCCGCCTATAATACTGACCCTGGAGTGCCGCCTATAATACTGACCCTGGAGTGCCGCCTATAATACTGACCCTGGATTGTCCACTGCAATACTGACCCTGGAGTGCCCCCTACAATACCGACCCTGGAGTGCCCCCTATAATACCGACCCTGGGATGCCATCTATAATACTGACCCTGGAGTGCCGTCTATAATACTGACCCTGGAGTGCCACCTATAATACTGACCCTGGATTGTCCACTGCAATAATGACCCTGGAGTGCCCCCTATAATAATGACCCTGGGGTGCCATCTATAATAATGACCCTGGAGTGCCCCCTATAATACTAACCCTTAAATGCCTCCTATAATACTGACCCTGGAGTGCCGCATATAATACTGACCCTGGAGTGCCCCCTACAATAATGACCCTGGAGCGCCCTCTATAATACCGACCCTGGAGTGCTCACTACAATACTGACCTTGGAGTGCCACCTACCATACTCACGCCTGGAGTGCTCACTACAATACTGACCCTGGAGTGCCCCCTACAATACTAACCCTGGAGCGCCCCCTATAATACCGACCCTGGAGTGCTCACTACAATACTGACCTTGGAGTGCCGCCTACCATACTGACCCTGGAGTGCTCACTACAATACTGACCCTGGAGTGCCCCCTACAATAATGACCCTGGAGTGCCCCCTATAATACCGACCCTGGAGTGCTCACTACAATACTGACCTTGGAGAGCCCCCTACAATACTGACGCAGGACTGTCCCCTATAATACTGAGCCTGGAGTGCCCCCTATAATACTGACCATACAGTGTGACTGCCTCATCAACATCTGCTTCAGTTAACAAGCTTCGCTGTATTCCCCCTGTAGATGGTGCTGATGATACAGGAGAAGTCAGAACTAGAATCTCTGGAGAGCGAAGGCTCCGTTTATCCACTAAGGCTAGAGTGGCTGGGATCTGCAGTACTTCATAGTCTGACAAAGTGAAGGTGTGTGCGCTCTCCAGCTGAAGTCATTAACTACTAGCTTCAACCTCCTGGAAAGCACCACACCTTACTAATACCTTCATCCTAATGAAAAGCACCACACCCTACATATACCTTCAGCCTATTGGAAAGCACCACACCCTACTAATATCTTCAACCTCCTGGAAATCACCACACCCTACTAATCCCTTCACCCTAGTGGAAAGCACCACACCCTACTAACACCTTCAGCCTAGTGGAAAGCTCCACACCCTACTAATCCCTTCACCCTAGTGGAAAGCACCACACCCTACTAATACCTTCAGCCTAGTGGAAAGCTCCACACCCTACTAATCCCTTCAGCCTAGTGGAAAGCAGCACACCCTACTAATACCTTCAGCCTAGTGGAAAGCACCACACCCTACTAATCCCTTCACCTTAGTGGAAAGCACCACACCCTACTAACACCTTCAGCCTAGTGGAAAGCACCACACCCTACTAATACCTTCAGTCTATTAGAAAGCACCACACCCTACTAATCCCTTCAGACTAATGAAAAGCACTACACCCTACTAACACCTTCAGCCTAGTGGAAAGCACCACACCCTACTAACACCTTCAGCCTAGTGGAAAGCTCCACACCCTACTAATACCTTCATCCTACTGGACAGCACCACACCCTACTAATACCTTCATCCTACTGGACAGCGCCACACCCAACTAATACTCTCAGCTTTCTGCTGGAAGCTGCCAGAAATAGCATTTGGTTTGACCAGTCTTCTGCCTTGCGTTCATGTTTTACCTTTGCCTGTTTTTTGGACGCTTCTTCTGCCTCCCGCTTTTGCACCTTGCTGTCATCTTGGTTGTGACCCGGCTCCCTGACTATGCTATCAGATCCTGATTTTGTCCTAATCCTGACCTCCCAGATTTGACCCTGTTTGGTGACGTTTCTGCCTCTTGACTTCTAACCCTCCCATAGGCAGCAATCTCGTGGACCCTGCAGTAAATCCAGATCCCTGTATAAGGTTAGAGATGTCAGGATTTCTCTGGGTTCTGCCTAATGGAGCGGCTTGTGCCTAGTCTGTCTGAGATAGCCTTTGATGGACGTTATAAGTATTATGGTTAAATATATGACTCTCCTTAACAATAGGTGCCCACAATGCCTACAATACTGACCATATACTATACTGCTCAACATAATACTGACCATACAGTACAGTGCCCACTGCAATTCTGTTTTAAGAGTATAATTCTGCATTTATTCACTGACACTTGTTACCATCTCTGCTTTCTGTCAGTGAATGAGAACATCTTTGTGTAAAAACAATAAGAATGTAACACAGTCACAGCTCAGTGATTGTTACAATTGTATCCTGAGCTACAGTAACTACATCATCATCATCATCATCATCATCATACATACATACATACAGTGTTGGCCAAAAGTATTGACACCCCTGCAATTCTGTCAGATAATACTCAGTGTCTTCCTGAAAATGATTGCAATCACAAATTCTTTGGTATTATTATCTTCATTAAAATTTGTCTTCAATGAAAAAACACAAAAAGAATTGTCCTAAAGCCAAATTAGATCTAATTCCACCAAACATAAAAAAGGGGGTGGACAAAAGTATTGGCACCCTTCGAAAAATCATGTGATGCTTCTCTAATTAGTGTAATTAACAGCACCTGTAACTTACCTGTGGCACCTAACAGGTGTTGGCAATAACTAAATCACACTTGCAGCCAGTTGACATGGATTAAAGTTGACTCAACCTCTGTCCTGTGTCCTTGTGTGTACCACATTGAGCATGGAGAAAAGAAAGAAGAGCAAAGAACTGTCTGAGGACTTGAGAAACCAAATTGTGAGGAAGCATGAGCAATCATAAGGCTACAAGTCCATCTCCAAAGACCTGAATGTTCCTGTGTCTACCGTGCGCAGTGTCATCAAGAAGTTTAAAGCCCATGGCACTGTGGCTAACCTCCCTAGATGTGGACGGAAAAGAAAAATTGACAAGAGATTTCAACACAAGATTGTGCGGATGGTGGATAAAGAACTTCGACTAACATCCAAACAAGTTCAAGCTGCCCTGCAGTCCGAGGGTACAACAGTGTCAACCCGTACTATCCGTCAGTGTCTGAATGAAAAGGGACTGTATGGTAGGAGACCCAGGAAGACCCCACTTCTTACCCTGAGACATAAAAAAGCCAGGCTGGAGTTTGCCAAAAACTTACCTGAGAAAGCCTAAAACGTTTTGGAAGAATGTTCTCTGGTCAGATGAGACAGAAGTAGAGCTTTATGGGCAAAGGCATCAACATAGAGTTTACAGGAGAAAAAAGAGGCATTCAAAGAAAAGAACACGGTTCCTACAGTCAAACATGGCGGAGGTTCCCTGATGTTTTGGGGTTGCTTTGCTGCCTCTGGCACTGGACTGCTTGACCGTGTGCATGGCATTATGAAGTCTGAAGACTACCAACACATTGTGCAGCATAATGTAGGGCCCAGTGTGAGAAAGCTGGGTCTCCCTCAGAGGTCATGGGTCTTCCAGCCGGACAATGACCCAAAACACACTTCAAAAAGCACTAGAAAATGGTTTGAGAGAAAGCACTGGAGACTTCTAAGGTGGCAGCAATGAGTCCAGACCTGAATCCCATAGATCACCTGTGGAGAGATCTAAAAATGGCAGTTTGGAGAAGGCACCCTTCAAATATCAGGGACCTGGAGCAGTTTGCCAAAGAAGAATGGTGTAAAATTCCAGCAGAGCATTGTAAGAAACTCATTGATGGCTACCGGAAGCGGTTGATCGCAGTTATTTTGGCTTAAGGTTGTGCAACCAAGTATTAGGCTGAGGGTGCCAATACTTTTGTCCGGCCCATTTTTGGAGTTTTGTGTGAAATGATCAATGTTTTGCTTTTTGCTTCATTCTGTTTTGTGTTTTTTCATTGAAGACAAATTAAATGAAGATAATAACACCAAAGAATTTGTGATTGCAATCATTTTCAGGAAGAAACTGAGTATTATCTGACAGAATTGCAGGGGTGTCAATACTTTTGGCCACAATTGTACATACATACATCTGATCAGGGATCTTTCTTCATGTGTCAGTTATGATACAGCTAATACTTTAGGTACATAGCTTTATTTTATTGGTTTATTTTATTTTTTTTACAGCTTTTCTGCTTTTAATTGTACACAAGAATGATGACAGATGGACACTTGTACTATTTTATAGAGCAGTGATGTCTCCTGTCCTGGATAAAGTCCTGTACTTGCGCCAGACAATGTGATTAGTGCAGGAAGAGCAGAGATCTGACCCTTCATTACAGCTTATATCTGGAGTAAGCAGAGTATTACTGAGGAAGAACAGCTCATCACTATGGAGAGAAGGAAAAACAAAGAGCAGCCAAGAGATCCCGAATAACAATGATCAATTCAGGGGCAAAAACATAACAAGGATCATTGTGTAATGTATGTACATAGTGACTGCACCAGCAGAATAGTGAGTGCAGCTCTGGAGGATAATACAGGAGGTAACTCAGGATCAGTAATGTATGTACACAGTGACTGCACCAGCAGAATAGTGAGTGCAGCTCTGGAGTATAATACAGGAGGTAACTCAGGATCAGTAATGTAATGTATGTACACAGTGACTGCACCAGCAGAATAGTGAGTGCAGCTCTGGAGTATAATACAGGAGGTAACTCAGGTCAGTAAGTGTATGTATGTACACAGTGACTGCACCAGCAGAATAGTGAGTGCAGCTCTGGAGTATAATACAGGAGTAACTCAGGATCAGTAATGTATGTATGTACACAGTGACTGCACCAGCAGAATAGTGAGTGCAGCTCTGGAGTATAATACAGGAGGTAACTCAGGATCAGTAATGTAATGTATGTACACAGTGACTGCACCAGCAGAATAGTGAGTGCAGCTCTGGAGATATACGAGAATCAGGATCGTAATGTGAATGTATGACACAGTACACCTAGTGATGCAGTGGAGTATAATACAGGAGGTAACTCAGGATCAGTAATGTAATGTATGTACACAGTGACTGCACCAGCAGATAGTGAGTGCAGCTCTGGAGTATAATACAGGAGGTAACTCAGATCAGTATGTAATGTATGCCACAGTGACTGCAACCAGCAGAATAGTGAGTCAGCTTCTGGAGTATAATAAGGAGGTAACCAGTCATAATTAATGTATGTACACAGTGACTAACCAGCAGAATAGGATGCAGCTCTGAGTATAATACAGGAGGTAACTCAGGACAGTAATGTAATGTATGTACATAGTGACTGCACCAGCAGAATAGTGAGTGCAGCTCTGGAGTATAATACAGGAGGTAACTCAGGATCAGTAATGTAATGTATGTACACAGTGACTGCACCAGCAGAATAGTGAGTGCAGCTCTGGAGTATAATACAGGAGGTAACTCAGGATCAGTAATGTAATGTATGTACACAGTGACTGCACCAGCAGAATAGTGAGTGCAGCTCTGGAGTATAATACAGGAGGTAACTCAGGTCAGTAATGTAATGTATGTACACAGTGACTGCACCAGCAGAATAGTGAGTGCAGCTCTGGAGTATAATACAGGAGGTAACTCAGGATCATAATGTAATGTATGTACACAGTGACTGCACCAGCAGAATAGTGAGTGCAGCTCTGGAGTATAATACAGGAGGTAACTCAGGATCAGTAATGTAATGTATGTACACAGTGACTGCACCAGCAGAATAGTGAGTGCAGCTCTGGAGTATAATACAGGAGGTAACTCAGGATCAGTAATGTAATGTATGTACACAGTGACTGCACCAGCAGAATAGTGAGTGCAGCTCTGGAGTATAATACAGGAGGTAACTCAGGATCAGTAATGTAATGTATGTACACAGTGACTGCACCAGCAGAATAGTGAGTGCAGCTCTGGAGTATAATACAGGAGGTAACTCAGGATCAGTAATGTAATGTATGTACACAGTGACTGCACCAGCAGAATAGTGAGTGCAGCTCTGGAGTATAATAAGATAACTCAGGATCAGTAATGTAATGAGTACACATGATGACAGAGAAGTCAGCTCTGAGTTAATACAGAGGTAACTCGATCAGTAATGTAATGTATGTACACAGTGACTGCACCAGCAGAATAGTGAGTGCAGCTCTGGAGTATAATACAGGAGGTAACTCAGGTCAGTAATGTAATGTATGTACACAGTGACTGCACCAGCAGAATAGTGAGTGCAGCTCTGGAGTATAATACAGGAGGTAACTCAGGATCAGTAATGTATGTACACAGTGACTGCACCAGCAGAATAGTGAGTGCAGCTCTGGAGTATAATACAGGAGGTAACTCAGGATCAGTAATGTAATGTATGTACACAGTGACTGCACCAGCAGAATAGTGAGTGCAGCTCTGGAGTATAATACAGGAGGTAACTCAGGATCAGTAATGTAATGTATGTACACAGTGACTGCACCAGCAGAATAGTGAGTGCAGCTCTGGAGTATAATACAGGAGGTAACTCAGGATCAGTTAAATGTAATGTATGTACACAGTGACTGCACCAGCAGAATAGTGAGTGCAGCTCTGGAGTATAATACAGGAGGTAACTCAGGATCAGTAATGTAATGTATGTACACAGTGACTGCACCAGCAGAATAGTGAGTGCAGCTCTGGAGTATAATACAGGAGGTAACTCAGGATCAGTAATGTAATGTATGTACACAGTGACTGCACCAGCAGAATAGTGAGTGCAGCTCTGGAGTATAATACAGGAGGTAACTCAGGATCAGTAATGTAATGTATGTACACAGTGACTACACCAGCAGAATAGTGAGTGCAGCTCTGGAGTATAATACAGGAGGTAACTCAGGATCAGTAATGTAATGTATGTACACAGTGACTGCACCAGCAGAATAGTGAGTGCAGCTCTGGAGTATAATACAGGAGGTAACTCAGGATCAGTAATGTAATGTATGTACACAGTGACTGCACAGCAGAGATAGTGAGTGCAGTTCTGGAGTATAATACAGGAGGTAACTCGGTCAGTAATGTAATGTATGTACACAGTGACTGAACCAGGAGAATAGTGAGTGCAGCTCTGGAGTGTAATACAGGAGGTAACTCAGGATCAGTAATGTAATGTATGTACATAGTGACTGCACCAGCAGAATAGTGAGTGCAGCTCTGGGTATAATACAGGAGGTAACTCAGGATCAGTAATGTAAGTATGTACACAGTGACTGCACCAGCAGAATAGTGAGTGCAGCTCTGGAGTATAATACAGGAGGTAACTCAGGATCAGTAATGTAATGTATGTACACAGTGACTGCACCAGCAGAATAGTGAGTGCAGTTCTGGAGTATAATACAGGAGGTAACTCAAGATCAGTAATGTAATGTATGACACAGGACTGCACAGCAGAATAGTGAGTGCAGCTCTGGAGTATAATACAGGAGGTAACAGGATCAGTAATGTAATGTATGTACACAGTGACTGCACCAGCAGAATAGTGAGTGCAGCTCTGGAGTATAATACAGGAGGTAATCAGGATCAGTAATGTAATGTATGTACACAGTGACTGCACCAGCAGAATAGTGAGTGCAGCTCTGGAGTATAATACAGGAGGTAACTCAGGATCAGTAATGTAATGTATGTACACAGTGACTGCACCAGCAGAATAGTGAGTGCAGCTGAGTATATACAGGAGGTAACTCAGGATCAGTAATGTAATGTATGTACACAGTGACTGCACCTGCAGAATAGTGAGTGCAGCTCTGGAGTATAATACAGGAGGAACTCAGGTCAGTAATGAATGTATGTAACAGTGACTGCACAGCAGAATGTGAGTGCAGCTCTGGAGTATAATACAGGAGGTAACTCAGGATCAGTAATGTAATGTATGTACACAGTGACTGCACCAGCAGAATAGTGAGTGCAGCTCTGGAGTATAATACAGGAGGTAATCAGGATCAGTAATGTAATGTATGTACACAGTGACTGCACCAGCAGAATAGTGAGTGCAGCTCTGGAGTATAATACAGGAGGTAACTCGGATCAGTAATGTATGTACACAGTGACTGCACCAGCAGAATAGTGAGTGCAGCTCTGGAGTATAATACAGGAGGTAACTCAGGATCAGTAATGTAATGTATGTACACAGTGACTGCACCAGCAGAATAGTGAGTGCAGCTCTGGAGTATAATACAGGAGGTAACTCAGGATCATAATGTAATGTATGTACACAGTGACTGCACCAGCAGAATAGTGAGTGCAAACTCTGGAGTATAATACAGGAGGTAACTCAGGATCAGTAATGTAATGTATGTACACAGTGACTGCACCAGCAGAATAGTGAGTGCAGCTCTGGAGTATAATACAGGAGGTAACTCAGGATCAGTAATGTAATGTATGTACACAGTGACTGCACCAGCAGAATAGTGAGTGCAGCTCTGGAGTATAATACAGGAGGTAACTCAGGATCAGTAATGTAATGTATGTACACAGTGACTGCACCAGCAGAATAGTGAGTGCAACTCTGGAGTATAATACAGGAGGTAACTCAGGATCAGTAATGTAATGTATGTACACAGTGACTGCACCAGCAGAATAGTGAGTGCAGCTCTGGAGTATAATACAGGAGGTAACTCAGGATCAGTAATGTAATGTATGTACACAGTGACTGCACCAGCAGAATAGTGAGTGCAGCTCTGGAGTATAATACAGGATGGTAACTCAGGATCAGTAATGTAATGTATGTACACAGTGACTGCACCAGCAGAATAGTGAGTGCAGCTCTGGAGTATAATACAGGAGGTAACTCAGGATCAGTAATGTAATGTATGACACAGTGACTGCACCCGCAGAATAGTGAGTGCAGCTCTGGAGTATAATACAGGAGGTAACTCGGGGATCAGTAATGTAATGTATGTACACAGTGACTGCACCAGCAGAATAGTGAGTGCAGCTCTGGAGTATAATACAGGAGGTAACTCAGGATCAGTATGTAATGTATGTACACAGTGACTGCACCAGCAGAATAGTGAGTGCAGCTCTGGAGTATAATACAGGAGGTAACTCAGGATCAGTAATGTAATGTATGTACACAGTGACTGCACCAGCAGAATAGTGAGTGCAGCTCTGGAGTATAATACAGGAGGTAACTCAGGATCAGTAATGTAATGTATGTACACAGTGACTGCACCAGCAGAATAGTGAGTGCAGCTCTGGAGTATAATACAGGAGGTAACTCACGATCAGTAATGTAAGTAATGTATGTACACAGTGACTGCACCAGCAGAATAGTCATGATGCAGTGGAGATAATGAGGTAACTCAGAATCAGTATGACTGTTTTAGCCCAGTTACTGCCAACACGCAGAATTGATGCACCTGAGTATAATACAGGAGGTAACTCAGGATCAGTAATGTAATGTATGTACACAGTGACTGCACCAGCAGAATAGTGAGTGCAGCTCTGGAGTATAATACAGGAGGTAACTCAGGATCAGTAATGTAATGTATGTACACAGTGACTACACCAGCAGAATAGTGAGTGCAGCTCTGGAGTATAATACAGGAGGTAACTCAGGATCAGTAATGTAATGTATGTACACAGTGACTGCACCAGCAGAATAGTGAGTGCAGCTCTGGAGTATAATACAGGAGGTAACTCAGGATCAGTAATGTAATGTATGTACACAGTGACTGCACCAGCAGAATAGTGAGTGCAGTTCTGGAGTATAATACAGGAGGTAACTCAGGCTCAGTAATGTAATGTATGTACACAGTGACTGAACCAGGAGAATAGTGAGTGCAGCTCTGGAGTGTAATACAGGAGGTAACTCAGGATCAGTAATGTAATGTATGTACATAGTGACTGCACCAGCAGAATAGTGAGTGCAGCTCTGGAGTATAATACAGGAGGTAACTCAGGATCAGTAATGTAATGTATGTACACAGTGACTGCACCAGCAGAATAGTGAGTGCAGCTCTGGAGTATAATACAGGAGGTAACTCAGGATCAGTAATGTAATGTATGTACACAGTGACTGCACCAGCAGAATAGTGAGTGCAGTTCTGGAGTATAATACAGGAGGTAACTCAAGATCAGTAATGTAATGTATGCACACAGTGACTGCACCAGCAGAATAGTGAGTGCAGCTCTGGAGTATAATACAGGAGGTAACAGGATCAGTAATGTAATGTATGTACACAGTGACTGCACCAGCAGAATAGTGAGTGCAGCTCTGGAGTATAATACAGGAGGTAACTCAGGATCAGTAATGTAATGTATGTACACAGTGACTGCACCAGCAGAATAGTGAGTGCAGCTCTGGAGTATAATACAGGAGGTAACTCAGGATCAGTAATGTAATGTATGTACACAGTGACTGCACCAGCAGAATAGTGAGTGCAGCTCTGGAGTATAATACAGGAGGTAACTCAGGATCAGTAATGTAATGTATGTACACAGTGACTGCACCTGCAGAATAGTGAGTGCAGCTCTGGAGTATAATACAGGAGGTAACTCAGGATCAGTAATGTAATGTATGTACACAGTGACTGCACCAGCAGAATAGTGAGTGCAGCTCTGGAGTATAATACAGGAGGTAACTCAGGATCAGTAATGTAATGTATGTACACAGTGACTGCACCAGCAGAATAGTGAGTGCAGCTCTGGAGTATAATACAGGAGGTAACTCAGGATCAGTAATGTAATGTATGTACACAGTGACTGCACCAGCAGAATAGTGAGTGCAGCTCTGGAGTATAATACAGGAGGTAACTCAGGATCAGTAATGTAATGTATGTACACAGTGACTGCACCAGCAGAATAGTGAGTGCCGCTCTGGAGTATAATACAGGATGTAACTCAGGATCAGTAATGTAATGTATGTACACAGTGACTGCACCAGCAGAATAGTGAGTGCAGCTCTGGAGTATAATACAGGAGGTAACTCAGGATCAGTAATGTAATGTATGTACACAGTGACTGCACCAGCAGAATAGTGAGTGCAGCTCTGGAGTATAATACAGGAGGTAACTCAGGATCAGTAATGTAATGTATGTACAGAGTGACTGCACCAGCAGAATAGTGAGTGCAGCTCTGGAGTATAATACAGGAGGTAACTCAGGATCAGTAATGTAATGTATGTACACAGTGACTGCACCAGCAGAATAGTGAGTGCAGCTCTGGAGTATAATACAGGAGGTAACTCAGGATCAGTAATGTAATGTATGTACACAGTGACTGCACCAGCAGAATAGTGAGTGCAGCTCTGGAGTATAATACAGGAGGTAACTCAGGATCAGTAATGTAATGTATGTACACAGTGACTGCACCAGCAGAATAGTGAGTGCAGCTCTGGAGTATAATACAGGAGGTAACTCACGATCAGTAATGTAATGTATGTACACAGTGACTGCACCAGCAGAATAGTCCATATTGGATGAGTGATGAAATGAATGTTCACAAACCAACTTATGGACTGTCTTTCTAAGACCAGTTCTTCCCAATCACTGCTGTTTCCATATAAAATATTGTGTTCAGAGAGATAATTAATAATCAAAAAGTTGAATTCTGGTAGATTTATGTTGGAAAAACTGTCTAAAAAGTTTGACTAAGAAGAGTAATAAGATGAGTCGTTTTGGGGCAGTAAATATTGGGGTATAGTTCTGTTGCCCATGAGGTGACATGAGAAGGAAATCGTGCACCGTCTAGTGCACGGAACCATATTATTTTCTGGTCTTCTAGGCCCTTAGTACATATTGCACAGTGCATTCAATGGAAGCACAGCATGCAGTTAGCTCCCCCTAGTGGTGACTGTAGGTAAGCAGAATCTGCACCTCTGCAGGGGATTTGGAGCTCTGTATCAGAGAAACGAAGCTGTGAGTGTCATAAAGATACATAAGGAAAAGAATCCAGAATTTTGTCACCACTTTAACGTCTTATATAATGATTACACAATATGATTTGACACTGGGCCGCACTGAAAGCGTCTTACCAGCAGCCAAACCTGAGCGGGACATGAGCTACGTATGTATTTGTTTATGCCGCGTTTTATCCATCTTCCCGTGTATAATCCGGTCTGGATAATAAGTGAACGCACGGGCGTCTCTGCGGTGACAAAGAGTTTGGGATTAGAAATATATCCCTATTCTCTGATTTATCCTAATCCCCTCACTACTGGCAGGATCCTGTTACTGAGAACACACAGAAATGACATAAATCCTTTACATAACCTGCCCTACCTGCGAGAAGAGTGGAGGGGCTCTCCGCCGGCGGTAGACGCAGCATTGCAGACATAGTCTCTAGGGACTTGGTATATCATAGATTGCAAATCCCCCAATATCACCCCTTCCTTATTCTCTCCCATTTGTTTGCATCTTGAGGAATATATAAAGTTCCTCCAGGGGCCCATAATCTATCTGTCACGCTCGGAATAGGGGATGTGCAGCACAAGGCAATACACAGGTACAACAGGATGGAAAGGGAGTAGGGGAAGGGACGCTGCCTGACATTAACATGTGCGTCACCTCTGAGCTTCCCTAACATCCAGAAGCAGGTCCTTCCCTCCACCGCCGTCACGTGCCTCATCCCTGAATGGCGCTCCACTCACCCTGGCTAGTGCGAAGGCCAGTGAATACACTAGATGTCCACAATGTTGTAGTAAAACACGGGGGAATATAGACAATAAAGGATACAACACAAAGGTGATAGCAGCAGCCCAACAACAGGCCTGTAGACGACATGGCTCCAAGCAGCAGAAAAACCAACAGGCACAAGAAGCATCTTCACTCCACAGTGGTCAGCATAAAATCACTCTATTACCTGCATCAGGTGCTGGATCATGTGACTACTTAAAGGGCAAGGGAGTGGTCACAAACCGCTTCAAGATGAGATGAACTAAACTGGAGCTACCGGCATGGTAAATATCATTAATCTTTGCTTGTCCAAAATAAATTAATCACATTTAAAATCCAAAGCTCAGTGGTGTAACTAGAATCTGGTGGGCCCGGATGTGAACCTTAGACCTGGCCCCCGCCCGCATGTTGATGATATGTATGGGCCTCATGTAACATTCTAAATGCTTTAAAGACTCACAAATTGCCCCCCTCCGCCTTCATTATGTATTAATGTCCCTCATCCAGCTATATATGGTCCTCCTCCTAGACTATAGCCCTTATCGTGGTATATATGTCCCCCATACTGGTTTATATGGTTATATGGTCCGCCTCCTCCTGTCACCATAGTCCTCCAATTATTATAATGCATCCTCATATTCCTCCATATATCACAATGTACCCCTATAGTATTATAATGGATCCCATAGTCCTCCATTCAAAAGGTAGCCCCCATAATTATTCAGTTATTATAATAAACCCCCATTATCCTCCATATAATATAATGCAGCCTCACATCCCTCCATATATCAGAATGCAGCCTCATAGCCCTCCTTATAGCATAATGCAGACTCATATCCTCTCCATATAGTGTAATACAGCCTCATAGCCTCTCCATATAGTCTAATGCAGCCTCATAGCCTCGCCAAATAGTCTAATGCAGCCTCATAGCCTCTCCATATAGTATAATGCAGCCTCATAGCCTCTCCATATAGTATAATACAGCCTCATAGCCTCTCCATATAGTGCAGCCTCAATATTCTCCATATAGTATAATGCAGCCTCAATACTCTCCATATAATGCAGCCTCTAAACTCTCCATATGATGCAGCCTCAAAACCTACCATATAGTGCAGTATTATGTGCAGCCTTATGTGTCCCAAATAGGTCAGTATTATGTGCAGCCTTATATCTCCCACGTAGTGCAGTATTATGTGCAGCCTTATATCTCCCACGTAGTGCAGTATTATGTGCAGCCTTATATCTCCTATATAGGGCAGTATTATATGCAGCCTTATATCACCCATATAGTGCAGTATTATGTGCAGCCTTATATCTCCTATATAGGGCAGTATTATATGCAGCCTTATATCACCCATATAGTGCAGTATTATGTGCAGCCTTATATATGACATTTTCCCCCCATACTTTTCTGGCCACAGTGCACTGACTTATTAAAAAAAAAAATCTGTACTTACCTCTCCTGGTTTCCTCACTGCTTCGGCGGTCTTCTCTTGCAGAAACTGATGACTCAAGTGGCAGGAGAAGGAGGAAGAAGAGCCGCTGGCCTGCGTTCCACTGTGCACTCAAGCAGGAAGTGGGAGGAGGCGGCACAGTGGAACCCAGGGCAGGAAGCTGGCAGGTTAGAGGAGGGGAGGGGCAGGAGCAGCAGCAGGAAGTAGGAGGCTCCCCTCCACTCCTCTTCCTGACACAGGGGCCTATGTGCTGCGCTGTCATATGGATATTTGTCCTCGGGGACGCACATCCATGTGAAGTGGGTGGCGCTGCAATCGGTGGCCGCAGGGTGCGGCTGGCGTTGCGGGCCCCTTATAGGTCCGGGTCCTGTCACCACCGCGACCCCTGCGACCGCGATCGTTACGCCACTGCCAGAGCTGTCACAACTCTCCTAATGACAGGAGATACTCGTGACATTATCACGCAGGAATACCCCTTTAACAAATGCAAAATAAAAAGTTCAGTAACTTTCTAATATAGTTTGTTTTTTTAGTCCTTTACTATTTTCTATATCTCTACTTGCTGCCAGTGAATGTAAAGATTTCTATACAATGTCTAACTCCATTATATTCATACAGGTGACATTGTTACAGTGCATCGGATTAGACTTTTCTAAGGGCAAAGATTTTGATACCACTTGTAAAATCGCTTCAGGCCCTGTATACACATTTTATCCCATTTTTTTATATGCTTTTGTGTGCAGTTTTGTTATAAAACCGCACCAAAATCCGATATGGGTCACCTTGACGTGGTGGGACGGCTTTTACATTTTTTTTTAAATAAAAGTAATGATATCTAAGTTCCTTATTGTATTTACATGCCCAATTTTTTCTTGGATGTTTCTGTTTATCTAATATGTAAAGCTGAATATGTGTATATGTGTGTGTGTATGTCCGGGATTAGCATCTACACCGTCGCAACTACAGCCACAAAATTTTGCACAGTCACACGTCTGGATCTTGAGAGCGTCATAGGCTATGTTGTGAGGCAAAATTTTAACCCCACACGTTCCAATTCATCAAACAATTTTGGCCCTATCTACATAATGGAGAGAAAGTGACAGATACCAGTTGACAGTTGTGAATGAGAGGGGCTTAATGACAGCACCAAAGACTAACAGCATATACCAGCATATAGTCACTAAGGTGGGGCCCTGACATGGAATATTCACCACGCACGGGGACATGTATACACACCACACGCACACAAAGAGTAACAGCTAAGGTGGAGCCCCAACATTGGATACTCACCACGCACCCGAACACAAACACACACACACCACAAAGAGACACACACATATACACACCCTATAGGAACACATGCACTCACCCCACAGGGACACACACACCACAGGAATAACACATACACACCCCACAGGGACACAGAGACACACACACACCCCACAGGAACACACAGACCCCATAGGGATGGACACACACCACAGAGACACCCCTCCCCCACAATGACACACACCACAGGGACACCCTTCCCCCCCAAAAGGACACACACCACAGGGACCCCCCCACAGGGACACACGCACACCACTGGGACAAACACACACCCCAGGGACACACACACCACACAGACAGACACAGATGTGCACAAATCACCTCACACAATTCGCCTCATACGTCTGGTATCTTTAATTTCCAAAAATAAACATCTGATTAAAAACAGCCAATGTGCAACACATGTGCCATATAGGGAATTAAGGCAGATGTCAGTCACATGAGCTGTCTATTATGTGTATGTGTGAGGTAACATATACTGCCCGGCCGGGGGGAGGGTTTACTGTTGGCTGGAGATGTATTAGGCTGCCTATAGCAATCAATCACCGCTCAGCTTCTATTTTCCTACAGGTCATTAATATGACATACCGTATTCAAATTCTATTTTGTTATAGCTAACATCAGTTATTTTTTAACCCGGGGTAGTACAGCTACTTATTAATATATATATATAATAATAATAATCTTAATTTATATAGCGCCAACACATTCCGCAGCGCTTTACAATTCAGAGGGGCCATGTACAGACAGTCATAAGTAACAATTGTAAAAAATACACTCAAACAATAATTAAAGTAAAAAAAAAATAAAGACAGCCCTGCTTATAAGAGCTGACAATCCACAATGAGTTGGGGGGTGACACAAAGTACAGGTGCTTATTTACAGGTCCAGCCGTCTTGAGGGAATGGGAAATAGATAAAAGCTACATGAGTCATCACCAGAAACCTGTGTAGAGCTTTTGGGCTTGGTGGAGTTTGATGGAGAGTTACGTTCAGAGAAACAGTGAATGGGCTATATACAGTACAGAGGACTTCGATTAGGGGGTCTAATTTAAATTAGATCCTGTAGTGTATAGACAGCCAGTGATGTGACTGGCACAGAGTGGAGATGTCCGAGTAACGGTTAGCTAGATGGGTGATCCTGGCTGCTGCATTAAGGATGGACTGGAGAGGGGAGAGTCTGGTGCGGGGGAGGCCAATTAATAGAGAATTACAATAATTAAAGAGGGAATAGATTAGGGCCACAGCTAGGGTTTTTGTTGTTTCTGTGGTGAGAAAGGGGCGTACTCTAGAGATGTTGTAAAGGTGCAAGTGGCAAGAGCGGACGAGAGATTGTATATGTGGGGTGAAGGAAAGATCAGAGTCAAACATAACACCCAGACAGCAAGCCTGCTGACTAGGCATTATCATGGTGCCGCACACCGATAGAGAGATGTCAGATTTAGGGAGTTTAGAAGGAGTTCAGTTTTGGAAAAGTTGAGTTTCAGGTAGAGATCAGACATGATGTTGGAGACCGCGGTTATACAGTAATTTTCGTTCTGTAATACCGCAGGGGTAAGGTCAGTGGCTGAAGTGTATAATTGTGTAATCAGCATAAAGATGGTACTGGAAGCCAAATCTGCTGATGGTCTGTCCGATCGGGGCTGTGTAGAGAGAGAAGAGAAGAGAAGAGGAGAGGGCCAAGGACTGAACCCTGAGGGACCCCAATAGTGAGAGAAAGAGGGGAGGAAGTGGAGCCAGCAAAAGATACACTGAAAGAGCGGTCAGAAAGATAGGAAGAGAGCCAGGAGAGAGCGGTGTCCTTTATGCCTATGGAGTGCAGCATATGTGGAGCCCCCTCGGGACGGGGATACTTGGTACCGGACCGGTCGGTGCCGGGGAAGTCACGGGTGGCTCGGTCCGGACCGTGTCCCTGGGCCCGCACAATAAGATGGGGAATATTTACAAGGGGATTTGTCACGGGTGACGCCACCCACTTGGTGCTGCCAGTGATGGGGCCGCCGCTGCTGCAGAACCTCCGGGGGTGATGGAATGGCAGCAGAGATGGTGTAGTTCCCGTGGGAAGAACTGTATCCCCCGGGGCAGTAAGGGTTAAAGTCTATTGGGGTTATAGATGGTGGAGACGGGGTTAAAGGACACACACTTACGTTTGGTAGACACTGGTGCACTTCTCCTTCTCTCCTGAGGCTGCAGAGTTGACGGGCTTGTAGCAGGGGGACGCTCTCTGTGCTGAATCTGGAGCAAAGGTCGCAATCAATACACAGACTCACAGTTTTGCTGTTTTCCAAAGCTTTACTGCTGATGTTAGTGCAGATTATAGTCCACGGAGTCTGTAATGGTGCCGAGCTCTCTTCCCACCCTGTCCGGGGTCGTCAGCGTCCTTATGCTGCACTGTGTGTGTGTCCTGGCTGCTGCTATTAGCTGAGCTGCTGGGATTCCTCACGTCTCTCTCTCTGTATTCTGCTGGTACCACTTGGCTAGGCAACTTGAGTCCTCTGTGCTGTGCTGACCCTTCCGTGTTGCTTTGCTCTGGTACTAGGGGGCATCTAGAGATCCCACTGTTCCTGGATTCACTGTGCTGTGGGTGCCAGACACAGTACCGGATCCGGTGTCCGTTCTGTGCGTCTTCTGGGGCAAGTGAAGGTATCACTCCAGCTCCCAGACGTGTTTCTCTGTCTGTAGTTCTCCTGTTCCTCTGACCCTTACTAGGTCTACACTGAGCTAACTCTGCTCTAAGTGTCCTCTTCACAGCCCTGCTCCTAGCTGAACTGAGCTCTCCCTCATGAGCAAGAGTATATAAGTAAGCAGGTGGTGCTCCCCCTCTTGGCCCAGAGGTGCTAGTGTTTGTCAGTGTGTAGTGGGGGAGAGAACCCATGTGATGTTATTGTGGCACATTAACCCATGGGGTGCCACACATAGAGAGTAGGATTTGGTGATCAACAGTGTCAAAAGCTGCAGAAAGGTCAAGAAGAATAAGCAAAGAGTGGTCACCATTATGTTTTGCCGTTAGAAGGTCATTGGTCACTTTGATGAGGGCGGTTTCTGTAGAATGTAGGAGGCAGAGCCTAGCTTGAACCAGTATAATGGCTGGTGTGAACACGCTCCTACAGATTGCATGTGTGTAAACCTACGTTACATATATTTCAGTTAATTCTTCATGGTTTCCTTATCTATTGTATAATGCATATGGACATGCACTATGTGATGCTTAGTTTTCTTATGCTTAATATGGTGCTTATACTTATATATAATGACACTTATTATATTCTATATGGCTACCACAATTATACAGTATAGTGATTAGGGTGCCTTCACATTTCAGGACGTTTGCTCCGCGGACGGTGCGGCTCTGTGTCCCGATATCCGCATGCGGATTGCGCACCTCTCTTTAACATGGGATGCGCAGTCATCTGCACATAGCCACGTTCGTTCGCGTTCAGCTGCGTAACTATACGCATGCGGACGGAGAAGAAGATTTTATGCCACCAGGGAACGCGGCTTGTAGCATTTTTCGGCGCGTCCAAAAAAATGCAAGTGTCCGCATGCGCACGCTGCGGATACAATTAACATTAGCCCCCTATGAGACTGTACACATGCGGATGGTTTTGCGCACAGCTGCGGATGAAACGCATGCGGACACCTTAGTGCGCATGCTCAAAAAGAGTTTTTGGCGTCCAGCATAATCTCCGCCCATGAACTAGCGAACGCATGCAGATGGAAAACGCATGCGCAAGACTCAAAACGCAAACGCATGTGAACGTTGCGGACCTGCGTGCGCATGCGTTCGCATGCGTTTTCACCTGCGGCTGCGCATGGGACGCAACGTAACCGTCCTGAAATGTGAAGCTAGACTTAGAGTATTGTATTGTATGGCACCTATAATTTTGTACTGTATGACGCTTATAATTATGTACTGGATGGCACCTATAATTACGTAATGTGCTATGGATATTTGTGCAATGTATAGCACAATAAAGAGGCATAAACTGCACCAGATACCATCCAACATAAGTGTAGCACTTTACATCGTGACACCCCTTGCTCCTAGGGGGATGGTAGAAAGTATACTAATTCAGAACTTCCGATAATCTGACATTTAACAGTGTCAGACTGGGGCAGCTGGGGCCCACTGGAGACATTGACTCTGGGGAGCCAGTGATAAATTACATGCAAATATTACATTCACAAATTCACCTATGCTTCTATATAATAAGATACTGCGTGGTTTGGTAGTTTATAAAATAAATGATGAGATGCCTCCTTTATGTATATATAGTGAAACAAGTGTATTGTGGGTATTTGACATAGGACTGCAAAGGGGCCCACCGGAGGATTCTCCTGTTCTCCTGTGCGCCAGTCCGAGCCTGACCTTAAATACGGTGATATATATTTCTGTGACCATATTTTACTATCCAGTCATCCATCAGATCCATCTGATTCTGGATTACAAGAACTTTCCTCCAACTATAATACATTATGGCGTCTAATGGAAGGTGTGGATTAGTGGACAGTCATATAAAAGTATTTCTAAATGAAAGTAAATAGATGGACTGGTAAATAATTATTATTTAAAATTTTTAATATTTTAAGTTTCTAATATTCATTGATGGCTTTCTACTACCTAGAATAATTCTACTACCTAGAAATATATATATATATATATATATATATATATATATATATATATATATATACAGTTTAGATCTATATATATATATACCTATATATGTATGCATGGATAGTCTGGATTATCAGACAGTCATATAACAATTGAAAAATAATAAATAAATAAAATGTGTTCTGATTTCCCTGCAAATGTGACCTCTGGCCTTCACTGGATTGTTTGGATTATTAGATGCCAGATTAAGGGAATTTCACTATATACCGTATATGTAATTACAGTATGTTTTGAGAAGGAATGAATGGAAATCTTTCAGAAATTTTCCAGAAAATCCTTTTAATTACCACTAATTGCCGCCTCCCCACTAGCCGTCACCTGTTGTGGCCACGGATGCATCATACCCTTCCTGTATATACATATTTTCCATATGTACAACAATATTGAGCTGCATGTATTTCTATATATTTACAGGAACGCCATTTTATTCTTAGCTAGGAGATTTTGTAATTGTTTCCCCCCTTTTTATCTCACGTCTTGGCTGTGGGGACCTTGGGGAGACACTAATGTGGCAAGACAGAATGTAATATGGTGGGTGGGAGCAAGGGAGGGGAGGCAAATGGAGAGGACATGAAGCACAAGGTAGTAAGGGAAGGGAGGAGGGTGAGGACCACCACCGCCCTCCTCTCCCCTCCACCACCTGCAGCAGCTTCTCCATTGGTTGTGCGGAGCTGCCAGTCTATGGCTGATGTCATCCTGCAGTGCTGCTAGACTCTGCTCCATCCTAAGGACATTACACAGACCCTCCCCCGGAGCCAAGTATCCCCCCTAAAGCTCCACATCTCCCTCCCCAACGCAGAGCATCTCCCCCCTGGAGCAGAGCATTTCTCCCACCCCTGGAGTACACATCTCAGCAGATCACTGGACTGAAATTTTTTATTTTTTTATTTTTTGCAATTTTTTTTTCCTGTGCCGTAATCCGTCAAAAATCATCGCCCCCACCCAAGGCAGAGCATTACAGGTGAGCAGCTGCAGAGTATCACAGAGGCAGAGCATCACCAGAGCAGCAGAGCAATTGGTACGGCGTCTCCATCCGTGCATAATCCCGCCGCACAGGGAGCAGATGGGCAGGTTGCAGATCCCAGGATTGGGAGGGGGGGGACAGGGATTGAAAATGGGGGGCAACATGCAACCTGTGACATTGAGACTGCAGATGATTTAGACCTTGTATAACGGGGTAATTATGTAGCATGGGGTCTTTGCAAAAATGTAATATTATCTTTAACCCTTGTACAGCCTGTACTACAGGTAGTAAAGAGACGGCTGTCTGGCAGAGAGACTAGACAGATTCGAGACTGTCGTGAAAATAAATCGTTCATCTAGATTGATTTTGGGGGATTTTCGTGTCTGTTTTTCCCTTACAGAGGCATTGCATGAGATCCGGAGACAGTGCTGAATAATACAGCAAGATAGCCCCCCGTAAGGACATCAAGACCACCGGCGACAGCTAAAAATGATCCGGGGAGTCGTCTGCCTGTCGGTGCTTCTGGTTGCAGCCGTTCTGCACTCTGGTAACTGCAATAAAGGTCAGTATAGAAATGAGGGGCATTCCCTGCATATATAGGTATATAGGACTCAATTTTACAACAATTCACCCTAAAATCTTAACAAACTTCAACAAAATAGAAGTCTATGAGGCGTCGTCTGCTGACAAGTTGTCATAAATTGAGCAGTTATTTCGGTATCTGCTTCTGGCAAAGTTGGGTAATAACAATATGATGGGGTGTAATAACTACAGTAGGTGAAGGGGTTTTAATTGCCCCCGGGCCCTGGAGCCTAGGGGGCCCCAAAATTCCTTTTGCCCTATGTGAACAGACCAGTGCTATTAAAGACTTGCAATAATTGGGGGAGAGGGGGCATTGGAGCTTTTGCATTGGGGCCCATGAGCTTCAAGTTACCTCACTGTCAATATGGCCGCCACTACGGCTTCCCTCAGGGAGGTTTTCATTAAAACAATTGATGATACTGGCAAATTCGCCAATATGGAGCCCGTGAACGCTCGGTGACAACCCCTGTTATGGACACTGTGTGTTATCAGTCACCCAGCTTTCCCAAAAACAGATATATCCGTGAATAGAATGTATAACAAGATGGCGGCATTGAATATGATTATTCATCATGGACATCCATTTCTGGCATTTGTATTGAACAGGTTTGATACCATCCCCCAAATTTGCAGTATGGAGGTGGTGGGGGGTAGAGCATTCAATGGGCTCCAGTTAGTGTCAACTATATCAATCACTTGTCCATCATCTTTAGCAACAGGTTCACTTTATTTAAGCATATGCTAGGATTTGTGGCTTCACAACAATTAGAGAAACACTAGGCCTCATTTACTATAACTCTTGTTGTTGCCTATAGCAACCAATCAGAGTTCAGCTTTCATTTTGAGAATAGCTCTGGTAAAATGAAAGCTGTGCTGTGATTGGTCGATAACAAAGAGAGTAAATGAGGCCCAGTGTCTCTTTGGTTAATTCCAAAGACGACAATTTTTCTTTTCACTAGTTTTCATCAACTTGTTCCTCATATAGGGATAATTAATGAGAAGTTTCTAAAAAGTAAAATTGGCCTTGCTGCCCATAGCAACCAATCACAGTGCATCTTTCATTACTCAAGGGCAAAATATGAAATGAAAGCTGCTCTGTGATTGGTTCCTATGGACTCCAAGACAATAGCATCAGTAGCAAAAGCATCTTTACAATTGGAGGGCAATGCAAACAGTTATACACTGGAGAAACGTAATGGCCGCAAGTCTCAATCATTGAATTCATGTTTTTAATCCAGCCGCATTGCCATCCGGTGTATAACATCTGGCTTCATTGTCTCCTGCGTATAACATGTGGCCCCATTGCCCCCACTGTATAACATCAGCCCCATTACCCCCAGTGTATAACATCAGCTCCATTACCCCCAGTGTATAACATGAGTCCCATTACCCCCAGTGTATAACATCAGCTCCATTACCCCCAGTGTATAACATGAGTCCCATTACCCCCAGTGTATAACATTAGCTCCATTACCCCCAGTGTATAACATGAGTCCCATTACCCCCAGTGTATAACATCAGCTCCATTACCCCCAGTGTAAAACATCAGCTCCATTACCCCCAGTGTATAACATGAGTCACATTACCCCCAGTGTATAACATTAGCCCCATTACCTGAGTGTATAACATCAGCTCCATTACCCCCAGTGTATAACATCAGCCCCATTACCCCCAGTGTATAACATCAGCTCCATTACCCCCAGTGTATAACATCAGCCCCATTACCCCCAGTGTATATGTGGCACCCCAGAGTTCATGTGCCACAGTAACACCACAAAGGGTTAACTCCCCACACAACACCAGCACCTCCAGGTCAGAAGGGGGAGACCAAGCTGCTCCCCTATATATTCTGGTGTGGAGAGGAAGTGGACAGTTCAGTTCGGAGCAGCACTGAGGAAGAAGGACCTGGGTGTAACAGAGCTGCGTTAGCGCCCAACCCACGGTCCACTGTCCAGTTCCAGGCCAAGCCAGGGTCTGAGGAAAGGAGACAAGAACAGAGAGGAACACACCTGGGAGACCAAGTTACCCTGAAACTCACCCCAGAGGAGCACACAGAACGGATACCGGATCCGAGACTGTGCATGACACCTACAGCACAGTGAACACCGGATTAGTGAAGGTACCACATCTTCACTGTACCACAGCGAAGCAACATGGCGGGGTCAGGAACACAGGACAAGACTCAAGTTGCCTAGCAAGTTGGTACCCATGAGGGGAGACAGGGCCGCCAGCTTAGCTAAAGCGGCAGCAGGGCCACACAAACAGCGCAGTAATAAGGAGCCGTGAACCTGGCCAGGGTGGGAGCAACCCGGCCCCTGTACAGATCCCGTGGACAGTACTCAGCTGAATTACCATCTACAGTAAAATACCTGGAAAACTACAAAACCGTGAGTCTGTGTAATCCTTGCGCTTGAGCCCCGCTCTCCCTCACAAACTGTTATCATCACTACTGCACCAGGGACCAGGCTCTGCCCGTGGGGAGCCGTCACATCACAGGCTGCCATCCATAATCCCCGGGGGTTCTGCAGCAGCGGTGGTCACCCTGACCACATACCACGGGTGGCGTCATGACTCTATCCCCTGTAAATAACTCCCAACCTTTACTTGCGGGCTCGGGACATGGTCCGGACCTAGACCGCCGTGATACCCCCGTCTGGCACCGAGTACCCCGTCCCAGTGGGCTCCACATATAACATCAGCTCCATTACCCCCAGTGTATAACATTAGCCCCATTACCCCAAGTGTATTACATCCAGCCCCTTTGACACTGGTGTTTAACATATGAACCCCAGTGTATAACATCTGGCCCCATCGTCCTCGGTGTATAACATCTGTCCCCATTAATCCCAGTGTATAACATCAGCCCAATTACCCCCAGTGTATAACATCCGGCCCCATTACCCCCAGTGTATAACATCTGGCTTCATTGTCTCCTGTGTATAACATGCAGTCCCATTACCCCCAGTGTATAACATCTGGCCCCATTGTTCGCCTGGTGTATAACCTCCAGTCCCATTACCCTCAGAGTATAATATCCGACCCCATTGCCCCTGGTATATAACATTTGGCCCTGTTGCCTTCCTGGGGTATAACATCCACTCCCATTACCCTTAGTGTACTGACCCCATTGACCTCGGTGTATAACATCTGGGGGCCCCTGTTGCTGCCCTAGTATATAACATCTGGCCCCATTGTCCCCGGTGTATAACATGCAGCACCGTTGCCACCATGGTGTATAACATCTGGTCCCATTACCTTTAGTGTATAAAATCCGGCCCAATCGTCCACAGTGTCTAACAAGCGGCCCAATTGATCCCGAATTATAACATCCAGGTCCCTGTTGGTGCCCCAGTATATAAAATCCGGCCCCATTGCCCCCAGTGTAGAACATCCGGCTCTATTGCCCCCAGTGTATAACATCTGGCCCCATTGCACCTGTGTATACCATCCGGACCCCTGTTGCCACCCAGTGTATAACATCTGGCCCTTGTTGCTGACCCAGTGAATAACATCTGACCCCATTGCCCCCAGTGTATAACAACTAGCCTCAATGCCCCCCTGGTGTATAACATCCAGTCCCATTATTTATCTAATATATAAAGCTGAATGTGTGTATGTGTGTGTGTGTGTATGTCTGGGATTGGCATCTACACCGTCTAAACTACAGCCACAAACTTTTGCACAGTCACACGTCTGGATCTCGAGAGCGTCATAGTTGTGAGGCGAAATTTCAATCCCGCGCGTTCTAATTCACCAAACAATTTTGGCCCTATCTACATAATGGAGAGAAAGTGACAGTTACCAGTTGACAGTTGTGAATGAGAGGGGCTTAATGACAGCACCAAAGACTAAAAGCATATACCAGCATATAGTCACTACGGTGGGGCCCTGACATGGAATATTCACCACGCACGGGGACATGTATACACACCACATGCACACAAAGAGCCCCAAAATTGGATACTCACCATGCACCCGAACACAAACACACACACCACAAAGAGACACACACAACACAGAGACACACACCACACAGACACCCTCCCCCACAGGAACACACACATATACACACCCTATAGGGACACATGCACTCACCCCACAGGGACACACACACCACAGGAATAACACATACACACCCCACAGGGACACAGACACACACACACACACCCCACACGAACACACAGACCCCATAGGGATGGACACACACCACAGAGACACCCTTTCCCCCACAAGGACACACAGCACAGGGACACCCCTGCCCCCAAAAGGATACACACCACAGGAACCCCCCCACGGGACACATGCACACCACTGGGACACACACACACCCCAGGGACACACACACCCCAGGGACACACACACCAGACAGACACAGATGTGCACAAATCGCCTCACACAATTCGCCTCATACGTCTGGTATCTTTAATTTCCAAAAATAAACATCTGATTAAAAACAGCCAATGTGCAACACATGTGCCATATAGGGAATTAAGGCAGATGTCAGTCACATGAGCTGTCTATTATGTGTATGTGTGAGGTAACATATACTGCCCGGCCGGGGGGAGGGATTACTGTTGGCTGGAGATTTATTAGGCTGCCTATAGCAATCAATCACAGCTCAGCTTCTATTTTCCTACAGGTCATTAGTATGACATATTCAAATTCTATTTTGTTATAGCTAACAGCAGTTATTTATTAACCCGGGCGTAGCCGGGTAGTACAGCTAGTAGTATATAACATCCGGGCACCTGTTGCCGCCCCCAGTGTATAACATCCGGCCCTATTGCCCTTCAGTGTATGAGGGCCCTGATTCCAACAGTGTATAACATCCAGTTCCATTACTCTTAGTGTAAACCATTTGGCCCCATCAGTACCGGTGTATAACATCTATTATACTTGTTATCCTTCTTGTATAACATCTGGCCCCTCGTTCCTGGTTTATAACCTCCAGTCTTATGACCCCCAGTGTGCAACATGCGGCCCCATTGTCCCCTGGTGTATAACAACTTGCCCCATCAATCCCCCCCTTTCCCTGGTGTATAACATCCGACCCCATTGCCACCAGTGTATAACATCCGACCTTATTTTTCTCTGTGTATAACATCCGGTCCCATTTTTCCCCTTGCTTAACGTCCATTCCCATTGCCCCATCTAATCCCATGATTCCAGTATATAGCACCCGGCTCCATTGCCCTAAGTGTATAATTTTTCTGCCCCTATTGCCCCGGTATATAACATTTAGTCCACCTCAGTGATACCAGCGCGGTCCTGAAATAGAAGCCATCAGAGTAACAAGTCTGTTCATGACATTTCTTCATTCTAAATCTTTCCCCATCACCGGTGACTGATATTATAGAGAACCACTGCCACTCATTCATGAATTGGAGACCCCATAACTTTACACAATGGGGGGCCGAGTAGCAATGGGGGGCAAAAGGTCACCACTGCTTTGCCCAGTGGCGTAACTTCAGGCCCAGGGGCCCCGATGTGAAAGCTCCAGCGGGGCCCCCAATTATTGCAAATCTTTAATAGTATTAGTCTTTTTCTATAGGACAGAGGGACTTTTGGGGCCCCCCTAGGCTGCAGGGCCCGAGTGCGATCGCAACCCCTGCACCTATTGTAGTTACGGCCCTGGCTTTGCGGACCCCATAATTGAAGAGTCCAGACCTGCTCTGGTAACATCAGCCCAAACACTGCACCCATCAGGGAGCTTCATGGCCGAGCAGCTGCAGCCGTACATCACTAAGCACAATGCCGAGTATTAGGTGGAGTGGTGTAAAGCCACCACCACTGAACTCTGGAGGAGACGTATTCTGTGCAGCCATACATCACCAAGCACGATGGCGAGCGTCGTACATCACCAAGCATCGGATAGAGCGGTGTAAAGGAGGAAACGTGTTCTGTGCAGTGATGGATCACACTTTCTTTTCTGCATCTGATGGAGGTGTCTGGGTTCGGTGAATGGAAGATGTTCCCCCCTGACTGCATTGTGCCTGCTGTACAGATGCTGGAGGAGAAGGATGCTCCGGGATCTTATCAGGGGTCATCTCAGCCCTTTGGTTTCAGTGATGGGAAATTTTAATGCTGCAACAGAAGACATTGTGGGCAATTGTAGCATCCACATTTTTGGAAACAGTTTAAGGAAGACCCTATTAGGTTCCCCATGACTGTTCTCAGTGCAAAAGGTTCGTAAAGACATGGGTTTGGGGAGTTTGATAGAAGAACATGACCGACCACATTAAGCCCAAACCACAAAACCATTCAACACCACAGTGATGGACTAAGAAAGAGACTGTGAGCCAGGCATTGTTCCCCAACATCAGTGTCTGACCTCACAAATGCTCTTCTGGATAAAGTAGCTAAAATTCCTATAGGTTCCTGTAAAATATTATAGAAATCGTTAAACAAAAAGCCAGAGCTGTTATATCTGCAAAGTGAAGACTGGATCCATATTAATGTCTATGGATGTAGAATGGGGGTCAAAGAAGCCCCTGTGGGGAGAAAACGTAGGACGGTGTCTCAATACTTGTGTCCATATCACTGGTGGACACAGACAGGAGAGGGCCTCTTTTCAAGAATAATATTTGGGCCCTTTGCAGTCCATTATCTCATCATAATGCACAATTCCACCTTTTTGGAGGTAGAAATGGGCTCTCTTACCTTTTGGACCTCTGTATGGTTGCGCAGGTTGCACCAATGATATGTCCAAACCTAGTCCATATAGTATATTTCAGCTTTTTAGATTCTATAAGTGTGGTACCTGGTCATTTCAGAATAATCCTCCTAGTCCAGTGATTCTTCAACGGTTGCAAAACTACAACTCCCAGCATGCAAATGTGTTCTAAAAACACATGTATCCTTGTACCTTTCTATTGACATTATTGACTCATTGCATTCCTTCATTATCTCATATGGAACATCTTCCCTTGTTACTAAAACATGCTAAACATTGGCTACACTCCCAGACCCTGTAACCTTCACTGTTTGTCTACATACAGTACAATACTTGTTATGAAAAACACTACTTATTCTTCTTAAAGGGATACACATATGCTAGATCTGCAGTACAATACAGAATACAGGGTACGAGCACATTGGCAAATCTTTGGATATTTTCTTATGTTCATTTCCATAACACTTGAAAGCCGCAGAGACAATCAATTGGCCAACTAAACCAGCATCGCTCTATATCTCAGCATCCTTGACCCCGGCGATTGTGGCTGGTTAATTGCAGTCACCGCTGAATGCACAGGTATAGCAGGGAGTTTCTGAGCTATTTGTATGGACCCAGTATATGCATACCAGCATGGCTGCAGCACCCTGCCCTGGACGTTGCTAGGCAATGCCCTGCGTTTCGATGAACAGAGCTGACGGGAATGCGCTGGGTGTGAAGGTCGGGGAGCTCTTGTCGAGGATCATTACTTATGTTAGAAAAAAAAATCAATCCCCCTTTCATACCCGGTCGGTTCAGCTCGGCGTGATCCTAATATAGCAATGGCTGAGGATGCTGACGGGTGTAAAGTGACAGATGCTCGTCGCACATTCTATTTGTGCTCAGATGCAAAAGGAGTTAATGATTTATGAAAACAGCTCGGCAGACAAAACGCGCATGTGATCGTATGCATAATGTATGGGGTAAACAGATGCAGAGATCACTGTCACGTACGTAGAAAAGAAATAGCTCCCAAGGCAATCACATCTCCAAAATTTGATAATATAAAGTACGTTATGGATCTCCATCGGGAGCAGAACTACATCTCCCAGCATGCCCTGGTAGCATGCATTGCAAAATTGGTACTAGGCCACCCATCTACTATATGTGCCAAGAGGGTAAACTAGACTCTCTTGGCACCAGCTCCTGGGTGTGAGTGCTCTCTGTGCACCCTTATAGCCAAAACCCTTATTGGATACTAGGATGTCTGCTGTCCATCCTAATTGAAGGAGAAAGCCATACCATATAGATCCTAATGGCTAATGATTATTATTATTTACCGGCCTTCAACTCGGTCTCGAGCAATGGCAACTTGATAGATGTATGCAACTCTGTAGGAAGATCGATCTTTCGCAGGTCTAGATAGGTCCACCAGAGTCTTATCAAGCCTAGATAGGTTCATCAGGGTCTTATCCAAGACTAGATAGATCAACCAGGGTTTTCTGGCAGCCTAGATAGGTCCACCAATGTTTTCTCTGAACCTAGGTAGGCCCAACAGAATCTTCTCCAAATCTAGATAGTCCAACTAGGGTCTTCTCCAAGCCTAGATACGTCCACCAGGGTCTTATCCAAGCCTAAATAGGTCCACCAGTGTCTTCTCCTGGCCTAGATAGGTCTACCAGGGTCTTCTCAAAGCCTACATGGGTCCACAAATGTCTTCTCCAAACCTAGATATGTCCACAGGGTCTTTTTCAAGTCTAGATAGGTCCACCAGGGACTTTTCCAAGTGTAGATAGCTCCACCAGTGTCTTCTCCAAGTCTAGATAGGTCTACTAGGGTTTTCTCCATGCCTAGATAGGTCTGACAAGGTGTTCTCAGCCAAGATAGGATCTTTTCCAAGTCTAGATAGGTCCACCAGGCTCTTCTCTGCTGTTATTTTGATTGTATCAAGTCATCGGGTTGCTGGTCTTTCTCTTTGCCTTGTTCCTTCCATTCTTCCGACCATGAGGTCCTTCTCCAGTGATTGCTCTTCATATGATGTGTAGACCAAGGCTAGCTTGGTGATCCTTGCTTCCAATGACATTTCTGTCTTGCATTGTTCCAAAATTGATTTGTTTTTTTCTTCTTGCCATATACCTGTGACTAATGAATGGTCACAAATAACCTCCAAGTGGGGCCTATTGAGATTTTCAAATAATGTATCAATAGGTTTGCAAATAATAGATACCTAGACCCAGAAATGGACACAGACAGAAGGGGCCCCTGTGCAAGAACAGTATATGAGCCCTTTGTAGTCCAGTAGCTTATCACAATACACTTTGTTGTAGGTTGAAGTAGACCCCTTTACCTCTTGGGTCCCTGTGTACCTGCCCAGGTTGCTCTCATTGGTATAGCTACCCGTGCTCAAACCCTTAAAGACTGAAGATCCGGCCAAAAAAGTATCCCAACTTTGGTCCCTATTCCTACCCCTTTCTCTTCTATCAGTACTGCCATGGATGCATTCTGGGGAACATTTTAGGAATCATTTGCATTATGCCCCAATGCTGAAGCAGCTCATGCTGAATGTTTGCTAGAGTATTGGATTTTATTTCACTGGAAGAGTTTAAAATGGTGAAAATTGCCACAAGCACATGGTTCCTCTTGCGCATTGGGGAAAAAAATCCAACAGAAGCATATACCGTAAATATATAACATATAGTGGATGAATGTTTATTAATGTTGTGGTGGCTTTACACCACTCCAGCAGACGCTTGGCATTGTGCAGACCTCTCAGGTTTGTGTGGCTGCTACGTAAGTGTCGAGTCCAGGCTTTGGGGTACCCGGGTATCATGCTCCAAGGGGTTAACGTCTGCTGTGTCATGGGGAATGGTGGCCGCGCCTAATCCCGTGTTCTGGTTATATCTTCCAAAAGGGGTATATTTACAGGGGATTATATACAGTTTACCGTGACGTCACCTGTAGTTCCTGGTTAGGTGTCACCAGCACCGCCACAGTCAGCTGGAGGTAGATGGTAGTGCGGCTTAGTTGGAAAAATCCCCTACAGTTAGGGCTGGACCTCCAGGGCCGCGTTCCTGTGAATACAACAAGTTCATGCAGCATAGAGACAGAGGCAGAGGCAATATCACTTTTCCTCCGGGTACTTTACTGGAAACTTGTAGCAGCATCAGTTATGGTACCTTTACACGCCGCGACGGCAGGCTGGATACATCCCGCTACTTCACGTGCACGAGCACGCTCAAACGGCTACAAACGGTCAACGCATCTCCTTTACACGCCGCGACAAGGTGCGCTACGCCACGCTACATCTATAGCTAGCTACATCGCCGGGTGTGTCAAGTAGCCAGCTGTAGCTTAGCGTACCACGTTTACACAGCGCTACAATAAGCTACTATGGGCGGACCTGGTACAGCAGGGACAGCACATAGGCGTGCCACAAACTTGGATTACGAGCCGTCCGTACGATGATAGGACAGCGCAATATCATCATGATTGGGCAGGCATCGCAGGAGGCTGAGACATCCAGCACGCTCGAGCGATTGTGTAGTGTGACTGGTCAGCTCCTTAAATATGCCGCCCTAGGCAGCGACTACCAATCGTCATGCAGGAGCTTCCTCCAATGATCGGTGATGGGGCGCGGTATCCCGGAGCCTGGTCACGCCTTAGCTACATTGCAGCTACAGCCCCGGGTGTCCTGAGTTCCCTTCCGTTGCCTCTTTACACGCCGATACAGCTCGCTACCATCGGCGATGTAGCCATCAGTTTTCGAGCAGACCTAGGAAACAGATGTATCTGTTGCCGGCTGCAGCGTCACGTCTTCAGACGCCGCTACGACGGGCTACATTGGCGCTACAAGCTACATTTGTAGCCTGTAGCGGGATGTATCCAGCCTGCCGTCGCGGCGTGTAAAGGTACCATTACAGTTCAGCATTCAGATGTTACAAGAACAGGTAGCTAACGGGTGGCTGCAAATGGATCCCAGGTGGTATGGTGGAACCCTTGGTGTGCCTGCTTGCTCTAACCCCGTCTGTTCCTTCCTGCTTTCCAGTGTGGTATGAAGCCCGGTGACTTGAAATCAGCCTGACCTCCTTTCCTCTCTCACCTTTGCTGCCGTCGGGTAACCCTCTACTGGCTGGCCGCTCCTTCAGCGGTGCCTGGTTCCCTCTTTCGGTCTGCTCTGGTGCCCGGGAGAATTGTAGACTCCCCGGGACTCCGGATTCTCTGTGGTCCTAAAGTATCCCACAGGTGCGGGTTCCGGTACCCGGTAAGCTGTCTGGATGACCTGCCAACGGCCCTCTTTCCCAAACTGGCTGCTCTCTCCTGGAAAAGCTTCCTTTCTTTTTCCTTAGTTCCTTTCTTCCTCTTCCATCCCTCCAGGTCCCTCAACCGAAAGACCCTAACAGCAAAAACCTCAAAAGCCCAAACTTAGAGGCAAAGACCTTCTTGTTCCTTCAGGCTCACTGCCTGACCCTCTCTAGTTCCCCCTAGAGGTGTTTATATTCCCTCCCGGGTAACCTCCCACCGTGTAAACTAGTGTGGGAGTGCTGGTTATGGGTCCCACCCTCCATCCTAGGGTCCACCTGCAGTATCTGCACCTCTTTTACGAGTGCAGTACTCGTCTGTGACGCCTGCTTGGCGGGGCGCCACATAAGCTCCTGTCGGACACGTCTAGGGCTGACGTAGAGGGAGCAATGAACTCAGTAGTATCACTATGGAATCCTTTCATTGGCCCTTCAATGCTTTGACTTCCCATTATCAACTTATATTGGTAACTGCAAAGAAAAATGAGATATGCAGGAAAGAAATGCTAAGTGTGTCCCTGAGCCTTCATTATACAGCGTGCTTTCATGCGTCATCTGGCTTTGTTGTCTCTGTATTTCTATAACCCCTTAAGTTACAGTTTTAAATCAAAAAGAATCTTCTGTATTACACCAACAACCCAATGAGAACTGTGTAATGCTTAATTTCTCCAGTGGTGGCGCTGCAGAGGATTTTAACACTTGCTACCCAGTTCTTCTACTGACTAGTGGTGTTGCCAGAAATGAGACAATCTCTGTGTGTTCTTTTCTTTCTCCTCTTTGTCCTTCATTTTTATTTTTCCTCTTCCTCCAATATTCTCACATTTTATAACAATATATGTTGACAGGTTTCCTTACGTTTACTTACCCAATCTCCTCTCTTCTTCATCCTCATTCTTAATGCACAAATCTTTCCTTTCCTCTGTTCATCGTTTCCTTCTTTTTCCTTCTCTACACTCTTGAACCCATTGTCTCTTCTCCTCTCTCATCTTCCTCAATCTTTATTGTATGTTCCATATCTTCTTCCTTGTCTTTTACTTCCTCCTGTTTACTTCCCCTGCTTCCTTCATCATGATATGTAGCACCCAGGCTTTGGGGTACTCGGGTGTCAGGCTTCAGGGTAGCGTCTGCTGTGTCACGGGGAATGGCGGCCGCGCCTGATCCCGTGTTCTGGGCCTATCTTTGAAAAGGGAGTGATGTTTACAGGGGATTATATACAGTTTGTTGTCGTGACGCCACCTGTAGTGTCTGGTGATTTGCACCAGCGCCGCCAAAGCCCACCGGAGGTAGATGGTATCGTGGCTAAGATGGTGTAGTCCTCCACAGGTAGGACTGGGACCTCAGGGCAGCGTAGTGAGAAGGGGAAGCGTGGATTGGAGCTGGGATTGTATAGGGAGTGTTGGAATAGTCTATGAAGGATACTGGGAGTGGAGAAGAAGGATACACGCGCACAGCAAAGTCTCTTTTACCTTTTACTGATGTTGAGCAGGTAAAATGGTCCAGGGCGCTGACAGGTGGAAAGGTTGCACAGTGGGTTCCCACAGCAAGTGGGTATAAGGCCTCATCTGCTCTGTAGTGATGGTTGAAGCACAGCCTGCTTGCAGCCTGACTTGCCTCCTCTCTCTTCCTGACTGTAGTGTCTTCCTCTTCTCCTGTGCGGTCTCTGGGTTACCTTCTCTGATCACTGTGGCTTTGCCCTGCTGTGTCTGGCTCCCTCTCTTGACCTACATAGGAAACCGGGTAGCCGAAGACTCCACGGTGCGATGGGGTTTTCTGTGGTCCTATAGTGTCCCACAGGTGCAGATCCCCAATATCCGATGGTTTCCTTTGGACGAACTCCCTCAAGTTCCTCACTCCTTTCTGTTCTATACTCCTTGCCTTCAGTCCCACTTAGGCTTGTGGGAGGTAGAAGGGCCACTCCGGGTCACTGGTTCGGGCCTAATCGCCGCCCCGACCACCAGGACGTCTTCGCAGCTCTCCTAGCGTCTGCACACTCTGACTAACTCCGCCCCCAGCAGCAGTATTTATAGGGAACCTCACCTAAAGTCAGTGGGTCTAGCTCCCCCTACTGTGCAGGGGTGGAAGGTGTTGTATGTAGTAGGTACCTGCTGTGGAAACCCTATTATGCATGTAGAGAAGTCTGTGGCTACCTGCGTGAGCAGGGCGCCACAGATATTCTTAGCCTCCTTCACCACGTTCCCCCTAATTTTCATTCTTCATGCCTCCTTTCCCAATCTTAATGGTATAAATCTTCTGTATCTTCACAATCTTAATCCACTCGCCTCTTCCTAACTTCAATGTCCATCCTCTTTCATCTTCTTACATCTTTAAATGCCTGATCTCCTTTCCTCCTCTTTACATTCTCATTCTCTTTCCTTCTTAAGCATGATATCACTAATCCACTTTCCTTCTCATTGCACCATTTTTTATATTGTCAATCCTTGTGTTCATGAAGGGAAGGGACTAAGATGTGCTGAATTCATTAAGACGCGTGCACGTCTTATTTTGCGTTTGGCGTATCTGTGGCCACCCTGCGGACACAGTGATGCTGCACCTACTCCACAGGTGAGGTGTCATCGTTCCCAGTGGAGAGGGGTTTCAAACCCGAGACACATAGTTTGCATCCAACACCATCCCAATCCCGGGCTAGGGGATTCGGGCGAACCCTGATAGGGGAGGGCCCCATCTTCTGGCCAGGAAGAGGGGTTAGCAGTAGGTTAGAGAGAGAGAGAGGAGACGTGAGGAGGGAGGCGTTCGTAGCGGACGCAAGAAGGAAGGAGTCCTAGGAGACATGGGAGTGGGGGATCCACCTGTGTGCTCTGAATCCGGACCTAACCCGAGTCGGGTGGAGGGTCTGGTTGCCGGAGGGGACCGGCCCCCATCTGGTGTGGGTACTCCAAGTCCCTACCAGGAAAACCGGAGGCCACTGTGTCTTCAGGGGAAGTGGTCACAATCCCTGGATAATCCATAGGATGGTGGCTAGAACTAGGGTCAGGGGACGTGCTTCCATCGCCCGACAAGGCTCGCAACCATCAGCCTGGAACCCAGTACACGAAGGCAGGCAAGGCGAGTATCCAGCGCAGGGAGAGAGCAACCTGGGAAGGCCCACAAAAGGTGTCTCGGCAGAGCGATCCGGATCTCAAGGGAGCTAACCTGGCTGCTCTTTGAAGGAGCACAGCACCCGGCTGGGTAACCTTGCCCGATCATAAAGTAAAAGATAAAGAACTTGACGGAATGTGTGTGTCTACTTCTTTCACGCCCTGTGACCCTCTACATCACCAGAGCCCCATCCCTGTAATTGACTGTTCACGTTATCCCTGAGGCCCCGCTCCACCTGTGGGGAGTGATACCATCCTGCCTGCATCACCATCTGCCCCAGCGGCCCCTATTCTGCATCATCGGCTATCCTTGGCCAAGTACCACAGTAGGCATCACAAACTTTCCCCTGTAAATATCCCCTTTACTGCATGCCCAGGGTCACGGAGCTGGGTCACCGCCACCGTGATCTCCCAAAGAACTGATCGGCACAGTTGCGAGGACCCCATGGCACTGGGGGGCGTCACATATCTTTCACCTGATGTGCACAATCTCCACAGTAAATTATGATAAATTTGTCAGTTGTGCTTGGCCACATACATGAGCTACAATCACTGTTCAGAAAGTTGGCATAGTTGATCAGGACAGGTGTAAAAACAACAAAAATCACAAAAAAAATGTAGCAATCAACCATTCTGATGAAGGTCACTTGATGAATCGAGCCTAAGTCCTTGAATGTGACTCACCGTAGCCGGGGGTACACGTAGCGGGCGTTGTTTCTCCTCCAGTCACGGAACCGCGCCTGCGGTGGTGTAGGCCCGGTGGTCCAGATCAATAGGGGAATGGCGGAACAGTGGGGGTGATTTGTCTTCGTGACGCCACCTGCGGGTGTTCTGGTAACGGTACCAGCGCTGTTCTGGTCTCCGGGGGATGGTACACAGCGAGATGGAACGCTCCCCACAGGATGAGCGGGAATCCCCGGAGCCGGGAGCTGCGCAAGATGTTGTGAGGCAGCTGCGGGACGCTGCGCGCTGAATCCCGGAGTAATGCACAACCACACAAAGTCTCTTTTAGGTACCTTTACTGATTGGTAGTCAGGTACACTCGGACCGGGATAGTGAAGTTGGCACTTCTGGAGTTTCACAGCAAGCAGTGTTAGGCTTCCTTTCTCTACTTCTGGTGCTAAGGTCGGGTGGATGTGGAATCCAGCCGGACCGGGCAGTTTGTTCAATGGAACTTCCTTCACCTGGTTAGCAGCACTGAGGGCACTGTAAAAGGGTCTGAGCAGGATCAGTACTCTTCCCTGGGCTCTCGTGGATGGGTGCATCAGGTGGAACAGGTGGCTAAACCTCCTGTTGGATGTAGCTGGTTCTCTGTGAGGGCTTTGTAGCTTCCACAGCTTCGGTTCCAGTAACCGGATGGTTTGGAAAGAGTTGGATTAACTCTGTATTCCTGAGAGGTGATCTCCTTTCCTGTTATCCCAGTTGCAGGGATTACCACTTGCTAACAGGCTGTTTGGGGCCTAGTGTGTGTCTCATAAGGCTGGAGATCACACACACCCTCTTCACAGTTCTGAAGTGACTGCACACTCTGAAGTTTCTCCCTCCAAGACTCTTTTTATAGGGGGAACTGGTTAGAAGTCCCCAGTGTAGCTCCCCCTAGAGGCTCGGGGTGAAACCAGGTGTTCTAAGTGTTGTTTGTGTTGTGGTTTTGCTGTGCTGTTACTTACTCCATTTGTACCTAAGGATTTCTGTGGTGCCCAACAGGTGCCAGGGTGCCACATTCCCCCTTAGTTAAACTCAGTTCTCCCGGCTGAGCAAAAGGTTATTTTTACAACTTAACACTAAGCATATTAATAACATTCAATTTACATAGTCTTAAAGAAAACACAAAAATCACTGAAAAGAAGTGAAAAATGTGGAAAAGGTGAAAAGCAGTCCGTACGGCACTAGTCCATCTGCCGCAGGCTGGAAAAAGGTAAAGTTAGTGGTCACACAAGTCCTGTGACAATTGTTCAAAGTTTTTGAAAAGGGGAAAAGGTAAAGTCCAGGGATACACGGTAAACTTTATACATTCCCTACGGGTGTCTCTGCTTGGGAGGCCGGTACTAACCTTCTATACCTTACCAGGCGCTTTCTGTTCCCAACTTAGTATACTTGGGACATAGCCCAGTTCCTCCACCCTTCTGTACACTACTTTTTACAGGTTTTGAAAAACAGTATTATATACAAACACTTACAGGTTACATTTTCCACTACATTTTAAACCCATTCTCCAAGCTTGTGTGGGGGTTGTCCTAATGTACTACGTGTGGATCTGCGTAGTGTGGGTGTTTCCAAAGCTGTTTGTGTAGTGTACGAAGTGGTTGGTACTTCTCTATGTCTGCTTTGTGTAAGACCATAGTAAGTGCGGAGTCTATCAACTGGACTGACCTCTGTAGGTAGTTGATTAGGAATGGCTTCTCTTACTGTGGGACTAGCAGGCTGACCGATTACAGGAATCTCAGGTTCCATGATAACAGGCTGCAATTCTTGCACTTGGACTTCTTCTTGTTGGACTTGTTGGATTGGATTTGGTTTTGGCTGACCTTCTGTAGGCTGGTAGAAGTGCATAACTGGTATGAGGAATGCATCACCTATTTGTGGCCAATCAGCTGGTAAGTATCCAATTTCTGTAAGGACTAGATTTTCTTTGGTTTCTTCATCTGTAGTTACTGCAGGGTAACTGGTTGCTTGTGGGATTAACTGTGGCGGACATTTCTTCAAATGATCCCTTGAGACAGTCGCAATAGTATTCCCATTGTCTTTGCTAATAACACAAGTTTTTGAGTTATCAAAGTGTGACGGCATAACGGTGTAGGGTATAGATTCCCAACTGTTATCCAATTTGTTGGTTTTTCGCTTTCTTTTCAGCACTACATCACCTATAGCTAGTGGTTCAGCTGAAGCGTGTTTGTTAAAGTCTTTTTCTTGTTTGCTTCTACTGATTTCAAGGTTCCTTTCCACGCTTTCTTGTACTTTCCTGTACTTTTCTTGGCGTTGGCTGACCCAATCTTCGTCAGAAGAGTCTTCTGTGGGTTCAACGGTTCCCATCTGCAAATCAATAGGTAGTTTACCTGGTCTTGCTCTCATCAAGTAAGCGGGTGTGTAATTTGTCGAACTGACAGGTATGTGGTTGTAGATGTCCACGAGATCTGGAAGTTTCTCTGGCCATTGATTTCTCTCTTCAACTGGTAAGGTCTTGAGCATATCAATGACTATGTGGTTCATCTTCTCACATAAACCGTTCGTCTGAGGATGATAAGGTGTGGTGCGGATTTTCTTACACCCATACAGCCCTAAGAATTCTTGGAACAGAGCTGATTCGAAGGCTGGCCCTTGGTCAGTTAAGACCTGGTCTGGATACCCATGGGGGCGACAGAAGTAACTCTGGAACGCTTTGGCTGCCACCTCAGCAGTTAAATCCTTAACTGGAACGACTACCAGGAATCTTGAGTAGTGATCAACGATGGTGAGAGCGTAGGTGTACCCGGTTCGACTTGGGGTAAGCTTCACGTGGTCGAGAGCAACTATTTCAAGAGGTTTGGTGGTAACAATTGGTTGCAACGGAGCTTTCTGAGTTAGATGGTCTTTTCTTCGAAGGTGACATGGTCCACAGTTTTTACACCATTTGTCAATGGAACCTCTCATACCGACCCAGTAGAACCGATCCTTCAGGAGTCTCTCCAGTTTCTTCCATCCAAAGTGTCCGGCATCATCATGGTATGCTTCAAGGATCATTTGGACTTCAGTCTTGGGAACTACAATCTGCCAGATGAGTTCATGGGTTCTCGGATTGAGGTATCTTCTGCATAGTTTACCTTGGTAGACGAACAACCTTCCTTTCTCCTTCCACAGGCGTTTAGCAGTTGGTGAGGCATCAGAGTCCATATTGGCGTGTTCTTGAGTGATGAGATCCCTTACCAGGCTGACATCTGGGTCGTTGGCTTGAGCCTCCTTCCAGTCATGGTGAGGTAACGGGTTCACGGTCCTCTCTACACGTGTCTGGTTTCTCTGATGACATGTTGCTGTACCTGAACGGTGGAAAGCAGGTAGTTCAATCTCTTCTAGGTCGTCTATGTCTTCTCCCTCTTCAGAAAGATGAGGCATTCGGGACAGGGCATCAGCATTGCCGTTCTTGTGACCTGCCCGGTACTTTACAGTGAAGTCGTAGTTAGCGAGTCTTGCTACCCAACGCTGTTCTAGGGCTCCCAGCTTTGCAGTCTCTAAGTGTGTTAGAGGGTTGTTATCTGTGAAAGCTGTGAACGGGGCGGATGCCAGGTAATGCTTGAAACGCTCTGTGATCGCCCAGACCAGGGCCAGGAACTCCAGCTTGAAGGAGCTGTAGTTTTCCGGGTTCCTTTCGGTGGGACGGAGCTTTCTGCTTGCGTAGGCTATCACCTTCTCCTTGCCCTGCTGACGTTGAGCTAGGACTGCTCCTAAACCTTCATTACTTGCGTCAGTGTACAACAGAAACGGTAGATTGTAGTCAGGGTAAGCCAGGATTTCTTCTCCAGTTAAAGCGTCTTTCAGCGTTTGGAAGGATTTGTCCTGTTCTGGGCCCCAGTGGAACGGGGGTCCCCTGATCTTGCCGTTTTTGGATTGACCTACTAGGAGATCTTGCATAGGTGCGGCTATCTTGGTATAGCCTTTGATGAATCGTCGGTAGTACCCGACCAGTCCTAGAAATTGACGTACCTCTTTGTGATTGATGGGTGCTGGCCAGTCCTTGATGACGGTTACTTTATCCGGATCCGGTGCTACGCCTTCGGCACTGACCACATGTCCTAGGTATTGGACCTTGGGTTTTAGCAGGTGGCACTTGGACGGTTTCAGTTTCATCCCGTACTTGGACAGTGACTCAAACACTTCACTCAGGTGTTGGAGGTGATCTTCATAGGTCTGAGAGTAGACAATGACATCATCAAGGTATAACAAGACAGTCTCAAAGTTCTTATGGCCCAAACAACACTCCATAAGTCTCTGAAATGTGCCTGGGGCATTGCACAAACCGAATGGCATACTGTTGAACTCGCATAAGCCCATGGGAGTAGTGAAGGCTGTCTTCTCACGATCCTCCTCTGCAACGGCAACCTGCCAGTACCCACTAGTAAGATCTAATGTGGAGAAGTAATTGGCAGATTTGAGTGCAGCTAGTGACTCCTCTATGCGTGGTAACGGGTATGCATCCTTGTGTGTGACTTTGTTGATTTGCCTATAATCTACACACATCCTCATACTACCATCTTTCTTTTTAACCAGGACTAGTGGTGCGGCCCAGGGACTACAACTATCCCTAATGACTCCTGCATTCTTCATGTCCTGAAGCATCTCTTTTGCTTTCTGGTAGTGAGTGGGTGGTATAGGCCTGTACCTTTCTTTGATAGGTGCATGGTTGTTTGTGGGATATGATGTTGTACCCCTTTAATCCTCCCAAAGTCAAGTGGGTGTTTGCTGAACACTTGCTCATACTCCCGAACCACCCGGTATACTCCATTTTTCTGGTGAGAGGGTGTATTGTCAGTTCCTACACTGAGGTCTTGACACCATTTCTCTAACTGATCTTTGGAGTGAGGGGGTTCATCAGTGACTGTTTGGTTTGAGGATTTTACATCAATCACAGCATCATCTTTTACTTGGTACAATTTAGCAACAGTTGCATATCTTGGCAGTCTGACTTCGTCATCACCATAATTCAATATGCGTACGGGGACTCTCCCCTTTCTTACATCGACTAGCCCTCTGGCTGTCAAGAGCGTAGGACTACTGTCGGACATTACAGGTTCTACTACAGCTTGGTAGTCCTGCCCTCTGAGGCCTATGGCTGCTCGACACCAGATCATCATTTCACTTCTGGGTGGTACCACAATTGGAATGGGATCTGTGACCCTTACTCTGCCAATCTCACCATTTGACAATGTTACCTGTTGTTGATACACCAGAGCTCTGATCTGCTTTTGGATAGCCCTCTTTTCTCTGGGTTTACCGGCTTCAGCACTCTGTTGGAGTAAAAACAACACTTCATCGAGGCATTTGATCATGACATTGGTACCCAGTATGACATATGGATCCTTGTGGTTAGGCTTATCCTGAACCACTAAGATACCCTGGTTTTTCAACTGCACCCTCCCCACCTTTACTGTAGCTTCCCACTGTCCCTCTATGGTAACCGGAATACCATTAGTGGCTTCAAGGTTCATCTCGGGATTTGGGGGTTCTAACTTAACATCTGGCCAGAACTGCTTGTAAAGGGTACTGGGGATGGATGTCACCTGGGATCCAGTGTCTATCAAGGCGGAGATAGCGATGCCATCGATGACGATTGGTAAGTATGGACAGTCTCCCACATACTTGTGTTCCCAGCTGGACGTAGGGCCTGCACAGTCTACTCCTGGGGTTGGCCCTTCTCGCCCAGGGGTCGCTCGTTTAAAGGACGGGATTGCAGGTTGCGTCCTCCTAGGTCGTTCTGCTGACTGTTGCGGCGTCTGTCAGGACTGCGGCGGTCTGCAGGTTTTCCTCGCGACGGCTGTGTCTTTCTCCTCATCCACGGGACGTCGTCAGGACTGTCGGCGAGTAGAATCTTGTCCGATGGCCTTGCATCTGTCTTGGGTCTTCTCCCAGCTTGTAGCTTGGCCACGTCCTTCATCAGCTGCTCGACATTAGCACACAGTTGATCAAACCGGTCAGGTGTTACAGTCTGTGCACTGGACTGAATCGCAGGGATTGGAGATGTTGCTGCCGGCACGGAAGGGGTGTCAGCGTACTGCTGCTGCTGCGGTGAAGCGGGATCAGGTACTTCAGCGAGTCGTTGTCCCCAAACTGTTAAGTCTCTCAAGGTATCAAACTCTGCGCCTGGGTTTTGTATGGACCACCAGCTTGCTTGCTTCCTATCCTCAGATAGTTTAAGGCCCACAATAAATTGTCCAATTAACGCTTTGTTCTCATCTCGAGCACTGTCAGGATCGACTTGTTTTAACAGTCTGTATGCTTCTTGCAAGCGCAGTGAATAATCAAGGACAGTTTCTTGTGCCCCTTGGTTACAACGATAGAATGACAGTCTTAATCCAGCTTCGGTATGGCACTCAAAGACCCGGGTTAATCTAGCGAATATCTGCTCCACAGATTCCTGAACTTCTACAGGCCAGCTGCGGCTCTGCAGTTCGGCTGCACCGGTTAATTGTCCCATAATAACTGAAGCTCTTTGCTTACCGGTCATCGGGTACATGTCCAGGGCTTGGCATATCTTCCTCTGGAAGTTCTCCAAGGTGCTGGGTACACCGCTGTACTTGGGTAACCAGGTCGCACTAGGAACGTAGGGTAGAGACATCGGCATAATCGGAGCGGGTTGTGGTAGCATACCGCCGACTTGTTGCTGTCCATCAAGAGGTATATTTTGAGGTGCCGCTTGGTCTAGCGGGGGCACCGCGTGATCGGGAGCCGGGTTACTCATGGTCGCTCCCCCTTAGTTAAGCGTAGCCTTTCCCTCGGTTGTAAACGGAAGTGTCGGCCTCGCGGTGAGGAGTGAGGCACCACGGAGTTTCCGGTTCCTGCTGCGTACGGAGGAAGTCGTCAGAGCGTGGGGGTGGGGCCAATCTTCGCGCCCTCTGCACAGTCACGCCCCTTCTTTTCCCGCCTTTTCGCGCAGCAATGGCGGAGCAAATGTACAGTTCGATATTTACAGTCAATAAATAGCACACAATACCCGTGATAACGGGCCTGCTCGTATCCTGTTCGTGACGCCAAATTCTGACTCACCGTAGCCGGGGGTACACGTAGCGGGCGTTGTTTCTCCTCCAGTCACGGAACCGCGCCTGCGGTGGTGTAGGCCCGGTGGTCCAGATCAATAGGGGAATGGCGGAACAGTGGGGTGATTTGTCTTCGTGACGCCACCTGCGGGTGTTCTGGTAACGGTACCAGCGCTGTTCTGGTCTCCGGGGGATGGTACACAGCGAGATGGAACGCTCCCCACAGGATGAGCGGGAATCCCCGGAGCCGGGAGCTGCGCAAGATGTTGTGAGGCAGCTGCGGGACGCTGCGCGCTGAATCCCGGAGTAATGCACAACCACACAAAGTCTCTTTTAGGTACCTTTACTGATTGGTAGTCAGGTACACTCGGACCGGGATAGTGAAGTTGGCACTTCTGGAGTTTCACAGCAAGCAGTGTTAGGCTTCCTTTCTCTACTTCTGGTGCTAAGGTCGGGTGGATGTGGAATCCAGCCGGACCGGGCAGTTTGTTCAATGGAACTTCCTTCACCTGGTTAGCAGCACTGAGGGCACTGTAAAAGGGTCTGAGCAGGATCAGTACTCTTCCCTGGGCTCTCGTGGATGGGTGCATCAGGTGGAACAGGTGGCTAAACCTCCTGTTGGATGTAGCTGGTTCTCTGTGAGGGCTTTGTAGCTTCCACAGCTTCGGTTCCAGTAACCGGATGATTTGGAAAGAGTTGGATTAACTCTGTATTCCTGAGAGGTGATCTCCTTTCCTGTTATCCCAGTTGCAGGGATTACCACTTGCTAACAGGCTGTTTGGGGCCTAGTGTGTGTCTCATAAGGCTGGAGATCACACACACCCTCTTCACAGTTCTGAAGTGACTGCACACTCTGAAGTTTCTCCCTCCAAGACTCTTTTTATAGGGGGAACTGGTTAGAAGTCCCCAGTGTAGCTCCCCCTAGAGGCTCGGGGTGAAACCAGGTGTTCTAAGTGTTGTTTGTGTTGTGGTTTTGCTGTGCTGTTACTTACTCCATTTGTACCTAAGGATTTCTGTGGTGCCCAACAGGTGCCAGGGTGCCACAAATGCCTCCATATATCTTCCTTATGTTCTTGATCACCCCCCAACATCACCATAATGATCTATCGTCCCTCTACATTTTCTCCCTATATCATTGTATCACGTGTTCTTAATCTTTTTCCTTATTTACTTGTATACCCTCAATCCACTTGTCTCTTCATTCAAACATTATAAACACATTTTTTACTCGTCTAGGTTATTTTTTACATGGCATTCATCGTATGGGTTATAGCAGTTTTATAGCTTGGGCTGTTACGGCTGTGGTGATAAGAAATTTGCACTTGTTTTGTTTATTTTAGTTTTTATATACAACTGCATTTTTTGTGGTAAAAAACATTTTTTTCCTGACTTCTTTGGGTTTGAATATTTTTACTTTTTTTTTTACATTTTATCCTCTTCTTGTAAGTAATAATTTCTTACACTTATCACCACATTGTACTTTGGCCAACATCTTGCAGTAAAGTGCCCAGTCCTGCTTCCAATCCTGTTCTAATGTCCCCATCCTGGTCCCCATCATGTAGTAATTTCCCCATCCTGATCCCCTTCTTGTAGTAATGTCCCATCCTGATCCCTTTCTTGTAGTAAAGCCCCCATCCTGGTCCCCTATTCGTAGTAATGTCCCGATCCTGATCTCCTTCTTGTGGTAATGTTCTCATCCTGATCCCTTCTTGTAGTAATGTCCCGATCCTGATCCCCTTCTTGTAGTAATGTCCCCATCCTGATCCCCTTCTTGTAGTAATGTCCCCATCCTGATCCCCTTCTTGTAGTAATGTCCCCATCCTGATCCCTTTCTTGTAGTAAAGCCCCCATCCTGGTCCCCTATTTGTAGTAATGTCCCCATCCTGATCTCCTTCTTGTAGTAAAGCCCCATCCTGGTCCCCTATTTGTAGTAATGTCCCGATCCTGATCTCCTTCTTGTGGTAATGTTCTCATCTTGGTCTCCTTCTTGTAGTAATGTCACCATCCTTATTCCCCTTCTTGTAGTAATGTCCCCATTCTTTTCCTCTTCTTGTAGTAATGTCACCATCCTGGTCCCCTTCTTGTAGTAATGCCCCATCCTGATCCCCTTCTTGTATTAATGCCCCATCCTGATCCCCTTCTTGTAGTAATTCCCCATCCTGATCCCCTTCTTGTAGTAATGCCCCATCCTGATCCCCTTCTTGTATTAATGCCCCATCCTGATCCCCTTCTTGTAGTAATGCCCCATCCTGATCCCCTTCTTGTAGTAATGCCCCATCCTGATCCCCTTCTTGTAGTATTGCCCCATCCTGATCCCCTTCTTGTAGTAATGTCCCCATCCTGATCCCCTTCTTGTAGTAATGTCCCCATCCTGATCCCCTTCTTGTAGTAATGCCCCATCCTGATCCCCTTCTTGTAGTAATGCCCCATCCTGGTCCCCTTCTTGCAGTAATTTCCCCATCCTGATCCCCTTCTTGTAGTCATTTCCCCATCCTGATCCCCTTCTTGTAGTAATGTCCAGATCCTTGTCTCCATCTTGTAGTAATGTCCCCATCCTGGTCCCCTCCTTGTAGTAATGTCCCCATCCTGTTCCCTTTCTTGTAGTAATGTCCCCATCCTGATCCCTTCTTGTAGTAATGTCCCCATCCTGATCCCCTTCTTGTAGTAATGTCCCCATCCTGATCCCTTTCTTGTAGTAAAGCCCCCATCCTGGTTCCCTATTTGTAGTAATGTCCCGATCCTGATCTCCTTCTTGTGGTAATATTCTCATTTTGGTCTCCTTCTTGTAGTAATGTCCCCATTCTTTTCCTCTTCTTGTAGTAATGTCCCCATCCTGGTCCCCATCTTCTAGTTCTGTACCCTGTCCTTGTCTCCATTCTGTAGTAATGTCCCCATCCTTGTCTCCATCTTTTAGTTTTGTCCCCCATACTGGTCTACTTCTTGTATTAATGCCCCATCCTGATCCCCTTCTTGTAGTAATGCCCCATCCTGATCCCCTTCTTGTAGTAATGCCCCATCCTGATCCCCTTCTTGTAGTAATGCCCCATCCTGATCCCCTTCTTGTAGTAATGCCCCATCCTGTTCCTCTTCTTGTAGTAATGCCCCATCCTGATCCCCTTCTTGTAGTAATGCCCCATCCTGTTCCTCTTCTTGTAGTAATGTCTCCATCCTGATCCCCTTCTTGTAGTAATGCCCCATCCTGATCCCCTTCTTGTAGTAATGCCCCATCCTGATCCCCTTCTTGTAGTAATGCCCCATCCTGGTCCCCTTCTTGCAGTAATTTCCCATTCCTGGTCCCCTATTTGTAGTAATGTCCCCATCCTGGTCCCCTTCTTGTAGTAATGTCCCCATCCTGGTCCCCTTCTTGTAGTGATGTCCCCATCCTGGTCCCCTTCTTGTTCCAGGTGTCCGTGGACGTCTGGACTTTACTTCAGATGAATGTGTGTTTGCCGGTGCCGCCAGGATCAAGCTCTGCTCAGCTACACCAATGGCAGCAAGCAGCCAATCAGAGGCCAGAAGGTGACATCATACACTGATGTCAGCGGCTGATTTCTGATTGCCCAGCGGCTGCCATAAGTAAAGCTGAGCGGAGCTTGTCCCTGGCGACGGCGGCAAACGCACATTCATCTGAAGTAAAGCCTGGATGTTTGCGGGCACCTGTATCAGGCCACGATCACCAAGGAGTATGCTGTGCCGGTGGGCTGTGTGTTTGAGACCCCGGATCTATATCATCTTATGCCGTTGATGATTCTCCCTAAACCCTTTTCATGTTCATGAGCTCCTTACATAATTTTTATGACCTTGACTTTCCCCTTACGACAATTTTTTCTTCCTTCCTTTCTTTCTTTCTTTCTTTCTTTCTTTCTTTCTTTCTTTCTTTCTTTCTTTCTTTCTTTCTTTCTTCTTTCTTTCCTTTAATTTTTTTCTACACATTTACACTCTCTATGCAAATATCCCTCCATCATATCTTTATACTTTCTTTATCTTTATATTCATGATCTCCTTTTCACTCTTCTTACGTTCTCTTTCTTATTTCATTGTTCATCCTCTTTCCTACCTACGTCCTCTTAAAGAGAACCCATCAGCTACTTTATGCCTCCAGACGTATCACTATCTGTCCCTGCAGCTTCCTAATACACTTCTAATCATCCCTTTCTCACCTAATACTGTGCTGTAGTAGATGATAAAAATCATTTAGTAACTTATAATTTCAGATGGTACAAAGTCTCCGTCTAGTCTCTCTGGGTGTTCCTATGGTCTCCATCCCCTCCTGTGTTCCATGGTTATCATGCCCCAGTGGGTGTGATACCTAATTTACAAGCTCGGTCCCGCAGTCTACATTGTATGGGCTCCTTCTAGCTATGACGTGGCGGCCATGGGGGAGTATTGGGTGTACTTGTCCGGCTCCAGAGTATGCACAGGTACACCCAATCACTTACCCATAAGTCATAGGACTGGAAATGACAAGGCCAGCGCCTCATAGCTAGAAGGAGCCTATACAATGTAGACACTGGGACTGCGCCTATAAATGAGGTTATCACGTCCACTGGGGCATGATAACTATGGAACACAAGAGGGGATGGAGACCATAGGAACACCTAGAGAGACGAGACAGAGCCTAAATACCATCCGAAATTGTAAGTTAATAAATGATTTTTGTCAGCTATTACAGCGCAGTATTAGCTCTTTCAGGGATGCTTAGAATAGTACTAGGAAGCTGCAGGGACAGATAGTGATAGCTTTGGGGATAAAGTAGCTGACAGGTTCCCTATACTTTGTTTGATATCATATCTACATTGACATTATTATATTTTAGATCGCTCTCCACCTTATCTCATTGCTTTTATATTTTCATCTCCTTACATGATCTTCATTTTTTTTATCTCTTCCCTACATCAGTTTCACATTCTTATCCCCATATCATGTCTATGGACTTTTTTTATATCTCCTTGCTTTACAGCTTTTATAATCATTATGTTATAGATCGTCTTCCTTCATCATCACCTTATGTTCTAGTTCTCCTTCCTTTATCATCATCTCCTTTATGTTCTAATTCTCATTTCTTTATCATCACCTTTATGTTCTACATCTCTTCTTTTATAATGATCTTTATATTCTAGACGGCCTTCCCTTATCATCATCTTAATGCTCTAGATCTCCTTTCTTTAGCAGCTTTATTTTCTAGATCTCCTTCTGTTATCACTTATTCTGCTCTAAATTTCTTTTTTTTATCACCTTTATACTCTAGATGTTATTCCTTTATCATCACATTTATGTTCTAGAGCTCCTTCATTTATCATCACTATTATTTTCTAGATCTCCTTCCTTTATAAGCTTTTTTTTAGATCTCCTTTTTTATCATCATCTTTATGTTCTAGATCTCCTTCCTTTATCATCACATTTATGTTCTAGATCTCCTTCCTTCATCATCACATTTATGTTCTAGATCGTCTTCCTTTATCATGACATTTATGTTCTAGATCATCTTCCTTTATCATGACATTTATGTTCTAGATCTCCTTCCTTTACCATCATATTTATGTTCTAGATCTCCTTCCTTCATCATCACATTTATGTTCTAGATCTCCTTCTTTCATCATCACATTTATGTTCTAGATCGTCTTCCTTTATCATGACATTTATGTTCTAGATCGTCTTCCTTTATCATGACATTTATGTTCTAGATCTCCTTCCTTTATCATCACATTTATGTTCTAGATCTCCTTCCTTCATCATCACATTTATGTTCTAGATCTCCTTCCTTTATCGTCACATTTATGTTCTAGATCTTCCTTTATCATCACATTTATGTTCTAGATCTCCTTCCTTTATCATCACATTTATGTTCTAGATCTCCTTCCTTCATCATCACATTTATGTTCTAGATATCCTTCCTTTATGATCACATTTATGTTCTAGATCTCCTTCCTTCATCATCACATTTATGTTCTAGATCTCCTTCTTTCATCATTACATTTATGTTCTAGATCGTCTTCCTTTATCATGACATTTATGTTCTAGATCGTCTTCCTTTATCATGACATTTATGTTCTAGATCTCCTTCCTTTATCATCACATTTATGTTCTAGATCTCCTTCCTTTATCATCACATTTATGTTCTAGATATCCTTCCTTTATCATCACATTTATGTTCTAGATCTCCTTCCATCATCATCACATTTATGTTCTAGATCTCCTTCCTTCATCATCACATTTATGTTCTAGATCTCCTTCCTTCATCATCACATTTATGTTCTAGATCTCCTTCCTTTATCATCACATTTATGTTCTAGATCTCCTTCCTTCATCATCACATTTATGTTCTAGATCGTCTTCCTTTATCATGACATTTATGTTCTAGATCATCTTCCTTTATCATGACATTTATGTTCTAGATCTCCTTCCTTTACCATCATATTTATGTTCTAGATCTCCTTCCTTCATCATCACATTTATGTTCTAGATCGTCTTCCTTTATCATGACATTTATGTTCTAGATCGTCTTCCTTTATCATGACATTTATGTTCTAGATCTCCTTCCTTTATCATCACATTTATGTTCTAGATCTCCTTCCTTCATCATCACATTTATGTTCTAGATCTCCTTCCTTTATCGTCACATTTATGTTCTAGATCTTCCTTTATCATCACATTTATGTTCTAGATCTCCTTCCTTTATCATCACATTTATGTTCTAGATCTCCTTCCTTCATCATCACATTTATGTTCTAGATATCCTTCCTTTATGATCACATTTATGTTCTAGATCTCCTTCCTTTATCGTCACATTTATGTTCTAGATCTTCCTTTATCATCACATTTATGTTCTAGATATCCTTCCTTTATCATCACATTTATGTTCTAGATCTCCTTCCATCATCATCACATTTATGTTCTAGATCTCCTTCCTTCATCATCACATTTATGTTCTAGATCTCCTTCCTTCATCATCACATTTATGTTCTAGATCTCCTTCCTTTATCATCACATTTATGTTCTAGATCTCCTTCCTTTATCATCACATTTATGTTCTAGATCTCCTTCCTTTATCGTCACATTTATGTTCTAGATCTTCCTTTATCGTCACATTTATGTTCTAGATCTCCTTCCTTCATCATCACATTTATGTTCTAGATCTCCTTCCATTGTAATCACATGTATGTTGTAGAGCTCATTCTCCTTTCATCACATGTATGTTGTAGAGCTCATTCTTCTTTCATCACATGTATGTTGTAGAGCTCATTCTTCTTTCATCACATGTATGTTGTAGAGCTCATTCTTCTTTCATCACATGTATGTTGTAGAGCTCATTCTTTTATCATCGTCTTAATCGATCTCCTCTTTCTTTACATGGTGAATTCACATTTGTCTTCATCTCACCATTAAACTTCTTTTTCCATCTTTTTGTAATGATTTTCATCCTCTCTCGTTTCCTGTTCTCGTTTTCTATATCTATAGCTCTTTATTCTCTAAACATTCTTCCTTCTTTGCCTTTCTGATCCCTGATGTTCACAATCTCCGTCTTCTCAATTCCTCCAGTTATGTCTGTCATTGTTATTCCTTGTTTGCACCTTCTTAGTTGCCTTCCTTCTTCCTCTTCACGTTTTTCCACTTCTATCCATCATTTTTTATCTTTGACTTCTAGATCTTCTTCCTTTCATATTTTCCCTTTATCATCACATTCTTCCTGTTCTTTAAAGCAAAACTTTACCTTTGAATATTACATTTTTGTGTTTACTAACAAAGTCCAACATTTTTGATGCAGTTACGATATTCAGACTCTGTTCTACGTCACCTGTGATTTACTATAACATCTAAACTGTTCTTTTTTGTATATATGTATGTGTCTTCAGACGTTCTGTCATTATCAGCCGGCCGAAGGGGCCACAGTGTCCTGAAAGCTTGCTAGCATTTTCCATCTTTTCAGTTCGCCATTAAAAGGTATCAACCACTGAGGACTCTCAGATCCTAATATTTTTCTATCTAATGGCTAACACGGTGCAAACATTTTTTACCTTATCAAAATGGAAGATACCGGAATGTACCGAATCTTTATGGATTCCAAGACACTTCTGAAGAAACATGCACAACTGGACAGTGACATATTTTTCTTATCCAAATGCAAGAAGGAGAATCTGATTCCCAATGGACTCTGGATTACAAATCCACTTCTGCACACCTATAACACTCATTATGCACGAAACCTTTGTCACAGGACTAAGGAACCACCTTTTGCATGTCTTCTACAGCATTAAAAGTAACATCCAGGGGGAATTGGAAACACAGAGGAACACACTTACAGAAGCCATGGAACAGAAATGACAACAATTTTACCATAAATTGCAAACTCGTCTGATTCGTAACAAGGAAAAGAAATTACATAGATTGTGCATCAATTCAGGACTCAATGCAAACAAAACAAAGACAACTTGCACAACTCCTCCTGACAGAAAGCATCTAATTGTGTCATCAACCTTTCGGATTACAAACCCAACAGAGTGGACCTTGCTGTGCTTTCTAGGGGACTCTCATTGTGTCCTACTAAAGCTCTGGATAAAATTGAACTGTGTAGCAACATGGAGGATTACTTCAGGAGATTACGCCGACAGCGACAAAGAGGATTCCGAACCCAACTGGGCCGAAGGAAGAAAGATCCTGACAACCAAGAAAAGGTCAGACTGGACACCTCAATCTAATCCTAACTCCCATTTGGATAAATATATAGACGCTTTCAGACATTTGGTAAAATCCACTATCTTAGATACACACAAGAGTCAACCATCCAACATCAATGCCCAGGAGAGAAGGGCCATACAGTCATTGAAAACCAACAACTAAATCATCATTACACCTGCAGACAAGGGTGGTGCAATAGTCATGATGAACAAATCTGACTACCTGAAGGAAGCAAACAGACAAGTGACGGACACACGTTACTACAAGAAATTGCAGTCTGACCCCACACAGGACTGTCACAAGGAATTAAACAGGCTGCTCTCTTGTCTACCTGACATATTCCTAAGAGCTGATGACCTGATACCAAAAAGTCCAAGAACAGGCACATTCTACATGTATACCAAAATCCACTAATCTGGAAATCCAGGGAGACCAATCATCTCAGGTGTCGTTCATCATTTCATGTGTGGGCCCCTCACCGAACAAATATCGGGATGGGTAGAGGGTGTTCTCAAACCCCTGGTAGAAGAGACACCCAGCTACATTCAGGACACAACTGACCTATTGAATAAACTGTCAGCAATAAGTCCTCTACCAGAAGGAACCATCCTCGCCACCATGGATGTGGAGTCTCTGTACAGTGACATCCCACACCAGGATGGATTAAATGCCTGCAAAACCTTCCTGGAGAACACAGGGACTGATGGTGACTCTGTGGTGAAGCTTATAAAATTCATCCTCCTGCACAATTACGTCACATTTGATGACATCATATATCTACAGGAGACTGGCACAGCAATGGGAAGCAAAATGGCACCACAATATACAAGTCTTTTCATGGCCAAGCTTGAAGGTGACTTTTTATCCTCTTGTCCTATCAGGCCTCTGGCCTATTACCGTTATATCGGTGACATTATTATCATCTGGACGGAGTCTGAGCAACAGCTGAAGTCGTTCCATGAACACTTTAATCAGTCTCACCCCACCATCAACTTAACACTCAACTACTCCTGCACTGAAATCAGCTTTCTGGACACCATCATTAAGCTATGGAACAATGAAGTAAAGACATCCCTGTACCGGAAACCAATTGACCGTCCAACATATCTCTGATGGGACAGTTTTCATCCAAAACAGATAAACTCTATTGTGTACAGCCAGACCATCAGATACAACCAGATATGTTCCAGCCCTACCGATAGAGACAATCACATTGAGGACCTCAGAGAGACCTTTTTGAATCAGTGCTACCATCCAAGATCAATCGAGAACCAGATTACAAGATCCTCCAGAATATCAAGGAATCATCTCCTACATTACAAAACTAGAGAAGAAAACAACAGAGTACCTCTCGTAGTCACCGACAATCCAAGTCTGGAGGTGCTAAGAGGAGCCGCATGGAAACTGCAACCACCTCCTACAAAAACATGCCCAACTAAAATCAATATTTCTGGATCCCCCAATATTGTGTTTTAGACAAGCTCCGAATCAAAAAAACATCATTGTCAGCAGCGCCCTGTCCTCTCCAGCAGCTACAGGAACCTTTCCCTGCAACCAGAACAGGTGCAAAACCTCCATCTATACTGACAACAGACAAGATAAGGATTCCTGGGACAGGTCAGGACTACAAGATCCCAGGTAACTCCAGCTGCACCACAAGCAATGTGGTGTATTTAATTATATGCACCAAATGTCTAACAGGTGGCCTGTACATAGGGGAGACCGGGCAAAAATTCAGAACACAAATTAATTCTCATCGCCACTCAATAACAGAAAAACATATGGACCTACCTGTAGCAAAACATTTTTCCAGACCTGACCACAGGGTAACAGACATGAGGCTGCTCATCTTAAAAAGCAACTTTAAATTTCAGAGAAAGAGAAGAATTTGGGAACACAAAGTGATAACGACCCTTGACACATTCAAAACAGGATTAAATGTATCACATGGATTCATGGCTTTTTATATAACATGAATGGGCATTTGGGGACATCACAGATTCATGTGTTTTTATATAAATTGAAAAGACATTTGGGGATATCACATCTTCCAACAGACCCCATTTTGAGGACAATGAACTTTTGACACTTCTTATATGAACACCCTCGCTTCCTTTTATTGCTTTCCTCAACTCATTTAAGTATTTTCAGTTCTCCACAGACCACTAACATATTTACTTTTAGTTTCAATTTCCCAGCCCATCTGTTCCTCCCTAGCCTGACTCTGCTTTACGTCACCTGTCATTTACTATAACATCTAAGACTGTTGTTTTGTTTTTTGTTTCATTTGCTTATGTATATATGTATGTGTCTTCAGAATCTGTGTCATTATATGCCAGACGAAGGAGCCACAGTGTCCTGAGAGCTTGCTTTGCTTACCATCTCTTCAGTTCGCCATTAAAAGGTATCAACCACTGAGGACTCTCAGATTCCAATATTTTTTCTATCTACTGGCTAACACGGTATAAACATTTTTTACCTTAAGAGCACAGTAGCCTTCATAATCCTTAAATGGAAGAATTTTGGGACCACCAGAAGTCTTCCTAAATCTGGCTGTCCAGCCAAACTGAGCAATCGTGGGAGAAGACCCTTGGTGAGCGAGGTAAAGAAGAACCCCAAGATCACTGCGGCTGAGCTCCAGAGATGCAGTAGGGAGAAGCAGGGGCGGACCAACCGTGGTGCAGCTGGTGCAGCTGCATCTGGGTCCCGTCCGGCTAGGGGGCCCCTATGTGTATGGGGGGAATAGGTGAGGTACATGTACCTGTCTACCCACATCTGCTGTCCATATAGACTTATTTTGTAAAGTGTGAAATGTTCTTGATCTTTGTTCTGCTGCTGTAATACTGTAATTTCCTCCGGGATCAATAAAGTTTATCTTATCTTATCTTAAAGCCTGCAGGGGGGCCCCCAGCCGACCCCGTAACCTGATGTCAGAGGAGGGTCAGGCAAGGGAAGCTCCCCTCCTCTCCTCTGCCCAGGATCCCGGCACCCAGTAATGCATACGCCCGCTCAACATCACAGGGCAGGTAGGAGAGCCGACGGCCACCAGCACTTGCCCCCCGGTCCTTGCCAACGGCCATAAGCACCCCCGCCTCTCAGTAGGGCCCCCGGGGCCATAGGTCTGCCACTGGGGAGAAGGGGAATAGTTCCACAAAGTCAACTATCACTGCAGCCTCGACCAGTCGGGCCTTTATGGCAGAGTGTCCTGATAGAAGCCTCTCCTCAGTGCAAGACACATAAAAGCCGCATAGAGTTTGCAAAAAAACACATGAAGGACACCCAGACTATGAGAAATAAGATTCTCTGGTCTGATGAGTTAAAGATGGAACTTTTTGGTGATAATTGTAAGTGGTGGAGAAAACCAGGCCCTGCTCATCACCTGCCCAATACAATCCCAACAGTGAGACATGGTGGAGGCAGCATCATGCTATGGGGGTGTTTTTCAGCTGCAGGGACAGGACAACTGGTCGTAATTGAAGGAAGCATGAATGCGGCCAAGTACAGAGATCTCCTGATGTAAACCTCTTCCAGAGCTCTGGACTTCAGACGTGGCCGAAAGTTCACCTTCCAACAAGACAATGACCCTAAGCCACAGCTAAAATAACAAAGGAGCGGCTTCACAACAACTCTGTGACCATTCCTGACCGGCCCAGCCAGAGCCCTGACCTAAACCCAATGGAGCATCTCTGGAGAGACCTAAAAAAGGCTCCACCAACATTCACCATCCAACCTGACGAAACTGGAGAGGATCTGCAAGGAAGAATGAGAGGATCCCCAAATCCAGGGGGAAACTGCATCATTCCCAAGAAGACTCAAGGCTGTACGAGCTCAGAAGGTGCAAATACTCAATACTGAGCAAAGGGGCTGAATAGTTATCATCAATACTGAGCAAAGGGGCTGAATAGTTATCATCAATACTGAACAAAGGGGCTGAATACTTATCATCAATACTGAGCAAAGGGGCTGAATATTTATCATCAATACTGAGCAAAGGGGCTGAATACTTATCACCAATACTGAGCAAAGGGGCTGAATAGTTATCATCAATACTGAGCAAAGGGGCTGAATACTTATAACCATGGGATATTTCAGTTTTTCTTTTTATAATAAATCTGCACAAATATCTATATTTCTGTTTTGTTTTAGTCAATATGGGGTGCAGGGTGTGCATTAATGAGGAAAATGGCCTTTTTTTAAATTTACCAAATGGCTGCAATGAATCAAAGAGTGAAAAATGTAAAGGGTCTAAATACTTTCTGTTCCAACTGTAGGCTGGATGTGAGGTCTGTGTGTCTCTCCCAGTAATATAGGCTGGATGTGAGCTCTGTGTGTCTCTACCAGTAATATAGGCTGGATGTGAGGTCTGCGTGTCTCTACCAATAATATAGGCTGGATGTGAGCTCTGTGTGTCTCTCCCAGTAATATAGGCTGGATGTGAGCTCTTTGTGTCTCTCCAGTAATATAGGCTGGATGTGAGCTCTGTGTGTCTCTCCCAGTAATATAGACTGGATGTGAGCTCTGTGTGTCTCTCCAGTAATATAGGCTGGATGTGAGCTCTGTGTGTCTCTCCCAGTAATATAGGCTGGATGTGAGCTCTGTGTGTCTCTCCAGTAATATAAGCTGGATGTGAGTTATGTGTCTCTCTCCCAGTAATATAGGCTGGATGTGAGGTCTGTGTGTCTCTCCAGTAATATAGGCTGGATGTGAGCTCTGTGTGTCTCTCTCCCAGTAATATAGGCTGGATGTGAGGTCTGTGTGTCTCTCCAGTAATATAGGCTGGATGTGAGCTCTGTGTGTCTCTCCCAGTAATATAGGCTGGATGTGAGCTCTGTGTGTCTCTCTCCCAGTAATATATGCTGGATGTGAGGTCTGTGTGTCTCTCCCAGTAATATAGGCTGGATGTGAGCTCTGTGTGTCTCTCCCAGTAATATAGGCTGGATGTGAGCTCTGTGTGTCTCTCTCCCAGTAATATAGGCTGGATGTGAGGTCTGTGTGTCTCTCCAGTAATATAGGCTGGATATGAGGTCTGTGTGTCTCTCCCAGTAATATAGGCTGGATGTGAGCTGTGTGTGTCTCTCCAGTAATATAGGCTGGATGTGAGCTCTGCGTGTCTCTACCAGTAATATAGGCTGGATGTGAGCTCTGTGTGTCCCTCCAGTAATATAGGCTGGATGTGAGCTCTGTGTGTCTCTCCAGTAATATAGGCTGGATGTGAGCTCTGTGTGTCTCTCCCAGTAATATAGGCTGGATGTGAGGTCTGTGTGTCACTCCAGTAATATAGGCTGGATGTGAGGTCTGTGTGTCTCTCCAGTAATATAGGCTGGATGTGAGCTCTGTGTGTCTCTCCACTAATATAGGCTGGATGTGAGGACTGTGTGTCTCACCAGTAATAGAGGCTGGATGTGAGCTCTGTGTGTCTCTCCAGTAATAGAGGCTGGATGTGAGGTCTGGGTGTCTCTCCCAGTAATATAGGCTGGATGTGAGGTCTGTGTGTCTCTCCCAGTAATAGAGGCTGGATGTGAGGTCTGTGTGTCTCCCAGTAATAGAGGCTGGATGTGAGGTCTGGGTGTCTCTCCCAGTAATATAGGCTGGATGTGAGCTCTGTGTGTCTCTCCCAGTAATATAGGCTGGATGTGACCTCTGTGTGTCTCTCCAGTAATATAGGCTGGATGTGAGGTCTGTGTGTCTCTCGCAGTAATATAGGCTGGATGTGAGGTCTGTGTGTCTCTCCAGTAATATAGGCTGGATGTGAGGTTCTGTGTGTCTCTCCAGTCATATAGGCTGGATGTGAGCTCTGTGTGTCTCCCAGTATTATAGGCTGGATGTGAGCTCTGTGTGTCTCTCCCAGTAATATATTGAGAAAAAACATGATGTAGCGTAATGGTTATAGAAATGATTGGCAAACTGAACACATAAAGCTAATATAAATGTGTATGAGGAAAAAAGACAAAGCAAAAACTGCTTAGGAATACTGAAAACAAGAGAAACGTAGCTAATGCATTGGTCGATTCGTGAGAGCCCGATAACCAACATCAAGGAGTTCTCTACTATCGGGACCTTAATCTACTGCCTCTGCTTGTGATATAAATCTGCACACAAAGATGTACTTATGCCTCTAAGTGCAATTAAAATCAGCACGTATGGGGGTGATTAGGAAGCTGGCTACAACAAAACGGTGGACTTAACATGGCTTAATACCCATACATGCAGATTTTAATTATATATGTATATATATATATGTATATATCCTATATAACAGCTCCTGTAGTTGTGTCTGACATTGCGGTTCAGCTCGATTGGTTGTGTCTGATATTGTAGCTCAGCTCTATTGGTTGTGTCTGATATTGTAGCTCAGCTCTATTGGTTGTGTCTGATATTGTAGCTCAGCTCTATTGGTTGTGTCTGATATTGTAGCTCAGCTCTATTGGTTGTGTCTGATATTGTAGCTCAGCTCTATTGGTTGTGTCTGATATTGTAGCTCAGCTCTATTGGTTGTGTCTGATATTGTAGCTCAGCTCTATTGGTTGTATCTGACATTGTAGCTCAGCTCTATTGGTTGTGTCTGACATTGTAGCTCAGCTCCAGTGGTTATGTCTGATATTGTAGCTCCACTCCGGTGGTTATGTCTGATATTGTAGCTCCACTCCAGTGGTTGTGTCTGATATTGTAGCTCAGCTCTATTGGTTGTATCTTACATTGTAGCTCAGCTCTATTGGTTGTGTCTGACATTGTAGCTTAGCTACAGTGGTTATGTCTGGTATTGCAGCTCAACTTTATTAAAGTTAATGAGCTTGAGCTGCAATACCAAACACAACCTGTAGACAAGTGTGGCGCTGTTTTGTTAAAAAAAATTCTACATGCTTTGTGACTTTTGATATTATACAGATCCTTTCCATTACAAATCTATTGTCCCTTTAAATGTCACAGACCAACTGCAAAGCCGTTCTAATCCCCCAAGACACTGGGGAAAACACTTCTTCAGTGTCTGAAGGTCATCGCCGTCACTAGCTATAACTCTGCTAAGATGACACTAACTTGCTTTGCAAGAATGCAGATGCTGGCACTAGTCCGTGTAAGAGGGTAGCAGATGGCAGCGGAGACCACACAAAAGCCGCTTACTGAATCCTTTGGATTTTGGGCGCCTGTGAAGTATATGCAGAGCATTATCCTGCGTCTGGAGGAAAGTCATGATGCAGAAGGGGGGAAAAAGTGCAAAATCCTTATGATTAGAGCAGGTGTTTCTCATAGCAACTATCAAGGCTATAATATTGGTTGATATGCTTATGGTGGGTTTACACACACCAATCATTGTATCCAATCTCTGAACCAATCTCTGGTTGCAGTGAAATCATGGACAGATTGCTCCATGTTGTACACAGCCACAAAATGGAACTATGTGTCCATGATTTCACTGCAACCAGAGATTGGTTCAGAGATTGGATACAATGATTGGTGTGTGTAAACCCACCATTAATGTTCCTGCAGGAATGTCTGCACCGATCACACATACTCATTTTGTGTGAGAAAATTGCATTTATACAAAAGGACACAAAATATGGTGTTTGCAAGTGAAGTAGAGGAGGAAACGTGCAGAGGAATGTGCAAAACGCCAATGCAAGGATGCATGTCATAATCCTAGACTGTTTCCTTATGGTATAATTATTATTATTATTATTATTTATTTATTTATATAGCACCATTATATTCCATGGCGCTTTACATGCTAAAAGTATAATGGGATAATTTGCCTACATGACCCCATTGGATAAGGGCAGCGCCAAAAACCCCTTTGGATTGGGACAGTGCCCATGACCCCATTGGATTAAGGCAATGCCAAAATACCCTTTTGATTAGAACAGTGCTCATGACCCCTTTGGATTGGGGCAGTGTAAAAAAAAAGCCTTTCAATTATGGCAGTGCCAAAAACCCATTTTGATCAGGACAGTGCTGTCTGCCCCTTTGGATTAGGCAGTACCCACTACAACCCCTCTGGATTACGTCAGTGCCAAAAACCCATTTGGCTTAGGGCAGTGCCAGTGAACCATTTGGATTTCGGCAGTATGTATGACCCATTTTAATTAAGGCAGTACCATAACCCCTTTGAATTAGGGCTGTGTCAATGACCCCTTTTAATTCAAGCAGTGCCCATGACCCCTGTAGATTAGGGCAGTTCTCATGACTCCTTTCGATTAGGGCAGTGACCATAACCATACTGGATTAGGGCATAGTCTACTTCCCATGTAGATTAGTGCAGTACCCTTGACACCTTTGGATTAAGGTACTACCATTATCCCTTTGGGCTAGCACAGCACCCATGACCTCTTTGGACTCCAGCAGTGCCCAAAATCCCTTTGGATTAAGGTCATACTATTACCCCTTTGGATTAGGGCAGTACCATTACCCCTTTCTTTGGATTAAAACAGTACCCATGACCCCTTTGGATTAGGGCAGTACCATGACCCTTTTGGATTAAAGCCATACCATTACCCCTTTGGATTAAAGCAGTACCCATGGCCCCTTTGATTTAGGGCAGTACCATGACCCTTTTGGATTAAAGCCATACCATTACCCCTTTGGATTAAAGCAGTACCCATGGCCCCTTTGATTTAGGGCAGTACCATGACCCCTTTGATTTAGGGCAGTACCATGACCCATTTGGATTAGGGCAGGTTGCATTTTTGCAATATTACTAAAAAATATGGTGTTAGCATGTGACATAAAGTGACTTTTAAGGACGTTTTCTTCGGGTGTTTGGAGGTATCTTGTCCCCATAACCGCCGTCAATTAGTGCTGGTTTAATTTTTGCAAAATGACAAATAAAATTATGTTTCCAAATGATGCAGAGAACAAGTACAAGGATGCATCTTTAGGATATTTTCTTAGTGCTCTAGTAGAATGAGATATTTGGATTAAGAAGACATTTTCCAAATTTAAATGTACGGGTGTTACCCAGCAGAATTAATTTGCCGTTTCGGGGGCCCCATGACAACAATGACGTGTTGTTTGCAGATCTGGTCTCCTCATATGTGGCAGATGAGCCCCCACACCAAGGTCAAGGTAACACGATATGACGCCATCCCCTGCCTTCAGTATTGTGCCGCCCGTATCCATCTGCTATCCCCAGTGTCACTTTGTTGGATAAAAGTATAAAGTATATGTGGAAAACTTACAAAAAGACAACAGTGCCCAAAAACTACCAGGCAGCATAATGCTATACAAAACTAAAAATAATGCCGCCATAGTGTTAACATAAAACCGCAATACAGTGATGAAATATGGCATACAAATGAGCAGTTTGCACATTATACCATCATATAATTGAATCCTACAGGGCTAAAATAATGTCGCCACATGATGCACAGGTATAGAAGGCCATACAGTGCACAAGGGATGATGGCGATTCTGGTGCGGCCCCGGGGGATTGTCCCCTTTTCACCGCTCTGTCAGCTGCACTTAGCCGTCTATAGATCCTATGAAAAAGTGAGCAAAAATTAGGTGTGGAGAAATGAAAACACTGCGGCGTCCGCCATCTGCACTGCCTTGTAATGCGCTATCTGGGATGGATGCCAACGGGAAGGGTCGGCCATGCTTCTGCCAGACAAGGGATTGATCTTGGCCTCCAGCCAACAGTTATGGGAGATGGTTGATGTCCAGCAAAACTGAAGGAATGCTGCAAGCTACAATATATAATAATGGTGGAAGCCGCCACAAGTGACGCCCCACGGGTCAGGATACGGCATCCCATAATGCACTGCTGTGCGGTATACTTATACATGATGCATGATAAATAAAGCTTATTATGGAATAAAAAGTCAGAGAACTTTCATATTTCAGTGTTTTTCCCCATTTTCAGTAGCTCTGCTTGCTGTCAGTAAATTGAGATATTCTTGTCTTCATTCAAAGCGCTTATGCCAGCTGCAGGGGGTGCAATCATACCTGGGCCATGGAGTCCTTGGGGGCCCCAAAAATCCCTTTGGCCTATAGAAAAAGAATAATGCTATTAAAAATGTGCAAATTTGCAAGAATGGTGGGCCCTGTTGAAGCTTTTGCATCGAGGCTCATGAGATTCAAGTTACGCCACTGGCTTATATATAGCCGTATAATGGATGTGTGGAGCCATATTACACATAGCCGCAGCACAGGACATGTAGAGAAGGTGCACTGATACACTGTAACAAGTGGCGCCCCTGTGTGAGTTCACTGTGATCTTGTTCACACATCGGGCCTTTTGCTACTTTGTTTAACAAACATTATTTAAGGCCACATCCCCGCCGTTGCATATTTTCTGTTCGGTTACTTCTTACATTTAACTCGTTTTTATCTTGTTTTTGATGCTTTTTACTCTTTGTTGTTGATACTTCCTGATATTTGGCTTTGACTAAATTGTATTGACATTCTTAGGCTCAGTTCACTTGTCCAGTAGCCGTCCACTAGGGAAGAGACGCACTATGTGAGATGCATGTTAGTCTCTCACATGCATCTCGCATGACTCACCCGGCCCGTCCCCTGCCTCTCTGAACGGGAGCGTGGAGCTCCATCGAAACACAATCAGCTCCACGCTCCCATTCAGAGAGGCAGGGGCCAGGCTGGGTGAGTCATGCAAGATCCATGCGAGACACTCACATAAGTGTGTCTCTGCCCTTACATCGGCTCTAGCACAATCTGTTCTGCAAACACAACTTTTTTGTCCGTTTTGCAAAAATTGATTTCTGCAGGATCCGTTTTTTTTTTTTTTAACATTGGAGTGTGGTTCCCTTCGGGCAAGCCGCCATCAGAAGTACTGCACTTCTGCGGTTAGGGAGTATAGTGCCCCTGTTCTTCAGGTGTCGGGGTGTTATGGTTGAGCCCAGAAACAACACACACGTAGTGACAGGCACCTGGGACAATGGGTGGACCCTGAGGGAGGACCCAGGTCACAAAAGAGGGACAGGACAGGAGAGGAGGAGTGAGTCAGTAGTAGGAGACTGGAGGAGTAACATCATCTGACGAGGAGTGGTAGTCGGGAGTGTGGAGGCGGTGTAGTGCCGACTCCCGTGGGCTGAAGCTACACCACCATGTTCGCCCACAGGAGGGAGAGAACTGACCGGTAGAGACAGAGAAGAACCCTTGGGGTGTGGAGAAGTCAGTGAACACCTGTATGCCCGAATCTGACGAGACAGAGGGGTTGGTGGACGAGACAGGGACCCAGCTCTGCAGACGGTGCGGAATCTGCATGCCCGAGCCGTAAATCTGGAGGCCTCAGACTTCTAATGGGAGCTGTGGCTGAACACCCGACACATCTTGGGGAAGGTGGCCGAACTATGGAGCAGTGCCTGGGAGAGAAACCTAATGGCGCCCGGGACACAAACAAGCACCCATGGCCACCGGTACCTGAGCTCTGTATGTCTGAGTGCGTTGAGAGCCTGGGGGGCAGAGTAACGACCCGTTCGCCTCAGATGAAAGTTACTCCTTATAGCGCTGAGAGATAGACCACCAGAGACTGAGACACCTAGAGAGGACAGAAAGGACACCAACCGTGGCTAGACTGCACTAACCTGGCTCTAGAGAAAGAGCAAGGTACCGGAGACTGGCAGAGAGCGTACCCAGCGGCCATGTTTAACACAAAAGTAACGAAACTGCAGCTGTGGTGTGTGAGAGACTTTTATTTGTGGTGACCACCAGCTGCAGAGGCCGCCCGAAACACCAAGGGTACTGCTGAGCGAGGGAACATCTGCCAAGGTACGAACCGGGGAAGATCACTCCACTGCCCTGGGGAATGCGCTCTGTCTGCAGGGAGCCGGACTATCTAAGCTGCCGGTCACCATCCCCAAAGGTTCTGAAGCAGCGGCGGCCGCACTGGCCGTATACCGTAGCTGGTGTCACGAATACCCCTTAAGTCCCCTCAAACTTTCCCTAACATCACTCCCTTCATTAAATGACACCGCCAGGGTCACAGGACCGGGTCTCGGCCCCCGTCTGTCCCCGTGAAAAGAACCGAGAAGTGAAGACGTGAGAAGAACTAGTAACTGCCCAGCCCTGGAGTGGGTGCGTCAGGAGTCAATGGAGAACGGATCCGGTAACTGATCACTATTTATCCTCCACTTGATTCAGTAAGAAAAATGGAGGATAAATAGTGATCAGTTACTGGATCCGCTCTCCTTAGACTCCAATGTTAAAAAAAACGGATCCTGCAGAAATCAATTTTTGCAAAACGGACAATAAAGTTGTGTTTGTAGAATGGATTGTGCTGGATCCGATCTAATGACATGTGATCTCCGCCTAAACTGTGGATTAGGCTACATTCACATGTTGAGTATTTGGTGAGATTCATATCACCTTTTAAAAAGCCTGACGTACGTTTCGCTTTTAGCTTCTTCCAGGGGCAAGCCAGGGTTGTTACATATGACAATAGCATGTTTAATGTAAAAATATATATATCCTTGATTGTAGCTCCAGTTGCACTATGTTTGACATCGTCATTTTGTGATTTCAATGAACATGTCTATAATTTGTAGTGCTATGCATAATACATATTTATATATGAACTTACCATTGCTATTTAAATAATATTATTCCACATATCCCATTAGATATATGTAATACTGCATATATAACAGTTTTTGGGCCCCTGGCCTTCTATTGTGGTCTTTATATTCTATCTGTTTCACTTGTTTTTTATTTTTTTTATTATGTATTTTATTGATTCTACACAAAAACTCATTTTTAAATACACTTTTTTGTGTGTTCATCTATGTAGGTTTTGTAGGGTCTAAAATGAGTTTAGAGTTTTGGTCTGATACTAATGAAGAATACTGAGAAAATACAGCGGGTATAATAAGGATTGAACACATCACCAATTTGTTAAGTCAATATACTGTATACAGGTGCATCACAATGAATTAAAATATCATCAAAAAATTACTTTATTTCAGTAATTCAATACATAAAGTGACACCCAAATATCATATAGATTCATTAGGGTACCGTTACACGTCGCAACATTGCATGCAATTTCACTGGCAATTTGCTGGTTGCAGTGAAATCATGGACACATTGTTACATTTGTACACGGCAACAAGATAGAACAATGTGTCCATGATTTCACTGCAACCAGCAAATTGCCAGTGAAATTGAATGCAATGTTGCGACATGTAAAGGTACCTTTACACACAGAGGGATCTATTTCATGTCTTTATTTCTATTAATGTTGATGATTATATCTTACAGTAAATGAAAACCCATTGGCTGTAAGTTATAATCATCAACATTATCATAAATAAATAAACACATGAAATCGATCCCTCTGTGTGTAATGACTCAATATAATATATGTGTTCAATTTTATGTATTGAATTACTGAAATAAATGATCTTTTTGATGATATTCTAATTCATTGAGACACACCTGTATTTGGAAATGTAAGGAAGCACGAGGAGGATCTCAGGGTACTGTTACACATCGCAACATTGCATGCAATTTCACTGGCAATTTGCTGGTTGCAGTGAAATCATGGACACATTGTTCTATTTTGTTGCTGTGTACAAATGTAACAATGTGTCCATGATTTCGCTGCAACCAGCAAATTCCCAGTGAAATTGCATGCAATGTTGTGACGTGTAATGGTACCCTCAGGGCTCCTTTACACGCGGCTACATTTCTTGGGTGGCTACAGGTAATTTACTGGTTGCAGTGAAATCATGGAGAGATTATTCCATTTGTACACAGCAACAAGATAGAACCTTGTCTCCATGATTTCACTGCAACCAGTAAGTTACCTGTAGCCACCCAAGAAATGTAGCCGCTTGTAAAGGGGCCCTCAGTGTTTCTCGTGACCATGGTGGGGACATTTTGGACCAGGGTCCTACATAACTACTATATTTCAGATTTTCAGACAATCCTGACACTTAAGGATCAGCTTCATCTTGCATTAATTACAGAATATCAATTGTTTCCAGGTAACAAACACAAACCATGGATGGAAGCTCAGTACCAGGGATCATCATGGAGAATGATAACACCGTCTTGCTCAACCCACCTCTCTTCGCCCTGGATAAAGATGCTCCGCTGAGATACGCAGGTACTGGTCCTATCAATGGCCGGATATATCATCTATCACAGTGGTCTCCAACATGGGTCCCTGCAGCTCCTCCAAACTATAACTCCCGTCATGCCGGCTATCAGCCAGGAGGGACACAGGTTGGACATCACTGACCCATGGAATGAATTCTCTTCCTTATCGCAGGTGAAATCTGCGGCTTCCGGATCCACGGAGCTGGAACGCCCTTTGAAGCTGTTGTTCTAGATCGGACGACAGGTGAAGGTCTGATCCGAGCCAAGGGTCCGGTGGACTGCGAGGCCCAGAGGGAGCACACCTTCACCATCCAGGCACACGACTGCGGAGAGGGACCGGACGGGAGCAACAGCAAGAAATCTCACAAGTGAGCAAATGTCCCACCAAAGTGTAGAGCGATGAGTCAAGATCCTGTAAAAGTTGCCTGGAGGCTTCTTAAGAGGGGACTCAACATGTATCCACATAAAGTCCCCCTTTGCATGTACATAGCAACTTTCTGCTCAAGAACAAGACCCGGTGTGTAGATGGCCTTAAAGTAAGAGTGGACTTCCCAGAGAAGTGTAACAGAAGGGTTTTCCATGAGTTTTGAGAAGCATTTTTGGAGAGAATCTGCTCCACAACACTCCATGTGCACATAGCTACACAGGATGGAAAAGACCTCGGTCCATCGAGTTCAACCTTCCTCCAAAAATGAATTGGAAGAGGGTTGAACTGGATAGACCGAGGTCTTTTCTCAACCTATGGACCTGCACAGCCGTTATGGAGATTTGGTCATCTCGTTAGTCTTTCATCTCCCTCTTCTTTCTCCACCGTAGAGCCACAGTTCACGTCCGAGTCAACGACGTCAATGAGTTTGCCCCCGTTTTTGGCGAACGGGTCTTCAGAGCTTCGGTCACCGAGGGTCGTATGTATGAACGGGTCCTCCGGGTGCAGGCGTGGGACCAGGACTGCTCCCCTCAATACAGCCAGGTCTGCTTCTACCAGATCCTCACCCCCAACGTGCCCTTCACAATCGACAACGACGGTAAGTCACGAACCCAACAAGCTACTCATCAATGCAGTCAATTGTTCCCTGTTATCAGCCACTTCAGACATCTACATTGCATAGACATGGATAATCCAAATATCCCCATAATAAGTCCATAAAAAAGGATAAAGTGACAACTTCAAAAATGTTTCATTTTTATAAAAATATTTAACTTTTATTAATCCATGATAGCAAAAATGTTTGAAGTGCCTCCAGTAAGAAGGGGTCACTAGGATTCATTCACCTGTCGGTATTGGTTTATGTTTGCTTACATTGTTTGTAGTAAGTGAAAAATATCTCCCAAATATTCTATTAGCAGACGTAAGGTAAAGTTTATGTTTATTTTTATTTTATTTATGTATTTTATTTATTTTATTTGTATACTTATACAGAGTTTATATTTATTTTATTTATTTATTTACTTTTATTTATTATTAATAAAGTTATATTATTATTAGGATTATATCTACTTTTATCTTATTTATTGTATTTGTATTTATATATTTATACAAAGTTTATATTTATTTTATTTATTTACTTTTATTTATTAATAATACAGTTATATTATTATTAAGTTTATATCTATTTTTATCTTATTTATTTTTTAATATATTTATACAAAGTTTATGTGTATTTTATTTTACTTTTATTTATTATTAATGAAGTTATATTACTATTAGGGTTATATCTACTTTTTATCTTATTTATTTTATTTCAATTTGTATATTTATACAAAGTTTATATTTATTTTATTTATTTACTTTTATTTATTAATAATAAAGTTAAATTATTATTAAGTTTATATCTATTTTTTTATATAATTAAACAAAGTTTATGCTTATTTTATTTTACTTGTATTTATTATTAATAAAGTTATATTACTATTAGGTTTATATCTTACTTTTTATCTTATTTATTTTATTTTAATTTATATATTTATACAAATTTATATTTATTTGATTTATTTACATTTATTTATTAATAATAAAGTTATATTATTATTATTACGTTTATATCTATTTTTATCTTATTTTTTTATATATATATTTATAAAAAATGTATGTTTATTTTATTTATTATTAATAAAGTTATATTACTATTAGGTTTATATCTACTTTTATATTATTTATTTTATTTATATATTTATACAAAGTTTATATTTATTTTATTTATTTACTTTTATTTATTAATAATAAAGTTATATTATTATTCTTATCATTATATAATTTATATAGCACCATTAATTCCATGGTGCTGTACATGAGAAGGGGTTACATACAAAATGATAGATATAGCATTTATTATTAATAAAGTTATATTATTACTACCGGTAAGTTTAGATTTATTTTTATTTATTATTAATAAAGTTATATTATTATTAAGTTTGTATTTATTTTTATCTTATTTATTTTTATGTATTTATTTTACATTAATTTATATATTAATACAAAGTTTATATTTAATTTTATTTATTATTTTATTTACTTTTATATGAAGTTTACATTTATTTTTATCTGATTTATTTATTTTATTTTTATTTATACATTTTTACAAAGTTTATATTTATTTTATTTACTTTTATTTCTTCATTTATTGTTACATATATTTATATAAAGATGAGAAAACAGATTGTTGTGTGAAAACCTACCTGTGACCAAAGGTGAATGCTCAGCCCCGACGCACGTTTCGACTTCACTTCTGAGAAAGCCGGCTGACATCCCCATTAATCACAGCCATATCAGATGTCACCCAGACACAGAATCTTATAGGCTGTTTTTCTTTGCAGGTTACATAAAGAATACGCAGCCTCTTCAGGCCAGCGGGGAGCGCTTGATCAGATTTACGGTCACGGCGTACGACTGCGGGAAGAAGCGAGCCGTGGAGGACGCCGAGGTGGAGATCCAAGTGAAGCCAACCTGCAAACCCAGCTGGAGAGGTAACCACACCAACCCCATCAACAAACACTAAAGTGTCAGCTTTCTAGGTTACTTTTACCTTCCATTCCACAATAGTTTCCATACCTCCGCTTGCTGTCAGTGTACTCAGTCCTAACTCTTCCTAATCATGTCCGAGGATCCTTACAGCTGGGTGTGATCAGGGCAGGTGAATGTCAGCAAAGCAAGCAGAGATCTTGAAAATAGCGAGAAACTAATCTGCAAAGTCTATGGGAAAGTGGCTGAGATTTGTAATATGTCATACAGAATTGTTCCAGGCTTCATAAACTGGTGATCAAAATTAGAGAACAATGTGTGATCACTTGATTTTTTTCAGACAGAATGTAATCGACATCGATGAACATCTGGTGGTTTTTGTGTACGGGGTCTCCAGGCCACTAGAACAGGGTTTCCCAAAATAACCAAAGTTTATCAACTTAAAACCTTAATTTTATACAAGACGTGATGATGATAATTAGAGAACAGCAATGACTGTAGACAGAGAAAGATTAACACTAAATGTTGTGAAGGTTAAAACAGTCACCAATCAGTAAGAAGTGTGCAGGCCTTTGATGTGTACAGGCCTTTGCTGCATACAGGTCTTTGCTTTGTACAGGCCTTTGCTGTGTACAGGACTTTGCTTTGTACAGGCCTTTAGGCCTTTGCTGTGTACAGAACTTTGCTTTGTAAAGATCTTTGCTGTGTACAGGAACTTTGCTTTGTACAGGACTTTGCTTTGTACAGGCCTTTGATGTGTACAGGACTTTGTTGTGAATGACTTCAGCACCTCTGCGGCCACAGAACATCACTAGTCTCTCTCTGCTCTTGGGGGATTTTGCTCCACCCTTCTTCCAGTCTCTTGCACTGCTCTGGGGGGATTTTGCTCCACTCTTCTTCCACTTTCTTCCACAGTTCTGTGACTGTTGTGGGTTTCTTGACCATAACTTAGTCACCAAGGATTCTCCAGATATTTTCTATTGGGTTTATATCAGGACTCCGAGCTGTGGCCATTTTATTGTTTCAGTGTCTTCTATTTGAAGGATCTGCTTTCCCCATTTTGCTGTGTGACAGGGGGCATTGTCCTGCATGAAGATTGCTGCTGATTGAGTTCTGAATGGAAGTCAGGAACCGCGTGTTGTTGAAGAAGGTTGTGATACACACTTACAGTCACTCTGCCATGTTACTGTATGAGAGGTCCAACCATTATAGCAGAAAACATTCCCCAAACCATGACACTTCCTCCACCACCTCTCACTGACTTCTTTACCCACTTTGGGTTCAGTCTTTCCCCAGTTTGTTGATGAACGTAATGTTTCCCATCAGACCCAAATATATTAAAGTTGCTTTCATCACTAAAATGAACTGTGGACACTTCTCCTCTGTCCACACAACATGATTCTCACCAAAGGTGAGTCTTGCCTTTGATTCTTTCTGCTGATGAGAGGTTTGGTCACTGTAGAGTGGGCTTTCAGTCCAAATGCTCTTAAACGTCATGACACTGTATGACGAGACAGATCCTTACCCTGTTCTGTGCTGAACTGGTGAGCTATTCTAGCCGTAGTGTTGAAGTGATTACCCATGGACATTCTCCACGTTATCCTGTCCTCTCTGGCATTTGTCTTTAGAGGGCGACCAGCCTTCTTGGGGGATTTGAAAGAGTTTGTGATGTTGTGAAGATGCAATATTCTAGAAATCAATGACTTGAAATGGCCAACTTCTGTTGCTATGACTGATAGGGTGACCCCTTTGGCCTTCATCTGGACAACCTGCTGCCGGAGGGTTTCAGTGTCTTTGAAAAGTGCAAACTGGAAAGTTAGGCTGCCAGTTACATAGGGTTTGTCAGATAATTAAGGAAATTATAACCAAGTGCAGATTAACACCAATAATTTGCATGTATCTGAAAGTGTTCTCTAATTGTGATAAGTGTGTTTTTCATTCATCTCATTTACATTTTTATTCTGGGCTTTAGAATATATTCAATGTATGAAATAATCTTAAAATACAGCTATTACTATTTGCATGTTAGGTTATTTTCACATGGGACAACCCAACGACCTTAAAGGGCCCATTACACACAACGATATCATGAACGATATCGCTGGTGACGTTGCAGCGATGTCAAAACGACATCGTTGTGTGTGACACGTATCACCGATAGGTCGTTGATCGTAGATTTATGGCTAGGACCATAAATCTATCATTGGTCTCCCGCTGAGTGCCCAGCATCGGTGCGTGTGACAGCGGGAGACCAACGATGAACGAGCTCCCAGCGCCGCACAGCAAGCGCTGGGAGCTGGTAACCATGGTAATAAGCGGGTAACTAAGCAGAGCGCTCAGCTTAGTTACCGTTGTTTACCCTGGTTACCAGCGTTCTCGCTGGTCCTGATCGCTGGTAGCTCTGCCTGTGCGACAGCTGACCAGCGATCAGTTCACGATGTGGCAGCGATCCACATCGGTGGTCGGATCGTTGCCACATCGCAGCGTGTAACCCGGCTTTAACATTAAGGAAATTGTGTGTTGTTCTCTAATTCTGATCGCCGGTGTAGGACGTGTTGTTAGCGCAGAGCCCCCTCCCCATAAACACCTTATTATTATGCACGTGGTTTGTGGCGTTACATGATGACTTTCGGGATTACGTACCCAGGATGACGAACTGTTATAAGGCCGCAGAATACAAGAGACTGATTATACACAGCCGGACAATGGACTCGTGGAGCCCTGAGGACAATGATGCCCTGACACACCAGATCCCGGCACAATGGTGCGCTCATTATTAACTCCAGAATGGGCATTACACACAATTCTATTACAATTCATTGTAAAATGTTTTCCTTTCTTATCATAAGCCGTTATTTTTAGATCTTAAGTAATTAGAGGTTACAATTAACCTCCATGGATGCTCTGGTGTAGAGTGGGGCCGCTGCACACAGGGCTAGGCACACACAGGGGTCAGCCTGAAGGTGACCTTCACAGGGTGATACTTGGGCATCATAGCGGCACTAAAAATATTCAGGCCCTTTATATTAACCCTTTCCCGATATACATCATACACACACAGTGCACATTGTGTGCGCATCACGCAGAGCTGCGGTACACAGCCAGCACCTGCCTCTACTGGAAGCAATGAGGGTTACCTCTGGTTGCTGCTGTTTAACCACTTAAATGTCACTGTCAGTCTTTAACAGTAATATTTGAGTGGCTTGATACCAATTTGGTCACCCATTAGCCCCTTGTGATGAGGCAATGGGTCGGCATGGCAGATGGAGGCTGACACTCATTGCAGATCATTAATTTCACTATATACTGCAATACTGCACAGTGGACGGAGGAGGTGCTGCTGTGTACCACTGTGCTGACTGGTAAGTGCATAAGAAGGGGGTCAACAGGGGTGCAGCTTTAGCATCCAAGAGGGACCTAAGGGGCCCTCTGTCACATAAAAAGACATGGTTTAGAATTTTTGGAATTGTACCCACCATGCTTCATTAGGTGGATCTTTGGCTGTGAGGGCATGCTGAGAATTGTAGTTTTGCAGCAGGACCTGAATAGGAGCTTGTGGTGTAGTGATATAACACAGAATAGTAGTCCAGTTTCATGGTTCAATCGTTTCCAATCAGTGGAGGTTCCTCATGGGCGGTACCTGCATGGGGCGGAGCCGCTGATCACCTGGTTCTCTCTTAATGGCTGAAATATGCAAGGTACAGGGAAGGGTGAAAAGGAAGAAGATGTGCTGCTGTGTTACACTGTGCAGAATGGTAAGTGCATAGTATGGGGGTCTACAGTGAGATACCTTTAGGGTCCAGGGACCTAAGGGGCCCTCTGCCACATAAAAAAGACACAGGCTTGAATTTTTGGAATTGTTCCCACCAAGCCTCATTGTGTGTATCTTTGGCTGTGAGGGCATGCTGAGAATTGTAGTCCTGGTTAGTGCACAGTGGTTCATTAATCCCTATGCTGCATGGCCGGTATTTGTGTATTTTTCACCATTTGTAACGTTACATAACATTTCTGCCCCGACAGGCTGGAACAAGCGTATCGAGTACGTTCCTGGCACCGGCAGCCTGGCCTTGTTTCCCACCATCCACCTGGAGACCTGCGAGGAGCCAATCTGGAGTATTCAGGCCACGGTGGAAATCCAGACGAGTCACATTGCCAAAGGCTGCGACCGGGACAACTATTCAGAGAAATCATTGCGCAAGCTGTGCGGTACGTCCCTCGCCATGTAACACGATGCCCGTGGGGCCCGGAGATCAGTGTAATTCCCTGGTATTACTCTGTAATTATTGGTGCCCAGCACCGGCTATTTGTATATACTCGGCAGTGGTGTGATAGCTAAAGACGATGCAGAGCTGAATATGGGGGGCCCCTGAGAGTTAGGGCCCGAGAACAACCTACCAATTCTCTGAATCTATCACATGACATAAGTGCCATCAGGAATCCGGGGTCTGGGAGATTATAAAGGGTTTCTGGTTGATAAATCCCACCTTATTAGGAAATATTAAGGGACTAAAGAGCTTTTCTCACCCTGGAGGACCCAGCATTACGTATACATTGATTTACATGTAATACCTAATTTCTCCTCTGAGGGCGCTGCAGGGAAACTGAATACTGGCTGCCAAAGATTACAGCTGATGGCCAAGGGATCCTTCTAATAGTAAAGGAGCATTTAAGGACATTGATGGTCTATCTGACCCCCAGTACCTCTATCAATCATTAAAATAAAGGGGCCAAAGTACAGCGCTCCACTAACACGTATGGTGGTGCCAGGTACTGCAGCATTTAAATCATTGAGATGACCAATTCTGTCTTCACTTAGCTCCTATAGCTAAGAAACAACTATATAAAATCCTCCTATATTTTGTTTTTGCATTAATACCTCTTCTTGCTTTTAGGAGCGGCTCCAGGCGATGTTGACCTTCTTCCCCATCCAGCCCAACCTATAACTGGACCCATAGCCTTCCCATACAGGACACTCAAGACAGCAGCCCGGTCTTCTGGTTCAATGGTTCCCAATCCGTGGAGGTTCCTCCTGGGCGGTTACCTGCAGGGGGCGGAGCTGCTGATCACCTGACTCTGTCCTTCTGGCTGAAGCATGCAGGGGGCAGCGGAGGGAGGAGCGGGAAGGAGGAGGAGGTCCTGCTGTGTAACACTGTGCAGAATGGTGAGGGCGCAGGGTGGGGGCTTGGGGTGCAATGCTGGTCCCAACACCATAGCAGACCCTAGCATGCTGGGGGTTGTAGTTTTGCAATAATGGGTAACAATTTGGCAGTGTTTAGCATTATTCTCATTACTCACCCTCTTTTTTCATGTTCCTTTCCCTCAGACGGCAGCTTCTCACACTACACCCTGGCCGTACACGGCTGCAGAATCTCCTTCCTATATTGGTCCCTTCTGGACAGCGCTCACCCCGTCAAATTCCTGTGGAAGCTGGAACAGGTAATGATGATCTGTAACTATGGCAACTGGGTATGAAAGGGTTAATGAGATCTGGTATACAGTGATGCATTATGGGGGATAAGATTCCAAGGATACAACGGCGTTTGTCATTTATACCCCCTGTCCTCACTGACATCATCACCGTCCCATAAAAGAGCAGCATAGTCGTCTCCTGAAATACTCTGTGCTGCTGTGGGACCCTTTCTATATATATTCCTCTGTGGCCTCACACTACTTTCCTTTATCACTACTCCTCTCAATATAAACTCAGCACACTCATCTCCTGAAATACTTTGTGCTGCTATGGAAAGTGTTCTCTACTGATTTCCATTCCTTTCCTCACTCTCTTTATGACACTTTCTCCAACTTTGCTCACAAGATTAGCACACTGTTCTCCTGAAACACTCTGTGCTGCTGAAATACTCCAATCCTTCCATTATATAACACCCATTCCGTTTCCAGTCCACTCCTCAGGACTTGCCCCTGGTGACCCCTCAGAGGGTGGTGGGTCCTGGGCAATCGCTCAGTCTGCCCATCCCTGAGGCCAGCCTTTCCTGTGAGGCCAGTTTCCCCTGACACTAATGTCATCACATGAGAGGACAGGACTCTGAACACCCCATCCCCTCCCCAATTAGATTAGCACAATCCTCTACTGAAATACTCTGTGCTGCTGGGGCCAAATGTGTGCATTAATATTAATATATTGCAATCTGAGAGTCCTCAGTGGTTGATACCTTTTAATGGCTAACTGAAAAGATGGTAAACATAGCAAGCTTTCGAGACGACTCAGGTCTCTTCTTCAGGCTGATAATGACACAAATTCTGAAGACACATACATTTATACATAAGCAATAGAGAAAAAAAAAAAAAAAGAAGGGGAAAGAAGAGAACAGAAAAAAAAATGGCAAAACAGTGTTATATGCTCTGGTGGATATGACAGGTGACGCAAAGCAGAGTCGGGTAGGGAGGGGTGGAGGAGCAGGGACAGAGAAAGCAGATTTCTAAGATAAGCGGAACCAATATATTAGGTGGATGGTTAGTAACCCATGGAGACCTGAAATTACTTAGTTAAGTTCTGGAGAGCAGAGTTCTAAGTGAGAGAGTTCACAGAAGTGTCAGGAGTTCATTGTCCTACGATTTCAGTGTGTAGCAAGCTGTCTCCAAATGCACTTTCATTTTATATATAAAATGCATGAATCTGCTATCCCCAAATGTCCGTTCATTTTACATAGAATCCCATAAATCCATGTGAAATATTTAATCCGGTTTCGAGTGTGTTGAAGGTTGTTATCAATTTGTATTCCCAAATTCTTCTCTCTCTCTGAGATTTGAAGTCACTCTTTAAGATGAGCAGCCTCATATCTGATTCAGTGTTGTGCTCAGAGCTGCAAAAATGCTTTGCTACAGGTAGATCCATACGCTTTTCTTTTATTGAGTGGCGATGAGAATTCATTCTTGTTCTGAATTGTAATCCGGTCTCCCCTATGTACATGCCACCCGTTGGGCATTTGGTACATATGATTAGATACACCACATTGCTTGTAGTGCAGCTGAAGTTACCTGGGATCTTGTAGTCCTGATCTGTCCCAGGAATCCTTATCTTGTCAGTTGTCATTATAGATGAACAGGTTTTGCACTTTCTCTGGTTGCAGGGAAAGGTTCCTGTTGCTGCTGGAGAGGACGGGGCGCTGCTGACAATGATGTATTTTAGATTCGGAGGTTGTCTAAAACACAAGAGTGGGGGATCCAGAAATATTGATTTTAGTCGGGCATCTTTTTGAACGGACATTTGGGGACAGCAGATTCATGCATTTTATATATAAAATGAAAGTGCATTTGGAGACAGCTTGCTACACACTGAAATCGTAGGACAATGAACTCCTGACACTTCTGTGAACTCTGTCACTTAGTCTGCTCTCCAGAACTTAACTAAGTAATTTCAGGTCTCCATGGGTTACTAACCATCTACCTAATACATTGGTTCCGCTTATCTTAGAAATCTGCTTTCTGTGTCCCTGCTCCTCCACCCCTCCCTACCCGACTCTGCTTTGCGTCACCTGTCATATCCACCAGAGCATATAACACTGTTTTGACATTTTTTTTTCTGTTCTCTTCTTTCCCCTTCTTTTTTTTTTTTTTTTTCCTCTATTGCTTATGTATAAATGTATGTGTCTTCAGAATTTGTGTCATTATCAGCCTGAAAAAAGAGACCTGAGTCGTCTCGAAAGCTTGCTATGTTTACCATCTTTTCAGTTAGCCATTAAAAGGTATCAACCACTGAGGACTCTCAGATTGCAATATATTTTTCTATCTACTGGCTAACACGGTATAAATATTCCTTAATATTAATAGTGAGATAGGCAGCTACTACATGTATATATGGAGACTAATAATCAGATGGATTAATATCCTGTGGAGCCCCAAGGGACGTGGGGTACTCGGTGCCGGACCGATCTGCTGTTGGGGATGTCACTGGTGGCCTGGTCCGGACCGTGTCCCTGGCTCAGCACAATAAAAGGGGAATATTTACAAGGGATATGTCACGGGTGACGCCACCCACTTGGTGCGGCCAGTAATGGGGCCGCCGCTGCTGCAGAACCTCCGGGGGTGATGGAATGGCAGCGGGGATGGTATAGTTCCAGTGGGCTGAACTGTATCCCCCGGGGCAGTAAGGAGTTAAAGTCTATTTGGTGTAGTGGAGCACACTTACTTGCAGACACTGCAGGGATCTCTCCTCAGCGTTGGTGCTGACAGGCTGTGGCTCTGCAGGTTGAGGTCTTCTTGGTGCAAGCCTGTATGGGAGAGAGGGTCTGCAGATGGAAGCAGGCAAGAGGCTGTTCAGGGTTTCCAAGGCTTTACTTAAGGTCTTTCAAGCAAGTTACAGGTTATTCACAGTTGTTAGCACACGGTTGCTCTCTACTCCCCTTTCCGGGTTCCCTTCTCTCCTGCAGCCAGGCTCCTCTCTCCTTGTGACCCCTCACACAGTCTCTTAGTGTACCTTTCCGGGCTTTTACTCTCTCCCTTACACGGGTGTGTGTGAACGCTGGACAGTATGGCGGTGACTCGGGCTTCGGTGAGTCCTAATGCGTCACTGAGCTGCCTGTCCTTTGGGTTAGGAACTCCAGCCTGAAACTGAAGCTCCCCGTCAGTGAATCTGGGGATACCGGGTAAATCGTCGGTCCCCTTCAGAGCTGACACTCTGCCTTAGCCCAGCCTGCAACAGTCCTCTAGCATGAGGCTCTGCCAGGCTCTTTCCTCGTGCTCCTTCCAATATCTAGGAGGGCTTCTCCACCTGCCGTCAGTGGCTTCAGCTGCTGTCTAGGGCACGGGTACACCGTCCCTCTCTGTTCCTCACACTCCTGGTGGTCTCGGCTTCGGACGGGCTTTCCCCCCCATCTGGCTCACACTGGCTCAGTACGGGTCTGCGCTCCTCTGCTAGGCTCTTCCAGGACGTGTAATGTCTCTCTGTCTTTGCATCTCAGCACCATGGCTTACTGACTTCCTTCACTCCTCCCCCTCTCTATATACTGTCAGTCACCTGACCTCTGGTGTGCCCAACCCACTCCTCATCCACCACCCATCTGGTCTCATATAGTATCTAACCTCAGAGGTGGATGTGACCTTCTTCTATGTGTGGGGATGTGGGCTGTGAGGGTGTAGTGTTTACCATGTCCTACCTGCCTGACTGCAGTTCCCTTTGTGGCCACCTGTACGCAGGGGCGCCACAATCCCACCTGTCTTAATCCGATCCACATGTCCCCCAATGTCTGTAGACCCATACATCTTAGACTGGAGGGCATTAGTGGGTCTCAAACATTTCTGAAACTACAAGTCCCAGCATGCCTTGCTAGCTTCTGTCTGGGAGTTATCATATAAAAAGAAAATAATGGTTTGCAGATCTCTGCACAATACTAATCTCCTGAAATACTCTGTGCCGCTGTAAGGATCTCGTTAAATACCCTGCAGTCGGCTCTGACTTCTGCGTCGTGTGTATGAATATTCACATCTCCAGGGCAGATTATAAATATTCATAAACTGTAATGAAATGATGAATATTCCTCATACAATCATGGGTGGCACATGCCGAGGAGCATCTGAGAGGAAAGCGGGAGGACAGGTGGGAGAAACGTGGCTCCTGGTGACTGATCTGCACAGCCATCACTGGAATAGAGAATTGCATGAATAGCAATCCCCTAATATACTGTGACTGCAAGTGAGCAGCAATTGAAGAAAAAACTAATTCCCCATGACCGCTCCCCCTGACACATGACTGCTCCCCCTGACACATGACTGCTCCCCCTGACACATGACTGTTCCCCCTGGCACATGACTGTTCCCCCTGACACATGACTGTTCCCCCTGACACATGACCGCTCCCCCTGACACATGACCGCTGCCCCTGGCACATGACCGCTCCCCTGACACATGACTGTTCCCCTGACACATGACCACTCCCCTGACACATGACTGTTCGCCTGACACATGACCTCTCCCCCTGACACATGACTGTTCCCCTGACACATGACCGCTCCCCCTGACACATGACTGTTCCCCCCTTACACATGACTGTTCCCCCTGGTACATGACTGTTCCCCCTGACACATGACTGTTCCCCTTGGCACATGACCACTCCCCCTGACACATGACTGTTCCCCCCTGACACATGACTGTTCCCCCTGGCACATGACCACTCCCCTGGCACATGACCGCTTTCCCTGACACATGACCTCTCCCCTGACACATGACCGCTCCCCTGACACATAACCGCTCCCCTGGCACATGACCACTCCCCTGACACATGACCGCTCCCCCTGACACATGACTGCTGCCCCTGACACACGACCGCTCCCCCTGACACATGACCGCTTTCCTGAAACATGACAGCTCCCCCTGACACATGACCGCTCCCCCTGGCACATGACCGCTCCCCCTGACACATGACCTCTCCCCTGACACATGACCACTCCCCTGACACATGACCACTCCCCTGGCACATGACCGCTCCCCCTGACACATGACCTCTCCCCCTGACACATGACCACTCCCCTGGCACATGACCGCTCCCCTGACACATGACCGCTCCCCCTGACACATGACCGCTTTCCCTGACAAATGACAGCTCCCCTTGGCACATGACTACTCCTCCTGGCACATGACCGCTCCCCCTGACACATGACCGTTCCCCCTGACACATGACCGCTCCCCTGACACATGACTGTTCCCCCTTACACATGACTGTTCCCCTGGCACATGACTGTTCCCCCTGACACATGACTGTTCCCCTTGGCACATGACCACTCCCCCTGACACATGACTGTTCCCCCCTGACACATGACTGTTCCCCTGGCACATGACCACTCCCCTGGCACATGACCGCTTTCCCTGACACATGACCTCTCCCCTGACACATGACCGCTCCCCTGACACATAACCGCTCCCCTGGCACATGACCACTCCCCCTGACACATGACCGCTCCCCCTGACACATGACTGCTGCCCCTGACACACGACCGCTCCCCCTGACACATGACCGCTTTCCCTGAAACATGACAGCTCCCCCTGACACATGACCGCTCCCCCTGGCACATGACCGCTCCCCCTGACACATGACCTCTCCCCTGACACATGACCACTCCCCCTGACACATGACCACTCCCCCTGGCACATGACCGCTCCCCCTGACACATGACCTCTCCCCCTGACACATGACCACTCCCCCTGGCACATGACCGCTCCCCCTGACACATGACCGCTCCCCTGACACATGACCGCTTTCCCTGACAAATGACAGCTCCCCTTGGCACATGACTACTCCTCCTGGCACATGACTGCTGCCCCTGACACATGACAGCTCCCCTTGGCACATGACTGCTTCTCCTGGCACATGACCGCTCCCCCTGACACATGACTGCTCCGCCTGACACATGACCGCTGCTGCTGACACATGACCGCTCTCCCTGACACATGACTGCTCCGCCTGACACATGACCGCTGCCGCTGACACATGACCGCTGCCGCTGACACATGACGCTCCCCCTGACACATGTCTGCTCCCCCTAACACATGACCTCTCCCCCTGACACATGACCTCTCCCCCTGACACATGACCGCTCCCCCTGACACATGACCGCTCCCCCTGACACATGACCGTTCCCCTGACACATGACCGCTCCCCCTGACACATGACTGTTCCCCCCTTACACATGACTGTTCCCCCTGGCACATGACTGTTCCCCCTGACACATGACTGTTCCCCTTGGCACATGACCACTCCCTCTGACACATGACTGTTCCCCCTGACACATGACTGTTCCCCCTGGCACATGACCACTCCCCCTGGCACATGACCGCTTTCCTGACACATGACCTCTCCCCCTGACACATGACCGCTCCTCCTGGCACATGACCGCTCCCCCTGGCACATGACCGCTCCCCCTGACACATGACCGCTCCCCTGACACATGACCGCTTTCCCTGACAAATGACAGCTCCCCTTGGCACATGACTGCTGCCCCTGACACATGACAGCTCTCCTTGGCACATGACTGCTTCTCCTGGCACATGACCGCTCCCCCTGACACATGACTGCTCCGCTGACACATGACCGCTGCCGCTGACATGACCGCTGCCGCTGACACATGACCACTCCCGCTGACACATGACCGCTCCCCCTGATACATGACTGCTCCCCCTGACACATGACCGCTCCCCTGACACATGACTGCTCCTCCTGGCACATTACTGCTCTCCCTGACACATGACTGCTCCCCTGACACATGACCACTCCTGCTGATACATGACCGCTCCCCCTTATACATGACTGCTCCCCCTGACACATGACCGCTCCCCCTGACACATGACTGCTCCTCCTGGCACATTACTGCTCTCCCTGACACATGACCGCTCCCCCTGATACATGACTGCTCCCCCTGACACATGACACTCCCGCTGACACATGACCGCTCCCCCTGATACATGACTGCTCCCCTGACACATGACCACTCCCGCTGACACATGACTGCTCCCCCTGATACATGACTGCTCCCCCTGACACATGACTGCTCCGCCTGACACATGACTGCTCCCCCTGACACATGACTGCTCCCCCTTATACATGACTGCTCCCACTGACACATGACCGCTCCCCCTGACACATGACTGCTCCTCCTGGCACATTACTGCTCTCCCTGACACATGACCGCTCCCCTGATACATGACTGCTCCCCCTGACACATGACCACTCCCGCTGACACATGACCACTCCGCTGACACATGACTGCTCCCCCTGATACATGACTGCTCCCCCTGACACATGACCGCTCCCGCTGACACATGACCGCTCCCTCTGATACATGACTGCTCCCCCTGACACATAACCGCTCCCCCTGACACATGACTGCTACTCCTGGCATATTACTGCTCTCCCTGACACATGACCACTCCCCCTGACACATGACTGCTCCCCTGACACATGACCGCTCCCACTGACACATGACCACTCCCGCTGACCAATGACCGCTCCCACTGACACATGACCACTCCCGCTGACCAATGACCGCTCCCCCTGATACATAACTGCTCCCCCTGACACATGACCGCTCCCCTGACACATGTCTGCTCCTCCTGACACATGACCACTTGACCTCGAAAGGTACCAATATTTGTCAGTGTTACTCATGGTCCTTTCCGATGGGCCGACCTTGGCCTATTAAAAGGAATCAGTTAGCAGGTTTTTACTACCCATCTGACAGCAACATAATGCAGGCAAAGAAACCCTGAACCCAATGATATATTGCATAAATTACTGTCTAAAGCCGTTCTCACACAATCAAAGCATTCAGATTCAGCCATGTAGCAGGGCTGGTAGGGCTGCTCCCTACCGCACCTCTATAGAGATTGTGCACTGACAGTGAGGTGTTAATCACAGCAGGGCGTGTGTCAGACTGCCATGCCTGTGAGTTTCTGGCACTGCAATGTTAATCACAGGGTAATAAAGTATTTAGTTTAAGTAAACAATAGCACACACACTGATAAGAGAGGCACATTCGCTTTTTGTTTTTTAGCCCTAACAGCATGCTGTCCTTATCTTACATAGCAAAAACCTGCTGACAGATTCCCTTTATCGAGCAATGCTTGGTGCTCACTTACTGATTGCTCTGTCCTCATATAGCATCATGTTGTTGGCGGCATAAATGATCTGATCGCTTGAAGAAGAGATTCGCTTGTTCCTCTGGTATTGAGTTAGTACACAGGCTGATTACTGGGAACGAGCGTAAAGGAAAAGCTGTAAAAAATGCAACGTGTGAACAAAGCCGTACAATTGTTGTATTGTCTGCAGCTTCCCATTAGGTTATGTAACAACTTCCAATAACATTAAACTGATACAATGTTGCAGGTTTATAATCATAATTGTTGCAATAAAATAGTGAGAACGTTACAGCGGAGACTGATCCCTCTGATGATGACTATGGATGAGTCAATGGCTCTGCTGATTTCTCTCTTCTCCTCCTTTCTCCTGTATCTTCTTTCCTTCTCCTTTCGTCTGTTGGGTTTTGTGCCCAGGGCGCTCAGACTTCTGTGCCTCTTTCATGCCTCATTAGATTCATTTGTAATCATCAGAACCCAAAAGAAGGAAAATGTGGCGGATGACATTTGTAGGTGTGAGGAGGAGATGGATGGGGACACTTGGCGCGGTGTCGCTTCACCACCATGTATCTCCTGTCCTCGTACTGAGCAGTGATTGCTCCCTATATAGATGATATTGTACGGCCCTATGTCTACTCTCCACCTCTCTGCTAATTCCTTCTATTCTTTCTACTCCTCTCATTTTTCCACCTCTCTTCTCCTTCATTGTCTACTGTCTATTCTTCTATCCTCTCCTCTTTTCTTCTCCTCTTTTCTTCCCACAACTTGTTTCCCTCCTCTTTTCTTATTTCTACTCCTCTCATTTTCTCTCCCCTCTTCTTCACTGTCTACTTTTACATTTCCCCTCTTTCTTCTCTCCTATTATTTCTTCATCACTTATATCTTTTAATCTCTTTTCCATTTGTATGTACTTTCTTCTGATATTTCTTCTTTCTTTTCCCCTTCTCTCTTATTTTCTCCTCTCCTCTCAAATCTTTCTTCTTTGATACTCTCTTACCCTCTCCTTTGTAGACTTCTTTTCTCCTTTCCATCTTTCTTCACTATATTTATCTTTTCTCTTCCTCTCTTCTCTTCTTGACTCTTTTTTTCTTTTCTTCCTCTCTTCATTTATCCTATTATCCCTGCTCATTTCTATACTTATCCCCCTTTTCTTCTCTTCTTTCTTATGTGCAATTTTCTCCTTTTATCTTTTTCTCTCTTCAACTTCTCTCACCTTTTCTTTTTATTTTTTCCTCTCTTTTCTTCTCCTATACATACTACCGTATTTTTCGCACTATAAGGCGCACCGGATTATAAGGCGCACCCTCAAAAAATGACTTTTAAGCCGTCTTGGTCCATATATAAGGCGCACCGGATTATAAGGCGCACCATATTACCATAAAAAAAAAAAAAAAGCTCAGACTCCAGTATCCCTGTGTAGCCTCCCATCACCCTCCAGCATCCCTCTGTAGCTCCCCACCACCCTCCAGTATCCCTGTGTAGCCTCCCACCACCCTCCAGCATCCCTCTGTAGCCTTCCATCACCCTCCAGCATCCCTCTGTAGCCTCCCATCACCCTCCAGTATCCCTATGTAGCCTCCCATCACCCTCCAGCATCCCTCTGTAGCCTTCCATCACCCTCCAGCATCCCTCTGTAGCTCCCCACCACCCTCCAGTATCCCTGTGTAGCCTCCCATTACCCTCCAGCACCCCACACAGTCAGACACACACACACACACACACACTCAGACACACACACATACACACACATACACACTCAGACACACACACATACATACACACTCAGACACACACACACACAAACTGATTTTTACTTTTTATACTGGTACTTTTGCTTACTGTACTGTGTGGCAAGGCACTCTCAGCGCTGGAGCCCTCAGCAAATCACAGCGCTGGAGCCCACAGCCAATCACAGCGCTGGAGCCCACAGCCAATCACAGCGCTGGAGCCCACAGCCAATCACAGCGCTGGAGCCCTCAGCCAATCAGAGGCTATGGGCTGACGTCAGCTGGCCTCGGATTGGCTCAAGGCTCCTGGGCGGAGCTGTGATTGGCTGATGGGCTCCTGGGCTGTGAGCGCGCGCAAAACAGCGGCGGCACCAGACACCGGACAGCGGGGACGGCGGCTGGTGATCGCGTCCCCGCACGTGATGCGAGGCAGGCACCGGCACCAGCATGGATGGCGGGGACGGCGGCTGGTGATCGCGTCCCCGCACGTGATGCGAGGCAGGCACCGGCACCAGCATGGATGGCGGGGACAGCGGCTGGTGATCGCGCCCCTGCACAGCGATGCCAGGCAGGCACCGGACAAAGGGGGATGGCGGCACAAAGGTATGCCTTATTTTCTGGGGGGTGCCAAATATTTGCAGGCAAATGGCACCCCCTTAGCACTCTGGGAAAAATCCGTATATAAGGCGCACTGCACTATAAGGCGCACCTATGATTTCTGGGAAAATCTTAGTCTTTTAGGTGCGCCTTATAGTGCGGAAAATACGGTACTTCCTTCTTTTCACCTAAACTTATATTCTCTCTTTTAACCTCTTTTTCTCTCTTTACCATTTTTCTCTCTTTTTCTTTTACTTTTACTCTCCTCCTCCAATAGAAACTTGTGGAAAAAGAAGGGTTCTGTATGATGAATGTCAACTTGCTCAATTCTTTTATTCTCTGGAGAGATAAGTCTCTAGCAGAGGCATCTTTACACCTCTCTTTCCTCCCTTCTTCACACTCATTTGCTCTCTTAGCCAGCAATACAATCTTTCCATCCACTTTTTTTATTCCTCCCTTCTTAATACCGATCTTGCTCTCTTATCCAGCACCATCATCTTTTCTTCCGCCTCTTTCTTTCTTCCCTTCTTTATACCTGCTTTGCTCTCTTATCTTGCACCATCTTTCAATCCTCTTCTTTCTTTTCTCCCCTTTTTATACATATAATTGGCTACTTGTGTCTCTCAGATCTGTGACGTGGAGTGGCATCATTATGCTCTGAGCCTGGAGTTCCCGACTGTGTCTCTGTATGTGGACGGGGGTGACGTACGACCCGGCGCTCATGCACGATAATGGAGCCCTTACACCTCCTAAGCGCCAGGCCAGGATGATGATTGGTGGCTGTTGGACGGGTAAGGAGTCATGGGAGCCAAAAATGATGCCATTAGGAATGGGGATCCTTTCATGATTCAGGCAGTGGAGAAAATATAAAGAATGAAGCTAATAGTTTTACATCTAGGTCTGATTTATTGAACCAGTGTGCAGCGTGCCTCATTTCTCACCGTCTTACCGTCCAATCTGGTCTCGTCCGATGTTGTCGACTTGTCCTGTATGGACCAAACCTATCCAATCTGTACACACACCATATGACCTGGGCTAGGATACCCACACCCAAACCCTATAGGACCCACCCTAGGCCCAACCGTTCATTTAATACCCGAAACACTAATGAAATCTGAGTTTGGACATGATTGGGTCTGACATGTCATAGAGACATTAGGTCAATTGGTTATTGTCACAGATGTATCAGGAGCCACGGACGAGGCTGTCGGGGCCACTCACAGTAGGTTGCAGCGTCTGGCCAAACAGCCAAAATTCTGAACTGTTGTTCTTTCCCTTTAAGTAGTATTTCTCTGCTTGGTGATAGCTGGAGGTCACTAGGTCCCAACAGGTCTCCTACCTGCCGACCTTTCAGCTGTCTCTATTTATACCCTTTGGCTCCCATGATGCACTGTTGGTGATAGTGTGTTTGGAGGTGGTGTTGCTTCCTGGCTTTGCAGTGCATCGTGGATTTCTGGTGTAGTTTGCTGTCTATTTCTATATTCAACTATGTGTTCCTAACTCTCCCCCTCGTTTGTCTCCTTGGTGATTTCCTTTAGTTGTTAGCTGCGGAGACCAGTGTTCACCCTGTCTGATCCCTACATAAGCTTTGTTGGGGGACAGAGAGAGATGAGGTATCCTGCTCGGCGATAGTTGCAGAGACAGTATAGGCAGGGCCGCACCGTACATTGGACAATGTGAGCCCTTAAGCTCAGGCGCAAGCTGGCAGGGGGAGCGGCTGGGCAGTAGGGGGCGGCACCAGCACCACACAGCGGCTTACTGTGTGATGGGCGCTGCCGCCTGCAGTAAGAGACAGCCTCTCCCCCTGCTGCTGCTAGTGACAGAACCTCCCTCCCACCCGCTCACCACATGTGGCGGGAGCCTCTAGCAACACCCCCCCCCCCGCTCTTCACCTGCGGCTGCAGGAGCTGCTAGCATTACCCCCCACGCTCATCACCTGCGGGAGCTGCTAGTACCCCCCCGCTCCTCATTATTAAGGCTCAGGCGGCAGGGGGCTTGATGCACCCCTGAGTATAGAGTTGTTAGGGGAGCCAGGTGTCAGCTCTAGTGTTTCTAGGGTCACCATCTCCCCTTTGCCCTTAGGGTCAGGGACTCCTTTTCTCCCTCATCCTCCTGTGCTGGGTGTCTCCCTACGCCTAGTATGACAGTTATTGAGTTCAATGCAGTCCAGATCTATATTAGCAGACAGTAAATTTCATTAGATAGAGGCAACTATCAGGATTAAGTTGAACCCTGCCATTCAATACCCAAATCATGAGCCAATTTGAGTGACGGGGCTGGTCGACGGTAGTTTTTTTCCTTTAGAGACCAGTTTTGTATGAAGTCTTATTAAAGAGCACGATGGGAATAAAAATGCAATGAGCTGTCTACAACAGGGGGAAATGCTATCTCAGTGGAGCCTCCAAAACATTATTGCACTGCTTCTCACATAGGCACGTATTTTTTTCCTTTCAACAGAAGAGAAGATTTCAGTAAAAGTGAATGATGGCGAAACTTCAAGAACTTCAGGTACAATGCAAAGTTACTGTACACATGTCAGGTACAAGGCGGGGGCCCAAAACTGGACACTGATACATCCCAAAATGTGCAGGCAACTTTATCAAATGTGGTCCAATTGGGAATCATGATGGGTCAACTGCAACTATTGGTGGTCACTGTATATGGGGGTCCTATAGAACGAGCGTCATTCTTCTACTATCAATAGCACGTACCATGTGGGCATCTTCTATCTTGTAGGCCCTTGTCTTGCCCGTCTGACCCCCTTTTCTCTCTCTTGCACTCAGGTTCCACCGTCGGCCGCTTTCTGCGTGGTTACATCTCCGGCCTGTCCCTGCGCCTGGGTCCAGTGGATTCCCGGGAAGTGATCGATTGTCTATATGCCTGTAAGGAAGGCCTCCAATATACCGACTTTGACAGCCTGGGCAAAGGAATGAAGGTAACGCAGCAGATATAGGGTTGGTCATGTGATATCCCACAGTTATGCTGGGATTATATAGTCTAATATAGGACCATCCAACGTGTGGCCAGTATAAGACTCTTATAATGTTATTTCTCAGGTTCACGTGAATCCTGCTCAGTCCCAGCTGACCCTGGAAGGGGACGATGCCCTGTCCTTCAGCCGAGCTCTGCAGCATGTAGAATACCTCAACTCTTTACAGTTTCCAACCCCTGGAGTGAGACCCCTGAAACTGCAGACTACGGTGAGGTGAGTGCACCATATCTGAGGTCAGTGGATCAGTTATAAGGACATCTGTGGATAGTGCGATTGCATCAGAGCTCTTTTGCATTAAGAGGTCGGTATTGTCTGGATGCCAGAAACGGCAGCACGTAGAGGAAAAATGTATAAAATGTCACTTTATTGCAAAGTGTGCGGCAGTCAGATCAGTCCATAGGATGGTTAAGAGCGGCGCGTTATGGCTAAAACGGCAGCCTTAATCATGATATCTGAAGCACCGCGCAATACAGTGGTTACAACGGGGTATGGAAAGTGTAGGAAGAAACCAACGGTAGGGAGACGGGTCACCACCTGACACTTACCTAATGTCCCTAAGCAGGTCCTTCCCCCTACTACCGTCACGTGCCTAATCCCTCACTGTCCCTCCACTCACCCTAGCTAGTGCAAAGGCCGGTGAGTGCACTAGACTTCATCTTTTCAATAGTTTAACACTAACACAGGGGAAGTTAGACAAAAGGATATATTTCTAGTTCAAAGGCTGCAGCCAAACACCAGGGCTGCAAACAACAGGACTCAAACAACCTCCATGGTGGTCAGTTCAGAATTAATCTCTATAACCGGCATCAGGTGATGAAACATGTGACTATTTAAGATAGAGAGGAGTGGTCACAAACCAGCTACACCTGAGATAGGAGTAACAAGGAATAACCAGCAAAGAAATATTCCTTAACCCTTGCTGCACCAAAAGAAAGCAAATACGTATAAAACCCAGAATCTCACAAGACAATGTGAGACTGAAATCCCAAACCTGTTACAAGTCTCCCAAGAACAGGAGACCCTCGTGATTCCTACACAGCTCCATACCCATCGCCCTCTAGTGGCCACAGCAAGTATTTGAGATCTCACCAAATAAATGATGGTAATGATGACTCATGCTGAAGAACGGGAGGCAAATATATGGGAAGAACACTGGTGTTGTCTCAATTGTTGATTTCCTACAAAGAAGAGCTAAAAGGTTCATACACTTTAGGCTCTACATCTTCTTTCCCCAGATGTCTCACGGATGAAGGATGTCTCACAGTTCCAGATCTCGATGGGTATCTCGTGGTGCTGCAGCCTGACGCTCCACAGGTGCAGCTCACCGGGTCCCCCCGATCAGCGCACCCCGTGTATGACTTCCAAGGGGCGCTAGGTGTTCCCATATTTCCAGACCTGAGGATTACCTGCACTGTTTCTCATAATATATCTCCCAACAAGCTTGAGAGAGCTCCAAGATCTGGTAAGTGACTTGTCTAGATCCTACCCTATTGTATTCTTATATGAAACATATAGAGTAAGGTATATCAATGAAGATATGCCATAAAGGGGCCTTGTGCAGAATGTCAGACATAGAGAGGGAGCTCTGAAATTTCCCCCCTGCATCCATTGAACATTTATGGGATATCAAGTCAATCAACTGTAAAAGTCCCAGATTTGATTACCCCTTTAAATTTTATCAATCCTTGCCCCGTCCCCTGTGTATCCAGATGTGCAGTCCCCCGATGGCATTGAGTGCGCGCTGGAACGCTGTGAGATAGGAGTGGTGGGAGAAGACCTGAACCCAGAATATGAGAGCCTGTCCCTAGATGTGTCGTCTGCATGGCAGCGCGGGCTCGAGACCGAGAACAACTCCCGGAGTCTGCGAGTTACAGGTAAGAGGACTAAGAAAATCACTGGAGGATACACAGAACTCAGCGCAGCATGGAAACCCTGAACCATTTATCTCATCCAGGTGTGCAGAATGTAGCAGTGTACGAGGACATCCTCCGCAGTGTCAGCTACCGCACCGGGGTCCAAGCATCATTATATGCAAGGAAATTTCATGTATCCTGCAGTGAGATGAATGGGAGATATATAAGCAACCAGCTCTATACTGAGGTATGTGCAAGATATAATACTGCCCCTATGTACAAGAATATAATTACTATAATACTGCCCCTATGTACAAGGATATAACTACTATAATACTGCTCCTATGTACAAGAATATAACTACTATAATACTGCTCCTATGTACAAGAATATAACTACTGTAATACTGCTCCTATGTACAAGAATATAACTACTATAATACTGCTCCTATATACAAGAATATAACTACTATAATACTGCTCCTATATACAAGAATATAACTACTATAATACTGCTCCTATGTACAAGAATATAACTACTATAATACTGCTCCTATATACAAGAATATAACTACTATAATACTGCTCCTATATACAAGAATATAACTACTATAATACTGCTCCTATTAACAGAATATAACTACTATAATACTGCTCCTATATACAAGAATATAACTACTATAATACTGCTCCTATGTACAAGAATATAACTACTTATAATACTGCTCCTATATACAAGAATATAACTACTATAAATACTGCCCCTATATACAAGAATATAACTACTATAATACTGCCCCTATGTACAAGAATATAACTACTATAATACTGCTCCTATGATACAAGAATATAACTACTATAATACTGCTCCTATGTACAAGAATATAATTACTATAATACTGCCCCTATGTACAAGAATATAACTGCTATAATACTGCTCCTATGTACAAGAATATAACTATTATAATACTGCTCCTATGTACAAGAATATAACTACTATAATACTGCTCCTATGTACAAGAATATAACTGCTATAATACTGCTCCTATATACAAGAATATAACTACTATAATACTGCCCCTATATACAAGAATATAACTACTATAATACTGCCCCTATGTACAAGAATATAACTATATAGCTCCTATGTACAAGAATATACTAAAATACTGCCTATACAAGAATATAACTACTATAACTGCCTAGTACAAGATAAACCTAAATATGCTCCTTGTACAAATTAATATATAATACTGCCCTATGTACAAATATAATTACAATACTGCCCCTATTCAAATACGCTAATACTGCTCTATGTACAGATAATATATAATACTTCTTTAAGAATAACTACTTAATACTGCTCCTATTACAGAATATAACTAATACTGCCCTATATACAAGAATAATACATAATGCCTAATACAAGAATATAAACAATATCCCCTATAACAGAATATAACACTATAATGCCCCTATTACAAGGAAAAACATATACTGCCTATTACAAGAATACAACTACTAATACTGTCCTAGTCAAATAAACTACTATAATACTGCCTATTACAGAAAACTACTCAATACTGCCCCTATATACAAGAATAACACTATAAATGCCCCTATGTACAAGGATATAAACTATAAACTGCCATTAAGAATATAACTACTATAAATAAACTGCCCCAGTACAGACATAACTACTAATACTGCCCCTATACAAGAATATAAACTATAAACTGCCCCTATTACAAGATTAACTCTATAATACTGCCTATATACAAAAATAATACTATAATACGCCCCTATATACAAAATAAACTATATATACTGCTCCTATATACAAGAATATACTATAAATACTGCCCCCTATATCAAAAATTAATACGCCCTATGACAAGAATATAATACTAATACTGTCTATATAAAGAATAATACTATAACTGCCCTATAACAAGATATACTTATAATACTGCTCTATGTACAGAATATAACTACTATAATTAATTGCCCTATACAAAACAAACTACTATAATACTGCCCCTATGTACAAAATATAACACTATAATATCCCCTATTAAATAAATCTATAATATGCCCTATACAAAATAATACATAATACTGCCCCTATATACAAGAAAGAACTACTATAATACTGCTCTATATACAAGAATTAATACTATAATACTGCCCCCTATATACAAGAATATAACTATATAATACTGCCCCTATGTACAAGAATATAACTACTATAATACTGCTCCATATACAAAATTACTACTATAATATGCCCTATATACAAGAAAACTACTATAATACTGCCCCTATATACAAGAATAAACTACTATAATACTGCCCTATGACAAGAATATAACTACTATAATACTGCCCCTATGTACAAGAATATAACTACTATAATACGCCCAGTACAAGAATATAATACTATAATACTGCTCCTATGTAAAGAATATAACTACTATAATATAAACTGCCCCCTATGACAAGACATAACTACTATAATACTGCCCCTATGTACAAGAAATAACTACTATAAACTGCCCCTATATCAAGAATATACTACTATAATACGCCCCTATAACAAAAATATAACTACTATAATACTGCCCTATATACAAAATAAACTATATATACTGCTCCTATATACAAGAATAAATACTATATACTGCCCCCTATATACAAGAATAAACTACTAATACTGCCCCTATTACAAGAATATAACTACTATAATACTGCTCCTATATACAAGAATTAACTACTATAATACTGCCCCTATATACAAGAATATAACTACTATAATACTGCCCCTATATACAAGAATATAACTACTATAATACTGCCCTATTACAAGAATATAACTACTATAATACTGCCCTATGTACAAGAATATAACTACTATATATGCCCCTATGTACAAGAATATAACTACTATAATACTGCCCTTGTACAAGAATATAATTACTATAATACTGCCCTATGTACAAGATATAACTCTATAATACTGCTCTATGTACAAGAATATAACTATATAATACTGCCCTATGTACAAGAATATAACTACTATAATACTGCTCCTATGTACAAGAATATAACTCTATAATACTGCCCTATATACAAGAATATAACTACTATAATACTGCCCCTATATAAAAATATAACTACTATAATACTGCTCCAATGTACAAGAATATAACTACTATAATACTGCTCCTATGTACAAGAATATAACTACGATAATACTGCTCCAATGTACAAGAATATAACTACTATAATACTGCTCCTATATACAAGAATATAACTACTATAATACTGCCCTATATACAAGAATATAACTACTATAATACTGCCCCTATGTACAAGAATATAACTACTATAATACTGCTCCTATTACAAGAATATAACTACTATAATACTGCCCTATGTACAAGAATATAACTACTATAATACTGCCCTATGTACAAGATATAATACTATAATACTGCCCTATGTACAAGAATATAACTACTATAATACTGCTCCTATGTACAAGATATAATTACTATAATACTGCCCTATGTACAAGAATATAACTGCTATAATACTGCTCTATGTACAAGAATATAACTATTATAATACTGCTCCTATGTACAAGAATATAATACTATAATACTGCTCCTATGTACAAGAATATAACTGCTATAATACTGCTCTATATACAAGAATATAACTACTATAATACTGCCCCTAATACAAGAATATAACTACTATAATACTGCCCATATGTACAAGAATATAACTACTATAATACGCCCTATGTACAAGAATATAACTGCTATAATACTGCTCCATGTACAAGAATATAACTACTATAATACTGCTCCTATGTACAAGAATTAACTACTATAATATGCCCCTATGTACAAGATATAACTAATAATACTGCTCCTATGTACAAGAATACAACTACTTAATACTGCTCTATGTACAAGAATACAACTACTATAATACTGTCCCTATATACAAGAATATAACTACTCTAATACTGCCCTATATACAAGAATATAACTACTATAATACTGCCCTATGTACAAGGATATAACTACTATAATACTGCTCCTATATACAAGAATATCACTACTATAATATAATACTGCCCCTATGTACAAGAAATAACTACTATAATACTGCCCCTATGTACAAGAATATATACTTACTATAATACTCCCCTATATACAAAAATATAACTACTATAATACTGCTCCTATATACAATAGAACTATATAATACTGCCCCTATTACAAGAAATAACTACTATAATACTGCCCTATATACAAGAATATAACTACTATAATACTGCTCCTATATACAAGAATAAACTACTATAATACTGCTCCTATATACAAGAATAAACTACTATAATACTGCCCTATATACAAGAATATAATACTATAATACTGCCCCTATATACAAGAATATAACTACTATAATACTGCTCCTATAATAAGAATATAACTACTATAATACTGCTCCTATATACAAGAATATAACTACTATAATACTGCTCCTATATACAAGAATATAACTACTATAATACTGCTCCTATATACAAGATAATATAACTACTATAATACTGCTCCTATATACAAGAATATAACTACTATAATACTGCTCCTATGTACAAGAATATAACTACTATAATACTGCTCCTATATACAAGAATATAACTACTATAATATGCCCCTATATACAAGAATATAACTACTATAATACTGCCCTATGTACAAGAATATAACTACTATAATACTGCTCCTATGTACAAGAATATAACTATTATAATACTGCCCCTATGTACAAGAATATAACTACTATAATACTGCCCTATTACAAGAATATAACTACTATAATACTGCTCCTATGTACAAGAATAATAACTACTATAATACTGCTCCTATGTACAAGAATATAATTACTATAATACTGCCCCTATGTACAAGAATATAACTCTATAATACTGCTCCTATGTACAAGAATATAACTACTTATAATACTGCTCCTATGTACAAGAATATAACTACTATATATACTGCTCCTATTACAAGAATATAACATGCTATAATACTGCTCCTATATACAAGAATATAACTACTATAATACTGCCCTATATACAAGAATATAACTACTATAATACTGCTCCAATGTACAAGAATATAACTACTATAATACTGCTCCTATGTACAAGAATAAAAACTACTATAATATGCTCCTATATACAAGAATATAACTACTATAATACTGCCCCTATATACAAGAATATAACTACTATAATACTGCCCCTATGTACAAGAATATAACTACTATAATACTGCTCCTATGTACAAGAATATAACTACTATAATACTGCCCCTATGTACAAGAATATAACTACTATAATACTGCCCCTATGTACAAGAATTATACTACTATAATACTGCTCCTATGTACAAGAATATAACTACTATAATACTGCTCCTATGTACAAGAATATAATTACTATAATACTGCCCCTATGTACAAGAATAATAACTGCTATAATACTGCTCCTATGTACAAGAATATAACTATTATAATACTGCTCCTATGTAAACTACTATAATACTGCCCCTATATACAAGAATATAACTACTATAATACTGCCCCTATATACAAAAATATAACTACTATAATACTGCCCCTATATACAAGAATAGAACTACTATAATACTGCTCCTATATACAAGAATATAACTACTATAATACTGCCCCCTATATACAAGAATATAACTACTATAATACTGCCCCTATGTACAAGAATATAACTACTATAATACTGCTCCTATATACAAGAATATAACTACTATAATACTGCCCCTATATACAAGAATATAACTACTATAATACTGCTCCTATGTACAAGAATATAACTACTATAATATAATACTGCCCCCTATGTACAAGAACATAACTACTATAATACTGCCCCTATGTACAAGAATATAACTACTATAATACTGCCCCTATATACAAGAATATAACTACTATAATACTGCCCCTATATACAAAAATATAACTACTATAATACTGACCCTATATACAAGAATAGAACTACTATAATACTGCTCCTATATACAAGAATATAACTACTATAATACTGCCCCCTATATACAAGAATATAACTACTATAATACTGCCCCTATGTACAAGAATATAACTACTATAATACTGCTCCTATATACAAGAATATAACTACTATAATACTGCCCCTATATACAAGAATATAACTACTATAATACTGCTCCTATGCACATATCTCGCCTCCTCCCCTCAAGTCTATATGCCTCAGTGTCTTACATTTTACCTTATTGGCTGCTTGTAGTTCATATTTATTCTGGGACAGGACATGATAATATTATATTCCCATTATGATGCTGACCTACAGAGCAGCGTCTGCAATATCTACAGCAGAGAGCTTGTAAGCGCTACGCTCCTAGCCTAAGAACACCAGCCATGACTAATTGACTGCAGAGGTAGCTGGTAACCTATGACATAAACTATAACATTAGAATTCCCCATGTAGTTGAGAACAGAGAGGATATTTATTGAGAAGTAAATGCCAAAGTTGTTTATTTTTTTTAATGTTACTTATTTAAGAAGATGGGAAAACTCCTTTAAGGTGTCCATTACTTTTCTCACACTGACAATGACATTCACTCTTAATACCTGTGTGGTTTTCTTACATTGTAATATATCCACAATAAGGGGATGTTTGCCGTCGCAGGTGGAGCGGCACCTGGGGCAGATGGGTTTACCACATTTTGCAATGTGATAATATAAGAGTGGGATCAATCACGGCACTGCAGGGTCAATTATCCATCACGTCACGGTGTGATATGTGGTGCCGAAATTCTGTGACAAGTTAACTGATGCAATGCACAAGGGGGGCCAAATGCATAAGGGGCCCCAAACCGTTAAATATGGTCTTATTATGAGGCGCGAGGGCCTAGTGGATTGTGATCAGGGATGCAGACAGTCCAGGTCTCTACACGTGTGATGTTCTCATGTTCTCGCTGCAGGTTGACGTGTTACATGGGATTCACGCCGTCTCCCCCAGCCACCTCCTGTCGGGTCAGCAGTTTATTCACAGCGTGCACCAGGCCCCTGTGGAGTTATCCGGCCACGCACCGCTCAGCGCCAGTCGCAACTCAGGTTGGTGGCACTTTACCTTCACACCCCCCACCCAGTGGCCATCACACATACAATAATCTATATTTGTTTGCAGTGTTTCCCGGGGTCGCCATGGTCATCATCGTAGTTTGTATCGGTTTCTTGGCTCTGATCGTTACGCTGGGGCTTTCGAGGATACACAACGTGAGGCAAAGAGGTTCCGAGGGGGCGGAGCTAGAGGCAGCCAATCAGCGTGACCCATTCTGGGAGGACTCGGCGATGACCATTACTGTGAACCCAATGGAGGTGAGAACATTTATCTTGAGTTTGGAATCTTTTAGAAATTCTTTGTGCTACAGTTTTGCCTCATTTATCAGATCTCTGCTTGCTGACAATGAATGGAAACACTGTAGCTGATACTCAGAGGCTGGAAATCTCCCCAGAACTAATTCTGCTTATATGCCTCATGAAATTGTAGGATACTGATACATTATAACAGTGTACAGGGTTGTGACTATCTGGGCCCATTTCCACTGAGACACAAGGGGCAGATGGTAATAAATATGGACTGTGGCTGTGCGCATTATCCCTATACTGTGACATCGCCGTGTGTATTATCTCTGTACTGTGACTTCGCTGTGCGCATTATCCCTGTACTGTGACATCACTGTGTGTATTATCCCTGAACTGTGACATCGCTGGGTGCATTATCCCTATACTGTGACATCACCGTGTGTATTATCCCTGTACTGTGACATTGCTGTGTGTATTATCCCTGTACTGTGACATCACTGTGCGCATTATCCCTATACTGTGACATCGCTGTGTGTATTATCCCTGTACTGTGACATCGCCGTGTGTATTATCCCTGTACTGTGACATTGCTGTGTGTATTATCCCTGTACTGTGACATTGTTGTGTGTATTATCCCTGTACTGTGACATCACTGTGCGCATTATCCCTATACTGTGACATCGCCGTGTGTATTATCCCTATACTGTGACATCGCCGTATTATCTCCGTACTGTGACATTGTTGTGCGCATCATCCCTATACTTTGAAATTGCCGTGTGTATTATCCATGTACTGTGACATCACTGTGCGCATTATCCCTATACTATGACATCGCCGTGTGTATTATCTTTGTACTGTGACTTCGCTGTGCGCATTATCCCTGTACTGTGACATCACTGTGTGTACCTGTACTGTGACATCACTGTGTGTATTATCCCTGTACTGTGACATTGCTATGTGTATTATCTCTGTACTGTGACATCACTGTGCGGATTATCCTTGTACTGTGACATCACTGTGTGTATTATCCCTGTACTGTGACATTGCTATGTGTATTATCCCTGTACTGTGACATCACTGTGTGTATTATCCCTTTACTGTGACAACACTGTGCGCATTATTCCTATACTGTGACATCGCCGTGTGTGTTATCTCTGTACTGTAACTTTGCTGTGCACATTATCCCTGCACTGTGACATCGTTGTGTGTATTATCTCTGTACTATGACATCACTGTGTGCATTATCCCTATGCAGTGACTTCACTGTGTGTATTATCTCAGTACTGTGACATCGCTGTGCGCGTTATCCCTGTACTGTGACTTCACTGTGTGTATTATCTCAGTACTGTGACATCGCTGTGCGCGTTATCCCTGTACTGTGACATCACTATGTGTATTATCTCTGTACTGTGACATCGCTATGTGCATTATCCCTATACTGTGACTACACTGTGTGTATTATCTCTACTGTGACATCGCTGTGCGCATTATCCATGAACTGTGACATCACTGTTTGTATTATCTCTATACTGTTACATCACTGTATTATCCCTATACGGTGACATCACTGTGTGTATTATCCCTGTACTGTGACATCGCTGTGTGCATTATCTCTGTACTGTGACATCACTGTATTATCCCTTTACTGTGACAACACTGTGTGCATTATCTCTGTACTGTGACACCGCTGTGCGCATAATCCCTCTACTGTGACATCACCATGTGCATTATCCCTTTACTGTGACAACACTGTGCATGATCTCTGTACTGTGACATCGCTGTGCGCATTATCCCTATATTGTGACATCACCATGTGCATTATCCCTGCACATTAGGGTCTCTGAAGTAATTATATCCTCTCCATGTTCTGAACTTAGTGTTGAAGGTGGGGCCCTGTTTCATGCTTCACTATAGGGCCCAATGGTTACTGATAACCGTATGATACTTCAGATTCCAGGTCAGGAATGGCTTCCTTGCTAAATGCCAGATGATGCAATCAGGACGATGTTTTCTGTCAGGGACCTTGGTTTGATCGCAATGGAGACCTTATGTTTGGATGCAAATCACCATCCACATCAATGTTCATCAACATCGGCCACTACTAACGTCTGGGATGATGCAGACGTTCATATGAAGCCATAAGGTCTCCATGGCAACAGTGGAGGAGACATGTTGTCTCAGTAACTCAGGCTCAGGCTTCGGGCCTGTAACCCCGACCGATCATACCTCAGTGAACGAGTGAGATATTAAGACACGGCTTTCACATACACAGTATATATTAGAAGGCCTCAATTCTAGAATTGTCATGGAGACCTTACATGACTCCACACCTCCAATACGTGTTCACAGACATCTGCCTCCATTTATTAGGATGCTCGTGTGATTTCAGACCAGGTCTCCATGACAACAGTGGAGAAGACATGTTGTCTCAGTAGTGCAGGCTCAGGCTTCAGGCCTGTGACCACGAATGATCACAGCTCAGTGGATGAGAGAGATATTAAGAAACAGCTTTCACATATAGAATATATATTGGGCCTTAAGTCTCATTTCTCACAGTGTCATGGAGACCTTACAAGAGTCCACACCACCAAATACAAGTGTTCACAGACGTCGGCCTCCATTTATTAGGCTGTTCATGTGATTTCAGACCAGGTCTCCATAACAATAAACCTGACAGAAAATAGACGGTCGCCATCTTCTCTCAGTGGTGCAGTCCCAGGTTCCCTCAGTGGTGCAGTCCCAGGTTCTCTCAGTGGTGCAGTCCCAGGCTCCCTTAGTGGTGCAGGCCCAGGTTCTTTAAGTGGTGCAGTCCCAGGTTCCATCAGTGGTGCAGGCCCATCTTCTCTCAGTGGTGCAGTCCCAGGTTCCCTCAGTGGTGCAATCCTAGGTTCCCTCAGTGGTGCAGCCTCAGGCTTTCAGTTTCCGGAAATAAAAAAAAGTGCCAATCTCTGACTCCATGTTTTTTCTCCCTTCAGTCCCTGCAGTCTCGCGGTTTGGTCCCGGCTCAGAAATCAGCCGTCTCGGAGGAGGACCAGGAGGAGGACGAGTCACGCTGAAAGTATTTCCGTTTCGACAGCCGCGCATCCGTGTACTTCTCGCTTATGTGTCATCCCCACCATCGTCCGGTGCGTACGCCACAATCCTGACACGCCCGCGCGGTGCGCCACTTCTGACTTCTTCTCCGACACTCTAAGCGACGAGTGCAATGTCCGGACTCTCGGACCGACGTCTCCTCTCCGAAGTGTGTCACAGCCTGGCTGTCTCTTGAAGAGTGCCGCCCACCCCGACGCCGGCCGGGCTGTGTATCACGTCCACCACGTCTGTTATTTCGGATGCCTCTCCCCCTCGTTTACGTCATCATTTCTCAGGGGAAAACTCGCCGCCGCCTCCATTCCGTGTTTGTAATCGTCTCACGTGATGTTTTTCCATGAAGTCCCTGAGAGGCTGCTAACGATTCCCTCCATCAGCCCAAATCATTTCTAGGGTTCAACTCCGCTCTATCCAGAGACTAAAGTACTGAGAGAGTACAGGTCCACACCATGGCTGATCCCCCGGACACGAAGGCCCGAAGCCGCTCATCAGATCACCCCTAAATCATTTTTATTTTATTTTTTTTCCCATCCGGGACTCTCCTTTCTCTTCCTATTTAAAGTGTTACCTGCTCCCTCTGTCTCCCCCACCTCCACCTCGTTCACGTCTTTACCCCCGTGAAGGGGGTGCTCGGATAATGGGGGTCACGACAATGAATGAAATAACACTGATTTCTGGTATAAATATATATAAAACTATATATAAAAAATATATATAGAGAACACAACATCTCAGACTGCCTCTATTTTTGGGAAAATGTCTATGTAATTTTGCAGCCTAATTTCACTGTAAATAACCAACGGTACTGCTGGTTGCCTGTAACACAGGATTACAACTGTGGGGTATAATACAGGAGGTAAGGCTGCCTTCACATTTCCAGATGCCTCCGCAGCATTCTGCGGAGGCATCTGCAAGCCTCTGCATGCAGACCGCAGACCCTATCTTTATAATGGAGCGCACGGTGTCTGCAGATGCTTGCAGACCGCCGTGCACTCCCATTGCCCGCCATGAGTGATCTGTGCGCAGGCGGATGCCTGCGCACAAATCTCACAGTCTCGTCCGCACCAGGGACGCGACATGTTGCGCTCTCATGGCGGGCAATGGGAGCGCACGGCGGTCTGCAAGAATCTGCAGACACCGTGCGCTCCATTATAAAGATAGGGGCTGCGGTCTGCATGCAGAACGCTGCGGAGGCATCTGCAATTGTGAAGGCAGCCTAACTCAGGATCAGTAATGTAATGTATGTACACAGTGACTGCACCAGCAGAATAGTGAGTGCAGCTCTGGAGTATAATACAGGAGGTAACTCAGGATCAGTAATGTATGTATGTACACAATGACTGCACCAGCAGAATAGTGAGTGCAGCTCTGGAGTATAATACAGGAGGTAACCCAGGATCAGTAATGTATGTACACAGTGACTGCACCAGCAGAATAGTGAGTGCAGCTCTGGAGTATAATACAGGGGGTAACTCAGGATCAGTAATGTAATGTATGTACACAGTGACTGCACCAGCAGAATAGTGAGTGCAGCTCTGGAGTATAATACAGGAGGTAACCCAGGATCAGTAATGTATGTACACAGTGACTGCACCAGCAGAATAGTGAGTGCAGCTCTGGAGTATAATACAGGAGCTGACTCAGGATCAGTACAGGAAAGTCTCATTACAGGTCCACCAGGAGAAATCATTTTGCCTTTCCAAATTCCAGTATAATATATGCAATTAGTTTTGTCTGGTATAGGAGTGTGACTGCTGAACTGGGAAATCCAGGTGATCAGCATTATAGTGGTGCAAAAACAGGCGATAAAGACAGGAGTTTTGTGCAAAAAAAAAAAAAAAAAAAGTGTACAAATTTTTATTGATGTGAAAAAAAATCAAGTGATTGTAATATTGCCTGAGAAATTTTAAAGACAATTTCAAAGACATGGGGATCACAAGACACAACATTCGTGGCAATGGATCATAATACAATTTATATCACATGAAAGGATCAATAATCCTAGGGGCCAAGATGTAAGTACCAAGAATCAAGGGTGGTGGGGAGTCGAAATTCTCAGAACCCCTAACCCTCCGTGTGTATCTGAGGAGGAAATTGGTATATACCTTTAAATCAGTGTCACAATGTCATAACAATATACTTTCACCATACTCCTCCATCAGACCAGAGAGAGGATATTGCCACATGACGGACTCCCACTCCCTCTCCTGAATCTTATATTTCAGGTGCCAGGAAAAACTGAAAAAATGCATTAGTATTAGGAACATCAAGGCTGGCAGCCGGGTGAAAGAGTATATAACCATCAATAGTCAAGGCAACATTTTACAACTTCATCCCAACAATGGTGGTTTGGACACATACCCACATCTGCACAATCTTTGATAATCCAAGGATCGACCCAAGGAACATAGAGTACACAGGACAAGACCTCTGACGCACGTTTCGCTAGGCGAGGTGTTTACATCTGGAGGGTAAACATCTCGCCTAGTGAAACGTGCGTCAGAGGTCCTGAGAAATTTTAATCACTTGATTTTTTTCATATATATAAAAATTTGTACACTTTTTTTGCACAAAACTCTTGTCTTTATCGCCTGTTTTTGCATATTTAAAAATGGAGGTGCAATAATTGGTAGTTGTCCAAACAGTTCTGGAGTACATAACTGTCTCCTATGGACCTCATGTTATTAATTAGCATTACATCGGTGACTATGTACATAGAAGAGTTATGACAGTTGGTTGACGCAGGGGCAGTTCAGTGATCACCCCCCTGCTGAGGGGCAATAACAAACACAACATATGTGCACTAATGCAAGATGCCACAAATAAGATTGTATACGTCATATACATCTGCATTCATTGCAGCTGTGGTTTACCAGTTACAAGTACCAGTGGTACCAGCACACCATACAAGCTGAACGCTCAGAGTTGTAGTTTCAAAGCCACCTTTAACAAGTTATATAGGTGGAAAAAAAAAATAAAATAACTACGGACTCATAATTTAGTTTTTTTTTTAAATGAAATATATATAGTAATTACATCATTTACGATAATAAAAAAATACACAGGAAACGGGAAGGAGCAGCGTTTTGTCCGATGTCTTCATATCACCCCCCAGACTTCTTCAAAGGCCGTGCAGATCTTGGCGCAGGTAAGGGCAGCGGACAGAGGATACTGACTGATGGACACACAGCGCTCTGTGAAATCTACATTCACCTGAAAGAATAAAAAGTTATAATAAATATAAGTATACAGTATAATCATTGGAAGGGGTAGAAGGTTGGAGGACAACAACTCCCAGCCAGTCCAGATACTTTAGTGCCTGCTCTCTCATTTTCTCTTTCCTATTTCTGGACTTGCAAATGCTCACGGAGTAACTGGAAAGTTTTAACACTAGCTTGTATTTACATTCTTCACCTTTTTCAAATATCTGTGCTGGCTGTCAGTGAATGGAAACATTCCCAAGTCTGACATTAAGGCTGGAAACACACTGTCCGAGTGACATACACGAGTCTCGGATCATTCACCTGGCACGACCCCTGCCTCTTTGGACGGGATACTGTCAGTGGTATTTATTTCTATGTAGCTCCACTGCTCCTGTCCAGAGAGAGGGAGGCCATCCCGGGTGAACGATCCAAGACTTGTGCGAGTAACTCGCATGTCACTCGGACAGTGTGTTTCCATCCTAACAGTCCAAGTGTGAACTGCGAGGCCCTTGTCACCCAAACTCAAAAGCTTTATAACTTCTTACATATATGGCCCCGATCACAAGATCCACAGTTAATCCAGACATAGTGCTTCGTCATAGATATATGAATGTAGGATGTGTGTAACAAGCCTTAGATTGAAAAGATGCAAGGATCTAATATTTATTTCACAGCGGAGGGTTTGTCACAATTGTATCCAGTGCAAGCAATCTTCTCTAAGTTCACATGTCCTGTAGATCGGATCCAGCGCAATCCATTCTGCAAACACAACTTTTTTTGTCCGTTTTGCAAAAATTGATTTCTGCAGGATCCGTTTTTGTAACATTGGAGTCTATGGAGAAGGGATCCGGTAACTAATCACTACTTATTCAACGTTTTTCTCCCGTTTGTAAAGGATCTGATTTTCTCTTACTGGATCAATTTCATATAGAAGATAAATAGTGATCAATTACCGGATCCATTCTCCATAGACTACAATGAACAAAAATAAAAAAAAAGACCCTGCAGAAATCAATAAAACACAAAAAGGAGATTTTTGTGTAATCACCGTAAACAGGGAGGGTGCTGTGTCCCCTAATTAGAGGCTAATCTTCTTTTTGTGTTTTATTGATTTCTGCAGAGTCCTCTGCAGTATACACCCACAGGCAGGCAATGCCCAGCCAGTTTTAGTGCCAAAGCAGGAGGAGTATTATCAACATGACAAAACAAGGCCTGAACAACAACCAGGCAAGTAAACATTGAATATAACAGGTAATGATACAGAACCGTAGTAAAGGCCCTAAAGGCAACAGGGTGGGTGCTGTGTCCCCCAATTAGAGGCTCAGAGAGAAGGATTTTACGGTGAGTACAAAAAAAATCTCCTTTTCTCCATTGCCTCATTGGGGGACAAAGGACCGTGGGATGTCCTAAAGCAGTCCCTGGGTGGGTACTGATTATCGAGAAGGTCTATGAAAGACATGTACCCTACATTTGGGCTACTGCCGCCTGCAGGATACACCTACCCAGACAGGCATCTGCCGAAGACCGAGTGTGGACCCTGTAGTGCCTCACAAATGTGTGAAGACTGGTCCAGGTAGCCGCTTTGCATACTTGCTCGGCAGAGGCCTGGTGCCGAAGAGCCCAGGATGCCCCGACTGAACGAGTAGAGTGAGCTTTTAAGCCCGAAGTGTGCAGAGCCTTTTCCACGCGGTGCACAGAAGCCGGGCAAAAAGATGGAAGTGAGATTTCCTCATTTAAGTGAAATGAAGAAACCACCTTAGGTACAAATGATGGTTTAGGGCGGAGCACTACCTTGTCCTGATGAAAAATTAGGAAGGTTGCTTTACATGAAAGAGCTGCCAATTCAGAGACACGGCGGATAGAAGTGATCGCCACCAGAAAAACAACTTTGAGACAGAAGTCAAAGAGGGACCCCCTTGAGGGGCTCGAAGGTAGGTTTTTGGAGAGCATCCAGGACCAGGTTAAGATCCCACGCTTCTAAAGGTCGCCTGTAGGGTGGGACTAGGCGGGAGACACCCTGGAAATAAGTCTTGACTTGAGGCTTAACTTGGAGTCTTCGTTGAAAAAGCACTGACAGTGCGGAGATGTGTCCCTTGAGGGACCCGAGAGAAAGGCCAGCGTCTAATCCGGATTGAAGAAAACTCAGAATCACTGGAAGGGAAAGCTGTAGAGGTGAATAGTTCCGTGCAGCGCACCAGTCAAAGGACATTTTCCAGGTTCAATAGTAGACGCGGGCCAAAGCAGGCTTTCTAGCTCTAATCATGGTAGAGATGACATCTGGGGAAAACCCAGCTCTCAACAACCACGCCGTCAAATTCAGGGCCGACGAGTTCTGATGATATAGTGGCCCCTGAGTGAGTAGGTCCGGGCGGTCCGGTAGGTGCCAAGGGGCGTCAGCGACGAGCTGAACAAGGTCGGCGTACCAAGGACATCTGGGACAATCTGGTGCTACCAGTATGACTGGGATCCCCTCTATCTTGATCTTCTGTATGACCTAGGGAATGAGAGGCAAAGGAGGAAATATGTATAAAAGGCGAAACTAAGTCCAGGGTTGGACCAGGGCATCCGCCCCCACCGACTGTGGATCGTGAGATCGGACCATGAACTGGGGTACCTTGGCATTCAGGTGTGAAGCCATGAGATCCACGTCCGGAGTCCCCAGCGATTGCAGATCTGTTGGAAGACTTCGGGGTGTAGAGCCTACTCGCCTGACGCGATGCCTTGACGACTGAGGAAGTCTGCCACCCAGATGTCGACTCCCGGAATATGTACTGCTGACAGTACTGAGTGGGTCGACTTGGCCCAGTGGGGTATGGGCTTCGTCTTGTGCATCGCCCGACAACTACGGGTGCCTTCTTGATGATTGAGATATGCCACTGCCGGGGCATTGTCCAACTGTATCCTGATGTGACGACCCGCCAATTGATGATGGAATGACTGTAGAGCCAGGAATATAGCCCGAATCTCCAAGAGGTTGATGGGAAGTGTGGATTCTTAGTGGGACCACCTGCCTTGTGCCGTATGCTGATGGTAAATGGATCCCCAGCCTATAAGGCTGGCATCGGTGGTTAGTGCCTCCCAGTGTGCTGGTAGGAAGGATCTCCCCTGAGAGAGGGATTTTGTCTTCAACCACCATTGGAGAGATTGTTTGATTATTGCGGATAAGCAGAACTTCCTGTCTACGGTGAATGGACAACTGTCCCAGGCTGTGGAAAGAGCCCTTTAGAGAGGTCGTAGATGGAATTGGGCTAAGGGTACTGCCTCTATTGCTGCCACCATCTTGCTGAGAACTCTCATCCCGAACCGGAGAGAATGAGGTGAGGGGTGAAGGAGGATACGGACTCCCTGTCGCTGAGTAGGGGACTTGTCCTGAGGGAGAATCATCAATCCGCGGTATGTACTGAAGGTCATTCCCAGGAAGGTGATCAATTGACTTGGGACTGGAGATGATTTTTGCAGGGTCACTAGCCATCCTAGGGGTATCTACCGTGATATGAACGCTTTCTTCGCAAGCATGGAAGGAAGGCGTCTTGACCAGGAGGTCATCCAAATAGGGGAGAACGACTATACCTCCTGTGTGAAGTATGGTCATGACCTCTTGGGGAACACCCTTGGCGCCGTGGCGAGGCCGAAGGGCAGAGCGACAAACAAAGTGGTCGTTGTGGATGGCAAAACTCAGGAATCTTTGGTGCCCCAGGAGGATAGGATAGGGAGGGGAGGATAGCCAGAGAATTGTGCCATCTGCTGCAACTCAGGCACCCAACCGTGGAGCTGAGGAGAGTGATTTGCTGGTTCTAATGTGCCAAGCAGTCCATAGTGGAGATTGGAACGCATAGGAACCGTCGCCATGGCTAATATCCCTCATGGCAGGAGGGGGTAAGTGGAGGTAACACCCCACATTCCCACCTGTTGTAGGTTGTGGGAGATCAGTACACTAGGGTACCATCGTCTTTGTATTTCTTAGTCTTTTAGCTGGAAAAAAGTCCAAAATTAAATGATAAAAATGTAAGTAGAAAGAAAGTGGTATGAAGCCCATGTGTGCCTCCTAAAGACACTAAGCAAAAACTGGTTCGGCTTGTACCAGCCAGGGTGTATATACTGCAGGGGAGGAGCTTCTCTGTATATCTTTCAGATTCTGCTTAGTGTCGCCTCCTAGTGGACAGCAGCATAACACCCACGGTCCTGTGTCCCCCAAATGAGGCGATGGAGAAAAGTTGTGTTTGCAGAACAGATTGTGCTGGATCTGATCTAACAGGCGATTACTGGACGTGTGAACTCAGCCTTACAGAAGATTATTATTCATAGGGGGCAGATTCCAGGGGATCTCAAGTATTGAAATATACAGCACTTTGCAAAGTGCGTTTTTTATACTATTAGGGAAACCTGTACAATAAAGACTCTCAGATACAGATTTGCAGTTGTTGCCATATTCAGCTATCCTTCTGGCCAAACACTCACCGATCCATGTGCGAACGCCCCGATTACCATGATCATGGGCTCCTCTGTGGGGACGAGATCTCGCACACACCGGACACTGTCACCCTGAAAGGAGGTGGCGATCTTCAGACATCCAGCGGGGAGGTGATCTGTGATCGGATTCTTAATAACCTGGTGACAGAAAAAGAAAACGTGAAGAGCCGGAGACACAGAACTTGGCACAGTCACAACCACACAGTGGCGCTATGTGTGTACACAATTCAGGGGATGACTATCCTATAATAAAATCTTCTAATTCTGGTCTGTCTCTCTGTAATGGGAATCCTGTGCTGATTGGTTGTGACCGGCCTGGCGCAAACAATCAGCGACAGGTGGAGTCCGGTCGCGAATTGGTGTGGGATTTGAACCACGCACGCCACCGCTACCGTCGGGAGATCAGCGGCGCTAGCTGGAGGCCATCTCCTGCTGCCTGGAGGTCAGAGGCGACGCAGCCGGGAGATGACCGGCGCTAGCAGTGGAAGTACCCTGACTGGCGCTAGCGATCTTGCTTAGTGTGACACGCAGCAGTGACCAGGCCCCCACTGTGAGATCACTGATTGTGTCAGAATGGGGGTACTGTCACACTTGGCGACGCTCCAGAGATTACTACAACAATATGACCAGGTAGGGACTCCCGATGGTAGGCGCGAGCATCTCCTGCCGCACGGAGGTCAGCGGTGACGCAGCCAGGAGATGACCGACGCTAACCAGTCATCTCCCGACTGCTCGCAGCAGAAGTACCCCGACCGCCATATTGGAACACCTAATGGGTATTCCAATATGGCAGCCGGGATTCAAATCCCCCGCCAAGCCATGCGTGACAACAAACGACCTCATTACCACGCCATACAGTGACAGGGTCCCAATGACCGCCATATAATTGCGGCATCGCTTGTGAGATCTGACTGTTTGACATCTCACCAGCGACCACGTAGTGACGCTCCAACGATCCTTACCAGTTTGTGTCATTGTCGGGATCGCTGGAGTGTCGCCAAGTGTGACGGTACCTTACTGATCGCTCATTGAATTATTCTTAAATCTTTATAAATAAACTACATATATTGTAGAATACCCGATGCGTTAGAATCGGGCCACCATCCAGTATAACATAATAAAGGGTCTGTGGCAGTTTTTCTCCAGGGTTAGAAAACTACAACTCCCAGCATTCCATGACAGCTGAGGGAATATCAACATTTAAGTGGAGGGTGACCATTAACCCCTTCCTGACACAGTTGCAGTGTATTGTCTTTTGCCTCACTCTCTTCCAGACTCATTTTTCGTGCTGTTCTCAATATCATTCTTTGACCATATAATGTACAGAAAAACAGTAAACACAATTTCTCCTCATTTTGGGATTTTGTTTTTACTCTTGATATAAAAATGATCCGGAATATCGATCCTGGAGGACAGTGCGATCGCAACAATACTAAGGTTGTATTGGTTTTATAGAAATTCTTAAAAGAAAAAACACAAAAACACCAATTCCACTTGTGTTAAAAAACTCAAAGCATTTTCATTTTTCTCTTTAATTCTTTCTTAGGTCATCGGGCCGAGGGCTCGGTTCTGGTTTTTTTTAGTCCACCTTTTTATTGCATCTTAATCAATGAGTTGTGGCGATCAAAAAACTTCATCTCCAGTGTCTGGATTTCTTTTCCTCATTACAAATTTCTTATTTCAATATATTCCAAATTTTTGAATGAGGAGAAATCGTGTATTTTTTATAATTATTGTTTATTTTCTGGTGTAATGATTTTTTTTCTCATTACTGACTGTGTTAATCAATCTTATCATTTGATACACGAGCACACTTATGCAGAATGTGCATTTATTTTTCATTTTCAATGGAGTTGACTGAAATTTTGAAAAATGGATCAATGTAAAAGAAAAATTTGTCTTATTAGAATTTAAAAAATAACATATACATATTATACATATATTGTTATTCTCGCGTTATAAAGACGCACCGGATTATTACACGCACCACAAACTTTGGTGAAGGTAAACAGAAAAAAAACATTTTTTAATATTAAGTTGGACTGTCTTATACTACCAGTGTTCATTTTATAATCAGTATATACAGCCCTGATCCTTGTACATGACCACCCCATCCTGGTATACATGTATCCCCATCCTGCTACATAGCCCCATACCCTGGATATTCCCCCCCCCCCCCCCCCCCCAGTCCTGACACAACCACCTATCCTGCATATGGCACCTCCCCCTATCCGGGTACACAGCCTCTCATCCTGCATATGGCCCCCTATCCTGCATATGGCGCCCCTATCCTGCATATGGTCCCCCCTATCCAGCATATGACCCCCTATCCTGCATATGGTCCCCCCCTATCCTGCATATGCCCCCCTATCCTGCATATGCCCCCCCCTATCCTGCATATGCCCCCCCTATCCTGCATATGGCCCCCCCATCCTGCATATGGCCCACCCCCATCCTGCATATGGCCCCCCCCATCCTTCATATGGCCCCCCCCATCCTTCATATGGCCCCCCATCCTGCATATGGCCCCGCATATGGCCCCCCCATCCTGCATATGGCCCCCCCCCCCTAATCCTTCATATGGCCCCCCATATGGTCCCCCTATCCTGCATATGGCCCCTCCCCCTATCCTGCATATGGCCCCCCTATCCTGCACATGGCCCCCCTAACCTGCACATGGCCCCCCTATCCTGGTACACGGCCTTCCATCTGTCATCACTGTGCGCCCTGATCATATGTTCGGATGCTTTGAGGATACAGGAGGACTCAGGGGAGTAACTGAGGGTAAGTTCAAAGCGTTTGTTATTTTAGTGTGTGCACAGCATGGGGGGGGCCATACCCAGGATGGGGGAGTGAGTGCAGGCACATATAATATGTGCCACTCCTGCTGCCCACATCTCAGCGCTGAGTTCAGTGCTGAGGTGATGGACAGCAGGAGACAGTGCATATTATATGAATATAATGAGCACCGGGGGTCTTCAGCGGATCCCTGGCTGTCATAGCAGCTCATCAGATGCAATTGGGTCATTGGGGGCCGATGGGGGCATGAATTGGAGATCCCCCCATCAGCAGATCCCTTCCAAAAAAATGGTGAAAAATGGAAAATATCCCAGGATATTTGATGATCATGAGGATTTGCAAACGTGGCATTTCAGGTAGCTTTTTGGGGGTTGCACTCACCTTTAAGAGTTTCTGGGGTCCGTCAGCAGCTCGGACGCTCAACTTATGCAGCAGTTGTACTGGAAGAGAAAGAGGTAAATAATGTCAGTAAATTGTGTGATCTCGATGATCAGCACACCGGGAGGACTGACCTCGGACCACGTGGCCGCCAGATTGAAATTTAGTGCAAATTCTGTGTAAGTGAGTAACGTTTTTTTCACCACTCCCATGTTGCAATTTGTAAAAACTATGGGGGAAAGGGAAACAAGCTTGAAAGCTTCATTCATACAGATTGTGGTAAGATACGTTAATGTGCCAAATACACACAGACCGCACATAAAATCTGCAACAAAAAATTGGAACAAGTATTCCATGTGTAAACATAGGCTAAAAAGAGAAAACCGGGAGCAAAAAAAGAAACAATCAAGAACAAATTGGTCAATGATATCTTAGTTCTACGCCAATATCTGATCACTAGATGTTACAGGCTGCAGATACCGGCACAGGTGGGATGCCACGTGAGCTGACACTTACCCATCAGGCCGCAGAATCGGGGGAAGGTCCGGGGGATGCGGGTCTGGGGATTGACCTCGATGAGGACGTTCCTCTGTGTGTGGATATAGACTTGTAGTAATCCGGCCCGGTTCAGGGGACTGTCCAACAACATCAGCAAACTCTGGGGAGATCAATGCAGTAGGTCAGCCTAATAATGTATATAGAGGTGTTATCAGTCATTGTACAGGAGGAGGAGGTGAGCTGTGATATCACCTATTGTGAATGGTGGATCCTGTGTTATCTCCTGTATATAGAGGTGTTATCAGTCATTGTACAGGAGGAGGTGAGCTGTGATATCACCTATTGTGAATGGTGGATCCTGTGTTATCAGTCATTGTACAGGAGGAGGAGGTGAGCTGTGATATCACCTATTGTGAATGGTGGATCCTGTGTTATCTTCTACTGTATATAGAGGTATTATCAGTCATTGTACAGGAGGAGGTGAGCTGTGATATCATCTATTGTGAATGGTGGATCCTGTGTTATCTACTGTATACAGAGGTGTTATCAGTCATTGTACAGGAGGAGGTGAGCTGTGATATCACCTATTGTGAATGGTGGATCCTGTGTTATCTACTGTACATAGAGGTGTTATCAGTCATTGTACAGGAGGAGGTGAGCTGTGATATCAACTATTGTGAATGGTGGATCCTGTGTTATCTACTGTATATAGATGTGTATAGGATTTGCAGGGTCAGCCAACACTAAGCTAATGTGCTGGGAGCCTTAAAGGGGTTGTCCAGATTTACTACAAACCTTACCTTTGGGTGTTGATGGCTTACAGCGAAATGGAGGCATACTCTCCAATTATTATCACCTGTGATTGGCTGTAGCGGACAGATGACTAGAACAGGACATCATCCGAGGTGTCATTTCAGTCAGATTGCTGCAGTCAATCCCAGGTCTCAGCACTACTGAGTGGAGACAACTCCTTTAATAGAAAACTATCAGTATGACCGCACTCCCGGAGTCCAGGGAGACTCAGTCTATCAGTGGCCCCTGACCGTCACGTACCTGGTGTGTGATGTCCGCCGCACCTCGCCCGGGTCTCGCCCGTTCTTCACCAGGATATTTTTTATGTTGGTCACAATTTAATAATTCATAGGTTTTTCCGACCTGAAAACAGGAAACGGTGACAGTAAATATCATAGAGCCGCAGTCGCACATCCAGGGGGGGCCGTCATGGGGATTACTCTGGAGTCTAAAGCTTTGAGGGGAGAATTACCTCAGACACCAGGACAACAATGTCTACGGCAGATGGAGAACCACAACTCCCAGCATGTTCTGCCAGCCACAGCATGCTGGGAATTGTAGTATCAAGACGGTTGAAGTCCACAAGCATGGCGCTCTCACGGCCCTGGACAGTATTGCTGGATCTCCCCTCCACGGCGCTCGTCCACACAGCCATCTCCAAAATGGATCCCCAGAATCCACTGGCTCAGCTATTTCCTTATCTCCCCCCTCTAACTGATATGGAATATTCCAAGCAACAGCACCGCTCCATAGTAATAAAATATGGGCCAAACCATTCTGATAATTACAGGGGACCTAAACTTATGAACAATCCAATAATAGGGCCCTCAGCCTGTCCACAACACAAGCAATCACCGCAGCCAGACTGAGCTCACATCCACTGACGCTGAGCCATGCTGAGGCTTGTAGTTCCCCACATATATTACCCGCACGGTCTCCAGGCTGGCCCCCTCCAGTAACACGATCAGCCTCTTGTCTTTCTTCCGTTTTATCCGCGGTCCGTCTTCTGTGTGATTTACACTCTCGTGTTCCCTGCGCGCCGCCATGTTTACCCCTCAAGCTGTGGAGCGGAAGCGGATGGACGGGGCACGACTTCCGGTGTCGGCGCCATCTTGCGGTTGGCAGGGGGGAGTCACGTGACGCGGAAGCTGCAAATGCAGAGGAACTAAAGCGCAGGGGGAGAAGCGGCCGCCCGGAGCTGACAGGTGGGTGCACACTTCCGGTGTCCTTCTACTGCCGGGGCTGACATCCAGGAGGAGACACGTGAGAAGTGAGGTGAGTGTGAGGGAGGCTGGAGGGCCCCCGGGGGCCACTGTGTGTGATGTGAGGGCAGCTCTACCTCCATTATTCCTTATGTGTCCACAGACTGATGGGGAATGAGGATTGTGAGCCCCAATGGGGACAGTGGTGACTAAACCTTTCCAAAGCTGAACTTCTGCTCCCGCCCTCCACTAACCTCCCTAAATCTGACATCTCTCTCTGTTTGCGGCACCATGATAACGCCCAGTCAGCAGGCTCACTGTCTGGGTATTATGTTTGACACCAATCTCTCCTTCACCCCATATATACAATCTCTCGTCTGCTCTTGTCGCTTACATCTGAAGAATATCTCTAGAGTCCGCCCCTTTCTCACCCTGGAAACAACAAAAACCCTCACCGTGGCCCTAATCCATTCCCGCCTTGACTATTGCAATTCTCTATTAAGCGGCCTCCCCCTCAGCAGACTTTCCCCTCTCCAGTCCATCCTTAAAGCAGCAGCCAGTATCCCCCATCTGGCCAATCGTTACTCAGACGCTTCCACTCTGTGCCAGTCATTGCACTGGCTGCCTATACATTATAGGATCCAATTCAAACTGCTTCTTCTCACCCACAAAGCTCTTCACAGTGCAGCACCCCCCTACATCTCCTCCCTCATCTCTGTCTATCACCCCACCCGTTCTCTACCTTCAACTAACATCTGCACTAATCCGATCCTCCCACTCCCAACTCCAAGACTTCTCCCGAGCTGCACCAATCCTCTGGAATGCTTTACCCAAAGAAATCAGGACTATCCACAACTTGCATGGCTTCAGACGATCCCTAAAAACGCATCTTTTTAAGGCGGCCTATCATACTCCCTAATAGAAGTCCTTTGTACTGTAGATAGTGAATGAGCTATCTCTCTTGACATTACTCTTCTACAAACTCCACCAAACCAAAAAGCTCTACACAGACTGTATAATGACCATCCATGTAAGCTTATGTCTATGCCCCATTTCCTCAAGATGCCTGGACCATCAGTGCAATAAGCCCCGGCACCTTGTGCAACCCCTATCCTGTTGTCGATTGTAAGCTCTTTTGAGCAGGGTCACCTTCATTTCTTGCTTTATTTATTGTATTTTCTTTTTTACATGGATACAAAACAGTAGGCATAGAATCAAATTATTGTACTGTATTTGTTCTCTACTGTAATTACTTGCTGTATTATATTTTCTGTACTCTAACCCTACATTGTAAAGCGCTGCGGAATATGTTGGCGCTATATAAATAAAGCTTTATTATTATGTGTGTAAAGTGCTGTGGAATTAATGGCGCCATATAAATGAGTAAATTGTTATTCTAATATATTATTTGGGGTCTGGTGTGTGGGTCCAGCCCTGAGGTCGCAGGGTGGATCGTCCTCCCTCTGGCTCCTGTTTTGTGTCTCTGGATTCGGTGTCTGTTTCGCTGCTCAATTTACCTATTTATTGTATTAGTAAATTTAAGTAATTCTGATTAGGAAAAGTCTGAATCTGGAGAAAGGGAAACTGATTGGAGCAAACTGGACCAGGAGAGGCTGCTGATCTGTTTGATATGTTGTGTTTTGGGACTGTAGGGGGTATGGGGTGAAGACTGGGGTCGGGGATGAAGGCCGGCGGTGAAGGCTGGGGTCGGGGGATGAAGGCCGGCGGTGAAGGCTGGGGTCGGGGGGATGGAGGCCGGCGGTGAAGGCTGGGGTCGGGGAGATGGAGGCCGGCGGTGAAGGCTGGGGTCGGGGGATGGAGGCCGGCGGTGAAGGCTGGGGTCGGGGAGATGGAGGCCGGCGGTGAAGGCTGGGGTCGGGGAGATGGAGGCCGGCGGTGAAGGCTGGGGTCGGGGGGATGGAGGCCGGCGGTGAAGGCTGGGGTCGGGGGGATGGAGGCCGGCGGTGAAGGCTGGGGTCGGGGGGATGGAGGCCGGCGGTGAAGGCTGGGGTCGGGGGGATGGAGGCCGGCGGTGAAGGCTGGGGTCGGGGGGATGGAGGCCGGCGGTGAAGGCTGGGGTCGGGGGGATGGAGGCCGGCGGTGAAGGCTGGGGTCGGGGGGATGGAGGCCGGCGGTGAAGGCTGGGGTCGGGGGATGGAGGCCGGCGGTGAAGGCTGGGGTCGGGGGGATGGAGGCCGGCGGTGAAGGCTGGGGTCGGGGGGATGGAGGCCGGCGGTGAAGGCTGGGGTCGGGGGGATGGAGGCCGGCGGTGAAGGCTGGGGTCGGGGGGATGGAGGCCGGCGGTGAAGGCTGGGGTCGGGGATTAACTTTAGGGCCTGGTTCTGGTGGCACAGATATAGCCACAGGCCGGAGTCACAGCAAGGACTAGGGATAAAGTTGGGGTGAAGGGTCTGATGTGCTCTGAGGCTATATGTAAATGCTGGGGGAAGGGGTCCACTTTTATCTCTCACGTTCCATATCTGAGCTCCTGTATAATCCACACAGCTCAGGAATTTACAGCCATTCTCTTGTGGATTATCACTGAGAGTACACCAGCCCCATCAGATCTGATATGAAATCTGGTGATGGCCGTCTTGATACAAGCAGTCTCCTCCAGTCATGTGACCTGTAGGATGTGATGTAACCAGCTGTAATTTTCTGCGTTCCCATCATCATCACTCCTCATCTCCAGACTACACACACACACACACACACACAACACACACACACACACACACACACACACACACACACACACACACACACACACACACACACACACACTGATTTGTAATTCTTGAGTGAATGGAAATAATCTGAGCAACTTGGACCATGAGTCTGATGATCTGTTTTACATGTTGTGTTGTGGGAACTGTCGGGGGTCAGGGGTGGAGGTCAGAGGTGAGGTTTAGTGCCAGGTGTTGGTGGTTACAGATGGATAGCAGGGTTGGGGTTCAGCAGGGTGTGGTGTGGGATAAAGGTTCGGTTGAAGTGTTAGATGTGTGCAGAGGTTACAGGTAAATGCAGGGGGGTGAGGATTGTACAGGACATCTGGGTGTGCTCCTCTTATCCCCCAGGTAGCAGTCTCTCATGATCCAGGTCTGAACTGTATGATCCTCACAGCTCGTCCTGCCAGTATTATACAGCCATACTCACATGGATTATCACTGTGAGCACATCAGCTTCATCAAGTCTAGGAGGTCTATATAATAGTGTGTGAAGTTACATTGTGAAATCTGGTGACAGATCTGTTTTCCTCTAGTCATGTGACCTGTATGGTGCGATGTAACCAGCAGTAATTCTCTGTTCCCATCATCATCACACATCATCTCCAGACTTCCCTTGCCCCACACACATACACCCCGGACACAGGAGACCGCAGTCTTTCCCGGCTCCCCTCTCCGAGCTCCCCTCCTGTACACCTCAGGGCGCTGAATCATATTAGGGAAAAGGGGAAATCATCTGAGCAACCTGGACCGAGAGAGACTGGTGACCGGATTTATATGTTGTGTTGTGGTCAGGGGTGAATTCTCTGCGTTCCCATGATCATCACATCTCCGACTTCACCCCATACACACTCGAGCGGCAGCCTGCCCCTCTCTCCAGACGCTCGAGCGGCAGCCTGCCCCTCTCTCCAGACGCTCGAGCGGCAGCCTGCCCCTCTCTCCAGACGCTCGAGCGGCAGCCTGCCCCTCTCTCCAGACGCTCGAGCGGCAGCCTGCCCCTCTCTCCAGACGCTCGAGCGGCAGCCTGCCCCTCTCTCCAGACGCTCGAGCGGCAGCCTGCCCCTCTCTCCAGACGCTCGAGCGGCAGCCTGCCCCTCTCTCCAGACGCTCGAGCGGCAGCCTGCCCCTCTCTCCAGACGCTCGAGCGGCAGCCTGCCCCCGGACCCCCTGTACGCTCAAGCGTGGCCTGTCTGTCTCCGGACCCGCCCGCCAATTTTTCTGCAACTTTCTATACCACTTCTTCCAGTCATTCTCTTTAGGATCTCTACTTGCTGTCAGTAGACTCTGATGCTGTGATCACCTGTAAGGCTTCAGACCGTCCTGATCGCTTTGCGCTCTCGCAGGTGAAGCAGTCGTTGCAGTGTATTCTGATTACTATTGACTGACGGCAAGCAAAGATCTTTGTACATGACGATGAGTATGAAGGTGAAGTATATGGAGAGGTGTCGGAGTGATGTGCTGGATTTTTCACTTTCCCCCGCAGATCATGGCTCAGAATCTGAAGGACTTTGCCGGCCGTCTGCCCGCGGGACCCCGGGGGCTGGGCACCGGGCTGAAGCTGCTGCTGGGTGCAGGCGCGGTGGCCTACGGTGTGAGAGAGTCCGTCTTTACAGGTATGTGTGTCTTCCCCCGAAGCCTCGTACCCCCTCAGTGTGTGCAGCCTCTCACCCCTGTCTCTCTCCGCAGTGGATGGCGGGCACAGAGCCATCTTCTTCAACCGGATCGGGGGGGTGCAGCAGGACACGATCCTCGCCGAGGGGCTGCACTTAAGGTACTGACACCAGCAGTTGAACACCAAGCGATGGTGCATTCATGTTTCTTTTAATCATTCATCACTTTATTGCTGTCTGTGAATGAAAATATCCTAAACTTCAGAGACCAATTAAATCTCGCAGCAGAGGGTTTGTTACAATTGGATCAGTCTTGGTAATTCTCTGGAATCTCTCCTGCTAATTCTACAACCCAACCTCTGTGTGATCGTTACAATGTGTCAGTCTGGCGAGTTTCACAGAGGATTGTCTACAGTGAACACAATTGTAGCAGACCCTCAGCTGTGAGGAGCCAGACTCCAGATACATTTCACCTGATACTGGAAAGGCCTGCATAGGAACCACTGAATTTCCATTAGTCAGACTAGCGAGCGGACTACAGGTGACAGCATGTGCAGCCTCATGCGCAGTGTTCAGCTCTTGCTGATGGTCTCCACATTGACGAGTCGTTTTGTAGTTGGACCTGAGGGTGCGGATATTGCTGTTTCCTCCATGTTCTGAATCACAGGATAATGTGACTTGTGTTCTGCAGAATTCCCTGGTTCCAGTATCCAATTATCTACGATATCCGAGCAAAACCCCGAAAAATCTCCTCCCCGACAGGGTCCAAAGGTGAGAAGAATCTGTACGCCTGAGCGATTAACCCAAACATTGCTGGTACAGAGAGGTGTTGTCATACATTAACCTGATGTTGGATAAGATGGCTCATCCAGCAGAATAGTGAGTGCAGCTCTGGGGTATAATACAGGAGGTAACTCAGGATCAGTAATGTAATGTATGTACACAGTGATTGCACCAGCAGAATAGTGAGTGCAGCTCTGGGGTATAATACAGGAGGTAACTCAGGATCAGTAATGTAATGTATGTACACAGTGACTGCACCAGCAGAATAGTGAGTACAGCTCTGGAGTATAATACAGGAGGTAACTCAGGATCAGTAATGTAATGTATGTACACAGTGATTGCACCAGCAGAATAGTGAGTGCAGCTCTGGAGTATAATACAGGAGGTAACTCAGGATCAGTAATGTAATGTATGTACACAGTGACTGCACCAGCAGAATAGTGAGTGCAGCTCTGGAGTATAATACAGGAGGTAACTCAGGATCAGTAATGTAATGTATGTACACAGTGACTACACCAGCAGAATAGTGAGTGCAGCTCTGGAGTATAATACAGGAGGTAACTCAGGATCAGTAATGTAATGTATGTACACAGTGACTGCACCAGCAGAATAGTGAGCGCAGCTCTGGAGTATAATACAGGAGGTAACTCAGGATCAGTAATGTAATGTATGTACACAGTGACTGCACCAGCAGAATAGTGAGTGCAGCTCTGGAGTATAATACAGGAGGTAACTCAGGATCAGTAATGTAATGTATGTACACTGTGACTGCACCAGCAGAATAGTGAGTGCAGCTCTGGAGTATAATACAGGAGGTAACTCAGGATCAGTAATGTAATGTATGTACACAGTGACTGCACCAGCAGAATAGTGAGTGCAGATCTGTATTGGACTGAAGTACATGTTTGACAGTATATATACGCAATGTCTCCTCACTTTGTTTGGCTTCTGTCTTTACATTGATGCTCATATGTGTCTGGCAGCACCTCTGCAGTCCTGTGTGTGTTGGGTGTAACGCTCTGCAGTCCTGTGTGTGTTGGGTGTAACGCTCTGCAGTCCTGTGTGTGTGTTGGGTGTAACGCTCTGCAGTCCTGTGTGTGTTGGTTGTAACGCTCTTCTCTCCTCCTACAGATCTGCAGATGGTGAACATCACCCCTGCGTGTCCTCTCTCGTCCTCTGGCCTCCGAGCTCCCCCAGATGTACCAGCGACTTGGTCTGGATTACGATGACCGGGTTCTTCCCTCCATTGTTAATGAAGTATTAAAGAGCGTTGTGGCCAAATTCAATGCATCACAGCTGATCACACAGCGAGCCCAGGTGATTTCCTCGGCTGAGGAGTGAGAGTGGGTGGGGTGGTGGTATCTTCCTCAGGGACCCCTATCTGGGGGTAAAGGTATTAAGGCCTCTGTGCACACTATATAATGGCCTCCTGAATACACTTTCCTCGCTGACCGGCTCTCATGACCATCCTCCCACAGACTGTTGTCAGGTAAAGTTCAACTGACCAGTCCTTATTGTTCAGCTTCTGCTAGAGGAGTCACCCGGCTGAGTTGTGCAGGGGAAGGAATTTGTGGTTGCACAAGGGTCTAACGTACAGTTATTTCCCATATGCTGGGGCGTTCCAGCTTCTAGAACCAGTGATGAAACAAAATCGCCCATCTTTTACCGGTTTAGAAGTTAAAGATGTCTTGTTCTAGTAATTAACCGGATCTGTAGAGTCGCGTTATAAGGTCATTTTTATCACACAATAGAGACTATAAAAATAACACCTCTTGCCACACCCCCCTTCCCCAAAATAAAAAGAAAACGGTGTGCACATGATTTGTAATAAATTGTCCTGGTCCTGAAGAGGTGGCTCTGACCTTGGTGTTACTTAATCGTTCCACCTATCTCTTTCTCTTTTCTTTAGGTGTCTCTCTTGATCCGTCGGGAGCTGACAGAACGAGCAAAGGATTTCAGTTTGATCCTGGATGACGTGGCCATCACCGAACTGAGCTTCAGCAGAGAATACACGGCGGCCGTGGAGTCCAAGCAAGTGGGTGAGTGACCACTGCACTGACACCAAGGTACAGATTTACCAATTGTCACCACTGGGGGAGCTCCCCATACATGAATGTCTTAAGCTGTATAAATCTTGGCATGAGCTCCCCCTAGTGGCGGCTGCAGTTGTTCAGTATTGGTTGATATCTATCGCAAGATATTTGGAGCAGCGCCGCTCCTGACAACCCAGCCATGCTAAATCTCATTATGGTGGGGGAAAAACTACTTTAATTCTGGTCATATATGGCTGCATTCAGGCGTCAAGCATTGACTATATTTCTCTCTCATCCACAGCTCAGCAGGAGGCGCAGCGAGCTCAGTTTTTGGTGGAGAAGGCAAAGCAGGACCAGAAACAAAAGATCGTCCAGGCGGAAGGAGAAGCCACCGCTGCCAAGATGATATCCTTTTCAGCCAGACAATGGGGGGGGAAAGCTGACCACAGGAATAGGGGCGGGAGATGGCTATAGTGGTCGCCATGCTGGTCTTTGCCGTTTCCTTGACCGACGCTTACATCGGTGATGCTCTCAGTAAAAATCCTGGCTACTTAAAACTAAGGAGGATCCGGGCGGCTCAGAGCATAGCGAAGACGGTGAGTGGTGGTATGATGTGAGGAGGTCTCCACCAGCAGGGGATGTAATGGAGGAGGGGAGATCACCTTCTCCTGAGGGTAATGCCTGTCCTTCTGCATTCACAGATCGCAGCGTCGCAGAACCGTGTCTATCTGAACGCCGACAGCCTCGTCCTCAACCTGCAGGACGACACCTTCACCAGGTGAGTAAGACGCGGACCGCTATAAAGATGCACAACATGGCAACCTGATGCTTTGTAATAGTGTCTGGCAGGTTTACCTACCGTATTTTTCAGCCCAAAATTTGGGCTGAAAAGTCCCCCCTCGGCTTATACGCGAGTATATACGGTATATACAGCAGCAGCCCCGGAGGTATACAGGCCCCCCCATCAAGCTCCAGGGCCCCCCCCCCCTTGCGCGGCAGCCTGTAAAGTAAAATCATACTTATCACTGTCCCGCCGCTTGCCGACACACGATCCCGGGCTTCATTCCGCGTCTTCTGTGGTCGCGGGCAATGACGTCATTGCCCGCGACCACAGGAAGCCAGAAAACGCGGATTGAAGCCCGTGATCGTGTGTCGGCAAGCGGCGGGACAGTGATAAGTATGATTTTACTTTGCAGGCTGCCGCGCAAGGGGGGGGCCCTGGAGCTTGATGGGGGGGCCTGTATACTACCCCTGGGGCTGCTGCTGTATACTACCCCTGGGGCTGCTGCTGTATACTACCCCTGGGGCTGCTGCTGTATACTACCCCTGGGGCTGCTGCTGTATACTACCCCTGGGGCTGCTGCTGTATACTACCCCTGGGGCTGCTGGGGGCTGTATACCTGTGCTGGGGTCCACCCTCGGCTTATACACGAGTCAATAGGTTTTCCCAGGTTTTGGGGGCAAAAGTAGGGGGGTCGGCTTATACACGAGTATATACGGTATATGCTTCTTGCTGCAGGGAAAATTAATCAGGAATTTGTGGTATTTTTTGGTAGAAAGATATATAAATTTTCATTAAATCTGTGCCCCTCTCTTCTTCCCCAGACTTTACACATAAGTGTTTATCACATTTGTTGATTATTATCTTCCTTTTTTTTCTTCTTTTCTTCCCTTGGACGATGTGGATCCTGCAGAGGAAGGTGAGTTTTTCTTGGATATTTCAATTAAAAAATTTTTATACAGTAGCATTCTATCAGACTATTTTTTGGCTGAAGCAATGGGGGGACCTCTGAGGTTTTGTCATTTTATATTTCTGACTCTCTCACTTTCTTTGTCTCTCTGCAGTGACAGCCTCATAACACAGAAAGGAAAGAAATGATGACCGTCACCGACCAAAACCGCCCCCTGTAATCCCCCATCTCTTCCCCTCCCCCCCCCCCCCCCCCCCCTTCTCCCTAATCTCTGGAACGATCTGTGCCCGGCCCGCGCTCGGTGTGGAGCTGGTCAGGTGCCGCGCTGACATTGACCTGAGCAGGTGACACTTTATTATGGATGGTGTCCCCGGCAGGGAGGATGCAATGTTGTGTAGTGAACTTTATATATATAAAAAAAATCTTCAGATAAGACTCTGTGTGGTTTTGTTTTTTGTCTCCCGCTGTGTATTCGCTCTTTTCAAAATAGTTCCCAATCTAAAAAAAAATCTGATTAATACGGCAGCCTAAAATGTGGAATAATGGGACGTCTCTGACCTATCTGGGGCTTCTGTGCCCTCTTTGGCTCATTTTGCCATATTAAAAAGAACCTGTCACCCCCTTTGGGCATTCTAAACACTGCCTACCACCTTAAATATCATGTAATTGGGGTTCTGGGGACCCCTTCATAGCCCCAGACTGGCCCCTGATTCAGAAAGTAAATTTGATAGTGTCCCCCGCCGTCTAGTAGCCGGTCTGGTGGGATGTGGCTCTTTTCAGTCCAGGCCGCCCCACCGCCTGTAATATGCCATAGCTCCTGGTCTCAGTGATGGCATTGAGTCTGCGCAAGTGGTGCGGGTCACTGTGCTATATTGAGCCACAGTGATCAAAGTCTTGTGAGACTTTGTGCAGCTCAATAAAATACAGTGACCTGCGCCACTGTGCAGACTCAATGCCATCACTGAGACCAGGAGCTATGGCATATTACAGGCGGCGGGGCGGCCTGGACTGAAAAGAGCCACATCCCACCAGACCGGCTACTAGACGGCGGGGGACACTATCAAACTTACTTTCTGAATCAGGGGCCAGTCTGGGGGTATGAAGAGGTCACCAGAACCCCAATTACATGATGATTAAGGTGCTGGGCAGTGTTTAGAACGCCCATAGGGAGTGACAGGTTCCCGTTAATCAGATTGTTAGACAACAATTGTGCGTTCAGGACAGTCAGCCCCTCCTCGGCTCACATTGTCTTAGTGTTTGTACAAAAGCAGAATAAGAATTTCTATAGTGGACACATTTCGAAAGGGTCGTCACAAGTTTGTTCATCCAGAGACAGTGCACCGTCCCTTCACCTCCCCGGAGGGCGCTGTACTCCTGGAGGATGGCTCTGGCTGCCGGCATAGCTTGTGTTCTTTGCCTAGGAAGCGAGCTGTAAACCACCCCTGTGTGAAACCAGCCTAAGGTCAGGTTCACACCACGGCACAATCTGATCCAGGGCTGTCTGGTGTGAACCGGACAGCACCGGGTCAGATTTCGGCCCCATAGTATGCTATGGGGCCGGATGACCGGTATCTGCCATCTTGTTACCATTTGTCCGGGAGGATCCAGGTGTATTCAGATTTTCCTCCCGGACACAAACGTTGCATGCAACATTTTTGTGTCCACGGGGACAAGTCTGAGAACCTCACATCCTCCCGGCCTGGTGCAATCCGGCGCCCCCTAACATGGGGGTCTATGGTGCCGGTTCCGCACCTGGGAGCTGGATACTGAAGCTCAGTGCTGCCAAGCGCTGAACTTCAGCACCATGGAGCTGTCCCCTGCTTGACATTTCATGACAGTGGCTAGCTCCCCGCGATATTGAGTTATCGGCAGCTGCGGCTGCAATTGAGCCATCTGGCTGCACATCGGACTGGAGGGCATATTTGGTGTCCAGATCCAGTCCGGGACGGTCCGATTCACATTGGACAGTCCCGGATCGGATCATGCCGTGGTGTGAACCTGGCCTAAGGAGGAAATCGCAGCCATAGTGCCATTTATTTGGTAGTGGTTGCACCTGGTACTGCAGGTTGTTCCTATTCAAATTAATGGGATCAAGCTGTAATTCCAGATGAAGCTGATGGCAGATTAATGTCACAGATCTTGTATTTATGGTTTGATGTATGCTGAATTTCACACCTCCTTAAATAGACAAGCCGGTATTCACTGCATGCAGAACGCTTTATTAAATTATCAGAAATTTCACATATTTTGTAGCAAAACGGTCGAAGTTGCGGGAAGGGTAGTGTGTGGGGGCAGGTAAAAAAAACAAAAAATGGATTATGACATTGGAGGACTTCAGAGGGGATCCGTCCACCGAAACCTGTTGGGAAGAAAATATATGATTCATCAGAGTGCAGAGTAAGGCCGGCTTCACACTGCGTGTCTGATCCGATCCGTAGCTGTCCGCTTGAGGCAGACAGCCGCGGGCCGGATCAGCACACAGGACGGGGGGCTATTATGCCCTCCAATCCTGTGTGCAGCACACGCAGCTGCAGCCGCTGACAGGTCAGGACCGCGGCGCCCGCGCTCCTCACCTATTAGCATCGGGAGCTGCGTGCGCTGCACACAGGATCGGAGGGCATAATAGCCCCCCGTCCTGTGTGCTGATCCGGTCCGCGGCTGTCTGCCTCAAGCGGACAGCTATGGATCGGATCAGACACGCAGTCTGAAGCCGGCCTAAGAGAATGGAGCTCGTATGTACAGCACTTCATTATCATGACACTGGGGGGCGCTCAGTGCACAGCAAAATCCTTCTGTGTGTAAGAGACACTGTGCAATACTGCGATGATTCTGAACCTGTGATTCGGTGTGGCCGCCAACTATCTGAACCCGCAATACTGTATATAGAAGGATATAGCGAGTCAATGAGTATCAGTCAGTGTTTCAATACTGTCTGCTGCGCTGATGGATTGAAGACCTTTATGTGCGATTATGCTCTATCTAAACCCAGACTGTTCCTATATCATGTAGAAGGTGTTTGGAAACATTTGAAAGAAAAACACATTTGTTAATGCACCACTGCAGCTGTGTGTGTATGTGTAAAATCTATATAAAAATATACATATATATATATATATTTTTTTTACTTCAAATTTTCCTGCTGGAGTGGTACTTTTAAATCTAAGGCCCCCACCCACCCTTCCCATGTCTTAATTTAACTTCCAGTGGCTTCTCTCCAGTCCAGTCTTCTGTTATTTGGGACCTGCAGCCTGTGCCAGTGTTTCATAGAACAAAAGAGGTCACAAGTCTATGGGAGCCTCATTCTGGTTCCCATAGACTTGCACTGGGTGCTTAAGATGTAACATATTAATTGAGGCCAGTCAGAAGTTTAGGCTGGAAACACACTGTCCAAGAGACATGCAAGTTACTTGTAAGAGTCTCGGATCATTCACCAGGGATGGCCTCCCCCTCTCTGGATGGGAGCAGTGGAGCTACAGAGAAAAAAATACCACTGACAGTATTCCTGACCAAAGAGGCTTGGGTCGTGCCGGGTGAATGATCCGAGACTTGTGCCAGTAACTCATGTCACTCAGACAGTGTGTTTCCAACCTTAGGCCACAAGATGGTGCCATGGGACTGGAGCAATGCTGGAAAAAGGTGAGTATAAGACAGAGGGACTTGGGTTTAAAACATCACTTCAGCACTGTCGTGGGGCTTTAAACACATCTAGGATAAAAATACACAGGATTAGGACTGGAACAACATGAGATCACAAACAGGCGGGAACACCTAGATAAAGTATACATTGTGCATTGCCGATATCTACCACAAGATGGCAGCGTATAAAAGCTGGAAACCCAGAAACTTCTCCTTCTGAAAAGGAGCAATATGCAACTAGGAAATATGAAATAGAAGGCAATAATCCAATCCACAAATGTGGGAGTCCCAAAGAGGCCAATAAGAACAAGACCTCTTAAAACAAGAATAAGACTTCCTGCATGAATTGGGAAAGTGACTTATCTTATATATAAAACCCGAAGGCCATATATATAAAACCCGAAGGCCACTTCCGTGATGGCCTTCGCCCAGGGGCTGGTGACGTCAGCCAGTGCAGGGCCCCCCTGCTACAGGCAGCGGCACAGGAACGTTCCGACCTCGGAAGTTCCGTGTGCCCTCCAGCCACTCCCCTCCACCCTCTGCCCTCCAGACATGCCGCGCGCCTGGAGAGGAGGGAGGGCGGGACTTCCTCTCCTGCAGCTCTGCCCGCCCCTCCTCTCCTGCTACAGTACAGCTGATTCCCGGCCCGTGGTGAGTCTGCCCTGCCGGCTCCAGCCTCCTCTGCCCTGCCCTCTGCCATGGCCTCTGCCCTGGCCTCTGCCCTCCAGCCTCCTCTGCCCTCCCCTTTGCCCTGGCCTCTGCCCTCCAGCCTCCTCTGCCCTGGCCTCTGCCCTCCAGCCTCCTCTGCCCTCCCCTCTGCCCTGGCCTCTGCCCTCCAGCCTCCTCTGCCCTCCAGTCTCCTCTGCCCTGGCCTCTGCCCTCCAGCCTCCTCTGCCCTGCCCTCTGCCCTCCAGCCTCCTCTGCCCTGCCCTCTGCCCTCCAGCCTCCTCTGCCCTGGCCTCTGCCCTCCAGCCTCCTCTGCCCTGGCCTCTGCCCTCCAGCCTCCTCTGCCCTGGCCTCTGCCCTCCAGCCTCTGCCCTCCAGCCTCCTCTGCCCTGGCCTCTGCCCTCCAGCCTCCTCTGCCCTGGCCTCTGCCCTCCAGCCTCCTCTGCCCTGGCCTCTGCCCTCCAGCCTCCTCTGCCCTGGCCTCTGCCCTCCAGCCTCCTCTGCCCTGGCCTCTGCCCTCCAGCCTCCTCTGCCCTGCCCTCTGCCCTCCAGCCTCCTCTGCCCTGGCCTCTGCCCTCCAGCCTCCTCTGCCCTGGCCTCTGCTCTCCAGCCTCCTCTGCCCTAGCCTCTGCCCTCCAGCCTCCTCTGCCCTGGCCTCTGCCCTCCAGCCTCCTCTGCCCTGGCCTCTGCCCTCCAGCCTCCTCTGCCCTGGCCTCTACCATCCAGCCTCCTCTGCCCTCCCCTCTGCCCTTCAGCCTCCTCTGTCCTGGCCTCTGCCCTCCAGCCTCCTCTGCCCAGGCCTCTGCCCTCCAGCCTCCTCTGCCCTGCCCTCTGCCCTGGCCTCTGCCCTCCAGCCTCCTCTGCCCTGGCCTCTGCCCTCCAGCCTCCTCTGTCCTCCCCTCTGCCCTGGCCTCTACCCTCCAGCCTCCTCTGCCCTGCCCTCCAGCCTCCTCTGCCCTGGCCTCTGCCCTCTAGCCTCCTCTCCCAGTCCTCTGCCCTCCTGCCTCCGCTCTCCTCTCCCAGTCCTCTGCCCTCCTGCCTCCGCTCTCCTCTCCCTGTCCTCTGCCCTCCAGCCTCCACTCGCTTCTCCCTGTCCTCTGCCCTCCAGCCTCCACTCGCTTCTCCCTGTCCTCTGCCCTCCAGCCTCCGCTCTACTCTCCCTGTCCTCTGCCCTCCAGCCTCCGCCCTCCTCTGCCCCCCAGCCTCCACTCTCCTCTCCCTGTCCTCTGCCCTCCAGCCTCCACTCTCCTCTCCCTGTCCTCTGCCCTCCAGCCTCCACTCTCCTCTCCCTGTCCTCTGCCCTCCAGCCTCCACCCTCCGCTCTGCTCTCCCTGTCCTCTGCCCTCCAGCCTCCGCTCCCCTCTCCCTGTCCTCTGCCTTCCAGCCTTCGCTCTCCTCTCCCTGTCCTCTGCCCTCCAGCCTCCGCTCTCCTCTCCCTGTCCTCTGCCCTCCAGCCTCTGCTCTCCTCTCCCTGTCCTCTGCCCTCCAGCCTCCGCTCTCCTCTCCCTGTCCTCTGCCCTCCAGCCTCCTCTCTCCTCTTCCTGTCCTCTGCTCTCCAGCCTCCGCTCTCCTCTCCCTGTCCTCTGCTCTCCAGCCTCCAGCCTCTGCTCTCCTCTGCCCTCCAGCCTCCACTCTCCTCTCCCTGTCCTCTGCCCTCCAGCCTCCGCTCTCCTCTGTCCTCCAGCCTCCGCTCTCCTCTCCCTGTCCTCCAGCCTCCGCTCTCCTCTCCCTGTCCTCTGCCCTCCACCCTCCGCTCTCCTCTCCCTGTCCTCTGCCCTCCAGCCTCCGCTCTCCTCTCCCTGTCCTCTGCCCTCCAGCCTCCGCCCTCCAGCCTCCGCCCTCCTCTTCCCTCCAGCCTCTGCTCCCCTCTCCCTGTCCTCTGCCCTCCAGCCTCCGCTCTCCTCTCCCTGTCCTCTGCCCTCCAGCCTCTGCTCTCCTCTCCCTGTCCTCTGCCCTCCAGCCTCCTCTCTCCTCTCCCTGTCCTCCAGCCTCCGCTCTCCTCTCCCTGTCCTCTGCCCTCCACCCTCCGCTCTCCTCTCCCTGTCCTCTGCCCTCCAGCCTCCGCTCTCCTCTCCCTGTCCTCTGCCCTCCAGCCTCCGCCCTCCAGCCTCCGCCCTCCTCTTCCCTCCAGCCTCTGCTCCCCTCTCCCTGTCCTCTGCCCTCCAGCCTCTGCTCTCCTCTCCCTGTCCTCTGCCCTCCAGCCTCTGCTCTCCTCTCCCTGTCCTCTGCCCTCCAGCCTCCTCTCTCCTCTCCCTGTCCTCTGCCCTCCAGCCTCCTCTCTCCTCTTCCTGTCCTCTGCCCTCCAGCCTCCGCTCTCCTCTCCCTGTCCTCTGCCCTCCAGCCTCCGCTCTCCTCTCCCTGTCCTTTGCCCTCCAGCCTCCGCCCTCCTCTGCCCTCCAGCCTCCGCTCTCCTCTCCCTGTCCTCTGCCCTCCAGCCTCCAGCCTCCGCTCTTCTCTGCCCTCCAGCCTCCGCTCTCCTCTCCCTGTCCTCTGCCCTCCAGCCTCCGCTCTCCTCTCCCTGTCCTCTGCCCTCCAGCCTCCGCTCTCCTCTCCCTGTCCTCTGCCCTCCAGCTTCCGCTCTCCTCTCCCTCTCCTCTACCCTCCACCTTCCGCTCTCCTCTCCCTCTCCTCCGCCCTCCAGCCTCCACTCGCTTCTCCCTGTCCTCTGCCCTCCAGCCTCCGCTCTACTCTCCCTGTCCTCTGCCCTCCAGCCTCCGCCCTCCTCTGCCCTCCAGCCTCCGCTCCTCCTCTCCCTGTCCTCTGCCCTCCAGCCTCCGCTCTCCTCACCCCTCCATATGCAATGTACAGTATGTGTGTATATGTGTGTATGTACGCACTTCCGTCACTTTGTCCACACTTCCCTCAACTTTGTACACACACACACGTACACACACACACACACCGCTATACTTACCACCGGCCCTGCGTCCGCTGCCTGGATCCTCAGTCGACATGTCGCTGCCCCCAAACTACTGGATCCAATATAGCGTCCAAGATGTCTCGCAAAACTACCCGGACAACATATTGGATCCAGTCGTCCGGGGGCGGCGACATGTCGACTCAGGATCCAGGCGGGCGGGAAGATGCAGGGTCGGTGGTAAGTATAGCGGAGTGTATGTGTGTGCTTACCACTCTGCCCACGGCGCTGCGCTGACCACTCTGCCCACGGCGCTGCGCTGACCACTCTGCCCACGGCGCTGCGCTGACCACACTGCCCATGGCGCTGCGCTGACCACTCTGCCCACGCCGCTGCAGCTGACCACTCTGCCCACGCCGTTGCGCTGACCAATTTCACCGCACTCACTGCTAACCACTGAGCCACCCCACTCACTGCTAACCACTGAGCCACTGCACTCACTGCTAACCACTGAGCCACTGCACTCACTGCTAACCACTGAGCCACTGCACTCACTGCTACCCACTGAGCCACCGCACTCACTGCTACCCACTGAGCCACCGCACTCACTGCTAACCACTGCGCCACCGCACTCACTGCTAACCACTGCGCCACCGCACTCACTGCTAACCACTGCGCCACCGCACTCACTGCTAACCACTGAGCCAGCGCACTCACTGCTAACCACTGAGCCAGCGCACTCACTGCTAACCACTGAGCCACCGCACGCAGTACTAACCACTGAGCCACCGCGCATTACTAACCACTGAGCCACCGCGCAGTGCTACCCACTGAGTCACCTCTATACACACAATTAATTTCACCGCACTCCCCTAACTATTACTAAATAAACTATATATGCATTCTAGACTACCCGATTCTTTAGAATCGGGCTGCCATCTAGTTATAAATATAAGTGCAGTCAGTCCGGGCTGTAGTAACTTGGATCACTTTGTATTATGGAAATTCTTCTTTATGTGCCTTCTTAAAGGGCACATGACTCCTCTCCCAACATTTTTGGTGCCTTATTTTCATGCCCCACATGCCCAATTTCCAATATTACTTCTTGATCTTGTGGTTATGTGCTGCCATCTTGTGGTAGATGTTGACATTGCAGCAAGTTCACTTTACCTGGATTTGTCTCCCATCCTCTTTGTCTTGTGATCTCTGTATTAATCCCATTTGTGCATTTCATTTTAGATTTATTAATAAACCTTTAGGACCCTCATTCCTTATTGCACTTATATCTATTTTTTGGCTACATGTTAGTGTGTTTTGCCTTTTTTTTTTTTCTTCAATTTGCACTTTTAATGTTAACCTTTTTGTAATATTAAATTTGTCCCCTTTCATTATTGCGACTTGTGTATTTGCAGATCCCTCATCAATTGCGACTTAAAAGAAAAAATTAGTGCAGCTGTGATCCAGTCTGCCCCATTGTAGTATTTGTTTTGTGTGCAAATTTTGCAAGATTGTAGTGGGAGATGCAATAAAAACACAAAATGATGAATTGGGGCCTTAAAGTATAAAGTCTCTCCTACACTGCTGTACCCAATCCTCTCCTGTGTGATACGTCTTCTCACCTCCATCACTTCTTCTTCACAGAGGTCCGCGGTTTCTCCTTTTCCGTTGACGTCCTCTTATTCACCTTTTCTTTTTTGTCTTTCCTACTGCTCAGGTTTTCATAAAGTGTCCCTTCCTCTTTAGGCCTGAAACACAGAAGAAGCCGAATGTGTGGACACTAGGGGTGTGGGGTGATGGGAAGGAGCCGGGGGCACAAAGTGACGGGTGATAAGAGGTGCACGGGTTGAAGAGGGTGCAAGGTGATGTGGGGGTGCGCAGGCTGATGGGTGATCGGGTAAGGATGGTGCAAGGTGATGGGTGATTGGGGTAAGGATGGTGCAAGGTGATGTGGCGGTGTGCAGGCTGATGGGTGATCGGGGTAAGGATGGTGCAAGGTGATGGGTGATTGGGGTAAGGATGGTGCAAGGTGATGTGGCGGTGTGCAGGCTGATGGGTCATCGGGGTAAGGATGGTGCAAGGTGATGGGTCATCGGGGTAAGGATGGAGCAGGGTGATGGGGGGGGGGGGGGGGGGGTGTGCACAGGCTGATGATGGGTGATCGGGTTAAGGATGGTACAGGGTGATATGATGATGGGGGAGGGGCAGGGTCATTGGAGGACTACATTGAATCCTGAGAGTATGGGCCTCTTACTTCGAGGAGCTCCGTGTGACCTTCATCTTGGACACAGACATCCCCAGGTTTCCATATTCTGACTCTGCCATGTTCGTTCTCTGTTGGGAAAATTTTTTTCAGTGGGGGGTCATAGAATTGTATACAGCTCAGTTCCTTCAATCCAGAAATTCTGATAGTCCGGCACCAACGGGAATTCACCAGGAAACCTGTCTGCGGTTCCACAGGTCTGTGCCAGATTATCAGATGCCGGATTAACATAATTCCAGCGGTCTCCATCGCGCGTTCTAACTTCCCGTACCTCCATCGCCCGCAGTTTGTGTTTGGCTGAGTCGATGTACTGGGCTATGGCAGCGTAGGTGAAGCGGTACTGCGCCTCTGTCTGCACCATCCCTGAGCGCTGCGACCGAACCATCTGGATGGTTTTCTGCACGTCGATGTCACAGTCCAGACCTGGTGGCGAAACCAGAGCGGTCACAGATAGACAACACGTAAGTCACTACATGGGGTCACATGATTCCCAGAACTATGGTGATCTATGGGTGCCGGACCGGAGTCCTGTGAGCCGCCTCCTACCTGCCGGATTTCCCGGCTTCTCTTCTGGGTACAAGGCTCGGCATAAGGTCGTGTATGACACAGCGACAAGCCTATGAAGATCACAGAGATCCCGGCGGCCATAGACCACTTACTCTACTGCTGGGCCACGCGGTGACTTTGGCAGGTCGCACAGCCGACAATCACTGAACACCATCGCTATATTGCAGCATTATGTAGGTGAGTGCGGTGCGGTGGCATCTTGGATCTGACAAGCTCAGAGGGCAGAAATGATGATTTCCTTCTTACCTTTCATCTGAATGGTGTCAACTAACATGTCAATAACGATAATGGTCCCGGTGCGGCCAATGCCGGCGCTGCAAAAAGAGCAGAGGAGACAGTGAGGCCTGTCTGGTCACCATCTATTACCATTTTACCCTCTTTATACTGGTCTGACATACATTATATTTATGACTCCGGTCACATCCAGAGCTGCAGTCTGAACTTTGCCGCCTTCCAGCATCAATCTGGTCAGACGCTCATTGGAGCATGGTATATACAGAACCGGGACCAGTAGAATAAGGAGGACGGTGAGGTCAGGTCCAGCAGGAAGAGGGTTGAC